>OY294036.1:105014522-106348414 GCA_958510855.1 Rhagonycha lutea
ATAAGAAGGTTTTTTTTGTAGAACGTACAAAACGTACGAGTAGAACTTTTCTTTCATTTTTTTTCCTGGTGGTCCTGGAGCTTTGGATGTGAGATTGACTACATCTTCAACAATGTTTAAAAATTTGACAAGAGTCAACCCAACTTCTTCCAAATACTTTGTAATTTTTTCTGGTAGCCAGGAAAGATTTGTTTTTATATAAGTCAATTCCTTTCTATTTATTTTTAAGAGTTTCAAACAATGTCTATACTTATCAGGCCCGTAGCCAGGATTTCATTTCGGGGGGGGGGGGAGGCACTTGTAAAAAACCTTTTGTAAAATGTAAAATTTTCGGTTGTTCCCCTTCCATTTTCTTTGTCTTTTTAACATCTCGGGGGGGGGGGAGCACGTGCCTCCAAGTGCCCCACCCCCCTGGCTACAGGCCTGAGTGGCGAATTTAGCACTTGAGAGGCCCCAAGCGCAATTTAATTTTGTGGTCCTCCTCCAAAATACCAAGAAACTAACAAAATAGAAACAAACAAAATAGAAAGAATAGATATTTTCGATAATAGTTAGGAAAAGTAACATTTTTCCAAACACTTAATAAAAATAGTTTTATTTGTTAACTTAAAAAATATAGTAACCCCCCAAATTAGTAGCGATATGCAAATAGAGGAGAAAATTAATAACACCATCTATTTAGGAGGGAAAAAAGCTTATACCTACATAAAAATTTGTCAAGTATTTTCCATCCTTTTAATCGCTTTTATATCGTCATTAAAAAATTTTTAACTAATTTTTTTAAATATTATGTTTATAAGTTTTTGTAATGAAAAATGCATATTGCCTAAAAACCCCTAAATTCTTAATTATTGCGCCTATTTCAATGATTTTTATAGCTTAAAATTGTGCCTTTTTTATCATTTTTTACGTCCTAAAATCCGTGCTCTATTGATAACAAACTGTTGAATTGCTGAGCAAGCGATAAGGTTAGCGTCGAGTTTGAATGAAATGATCTCATTTTTCATACATCTTGCAATAAAATAAAAAAAGAAAAATTTCTTTTATTTCAATAAATTAGATTAGGCCAATTAGGAGTTTCGAGAAACTTACACAGATAAAAAATGTTTGTTTGATTTGATAGAAAAAAATTTAGTTGATTCAAACAAAGGTTCATCTGTTATACATATATTTATAGCAACTAAAGTGTTTGTTAATCCAAATAAAAATTTTTTTTTAGATTTTTATTTGACAACAGATAAAACTTAGGACACTAACTAGAGATTGATAAACTGGGCCTAAGTCTTAGGCCTAAGTAAAATTATTCAAACAAAATTGTTTATTAAATTCAAACAAAACGTTTTTATTGTGTATTTTTCAAAAACAATAAGTTTTCTGTCCCTGGAAACACAAAAAGGAAAAGTAGAAAAACATAATTTTAAAATTTCTAACAAGCGCTTTATATTTTCCTCTGAATTTTGGCCTTCCAACGACTATTTTTTTTGTTAAAAAATCTGGTCACTCTAGGTTAAATATTTATCGAAACATTTCTAAATTGTGTTTTTAACTTGGCGCATTTTGTCAAGGTACTCCAGAAGAAGAAGAAGAAAGTCCGACTTGGATAGATAATATCTTGTACGTATTGGACTCCTTGCTACAAATTATCATTAACTCGTCGTACATTGCAACAAATATTATAATGATGACCTGGAGTATCACGTTCCACAGTTGGCTGACGTTTGTGCTGTTACTGTGGGCCAACATTTTGTGGATGGTGCCAAATCAAAGACGCGTAATGTTCCGTTGCAGTCCATTTTTGGTCTTATATGCTTGGTTTTTATTAATTTCCGCATACATTTATTCCATGAATCTTACCGAAGAAGAACTACCCACAACAATAGACGGTGTGGATTTGGTGTTTATAGGTTTTGAAAAAATACGGGTTTTGCCTTGTAAGGCTTTAGCGATTAAATGTTTGTTTACAAGTATGTTTTGGATCACTTTGAGGCAATACATGCAAGAACGAGCCGAATCAAGGCAAACCAGTGCTTTAGCCGATATGGTCGCACCGTTACAAGTTACTGTAGGCACCGCAGCTGGTGAGTTGAGCTTTTAAACCTTTTTGGTTTTATTTCACATTTCCCTAGGTGCACCGGCAGAAGAAGAGCAGGGGAACAAAACTATGCAAATAATCGGAGAATATTTCAAAAACTTTTTGACCAAATTTTGGATTTGGATTGTGGCTATCACCTTATTTTCGGTTGCAATAACGGGAGAAAGAATGACGTGCTTTAGAATTATCTATATGGCCCTGTTTTTATTCTTTATTATTAGTTTTCAGGTAACGCAACGAAATCAACATAAAAATTGTACTTTTTAATTTTTTTTTTCTCTTTAGTTTTCTTTCACTTTTTGGAGAAAAATGATGTTAGTGTTTTGGTTTACCGTTATTTTATATTCTACGGTTGTTTTAATTCTCACTTACACTTACCAGTTTAAAAACATTCGAGAATATTGGACAAACGACTTGCATGTCTCCAAAACATTGTAAGAAATAGCTTTTCCGTTTTGTGGCCGCTTGGTAATGTTTTTTCTTTTTACAGACAACTTGACATCGGTTTGGAAGATTTTGGTACCAAGCAATTATTTATTCGATTAGTCACGCCGACATTCTTCGTTATTATTACCGCCATTCAGATCCACTATTTCCATACGGACTTTATGAAAATTTCAGATCCTAAAAGTTTGACCATTACCGAACCATTTTCTGAAGGTAGTTCGGCACAAGGAGGCATAGTCGAACCCACCAGTGAAAAAACAGATTTAGAGAGCTCCCTTAAGTATGATTTAACTGATATAGGGAGTAAGTATTTTAGTTCAGTCCTTAGTTTTGCTTGGAAACTAAAGCTTTTCTTTTCCAAGCATAACTAATTTTCTCTCTATCTCTAGTTGAGAGAACTCAACTCTAGTTGAAACATTTTAGATATATCGTCCGCACAAGTACAAGAAACTTTCAAAGAGATTTTGAAATTGTGGCACCACTTTATCAATTTATTTTTCATTTTTATGGAAATTCATTTACCTAAATTGGTGTTATGTCTGGCCATGTTGTTATGCGTGTACGATAAATGCGCAATATATGTGGTGATGATCGTACTTTTGGTGCTGTCCTTTTTGTTTGGACGTCCGGTGTACCTGTTTTCCATCTACAGTTGCTCCCTCCTGGTCGCACTGATGGTTTTGGCTCGAATGATCTATCAAATCGAGTATTTTTCACACGAAAGCTGGAACGTTACTTGTCCTGTAATTAAATAATTATAACTTTTAAATTATAAATTGTTCTTGATATACTTTATAGGACATTAATCCGAATATGACAGCCAATGACTCCATACAAAACAACGCCGAATGGTTGGGATTTACAAAATCTGACCGCGTAAATACCGTGCCTGTAATGCTCCAGTGGAACATTTACTTTTTGCTGGGTGTAACTTTGTGGACTGTGGTTTTAGTACGGCAGTTTAATTACAGAGTTGCGAGGGGTCGACCGACCAACCGAGCCTATTTTATGTTTCCAAAAATAAAAAGATCAGATGCCGACAAAAACGTTAAAAATTGTCTGAAATATTTATTGAATTACGGTTACTACAAATTCGGTGTTGAGGTAATTTGCAACTTTTGTTGTTCTTTTCCTTAAAGTAAATTTAACATTTTTAGATTTCCCTCATAGCAACAGCAGCTCTGATCGGAATTCGAATGGATATGTATGCTATGTTTTATTCCTTCTGGTTATGCGTTCTGTATTGTTGTAACAGAAACTATTTGAGCAAAATATGGCCCATTTACTTTATATTTATAGCCATTATTTTACCCGTTCAGTACGCCATGCTTATCGGTCTACCACCAAGTTTATGCATAGGTAAAGCATTTTTAAATAATTAAAATATTTTTGTTTTATAAAACTGTTTGCAGAATTTCCGTGGGATTCGAGCCCGATACTAAGAAGGTTACGAAACTGGGCGTATCTGATAAACATGAATTACACCTTACCCAAAGTAAAGTTGTTGTGTGATTTCATGGTTTTATTGCTTGTTTCGCGACAGATGCTTGTTTTCCGTATAGAGCATCATCATGCAAACCGAGAGTATCCGGGAGGTTCCAATCAAAGCATAATTCATCATGCCGAACAGAAGGATTTCGTAAATCCGGTTCCCGACTTTATAACATACTGCAGGTATGTTGTTAGCCTTATATTATATGCCAGAGCAATTAGCTTGGAAAAGCCAGCTAAAGTCACGGCAAAATCTAGTTTTCCTCATATATCTCCTTTCCAATGCAAAATTGTATAATCTAAGATCCAGCGGCGGTGCAAGAGTAGCTAGGGCCCGTAAGCAAATATACATAACGGGCCCCTAAAAAAAAAAAGTTCGTAAGTTTTCTACTTCTAACCTAGTAAAGCAAGGAAAAATAATGTAAAAATTCTAAACCAAAAGTTGCTTTTAATTTCCGATGATTTGTTTTCGAAGCAATTTTTGATTTTTGGATGAAAAATAAAGGTTGTTCAAATATTCTGCAACTGCATAAAACTATTGATTACAACCTAATAAAGCCAGGAAAAATAATGAAAAAATTCTAAACCAAAAGTTGCTTTTAATTATCGATGATTTGTTTTCGAAGCAATTTTTGATTTTTGGATAAAAAATAAAGGTTGTTCAAATATTCTGCAACTGCGTAAAACTATTGACTACAACCTAATAAAGCCAGGAAAAATAATGAAAAAATTCTAAACCAAAAGTTGCTTTTAATTTCCGATGATTTGTTTTCGAAGCAATTTTTGATTTTTGGATAAAAAATAAAGGTTGTTCAAATATTCTGCAACTGCACAAAACTATTGATTACAACCTAATAAAGCCAGGAAAAATTATGAAAAAATTCTAAACCAAAAGTTGCTTTTAATTTCCGATGATTTGTTTTCGAAGCAATTTTTGATTTTTGGATAAAAAATAAAGGTTGTTCAAATATTCTGCAACTGCACAAAACGATTGATTACAACCTAATAAAGCCAGGAAAAATTATGAAAAAATTCTAAACCAAAAGTTGCTTTTAATTTCCGATGATTTGTTTTCGAAGCAATTTTTGATTTTTGGATAAAAAATAAAGGTTGTTCAAATATTCTGCAACTGCACAAAACTATTGATTACAACCTAATAAAGCCATGAAAAATTATGAAAAAATTCTAAACCAAAAGTTGCTTTTAATTTCCGATGATTTGTTTTCGAAGCAATTTTTGATTTTTGGATAAAAAATAAAGGTTGTTCAAATATTCTGCAATTGCATAAAACTATTGATTACAACTTAATAAAGCCAGGAAAAATAATGAAAAAATTCTAAACCAAAAGTTGCTTTTAATTTCCGATGATTTGTTTTCGAAGCAATTTTTGATTTTTGGATGAAAAATAAAGGTTGTTCAAATATTCTGCAATTGCATAAAACTATTGATTACAACTTAATAAAGCCAGGAAAAATAATGAAAAAATTCTAATCCAAAAGTTGTTTTTAATTTCCTATGATTTGTTTTCGAAGCAATTTTTGATTTTTGGATAAAAAATAAAGGTTGTTCAAATATTCTGCAACTGGACAAAACTATTGATTACAACCTAATAAAGCCAGGAAAAATTATGAAAAAATTCTAAACCAAAAGTTGCTTTTAATTTCCGATGATTTGTTTTCGAAGCAATTTTTGATTTTTGGATAAAAAATAAAGGTTGTTCAAATATTCGGCAACTGGACAAAACTATTGATTACAACCTAATAAAGCCAGGAAAAATTATGAAAAAATTCTAAACCAAAAGTTGCTTTTAATTTCCGATGATTTGTTTTCGAAGCAATTTTTGTTTTTTGGATAAAAAATAAAGGTTGTTCAAATATTCTGCAACTGCGTAAAACTATTGACTACAACCTAATCAAGCCAGGAAAAATAATGAAAAAATTCTAAACCAAAAGTTGCTTTTAATTTCCGATGATTTGTTTTCGAAGCAATTTTTGATTTTTGGATAAAAAATAAAGGTTGTTCAAATATTCTGCAACTGCACAAAACTATTGATTACAACCTAATAAAGCCAGGAAAAATTATGAAAAAATTCTAAACCAAAAGTTGCTTTTAATTTCCGATGATTTGTTTTCGAAGCAATTTTTGATTTTTGGATAAAAAATAAAGGTTGTTCAAATATTCTGCAACTGCACAAAACTATTGATTACAACCTAATAAAGCCAGGAAAAATTATGAAAAAATTCTAAACCAAAAGTTGCTTTTAATTTCCGATGATTTGTTTTCGAAGCAATTTTTGATTTTTGGATAAAAAATAAAGGTTGTTCAAATATTCTGCAACTGCACAAAACTATTGATTACAACCTAATAAAGCCATGAAAAATTATGAAAAAATTCTAAACCAAAAGTTGCTTTTAATTTCCGATGATTTGTTTTCGAAGCAATTTTTGATTTTTGGATAAAAAATAAAGGTTGTTCAAATATTCTGCAACTGCACAAAACTATTGATTACAACCTAATAAAGCCAGGAAAAATTATGAAAAAATTCTAAACCAAAAGTTGCTTTTAATTTCCGATGATTTGTTTTCGAAGCAATTTTTGATTTTTGGATAAAAAATAAAGGTTGTTCAAATATTCTGCAACTGCACAAAACTATTGATTACAACCTAATAAAGCCAGGAAAAATTATGAAAAAATTCTAAACCAAAAGTTGCTTTTAATTTCCGATGATTTGTTTTCGAAGCAATTTTTGATTTTTGGATAAAAAATAAAGGTTGTTCAAATATTCTGCAACTGCACAAAACTATTGATTACAACCTAGTTAAGCCAGGAAAAATAATGAAAAAATTCTAAACCAAAAGTTGTCTTTAATTTCCGATGATTTGTTTTCGAAGCGATTTTTGAGTTTTGCATAAAAAATAAAGGTTGTTCAAATGTTCTGCAACTGCATAAAACTATTGATTACAACCGAGTAAAGCCAGGAAAAATAATGAAAAAATTATAAACCTAAAGTTGTCTTTCATTTCCGATGATTTGGTTTCGGTGCGATTTTTTATTTAATTATAGTTACTAAATTGTAACTTGTATTATTTTATATTCAAGTTAAGGATAAATAAAAATTAAAATTGATTTACATTAGATATCATTTTTTATTGCCTAAGGTTTTATAAAGTTTAACTAACAATTCGCGTTGTATTTGAATTTGTAACTCTTTTGGTCCTTATTAATTTTATATCTTACTAGAGTTTTTATATTTTTCTTAACAATTTGCATTGTTATTGAATTAAATATATTTTCTCAGTAGGCATATGCTTTACTTCATAATTTTTAAATACATTTTAATTGTCAGTTTGACTGATTAATCCAAAATTTTATACCACACAAATTTCGACCTCATATGATTTTCTTTTGGTTTATTGATGGATTTTAATCGCCATCGGACTTCAATTAGGGTATCTCAATTCATTTGTAAGTATTTGGTTTTTTTTTAACATTTAGTTTTTTAAAAATTTTGTTTTACATCACTTTACAATAAATTTATCTTTGATTTTATATTATTATCATTTGATAAGTCCAAAAAAGGACGAAACAGCTGTCATGGTATATATACATTCAATTTTAATTTTTATTTATCCTTAACTTGAATATAAAATAATACAAGTTACAATTTAGTAACTATAATTAAATATTCTTACGAGTTAATAATACACATAAATATATATTTTTATCTATTGGTTATGTTCATTTATAACTACACTTTTTACATTAGATATCATTTTTTATTGCCTAAGGTTTTATAAAGTTTAACTAACAATTCGCGTTGTATTTGAATTTGTAACTCTTTTGGTCCTTATTAATTTTATATCTTACTAGAGTTTTTATATTTTTCTTAACAATTTGCATTGTTATTGAATTAAATATATTTTCTCAGTAGGCATATGCTTTACTACATAATTTTTAAATACATTTTAATTGTCAGTTTGACTGATTAATCCAAAATTTTATACCACACAAATTTCGACCTCATATGATTTTCTTTTGGTTTATTGATGGATTTTAATCGCCATCGGACTTCAATTAGGGTATCTCAATTCATTTGTAAGTATTTGGTTTTTTTTTTAACATTTAGTTTTTTAAAAATTTTGTTTTACATCACTTTACAATAAATTTATCTTTGATTTTATATTATTATCATTTGATAAGTCCAAAAAAGGACGAAACAGCTGTCATGGTATATATACATTCAATTTTAATTTTTATTTATCCTTAACTTGAATATAAAATAATACAAGTTACAATTTAGTAACTATAATTAAATATTCTTACGAGTTAATAATACACATAAATATATATTTTTATCTATTGGTTATGTTCATTTATAACTACACTTTTTACATTAGATATCATTTTTTATTGCCTAAGGTTTTATAAAGTTTAACTAACAATTCGCGTTGTATTTGAATTTGTAACTCTTTTGGTCCTTATTAATTTTATATCTTACTAGAGTTTTTATATTTTTCTTAACAATTTGCATTGTTATTGAATTAAATATATTTTCTCAGTAGGCATATGCTTTACTTCATAATTTTTAAATACATTTTAATTGTCAGTTTGACTGATTAATCCAAAATTTTATACCACACAAATTTCGACCTCATATGATTTTCTTTTGGTTTATTGATGGATTTTAATCGCCATCGGACTTCAATTAGGGTATCTCAATTCATTTGTAAGTATTTGGTTTTTTTTTAACATTTAGTTTTTTAAAAATTTTGTTTTACATCACTTTACAATAAATTTATCTTTGATTTTATATTATTATCATTTGATAAGTCCAAAAAAGGACGAAACAGCTGTCATGGTATATATACATTCAATTTTAATTTTTATTTATCCTTAACTTGAATATAAAATAATACAAGTTACAATTTAGTAACTATAATTAAATATTCTTACGAGTTAATAATACACATAAATATATATTTTTATCTATTGGTTATGTTCATTTATAACTACACTTTTTACATTAGATATCATTTTTTATTGCCTAAGGTTTTATAAAGTTTAACTAACAATTCGCGTTGTATTTGAATTTGTAACTCTTTTGGTCCTTATTAATTTTATATCTTACTAGAGTTTTTATATTTTTCTTAACAATTTGCATTGTTATTGAATTAAATATATTTTCTCAGTAGGCATATGCTTTACTTCATAATTTTTAAATACATTTTAATTGTCAGTTTGACTGATTAATCCAAAATTTTATACCACACAAATTTCGACCTCATATGATTTTCTTTTGGTTTATTGATGGATTTTAATCGCCATCGGACTTCAATTAGGGTATCTCAATTCATTTGTAAGTATTTGGTTTTTTTTTAACATTTAGTTTTTTAAAAATTTTGTTTTACATCACTTTACAATAAATTTATCTTTGATTTTATATTATTATCATTTGATAAGTCCAAAAAAGGACGAAACAGCTGTCATGGTATATATACATTCAATTTTAATTTTTATTTATCCTTAACTTGAATATAAAATAATACAAGTTACAATTTAGTAACTATAATTAAATATTCTTACGAGTTAATAATACACATAAATATATATTTTTATCTATTGGTTATGTTCATTTATAACTACACTTTTTACATTAGATATCATTTTTTATTGCCTAAGGTTTTATAAAGTTTAACTAACAATTCGCGTTGTATTTGAATTTGTAACTCTTTTGGTCCTTATTAATTTTATATCTTACTAGAGTTTTTATATTTTTCTTAACAATTTGCATTGTTATTGAATTAAATATATTTTCTCAGTAGGCATATGCTTTACTTCATAATTTTTAAATACATTTTAATTGTCAGTTTGACTGATTAATCCAAAATTTTATACCACACAAATTTCGACCTCATATGATTTTCTTTTGGTTTATTGATGGATTTTAATCGCCATCGGACTTCAATTAGGGTATCTCAATTCATTTGTAAGTATTTGGTTTTTTTTTAACATTTAGTTTTTTAAAAATTTTGTTTTACATCACTTTACAATAAATTTATCTTTGATTTTATATTATTATCATTTGATAAGTCCAAAAAAGGACGAAACAGCTGTCATGGTATATATACATTCAATTTTAATTTTTATTTATCCTTAACTTGAATATAAAATAATACAAGTTACAATTTAGTAACTATAATTAAATATTCTTACGAGTTAATAATACACATAAATATAGATTTTTTATTTAAATTGGATTTTTGCTATTGGGTATTGAGTATTGTCTATTTCTTTTGGGTGGTTGACGGTAGGGCCCCTTATGATCCCGGGCTCCTAAGCATAGCTTACATTCGCTTACTCATATCACCGCTACTGCTAAGATCTTTTTATTAAAATCTAAGATTTTTTGAATTTGGGAGGACAAAGAAAGTCAAAAGGTGGAAAAGAAGGACGGTTTTCCGGTCCTCAAGGTACTTTTGCTACCAAACATTTTTTTTTTCCTTTTTTCGAGCTTCCAGAGCCAAAGCGTTTGGCAGTGACTGGAAGCTCGAAAGAAGGAAAAAAAAAATGTTTGATAGCAAAAGTAGCTTCTCCTCGAACACAGGCTTAGTACACATTGTGTAAATTTGGTTTTATAGTAATCTACGATAACCATTTTAGGCATTAAAAATCTATTTTAGGCCAGTAACATCGAAAATAGGCATTTAGGCAAATTAAACTAGGGTTCAAAATCGTTTGAAAGGAATTTCTGTATTAATAATTTTGAATTGCCTAAATAAAGGACAAAAAGGCAAATTTCCTAGAATCCGTGCTCTAATTATTAGATATAGAAGAAAATTATAAATACAAAAGTTGTTGGAAATTTTACGCTCTACAAAATTTCTTACGGCTATTTTAACCGAAACTTGCATTGGAAAAGAGATATATGAAAAAACTAGATTTTGGTTGGTTTCTTCAAGATAGTAAACTCTGGGGACATTAAAAAATTGAAACTATCAGATAATTATGATCACAAATCACTAATTGCACTGGCCTATATAGTACATTTTTCCTTTTTGATTAGAACCCTATTTTGCAGGTCATACTTGGACGTTTTTAAGCGAACAATATTTCTCAGCTGCATGTGGATTTGTTTAGCTGCCGTTTTCTTAGCCGGTACGAATCGTGTTAATGTTTTTTCGATTGGTTATTTAGTTGGTTCCTTTGTTTTCCTGTGGCAAGGTTCCGAATTTTACTTACGACCTATTCCAAAAATTTTACGATTGTGAGTATCTTATAGTAATATTTTAAATAACCTAATGATCATAATTTTTCAGGTGGGATTGGCTATTGGGCTACAACGTAGCAGTGATTGTAATTAAAACGGTTTTACAATTTGCAGGCTGTGTTTACATCGACGTGTTAAAGCAACATGCTTGTTGGCTCGTGCACTTATTCGCAATCGGCTGTATTAGCCAAAACGTTTCCGATATGGACCATTGTAACGTTTCGAAAGAATACATTGGATTAGCATGGGACATAATTTGTTTTGGTTTCCTGTTAATGCAACGAAGAATTTTCAACAGTTATAACTTTTTCCACATGATAAACGAAACGAAAGCCACCACAATTTTAGCATCGAGAGGTAAAAATCTCTCACTTTTCAAATTTGTTACTAATTTTTGCAAATTAGGTGCCGATTTGATTGAAGAACTTACGCACAAGCGATTGAAAGAACAAGAAGACGGTGAACGGTTGGTGTTGGAAAAAATTAAAGCAAAGATGGATCGAATCAAAGCCAGTCAGCAAAAAATACACGGACCTAAATACGAAGAACCTACAAATCACTTTATAGGTAAGTGTTCATTTCTTCAAGTTACATTTTTACTTTCTCATGTAGGAAATTTAAAACGAAATTGAAAGTAAATAAAAAGAAAATTTCTGTAGCTCAACCACCATTAGCTCGATCGACATCCATGTCGTCTTGCACATCGGCAACTTCCGAGCAAACTCCTCCTGCAGGTTATCACACCCCGATAGATGAAGAAGAACCTGCTCCTCTAACACCCCACACCGGTTCGATATTACATACTCAAGTCCCTTCTCCATTTTCGGCCATCATGACGGTTTCGTTGGAAGGCTATCTCGAACCTCAACGTATATCGTTTAGTTCGCCTCCTAATTCCGAATTAAATCCTCGTCCGCCCTCTCCCGACGATAGTTTTCCTGTCTTTTCACCGCCCCCCTACGAAGCGACTCCCGCTTACCCGGCAGCAGTAAGCGAAGTTCCGTCGAATGCGATACAAAGACAAAGCAGTATAATAGGTCCACCTTGGATGCAAGGAAGTCTAATTACGCCTAGACAAAGTATTATTTCGTATTCGTGCCGATCTCCGTTAAGTCATCACACATGTAATTTAAATTCATTATTTGGATTGTTTAATGATGCAGTACATATTAGCTTCATAATGTACATAATAAGAAAAAAAATGTAAATAATTACAGATACTTAATGTAAAAAATACTTTTTTATAATTTTGTAATATACCAAGTCTTTTTGTTATATTTTACTTATAGATGGGATATATTCAAGTTCTAGTAGACCGAGTTATAGAAAACACACTCCAAAGACATATAAAGAGGGTAAAGAGTTTCTACAAGTTTTTTTAATTGCTAGCTAACAGGGGGTAAAGCGGTTGGTGTAGCTTAGTTCGATAATTTACTATAACAGTGCATGCTAAGAAATTTCACTGTAAATAAATTGAAATGCACAAAATTTGCATGTTGTTTAGCTTTAAATTTTTGATTTTAATTTTCTTGTTATCAAATTTAGCAATACGATCTGGAGATTACTACATGTTTGATCAATTGGACGACGACGACGACTTGGAATTACTAGAAGAACCTACGTCTCCAGGTGAAGATTTAGAAGAGGAAGAACCGCCACCGCGAGAGAGGCGGTTTACCGTAGGAGAGGTGAATTATTAAAATCTTTGTTATTCTTTGTTATTGTTAATGGTGGAATTGTAATTTTGGTTTCGTTTGGGTGGGATTTATAGTTGCTTAGTACTACCATGAAGACAGATATAAAAACGACCATAAGAACATCGGAATCTGAGGCTGTACGCAGACGTTCTAGTACTCCATTGGCTCGTCAGCGTTCGATATTATCGGCGCGTTCTCAAATATCTGGTCCTTATTCTGCCCCTCCCGCTGTGAGTGAAAAACTAACAAAATTTATTTTTAATTTTAGCTAATTGTGCTTTGATTGGAATACTTACTCTCTCCTTCGTTTCTAATTTGCTTCAAACACAAATACCTAATTTCAACTTTTCTTTTAGCTGTACAGGCTTAATTTTCTTCTTCTCAAGTACATGAAATTTCTGTTTTCTTGTTGTATGTAGTAATAGGCAGCTGTTAGAAAGTTTTATGTAAATACTAATTTTTTAAAAGGTAAAATAAATAAATCAAAACTCTAAAAACAAAAAAAAGCGGGTGGTGCTTTTGACTTTTTTTTTTTCATTTGCCTTGGGTGTTTGGAATTTACCACAAATTATTTTTACAGTTTTGATTAACTTGGTTTGTACAGTAAAGATTAATACAATTTACTTTTTTAAGACTTTATTCTTTAATAAATTCATATGTAGGTACGTCCATATTCAGTTGTTATAATTGATCCAAAAGATCAAATTCAAGCGGTAGATGAAATCGATCGCGAGCCACAACCGGGTACCAGTAAGGACGAAGATATCAGCGAACTAACTGAACCAAGTACGATTTTTATTCAATCACTAAATTTAATGAAAACTCTGAAATGTAATTTTTTTTGCTTGACCCCTGTAATTTTGAAACTTTCTGAGCCTGGAACATTTTTTTCCAAAACCAAACTAAAAGGATTTAGAAAAAAATCGCATTTCTTAGTTACTTACATGAAAACCACATTTAATTCATATTATTTGTAATTTAATTTCAGAGCAAGATTCGTGGTATCAAAAAATAATCAATTGTCTAATTTTTGCTTGGGTATTTCTTCAAAGTGTAATGGTTTCCTGCATCATATTTTTAAACAAATATTCTCGCGAGTACAGGTACATTTTGAGGGTTCTCAACAAGGAAAAGAAGCTTTTAAAGGTGAAATTTTTATTTAAAAAAAAAACTCCTTAGGTGCAACTGTAATTTTTTTAGGAAAAAACTGATTACAATATTGGATTACGTTTAGGAACTGGTCAAGTTTGGCAACCAGCCGGATCATATCAAACCTTATTAAAAGAAGCTAGGTAAGTTTTCAAAAATAATCACAAACATTTTTTTTTAAACAAGACTTTTGTTTCTAATTTATCCTAGTCTTAAGGGTAGTAGTAGTAGTAGTAGAATTAATATTAGCGCCACGTGTTTGAGTCGGGAAGAGAATATCGAAATGACACCTTCGGTGGGAACATTCAGTCCAACAGACTCGTATAGAATGTCTCTTTTAAATAGCAGGTGTGTGGCGCACGTAGCACCTTTTCCATCAAATTTTTGCAAAATTTGTAAATATGCAAATAAAATACAGTTAATAATCATAAATTTTACAACTCCCACAAAAAATTTAAATTTTGAAAAGTTTTTGCTTTAGTTTCCTTTGCTCCAGTTACTTTTACTAAGAAATTTAGTAGACAAGTTAATGATATAATAAATAAAATACAGGTTGAATTTGAAAACATTTTGAGTTTGAACGGTTTAAGTCAAGGAGCTGCTCACACATAATACCTATCGTTTGAATAAGCTTATTTGAAATCAGTGCCGGATTAAGCTAGCGCGAGGCCCGTAGCAAATGTTGTCGTGGGGCCCTCCTATTTTTTGAATGACCTTTTATTTTACCTTTTTCTGACTAAAAGCGCAAGTTTGAGGTATTAGTTTTATTTAAATTTTCTGATAAGAATTAAATTTTGTTCAAATAATAAAAAAAATTATAGTTAAGAATACGGTCTTTAATAATCTATAATATAGATTTGTTTTTATCAAATATCAATTCTTAAAATTTGAAAAAGAGGAAAGCTTCAAAAATTAATGAGGTTTTAATAACTTGTCTACTGAACAACTTGAATTAATTAAAAAAATACAAATGTTTCCTATTCTTTTTGCTTTTTAGCTTCTGTACCTACAGCTTCATTGGCTTAAGATTTGAAGTAGTCTCAAATTGATTATTAAGGGGAGAGTCTGGTCCAACCAAGGCTTTTTTTCAATGCTTTTTTTCTCAACGATAAAATACATCTGATAATAAATTATTTATACTTAATCTGTATTATATAGTTAATATTCAAATCAAATTTTCTTCTTGTTTGTAACAAAAGTTTCGTGAACAAACTCTTTCAAAAAACTGCATTGAAAGAAACCTCATCGGCTAGACCAGCGGCGGTGCAAGAGTAGTTAGGGCCCGTAAGCAAATATACATAACGGGCCCCTAAAAAAAAAGGTTCGTAAGTTTTCTACTTCTAACCTAGTAAAGCAAGGAAAAATAATGTAAAAATTCTAAACCAAAAGTTGTTTTTAATTTCCGATGATTTGTTTTCAAAGCAATTTTTGATTTTTGGATAAAAAATAAAGGTTGTTCAAATGTTCTGCAACTGCATAAAACTATTGATTACAACCTAGTAAAGCCAGGAAAAATAATGAAAAAATTATAAGCCTAAAGTTGTCTTTAATTTCCGATGATTTGTTTTCGAAGCAATTTTTGATTTTTGGATAAAAAATAAAGGTTGTTCAAATATTCTGCAACTGCGTAAAACTATTGACTACAACCTAATAAAGACAGGAAAAATAATGAAAAAATTCTAAACCAAAAGTTGCTTTTAATTTCCGATGATTTGTTTTCGAAGCAATTTTTGATTTTTGGATAAAAAATAAAGGTTGTTCAAATGTTCTGCAACTGCATAAAACTATTGATTACAACCTAGTAAAGCCAGGAAAAATAATGAAAAAATTATAAACCTAAAGTTGTCTTTAATTTCCGATGATTTGTTTTCGAAGCAATTTTTGATTTTTGGATAAAAAATAAAGGTTGTTCAAATATTCTGCAACTGCGTAAAACTATTGACTACAACCTAATAAAGACAGGAAAAATAATGAAAAAATTCTAAACCAAAAGTTGCTTTTAATTTCCGATGATTTGTTTTCGAAGCAATTTTTGATTTTTGGATAAAAAATAAAGGTTGTTCAAATGTTCTGCAACTGCATAAAACTATTGATTACAACCTAGTAAAGCCAGGAAAAATAATGAAAAAATTATAAACCTAAAGTTGTCTTTAATTTCCGATGATTTGTTTTCGAAGGAATTTTTGATTTTTGGATAAAAAATAAAGGTTGTTCAAATGTTCTGCAACTGCATAAAACTATTGATTACAACCTAGTAAAGCCAAGAAAAATAATGAAAAAATTATAAACCTAAAGTTGTCTTTAATTTCCGATGATTTGTTTTCGAAGCAATTTTTGATTTTTGGATAAAAAATAAAGGTTGTTCAAATGTTCTGCAACTGCATAAAACTATTGATTACAACCTAGTAAAGCCAAGAAAAATAATGAAAAAATTATAAACCTAAAGTTGTCTTTAATTTCCGATGATTTGTTTTCGAAGCAATTTTTGATTTTTGGATAAAAAATAAAGGTTGTTCAAATATTCTGCAACTGCGTAAAACTATTGACTACAACCTAATAAAGCCAGGAAAAATAATGAAAAAATTTTAAACCAAAAGTTGCTTTTAATTTCCGATGATTTGTTTTCGAAGCAATTTTTGATTTTTGGATAAAAAATAAAGGTTGTTCAAATGTTCTGCAACTGCATAAAACTATTGATTACAACCTAGTAAAGCCAGGAAAAATAATGAAAAAATTATAAACCTAAAGTTGTCTTTAATTTCCGATGATTTGTTTTCGAAGCAATTTTTGATTTTTGGATAAAAAATAAAGGTTGTTCAAATGTTCTGCAACTGCATAAAACTATTGATTACAACCTAGTAAAGCCAAGAAAAATAATGAAAAAATTATAAACCTAAAGTTGTCTTTAATTTCCGATGATTTGTTTTCGAAGCAATTTTTAATTTTTGGATAAAAAATAAAGGTTGTTCAAATATTCTGCAACTGCGTAAAACTATTGACTACAACCTAATAAAGCCAGGAAAAATAATGAAAAAATTTTAAACCAAAAGTTGCTTTTAATTTCCGATGATTTGTTTTCGAAGCAATTTTTGATTTTTGGATAAAAAATAAAGGTTGTTCAAATATTCTGCAACTGCATAAAACTATTGATTACAACCTAGTAAAGCCAGGAAAAATAATGAAAAAATTATAAACCTAAAGTTGTCTTTAATTTCCGATGATTTGTTTTCGAAGCAATTTTTGATTTTTGGATAAAAAATAAAGGTTGTTCAAATATTCTGCAACTGCGTAAAACTATTGACTACAACCTAATAAAGCCAGGAAAAATAATGAAAAAATTTTAAACCAAAAGTTGCTTTTAATTTCCGATGATTTGTTTTCGAAGCAATTTTTGATTTTTGGATAAAAAATAAAGGTTGTTCAAATATTCTGCAACTGCATAAAACTATTGATTACAACCTAGTAAAGCCAGGAAAAATTATGAAAAAATTATAAACCTAAAGTTGTCTTTAATTTCCGATGATTTGTTTTCGAAGCAATTTTTGATTTTTGGATAAAAAATAAAGGTTGTTCAAATATTCTGCAACTGCTTAAAACTATTGACTACAACCTAATAAAGCCAGGAAAAATAATGAAAAAATTTTAAACCAAAAGTTGCTTTTAATTTCCGATGATTTGTTTTCGAAGCAATTTTTGATTTTTGGATAAAAAATAAAGGTTGTTCAAATATTCTGCAACTGCATAAAACTATTGATTACAACCTAGTAAAGCCAGGAAAAATAATGAAAAAATTCTAAACCAAAAGTTGCTTTTAATTTCCGATGATTTGTTTTCGAAGCAATTTTTGATTTTTGGATAAAAAATAAAGGTTGTTCAAATATTCTGCAACTGCGTAAAACTATTGACTACAACCTAGTAAAGCCAGTAAAAATAATGAAAAAATTATAAACCTAAAGTTGTCTTTAATTTCCGATGATTTGTTTTCGAAGCAATTTTTGATTTTTGGATAAAAAATAAAGGTTGTTCAAATATTCTGCAACTGCATAAAACTATTGATTACAACCTAGTAAAGCCAGGAAAAATAATGAAAAAATTATAAACCTAAATTTGTCTTTAATTTCCGATGATTTGTTTTCGAAGCAATTTTTGATTTTTGGATAAAAAATAAAGGTTGTTCAAATGTTCTGCAACTGCATAAAACTATTGATTACAACCTAGTAAAGCCAGGAAAAATAATGAAAAAATTATAAACCAAAAGTTGCTTTTAATTTCCGATGATTTGTTTTCGAAGCAATTTTTGATTTTTGGATAAAAATAAAGGTTGTTCAAATATTCTGCAACTGCATAAAACTATTGATTACAACCTAGTAAAGCCAGGAAAAATAATGAAAAAATTATAAACCTAAAGTTGTCTTTAATTTCCGATGATTTGGTTTCGGAGCGATTTTTGATTTAAATTTTTGGATTTTTGCTATTGGGTATTGAGTATTGTCTATTTCTTTTGGGTGGTTGACGGTAGGGCCCCTTATGATCCCGGGCCCCTAAGCATAGCTTACATTCGCTTACTCATATCACCGCCACTGGGCTAGACTAGACTTCCTCCTTAATAAAAAAGCAATAATTGGATACCTTTATGTAAATTTAATTGTATTTATTAAAATTAATACCTAATTTGTATAAAATAGAATTGATTAGTTATAAATGTGTGGCATGAACTGATTTAGGGCAAGAGCAAAAATTAGAAGCACTGAAACTAGTGAAGAAAAGGCTCCGCTTAGCGAGGAAGAAGACTTTGGGGACACAATTCCTAGTAGTTCTTTACCCATTTCTCCCGATTCTTTCAGGTACTTAAAATATACCTAATATAAAATTGTCATTCACTAAAGTACCTACCTCCTTGGTTGTGACTTGTGATTTTTATTTTTAACATTTTTTATAGGTACCTCTTTCATACTTTTCCGCAATTTTCATATTTTTTAAAGCTTATTATGTATTAATTCACAATAATGAATTACCTACCTGGCTCAAATTTTTTACTTTCGGTTTTGCTTGTAGATTTTGTAACTTTTACCTTTAATTATTTAGTGTAGTGTAACCATTATAAAAAGTAGTGTAGCATGGCTAAATACGTTAACCATAGGCGCAAGGCAAGTGTGCTAACCGTCCCTGAGATCCGTATTCTGGCACCTAGTTTAGAGCGCGGACTTGATTCACCTTTTGAGGCCAGGTAAAATAGCGCTTGACGATACAGCTCCCCGTTGCATGAATTTCTTTTATTCAACAAAAATATTAATTATTCACTTGAACTTTTATGATTTTTATTTCAGTTATTTCATGTTTTCACACTTTTTATAGAAAAAATTACAGTTCACGATTTTGATGTTTAACACTCGATGGGCTTCATTTTTGTAAATTTGTGCCAAATCGTTTTAACTTGTGTCTTGACACTTTTTTACACTTTTAGTCGCCAAGCGTCTCCGACACCTTTTTTCGATGACTATGACGCAGAAATGTCCTCCGTCGATCAGCCCACAATTATTCGCTTGCTGCTTGCCATGTGGTACATCGTTTTGAGCCACTCGGAAATTTTGTGTTACTTTGTAATCTTTTTGGATCAAATCAAATCGGCCACGTTTTTATCGTTGCCCTTACCTCTGATGGTATTTTTATGGGGGACTTTAAGCATTCCGAGGCCCACGAAGACGTTCTGGGTTACGATTATCGCTTACACCGAAGTAAAAATTTTTATTTCTAATAAAAAATTTCTTAAAACCAAAGTCCGATTTGCTTTTAGATAATTGTGCTAATAAAGTGTATGTTCCAATTTGAAAATTTATTATGGAACCGTAGCCAAATTATATCGCCCTTCTATCCACCGAGGATTATTGGAATTGAAAGGAAAAACTTTTATGCGCTTTGGGATTTACTAGTTCTTTTAATTGTATTTTTCCACAGGTAAGGTGTAAAAAAAATAACTTTTCACCTTAAATAATGACTAACCTTAACAGATTTCTGCTGAAATGTTTGGGTTTATGGAAGTCCACTTACGTACCAGCTGTAATGTTGGCCGATGGCGACTACAAAATAAAGGACGACGCTCTGATGCCGTCTAATCAAGACTATAGGTTGGTTCTATTTTATAAAAATAATATGATTTATGTTGTATTGTAATTATAAAAGAATTTTAGAATGAGATTCCTCCATATTCGTCGAAGCCGCAGGCAATATCCCCCAAGATTAATGTTCCAACACACCATTAACATTTACTATCCTAATCGTTTGCGTTACAAACGCGACATCAATCGTACATCCAAATTCCTTTCCGCTTATTTAAAAACCATAAATATCCACGCACGAAGGTAACCTACCTTATTCCCGACATGTTGTTCTTTATTAATTTGTTGCTTACGTTTAATAAAGTTGAATTAATTTGTTAGCACTGGTGTAACGGCAACCACGACGGGAACACTCAACACTTTCGACCTGCTAATTTCTGAACAAAAACCTGATTCGGAAGTAAGTGCTGCCACCGATCTTCCAAGAGACCGAACCGATAGTTTACGTTCAGAAGAGAAGATCATTTCCATTCACACCGAAAAAGTTCATCCGTTTACCAATTTTAAAGCTGCAGTTACTTTAGCGTAATGATTTTATTCTGATTTAGCCAAACTTGTAATATTTGAACTCTTTTGCAGTGTTTCGCGTTACGGAAGTTCCGTTAAAACGTTTTTCCAACAGTTATTAGACCCGACAAGTCGAATCGCGGCAGATGTTTATTCTTATATGTTCTTGTGTGACTTTTTTAACTTTTTTGTACTGTTGGTTGGATATTCTTCATTTGGAGGAGTAAGTGGTTGGAGATACCGAGGCTTTCTAATTTATTTTTCGCGCTTTTTAGGCACAACAAGGCGACGAAGGTGTGCAGACGTATTTGGAAGATAATCGAGTTCCCGTTTTGTTTCTGTTGATGTTGATATTACAGTTTGCTCTCATCATCATAGATCGTGCTATATTTTTAAGGAAATACATTTTTGGAAAGGTCGTTTTCCAATTTACGCAAATTATAATGTTGCACATTTGGCTTTTCATTTTGTATCCCATAATAACGGATCGGTAAGTGCTTTATTTTTTATTCAATTTATTTCATTTCTACGACCGTTCTTTTTCTTTTTAGAGGTTTTAATTCGGTTATCCCACCTCAAATGTACTACATGGTGAAATGTTTTTATTTGTTGTTATCCGCATACCAGATACGGTGCGGTTATCCTACCAGGATTTTAGGAAATTTCATTTGTAAGGGATACAACTATTTAAATATGTTTTTGTTTAAAGCATTTATGGCCATTCCGTTCCTATTCGAATTGCGTACGGTTATGGATTGGATGTGGACCGATACGTCGATGACTGTATTCGATTGGATGAAAATGGAAGACATTTTCGCTCACATCTTCCAAATTAAGGTACTCTTGCGCTATAGTCTTAATGAAGATTATTCTATAAAGCAATTTTAGTGCACGCGACATGTGGAGAAGGAATTTCCCCAAGAAAGAGGTGCACGGAAAAATCCAATTATTAAGTACCTGATGGGAGGCGCAGCTTTGATTATAATGATCGCTATTATTTGGTTCCCTTTGGTGTTCTTCGCGCTTGGAAATGCCGTAGGAACGGCGAACGTTCCATACGATGTCACAATGGACTTGCGTATAGGACCTTACGAACCAATTTACAGAATGTCGGTTCAGTCAAATTCTATTTACTCGTAAGTTACTCAATAAAAATCAATTTTTTTCTAATGCAAGCCCCTTTTTTCTAGTTTTAGCAATGCCGACATGAATAAATTACTAAAAACTTATGACGATAATAAAGCCGCTTTAACGTTTATAAATAATTACGAGGCCAGTGATATTGCTGCAGTTAAATTTAGTAACGATTCGGCTACAGTGTGGACCATATCGCCTCCAGATCGCAAACGCATGATCGAAGAAATTAATTCAAGTAAGATGTTTGCAATAATTATTCACTTTTATTAAAATGTTGTTATATTCAAATCGTAGCACAACCTTTAAACGTGCACCTGCAATACATCGTCTCTCATAAAAGTAACACCAAAGAAGACAGCGGTATAATTCGAGAAGATGTCGAACTTATTTTACCTGCTTTGTCATCATCAAATTTGGAACAGAATTCTATCCGAGCTCAGTTGTTTGAAATGTTGATAAACCCGGCAGCTACACCGCCGGTTCCTCTCACACATTTGTTCCCAAAATTCATAAAAGTTACAAATAAAGGAATGGCTAAAGCGGTAGCGTCCCTGATGAATAAAATTACCGGTAATAATTTTTACCACATTGCCAATTATTCCTATTATCTACACCTTTTTTTTTCGTAGATGCTAAAGACAAGAAGTTTCGTAATTTAAAAATTAATCGCCAATTAGAGGCACCTCCGGGCGAACCGGTTGTCGAAGAATGGTGGGAAATTCATGAAGATTGTGAAGATGCTAATTACGAAAAATATTTAAGATATATTCCCTACTTCGATCATTGCCAGTCGTTAATAATGTACACGTTCAACGACAAAATATTTCCTTCTCAACTTAATTTTATCGCTGCAGGAGGGTAAGTAACTTTTTAAATTTATTATTGTGTGTTGTATTGCTGTTTTTTTTTACTTCATTTTTCAAAATCTTGCAGTATAATCGGAGTGTACACCACCATCGTGTTGGTAGCGGGTCGTCTTCTTCGTGGGGTCTTTGCAGGCATGTGCTTCCTAATTATGTTTGAGGATATGCCCAACGTGGATCGCGTTCTTCAATTGTGTTACGACGTATATTTAGTACGGGAGGTTGGCGAATTTTCGCTGGAGGAAGACTTGTTTGCGAAACTTGTCTTCCTATTTCGATCGCCTGAGACGCTCATCAAATGGACACGACCTAAAGAGGAAATTAACGACGAGGATGACGACGAGGACATCGATGAAGACGACGATAATAGTCGACCTAACCGATAAATATTTTCTAAGCTTCATATCGTAAGAAAAAACTCAAAAAGTACCTGCTGGGAGTTGTTCTATTATAGTAAACATTCCACTCGAAGCAAAACTTTTCCTTTGATTGAAAATTTGATGAATAATTAATGTAGTTGAAACATTTTCTATATTATCGTGCTTGAATAAGTTTTTGTTATATTTCCTTCTGCACTTTGTTGATACCTGTTAAACTGCTGTATTTTTGGTTTTCTAACGTTGATTATTATTTAAAATTGTATTTTAACTTTCGTTATTTTAAGGCAACTAAATCAAACACCTCTATCGCTTAATTTTAAATAATGGAGTTGTGTATAAACTGTGATGATTTTATTATGGGTGTAAATTTTTGCGTTACTTAATTTCTAAGTGCAATGCTCTTGGTGTAAAAAGTAGCAAAGCACTGATAATGCAATGCCTAGTCACATCGTTGATATGCTTAGCTTGTTTTAGTTTATAAAATGTATTTTTTAAGTGTTTTTCACTTTTTTAAATTAACCAAAAACTTGGTGAAATATGGCTTAAAGAATTTATTGTGTAAAGTGTAAAAGTAATTATATTTATATACCTACGGGCTATTTTATATTTTGAGTTTCAATCGAATCACATATTTTATAGATTTCGCATTCAAAATGGCTTACTTGAATCTCAAAATGTAAATTATTTTATACTATGTGTCCAATAGAAAACTCGAAAAAAATATTCTTTTTCTTACTTCCCTTTCCTTTTTTCATTTCCCACGTTGAACATCTCCAATGGCCTGGTCATCATCTATTTTATGTCCTCTATTATTGAGTTTCTGTCTCACAGAATTCCAAAAACTACAAAACCACTTTAATTTTAAATATCTTGGGAGTTCCAAATTAAAAGTTGTAAATCAAAAATTAACTATAATAAAATAATTTTATTTTACCTAGGATAGCTGGTATGTACATGCTGTATTTCTTCGTTGCTTTTCGATTTATACGCATGGTCGTAATCGGACCATTATTTAAAAGCATATGGTTTCTTGATATGCCGAATGTTGATCGACTTTACGCCTTAATTAACGACATATATTTGGTTAGAGCGATGCACATTTATAAATTGGAAGAGGATCTATTTGCAAAATTGGTGTTTGTTTTAAGATCGAGAGAATTGGCTATAAAGTTTACGAGACCGTTTGGTTCTACTTATAATCCAGATTTCATATTCGAAAAAGAAACTTCAAATTATATAGGTGAAATCAATTTTTTCTGTGTGGAAATATTTAACTTTGGAATTTATTTTCAGAAAGAAACAGGTTTACTGGCATGTGACAATACAAAAAGTATAATTTATATCTACATTTCTTTTTAACTTTAGAAATATTTACTATTTAAGTATATAATTTGTGCGTGTTCCTATATTTATTTATTATACTTTTACAAATAATGATCATTCAATTTTTTATGTTTCTTGTTAGTAATTGGTCATCAAAATTATTCAAAGAGAAAATTTCAAAGGTAGGTTTCCATTCCAAACTAAAGTTGCAGGCATAGAAAGTTATGAATTTTTGTAACGAGTATTGAAAATAGTATTTTTGGTACATTTATAAATACTTTTAATAATTATCCACTATAGGAATTTTATTTCTTACAATAGACTTTTTCTTATGGACATGAATAATATATTTTGCCACCGTATTAACGTGACCCCTCAATTTAAATTCATTCAATTACAATCAAAAGTGTAAATCGATTTGCATAAGCTAAATTTTCTAAAGGAAACAATGACATGTGTAAAAAATATCTTGCATTCTTTAAACAACTAAAATTAATTAAAACTTTGTAAAATCAGTCAAAATACAAAAAGTAATTATTGCTGATTAATAAAAAATAAATATGTGGCAAGTGGAAGAATTACATTATTAAAAATTAAAAAAGTAATTTTCAAATTGATTCTTTATCTTCAGGAAACATTACATTATTAAAATGTCGTCTTCCATCGATATACATCAAAGTTTCTTTATACGATTTAGGAATAACTTCGGGCGCCAATTCGGGTATTTGATAGGTAAAATTAAACACGTTAGTGGACGTATTTTCACCCGTAGCAGCATCTAATGCTTCCGCAAAAACCGTTATTTCAAAATATTGCATGTAAGTATAAACAACATGAGCCTTCATTTTAATTAACGAACTAACAGATATGGGTTTGTTGAAACTAACATTACTTATACATTTCAATTCGGGTCGATATTTAGTGTAAATAAATCCTAAAGCCCAACTCAATTCGGCGGCTTGCCGCATCAAAAACCCCCCGAAAACTTTATTATGTAAGTTTCTATTCTCGGGATGACTGAATATTAAATTTGCCAATTTAGCCGATTCCATCCAAACAAATTGTTTAGGTAAACCGCGTTTTGTCAAATCAAACTCCTCGACGAAGGCCGTTTTTGTAAACAAGGAATGAACAAGCTGCTGTTCTTCTGCATTTGGAATAACCTGAGTTAAATCATGGCAAAGCATGCGCCCCTTCTTCCTCATTTGGGCCTCTTCCAAAATTCGTTTTTCTTCTTCGTTTGTAGTAGTTAGAGCGTTAATGCATGCCCCTTTAGATGCCGAAGCGTTTCGTGCCGCCATCAGAAAGAAAGCTTTTGTTAACATTATCCACTCTCCCTGGCATTTTTGTTCCAACCACACCGCAACTTCGATTGACGATTTTCCAACCCAAGTCACGTGGCCTGACAGTCTTATGTCTTCGTTTGACTACAAAATATAATTTTACAAAGAAATCGGTAGGAAAACAATAATGCTACCTTTGGAATGAAATTACTAAAATTCATTTTATCTACTAAGACGGTGACGAGGGTATAAGGTGTAACTTGATCTTGTGGTACTTTTGGATTTAATATGTGTTTGTGTGCAACGTATACTGAAAAAATTGTACAATAGTTTCTCAAAAAATCAAAAAAGTTTGTAGTACCTGCAAAAAGATCCATGTCTTCTAACAAACGTCCTGTCCGCACGTGGCCTAAAAATGTGACGTACTTATCTTGCAATTCCAAGTCTTTTGATAATGGTATTAAAGCCGAAGTAAAACTGTCCTTCATGGTTCGCTGTGGCAGTTCTTCTTGCTTCTCAGGCAAATACTTGTGCAAGTATGATCTGTCACTAGCTCGAAGTAACGGACTGTATCCCACTTCCACTCCCATCTTTTTCTGCAACCTCTGTTTCACTTAAAAAAGGAAATTATGATTTAAAAAGTAAGCCTTTCTGAAATAGGAAGCTCACATTCTTGAATTGTGCCAGGGGAATCACAGTTCGAAAACATAATCGACATACATTTCTTCTCGGTTAAATACTTTTTGGGAAAACTAAAACATTTCCTTGTTAAACAAAAGCTTTGGAAATTAAATAATTTACCTCAATGATGTAGAAGACAAGAAACCACTTTTGCATGTAATGCTCGCCCTTTGAATAACGCGAGTCAACATTTTCTTACGAAAAATTTAAGATACACCCACAATGACGAGTTGAATATCTACTGATATCCCAGAAACGATTGGCTAAATATAAACCCACAATGATTATTGTTTACCGGTGAATTAAACTTTCATCCTTATTAGTAAATAAATTAGAGGTAACATTGTTTTAATAGCAATTAGAAAATATAAGGAGGTTTCTTTTCACCGTTCGTTTTCCTTGAAAAATATTTCAAATAAAATTTGGCGAAAAAACTTCGTAGGTGAAAAACCATTCCAGGATGTTTCGATAACTGACCGATTTTTTATTGAAAAGGAAATCTGCCATGGGCGTCCGTTTGGAGTGCCAGAAGGTAGTTGCTGCCATACACTTTCAAAGTGTATGCAAAGAGTAATTTTTTAAAAAATTGCGTTTGGCCACGATAGTTTGGACTGTTATTATTCTTACTATGAAATAATAACAATTTTATAGCTTTAATTTCGATTTAGCCCTGTGGAAAAAATCTAATGGGTGCCCATGTGAGTTTCTGTGACGTCTTTATATATTATGCAAAATTTGACACATTCAAATGTCAAAACATGTAAAATGGCTTTTTCTGATGTTGATGAAAATTATTTTCCAAAAAGTTTAATGGATGATGACAGAAGAGAATGGGTTCCCTTGTCCCTTACGCTAGTCGAATATCCAAAAGGTGGTAAACTTAATTTATTTTACTCGAAATTACTTAACCTACAATTGACCAAATCTTGTAATAATTTGCACTGTGCCTATTTTCGTTCAAGCAACGTCTCCCGATTTTGATGCTATAATTTCACTTGCTCTTCAATTTCGTAACCTGCTGAATTTGTTCCAGGTGATATATTAGGAAAAATTCTAGCAATTATTAGTTTAACACCGTTCGGAATTGGATCTGGGTTTTTAACTTTAATTCTATTTAGAAGAGATTTGCATACGGTACGTTTGTGCCTGTAGTTTGACAACTTTTTGATTCACAGTTTTTCTTGCAGATCACCTTCTTCATAGGGATACTTTGTTGCGAAGGTTTAAATTATTTCTTAAAGCATACAATATGCGAGGCGAGACCGAAAGTTCGGCCTGACGATATGGTCGAATACGGAATGCCCTCGTCCCACTCCCAATTTATTTGGTTTTTTGCAACTTACGTAATTTATTTCGTTTTTATTAGGTACGTGACTATATTTTGTGAGTAGTTTTTGTAATGTTTATGTTTGTAGATTACATCACATGAACAACAACACAATCGTTGAAAACTTATCCAAGTTTTTAATAATTTCTTCCTCTGTGACGTTGGCAGTGTTGGTGTGCTTTAGTAGAATTTATTTGCAATATCACACGATACCGCAAGTGTTGTTTGGATCACTCGTCGGTTTTCTTTTTGCCACCTTTTGGTTTCTCTTAACCTACTTTGTTTTCACACCTTTGTTTCCACAAATTGTTACTTGGTACGTTTCTTTCTGTTATTTGATCTATCGATTCCATTTAATTTGTGACATTTTCTTGTAGGAAAATTTCCGAGTTTTTATTATTAAGAGACACGACTCTTATACCCAACGTTTTGTGGTTCGAATACACAAACACGAGGCAAGAAGCACGAGCCAGGAGTCGTAAATTGGTCAGTATGAAGTCTCAATGACATTTACTTCAACACGGATTTAATTTTAGTTTACCCAATATATTAGTTCGATATGTTAAGGCTGCTGCTAGGAAGCGATAAAAGTTAATTTTTGTTTTTTGTTGGGATATTCTTGTTAATTGTTTTATTTTACTTTTGGTTTGGTAAAGTAGTAGTAAGACCTAAACAAGATTATTGAAAAGAGTTTAAGCAAATGTGAGGTCGAATTAAATGTTACGAGTTCAAGTTACATTCGAAAAATTTCTGTATCTTCCCAATACCCCACTCCGTTAGTTGGAGTAAAATATAAAATATAGGATGTTTATGTAAATACACCTGTGATTATGAAAGTGGCCAAATCACATAAATTTGTTGCCTTAATATCTTTAAAATTCCTGTTAAAATTGTCCAACTTTTTAATAAGAAACGAGAGAGGAAGAATGCCATTTTCATCAATCACTGGCAGAAATATGACCCAAACTTGTAGTAGGTACGATTAAACGTTTGAATTTGACGAGTTAAGAAAAATTTAATCCATAAAGTTCATTGGTAGCTATTCACTAGCAAATTGGCTCATTTATACGTCTTAAAGCTGGGACTATTACGTACGTACCGAAAGTTAAAGCTGATACTTGGCAACAAGATTCGTGAAAGTAGATTAATTACCACAAACGGTGTTCAATTCATTGTAATTGATTAAAATTAATTAAATTTGTGACAATCAAAAAGTGCCAGTGTGGAAGGATAAAATAAATGTTCACTTTTTAATTCTCATCACCTAAAAACATTAACGTGTCAATTTGCGTCGTTGAAATAAATTAGATTTGTGCAAAGAAGATTTAAATTTCAATAATCTTGTTTTAAGTTATTTATGTAGTTTTAGTTTGGATGTGGCAGTACTTTTACAAAATGTGTAATTTCAAGCGTCTTCGAGGTACTATAATTTATTGTGCAATATTTTTCTCATAAGTAAGTTATTTTATAGATTTTGTAAAAATATTAAAGCACTTGGGAATTCAAGAAAACACCACTTTTAAAGTATAAGCGTTAAAGTGGCAAGTAGCTAAAATTTTATTTTCTCAATGCTCGAGCTCCGATCCAATGCAATTCTTCCTCGAAACGGGGAACGAACTCTCGAGTCACTTGTCAATTTATTGAAGAAATAGTCGCTCGATTTAATAAAAGCACCAGTTTAATTAAGGTAGAAATTTCTTATATTTTTCCTTAATTTGTAAGATTAGCAAGGTGCGTGTTTAATGCAGAAGAATAAATAATTTCTAAAAAATGAAACGCATAAAAAGAGCTTTAATTTTGATAAATTTAATGTTGGGTGTTTGATATTTTTATTAAGTGGCTATTTAGTTTAGGAAATGTTTGCGTAGTGATATTATGGACACTCTCGTTATAATAACAATAATGATTGTATAAATATAAATTAAGTTAGGTTGATATTAATGTACCTTTTTGTCTAGAGAAATAATAACAAAGATAGGCAGCCTTTATTTCTTGTACCATTTACTCGACACTACAACATTCTCTCTTAGATGTGATATTTCGATGTTTTATTATTGTTTAATTTGTATGTTGGTTAATAAGTCATACATTGTACTTAACAGTAACTAAATGACTGATTATATAATATTTTTTACAAGATATGTAAATTAAGGCTAAAATTGGTAACTTATAGTTGCACATTTTAAATAAAAGTGGTAATTTTAAATTTACCACTACGTATCTACAAAAACGTTTTAAATTTTGCTACCGTTTAACCGAGATGCACAAAAACTTTTCATATAAACAAAACTCTAAAAATTAGGTTTCCAGTATGCAAAATTTAAAACGCTTTGTATAATGCAAACTAACAGTAGACATGTAATCAAACTGAAAAATTTGTGCCTGTATAAAATTGCTAGTAAGTACAGCACATAGAGCTGGATAATTCCACCTTTTTTATAATCATTCTTATCCGTTATCCAGCCATAATACACATCAACCAAATTCATTATTTGTTAAATCGAAAATACATAAATTTACCCATGTATATTTTACAGTTACATAAATACAGCTAAATAGTACAAACGATTTTTATTCAAATTTTTCTATACAAATATCCTCTTATGACGGGCTTCTTTAAGCATTGGAACGGTGGTTCAACCTTCGAGCGGTACTACTTCTGCTTTTTTCTAAACATATAACTGACAAAAAAGTACAGCTCCACCTAAAACTAACAAGAAAATTATTTTTTTTTTCAGATTTTGCCGGATTTACATTCCTTCAGGTCCCACAAGTTGAAAGAGGCCAAACATCAGGAAATTTCAAGCCTCCAACCCAATAATAATTTGACAACCAAATTTCACATATTTAGGGGGTTATTCAACTCATCCCTAATGAAAGAATCCTTAGCCTAAAGCAAGGAGATTAAGATTTTTTATTCTATGACCTAAAGACAAGCTCTTAAGGCAGTCTTCTGTTTTAGAGGCATAAATCATAGGCGATTTCTCGAGCTCAAATTAAATAAGGTATATTAAGCTTGTAAAGTTCGGGGTAAATAAAAAAAGAAGGGGTGTGTTGGTTGACACGATTACAACCCTTCTGGTTATCTGAAACAAAATTTAAAAAAAAATTCTTAATTAGTAAGAATGTCGTTGTAGTCCCTATCAAGGAGAAAACTTTTAAAACGACGTACAAAAATTTAAAAACTTTTATTAGTAATTCACAGAAATTAAACGTTTTACTACAATATTATGACAAACTTTCTTCATCGGCTAAACTTGCGCTACTTGAAATTTCCTTAACTTTTGTTGGATTTTTATGAACAACTGGAGAGGTCCTATTTGTTTCCATTTGATGACTACCGCCGTTACTTGAATTTTTGTTACTTTTTTCTTGTATCACCAATCCACTATAACTACTTTCTGTATCGTCAGCGAGCGGTATTTTTGGTCTTTTTTTAACCCTTTTAATTCTTTTAACTTTTTTATAGTATTCTAAATCGCTTTCGTCGTCATAACGAGTTTCTTTCGAACTATTCGAAGACTCTGATTTTGTTTCATATAAAACTGTTTTTTTCTTTTTAATTGTTTTATCATTTTTTACCTGAACCTCTGTTGGCAAACGACGGTGTCTGTCCAAATGCTCGACTGGAATGTTTAGACAGTTTTGAATCTGATACCTTTTCTTCATTTGGAAGTTCTTCTAATTTCGGGAGACTCAACTGCAACACAACAAGAAATTTTGCTATTTTATTAATTTAACACGACACCACGTACGGATGTTTTATTAATGCTGGATTTTTTATCTGACGAAGCTCTTTTAGGATCAGATTGTGGCCTTTTAGACATTTTTTTTTAATAATCAAATTTTTTATATTACTCCATAATTTTGACTTTTAATTGATTTTGTTATTTTGTTGCAACTGAGACTTATATTTTTTTTTCGACAAAATACACATTTTAATTTACCTTAACTGGAGAAAATCTTTTACTTTTTTTCATGTGCGTAAAATCTGGTTTTTGACCCACCAACAATTTAGTTATATCTGATGTGGATTCGTTAGACGAAACCAGTCTCTTTTTATCTGGAGGGGTATCTCTCAATGACGGAAATAACGAATAAATTGGCAGTTCTTCCTGTTCGTATACTTCCATTATTATAACTTCTTCGTTGTTCGCTTCGTAATCCGAAAATTGATTTAAATCCGCAGTGCATACATTTAAACCGACCCATTTTGAATCTCGGGCTGCTAACGGAATGTATTCTTCCGAATTGAGTTCCTATAAGAAGAAAAACATTATTTTGTGAAAATTAAAAATTGGAATATTTTACCTCTAAAGAAATGGAACCGCTAGATGAAGAATCGTCGCTCGTCAATTTTCTTACTCTGATTTTTTTCTTATGTAATGGTAACGATTTGGATTCGGTAGATTTAGAAGATGATGCCATTTCGATTTGATTTATTCCAAAAAGACATTGCTTCAAAACGTCAATTTTTAAAACTGAAATTTGGTGAAAAAGTAGGCGGAACGGAGAGGGAGCTTTCTAATTTTTATAATCATGGGGAAGGACAACAATAAAACTGACAGTTGTTTTCTTCTTGAGATTTACTTCCTTATCTTTAGATTCTTTGATTTTTTTTCAAAGAAATTATGATATCTGATCTAGATTGTATAAAACTTATGAAATGAAAATTCATTTCATTAGAATAATTTGTGGCTAAAATAATCGTTTTAGAGTGTTGTTTTCTAAAATACGTATTTTTAGAAGAATATAGTAAAATTATATTAAATTTTGAAAATTTTTCAAGTTACCCCTGTACGTTAGACACAGTTAGACAGTAGCTTGTGACACTTCCATAACCTCAAGTTTTGAAGTGTCAAATCATAAAATCAATTTTATTAATGTTTTGTCGATTTATCAAAAAATTTAATGAATTACATTTTAAAAATATCGTTTAATCACGTCACCGCCACTTTTAATACCATCAAATTGTTATCGTAAAATTTTCATATTATAGAACAGTCATAATACCAGAGAATTGATTTTTCGTCGTAAAACATGGACTTTAACGTAAAGAAAATGGTTAAAGATGCGGGGGCAGCTTTGAGTCGTGTCGTACAAGTAAGTAACTCTCGTGTTAACTTATTTCATCTCATTTTCGATTTAATTTTCAAGTACACCGAGGAAAAGTTGGGGACTTCGGAAAAAACCGAACTCGATGCCCATTTCGAAAATTTGTGGAGTCGTGCTGAAATAACTAAAACATGTACAGAGAAAATTGTACGTAACACCGAAGCCGTCTTGGTTCCCAACCCTGGAAACAGAATCGAAGATTTTTTATTTGAAAAGATGGAAAAGAAACGTCCCTCACGTTTGAGCAACATCGAGTACTTGGGGTTGGATATGATCGAAGCTGGAAATGAGTTTGGACCCGGTACCGCTTACGGGAGTGCCTTGATAAAGATGGGTCAATGCGAGCAGAAATTGGGTCAAGCCGAAAGAGATTTTATCGGTTCGGCTGCTCTCTGTTTTACTCAACCTTTGCAAAAGTTTTTGGATTCCGAAATGAAGACGATTACAAAAGAAAAAAGTTTGCTCGAGGTTAAAAGGTAAAATTTAGAATTAAAATTTGTACTTGGGTTCTATAATTTAATTTTTTTAGATTAGATTTGGATGCGTGCAAAAATCGTGTTAGAAAAGCGCGAAGTCTTTTGGGAACTCAAACCGTAAGTTAACTGTTTTAAATTTTTCTAAACATAAAAATTATTGTCACTACTTTTTTTTGTAATGCTAACATAAAATAGAAGGAGGGAATTTCTCCTGAAGTAATGTTGGAGCAAGTAAGAAAAGATTTTATTTAATAAACGTTTGGGTAGTTTTTGGTTGTGGTTAATAACTTTGTGATTTTTAGGCGGAACGAGAGCTTCGAATTGCTCAATCGGAGTTTGATCGGCAAGCAGAAATAACAAAGTTATTGTTAGAAGGCATCGGCAGTTCACATTCCACTCATTTACGGTATTTGTATCAATTTGCTGAGATGCAGGCCAATTATTACTCTCAATGTCATAAAATCATGATCGAGCTGCAAAAGGATTTGTCAAGGTAATTTCTTTGTCACTTCCCGTATAGCACAATCGATAGAATTTAATTAGAAATTGATTTACATTTCGTGTTGAAAACAATTTACGTAAATCTAATTGTAGTTTTTGTAACTGAAGTCAATTACAATTTTGGTTTCTCTTTGAAAAGAGAATCTAATCTTGACGCCTCCTCCCTTTATTCCATAAAATAATACTTACACACATTTTAAAACAAAACTTTTTTTTAACAACAAAATTTCGCGCGCCTCATTTTGTAGAGAATTTCCTGTTTTTTTCAAATATTGTTTGATGATAATTTTTCGTAGAAGTGAAATTAATCGAGTTATAGACGAAAAACCGCGCTTCCACCAAATGGTGGAACTTCTGGGGGGTTATTTGGAAGCTTTAATTTTTAGTTATTCTGACAACGATAAGCAAAATTTGTTAGCAAAGACCAACAGTTTGTGCTATACGGGTTTTTAATCCGCTTCTGTATTTTCGAAAATAAAAGCCCCCTTTTGGTGAAATAAAATTAAAATGTTGATCTGTATGTTTGCATTCAGAACTTGGTGGTTGGTGCATGTGTGTGTGTGTTTCAGCTCTATGAAATCTAACCCGGTTGTGAGAGTTAACAGCGAAGACACCGAAACCTCCTACATTCCATCTATTGTCGTTGCGACAAACGAAATCGATATATCTTCCATCTAAATCGCTTCTAGTTCTTTCGGATAGTAAAATTCTGCAGAAATATAACGTTGCAGTATTTTATTTTTTTTCTTCTTCTAGTTGTAGTTTTCTTGTAACTTTTTTAATTTAGACTAATAAGACGTAATTTTTTTGCACCAATTGTTCTTCAAAACTGAAAGAGCTTACCTACCGCCACCTTTATGTGAAATCAAATTTAATCGTCATCTCTGCAAAGCAGAAATTTACTAAATAACAATTTTTGCTTAGCTTATCGGTGGTATCTGGTGGCCCATCGGTGCATTCAGATAGCGTAGATATCACTCAAGTAAATGGTAATAAAAATAATAAAATGGCACGTGTTTTGTACGATTACGATGCTAAGGATGTGACGGAGCTTAGTTTGATGGGGGATGAAGTAAGTCAAGTGGCTTTGTTTTGTTTCTACTAAATTACATACAATTTTTGCATCGCAGATAATAATAGTCGAAGAATTACCTAATCAATCGGACGAAGATTATTTTTTGGGCAAACGAGGGCAACAAACTGGCAAAGTGCCAAAAGCGTTTGTCGATATTATTTCTTAAATTTTTTATTTTTATTATAAAAATATAAACGAGTGTGATAGATTATACAAAGTTCTCTAATTTTATTTATTGTTTTGACTGAAGAATTTTTCATAGTAGGTAATCAAATAAAAATTCTCAAGTTTGCAATAATTATAGTCAATAAAAATATAATTGGTGCAATTATGCGGTTGCACTTATTAGACGATCGTTCGATCGTGTTTGAATGTATACAATTTTAAAAAATTTATTTTCTTCTCAAATTAACCATACCCTAAGAAGAGTACAACAGTTTAAATATTTTACATTCCCAACGTAATATTAATTTTAAAAAGCATATTAATCCATTAAATCAACCAATCATGACCTAAATCCATCTGGTAATGGGGAAGGTTGGTATTTTAATTAGCAAATAATTACTCAATGGCATCGGTGTGCCCATTGCCTTGTGGCTTTTTTTTTAATTTGTGGACAATGGATTTATAATATAAAACCAAAGTACTAACTCTGTCAAGTTCCTCCAATTTAAAAGATGTAAAGCTTGCCCCGCAATGAACTAAGAATTTCATTAAAAAAAAATTGTGATTTAAATCCCATTTCATTGTTAAAAAATGTGTATGTTATTGTATAGGTGTAGTTTTTAAAACGCTTTAATCTTACCAAGAGATAATGTAAATGTGATTGTAAAATTTTGAACACCCTTCGCTGCACTAATTTTACAAATTGTTGATCTACCAAGAAACTAATAAAAGGATAGATTCAATTTAAAGCAATTTATAGTTTGAATGAAATACTCATAAAAAGTAAAGTATAAGTTACTTTTACATAGACAATATTATAAAACTGTAATTATTATTCCATTCTATTAAATATGTTACTAAAAAAAAGTTTCTTATTTAAAAATCTTTTCGGGTAAAAAAAACCAAAAAATTTTTGTATTCAATTTATTGTTCTTAAATAAAACATAAAAATACAGAACCAAGTTTACTTCTTCTTGGACACACCAACAGTACGTCCACGACGTCCGGTTGTTTTTGTGTGTTGTCCCCGCACGCGAAGACCCCAATAATGACGCATACCCCTGTGAGCACGAATTTTCTTCATCCTTTCTAAATCTTCACGCAATTTCGAGTCCAAATACGAGGACATCAACTGTAATAAAATGGAAACTTTAGATTTAAATAATTCCAAAACCACAGAAAATGTCACAAGTTACACAATTTTATTGATTCACTCAAAGGTGCTTTTCAGATTTCATATAATTCATGACCGAGCTGCACGTTTTGAATGTTAAATCGTAAAATTGAAATTTGTTTTAATATGGCACATGCTACCAGCGAACTATGCAAAATGCCCTAGCTGCCGTTTTAAATGTGCATAAAGAAAATTGAATAAACAAAGTACCTGGCTGTATTTGCCATCGACAATATCCTTTTGCCTGTTCAAGAACCAGTCGGGAATTTTGTACTGTCTTGGATTGGACATGATGGTTATTATCCTTTCGACTTCCTCCTCGGTGCACTCGCCTGCCCGCTTGTTCAAGTCAACATCGGCCTTTTTCAAGACGATATTAGCATAACGTCTACCGACTCCCTTGATGGCAGTTAGGGCGAACATCACCTTACGTTTACCATCAATGTTCGTACCCATGATACGAAGAATGTGTTGAAACTTATCAGGAATTACCAGCGACTAAAAAAATAATAAAATATAGTTTTGCTCTTTTTCATTAAAAATCATGTTGGAAAAAAAGGGTTATGTTACTTAAAAATAATGTACCCCTACAACATAGAAAAAAAATATTGGAAATACATAAAAGTTGAAAGTAATACAACCATTTTTTTCCAATAAAATTTTCACGATTGTATAAATTTGAAGGAGATATTAGCAGAAAATTCTTACCATTTTGGCGATTTGCAAGAAAACAACTTTTCTTTCACGAATTACTGTCAAAATGAACGAAGTTAACCCATAGACGGCGTGGAGGTATTTCCTCTTTACTACCACCACCATACAAAAAAAGTACTAGAAGCGGCAAATTTGAAATTTTAAAAATTTCAAATTCTCGGTAGCTATTTTTTAAAAATTTTATGATGGACATCTTTTTCAAAATTGTGAGTCTGATTTTCTTTTTGCCAAAGTGGCTTCCGACCACCTATATGCCCGGTTTTATAAAACCTTTAACAACGCGTTAAATTTAATTAACCAATGGAAAACGTCTGTTACGGCCGATTTCATAATAAATATCCATTTAAATAAAAGGTCTAAGGGCCGATTTCATAATCAAAACGTTAATGGACACTTAACTAAAAGATCCTTGTTAACCAATAGAAAACGTCCGTTCACTCTAACAAGCCAATAGAAATCCACTTTTATTTTTAACGGCTCGTTAAAAGTATTATGATATCGGCCCTTAGTAAACCAATAGAAAACGTCTGTTAACTTGGGGTTGGGGATTAATCATTTTAGCTTTAATTCAGAATACATCAATCAGATTAACCAATATTCAAGGCTACGCTTCTGAGAGTTCGTTCAAAGTTCAACTTTAAAGGCCATATTATTATGACACTTGACAAAATTTAGTACAAAATGGTAACTAACCATTAGAAAATGTCTGTTGGATTCTAACACGCGTTTTCTATTGGTTGGTTATCATTTTATACTAAATTTTGATTTAATTTGAAATGAATTTTTGAAAAAGTTTTGTCAAGCCTTAAGGGTCCTGTTCATAATGTGACTAAATATTGGTGTAAAACGTTCTTTAAACAGATTCGTTAAACATATTTTTCAAGAAATGTTTAAATATTTTTGGAATTTTAAAAATTCAGCTCTTTGGCGCAATAGAATGATCGTTTCTGGAAACTATAAAGTATTTTTAATTGTCTTTATTACTACATTTGAAAAGAAATTTGACATTCCTTTTTTTGAAAATTCTTAATATTGGAATTAAAGATTTCTTTAATATACCTATTACTAAATAAAATTACCAAAAGTTGACAGTATCAAGAAAAAATTATTCTATTCCGCTATAGAGCTGCTTTTTAAAACCGACCAAGATATTTCAACTTTTATTGGAAAATATGTTTTACAAAGCATTTTAAAGGCCATTTTACACGGGCATTGCGAACAGGACCCTTAACTCTTCTGGCTACGCTGCTCGGCATTCAGTCTCACACAACTATCTAAATGGGCGGCTCTGAGGCCGGATGTATTGGACCGCAACAAGCACCGTATATACGGAAGAATTTTTATAATCTACCAATCAGGATGCGCTGATTTTCTAAAATACGGCCTAAACCAGTGTTTCCCAAATGTCTCGAACTTGCGGACCTCCAAAATTAGACACTAGTATCATGGGGACCCCCAGAAAGAATTTCGTTACAAAAATAAAAATTAAAGCAACTATGGCGCTTTTAAAATATGTAATTAATAGTAATAATCATAGGCGCAACTAGGGTCAAAAGTTTGGGAAAGCTAAAAAATGTTTTCAAACAATTTTTTAAGGGGCGGGGGGGTAAAAATAAGGAAAAATTGCGCCACAGGCAAATTTTTTTAGATTTGAAGTTAGAAATTATAAAATGATGTTTTTGTACTAATTTTTGGGACTTCAGGGGCACAAAACTATTTTTTGAAAATTAATAAGCTTCTCGAAAGCCTGGCATTCGACGTTAATCTCATCATTTCTTAATCAATTCAAGTTTCTTTCCCCACTAAACTGAAATATCATAATAACAAAATTAATTTTTGCACATATAGCATAATATTTGGTAATTAAAATTTGTTAATATTTATTTATTTTCAAAAATTACCCACACTATTACTTCAAAAATCAGTTTTAAGCATTTTTTCTGTGGAAATTCAGTATTTGCTAAGAATGTAACGGTTGCGAATATTAAGTTAATCGATTCTTGATAATATCGCCATTAAAAACTAATAATTTTTGGGATTACAAAAGGGGGGGCTAACTTGAATTCTAAACTTGAGTTCGCGGACCCCCAAAAAACATGCCGCGGACCCCTGGGGGTCCGCGGACTTCGATTTGGGAAACACTGACCTAAATTATTTCTACGAAAATCACACAAACTGTTTTTTTTTGGTTCTACCAATCAATATGTCAGGCTTTTTATCTTTCGGAAAATTCATTTTCAGTACCTACATAATATATGGAAATCAAGGAATTATTACTTTCCAATTTTGTGCAAAGAACCTGATTATTTGAAAGAGAATTTGTTTAGGATATTTTTAAAATTTTACGTTACGTAAAATTCCAACATTTTTAAGTCCCCCCCCTCTCTTTGTCACACTTCTTTTGACCCCCTATCTGATATTACGATACAAATACTGGACCCCGCCATGAATGATTATTTTTATGATTTTCAATAAACCATAGAAAAAATAAATATAATATAAAATATTATATAATAAATATAAATAAATGTAATTCACAATTTTAGTAACAAAATTCTCTAAATCGACTTCTTTTTAATTCGAAATATTCTCTAAATCAAATTATTTATTTGGCACGTCCAACTAACTTACAATCCAATTCGAACAAATTTTAATGCATTATGAGAATTCGATTTAGAGAGTTTTGACTGTATATCAATACAGGACTTTCCATATATTGCAAAAATTTTCTTGCTCGTTGTATTACATGGTATTCGATGCAATAACATTATATTACGTTTGGTTCCATTCCATTGGATTTATGTGTCTGCTTAGATGCAGCATTTAATTGCAAAAAGGCAATAGCCCTGATGAAATAAAAAAACTATAGTTTCAAATTAATAATTTTATTAAACAAATTTACGAAAACTTTTAGTGAGCTATAGTTTACTTTTTTTTTTACAAAATATGAATAATAAACATAAATAAGTTCTATTGAAAAATCTGCATTTTTAAAATTTGATGAAAATTTAAAATTCAAATGCATAAAATACATACAGAAATATGATGTTCATATTTTTAAATGTAAAATCACAAGTTTCTTTTGCTAAACTTTATGATTCCAATAACGATAATTAAAATAAATATTTCATCAACCATTTGATACTGCCGACGTCGAAGCTCTTCTAAAATAAACCCCCATCTTCAGCCGTTGATTTTCCTATAATAAAATTTGTTAACGCAACTTTCTCATACATGCATTCCTTACAAACTCCACACAAACAAATAATTTTGAAAATAAGATACTATATAAAAATTAAATTATTCCCCAGTCAAAATTGGAAAAAAAAACCTGAAAATAAAAAAAAGTTGTATAACCGAAATTTGTGAAATTTAAAATTAAATATATCAATCATATCTCCGTCTATAAGGTACCCCCCGACCGTAATCTCCCCTACTACGTGACGATTCTTCCATTCTTCGCTTATGTTCTGCCATTCTCAAAAGCCTTTGCTGCTGTTTCGTTGCAATCTAAAACCACCCATTTATAAAATCACAACAAACATATTTTAATTGTTTACTTTTACCTCTTCGGGAGTGAGGGGTAACCAATAAATACTCGGGGTTGCTTTCGTTCTTTGAAACAAATCGTCCATTAATTTTTGAGGAACGTCATCTTCTTTCAGCTTTTTCTTGTTGATTACATCTAAAATTGTAATTTTTGTTTGAAGAAACTTTCAAGAAACAAATTTAGATTAATTTACCTTCGATCGGAGTGAGACTTCTCTTATATTTCCGTCGATCATTTCTCTCGTGTCGTTCGTGCCTGTCATTTCGAATCTCCCGGGGACTGCGACTCCTCGACCGCCGTCTGTGTAAATCTTCCTTGCCAATGTCCCACTCTCTGACATGTTGTTCACTCTTGGCTACGGGCCGCTCCTTTTTGAATTTTTCTTCGTCTTCCAATCTTGTCCTCTTGGGTGGACTCTGTCAGTAATAAAAACATTAAAATTTGGCTTATAATTAATAAATCGATGTCTCGCACCTGTTTTTCTAATTCTTCTTTTACTGGAATTACCGGTTGAACAACGACGGGTGGTGGTGGAGTTGGATTTCTGGCCTTCTCTAACTCCTCCAGATCAGAATATTCAATCACCAACTTTTTTCCGTTACAAATTGGCCAATGGACACCGTGAAGAGCGTTTCTAGTTGCTTCGGCTTCCCTAAGATGATAAAAATTAAAATTTGCATTTTAAAAATACTCCAATATTGAACTTACTCGATGGTCTCGTAACAAACGTAACATTTTGATTTAATACGATCGGTCCAGAAACCATTTTCTGTTATCTTTCCCGTACGTTCTAACAATTCTTTTAGTTGCTTTAGTGTAAACGGGCGAACTAAGTTTGTTATGTAAAGAACTTGAGAAAGTGGATTTTTTGCAGGACTTGGTGGTGGCTTCATTTTACTAGCAGTATCGTCTACGATGGAAATTTTACGATTCATAGCAATTATGTTTGAATTGTCAATTTCTACTTCCATCGGTTCCGATATTTCTGAAGAAACGGAAGTTTGGGTCTCCAATCTCTCGTTGGTCTTGTATTCAATGGAAACCTTTCTCGAACTTGTTCTATCAGCATCCGACGACGATTTACGCCTGTCTTTAAGTTCAATTTGGACTTCATTTTCTTCCAAAAACTTTAAAGTGGGGCAAAGCTCTTTAATAGTTTCCATGTTTATATTTGTTGAAGCGTTTGTCAATTCCAAACCTACCGACGATTTACCCCACTTGCGTTTACGTATTATTTTTATAGAAGAAATTTCCTCCTTTGTATCGTCATCCTTTGTAGAATTCAAATTTATAATCGTGTCAACAGAAATTGCCTCTTCGTCAGAAAGCTGCTTTTCATTTGCAGCTTTTTGAATAGAATCCTCACTTACGTCCATCTTTTCCACACTAGGTGCTTGCTTTTTACTATCTTCCCTGTCTGAAAGTTACAAGTTACATTAAAAATCTGAAAAGTAGGAGAAGTTTTTTAGAGTTGCCACAAATTTTCTTCTATGAAAAATATGAACCAGTGGTAACCCTATGAAAGGTAGAAAATAAACTACATACCTGCTTCATCCAAAGATGGTGAACAAGGCTTAAGCTCACTTTGGGCGGCGGAAATTTGCACTGCACTTCCTTCTGCAACTTGGGCATGTTTAGGTTCATCGTAAGCTTCATCTTCTTTCGTTTCAGTTTCTTCTGCCTTCATTTCATTTTGACCTTCTTCCGTCACAGTAGCAATAGCACAATTTTCTCCAACTTGAGTTTCCTCAACCAAACCTTTAGTTTCCTTGATCTGAGGGCAAATTTCAGTGTCGTCCTTGACCTCAGGAGTCACTTCAACTTGCTCTTCGATTTTACTTTCTTCAATTACAGTATTTTCGGTCTGGTCTTCAATTTGATGATCTTTAACGATCACTTCAATTTTAGTTTCTTCGTGCTTTTCCTCAGAAACACTTTCATTCATTTGCTCTTCTCGATTAGGTTCATCAACTTGCTCACTACTTTCTTCTATCTTTTGAACATCACTTGTATCGTCCACCGATGCAGCAGGAGTGTGACTTTCCGATTCGTCATCACTTTTAGTATCAGTTTTAGAGTCAATATTTTGGGTGGACGTACGTAATACATCCGCACTTTTATTTTCCTCGTTGATTGTCGATGAGTCAGAAAACCGAGTGGTGGTGTTAATTTGGGAATTAGAATCTTCGTTAATCGAATCGTTCTCATTATTGGATACAATTTCATTATCAACCCGAATTTCACTAGCGGCTTGGGGTGACTGAGGTGTCACCTGTATATTTTCAGAAATTTGATTTTGGGTTTCATCTTTAACCTCTTGTATTTCCAGACTTTTGTCGTGTTTTGATTTATTTTTAGTTTTAGACTTACCTTTACCTTTTTTATCTTCCACTTCTTCGATTTCAATTCCAGAAGATCCTCGATGTCTGGATTTTCTTGTAGGTGTAACAACTACATCTTCCGAACTTGTTACGTCTTCATCTAAACGGCTGCTAGATTTGTTACGACGGCGTTTACCAATTGGTGTTTCCGTTTTTTCAGGCGAGGAAAGCACAGGTCGAGTCAAGCACAGTTTAATTTTTTGAATCTCGCCGCTGGGTGCTGCAGTTGCTTTCACCTTCCACACTGGCTCCTCGGTATCGTCGTCGGGAGTAGCATTTTGTGACAGTGGCTCGGGTGATTTGCTTTGTTGCGAATCAACCGGTGGAGGCGTTTCATGAGATTCTTCTTCATGAGACGATCGAGACGAAGATCTTTTACGACGCTTTGAGTGTCGCCGAGATCTGCGCGTTGCAGTTTCGACGGGCTTCTCGGGCGTCACCTTCGTCGCACCTCGCTGACTCTTTCTACGCATTTCTTGAAAATCTGTAAATATTTATCAATAAAATGAGGTTATGTTTTTCGTTGAGGGGACGCCATTGTTAGGTTTCGCCCGGGTATGGTTTATATTTTTTTTTAATCATTACAAACACAAGTATATTTACCTTTACCGATATCCGAAACGAAACGGCTAAGATATCCGCAAATTCACTATTATCTTCAAAACGTCACAATATTAATTTACGATAATTAAAACTATTTATTTCTTCTCAATTATATAAAGCTCGATAAAACAAATAGCATACGCATGCCTGACGTTCAGAAGGACTACCAACCGCTGCGTTGACGAAAATAAATTTTTATTTTTGATTTCTCCTAAATCTTGGTTCGCTATCGAACGATAATAATTTGTTTGTTTCCTGTTATTATCAAAATAAATTTATTTCAAGAAAAATTCAAAGAGTTTCGTCAGCCAATAGAAAATTATGTATTGTACATCACCCTGTATATTTTAATGTATACAAGGTGACAAAAAGTCCCGGCATCGGCAGAGCCCGGAACGAAGAAGTCCGTGGACTGTGGCAGAGAAATTCACGTAAAAAGCTAAATCCGCTAAGTGTCGCTACGAATTTGCCGTAGCAGCTTAGGGATGAAATTACCCATAGCGGTGTAGCGGTAGCAATCCCTTTCTTTAAGGATCCATTAGCATTAGGGAAGTCTAGGAGAAACTTAGATGAAACAGATGAAAAGTGATTTTATTTTAAAGAATGGGTAGTGAAAATAAAGGTCATTCCTGTTCCCGCCTTAGGAAAAATAGCGTTTTTAGTTAGGAAAGGGTAATTCAAAAATCAGGAGGGTCTGCGACAACATTTGCTACGGGCCCCGCGTTTGCTTAATCCGCCACTGCATGTGTAACTAGAAGGATTTCAAAAGACATTTTCCATTCGACGCAAAACTCAAAAAAACAGAAAATATTAGAATACCGACTTTGTGAAATAATGTTCTTCTAGGTTCACGCTACAACTAGAATCAAAATTTGGGCTTTCAAAATTTAATGGTTTTCAAATTATGGTCGAAACGAAACTTCATTTACAGCACTTACAATACTTGAAATCGAAACAATTTCAATGCAGAATATTAATGATTGCTATTTTAACTGTGTTATGATATATTTTAAATTTTAATTAATTTTGCATTTTTGATATAGTAAAATCGCTAATTAACATAATGAAAATATTAATCCGTTATCACAACCAATTAAAAATTATATGGTGACCTTCAGAAAATTCTCTTCTTGTGAGGCTGGGCTTCACAACTAAAATTGTGAGGCCCAGAGGAGAGGAGTTGTCGCTCCACCTCTGGCCTACTAGTTTTACCTTTTACCATTATTATAAAAATTTGTGTTTTTGGAAAAAATATGTGTATTTTTTATTTTCAAAATATATCAGGAGATCATCCATCGAGAAATGCACCAGAATTCTTATTAGTTTGAATCCCAAAACCTGACCTGTCCTGACACCTGACATAGCACTAATATAGGGTCAATTTGCGCCACCTTGGAATTTTTAAACATTTATAATAAATTATGGTTTATAGTATTTATTTCTACTAATGTTATAATTTATGTTAAATTTACTCTATTTTTTAATACAAAATAATTATATTCTTTTTTGTTATCACGGAATTTATGAATTTAATTTTCGTAGTTGGTAACAACCGCGGTTACATTTTAGCAAGTGACGTTTCTAGTTTGATGTGTCGAATTATGATAACTCTCGAGTTCCGATAAAAATTTTTTGTCCGAGATGATAGTTTAGGAAATTATTAAAAAAATGAAGTTCCTTCTGTTTAATTTAACTTTGATTTTGTATAGCGTTAGTGCATTTTATTTACCGGGTTTAGCGCCGGTCAACTATTGCAAGGAGGAAGAGGCGGCTGATAATTGCAAGGTTCGCAAATTTTTGCTCTTAAAAATTGTATGTTTAATAATATGAATTTTTATTTCTCGTAGTTGGAAGTTTTATTATACGTGAATCGTTTAAATACCGAGGAGTCAGTTATTCCATACGAATACAGCCACTTTGACTTCTGCGTTCCCCCAGAAGATGTTAAGTCTCCCGTCGAAAATTTGGGGCAGGTCGTGTTTGGAGAGCGTATTAGACCCTCGATGTATAAAATTAAGTTTATGAAAAACATGACATGCGAAACTGTGTGCACCAAGTCGTACTCAAACGATATCACAAGTTCTGATGTTTTGTTAAGCATAATTAGGAAAGGCATTAGTCTTAATTATCAACACCATTGGATTGTCGATAATATGCCGGTGACAAGTTGTTACGAGACCGACGATAATCGTCAATTTTGCACCACCGGATTTCCCATGGGGTGTAACTCACGTGACAGTTGCTTCAGACATGTGGCGAATAAAAACGCATATTATATTTATAATCACGTCGATCTCGTCATTACTTATCACTCGGGCTCTCTGGAAGAGTGGGGTAGTCAGTTTGGAGACAACGGTGGTCGAATTATATCGGTTAAAGTTGTTCCACGAAGCATCAAGCATCACGGGTGAGTTTATAATAATTTCTATGATGTGTGTGAGAAGCAACACAATGCGTTGTTTTAGTTCTCCTGATTGCAACTCTCAAGAACCTCTTGAAATACCAAGCAAAGCTTTAGGAAAAAATGAAAAGTTTGAAATTACTTACACTTATTCGGTCACTTTTGTTCAAAATAACACGATTAAGTGGTCTTCTCGATGGGATTACATCTTGGAATCTATGCCGCACACCAACATTCAGTGGTTCAGTATTTTAAACTCGTTAGTTATAGTGTTGTTTTTGTCTGGAATGGTAGCAATGATTTTGCTGAGAACATTGCACAAAGACATTGCTAGATACAATCAAATCGATAGCGGAGAGGATGCACAGGTAAGTGACGAAATATCGATTCAATAGTATTATTTTTAAAGTTACATTTTTGTCCTATTTAGGAAGAATTTGGTTGGAAATTAGTGCACGGCGATGTGTTTCGTCCACCCAGGAAAGGAATGTTGTTGTCGGTTTTGCTGGGCTCTGGAGTTCAAGTTTTATGTATGACTCTGGTGACTTTGGTGTTTGCTTGTATGGGATTTTTGAGTCCTGCAAACAGAGGAGCTCTGATGACCTGTGCCATGGTGTTGTATGTTCTGCTAGGAACACCTGCAGGATATGTTTCGGCTAGGATTTACAAGAGTTTTGGAGGTGAAAAGTGGAAATCTAATGTTTTGTTAACTTCGATGTTGAGTCCAGGGTACGAAAATCTTTCTTTCTTTATAATATTTTTCTAAAGTGTTTTTATTTGTAGAGTCGTATTTTGTTTATTTTTCTTGATGAATTTGGTGCTGTGGAGTAAAGGTAGCTCGGCTGCTGTGCCTTTCACCACTCTCATTGCTTTACTGGCACTTTGGTTTGGAGTGTCCGTTCCTCTCACCTTCGTGGGAGCCTATTTTGGCTTCAGAAAGAGGGTAAGTTTTTAGGAGCAAAATAAACGCAAAGTTTATGCATGGTTTTTGTTATTCAGGCTTTGGAACATCCGGTGAGAACGAATCAAATCCCACGACTTATTCCTGAACAATCAATTTATACTCAACCAATTCCTGGAATCATTATGGGAGGAGTGCTGCCGTTTGGTTGCATTTTTATTCAACTCTTTTTTATTCTGAATTCAATTTGGTCGTCTCAAATGTATTATATGTTTGGTTTTCTATTTCTTGTATTCATAATTTTAGTGATAACTTGTGCAGAAACGACAGTGTTGCTCTGCTATTTTCACTTGTGTGCGGAAGATTATCACTGGTGGTGGCGCTCATATTTAACGTCAGGGTTTACGTCTGTTTATTTATTCTTGTACTGTTGTCATTATTTCTTTACTAAATTACAAATAGAAGATTTTACCTCCGCATTGCTATATTTTGGTTACACTTTAATAATTGTATTTTTATTTAACTTGCTAACTGGTAGCATTGGTTTCTTTGCTTGCTTTTGGTTTATTAGAAAAATTTATAGTGTTGTAAAGGTAGACTGAGGAGTTTGTAATAAAATAAAATTTTGTGATGTATATAAAGTTATGTACTTTAAATAGTCGGCCATTAGAAGAAGTTAAGAATGGTAGTGTTTTTAAATTTCTCAAACATTTCCTAAATAACTTGCAAATCTCTTGTTTTTTAAATTTCACTAAAACCATAAAATATTCCAATTGTAAAGATAAATAAAATTGTAAAAATCGGAACCATTCTCTATTATCGATTGTATGTATGTATTTTATTTATCTATTTTATTATGACATTTTGGTTTTGAAATTTAGGTTGCAATCTATTTTATTTTGTAAATTATAAATTTATAGCGTTTTGTTGTGCAATTAATTTTATTTATGTGCTTTTTATGATGTAATGAATGTCTTTTGACAATAAAAACATGCACAAGAATATTGTTTCTTGACTTTTGTGTTAGTAGATTGAATTGTTACTGGACCTACCACTTGAGTTTTGAAGAGGCTCTTCAGCATGACTCAATTTTGGTTTGTGGTCGCCGGCAAGTGTCTGAAAAATTTCTTCTCATTAAAGATAAGTCTAATCTTCAGGTGTCTTGATGAGTTTCATAAAGAAGAGCGATATGGGGCGGCATTTGGAGGGGTTGACTGATAGTTACAAATGTTTTCTTTTTCATTAGGATACTTTTGGATGCGTCCCAGTTGCAGTTTTCATCTGGTGTGATGGTAGCCAGAATGATGCAATTTCATCAGAGCTTCCTGTTGAGGAGAACGTCTCGTTTTTGAGACTAGAAGTTGGAGAGATCTTCGTCGTTTTCTACATATCATTGGAGTCGTCAGTTTGTGGAGAAGGTACTTTGAATCTTGCTTGGGTGAATCCTTGAGGACGTCAAAGCTGCTTCAACCTGTTTGGGGTCGCTTTCAGGTTCCATGTTGTCAGTGAAAATCGTACCAACGCTGTTTTTTGTATCGTCAGTTTGGGTTCTTAATTTTGGATGCATGGATTTTTGTAACTTCATGTTGTTTTTACTAGCATCGTGTTGGGAGAGCATAAGATTCGACTGAGTTTGTCAGCATCATGATTTATTGGCCACCAAGGTCAGCAATTTGCATGGGGGTCGTTGTAATCCACGGGGAGTGGGTTAGGCGGTGTCCGGTCCATCACGTCCAGTTTTGGAAAAACATTGGCAAAGCGATTATTCAGATTTATTTTTGATTATTTTACGTAACTATTATACGATTTGAAACTCCTAATTATTTGAAATTTACCGAAAGTGGGGGATTTTATTAACTTGAAAACTGATAGTACCATTGTTGGCCGCTAGTCTGTATTACGCGTTCAAACGATGTAGTTGGGTTAGTTTTATTCTGTAAATTTCGGCTTTAATTATGTTTAATTAATGAGTTAAGCCTTTTTTTTTGTTGGATGTGTTTTCCCAAGTGTTAGAATGAAAACATTGAATGCTGGATCTTTCTTTTGCGTGAAAATTACGTCATTTGCCTTTCGCGTCTATAGGTTAGCAGAAGACCCCGCCAAATTTTGGTTTATACCAAAATTTTTAATTTCAAGTGATTTTACGTACAGTGTGCCGTCAGTTTTTGTGAAAGTGGTGTCCTTAGTTTTTCTCGAAGATTGTTGTTTAAACGTTGGATAGATATCTCCAGGAGTAAAGCATAATAAAATTTGAAGAAAATAGTAAGTTATTTCTACTTTTTGCATGTATTTTAAGGATTTTACTTCAAATTTAATTTAATAGTCCTAATAAAGACTTTCATATAGGCAACGATATAGGTAAGAAGGAAGTTTTCGTTCCAAAATTGCAGTGTTGGAAATTATGAGTCATATTCATATGCAATCGTATGATTTTTATTGGTAGATCCTGACGTCATGTTTTTAACAAAAGCTTTTATTCAAAATTTTATCTACAATAAGTCGAGGGGGTTTTAATTAATATTTTTAAGTTAAATTTCAAATTAATATTTTACAATAATTTTTATGCTACATGGGCGCTATTTTATGCTATCATAGGCGCTACCACTTCTCCCGATAGGTGTGTCGACAGTACTCGTGCTGTAGTCGCTTAGTTTCGTGCGGCTTACTGTTGAGTTCGGACGCGCAATTTGTAGATGCGCAATTTTCAAGTTTTTAACTACCAAATTTTAAATATTTTAATTATGTGTATATTGTGGGTGTTTAATGTATAGTGAAGTTTCGTTGGATCATAAAAACAATCCCCAAAAAGAACGCCAAAGGATAATTTTTCTATGTATGTATCACTTTTCCAATTATCCTATTTTCAAAATTCAAAAGGGAGTTCCCTACGAACTACTATACTTTTATTTTGAACAAATTTTTTTTAATTACTTTCTCGTTGAAATTTTGAAAAAATCTTGAGCCGTTTTCGCGATGTTTTAAAAAACATTTATCAATTTGTTCTAGTCGCCATCTTGAAAAAGCGTTGGCGTCACTTGAACAAAAAGTTAAATAAAATTTAATATTGCAAAACTAACGAATCGAATGTTTAAAAGAAGTTAATTACATAAAATTTTCAGTAATTTCGTGAAAATTTAAAAATCATAATTTGATGTTGAAAGCGCTTGCGTTATTTTCAGTACTTCCCAGAAATATGATGAATTGATGAGTCACCACAATGATCACCATATTAAGGCTAACTTGATTTTCAATTTTTTTCTTCAATATTTTTACGATTTTAATTTTTTTGTTGAAAACTACCAAAAACTACAAGCAGTATGGTCATCGGCGTAACTGGAAGGTTTGGGGCCCTGGTTCAAGATTTAAGTGCGGGCTCCTTCCAAATCTAAATTAATATTACTTTTGAAAAGAAAAATTTTTTGTAATTGATTTAAGGAAAATGCTCATATTTTCAAAATTTGTTCTTCAAGTTGACTATAATCTTAATACAGGGGTTCTCAAACTTTTTGACTTCCGACGCCTTTCTTTAGAAAGAATTTGACTGCGGACCCCTTTACTCATAAAAATTACATAAATATTGTAAAAAATAAAAGTTTAATCATAAATTATTAGTTAATTAACCCGTTAATTCAGTTTTGTAAAAGTGAACCTTGCATTTATGCTTCCAAAATTTTGTTATACCTACTATTGAATCAGTTGCAGATTACAATCAAATAAACTTTTGAATACACGCCACATAATTATTTCTATCAAATTTTACTAGAATTTGAAAGTTTTAATACTTACAGGGTGCTTTTAAAATATTTCTTCTGAACCATAGTAAACATAGCTTTCGATGCTTTCCAAAGATTGTTGCACTCCAGCGACTAACTTTTCTCATCTATTCTTTTACTTTGTGTTTCTTAAATCGACTTTTGTGAAGGAATAAGTAGCTAAATTTTTATCATAGAAGAAATCATTTAAAAAAAATTAATTAATTATTTATTTATTTCTTTTGCTTCAGGCAAAGTAGTTTCCAAGTAGCAGGTTCCTACTGAGGGAGGGAGTAATGTAGCAGTCATATCATTATAGTTACAAATTAATATAGAAGACTTTCGGTGGAAATTGTATCATGGACTCATCAGTAGAACAGGTCGGAGAAAATGTGGTCCTCAAAATGTATGTACCCTGGTGACCTTTAATTTTTAGTAAGCAAAAATTTTTAAATTTTCACAGTAACCCAATAATAGTCTACTTTTTATTTGCAGGATTATTTTTAATTCTTTAATTTTTTAATTAATTAATTAAAGAAATCGTGATAATTATTTTGAAGTTCAGCGGTCGGTAGTAAAAGTGCCAAAGAAATAAATGTGTTATGTACGGAGGAGTAGATTTTTTTTAAATGTACCCAGAAACCCCAAACGCATGGTAGGAAAATTTTTAATTTTTCTTAAATTCGTTTTGAAGTTTTCATTAATTTCAAAACAGATGAAATAGAAACAACCCCATTTCTTTCTGTTTTAGATTAAATTTTTTTTCTAGTGTTTCTTAATTATTATTTTAGGTGCTTTAATATAGAATTTTCACTTTCTAAATAACCAATTTATTATGTACTGGACATAGGTTTCATGATGATACTATACCATGACCAGCGAAATTGGAAAGATTTGGATCATTGATTCAACTGTAGAAGAGGTCAAAAAATATGTGCTCTTTGAAAAAAGAAGAAAATTTGAATTTTCACTTTATCCCAATAATAATATCATTTTTATCAACTGGATTATTTTTAATTCCTTCCACGTTAGGTGGGAAATCTGCCAGTGACCCAACAATAGAGGTCAGACAAAATGTGGTTTTCGAAATGTTTGTACTATCCTGAGTGACCTTAAATAACTTTGGTAAGCAGAAAATTTTGAGATTTTACCGAATAATAATAAAGTAATTTTTATTTACAGGATTATTCCTAATTTCTTCCACGTTAGGTGTGGAATCTGTCAGTGGCTCAACAATACAGGTCAGACAAGATGTGGCCTTCGAAATGTTTGTAAACAATCTTTGGTAAGCAAAACATTTCAAATTTTTACATTAACCCAATAATAACGCAATTTTTATTTACAGAAATATTTTTAATTCCTTCCACGTTTGATGAAAATTCCTTCTTTGAAGAGGTTAGAAGAAGTGGTCTTAATAATCTTAGGTAAGTAATAAATTTTGAATTTTTACATTAGTAATATAACGATAAAATTTTTATCTACAGGATTATTTTTTTAATTCGTGTTCGCAATAATTATTTCAAAATTCCGCGTTCGGCAGTGAAACTATAATCGAGTTCGTTTTTGAGTGACAAGCTTGATGGAAGCTTTAAATTTCGCGGATCATTTTGCTGTTAATTTTCAAAGTGAAAAAAGTAGTTTAAAGTGTTCAAATTAAAAGATATTTGCATTTGTAATCGGAACGATACCATAAAATATGAAATTTCACTTGTGTTGTGTTAGTGGTGATGGAGCAGACCGTGGATAGGCATCGGGCGATGGGGCATCAGGTTTAAAGGTAAACACACGTTTTTTAGACCATTTATAAATAATACTAAAAAATAATTTTCTGTTTAATGCAGGTAGGGTCGTAATGGTGGATATCCAGCAGAAAAGGTAGGTGAAAGTTAATCTTTTTCCAGTGATGTAGGTAAACTGAATTATAAGTGTCTAAAAGGGTTAATTTTATTTAAATTTACTCTGAATCACCAAAATGCGTGGTAGGAAAATTTTTAATTATTCTTAAATATGTTCTGAAGTTTTCACTAATTTCAGAACAGATGAAATAGAAACATCCTCTTTTCTTCCTGTTTCAGATACAATTTTATCTTTAGGAATTTCTCTACTATTATTTTAGGTGTCATAATGCAGAATTTTCATTTTCTAAATAACTAATTGAGTATAGGTTGGATGATAACGTTATACCATTTGACCTTCGAAATTACATCCATTTGTATCATTAATCCAAGAGTAAGAGAGGCCAAAGAAAATGTAATCTTCAAAATTTTAGTACACAGATGAAGCCTTGATGTAAGAAATATTTCAAAATATTATTTTAAAATATACTTGCCTAAAAATAAAACTAAATGATTTTGTTTCGTAAGTGAGTGCTTATAAATTTCGCGCGTACGTGGCTTTGCGTTACTAACAGATAGATAGAAAGACCGATCTTTTTTTATTAATTAAATGGATGATTATTTTCAATTTAATATGAAATATTGAATTACATGTATTGCAACTTTTTTGTTTTAAAACTTCAGATGAATTTATTGAACAGAACATCGTTTTCGCTCGCATCCAAGCAGCGCAATGGACAAGACAACCCAGATTTGCTATTGAAATAAGTAGAAGACTTGTTATAAAAATATTCTATTATACATTTTTGTGTAAAGTGCTGTAATTTTATATTTCGGTCCTTATGAATTCTTGCGTTATTAACAGACAGACATGGAATAAGTATGGTTGTGGAAGGGACAGAAAATTCTTGTTCCCATAAAGATGTGGTTCTAAAAACCTGAAGGTTTGCTAGCAATATCACGTAGTTCTTTCTACTCCTTTCAACTAATTATACCTATTATACTAATATGTGCTAATTAAATTTATTAAGAAATTAGTGCTTATAAGATGAAATTTAAGGAATTTTTTTCCAAATCTAATTCTTCCCTTTTAGGAGTTTGAGTATCCTGGTGTTCGTTTCGTGTACCTTCCAGTCGAATACCACTGCCATATACACTATACAGGGTGTCCCGTTATGAGTGGTCCAAACGGTAATTGGTGAAGGGTTATGGACTACCCTCTATCAGAAAAACAAAAAATAGGTTTAGTAAAAGTGTCATGGTTTTCGAGATATTTGAGATCAAAGATTTTTCTTCTCATATTACTTTTTTCTGTATAAAATCTACAAATGAAGGATTTTTTTATTTTTTTTTTGTGAATGTCTCTGACTACGTGCTACAAGACGTAAATCAAAGTTTTTCAAAATTCCCATGGGATTAGAAAAAAATAAAATAATCTTATTAGAAATTTTCAACCTTACAAAAAATCATTGGGTTTTGGAGCATCATGGTTGAAAAAAAAGATATTACAACCTGACTGCCCATGATCTTAAAAAGTTTAAAATGTTGTGCAGAATAAGCAAAAAAATAAAAAAATAAATTAGTCCATAAACCAAAGAGTTATTGCTATTTTATCAACGTCATCATCAATCTTTGATCTCAAATATCTCGAAAACCATGACACTTTTACTAAACCTATTTTTGTTGTTCTGATAGAGGGTAGTCCAACCTTTCACCAATTACCGTTTGGACCACTCATAACGGGACACCCTGTATAGTAAATTCTCGCGAAGGAAAGCTTTATCGATATCAAATTTTACAGAACATTCTGATGAGAATTTCTAGGCCAATGCAACCATTTTTATATTTATTTAATTGCGCTGTGCGGAATAAGTTATCGTTGTTTTTTTCTTAACGAATTATAAGTGTTAAAAGTAGATGGCGTGATAGTATTCAAACACTTTTTACACAGGATGATGACGAACACTTTTGATCGCATTCCTCCTGAGTGAGGCCGTAGGCCGAATATTCGAGACTCGTAGCTAGGTTGTTTTTCGGATGAAACACTCGTGTTTTTGAAGATTTTTTACTAACAATAAACCATTTATAAAAATAATTAATAGAAACAAGCAAATTGTTAGTGTAAGTGGTTTAGAATGGATAGAAATTTGAGTTGTAAGATTATTTTTTGAAAGATTTGATTTCGAAGGGTTGGGACGTGACCCTCATCTGGCTATGCGAATAACCACATCAATTTAATAGTCATAACTAGAGTACGGATTTCTAGCAAATTTGCTATACATAAATATTGATAGCAGAAGAGTAATTGTTATAAATGTCCACGAATTTGGAAAAAATAAGTCACTTGGCGCTATTTTTTTTATGCTTATAATATGCTTATTTTAACATTTTTATGCTTAGATTTATCTTTAAGCATTTTTAGTGCTTATTTTAGCACATTTTCGATAAATTAATAAAAAAATTGCAGTAAATAGTACATAAAAAATACTTAAAAGTTACAATTTGCTTACTTTGAATTTAATATTTAGTTGACAACAGGTTTGGTATATGAAAAAATTTAAAAATGATGCAAGCAAACAACAAACTTTATTTGAGTCAATCGCTGGTTCCAGTTCATCACAAGACCAGAGAACGTTTTCGCTAGATTTAAATATCGCGTTTTACATTACCGTTGGTGGCGCCACTATATTACGTCCAGAATGGACTTTGAAATAATTCCGTGTGGTGGCGTTTTGTTTAATGTAAAACAAAACAACAACAAATGTTTTTGGTTAATGGTAAAAACTTTGTACAGTAATTATGTACATACAGGGACGTGCCCAGCCAACTGTGGGGGGGGGGGGAATTTGCCAACTTTATTAATTCAAAATTACCAACTCTTTGTAAATGTCCATTTTTCCTATTGTAGGTTTAGCGGCTTTTGCCAACTTGACCAAATTTTGAGTGATTTTGCCAACTTTTTTCCAATTTCCTAAATTATTTGGGGGGTGGGGAGGCTCCCCCCGTAGGCACGTTCCTATGTACATATTTTATTGTGTTACTTTTCAAATAAATTTTATTTCAAAAAATTATTTTAATGCTTATTACGTAGGTTCGTAGTAGGTACGTAGGTTCGTAGTAGGTACGTAGGTTCGTAGTAGGTACGTAGGTTAGAAGTTCGATTCATACATCACAGAGTTCAAATATCTAATTTTTGTGTGCATATTTTTGCATTTTCTTATGTTATTCGTGAATAAATGCATTTTTGGTACTTTTATGGCAGTTTTTTAGCTTTTATATTTAGTTTTTGTTAATTTAAAATTGTTTTGGATGTACAAAATAAAATCGAAGAAGCGCAAAACAAAATTAGTAAGGCCTTACAACTGAAGATGAAAACAGTTCTTGAAACATCAGTGGACGTTGAGAGATCAATGTAAATTGCACATTTTGAAGCCGTTTTTTGACATATAAAAATTGATTTTACAACAAAACTTTTTAAACATTTTTTGTTGAAAATTTCATTATTTTTAATTTTGTATTTATACATTTTTCCATTTTGTCGCCCCGTTTTTGACTGAGAGCGACTTAAACAAGACTCGGGAAAATACAAAAAATATTGTCACCTGTATCTCGGAAATGGTGCGACAAAATAGAAAAATGTATATGAATGAAAATGTAGGGAACGAAATTTACAAAAAAAAAATTCCTCTTCATTTTTCTATTTTGTTGCACCGTTTCCGATATACAGGTGACAATATATTTTTTGTTATACCTGTGTAGGAAATGGGGTTTCACGTCCTCATTTGAGGTAGGTAAAGTGCCTTTTTTCACTACCTAGGCGTTCGGCGTTCGGGCGGGCGCCTCGGCTTCGCTTCGGCTACGAAAACCCGCCCCTGGGTTATAAAATCACGTTTTCCGGCCTAGTGATGAAAATTACTATTGTATTTTCCCGCGTCTTGTTTAAGTCGCTCTCAGTCGAAAACGGGGTGACAAAATGAAAAAATGTAGAGGTATAAAATTGAAGATAATGAAATTTTCTACAAAAAATTTTAAAAAAGTTTTGTTGGAAAAGCGATTTTTATAATGTCAAAAAACGGCTTCAAAATGTGCAATTTACATCATTGCTAACATAGGAGTGCCCGAGCACTTTTTCGAGCCACTGTAGATATTAAATTGTATTTAGGTGTTCTAAGAATTCATTTATTTGAACATATAAAAATGTGTTCATTAATAAGTTATTTTACGATATTAAAAATTATTTACAGCTGAACTTTTACATTTTCAAGTCATTTTTTGGTAGCATTTTCATGGTTAAAATGCATTTTTTGTAGCATTATTGGTAACTTTTTAATGCCTTTATTGTAGGTTTTTAGTGCATCATTTTCCTAGCCCTACTATTAGTTATTATCAGGGCTCGGAAGTTATAGCACTAAAAAAGTGTACTTTTAGCGCTTTAATATGCACTTAAAAACACCAAAATTAGCGCTATAAATAGCACTAAAAAAATAAAAAATATGCAAAATAAAATTGTCAACCAACAAAATTTCAAAAAATTTTAATAAAAATTAATAAAAATTTTGTTTATTTTTAACCCTACAGAGCACACGTGAAAAAATCCCACCAGTGAATACGTGAGGCTTGTCAGGCCCATACTTTAACAAGCCTTCTTTTCATAGTTTGAGAATTTTTCAAAAATTTTGTATATAGAAATCGATAATTGACATTTATAAACATAAAATATTTATTAATATTTGTGATAAAGTAACTACAAATTAATACAAATGGCACTATTACGTAACATGCGCATGTAAGTGCACAAAAATGAAACAGCGTATGCCTGTCAAGCCTCACGTATGTTCTGTAGGGTTAAATGAATTTTTGATTTTTCTCAATTTAATAAATTTTATAGAATTCATTGTATTATATAAAATAATATGATGGTAAGGATTTTATGAATACTACACGTAGGTACTTGGTCCGGCTTTGGAACATTTCCGATTCTACCGATTCGAATCCGATTATACGATACGTCTGATATAATTTAAAAAATAGGCAAATTCTTGGAATATGTACATACCTATTATTTGAAAATCATAATACGTGTTAAAATAATATTACATGTTTGTTTTCGTTGGCCTATTCGTATGCGGTAAAAAATTTTTTTTTCATTAACATTCTGCTTATTTCTTCAATTAATATGTAAAAATATGCCTGTAAATAGCACGTAAAACGCAAAAATAGCAAAATAGCATTAAAAACCTTAAATATGCAAAAATTAGCATTATAAAATTTCGTATACGGCATCAGGGAAGTGTGAAACAAATTTGTGTCTTACTTCGAATATTCTAGGAGTCTCCAGAAAAAATATGCATTTGCTAGAACTTCCGAGCCCTGGTTATTATATTTACATTTAATGCATATTTTTATGCATATAATGACAATTTTTTGTGCTATTTTAAGCGCTATTTTCACGATTTTTTATGCTTAAAAGTCCGTACTCTAGTCATAACCATTAGGGCTCGATTATGACCGAATACAAAAGACGAATATTTTTTTATGTCATCGTTTCCTAATTATTGGAGAAGAACTAGGAGTCATATTCGAGCTCTGGTGGTTATGACTATTTGGTTATAAACCTCTTCGATGTCCTTCACCTTATACCAGTTAGTACTTCTGCTGTTTAACATCGAAATTTCACCTTATCAGCTTACCCTTAAGTATTTTCACTTACAAGTCAATGCAGTTTTTCTGAAAATCAGAGGCAAGAACCTGGTACTCTGTGAACAACAGGCCCAGCCTAGGCAACCCACATTTTTTGTCTTTGATGTTGTCAGTTTATAGTATATCTACCTCTGGAGTATAGGCTGGTGTTCATCTCTATCCTCGAAGATTAAAATGTTTTTATTAATAAAAAGTCAAAATTTAGGTTTGTCCATAAAATATCCATTTATTTTGTCGCAGTAATTTTTATAGAAATCCTTCTAAAAATTTAGTAAATGAAAAATATGAAAGCCGTGTTGGATTTTCTTAAAATTGGGAAAGAAGTCAGTACCAACCTTGAAATTTGTCAACATTCAAAATTGCAAAATCATCAAATGAAAAGTGAATAATAATAAAAAATATTTTCAATATTTTGGGGAGATTTACTTGAAATGTAGGTTTCAAATTTGAAGAACGTATAATCTTTTTCTGAAATCAAAATATGAACAAACCTCTCCCGAAATGCTCTTTATTGTCAATTGTGTTATAATTAACATCATAAATCAAAACTAGTTTAAAATTTTTATTTTCTCGTTTTTTCAATATTATAATACTTTTCACTAATAAAAAAACTTCATACGCAAACTCAATGTTCATGAGAGTGACTTATTAGTTAGACTTATTATATTAAGTTTCTGCAACTTAACCATACAAAAGTAACGTTTCCACAAATTTTGCTATTCTACGACTAAATAAACATTTTTTTTTACTTAATCGTTTAAAACAATTATTACAAAACGCTAAAAGTAAAGGCAAATATCCGACTCTTATTTTGGTGTTACATCAACAGTGAAAGAACTAATTCAAAATTATTACAGTCGGATTATAACGGATTTCAAATTGGAAAAATTAAATTTTTGAAAGGGCAACGTCGTATAGTATAGTTATTGCCGTGTCAAAAACTTGAGTTTCCGATTTTAATTTTGTAATAGTAGTTTAGCTCTAGTACAAGGAAAATGCAGCAGTTTTTTTTTGTGTACGAGTCGCCTAAACGGAGAAAAATAGCGTAACCTCTTATATATTTGTATGTATTGTTTACTATAATATATACGATATATAAAAGCAAATGCTTGTAACGAACTGGTGAATTTTGTTGAGACTGCAATAATTTTTGTTTGTATACTTATTACCTATATAATACTTAGGAGTAGACATTTTTACATAACAACAAACACATTTATACATGTACAATTTAATAACGACTCGTATAATTCTGCATTTACCGACAGTCAATGTTTTATTAATCTAAAATCTATAAATGTACATTAACAACAATTTATTTTGTAAAAACTACAATATAAACGCTCACAGATTCATTCATTTTCACGTAATTTTTACCCAATTATATGGACCAACTCATTCGATTTCTAAACTTACATATTACTATATGTAAATGTTTAGGTTTAATCGGCGTTATAAAAACGTTACGTACCCATACACTTTGTGAGTTTTATATGTGTGCACATATTATCAAAAATTAACTTTAAAATTTTTGGTAACCTGATGGTACCCACTATACCTAAATATACAAATTTCGAAAAGGAAGAAGTTTGAAATTATTAGGTATACCTATGTATGTATATTGTGCATACACCAAAAACTTACAAGTTACAAATTCGACTTTTTTTTTATTTGAAAAGCCGGCGATAAGTCGGATGAGCACACAAATAGAAGATAAAATTTATGCTCGTACAAAAATTTGAGCTAAATATTTATTGGTTTAATAAAATAGCTTATACTTTGATCTATAAAAATTGTGCTAATATTAAATCTAATGAAATAGTTATAAAAAGGCCTTTTAAATAAAATAGCTAACATCTTCTAAATTCAACAACAACAACAACGCTATAAGTAATAGCAACAATAATAATATATTTTCCAAACAACATAACAAATTTAACGATGCAAAATCGACAACAAATTTTATACTTTTCCACCATCAAAAATGGACAATAACATCGGGTCTTTTAATTTACGCGATTTATTCCAAAATGAAATGGAAAATGTCTGATGATTTTCGTTATTCGGTCGATTTTACTTCGTTAACTTTCATATTACACTAAATGCACAATATTATCCCGTGCTAATTGTTTTACAAAAAGCTATATAATGAGGCAGAAACATCGTCTTAATATTGTTAAAGTATATAAAAGAATAAGCGAATTTATAAAAAATAGCAAATACCATATAAGACAAAAGTAAATATATTTTTGAAACTGATCGAGCGCAATACTTGCGCTATTATTATACATAGTACATAATAGTACCTATGTATTATAATAGCCAAGTATTAGTATGTAACAACATCGGATCGGTTTTATCGAACGATACAAATAAATAAAATAATTTTAGAATAAATAATATTACTACATTACCGACCATTTTTTCGCGTAATGAAAATTGTTTGACTGGAATAAAAAAAGCGCAATATCTCGAGACTTACTTAGATAGTTAGTTAATTAGTAAGTCAATGATATATTAAAATTTATACAATTACATCCCGTATTTTGACGCAATTAATTTAATATTTTTAAATTTCTGCCATTTTCAATGTTTTAGAAAATAAATTTCTACTTATTCTCTTATAACATTTATCATGAGTTCACTCTATAACAAATTCAGATGCTTTTAAGGTCATCGTGTTCCTTATAGTTTAGTACCGTTTGAGTCGGATATTTACTTGTACAAATTTTTTCCTATAATAATTGAAAATTTGTTTAAAATTCCTATGAAAGTTTGTCATAAAATGTAATTTAAAGGAAACGTTACATAACAGTACAAAATATATGACACAAAATGTTGCTTTCAGAATAACATTTTTCCCTTTTTTTACTGTACACCCTTGTATATCCATTCCTTTTTATCGATAATATTGCACACATTAAGGCTAAACCGTCTACGCTTGGTAGTCAGAATTGAAAAATAATTTTAAAAAATAACGTTGTTTCTACAAGCAACACCTTGCACATTTCGTTTTGCAGAGACTCCATCGAACACAGCTAGTAACATTGTTTGTCCACTAGCAACATTCGTACTTTGTGGACGAATCTATAAACTCAACTACGTAGAATCGTCCCAATATAATTATGTATGTATATTTTTTAATATATATTTTTGATTTCTTTACTAAAACATACGCACACAAACATGGTCTCATGTGTTTTTTATGCTTTTAAATATTGACGGTGATGGCTGTGACTATTGATAATTCAAAAAAATGTTTCATCTGTCTTAAAAGATTACTGTCAATGTTTTGATCGGTTGGCATTTTTTTTTTCCATTTTTACACCCTGTATATTCAAACATACATCAATAAACTGATTTGTCTATTTTAAAAATGAGATTTGCGTGCATCGTTCAAAAATATTAACAATAATCTCAATTTGTCATTTTATTTAACAATAACTAATTATTAAAATGTTATAAGTAACTGATTTTTTTAAATGTAAAAATGGACGAAATTAAATGGCTAGTTTATACAAAGTGACAATTTTTTTTGTAAATTGTGATGAAAATGTTTCATCGTGCTCGTGATGTTGTGATATAAATATAGTAATTACAACTAATAGACACACATAAATATATACCCTGATACAAATTATTATAAAAATTTATATTTTGAATAATATCGCTTTTTTGCTGTTTTAGCAGAACTACAATTTATCACTTTGTATCAAGCAAATCGTTTCAGACAATACTTCAAAAATATAAATTTTGACCGCACTTTACCAAAACGAAAGAAAAGCTACCCATTGATTATAACGTTAATAAAATTTTATTACTCTTTGAACTACGTACCTTCCTTCCTCCTATTATTTACGTCAGTATGCATAGTACAAATAATGAAATTTAGTTTTGAAAGTTTAATATACTTATCGGTTTTTCAAAAAAAAAGAACAAGAAAAAAGTTCGTAGGTAGTAGATACATAATAATTATTATGGTGATCCATAAGGGTTCGTTATAATCAACCAAGTAACCACATTTCTTAAGAATTTATTTACTTATGTAATCACAACGAGAGATTCCCTACTTGATTGTTTAAAATCCTAATATTAAATTGGACTCAACATTATGAAGTATTGCCTCTTGTTTTATAGTGTCGTACTTATCGATGGATGAATAAAAAGGAATGAGGAAAAAATGGTTGGGATTGTTGATATGAAGAAATTGTGCTTTTTTATTTATCGTTGACGTTCGGTGTCTTTAAAATAACACTAGAATTTTTATATTTAGGTAATCTTCACTAAGCACTCGAGATATTTATTTATAACGGCAGTCGGGAAAAAATTCTTGCACTGAACCGAAAATAAGAATGGTGTTTCTATAGAAACTGCTATGTTACCAGTCGGAATTTTTATTTTTCCAACTTCTACGGAGTTCTCACATTTAACAATATTTTATTTTTGTTCTGCATACGTCTAAATTACCATGCTTTGTTATTGTTTAACTAACAATGAAAATACAAACTTATACAAAACGTAAGATGGATTTCAACTATACTTTTGTTTGACCGCTTCTTTGGCTGCTTGGCAAGTATATTATTTGTGGTATCGATACATTTACGTGGTGAATAGACAGATCATTGGAAATAAACTTAGCATAGAGTAAACAAATTGTTGGAGTGGAGGAGCAATTCGACGGAGAGATACACCGTCGAGTTGCTCCTCTATAATTTTTTTATGGTAAAAAAACCCAAGTAAACGGAACCAATCACATATGAGCACCTTTTTAACATAATAAAGTGAGCATTGTTGATTGGATATTAACTTACGGTGCAATAATTTATTATTAACATGTTTTAATTAGAAAATTATTAATTTGCGCATAAAATATTGCAACAAAGTTTTTATTAGTATCAAAATTAAAGAATCAAAATTAATAATATATTATGCATTTTTCAACATCAACAATATATTTTTAATAAACTTCTTAGCGAATCATATACTTCGCAACAGCCATTTAAAAATGCGAGTCAGTTAATACCAATATTGTATTATTATTATTACTATTATTATCATCATCATCATTACCTTATTCATTAACATCTTCATTTTTACAACAAATTATTTTACTTCGTTTGAAGACCGGCATACAAGATTTAGTTTCTTTTTTTAAATTTTAATCAAAATTATAATTGACGTTCCATCGGTATTTTCCTGACTCTGCATTTGCATTGCAGTCCTATCAAGTTCTATGTGCATGAAGATATTTCTTCTAAAAAAGTCCAGATACATTTTTGATCAGTTGGGAAAATAACGTAAACTCGTCAGCACGACATAAAAAATAACACGATTGCAAATCAAAGCTTGTGTTTTTTCCAGTCGATTATGTAGGCCGTTCGATGTTGGAATTTGGACTGGGATAACAATAAAACAGAATGCGACATTTTCGCAACATAACAGGAACTTTGTTGCGATCTGTGCCTAATTGGCCTTGGCGCAGTCAATTTGAAAAAAAAATTGATTTGAAACGATCAAACATAATATGCGATGAGTTTTAAGGAGAACGCGCGGGCCCACCTATCAATCTCGGCTATTGCTCAAAGCAAATATTTTAGACACAACTTTTTGCAACTCAAAATTGTTGAAAACGCTTTGATTTGCTTTTGGTATTTTTATTTTAGAAAACGGAACGAGTCTTTTATTGAAAAGAAACGAATAATTTAGAACTGAACATTCGGTTAGCGCAATACTCTTTTTCTGGTTAAATATTTTTGGTCGAAATTATGACCCAACTTGGGACAAAAGAGCATTAGAAATCTGCTCTCGTATAACGTGGTTATTGCAAATATCTAAGGCTCGCGTGCCAAAGATTTAATATATTAAAAATTTGTTTTATCACACAACACATTAGAAAGGCTTATAAAATTGTGCCTTAATTAAAGCTTTTGTTACCAGAAAGTTTAAGTAAAATTTTCTTAATTGCTAACTTTATCATATTAATATCTTATTTAGTAATTTTGTAACTCGCATCAGGTTTTGTATTACCCCAACTAATCAAAATATGCAAGTGAACAGAACACATATCGTCTAACTTTCCTAATTCTATGAGCACGCTCTCCATTTGGTCTTTATCCACCTAAATAATGTCCGCGCACTATTCGCGCACATAACCAATAAACATTTTAAAATGTTTTTATTAATCCATATTTGTGTTAATAAAATCCATGCGGTCCACAAAGGATGCACAACTATTTTATTAGTTCTTGCGGCGTTTGAAAGCGCTATAGCTTTGCAATCGGATGTCTTAGCGGCAATACCGACCGCGCACCGCACGGGCACTGGGGTGTTGTTGGAAGGCCGCCCGGGGCAGTTAATACATAACCCTCTGCCTGGTGAGCCGCAATGCGTATAACAACAGTCTTCATCTCCGTGCGAGGACTTCACTAGCTGCTCTCCCGTTTCTGGAATATTGGGATCTGAAAACATTTACATAATGTAATACATATATCTCCCATAGTATACTAACAATTTTTTTATAACATCAGACAAGGGCCCGTGGGGGTAGTTGTGAAGTCTTCACTTAATTTCGCTGTCCACGAACCCTTTAATTAACATTATTACCCTTAGTTATCTTCTACACTTATTTTTTGGATCTTTTTATTGCGTGAAAGCTTGTAGAATTTAATTTTTGAATTTTCGCTCAAACAACCCTTAAATATACACATAATCGATGATCCACCAAATCAGCTAGTACTTTTTCGTAAGAAGTTCTTCTTCATCTTAATTTAGGTCTACGATCTGTATTTTCTGACTCTCTTGGGACTGTGATGACCAACGATCTCCATCGTTTCGGTGGCCATACTACCCAGCTTTTGGTGGTGGTATGAAGTTATCTGAAACAAAAAATGTTTGCCCCGAGATGGCTTGGAAAATTCCAAACGCGGCGAAAAGCTCGGTAAAGGAAAAGTTATTAAATAAGCAAATAGTTTCCAAAAACTGTTTTTTCCCTCTATATTTATCACAGTTAGGTGTTAGAATTGAAATTAAACAATTGCATTCTGTATAATTTTAAATTATTCGCATCTCGAAAGAAAATCGAACTCTCAACCAACCACATAATATTTAATTTTCATTAAAATTTTACTTAATTCTTTGCAAATCCGATTTACAATTTCCGCGCGATAACTTTCTTGAATCGGGAAGAGAATAAAATTTATTTTTCAGTTCAACTACTTACATACCTATGGCAATATCGATCAAATGATGGAAAACTTGAAAACCACTTCCATTAGTTTCTTGAAAACTGAAATGCAAATTTAATTCTCGTTCTCAATTTTATAATGAGAAGAGCAGCAATTTTATGTTAGTATCTAGTAGGTAATATTTTTTGTAATAAAATTTAATGGCGTAATATCTATTCAATAACTTGGCGAAGAATTCTGCGACACGAGATTTGCAAACAAAATAAATATTATGGGGAGAGGTGTGATTTTTCTACGCACAGCTGTCGTTTGATTGAAACTTCAAACGCCTTGGTTGAGGCAATTCTCAGATTATCTTTTTGTGATTCAAGAAAAGAATCAACAAACGAATCAAAACCACGTTAAGCGAAATAAAAAAATTCGAAACTTTTAAAGTAATTTTTTCTTCACAACGAAATATCGAAAACTATCAATTATTATCAGTCAATAGTGATTATTTCTATAAGCGTTGTTTGTTTGTCTGTCTGTCTGTCTGTCTGTGGAGGGGGTTATTGCCATAATAGATACTTGTTTCGTTCCGTGTTTTAGAGTAAATTTGTTGGACATTTGTGAGCTTTAATATTGACAGTGTGTTTAATATTTGGTGCAAAACTGACGTTGGACAAAAAGAAGCTCGTGAATTATTGATTGTTCTTGAAGCGATTTCGGTCTCTACGGATGAAAGTGGAACACTACTAGGGATGAACGTGACTTGTAAGATCATCGTTCCTGTAGATTATTACCAATATCTTGCGATTCTGTCATTTTTAAAAAATGCCTCGACGAAGAACTGTTTTGGTGTAATTGTGATGTTGTTTTCCATAAATTTAAGCTTTTGAGAAAATAATAGGTGATCCCATATTTGTACGATGACACAAATCATATCAGTGTTTCGCTTTTCTTTATTATTATTTTAAATTTCGTTATATGGGTCTTCTATTTAACTTTTACATTTTTAATCAAATATAAATTTTTTATTAGCTTAATCTGAGATTTTGCTATCTGGTCGTTCTGTGTTTAAGGCCTTACTGATTTACGCTTTCCGTGTCATTAATTCCAGTCTTAATTTCGACATTTGCTGTAAGTTATGTGCGTGTAAGTGGAAAACTCGAAGAATGGCAATCGAGAAGTGAATGTGCCGGATGGAGGATTTATATTTTAATTTTATTAATTCATTTTTGTGTTTTATGCTTGTTTATCACCCAAGTAACACACGATCGTATATTAGACGTATATCATTGGGATATTTGGGATATTATTGGTATACGTCTAATTTTGGTATATGAAATATACGTATTTCATATACGCTTCATATACCATACTTAAAATATTCGTATATTATACGACTATTATAGACTTAAAATTAACTTACAGTTGAAAGACAGAATTTTGATCTTGGATATACGTTTAATAGATGTATATATTATACCATATATATTCTAGTATATTTTTGGCCTACGATATACGTTTAATAAACGTTTATTGTAAACATTATTGGTATACGTCTAATTTTGGTATATGAAATATACGTATTTCATATACGCTTCATATACCATACTTAAAATATTCGTATATTAAAAGTCTATTATAGACTTAAAATTAACTTACAGTTGAAAGACAGAATTTTGATCTTGGATATACGTTTAATAGATGTATATATTATGCCATATACATTATAGTATATTTTTGGCCTACGATATACGTTTAATAAATGTTTATTATAAACATTAATTCAATATAATATTATTATAAAGTTATGAAATATGACAAATAGAATTTTGAGCTAAAGAATTCGTCTTATAGATGGATATTATACGTATAAATTTAACATACATAATTATAGTATATTTTTGGACTACGATATAGGTTTGACAAACGCTTTTTATAAACGTAAAAATATAATATTTTTTTATAAGTTATGAAGTATGATTAGTAGGATTTTGAACTAAAGAATTCGTGTTATAGATGGATATTATACGTATAAATTTACCATACATAATATTATAATATATCTTTGGACTACGATATACGTTTAATAAACGCTTTTTACAAACGTAAATTAAAAATAATATTTTTTTATAAGTTCTGAAGTATGCATAATGTAAGTAACACATGGGTAATGGAATATTAGACGTATAAAAATCGTCTAGACCAAACGGTAAAACCTACTATAATACGTATACTGTAAACGTATACGTATACGTATTTTATGTCATGACATATCCCAATATATAGACGTATATTGTGTACATATATTTTATACATATTTCCCATACGTATATTATTACCCTTAATAATTATTATGCTAAGCATATAAACTGTATACCGTATACGTATATTTTGTTATTATGTATCCCAATATAATATATAAAATGCAACGTTTAGGCACCAAATTCCTATGTATATGGACGAAGTGGCACCCATATTTACGTTGTGGCACCAATTGAATATTCCAGAACGTTTTACTTCATATTTAGGTGCTGGAGCGTTGGCTTATCATAACTACGAAATATCACGAAGGTGCCATTTGGACGATATTATGCATATAAATTCAATTTTAATTGAACCGTATAATGTTTTTTGGCACCTCACCTACATAATATTAAAGAATAATAATTATGATAAGATAAAATTCAAAGACAAAACTTGCAGTTGACGATTTCTGTCTTGTAACACTTTGTACGTATTTTAACTGTAACTTTGAATTACGATTTTTTATATTTTCCAAAAATGAAATTTTTTAAAGCATTTTATCAACTAGGACAGTGCAAATTGTGAAATAAGCACTTGAAGCTCCGAGAAAGTACCAATCATGTAGGCAATTATTAATTGATAATAATTTATTGCTGAAATTTCAAAATTATTGAAATGTTTATTTTGTTTACTTTTAGTGCAACCAGAAGTTAGAGTTATAGTGTCGCGAATACAAATTTATCAAATCAACGTAATTATACCCCGACCGTAAAAGCGCACTATGACCGGATGGAACGGATCAAGTGTCGAGGTATGGACTCCTGAGTTATTCGAACTTGCAAGCGTCTATGTTTTCATATTTACATTTAAGCACGTTCCTTAATAAATTGCTTATGGACGACTTGCAAGACGATTACTTGAGGGGTTTATACATCAGCACTTTTGAGGCACATAGTTAGTTAGTAGTGTTTGATTATTGTGATCGAACGGTCGAGTGTTAATCCCAGCCGTTTGGTGCTTTTGGGTAAGTGTAGTAATCTCTTAATTTTGTATATATTTATTATTAGTAAATGGGTATTGTTAAGTGGAATGCGATTTTTATTTATTAACATCAATTAATAAACCCCTGGAACTCGTTTTAAGGTACCAGTGTAGGAACCCTTAAGTCCAAATGCTTAGGGCTCAAATTACACGCGGCATGGTGGAGGTGTCTGGTCCTGGATTTGTCCAGGAATCCCAAAAAATTTAGGCAATTATCAAAAAAAAAATTTTTATTTTTAGAAATTAGATATTATTTAAAATTAGATATTATTTAAAATTAGGTATGATTATTAAAATAAGTAAGGTTGCACTAACTAAAAATTGAAGTGTGGGTACGATTTAAAAATCCTGGGTTACCTCAAACATAATGACAACATAGTAAATTTTGTAACCTAAATAAAAAGATAAATTTTAATGTCAGGGGTGCATCAAAATACACGCTCAAAAGTTAAAGGTTCAAAAAATCGAACCAAAATCATATTTAATTCAGATATTTTGGAGAGTAGTAATAGTAATCTCACGGAAAACTTAGTAGTTCCTAATACAGAAAATATTGACCAAATAAGTAATCTAACAAATTCCGAGAACGATTTGATTGAATTAAGTGAATTATCATCAATACATGAAGATTCAACATTAAAAAATAGCGAATTTACTCCGCCAGTACGAAGTACAGAAAATTTTGAACCAGAAGACATAAATACGACGGTAACACGTAACACAGAAAATCCATCCGACCGAAGTTACACAGTTGCAAGGTCTTCCCCTCCTATTACGCCTAGGGAAAGTTTAATTTGTACAGACAACAAAAATAATAATACGTTACAACAAATAAACATTAATAATTTAATAAAAACTTCTCAAACTTCTACGGGAGAACCGGTTAAACCAATAACAATGGCGACAAATGATACCACGGTCCGGGAAGTTGAAGAATCGGTTTTTAATCCGCGTTTTCCAAAATTTATATCACCACCTATTTTTAATGCTGCCACGGATGGGGCACTAAATTTTTTAAACACCTACGAGAGAATAGCGATCGGTAACGGTTGGGACACTTCCCATAAAATTAAATTTTTAGGGTCATTTTTAGAAAGCGCTGCAAATAGTTGGTATTCAAAATATTTAAGAGATCCGGCAAATAACGCCAAAACTTGGATCCAAATAAAAGATGACTTCACTAAAAAATTCGCGGGTAATTCAGCTATAAAAATAGCCAAAGCAAAATTATTAAACAGGAAACAGCAACCAACTGAGGGTATAAAGAAATACTTTTACGATATGATCACTCTCGCAGAAGACGTTGATCAAGAAATGAAAAATGAAGATTTTTCGGAATTTTTTGAAAATGGTCTTCACCCAAAATATTTTCAGATGTTCTTCACTTTAAGACACAATGGAATGACAATCAACGACTTGGAACAAATCGTACATAAGTTAAGCGACTGGGAACTAAAGATAGCGGCCAGCGAAGTAAATAATGTAACTTCTACATTAAATTCTGAAATTACAAATAATGCCCCAAGTAATAAATCAAATAATTTTGAATCGTTAAGATGCCGTGATTCTTACCAAAAAAATATGGTAATACCTAACCGACCAACTACTAATAATAATATAATAACCTGCGGGGTGTGTAAAAAGAAAGGGCACGCTGCTAATAAATGTTGGTACAACCAACCTACAACGTTTGGTACCAATAACCAACGATTCCATTTCCAAAACACCCAAAATGTTCAATCAAATCGAGGTAGAGGGGGATATTATCAACCAACAAATAACTATAGAAATGGTTCAAATGAACCGTTTCAAAATTACAACACTGGAAGTGGAAGCCATTATTTTAATAACCCAAGAAATGGTAGTAATAATTTTAATAAACCAAACGATAACCAAAATTACAGAAGCTACAACTACAATCCTCGAGGTTCAAGTAATTACGGCCGGGGAAGGGGTAACTATAACGGAAGACCCAATTACAACCACCCAAATAGCGACATCAATTCCCCAAACTCCGAGGGACGAGATACGGTCACCGATTCATCTCGTCCAACATACAAATAAACGGTGAACAACACTATAATCAACCTAAAATAGTAACCATTACAGGTCATATAAACGGTTACCTAAACAAAGAAATAGTAATAGATACCGGAGCTAATTACAACATAATTAGAAGTAAATATGTCAACCCATACAATATCAAAAAAGTGAATTTTATAATGCATACCGCAGGGGATCAAATGGTCAAAATAACTGGAAAATGTATTATAAAAATCGAAATAGAAAACAAAATTTTCGAAGTACCGGCATTAGTAGTCAATTCTCTACCAAGACCGGCTATTTTGGGTTGTGATTTTTTAATAGCCAATAATGCCAACATTAATTTTAGGAAATCGACCTTAACCATAGGGGAGGGCAGAGAAAGTTTTCTAGTAAAATTTCAAAAATATGTAAGTACAGAAAACCTAAATTCAGAAGGGAACGTAATCTGCAGCCTAGAATATACTTCAATAATTAAATCTAACAAAAGTATCGATTCAAAAAATAATATACAAAATACACAATCAGGAAATAAAATATTAGTTGAGGCATTAATTCATGAACCACCAAAAAGAATTTTAGAAGAACATAAAAATCGTTTTGAAACTTCAAAAAAACTAAATGAACCACCCAATTATGACAAAATTGAAGTAATACAAGAAGAAGCTAATGAAATTATAAAAAATGACAATTCAAATAACAGCAAAAGTAACTTCTTCAATGAATTAACTCAAGATGTTACAATTGTTAAAGATAATCAGGGCAAATTAAGGTTAGATGAAAATTATAAAATCTTGCCAAAAACAACCACCAACATTCAATTAACACTTCAATGTAATAACCCTTATTTAAATCTTTCCTTTTTTGAAGGAAACGATATTTTTTTATGTAAAAATCAACTTTGTTTAGTATCAAAATTAAAACAAGAAACTGATTTAAATTATTCAATAGATATTTTTTTAAATTCAAATTTACCTTTACATATTTTTAAGAATACAACAATAGGGTTCTTAAAAGATAAACATCAAATTAACGAGTGTTTAATCTCCCCCACTTATGAGGACAACTGGTTATATGGCCAAATAGATAATTCTGTAACTATTGAGGATCATAACATCAGCAAAAATTTAAGCGGTAGTGAAAAATTTCAATTAGCAAATCTATTAATGGAATTCGAAGATGTATTCGCGAAAGAGACATGTCAAATGGGACGTACAAATTTAGTAAAACACCAAATTGATGTTCAAGGAGCCGCACCCATTAAATCAAAAGCATATAGAGTGTCCTATAGCGAACGTGAATTAATTGATAAGCAAATTGAGGAAATGCTAGAAGCTGGAGTAATAAGAAGATCCCAAAGCCCATGGTCCAGTCCAATAATTTTAGCCGATAAAAAAGATGATACAAAGAGGTTTTGTGTGGACTACCGCAGATTAAACAGTTGCACTAAGAAAACAAGCTATCCTTTACCAAACATGGAAGATATTTTGACATACTTAAACGGGGCGAAATACTTTTCATCCTTAGATCTGTTCAGCGGGTACTGGCAAATCGGGATGGAGGAAAGCTCAAAGGAGTATACCGCTTTCATTGCACCGGGACATGGCTTATATGAGTTTAATGTTTTGCCGTTCGGATTGTGCAACGCACCTGGTACGTGCCAAGACCTCGCAGATCGAATATTTCAAGGTATGAAGTGGAGAGAGGTGATGATTTACCTGGACGATATTTTCGTGTTTTCGTCCACTTTTGACGAACATTTAAAAATATTGGGAAAAGTATTTCAAAGGCTAAGAAATGCAAACCTTACACTTAAACCGAAAAAGTGTTTTTACGCGGAAAGAGAAATTAAAGTACTGGGTCACATCATCAACGAAGAGGGCATATTACCCGATGAAAGTAAATTAAGTGCTATAAGAGACTTTGGAACACCAAGTAACGTTAAAACCACGCAAAGCTTTCTAGGGCTATGTAATTATTATAGGAAGTTTATACCCAATTTTTCCATAATTGCAAGACCGCTCTACGAGGCAACCACAAAAAATGGATTTCAATGGACAAAAAATCAACAGGAATCTTTTGAATTTTTAAAAAAGAAGCTAACCGAAGCTCCACTATTAAGGCATTTTGATCCCACGCAAGGCTGTGAATTAAGAACTGATGCTAGTACTCAAGGATTGGGTGCCATATTATTACAGGCAGGCAAGGATGATCAAATGCATCCCGTGGCCTACGGAAGTCGGTCATTGACAAAAGCAGAAAAAAATTACGCCATCACAGAATTAGAATGCTTAGCAGTCATATGGAGCTTATCATATTTTAGACATCTAGTTTATGGAAAGCCTGTTCGGATAATTACGGACCATCACGGACTTTGTTATTTGGCTGAATCTAAGGCTTTAAGTGGTAAACTTGCAAGATGGTCGATTAAATTGGCTGAATTTGATTATCAAATTTTGTACAAAAGCGGAAAACACCATCAAGATGCTGATTTTCTCTCCAGAAATCCCACAACTTTGGGAACTCTGAATGATGAAGAAACAGCAATAGAAATACCCACCTTTTTGACAGAAGCCAAAAACTTAGAAAAAGAACAGAAAAAGGACCCTGACATAACCGAAATAATCAACGCTCTGGAGAACCCTCAAGGACCTAAACTCACTATAGGCTCAAGGAAACGTGCAAAAAATTTTAAATTAATAGATGGAGTATTGTACAAACAAAATGGCAACATAACCGGGAATTCTAATTTACTGGTAATACCTAAATCTATGATTTCGGAAATTTTGAAAAACCACCATAGTGAACCACTTGCAGGGCACTTAGGAATTACAAAAACGTTAAAAAAAATTATGAGTAGATATTATTGGCGGGGACTACAGAAGGATGTTGAAAGGTTTGTAAAAGGATGTCCAGATTGCCAACATAGGAAGGGAAGGAAAAACACGAAGCCCGCAGGGTTCTTACAACCAATTCCGGTTGGATTACCGTTCGAACAAATGGGAATAGATTTACTAGGTCCATTTAGAAGAAGCAAAAATGGAAAAACAATGATAATCGTAGCTACTTGCTACGCCACGCGTTATGTAGAGGCAAGAGCTTTAACTAGCGGAAAAATAAACCAAGTGGCTCGTTTCTTACTCGAAAACATAATATGTAGACACGGTTCCCCAAAGAATTTAATAAGTGATCGCGGAGCTGTTTTTTTATCAGGTGTTATTACGGAACTTTTGCGCCTCATGGGTACAAACAGCAAGTATACTTGCGCATATCATCAACAGAGCAATGGCCTCACTGAGCGATTCAACAAGACTCTTGTTGATATGATATCAATATTCACAAATAAAGAACAGACAACATGGGATGAATACTTGTGTCATTGTGTATTCGCATATAACAGTTCTGTACAGGAGACTACCCAGTTTTCTCCATTTTTCTTGGTCCATGGAAGGGAACCTGTCCTACCCACACAAGCTGCCTTGAACGTAACCATACAAAATCCTACTGTCCAAGAAATTCACGACCGAGTAATCAATGCCAGAGGTCTAGCAGTAGAAAACATCATCTCGAAACAACAAAAGGATAAAATTCGTTATGACAGTAAACACAGGCACTTAGAATTCAAAATCGGCGACAAAGTGAAAATTTTTACTCCAATTCGCAAAATTGGTCGCAGCGAAAAACTTTTACTAAAATATTTTGGACCATATCTTATAACGGATCAAGTTTCTGAGGTTAATTATGAAGTAGCAAAAACAAATCATCCTAATTCTAAACGCGAAATAATTCACGTATCCCGAATTTTACCCTATTATGAAGAGTGGAAACCAGAATAAACAGTAGACGCCTTAACAAAGGAAATTTATTAACAATAAACCGCTTGATTTATAGAAAAAACCAAACTAAACGTGTAAATACAACAATGTTACTTGATACAAATAATTATAGGATTAATAAGTTAATGAATAAGGAAAATAACGTTAAGTTACAAATATCTTTCTTTTTATTGAAGCGAGCAATGCCCATTACATAATATTATTTTAATCACTTTAATAATTTTTTTAGTAAATTTAATTAGGTTAAGATGTTTTTAAGGAAATAAAAATAAACTTTAACAGCATAATTTAAGAAGAATTTTTAAAGGAAAATTTTTTTTTAAAAGTAATAATTAGCAAACTAATTAATATTAAGTTTTAGCACGCTAGTTTTATAAAGAACCACATTTTTGGGGAAGAAAGGAAGCCGCTACTAATTTCACTTGGACCCGAGATATCAAATTGTCAGCCGGAACCCTTTGGACGGAATCAATCATTCCATGGAGTAACAACTTTAATAATACTTTCAATTCAAACCTAAAATAACCTCAAAAAATATCCTAAATCTTTTCCTTTTCAAAATAAAATTTTCAACAAAAATTATTTATCCAAATATTATCCTACAATATTCTCAACAAAGATTTCTTATCAAAATATTATCCTACCTTCAAAAAGAAAAATCCTTCTTGCCAAATTTAAAATCGCAACAACAAAAAATAACGTTAATAACCACTGGATACCACTGAGGCTTTAGGTAACCATCCAACCAACCCCGAGGACCTTTCAACAGAAAATAATGAAAAGGACCAATCAACAAACCTTTACTACCAAAAACATTAATACGGTTGGGGATTCCGCAAGAAACCAAGTACCATGGTCAAGTGAAAATTTCAATTAACAACTAAACAATAAGGCCGACAGCAACATTTCAAATGGACTACGCAACATAAAAAATTAAATTCTCAACAAGTGTACTTCTAAATAATCCATCATACGAGTTTAAATTAAACGAAAAATAAACTAGCCGAAAAATAATAGTGTGAAACAAACCGGGTATAAGAAACTAATAAGAATTTAAATACAAATTAAAATCCGGTAGTGAATATTAAATAATAAGCGTCATCAAAAAATTAGTGAAAGAAGAAAAAAAAAAGAAGAAACGAAGAAAGTACGCATACAAAATAATTATATTATGGAAGATTGTAAAATTGTAAAATATAGTCGACTAAATAAAATGTGGCGAGAATTTTGGGTAAGGAATTTAATACCTATTGAGCTCAAAATAAATTAACATCAGAAAAAAGGATCCGTTCCTTATCCAAACTTATCAAAACATGTAATACAATAAGTAATGAGGTAAACTTATGCAATTAAGTCAATGACACCGTACGTACAAACCTCGTCATCACTTAGTTGCATATCTAGAACTCATAGCATAAAAATTTAAAAGGGAAATAATTAAAGAGCAAAAAGTAAAGACGAAGCTCAATTTAATGAAAATGCATATGTGAAAAAATATGGGGCACGCGAGGGTAATAATTTAATTAAATGCATTATTGGATACAATTCAAATACGGGAAAAAATATGTGGCGAATAATTCGAATGTATCAAAAGTAAATAAAGGCGCTAGAAATAAAAAGAAAATGCATATTTCGGAAAAAATATGTTTCACGCGAGGAAGATAATTTAAATAGAAAGGCAATGATGAAAATTCAATATCGAAAAGAGGGAGAAATTTAAACGGCAAATTCAAATTGAAAAATAAATTAATTCTAGTACACTGTGTTAAATAATAAAAAGAATGTAAATTAAACAAATCAAAATAATGTTCAACTAAAAATGTTGTCAGGATTTTTTAATCCAGAATATTATAATAATGAGATAAATCATTGTAGTGGATGCCTTATAATTGCAATTTTGATTCGCGTAAGAAAAAAAAAAAAAATCTCAAAGTTCACCTTGAGGATAACAAACAAACAAAAAAAATACATACAAATCAACCAGAATTGATAATTCAAACACAATAAATACTGTAAGCCAAAATAATAACAATTGCATTACTGACGACACGGCGTGTTAAGCTTAAATTAGTGCGCTTTAATGTTAATTGAAAAACATATTATGCAAAAAAAAAAAAAAAAAAAATTATAAGCATAAAGCATAAAAGACCAAATGGCTACACAAAAGAAGAAAATCATGTTTAAAAAAAATATCTGTATTATAGTAAAAGTTTGAATTCTCATTGTGAAAAGTTTTTAATCGTGTTCAATTTAATTTTTTACCATTAAAAAGCAATTCTAAGACACTACCCCTTTACAAATGACGTTATGTTTGCTAATAGGATTAAATAAGGTATCAAAGTAATACTCAAAAAATATGTGACGGAAACCATGAAATAGAATGATTGAACTAAATTAATATAAAGTGAACTCGAGCAATTTAAAAAAAAAAAAAAATATGTGAAATACCCACTAAGACAAAGTAAATATATAGTGAAATAAAAGACGAAAGTGATGGAAAATTTAAAACTATAATCCCTTATAAACTTTACATAGAACATATTATAAGGACAATAGTTTAAATGAGCAAAAAATATATTATGTGAAAAGAGACACTAACCAAACAAAAATATTTACGTGTAATTGAATTTAGTAATAGAGACAATTTTAGTAGTAAGTGGGAAACGTTCATATATTTAAATATTAATACTATTTCTTTTTGTTTTTTCGTTAGTTTTAATCTGTTACTGTTTTATTCGACTTGGGTCAGTCGCTTTTACGGAAGGAGGGCATGTCGCGAATACAAATTTATCAAATCAACGTAATTATACCCCGACCGTAAAAGCGCACTATGACCGGATGGAACGGATCAAGTGTCGAGGTATGGACTCCTGAGTTATTCGAACTTGCAAGCGTCTATGTTTTCATATTTACATTTAAGCACGTTCCTTAATAAATTGCTTATGGACGACTTGCAAGACGATTACTTGAGGGGTTTATACATCAGCACTTTTGAGGCACATAGTTAGTTAGTAGTGTTTGATTATTGTGATCGAACGGTCGAGTGTTAATCCCAGCCGTTTGGTGCTTTTGGGTAAGTGTAGTAATCTCTTAATTTTGTATATATTTATTATTAGTAAATGGGTATTGTTAAGTGGAATGCGATTTTTATTTATTAACATCAATTAATAAACCCCTGGAACTCGTTTTAAGGTACCAGTGTAGGAACCCTTAAGTCCAAATGCTTAGGGCTCAAATTACACGCGGCAATAGGGGTAACGGATTTTGCAATCAATTAAAAACCGGGCGTTTTAATGGCGTTGAAAGAAATCATCAAAGTAAACTACAATTATTTACTTATAATTTATTACTTTCCTTGCACAATAATTATCAAATAAAGTCATACTACAAACAGGGGTTTTATAAAATGTCCAGAAATGCACTAAATAGAAAGGCTAGTAGGTTTGGACCTTTGTCTTTTGTGTAGATAAATAGAAATTTGGAAATTCAAAAAGTTGTGCTTGAAAAAATTAATTTAGAGCAATTTAGAGAGAGGACATAGAGACTTATTCTCAGTATAGCTTATTCTTAGTTTATACTTGCTTTCTATGCTCTTTATTCGAATGATCTTCCATAAAGAAATTCTCAATCCGAAAAAGAAACATTTTGCAAAATGAAGACGTAAAAATTTTATTATCATAGAATTATCAAAAATAATTTTACAAAATGTATACCTTTTTCTGATGTTGTAAAAGACATACCTTTTTGAAATATTATTATCAAATAATATTATAAATGACTTGCAATTTTAAATATGACTAATGGTCAGGTAATCGACAGGTATAACTTTAACCCGATACCCGACCCGAAAGTGAAATCCGATTTTTGCACTCCTGATTAATTATAATTTTTCATGTACTTCTTGCAACCGCTAAGTAATTAATGGGTCCAAGTAATTAATAAACGACTTCAAAGGTCTACAATCGAATTGATAACTTGGTGCAGAATAAATATTTTTTTTTTAATTTTCGTAAAAGTTACTTAAAGAATTTTTTATACAACAGTTCAAAAAATTCTTGAAAATGTCTATTTTTTCACACCTATGACGGAAAATTACTTTTAATCTCGTCAAATAGATTTAAACTTGAAGATTCTCGTTCAGAACTTGCTCGGAGAACTAGAAAATTTGAAATACCCGTAACTTTGTAGAAAATGAAATTACAATTATGGAAATGGAAGCTCATTCAGACTCTATACTAACGAAGCTCTAACGTTTGACACAAATATCACCCAAAAATTCAAATAACAGCGAAAATAGAAAAACAAGTCTATAACCTCCCCCCCCTCCCAAAAAGACTTCGCGAATAACTTTGCGACGGTTGATGATGAAACGAAAAAAATGGAAGCTCATTTAGGCTCTAACGTTTAACACCAATTTCACCACAAAATTCAAGCTGTAGAGGGGGGGCGTGTCTACAGCAACTGTAAAATTGAACGCCATTTCTTAAAGTAGAAAAGTCGAATTGCTCCACTCTCCAAGTCGAATTTTGGGGTAGAATTAGTGTCAAACGTTAGAGCTTCGTTATAGCTTAAACGAACTTCCATTTATTCGTTTGAGCCTCAACCTTGGCGCAGTTATTCGTGAAATCTTGGGGGGGGGGTAGACATCTTTTCTATTTTATCTCTTAGTTTGAATTTTTGTGTGAAATTGGTGGCAGACGTATATATTGTCATATTTCTTTTGTAATAAAGTAGCCGGTCGATTTTATAATAAGGGGCCATTTTGGAAAATTAAAATTTTTACAAAAATGTTGTAAAATTTTGATGTTGGTGTGACGACGGGTGGCGCATAGAATAAGACGCTGGCTCGTTGGCAGTTAATACCAAGGTCGAATCCTGAGGTGATTTAAAAAAATTTATTTAGATGATTTATGAATATTTAAGAATTATAAATCGGAATGATAAGGGGACGATAAGTGGTCACTCGCCGCTTACCTGCGAGGTGCGAGTGCGTTTTGATTTTGATGTCTAAAATTTGGACAGGAGAGTTTTTTTTTGAATTGTTTGAATAAATAAGAGTGAAAATTAAAACGAGTGTATTATTCTGGTAATTGAATATTTGAAAATAAATGTAAAATTTTTGATTTTTTGAAGAGACAAATTTGCAAGGTCGCTTGATAGTGGGCGACTCTGGACGAAGATGATTGAGCAAGCCGGGTAAAGAAGTGAATTCTCCGCCTGATTAAAAATTTATTAAAATTAAAATTTTAAAAAATTATACCAATATTTCGAGGCTGGTTTTATTAGACTTCAATATATTATATAGGTATAAAAAATATTATTATATACCTATATAAAATATATAGGACATAATAATATTTGTATTATCTTGTAAAAATTATTTTTCAGTTACCGTTGTAATTAGTCAAGTATTTAATACCTGTATAGTTTATGGCCGGTAAGGTAACTAAAAATTAATATAACCTTCATAGCTAGATGGTTATAGTACCCGCCTGCAGATCCTGAGGTCATGAGTTCGATTCCCGCAGATGCCAAAAAAATTGTAAGTATAATATAATAAATTTAAAATTTATATACCTAATAGATACAACTTAATCAGAATTTTACAGATGACATACAAAGACAAGGCTGCTTAAAAAACAATCCGTGATAAAAAAATTAAATTTAAAACAGTATAAAACTCAAGTAGGAACGTCATGTGGACGTCTGTTATAGATCCATGGACATCCAATGGATCTTTAACGGACCTAGAACGCTACAGGAAAGTGTGTGCTACTAAAACATTTTTTTTTGTCTATAACTGTGATTTGAAACGACCGATAATATACGTCTATGGTATACGGTTTATATATGTAGCATAATTAAGGATAATATACGTATGTGAAATATGTATAATATATGTACACAATATACGTCTATATTTTGGGATACGTCATGACCAAAAATACGTATACGAATACGTATACGGTATACGGTTTATATGCGTAGCATTATTAAGAATAATATACGTACGTGAAATATGTATAATATATGAATACAATATATGTCTATATATTGGGATACGTCATGACCAAAAATACGTATACGAATACGTATACGGTATACGGTTTATATGCGTATCAATATTAAGGATAATATACGTATGTGAAATATGTATAATATATGTACACAATATACGTCTATATATTGGGATACGTCATGACCAAAAATACGTATACGAATACGTATACGGTATACGGTTTATATGCGTATCAATATTAAGGATAATATACGTATGTGAAATATGTATAATATATGTACACAATATACGTCTATATATTGGGATACGTCATGACCAAAAATACGTATACGAATACGTATACGGTATACGGTTTATATGCGTAGTATTATTAAGGATAATATAGGTATGTGAAATATGTATAATATATGTATACAATATACGTCTATATATTGGGATACGTCATGACCAAAAATACGTATACGTATCCGTATACAGTATACGTATTATAGTCGGTTTTACCGTTTGGTCTAGACGAATTTTATACGTCTAATATTCCATTATGTGTTACTTGGGCAGGTAACAAAATTTAATTTTGCTGTATATAAACATCACCATGAAAGTTTCTGGTCATCTCATGTCAGATGGATTCGATCTCACATCTTTATGTTTAACATTTCCTCATGATTATTTAATTACAAACACATATTTTAATATAGAAATCATTTTTCAGTTAGATACATCAATTTATTGAAAGTTGATCTAAATTGAAATCTTAATTTTTTCTATCGAAGCGACGAGTACATTATGGGAGTTTTCGAATACCTAACCGAAGTGATCCGGTTATTAAAGTTGGTAGGGCCCTCTAACGGATTTTTGTTTCTACCGGGATAGTGCTTTTCTAGGGTTTGCGCGATAAAATCGAGAAGTTATTCGTTGGGTGCGTGACATTTGGCCACCTTTTTTGCACAATTTGTCAGCAAGTTGGTGTCGTCTTTAATACCCCCATTATGCACTACGCACTCAGCCAATGGGTGCGTGACATCTGACCACCTTTTTTGCACAATTTGTCCGCAGCGGACGCTGGCGTCGTTTTTAATACCCCCACTTCGCACCCAGCGAATACAACAACATAAAAAAATCTTGTTTTTTAAATTTTTTATTTGATCACAATAAAAATCCGTTAGATAGCGCCACAAAGACGAATAATTTGTCTAATATGAATTTATATGAAATTGAATGGAAATCGAATAAGTATATAAAATTAATTCTTCAATTAGCTCATTTTAGCGTAAAGATTGTAATGATGTATTTTAAATTCAAAATCTCTTTTCAAATGTGACCACTGAAGTGAGCACATGAATTTTAACAATAATTATTGTAAGTCTTTCATATTTTGTGGTCTTACGTTATAGAGAAAGTTTAGTTTGAATTTTATCAAAATCAGGTGAAATTAATCTTGCTATTTCGAATTAAACTTCCATACATATAATTATTGTGTCTTACGTATTAATCACAATTAATAGAGCTATCGATTACTCCACCTTTGCAAGGGAAATCCATTAACTAAGTTAATGAAATTTCTTGCAATTAGTAAGCGGTTAGATCGGAATAAAATTGAATAAATACCTCAAATTTTGATCCTGATTAATTTTAGATTAATTCTTATTTATTTTTTCTTAATTTAAATATTTCTTCTTTACAGAATGAGATAGCAAGTTTAATCTACATCTGGTAGTGTTTTATGTAACTACGCCGCTTTTATGTAACTTGAAGGGGAGCTGAATTTTAAGTTTAATAAATTATTCGAATACCCAATCGGGTTAATTCTGATATTAAAGTTCGTGGTGCCTTCTAACGGATTTTGATTGAAACCAAGTAAACCAGATTTTTTTCTACAAATTTGGTTGGACAGAAAATGAGTGGAAAATTTGAAAGTTAGCTGCAGTATGACACAGGATTTAACCTTATCATATTATGTTATTCAACTTCAGTTTATTGAAACAATTGCAGTTGCAGTAGTACATTGATTCAAATTCTCTTTTTATTCGCCAATTCTTCTCAAGAGTATATTAAGATATTATATTCTCGTCCTTCATCCTTGCTTAAAACAAAGTTATATGACACTACGGAAGTAAAAGCTGTAACACGCTCCAAATTTCTTTCAGATAGTCAAATATGAAGGAAATTCTCCCATAAAATAATGTTTTCCTATATTCTCTTCGACAATTCCAAAAAAAAAATCAATCTTTTATCGGTACTCATGTAATAGCTTGCACCGGTATATACTTTGTAATTGTTAATAGAACCTTCCCCTCCAATAATAATAGTACGATAAACACAAAGAAGCTACGATACAACGTCGTGCGATCTATCAATCATATTTGCTCGTTTTCGCAACCTTTTGTCCTTCTAATCCGCTTCCATAACCACCGACTGCCCATACCAGCAATCGTACCTTAAAGGTACCTAACTAATTATCACGAAAATATAAAATTAGTTTATTATTTAAGCGGAAGAAGTATTTTTTTTCCATTAAAAAATAATAACAAAATTATTTGTAAGTTTCAATAAAATTTCCGATCTAAATTTTGAAAATTTAATAAAATGGTTTTATATACTGAGTTTACTCGGGGGGATCCATTTATTCCCTTCGTCCTTATTGTCAATCTTCCCCTGATAATCCATTTACACATTGATGTAGTTATATTAATCGATTGCAAAAATTAATTAATTAGATTTCACAGTCTTCAACAATAATATTATTTAAGTAGTTTGCATTATATTATAGAACACTAATGATGTAAACGATATCCATTTCTTTTTAAACTTCAATCATCAATTAATATTTTTAATTACTTCAAGCAATTAAGAAGCTTTTCGTTTTTTTTAAATTTTATGCTGCTAAAATAAATTATTTAGGTTATCCAAATTGTTGACTTAAAAGTACTTGTGCGGATAAGAATTTGAGTAAAAAATTACATTACAAAAAGATAAGAAAAACTTTGTACTCCCAAGTGAAATCCGATCACACTGTGCAAAAGGACAATCGTCCTTTTTTGTCAACTCTTCTGATTTCTCTTTATACAATATTCTCGTGACAGTTTTGTTATCTTATTAATACAGATGCTTCATTCAATTTAATAAATTTTTATTTCGAAAATTTCATTAACTTTGGTAAATTTGATGGATAATATAATAACAGTTTTTGGTTTCCCTTTCAAAGTTTTAAACAAAAATGATGATGCAAACCGGGGTGCGATATTCCAGTCGAGGTTCAACTGGATCAAAGTATCGAACTATAATGGACAATTTTTGTTTCTCATCCTTGAAAAATTTATTTTTCGACCCAAACGAAAATGGGTTTTGTGGCGAAAACATAAATTTGTGAATGTTTATCAAAAATAAAATTCTTTTTGTTAAATTTAAACTGTTTAAAATATATACAAAATGAACCTACCGAGACAGATAAAGGTGGGTTCTCCAGCATATTGTGTTGGGTGTGCAGGAGCACGATCTCCAGGCAACATGTAAGGGCACTGCTCTTCCACAGCTTGACACACACTGCGACACGGTCGTACACGAACATTCACTTCTCCTGGTAGAAAATGAGGCACCAATGAGCTGCACACCCACCTACGGTATGCTTCCTGAAAACAAACAAAAAGCATTGATCAATTTTTGATTATTGATAGTATAACTGGAGCTACTTAAATTGGAGAGTAGGAAGAATTAGCTTTTAATTGAAGAGGAATTGATTAACTGAATTAAAAATATTTAAAAAGTCTCGTCAAAAATCTTTTTGAAACAAATCGTTAATTAGGAAAATTAAATTAAAAATTTAAAACGAGCAGCCGAGTCTCTTAATTACTTGGACTTATTATGTTAATGATACAACAAGAGGGTCTGAGATAATTTAAAGAAATGTCGGTTGCCCATGTTTTATTGATCGATTAGATTTTGGTATGCCAGGAGTATGTTAAAATATGAAATTCAAATAGCTATCGTACTCAGACTCGCTGAGACCCCTCTATAAAACGAAAATTGTTGGTGATCCATCACTCTAATGATAGCTGCATCCCCAAAATCGGATTATGTCTTTGGGTATGAACAAGCTGATCAGATGCGGATGTCAATATTAATTTATAAAACAATTACCTTCAAAATCACCAAAAAAGATTAATATCGGCTTCTTTCAGCTTATACGTCGAGTTGTTCAATTAAATCGTTTCATTGAATTTAAAAGATAATTAATAAAAGCCGGATAAAATGCAGTCACGATAATTTATTGCATTCCGAGCTAATACAAATTGATTCAGTCGTTCGTTATGAAACTGTTACTGTTTTAAGGTTCACTTTACTGATGAGACATTTGTCATTATGAAAAAAACAATATTGAATTGTTTAAAATAAAATGAAAAATAACTCGCAATAAAACTGTCGTTCTGTGTAAACATTATTTTAAAAGAAGAAAACTCAATCGCACATCTATATAAACTTAAGAAAAGTATAAGGGTAAATTATTATATATCGATATTTTAGTTGGAAGAAAAGGAAAACCTGAAGGAAATTTATCAAATAAATGATATTTTGTATGTGTATATCGAAGTTTTGGGTCATTTTTTATGTACAAACAAATTTACTTCTTTTTAGATGTGTTCGATGCTGTAATTTTTGCCTACAAAATGACAAAGATTTGAAAAACTTTTTCTTATTTTTTCGCCATAGCAGTTTCACTCGGACAACTTTTATATGTTATTAAATTTTTGATTGAAAAACATTGAAGAATTTTGTATGAGGGTGGAAATCACTACGCAATAATGTTGAGTTATAGTTTCCTAATTTGGAAATACTACATCTATATTATAATTTTTGGGATTCTATTCGCTATGTGCGTGGGTGGAGAAGGAATACGAAAACGAAACAGGACTTATTTTTCTATTAATTATTGTTATTTATGTATGCCTTATGTGATTTGCATACACACCAATATCCTACGGACCTAAACAAAGTTTAAATTTAAATTTCCCTCAAAAATCCTTAATTAAAACAGTTACTATTGCTAAAACAGTCCCAATGCATTTTCATTATTGAGCCACTAGAGGGCAGCAGGAGGAATGCACACAGCGAATCATTTATAATTTTATTTCACTAAATTTATTTACTTATATAATTTTGTACCGTGCGTTAATTTGTTTAAATTTATTACAAAATTTTACTTAGGGGTACCCCTAAGTATCCTTAATAATAAATTATTATAATTTTGATTTAAATCTGTATGTGGTTTAAATTTACAATATTATTATTCCTTATATTTATTTTTGTTAAATATTTTGTGATTTTACTTGCTTAAAATCGACTTATATTCAAATTTCATTTGAAAACATTTTTCAACCTGGAATCTGTAGGTACGGAGGGCCCTCTAGGTCAAAGGAACATCTTTTTGAGAAAAATAAAAATTGTAAATACTTTACTTTATCACATTTTTAAAGTGAGGTAAAAAATCTTGGTTATTAGTGGACGAATAAATAAAACAAATTAGCCAATAATAAATTGTCAACAGTTTTGTTTTATTTCCCCGTCCACTAATAACCATGTTGTTTTTACCTCAATTAATGATAATTGGACGAGAAGTTTTTTTTACCATTTTTAAAGTGTTTCTTCCGTTTTTAAGGGTTAAAAGTGGCATTTAAGGTTTCTAGTTACATTCATGCCCATTTAGAATTAAACTTATAGCCAATTTAAAAATTGGCTTTTTCTTTCATGCTTACTCCCCACCCAGCTCGGCACATCGCTTGTTTCTTGCATTTACATGATTTTCGGTGTAATTTATTATTTTTTGGGCAATTTATATTATAATTAGTTAAAATTTTGTATATAACATGTTATAGTTTTTTTATCCACCTAGGGTGTTTCTAGTCCTCGCTTCACTCGAGCTAAGAATATTTACAATCGGTTGTGTAAAATCTCCAATTTCATAACTGGTTACATAAATAGCTATTTTAATAACTGTCCAAGAATTAGGACAACTTGAAGAAATTATAAGGATGGGGCAGGCATTAATTTAAAAATAAAGTATGTTATAATTAATTATAAATTTTATATTAATCTGCATGTAGCTAAAATTTACAATTATTTTAAATTATATTACAATAATAACTTTAGCATTTGTACGAAGGTAGTTATGAAATCTTAACTCATTCAAAAACAAGTAAACGAACGAAAACATTTTTTTGATAATTCTCTACAAAAATCAATTAATAATTACTTGACAAATTTATTCAACATCAAATTATATGGATTACTAGGTCACCCCCTCTCTTTGCTTATCCCCTTCCGGAAAGTAGAATGATTTGAAACGATAACATTGCATAATAATAGATAACCAAGGGTGTGTGCCAAAATTCATAAGTCTACATTTAACCTCAGTTAGAATAAATTGACTCTGGGGATAAAAATCCCACCTGTACAGTGGTCGACAGTGGCGTGTAGCTGCAAATTTCGACCCTTTTTTTGCTCTCGTCACCTAAGTTATAAATTTTCAACACCTCGCAATTAAATCATAAATACATATCATTTGCAAATTCTATAGTAATTAAATACACCCAAGTCTGGATGTGCGTTAGTGTTACGTTTTATAAATGTCGAAACAACGCAATACGGATAATTGTTATTGAATAATGGTAATTTATACAAATTTATTCTATCTGAAAAGACGCAAATTGAATCATCCAATGCAAATTTGATTTTCGGTTGTATGATTTTGTTTCAGTGTAAATCGAAACCCTGATCAATCATCACAAGAGAGATCTCACTTATTAATGCATTAATCATATCGTACAGTGCAGGAAACTTTGGTGTTACGTCATGGCTAAGCATGACATAACTTCTAAATTCTTTGGCAGGGACTCTATGTATTGTTATTAAATTTTTTTAATTCAATAATTTCTTCGACTTTAATACTTCTCTGTCCCTCCGTACCGCAGTGCCTTAGCTACGGCGTTAGTGGTGAAATTTAGTAAGGGAAGGGGTCACTTTTAAAATACAATATAAGAACCCATATCAATATTTTATTATAGTCTGATTTTTTTTAGAAACCGATAGAAATTTTCTTTCAACCGATTTCATTGGTTAACATTCACGTTAACATTCACGTTGAAAATTTCTATCGGTTTCTTAAAAAGATCAGACTATAGAATAACTTTCGGTCATTTCTTAATAAAAGAGAAGTCATTGGTGATTTGGCATGTACACCCAGTAAAAACGACTTTTCAAGCTTCATACCCAATATATTATTATCATTATTATTTCTGAAAACTTATACAATATTCTACCACATGTTGGTCTACATCCTAGTTACTACAGGAAATAGTTGTTCAAGTTTAATAATAATAAAATTTAAAAACTTTCTTATGTTTTAAAAACTTGAAATATTGTGTTTATTTTAGAACGCGACGCCGATGTATTGAATATGAATTTCTAAGTTAACTTCTCTAAAGACAAAATTGAATAACCATTCTCGAAATGATTTGTGAAATTAACTAGTGAAATTGGGAATCCAACAAGGTATAATGAGTCATGAAAGAGCAAATGATGAAAAAAGAATTGAAAAATAAAAATACTAGTTTATAACAATTAGGAAACCTATTATTTTTTTCAAATTTTATGGTAAATAAAGTTCATAAATAAACCCCCGCTTTATATATTTCAACACCTACCTACACAAAATTTAACCCTCGTAGTTGGAGTTGGATACAGTTACGATGAAATAAACTGTTGATATCAACGTTTCTCCCCTTGGTTTTCGCCTTCTTTTCTGGATCTAAGTAATAGCTTTCTTGTTGCTTTACTCTTCCACTTTATTACACTTTTGGGATTTCTCTTCAAGGAATCTCTTTAGCCTTACAGAAGGACCACGCGAAAATTAAAGTTTTCTTAGTTTTAATTTCCGTTCGGATTTCACTTTGGGTACTGCCAGAACAATTGTAAAGAATTTAAGAAAGAAAGAATTGAATCACAAAATTTGGTGATGGATTCAGAGGTGAATTTTGGGTTCTTTCATTTAGGTTAGGAGATGAGGTTAAATAGAAATGACTTGGAATGTTGTGCTTGCCAAAAAGATTTTTTTAACCGTCAATTGTGGTGCCTTAATCGAATTTTGTAAATATTAGGTTTATTTTTAATGGTTAAATATTTCTGATAATATCAATTTTTAGTAAGAAAGGAATTTGAAAAATGTAATATTTTACCTGAGTTCAAACTTGGAGGTGCTAATTCGTGTCATTAAGTAATAAAAATGAGTATTGAAACACACACCTCATGGGGGGGGGGGGGGTTGCTAATGTAGATTTTGGAAAGCCTCTCCTAATTCTGTCTATGTGTTTATAATTGAATACGCAGTAAAATAATATTCTTGTCCTCAACTAAATCTATAGCGGATTAAGGTCTTTGAATGGACCCATCGAGAGAACTTGATGAATTTGTAGAATTATCTAAATCTAGACAATAATGCTGTTGTCGACATTAACACACTCAAATTTTTGTGTTTTTATTTTTCATCTCTTGTCTTATAAGCATGGCTTTATGACTACACACCTTAGTAACATTTTTATTACCTACTCTCTTGTAGTATTACGGTAGTACCTACTAACTTTTCTCCCGAATTTCCAAGCTAACATAGGCACTAAAATGTAGCTAGATCCGTCATATAAACTTGTAAATGGTATTGTTTCCAAATTTGTTTCAACTGGTTGAATCAGCTGGTATTTTCACCTAAATTGCTGATTATGTTTGAAGTATTTCGCAACAATTGAATAGGGAAGTGGATGGAATATCAACAAGAAAACCGTGGATTTTTAACCCTTAATTACTATAGTGCGGTCACCGTGACCGCTACGAATTTTAATATGTGTGTATTTTAGGTCTAGTTCAAAATTACGAATTTAGCGTTTCAGTACCTTTAAGTTACATCATTCCTACTATGTTCACAGAATAAGGGCCTTGAAAATCGCCTAGTTTTACAATTAGAACGACTTAAAATAAACACGCGGTCTGTATGACCGCGCCATAGTGTTAGTGTAACTTTTAATCTCCCATATTTAACACAAATATATGTGTTGAACTAGTTTGATTTCGTACAATTTAGGTAAATTGTGTTAAAAATTGAATTGTTTTATTAGTAAATGTAAAGAGAAACAACAAAAATAATCAATACATTGTGGCATTATTCATCAATTGCATGGATAAATTGTAACATTTTAGGTGTTGTGATTTTTGCGAATTCAGTTTTCTTTTTTCAATTTTGTACTTTAGTTATAATTTCTGATCTATTAACTTTTGAAAATTATTATTAAATTGTTTAGAAATACTTCAGATTAATTTAAAAAAATTCTTTTTCGTGTAATAGTATAAATGCATGCTCATACGGTACCTATATCTCTTTATATTTTTAAGTGTTAATAAAAGTTTAAAATTTATTACATTATAATTTTTTTTGACTTGCTAGAATAGCAACCAAGACATCTGTGATAAAACAATCCAAAAAATTAAAGTGTAGGTACATAAAAAACCAACAAATAAAGCGCGGTCTCTGTGACCCCACAATAGTAACAGTGTAACAATTATTTCACCATAGTTATTAAGGGTTAATAAATGTACTTGATATTATTATTTTCAGACCAGATAACTCTGCAGCTTCGTTAAAAGTTTCCATCGATTTTTATGGAAATAAAACAATGCAGAATAAAAAAACATTATAAATTCTAGTTTTAATACTTGCTAATAAAATAAAATCGCAGTTTCAGTATTATTTCATGTTACTTGTCATGATGAGAGGCTTTCAACACGTTACTCGTCTAAGGTTAATTATGTAGGTTATTATAAATTAATTCATATAAGTGGGTGCGTTTTGAATTTGCAGGATATTGGATGAGAAACTGTAGACTTTACGGATCACATGAATTAATTAATTTCTCACCTCCAATTATTATGTAATGACATTTTTAAATCTTTTGCGCTTTTAATTAAAATGTGTTAATTAAACATTCAAATTTGTTTTTTTTTTAATTAATTTATTCTAATCGAAATTGTTAAAGATTAATTTTTGATGTATAAAAAGTGAATAAGTAGATGTTGAAAGAACTTATCCTCCTTCAACATAAATCACGATCTTCTCACTACAAGGATGAATGAATGGAGGATATGGCCCGGTCCTGGACCTAGTTTCGTATAGAGATCGATTCTTGAGCACAGCTGGCGCTAGGGCGGTGCCCCCGGTAGCGCGCCCCCGCAAAATTCCCCCCCAATCCCCACCTGATACCCTAGTAACCCAACATCTACAAATCGTGCATCCCCAACGTTATGATGTTTAAATTGCTCTTTGATTTTTTCAGGTTATCGTCTCTCGGCGAATACAAAAATTATTCAAGTAGGACACAGGTACAACAAATAATTAAGAATTGTTAATCGATTAATGTGTAGTTTGTACTACCTACTTGTTAAAATAAATTAATATAAATTTAGATAAACATCAAATTAAGGTCTTTATCGTATCATCTTTATTTATAATAAAAAAGAAAGTTTTTTAATTGGCAAAGCGGTCCTTGCACTGTCACTTTAATTAAACGGGAAAAGGGAACTTAAATCATTTTAGGCTACATTAAGCATTTTGTAGACTGTATATAAATTAATATGTAGGTAAAAGTTTTGATTTAATATTAAAGAACCAAGTTTAAAAGAAAACTATGCTACGGGAAATTTATTATTTTTTGATGGGGTAATAAAATTTGAAAATGTCTGAAATATACAATGCATCATAAAATAGCATTTTATGAACTTTTTCTAGTATACGATCTGGTTGGATTTTACGCGGTAATGTGTATTTTGGTATACTCGATACTCGTAATTATTTACGATAATAGCATTATCAATTGTGTTAGTTAACAAAGTTTTTCTCATGTCTATAGTCGCAAGTGAAAAGCTATGATAATAATGGATAAAATAACAATACGAAGTAGGGTAGTACTAATCTAGAATCTACAAACCATCGGAACTGCATGCAGGAAGATATTTCGGGAAATCTTCAACAATTTTAATAAAATTGGAAGAGTTATAAAGATGTTGGATAAGAGTCGAAAGAAAATGATCCACAAAGTTAGAAGGGTGTTATGAGAGTGCGTGACAAGGAAATTAGAAGCATCAACCGAAGTTGATTAACAAACCTTGCTTTCAAAAACGTATTAAATATCATACAGTTTGTACGTAATTGTACTAAATCCCAAGAAGTAGATACAGCTTGTACAACTGAAATAGGAATTGTGTCGGATTATAATAACTTTCGTAAATATTTAATTGCGCGAGATCAACTTTATTAAGCATATCAATGTATTTCAACAAATTCTTGTGTCTTTTATAATAGCATCTAACGACAATTTCGTGATGCGATATGATTGAAAATTTTAGTGATTCTCAATTTGTGTATAATAATTGTGCAATAAGAAGCCCCCATGTGGATACATCTGGATAACCTAAAGCTCACGTTAGATTGAAATTGCTGAACCGATACTCTATGTTCCTTGGGACGGTGCATCATGTTTCTTAATTGATACACATGACGAGATTCATCTTCTATTATTAGGCTTGTAGGTACACAATATTATTCGGTAATATTGAACAACAATTTTATTTATAAATTGTAGATTGTTCGGTAATTGTGAAATTGGGACGAAAAACGAATGTGATACCTGTTGACCTACAGATTTACGAATTTCTTCGACTTGTTCTGAAACACCTGTGACCTTTTCGTTACTTTTCCATTAAATCTTTAAAAGGGAAAATTGCTATTTGGGTGCTTGGGGAGCTTTCACGATTTTTACTTGTGATGAAAGTTATAAAAAAACGCCCGAATTTAATTTTAACCAGGATATCTATCAATGCCGTTGCAAAATCACTTATTGTGAAGTAGAAATACTACGTGGCATTAATTTCAATTTGTTCCATAGACGAGAGAGTGTATGTATACAGCAAAAAGTTAATTAAAAATGAGTTTATTAAAAACTATGGGATTGCAAAAAGGTTGAAATTAAAAATTCTTTTCGAGATATGAGAGATTGGCTGGCGCAAGAACAAAACTATGCAACATGTTGAATTTCCACATCATTAATTACCATAAAATCGTTACAAACATCAAAACAATCAAATAGCTAGGCATTCATTGTATAATGACGAGGTAAGCTCTGAACATTCTTGAAATTCTAACGAGGATGTCAAGCACGAAATACTTGAGGAATTTACGATTGAAACCTTAATGAGGGGTGAATTAATCACTTTTCAGCGTTATATTATTTTGACCATATAAATCAACGTGAAAATTGCGCAAAATATTTTGAAATTAATTATTAGCAAGTCGGGACTAGTTGTTATAAACTTATATGGTGTACGTGTGTAGGGTACTTAAGCTACCAAGATACGTTAGTGTGTAAATACGGCGCGTACTTGCTAATAAAATTTGCTCAAGAATTAAATTGCGCAAAGAAGATGAAAGCGTTTGTAATTAAAATGATCATCATGCCGAGGTGGCGTGTCGTAAATATTAAAAAATATTTTGTTTCTTGTGCTTTTCAGAAAGCGATGAATAAGAGTACCGGCTTTCATAATACAGGAAAGCAAACAAGCAACAAAGATTGTTAACTTCTTTAACTTGGTAATTTATTTTAAGATTAATTGCAACTTTAACAAGAAGTATTTAATATAAAACATCGCGTTTTTGACAAATGCCTTTTTGTTTTTTCGTTTTCCTGTACCTCCTATTTATTTCATTATTTAAAAGTTAATCTTATAAGGTGGTCCTGACGTTTTATTTCTCAAAATGTTTCAATTTCATACTAATGAAAATAATTCTCTCATAGAAGTGCGAATATTCCTTTCATTTAAAGCTGTTTGACCCTGATCAAATTTTTACTTCCATTTCATCAGTGAATTTTTATTATAATATCTGTAGTAAAAATGCAAAAGGCTAGTTATACGTTTTCATATAATTATGTTTGCAATCATAGAGGGTGATATTTAAGCTTTAATTCTAATTCTCTTTTCAAGAAAGTCCCAGATTCACACTGACACCTTATTAAAAAAATAAATAAGAATTACTAAAGCTGAAATTTCACTCTCTATGATTGCAAATAAATGAAAATATATAACTCGACTTATAACATTTTGTCTTTCTGCCACACAGATTTAATTAGTAAGTTTCATTTAAATATTTGTATTCCATCGCAACGTGTAAAATTTTACCATTGCAAGTCATTTTAATACATTGTTTTGTATAGAGAGAGGGCTTAAATTTTAATTGCTATTTTTGGTTGGGACAGTGGCGGACTAAGGCCTAGACAACCTAGGCACGTGCCCAGGGCCCGTAATTTTTGGGGCCTTTAAAACCCCAAAAATTGGGGACTACCAAACGCCAAGTATGTGAAAATAGGCCCGGAATTACCAATGTTGCCTAGGGCCCGCTTGCATATAAACATTCCTTAACCTCCTCGACACCAGGGTCTCTACGCAGGCGCCAAAACATGTTGTGGTGGGCTGACAAGTATGGCGTCATTTGACATTTCATTTGTCACCTAACCTAACCTCATTTTTTCATAGGCGTTGTTTGTTCTATTCAACGGTCTAATGTTCTATTAATAATTACTTTTATGAAATAAATTTATGTTTACAAAATATATAGGATGTAGTTACTTAACCTGGACCCGAGAGTTTTAAATATTTTAAAGAAAACTAACGGATTTAGATAGATAACATTTAAAATTATACAAACTGGATACGGAGGAATGTCGTATATCGATTAGTTTGGCTAATAATCGATTTTGAAATTTCCAATTTTCGCTCGATTTTCAACCTTATTGGACATTCTGTTCTCAGTCCGTTTTAATTTGTCAAGACCTCAAGAGGCACGGAGAGTGGAAATCAACGCAGTAATGCTAGTTGTACCTACACCATCGTACAGTTAACATCGAGCTAATTTCAATTTTTAGCGGTATTTTGGCTTAAATTTGTAGCAAAACAAAGAGAGATCCACCTCTTCCCAGTAGCACAATTTGCCGAATTGGAAGGTAGCTGGTATAATGTTGTCAAAACGGCTCTGGAGCGTCCAGAGTGGATCGACACGGAGGAGTCAGTTTTAACAAGACAACCATCCTCCACTCGAATTCAACGTCGTTAAATTAATTAAAAACCATTTCCTAGTATTTCTGGTCTTAATAAAAATGCTAAATTCTGACAAGTACCTACAGCGCCGGCGCAATTTTTAACTGAGGAAACATGTTTTTTGGCGCCTGCGCAGAGACCCTGGTGTCGAGGAGGGTAAGGAATGTTTATATGCGGCCCGCTTTAGCCTTAGTCCGTCGCTGGGTTGGGAGTTCAATATTCAATTGATCTGCCTAATTTAACTTGATTACTTTTATTGTTTTGTCCAGAAACTGAGATGGAATGGGTCTCAAATTCATTTGAACTTCTCCACATTATTTTATGAGTTATGAAAATATTTTTGGAATCTGCCTGCTAACAATAAAAGAGATCACGTAAACGAATTTATTTGTTTGATTTGTATTTTCCAGTTGTGCGACTATCATCTAAACCCAAATTAATTACGTATATTCAAACTCGAATGGTTGATTTACCCAAGTTTGTTATTTTGTCAATATGTCCCGGAAACAGCGAGAATTTCAGGTATTAGTTTAATTTTTTAAGTTTAGTGTTTTTTGTAAAAGTAATTTCATTCAATCTTTCAAACTTTTGATCTCTTTTCCCTTTCGTTATCCATTTGGAAATTTAGAGACATTAACCACAAAATCAAATATTTTTCGCAGTTTTAGAATAATTTTTGTTCAATGAGTTGGAATGTTCATTGGATTCATTTAGTTATCACACCTTTTTAACATCCGGTCTGATTCTAATGCGAGTGCATTTATTGGATGGCTTTGAAAGTGTGAATCGTTTATATATTTTATAGAATTATTATTATCATCGATTATTCATTGGCGTAAATTGTAGTGCTGCAAGGCTTGCAATGCGAATAGACCCCCCCCCCCCCGAGGAAAGAAATCGATCACCTAATTTTTTATTGTTTTTTTTGTCATAATTATTCCGCTTAATTCTAATTCTAAAAAGGTAAAAACTCTGAACTGGAAACTCTGTTTTTTATTAAAATTATTTTTATATCGCATAGTATAACTTTTCTAAGTTGGTTGAACGATTTTGGCAAGCGAGAAAAGACTTGCAATAATTTTCAATTTCAGTTGAAGGAACAAAACTAATTTGATATTTCAACAATTTATTATTGATTATTTTGCACCAGTGAGAGCCAGAAAATAGTTCTAATAAGATTTAAGTTTTTAACGTATATAAACGGCGTTTCGCTCCCCCCCCCCCAATAAAGTAATACTGTAGAAGTAACTTTCAGTTAATTACATTTCATTGTTTTTATGAGGTCCATCTATAATCAATTTAAAAGAAGAAAAACTAAGGATTTCTCTCGACTTAAAAAAAAATTAAGAGTTATTGTTGAAGTTTATTTGAATTTTCTCCTAATACCTACGCTTATTATACAACTAAAGTCTTACGTTAGTAATTCTTGAGCAACAATTGTGTACGTAGGTTCATTTAGTAACCAACACAATGGGATGCGTTTGTAATTAAAAGCCTCGACGTGCCTTTGTGGAATTGTGCGTTTGACACATAAGGCACAAAGATCAACTCTTTGTTTTACATACAGGATAGATAGACATTGTTTATGTAAATATGTTAAACACTAACTTGTATTTTATCTTATCGATAATGTAAATGTATTAAACATATCATAATTTTTTATTCACCTGACGATGTTACTGAGTAACGAAAAATTTTGTTGTGAATTCCTGATCAGCCAGGTTAAAAATTTATTCTTATGCATAGTTAACTTAGTAGTTACGCGTAGTGTAGCTACTAACTTAGTAAATACCAATCATGTGAAAAAAGTTCAAAATAAACAAGGAAACTTCTTTAGATTTATTTATTTATTTTTTACTAATCGGGTTTGGTAGCTCAGCGGGAGGAGGCCACAGGACATTCCTGGTTAAAGGACAATATTAGCAAATCTTTATTTTATTTTCCAATTTGTATAGGTATTATTATTATTTTTCTATTTGTTTACGACTTAACCATTGTAAACTACACCAATCGTTAATTTCTGATGAGTGGAGATTTTTAGTTTTATACAGGGTGAATCAATAGGGCGAAATTGCTTTTTACTTTTTGTTAAAATCGAATTGCAGCTTTTCTTGTTTATATCTTGCAAATATAACCTAATAATTATAAAAATATTTGCCACAAAATTTCAAGTCCGGTTTAAAACGGTTCTGCTAATATAAAACAATTTAATTTTGTAAATCTCGTTCTCGGTTTCCTTTAAAATTTTTTTTATTTTTAAATGTAAATAATTTTTCTACATTAAACCTACAAATGATCGGTTGGGTTTACCTATACACAATAATTTAGCCTCATGTCTCAAATAAAAACGAGTAAAAAATTTTCTTTTAATATTTTATAATTTTCGTAACGTAAATATTTTTTATCCAAGTGATTCTTAAATTTTTTTCTGAATTTATTAATTGTAATTTTCTTTTTCCTTGCAGTAGAACCTCGATTATCCCGGTTCGGTTTATTGCGTTTTTCGGTTTATCCTTGGATAACTGAAGTGGTAAATACGTAATGTGGACACAAATAAACCGAAAACGCATAAACCGCACCCTAATAATTTAGTTTCTGCTTTGTAATTTTCTTCAACTTATTAATTCAAATACTGGAATTTTTTTTTTATTATAAAATTTATTATTTACTGTATTTCATCGATGTTAAATTAGCGTTAGCTGTGAGTGTACACTACTAATGTCTTAATTTATTGGATTTCGGTTTAGTTTTTAGTACCTACTAATATTCATAAAACTTATATGGGTCATTTTTGCAATTAGGTTATAAAAAGGATTGAAATAATAATTGAAAATGGTACATTGCTCCCTGTGGCGGTGCAAGAATAGCTAGGGCCCGTAAGCAAAAATACAAAACGGGCCCCTAAAAAAAGGTCGCCAGTTGTTTACTAGGATGGTAGGGCCCCTTATGGTCCCGGGCCCCTAAGCATTGCTTACATTCGCTTACTCATATCACCGCCACTGATTGCTCCTCACTATTTCAAATGTAGGTTAGTGAGTTTCGAAATCAATTTTTATGTTTTTTAAAACTGCAAAATATGCTCATAAAATGGTGAACTTTTTTTTAAGTGTACAACGTAATCTTTTTTTTACCTACTTTTCTTCTTTTCATTATAAAGGAGCACAATTATAAATTGTAGTTAAAGAGACGTTGATTTCGAGTCGATAAAAGACTAGTCGGGTTGCGTCTAGGGTTATAAAATAAGTACAGTTACAGAAACTGCAATGGAAAACTCGAAAGCACGTACGGATTGTTTAATGATAGTAGCGGCGAGTCAATCGGAAGTGGATTTTGAATTAAACTCGAGAGTTTTAAATGTGCCAGTTTTCGGGATTCATGTAGGTAGGATATTTAAAAGTGGAAGAAATGTAAAAAATCGACCACTTTATAAACGATAATTGAAATCTACCGTGAAAATTAACCTAATTTTTACATTTTAAATTTAAATTTGTGATGTAGAACCCTTATTAATTGACTTAAATACGACATTAAACATTTTTGAAGATCTAAGTTTTGAAAGCGTAAAACCGGATTATTAATATAAAACTAACTAATTTATAATTATAATCAATTTACAGATTATAATATTAAAAATAGTTCCAAAATTTTTAAACAAAATGTGTTTTTCCCTCCTCCCTGAAAACAGCCCCCCCCCCTTAGAACTACAGTCTTCTAGAGTGCTCAGAACTTTTTCACTATTTTTACTGATTTCTTATTCAATTTGAGTGCCCAATTTAGAAAGAAATAGCAAATAAAAGAAAATAAGAAAACTATATAAACAAACTTTTTTTTTTAATTTTAATGATAAATTTCTGTTCCACTTTCCTCAGAATTTTTATTTCCATTCTTGCATTGAAGTGCAAACATTTTTTTGGCACTCTTTAAGTCAGCTTCCTATGCGGTCACCTTACTTTATATGGTAGGGTTGCCCCTGTCCATATAGCGTTTGGTATAGTACAATCCAAGTAAATTGTCACTTGCATCAACCTAACCAATTACGGAAGCTTATTTGGTTGCATAAACATTTACGACCCAAGTTCCAATTTATTTGCATTGTACTAAACGAAGCCAGAAATTTCGTCAATGAAATAATATTAGTTTCGATCGTATTAGATTTCATTAGTAACTTGTATAATTCTACACACGTAGGTACATCATTGGATTATTGTGGTTGTGATTTTTTATAAATTTAAACACAACCTTTTTGGTTATCCATTTTTATATTTATTTATCTTCATTTTTTAAATTTTTACTATGATTTAATCTGGTTAATGTTGGACACCTTTAACTTGCTTTAACGGGTAGATTTAAATGTGAAAAATTATCATTTCCAAACGAAAAGGCGCTCATTTCAGCATGAAATGAAAAAGATCAGAAATACAATTTGTAACAATTAACCCCGGTTTATTATTAATATTATTTATTCGGAAAAACAATCTCAAAATATGGTCAAACCAAGAGTTCAAATATAGTTCGAAACGAAATTCAAATTATAACGTACGATAACAAGTTTTAACTTGGGAATAACTATTGGTTATTTTATTATCAAAGTTTCTTGAACGCCGATAACATATTATTATTGTACCTCTTTGACAAATGTCAAACGAATTGTATGAAGTTAAATAAAGTTAAAGGATGACGCGCAGTTAGGATTTTCAAAAACCCGAAATTTTGTTTTTCATTTTTTTATAAAGTACAATATTTCAAGAATATTCTGTGAAAATTTCAAATCGATCCGATAAATAGGTTTAAAGATATCCTTTTGTTTTTCAAACTTTAATTAACCCATATTAGCCTTGAGACGGTCATTGCCTTGCAGCTAACGCAGTTAGATGCGAATGTGGGGTACCGGGTTTAAACCTGGGGAGAGTCAAACTTTTTTATGACTAGTCTCCGTGCTTCGGAAGGCACGTTAAGCCGGTGGTCCCCTGGGTTATTGAATTGCCAGCATTAACATAAAAAACCAGGATACAGGCACATCGGATGGCAAGTCTAACAAGCTATCTGATGGATATAAAATATTTATATACTCACAGTTTCTAAGACTGACAAGGAAACGAGGCAGATGTTGAAAAATAACAGGCCTTAAGGCCTACTAGAAGAGAATTGTTTCTAGAAAAGGAAGAAGAAGCCTTGAAACTAATATTTTTGAATTCTTAAATTTTTAAGCTGAATTTCAGAGAAATATTTAAGAAATTCTGAAAATGTTGTAAATGGCCGAAACATGATGTCCTTTTAGAAGAAAATCATTTCCCTTTTTCAAATAATTTCAAATTTCAAGTTATGACTAACAACCCCCCATAAATATGGGGGAGGCCTTATATCCGACTATGGATGTTATAGCTGGATGATGACGATGATGATATTTAAAATATAGTAAGAACTTGGTATTATATAATATATTAAATAAGAAACACTAGACAACAAATCCAAAAAAATTCTTAAAAATGTCCATTCACGCCTCTGACATCTCACAGTTGTAGTAGTGCGAAAAATAATATTAGCATATTGACATTATATCCATCTGACGAGCTTAAATAAAAGCGAAACAAATTTGTCATGGTTTATAGTTTTTCCTTTATAGATTCTAATTCCTTATAAATTGAAGAAAATAATTGTTACATTTATCCTACTGCGTCTGCGGATTTATATTTTATCATCTAATTTTAGCTTTAATGACAATCTTTTATAAATCCGCAGACGCAGTAGGATAAAACGTATCCAGGATTGTTACCGCGAATACAGCTCCACCAACGTTAGAACCGACTTTAGGGGCGTGTCAGGCGCTGCTAAAATTAAAAATGTACACTCAAATGAAGAAGTTTCTCGGCACGAATATTTAAAATCCATAAATTATTTTGTCAAATTGCAGTCACGAAATACGTAAAAAATGTTACCACAAATATTAAATAAAGCACTTTTGGAATAAATTATAAAATAACACAAAAAACCACGACAAATGTAAACACACGCAATGATTTGTAACTTTTACAACAGAATGTACTTGAGAAATAACTCGACGTTCATTGGTTCATTCAAATTTTTATCAAATTAGTTGGCATATTTGCCGCGTCCTTTCTAAGCTTTCTAAGAGCTATTATTAACAAGTTAATAACCTAAAATATATTATTATATATTTAATATGAAAATAAAAATAATACCCGCGTGCCCCACTATTATGGTTAAAGCAAAGCAGAGCTTTATTCGTTGGGTGCGTGACATCTGGCCACCTTTTTTGCACAATTTGTCCGCAGCGGACGCTGGCGTCGTTTATGCACCCAGCCAATGGGTGCGTGCCATCTGACCACCTTTTTTGCACAATTTGTCCACAGCGGACGCTGGCGTCGTTTTTTAATACCCCCACTATGCACTTCGCACCCAGCGAATATACTCTGGTTAAAGAGTGTATGCTCTACGAATGGTCCTGGGCATGACCTAAAACTGCATCCTTTATTCTTTGTGAGAAGAATTTCTTTTCATTTCGTCATTAAATTTTAGCGAAGTTCCCAGCCTCAAATTCTTATCGCCGCCACTGCAGACTATTATGGTAGAACCTTAGGGTAGAACAGTATTTGGTAAAAAAGGCGTAGCCAAAAGTAGAGATTGCGTGACACCCAATTCCACCCATTGACACCAATATAAACACGACTGTACGAGTTTTGTATTCTGCGCATTAGCTCCACCTTTTCTTCTTTGGTTGCTACTTCCACTACTACTCTAGATTCTAGAACCAAAGTAATGCGGAACACTTGAAACATATTGAAAACCACTGGGTTTGAATTCACAAACAAGTAGTAGCGCCCTCTAGAGTAGGTACTAGAGATTAACGGGAATTACAATTTCAAATTTTAGGAACCAATTCTTCAAAGGGACCGCAAGGGAGTATTTATTTAAAAAGTTAGTTAATTTGGGTAGAACAATTGTTAGGGAAAAATCATTGACTGTATAATGGTTATTATTGTTTCTTACGCTCAAATTCTAAAAAAAATGTATATAAAAAGTAGCACAATTCCTTAAAATAAACCCTCATCGAACCTGTGAATCGAACTATAAAATCGTATGAATTCGGTATGACATGACGCAGCGAACGTAAACGTAACCTCAATCTTTTAAAAAACTGTGCGCTGTGCGCCCTAGAAATGTGTTCTTAACTTATTACCAAATTTCTGTATCCAAGGCATTTGCTTACGTATAAAAAGCAATTTGTAATCGGTGATTTAAATTCAAGGTTCAATTACAGATAAGCTATAATAATAAGGTAACTTGAAATTATTTTCAATAACCACGTGCTTTTGTAACAATTTAAATGTTCCCCAACAGAATAATGGCCGATTATATAGTAAATTCGGTAAACGAAAATTCTCAGGGCGAGTTACCTGTAGATGGTTTAAGCGCTAACGATTTGATGGAACAAGGAAACGGCTTAACCTACAAGTAAGTTCATCCATTTGTTAGAACGCTTCCTAATTATATTTTTATGTTAAAGTGACTTTATTTTACTGCCCGGTTATATCGACTTCTCCGCTGACGAAGTGGTAAGTGATGTGATTGACGGTAACAAATTTTGATTACTTACCACGGTACTTGTAGGATCTAAGCTGTCATTTAACCAAACGTATCCTTCTCAAATCCCCTTTAATTTCGTCTCCTATGGACACAGTTACCGAAGCCGATATGGCCATTTCGATGGCGTTATGTGGAGGAATTGGTATCATACATCACAATTGTACACCTGAATTTCAAGCCAACGAGGTTGTAAAAGTTAAAAAATACAAACACGGATTTATTCGTGATCCAGTTGTACTGGCACCCTCAAATACCGTCTCGGATATTTTAAATATTAAAAAAACCCACGGTTTTTGTGGTACTCCAATCACAGAAAACGGTAAATTAGGAGGTAAATTAGTTGGAATGGTAACATCACGTGATATAGATTTCTTAGATAAAGGAACCAATGTCAATCTCAAATTAGCTAATGTAAGTTTCTATTAAAACAAGAAATCAGAAAAAGATTATAACTTAACTTTGTCTTAGGTCATGACTAAATCGGAAAACTTAATTACTGCCCAATCTGGTGTCACTTTAACCGATGCAAATGCTATATTAGAAAAAAGTAAAAAGGGAAAATTGCCAATCATTAATTCGCAGGGAAATCTAATAGCCTTAATTGCTCGCACAGATTTGAAAAAGTCTCGAAGTTACCCCTTCGCATCTAAAGATGAAAATAAACAATTAATTGTGGGTGCAGCTATTGGAACTAGGGAAGAAGATAAACATAGATTGTCTTTATTAACTGGTGCTGGTGTAGATGTCGTCATTCTGGTAATCTTTAAAAAGTTAATTTTGCAAATTTGAATTTCTCCACTTGAAAAGCGTTTTTTCGGTGAAATTGAAATTTTAATGTTTCGAAAAATTGCTTTCTTAATTAATATTATTATTGAAGACTTGACTACGCTAATAGTCCTGTCATTTTTATTTTGTTTAATTATCTCTCACCGGAGCTACATTTAAATAGGTCAATTTTAATTCGTTTACGTTACTTCTAGGATTCTTCTCAGGGAAATTCAATTTATCAAATTAACATGATTAAGTACATCAAGAAAGCGTACCCGTACTTACAAGTAATTGGCGGAAACGGTATGCAATTTTTGTTGTGATTCAAAGTCGTGTCATTAAAAGGTTTTTGTAGTTGTTACTGTCAAACAAGCCAAAAATTTGATCGACGCTGGTGTGGATGCTTTGAGGGTGGGAATGGGTAGTGGAAGTATATGCATCACTCAGGAAGTAATGGCGGTCGGTCGCCCACAAGCGACTGCAGTTTATCAAGTAGGTGAATACGCTCGACGCTTTGGTGTCCCCGTAATTGCCGATGGAGGTATTCAATCTATAGGGTGTATCGTGAAAGCGATATCTTTGGGCGCATCTGCTGGTACTAATTTGTGAGCACTTGCAAGAGAGGTATTATAAAATTAAGCTTTCAGTGATGATGGGATCTCTTCTTGCTGGTACAAGTGAGGCTCCCGGAGAGTATTTCTTTGCCGATGGTGTTAGGCTTAAAAAATATAGAGGAATGGGTAGTTTGGAGGCAATGGATCGAAAAGATGCACAAGGAGCAGCAATGGATAGATATTTTCATACGTAATTGTTTCGTAATTGTACCTTCTGTTACTTAAATTTTGTTTCTTTCTTGCAGTCAAAAAGATATAGTTAAGGTGGCTCAAGGAGTAAGTGGTTCTATTGTAGATAAAGGATCGGTTTTAAGTTTCGTTCCTTATTTACAATGCGGTGTAAAGCATTCGTGCCAAGATATAGGAGCAAAGTCCTTAACCTCCTTAAGATCTATGATGTACAGTGGAGAGCTACGATTCGAGAAAAGATCTCAGTCGGCCCAATTGGAGGGTAATGTGCATAGCTTGTTTTCCTATGAGAAACGTTTATTTTAATTTTTGTAATTATTGTACATTAAATTTTCAATTTTAAAATGATATTTATTTATCCTTTTAATCAGACTTATGAAGTGTAAAGCTTCATATAATATACTCTCATACTTTTTGCTTAACAAGCCATCGTCTTTTTGATAGCTTTTATTTTGGAACATCATTTCAAGAGTAAAATAATAAGCCACTGCTGTGGTTGTGTAAATCTTTGTTATTTAGCTTGTTTTCAGTTGTATAAAGTGTTATATTTTATTGTTATTTATTAATAGTAATATGATAATGACATAACAATAAGTTCTGTATTTTTGTGTTTTTTCGGGATTGAATAGTTGCGCCCAAAAGGGCCAAACAATTCTACTTTCTGATTTATGAGGTACGAAAATTACAGTAAAATCCGCTTATAACGAGTACATGGGTTTGGTTTTAAATGTATTGTTTTATATGGGTTTATAAACCGTCCTTGGAGTCCTCATTTTAACTGGATTTCTCTAATAAAAAAATTCTGAGTTAGTATTTTGACTCCCTAAGGGGGGACAATTTTTTTTAAATCTTTGGGTAAATGTTTCAAAAAAAATAATTAAGGTACTTTTTTTTTTTTTCAAATTGTAACAATTTTAGTTTATTTGACCGTTTTTGCTGAGGTTTTAAATTTCATGGAAGGATGATTATTGATTACCCTCTTGGATTAGTTCTTGTTAAAGAGCCAATTAAATATTATTTAAAATCCGTTCATTCTAAATTTGATATAATCTAATCAAGACTGCCAATAACAACTTCAATAAATTACTTCCTGTGACCAGGGGTGGGCAAAATACATGAAAATATGTATTTGAAATACAAATTACAAAATACATTTGTTTTGGGTATTTCAAATTCTAAATACAAAATACATTTGTTTCGAGTATTTGAAATACAAAATACAAGATACTGTATTTCAAACACAAGATACAGTATTTCAAATACAAAATACATTACATTTTCAGATTTTTATGTTTTTGAGGTATTTACAAACAAGAGCAATTCTTTATGATACATGATTATGTATTTAAAATACATTATATTGGAGTATTTAATTATATTTCTTAAATATAAATAAAAATTTGAAAAATTTTCTGCCAAATTTGCACGTGTTTTAAACTGCCTCTGCGCAGGTCTGTTTTTTTTAAGTATCTTGATAAATCGATTTAGATTTACAATTTAATTAATAATGACGTCTTTCATTGGTTGAAAAGAATGAAAGAAAAATTTCATTGGTTTCATAAGGCGCATCTTTTGAAATCATGCAAATTATGGTCGAAGCGAGACTTCATTTATAACACTTACAATTCTTTAAATTTAAACAATCTCAATTAAACGCGCGTTTTTGATATAAAATCGCTAATTAACATAATCAAAATATTAACCCGTTATCAGAACAAAATTAAATGGAAATTTTTTTTCAAAAGTCAATAACCTTATCAATTTTAAAGTATTTTGTATTTTGTACAATATTTTTTAAATTGTATTTGAAATCGAAAATACAAAATACATTTGTTTTGGGTATTTGAAATACAAAATACAAATTACAAAATACAAAATGTATTTCAAATACGTATTTCAAATATATGTATTTGAGATACTGCCCAGCCCTGCCTGTGACCCCTGTTTTAGAGTTCACCACGTGCCCCCCCCCGAAATGTTGAAAAGACAAAGAAAATGGAAGGGGAAAAACCGAAAATTTTACATTTTACAAAAAGTTTTTTACAAGTGCCCCCCCCCCCGAAATGAAATCCTGGCTACGGGCCTGACGTGGTCTCTTGTCATTTATCGTTTTAAAAAATTTACCGAATATTTTCTTCGAAATTCGTGCTAGTTAGTTACATTTTTTACATTGATTTCTTTTTTGTTTTCTAGTAAAATTATTATTCTTCTTGGTAGCAACAACTGAAAGTTCTTCAATAACAATAATTATTGTGAATAATTATACATTTTACACTTGATAACAAATTGCTAAAGAAAAAGTTATTTTATTCCAATTAAACAAACTTTGTTCAGTTTATTCTGATTTTGATTATTTATCCATGTAATTTTAATTTTTGGTTTGGCTGAGTTTAAACCAGGGGTCGACAACCTCTTGTTGTACGGGGGCCAAATATTTTACTTTAAGATTAGTGCGGGCCGCACTTCTTGGAAAATCCACCGAAAAGAGTTTTTTTTTTAAATAAAAAGTGTAAATTCGCTAAAAAGAGTTTTTTTTTTTTTTAAAGAAAGGTAATTTATTTTAGAGCCCGCGGGCCGCACCAAGACCCTTCGGGGGCCGCATGCGGGTCGCGGGTTGCCTACCCCTGGTTTAAACAGTTAAATTAGGGAAATCCCAGATAATCGCGCTTTCAAATAGAATAAAAAATTAGGACTGCAATATTCTATTTTGAATTTTTTATTTGTGGTACCTAAATTAATAAAAGAAAAGATAACGAGATAATAGAGTTTTGTTATCATTTAACCTTTAACTAGTGAGGTGAATCTTTCCTATATGCATTTCAAATGGGAACTTCGCCTCGGAGACGCCCACCTCACTAACTAAAGGTTAAAATAAAAATGGTCTAAAAAAATTGAGGTTGCGACTTTTCTAAATTTAGATTCTTGTTACGCTACTGTTGACCTGTGACCCATAATAATAGATCTAATCAACAGGAGCTTTCGATGAGATCCATGGACGTGCCCAAGGGGGGAATCCCCCCAATATTTTAGGAAGTTGGTAAAATCACTCAAATTTTGGTCAAGTTGGGAAAAGCCGCTAAAGCGACAGTAGGCAAAATAGACAATTAAAAAAAGTTGGCCATTTTTAATTAATGAAGTTGGTAAATTCCTCCCTGAAAAAAGTTGGTTGGGTACTTCCCTCATGAGATCAATCAAATTAGAATTTGAGTGTTCAACGCAACCGATTACAAACATTTAAATTTTTGATTTTAACAGGAGCATTTAAATTTTGATGCGAAAACATGTTTCAAAAGATGGCGCGCCCTAAAATATTCTAAGAATCTAAGAATCTTTTCACCAATACAGAATTCTAATAATTTATAAAAGTCATATGAATAAACGATAACTAATTTAGGGAATGGGGAAGTTTGAGCTTTCAAAGTTAAATATTTTTAAAAATATTCAATATTTTCAAATATGAATATCTTTTTGAAATATACTTGTAAATATTCAACATTGGAAGCTCAAAAAAAAAACAATTCCCTAAATTAGTTATCGTTTATTCATTTGACTTTTATAAATTATTAGAATTCTGTATTGGTGAAAAGATTCTTAGATTCTTAGAATATTTTAGGGCGCGCCATCTTTTGAAACATGTTTTCGCATCAAAATTTAAATGCCCCTCTTAATCGGTTTTTAATGGCATCTGTATAGTTTTGAGGCTGGTTTGAGGTTAGAATAGAAATGTATACAATACTTCTTATTGAACGCCCCTAACGTTTTAATTCTTAAAAGCACTAAACAATAAATTATTTTATGATGCGTCTGGTGCAGGATAATATCTATATTTTAATTTTTTTTTATAATAGCAGGAGTTTTTTCTTCGCCCATTTTCATCATCTCATGTACCGTAAAATGGGGTAACTTTGGTCCAAGGTGTGACTTTGTCCCAAAATGAAAGCACGATTGCATCATGTAGGTATGTTGGAAGCTGAGCGCTTCAGATACATGTAGTAGCTAGCCTGGCATAATCGCCGATTACTACATGAATCAGAGGCGCTCAGCTTCCAGCATATATGATGCAATCATTCTTTTTGATTTGGGACAACGTTACATCGTAGCGCCAAAGTTACCCCATTTTACGTTATTCAGTTAATAATATTAATATGCTACCATCGAGCTGTAATTTGTTCAAAGAAATTATCAATATTAAACGTGATCAAATTTTAATTTATAAGATTTTCCAATTTGCTAAAATAAACGAATAAATTATATTTGTTACTTATTTTTTACATTGCCAAATTCCATTTACAATAGTGCCCAACCAAAATGCCTTTCCTTATTTGATTATAAATTTTAATTCCAATATTTTAAATAACAATTCGCAAAATGCAAATTGACACTCATAGGTATTGAATAAAAAAAAATGCGATGCCTTTACATTATTTGTTTTATGAATAACAAATTACAAATTAGGCAATTCTATCTTTTAGGAGACAGATTTTCATATTGCACTCTTATAAAAAATATTTGAATATCTGATAATATTTTTGTGACTTACGACTTTATCTGGATAGTAAGCAGTGACATAATTAAGAGATTGGGGGCGGGGGGATAAATAATTTTTTTTTAAAGAATCGAGTGATTTATTTTGGGGTCCCGACTAAATATTTTAGTTTTTTTTATTAAAAAGTTTATTTAAAATTTCGCGTTGAATAAAATATACCTTCGCATAAGCAATTTTCTCATTAAATACAGTCACAATTTATATAGTTTTTATCGAATGTGCACTAAAAATATATCAGTATTTGGAGACTCTGCAGGTTTTTCTTTAGTTCCGTTTATGCTTTTAACTAATTGGTGTTTTTCAGCTTGACAGAGTTAAAAGTTAATCAAACTTTTTATTTAACGTACAAATTGATACAATTTATTTAAGTCCGGCCAATTAATCTTGCACATTATCAACAAGTTAAGTTTTAAGTTCTTTATTTTTGTTAACGCGATGAAAAATGGTGCAACGGAAGGAAACTATAAAGTTGCGTCAGTTTATTGTGCACCAAACAATTTCAGTAATTATTGTTTAAATAAGAATTTGATTATTATCAATAAACAATAAGGGAATAATTCTATACGTTTCCAAATACCTTTGCTCTTACAAAACCATTGAACCGAATAATAATTGGTTCTCTTTTATCTTATTTTTCCTCTCCAATAAAACATTGTTAAGCGTTACCAAACGAGTTTTTGTGAACATATTATTTGCAAAATTGGGTGTGCAGTCAGATGATATTACATATTTTCTCTTATTTACTCATTGTTTTCTAAATTTATCACAATTTTCACTTTTGAGAATGAAGTGCTTTGTATTATGTAGGTTAACAATTCAATTTATTTCTGGATGATATAATAATTTTGGAAATTGTTCATTTTCGAAACAAAAACAATTTGCTTAAGGTATTATCTTTATTTTGCTGATTTTATCAGCCTTAACTGTCTTCTGAACCAAATTGAATGGAAAACACTTTATTAAAATACAAACAAAAAATATAAAATTGGACGAATGCTCAATTTATTGAAAATGGTGAAAATTCTTTATCTTGATCTATGTTTGTGTCAATTGAAATGAAACTTATGAAACAATCATAATATACAGTTAACAGTTTATATGTAGAGCTTAGGTTTAATGTAGAGGCGAAAGAGTTGAATTGCGGATTCAATGAGTTGGAGGAGGACTCATGATGGTCGTGAGTTAGAATCAACTCTTTCGTCTAAAATAAATTCGAAAATAAGTCAAATTATATCCAAAATACAACAACGACAGACATGTTTCGATCTTGTTAGATCTCATCAGTGACGTATAGCTGTGAATTTGGTTATAATTTGACTTTATGTTTTTTCCTTATATAGCATTTTATAAATAAAATTAAATGGATAATCCGATAAATCAGAGTTATCCAAAAAATAAAATTAATAATTTTAATCCATTTTATCCATTTTTAATCCATTTAATTTTATTTATAAAATGCTATATAAGGAAAAAACATAAAGTCAAATTATAACCAAATTCACAGCTATACGTCACTGATGAGATCTAACAAGATCGAAACATGTCTGTCGTTGTTGTATTTTGGATATAATTTGACTTATTTTCGAATTTATTTTACAATTTCTTAGCAACTAGTTAAGTTGCGCCACTTTGACCTCGCGAAGGGTCTTATTGATTGATGGTTTATCCTCAACATATTTAGTACTGTCGTAATGACATGTCTTCACGGCCTCTCGAAAAGTGCTTCCACAACACCTCCGTGTGTTTATTGTATCTTTCGTCTACTTTTAGGCTACGGTCTCACTGCAGCCGCTACAATCCACAAACATCAACTAAAATAATCAAATTCGACCTAGAAAATTATTATCAATCAACTTAGTAGTTTCCGATCTACGCCGGAAAGTAAAGATTTGAATGGTATTCCTGTCAAGTGATATTTTCTTAGACAACAATCGGATGCATGGAAAATGGTTACTTTTTCGGACGATTGGAGAAAGATAATTTATTTTAAAGCGTCCTGTTTTAGCCTATAGTCTGTTTTTTTTAAGAAACTTTTCTATTCCACGATAACAAGATAACTTGAATGTTAACCACTGAAATTGCTTGAAATTTAATTTCAACCAATTTCATTGGTTAACATTCACGTTATCCACGTGGAATAGAAATTTTTTACTCGTTTCTTAAAAAAACAGACTATATGTCATTTTGGTTGATTAATGAAGAAATTACCACGAGACATAATGAATAACTTTTGAGAGGTCAGCATCAATATAGTCTTCTATTCAAAATCATAATCACATATTCCATCGGAGTATTAACTGCTTCCTTAGTACATTTATTTTTTCTAAAACCTAATTGACATTTTGTAAAGGATGTTATTAGTTTCTAAATGATTTCCGAGTTCATTTTCAAAAATTTTCGATATTATCGGGGAAATGTGTCAGTTATTTGTATCTGACCTACCTTTTTAAAAAGTGGTTTTACTTTTGTTATTTTTAACCATCCAGGATGTTTCCAGGAAATCATAACGGGAACTCAATTACAAAAAATATTATTATTACTGTTGGAAGTAGGTATCTTATAAAATTAATTATGAGCCTTTCGTATATATCTGATTTGTTAATAAAAACCCATTGTTATTTAAAAAGTCTACCAACATGACTTACTGCAATTTTTAATCACATTAATAAAATTAACATAAAAATAAAATTTGGAAGTGAACAAATAAATTAAACAATCAAAATAAAATATCTTCTTATTGCTGATAGTTCCTGATGAGTGAAATTTTTTTTCTATGTATAGTACGACGTTTTATATTTTATAATATTATGTCTTTGCTGTTCTTGTTTTCTAATTTCTTTATCTCTCACGTCTCTATTAAAGATATTCTCAAAAGTAGAAATACTTGTGTGCCACTTTATTTGAGTTATTATTTGTGTTCGATTTACAAGGTTTTTTCATAGACGTACGTAACGATATCATTTTCCATGTTTACAAAGTAATTATTGAAATCGCTTGCTTTGATGTTTACTATTGCATTTGTTTCAGTTTCCTTCTTTCTATAGTTATTTAAAATTTTCAAAGATGCTTTGATTTTGATATCGGCCTTGATCATATTATTTTGTATTTACTGCTTTTTTCCTTTGATTATTATTCATTATCTTCTTCACAAGGAAGAAGAATGAGACGTTTAACAAAAAGAATGCATTTTAAATGTATACGTAGGTTGCCTTTTATATTTCGGGATTTGAGAACAACAAATATTTTTCATCAAAAATGAATTTATTTTTTTTGAAAATACTCTTCATGAAGATCAATACACTTTTGCATGCGTTAAAACCAATTCTTGAAGCCCTTTTTCCACTCCGATTAAGGTACCTCCAAAACTTGCATTTTGAAAGCACCAGTCGCTCCTTCACGTGTCGAAAAACGTTGACCTCGTTATTTATTTTTGATATGCGAAAATAAAATGAAGTCATTGGGTGCTAAATTACATCATCAAATCGACGTTTTGAGTGCTCCAGTGGCGTAGCTAGGGTAATTTGCGCCCAGGGACAAGACACAAAATCTGCGCCCCTTCTCGTATCGAGAGTCTGGAGACTCACTGGGGCCGGAGTTTATTTAACTCATTTTTTTTCATTTTGGCGCCCCCTAAGCTGTGGCGCCCAGGGACATATGTACCCCCCTGCCCCCCCCCGTAGCTACGCCTCTGCAGTGCTCAAAAAGTCACTTGATCGAACCAATGCGTGAGAGCTTACATTGTCATAGTTGAGAATGATTCGTCTTGGACAGTTGGTTTTCCTTATTTCTCCGAAGACTTCTGGCAAACAAATGGTTGTATACCATTCAAAATTTATGTTCTACGTTGTACTAATGGTACAGATTAAGGCTGGGAATTTTTAACAATTTTGTATTCGAATATTCGTTCAAAAAATCACAAGAATATTCAAATTATTCGAATACTCAAATTATTCGAATATTTGGTTATTCGAATATTTAGATTATTCGGATAATTATTCGAATATTCGAATAATTATTCTGATATTTGAATATTCGGATATTCGAATAATTATTCGAATATTCGGATAATTAATTTAAATTGAATAAATTCGATTATTCGAATATTTAAATTATTCAAACTAGTTTTATTTGATTAATTTATTTTTAATATTAATATTAATGAATAATTGGTTAAGAAAAATGTATTAACGCTAATAAACGTTTTCTATTGGTAACAAATTTTTCTTAAGAAGGGGCCTTTAAATTCTGATGCGAAAACATGTTTCAACAGATGGCGCGCCCTAAAATATTAATCATTTCTAAGAATCTTCACCAATACAGAATTTTAATAATTTATAAAAGTCATATGAATAAACCAGTATGGAATAAACGATAATTAATTTAGGCAATGAGGTAGTTTGAGCTTCCAATGTTGAATATTTACAAGTATATTTCAAAAAGATATTCATATTTGAAAGTATTGAATATTTTTAAAAATATTTAACTTTGAAAGCTCAAACTTCCTCATTACCTAAATTAGTTATCGTTTATTCATGACTTTTATAAATTATTAGAATTCTGATGTATTGGTGAAAAAATTATTAGAAAAGATTAATATTTTAGGGCGAGCCATCTGTTGTGCATATAAATCCGCTCTCTATACGTAATATATTAATCTGAATATTCCATTAATTCCACTTGCTTCGAAGTGTTTCGTGCGCGAACAGCTTTTGTTGGATGGCTCATTTTGAAAAACGCACAGTCGACTGCTTTTTATTTTTGGGTTCATACGCGTAGATCCATGTTTCGTCATCTGTCGCGATGCCATACACTCATTTTGAAGCACCGCGATCGTATATTTTGAGCAGTTCTTTCGACCAATTGACAATCTTGAAATCTTTTTGACAACCAAATGTTTATTCAGTATTGAATGTGAGCTGGTCCCACTAATGCCCAAGGATGCCTCAATCTCACGATAAGTCATATGACGATCTTGCAGTATCAGTTCACCCACATCATCAATGTCTTCGGGAACAACAACCGATTTTGGCCGACCTTCACGAAATTCGTCGTTGAGTAAACTACGACCACGATTGAATTCGGTTAACCAGCGATAAACACTGGTCCTTGATGGTGCTTCATCGCCAATAGTCGAATTAAATTCATCGATGCACTGCCGGTCGGAACATAGTGGTCATGCGAGTTGACTATGAACGCTAAATACCCGGTTCGAATCCGAGTGAAGTAAGAACTTTATTCCGGCCGTCTCTCTGGTCCTCCAGGTTGGGGGTTCTTCGTCGGGCTGGCTCCCCGTCGTAGGTAAAAAATGCAATGCTGTGAATGCCATTTGATATTAATAGTTAATATTATAATGGTCAGCCAAAACCCATCAGGGTTGTAGCGCTACACGATAGATAGATAGATACACTGCTGTTGGGTCAATCCATGTTGGAAGTTGTAAAAAATAATGACACGAGTAAGTTCATGATTTAATTCAATTTTTTGGACGAATTTATTTTTCAAGAATTTTTAAACAACACAAAAAATGTCAGTTGCCAGATGGCAGCACTAGGGTAGCAGAATCCCGAAATATAAAAGGCAACCCACGTACATAATACAATATACTTAAATACATTTCTGGATTAGCTAATCTTGGATAAATAGGTCTCTTTAGAACGCGTGTATTCCTGTTGACTATCATTAAATTCGTGTAGGTGTTTCACAATAGGCGCACGTACAAGGTATAATAGATATTTTATTATATCATATTCATGATTAGCATATCGCTATACCATTAACCGCCTATTAAAGTGTAATATGTTTATAGGTGAAATTGTGTCATAATTCAGTAATGGACTCAAAATTATGTAAATTTATTATAAATCCAATAAGTCTAAAGAGACAAAATTGCGCTTCAAATATAACAGGTTTGTTTCGTATAGTACAGTTTGAGTAGTTTGAAACTGTCAGACGCATGAGCAGACTACAATTCGAACGCGAATTCAAAACTGCTCATGCGTCTGATAGTTTTCAAATCATCACGGATGGTAGCTGAAACAGAACTAAACTCTAATTTCTAGATTTCTTTAATTTTATATTTGTTGTCATTTTAGAATTTCTGGTTTGTGCTCAATGCAATTTTTCTCTTAACCCTAGTATGATTGATCTGTAGGATAAATTGGTAGTGTGAGGCTGAATTTTTTCGGTTTCCTTTGTCGTACATTTCTCCGTCGTTCTTTTGTTAAAAAGGAATCATCATTGTTTTAAGAGCTTTGAGTGAATTCCGTAACAAAATTCAAAATTGCATTAGCACTGATAAGCATAAAACCACATCAAATTCGTCAAGTTAAACTAACCCTAGGGTATTATATCATTTGCAGTTGCGTTTCAACACTTCATTGTTAAAATCTTACTCCAACTATCAAATGTTTAGTTTTCAATATTTAAAAGTTCCCAATCGAAAGCGTCATAAATCATAAGTGATTTTTAAAAGTTGAACCCTTGAGATAATATTTTAATTAATCAAAGTTTATTTTAACTAGGGAATTCCTCGCTATTTAGCAAAAAATTCACTGAACCCTCGCTAACAATACTCCAGCAACATTGCTATTTAATAAAAAAAATTAAATTAATGTTTCTCCTGGAGTTCATTTTGTTTAGACCATTTATACATTTTTTATACACGCGCCCCTACGTCGCAAATTTACTTAATTTTCTATTTAATTTATTGCATCTCGAATCCTTTAAACTTGAATAAACGCTTACCGATTGTTTAGGAAGATAATAATTCACACTAAAGCCCTCTGCTTTAATGATTTTCTCTGTATGACTCACAGATTTTCTGCTTTCGTATCAGAGCTCAAAACGCTAGCAAATTTTTATTTCAATTGCAGGGTTGATTTAGTTTACATGAGTAAAATCTGTTTCTGGATATAAGTATTATAAAATTTGAAACGTGAATTATTATTTTTTGGTACCCCTGTTTAAAATGAAATATTATTCAAATAAATTTTGAACTTTATATTATTGACTTAAAGTCCCCTAAAATATTTGACCAAGTGTTCTTGTTCGGAACAGCTACGGTGAGGGGAAAGTAGTAGATACTTGATAATCATATAAATTATTGCAACCGCAGAGGATTTCCCTGTTCATAGGAGGCTTCAGAGCTAAGAAACTCGGCGAAATTCTAAACCAGTGTTAAAATGTTTATTATATTTACGGTACCCCTTCCAAACGATTTTCATCTTAATACAGTTGACAATTTTAAATTTAGAAAGTCACAACCAAGGTTCCAACAATTATGCACATGTTTCGATCTTACAAGGGGCGAGCCAACATTGTCACTCACCAATTTGTATCATTTTCAATATACTCGTACCCTTTGATCATAATTAGTTATACATTAGGTGAAAATTTTAAATTCTTTAATTCAGCCAATTTGGAGAAAATCCATTTCAAAGAACGAAAATTGCAGGTAATTTTGCAAATAAATACTTGCCTCCAGGACCTTAAGATTATGGGAGGGCCAATGATCCACTGCTCCTAGGCGCCTGGATGCAAGCACCAATTCTTTACCCTGTCTAGACATTTTACTGACAGGAGAACATATGAAAATAAACTAGTGATTTCTACAACTTTTCCTCTATCTGGCACTGATAAGATTGACTAAGATCGAAATGTTATGTAATTATTGATTGGAAAAATGCGTACTGGGTATATCAAACAACCAGTGGCGGATTTCCCAACAGGCGCAAGATGCGCGCGCTTAGGGCCTCGTAAATCCAGGGGCCTCAACATAAGGAAAATTTAATTTTTATTAATTAAATTCCTGTTGTAATAAATACAGGAAAAATAACGATAAAATTCTAAGCCCTAAATGCCTTATTTGCAGTTATTTTGATTTCAGTGCAATTTTTGATTTAAATTTTTTGATAAAAATTAATTATTGTTCAAATATTTTGTAACTTCATGAAAATATTACCTACGTTATAAAGTTATAATAAACATAGGAAAAATAATTTAAAAAATTCTAAGGCCTAAGATGTCTTGGATTTGCAGTTATTTTGATTTCAGTGCAATTTTTGATTTAATTTTTTGTTAAAAATTTAATTTTGTTCAAATATTCTGAAACTTTATGAAAATATTAATACCCTTGTAATAACACAGGAAAAATAACGAAAAAATTCTAAACCTTGAGATGCCTTAGATTTGCAGTTATTTTGCCTAATTTCAGTGCAAAATTCTTGATTTAAATTTTTGGATAAAAATTTAATTTTGTTCAAATATTCTGAAACTTCATGAAACTATTAACTCTGTTGTAATTAACGCAGGAAAAATAGCGAAAAAATTCTAAAACTTACGATATCTTGGATTTGCAGGTATTTTGATTTCAGTGCAATTTTTTATTTAAATTTTTTGATAAAAATTTTTTGATAAAAATTTAATTTTGTTCAAATATTCTGAAATTTTATGAAAATATTAATTCTGTAGTAATAAACACAGGAAAAATAACGAAAAAATTCTAAGCCCTAAGTTGCCTTAGATTTGCATTAATTGTAATTTCAATGCTATTTTAGGTTTACATTTTTTGATAAAAATTTAATTTTTTTCAAATATTCTGAAATTTTATAAAAATATCAATTCTGTAGTAGTAAACTCAGGAAAATTAACAAAAAAATTTTAAGCCCTAAGATGCCTTGGATTTGCAGTTATATTTTGATTTCATTGCAATTTTTATTAAAAAAAAGTATTAAAAAAATAAATCGTCTGCGGTGCTGGTGAATGGGGCCCCCGGCCATCAGGGGTTCAAATTAATTGCTTTAGGGAGTGTAGGATTAGTGGAAAATCTTAGAGGGGGGCCTCTAAATTGAATTGCGCCTGGGGCCTCATAAGTTCTAAAACCGCCACTGCAAACAACATCAGAATTCATATATTTTTGATTGAAAAATATTAATTTTCAGATGTTAATAAAAATAAAGACCTTAAGTGTTATTTTGTAGGCAAAAGAATTTACTAAATTATATTTTTTAATGCAATTAAAGTTTTAATTGAGTACAAGTGGGTGAGTTGAAAACAAACAAACGTTAAACTGAAAAACTTATTATGGCCGGAACATTTTCTAACAGTTTGTTTCATTTTCATCCAACCGCTTCTGTCAACTAATTAGCTAAATTTTTGAAAATTAAATAGATTGCATAAAAAATGTTATTGAATTTAAATACCTATAATATTTTGTATGACAGTTTGACAGTGCAGTTCCATTTAAATATAACTGATTTCTTTTGCATTACATTAACTTTTTTCAAGTTTCAAAATTTCCTTTTTAAATTTTAGAGAAATTTATTTTACTAGTTAAAAAAGCTATATTATTTACGTATCGACAATAATTATTATTCACAAAAATGTTTTCTCATTAATTTTTAAGGATACGTCAGAAACTGTTAACGAAAAGTTAGCACAATAGTAATGTGAAGGTTAATATTAATAAGTGTTAAACAAATATTATTAAATCAAAATAAAATTTTAGTACCTACTATAAATATAATAATTTAAATTAAAAAAAAAAAGATTAGTATTTTTAAGCTTTCAGCTACATTTTTAACCTTCACCAGAAAATTCAATTCGATTATTTTTTAATTTAAGTTGTTACCTATTCATTTTTTAATATTTTAGTTCAAATTGCTGTTCGGACAATGTGATTTTTCTGTCGATAAAAATTGTACAGTTGGCCCATTATAAAAATTAATTCAATAGTACTAAAAAAATTGTTAAAGAAAGTGTGAAATAAGTAATAATCTAGGGGCGTAATACACTGGCAACTGCAAGTTTAAATTCGGTGACAGAGAAGACAACAACAGCTCTAAAATCGATCTTTGTGACCCGAATACAGCAGCTCGCACCCTTGCTATATTCCCGTATAAAGCACTGTTAGATGCTATGGGTAACCTGACTTTTTGAATTCTAGAAAATTTTATTACAAAGTATCGCATTTAATTTTTGAAATAACTTTTTAAAACACCCTTATTTTATTATATTGCGGATATTAAATAAAAAACGTATTTCCTTATTAATTTAAAATAACTCTACACCAAATTGTATTAAAAATGTTTGGGGAGTAATGCAAATTTTTGAAATTAAAACGTTTTAATGGTTGTAATCGCAAATGATTGCATAATTAAACCGCGTTGTCAAATTGTTAGCAACATAAGTATAGACCACAGATTATATGCAAATATATCTCGACCAACATCCCAGGAATCATAGACAGAATTAGAATGAAATTTGCATCGGCCACAAAAGCTCTTTCAATTTGATTTCGAGTGATGAGCTTTTATTTGGATGTGGTTCAAATATCATTACTATCGACCTATATATTGCCAATTACTTTTTGTCTTATCGTATTATGTCGAGTTCACTTTTTGCCAATATGGGTAGTGCGTTATTTTTACATGATAGATATCATTTAAAGAAGAAGACCAAAACCGCGAATCAAGATCGTTTCGTAATTTATTAGTCTTCGCTGGAGCCAATACATCGTTAATTATAGCTTATTAAGTATTGGATCCTATTAAATTTGAATTAACGATCACGCCGGATTTTATGCTTTAGTTACTTTAAAATATGCACAAAGTTGTGTTGAAAACTACAAATTTTCTAGGTTGAGCTGTACAAAAATGTCCCATTTTTATAAAAAGGATTATTAACAATTAAAGTTTAGCACGTAATTGCGAATTAAGAGCTTTTATGTAAATTTCGAACAAAGGAATAAGAAATTTTACTTTTTAATTATAAAAATGCATTTTCACTACGCGACTAAAAAAATTTTCACACAAGTTTTTATTTTAGATACGTTCAATAAGTTATTGCAAATTGTGATTCAAATGTTTAGAAAGTTTGAGTATAACTTTTTTTTAAGTGGTGTCAAACTCTTTTATCTTTCTCTTTATTTCGTAATTAATTTATCGAGAATTAATTTTAATTTTGTCTGAAATTTAAGTACCATCAAATTGTAAGGAATTCTTGTTGCAGTTTATAATTTATGAATGAAATTTCGTAATATCCTGAAACGTTTTATTAATTACTGTAAGCTCAAGCTAACGGCGTTTAATGAAAAATTAGTCATTTTTAAAGACCGAAATGCTGCTATTATATTTAAATGGTTTATCTGCTGAGCTTTGTTGGTGTTGAAAGTCTGAAATTGCAATGACAAAATTAATGTGTGCGAATCAACAAAAATTAAGCATTTTAACTTTTTCGAATCTTTGTTCAAAAAATTTTAACTTAAATTTCTCGTTTACAAAACTTATACATTTATTATTGAAGTTTTACATTTTAATTTGATGCAATCGAAAACTTTTTTGAGGGAAATTGCAAATAGACTTAAATTTGCTCTAGGTTATCTTTTGTCGAGAAAATCTTTTTTATTTGATGCTTCTTATTATCTTGGATTAACTGGGTTAAGTGTAAAAACCTTCAGGCTTTTTTCTCTGTAGTGTTTTTCAAAATACCGCAATTGTTAAAAGAATTGCCAACTTTTTGTTTGTTCTATTTATTTTAAAATAAAAATTAAGTATCTTTGTTGTCTTTGGTGTAGTATTTTCTTTACTATAATGCAAAATCTATTTTCTTAGTGCGTTTTTGGTAAATTAATTTATTTTTTCTGTAGTTATGTTGGAATTATTATCTTACCGTGCTAAAATAAAGTATAAAATTTTATGAGGCTGATGAAGAAGATGTACTAAATACTATAGTGCTTTTTTTTAGTCAACTATACGTCAAAATAGTGGCAATCCTCGAGGGTAGACGAACACATTATACCATCGGAGAAAGCGAAAGGTCAATATTGGTATAGTAAATATGGCATGTGAATTGTAGTCCTTGTCTTTTCATTACATGTCCCATCTTACATTATCCTAATCATTTCTTTCCACAATTTAATAGTATAATCCTTCGTAATTAGCGATTAGAAATTAAACATAAATAAAAAATTGTTTTCCATAATTTTTAAGACGGATAAAAGATGTCCCAAGATTTTCACAATAATAGAAAATATTAATCTTAGAATGATTATTTTACTACAGATGCAAGTATTTCGGAATATCTTTTTTCTTTCTTGATTATTTTCTGTATCAAATTTGCTTCAAATCAGAAACAGAATGGGAGAATTTTTATCGCGATTTAATCCAATTCGCCTTTTGGTAAATGTAAAAAGTAAACGTGATAAAAAAAAGCAGTGGTATAATAAAAATATAACATATTTCCACAAATTTAATAAGATTAATTGTGACACGTTTAATGCGGAGCATTTTGTAAACGAAAAATCTAAATTTTCTATCTATACATAAAGTTAAGTTAAAGTTCCTATAACTCACTCATTCATTAAATTGTCTATGGATCAATCAACAAGCTTCAATTACTTGGTAGTATTTAAGGCATCACCAATATTATATAAAAATTTGATGTCATATTTGTAAAAAGTGCATCGTGAACAAAATTTAAGATAATAAATTTCCCATGATTATTTTCTACTTTCGTGTCCTGTTTATTAAGGATTTGATCTCTAATTTCAATTCAAGATCGTCATTCATCTCGGTTAAATTTTTGTTTAGAATAATTAATCTTTAATATAAATATTTACGTAGTTTCAATGTGGAAAAGTAATAAACTGAAATTATATGTATTCAAGAATTGAATTAAGCATAAAGCTTGCAGCATCTGGTACGAATTTTTGTATGTTACTATTGACCAGAGTTGCAGTGACTTTCAAGTAGCTCAATCTATACTTTTATTTTATTATTTAAGCTACTTTTGGGTGCAAATTGAAATATTTTAAATTAAATAGAAATTATATAACTTTCTGATCCTTTTTATGTAATCACGTAGTAACAGTTAAATGTACATTATACTGTCTAAGTTTACATCAGCATGAACGTGTGCTGTCTAGAAAACTTTGTTAAACAGAATTGTAATTAGTACAACATTTTTGCATTTTGTTTAAACAAAATGAACTAGGAAATTCTGCAGAGCTAAGCTAACCTGCCGCAGTAATTAAGACGAAGCATCATATGATGTTGCCTACCCACTAATCTGATATTGGACATTGCTCATCACGTGATAATGGTACTACGTTACGATTGGCTTATTGTTAGAGGAATGCAATATCCAATCAAGTGGAAAATGTGACGTCTTTCTATTTCTACCTTAACATTAGAATTTAAAACTTTTAATTTTTTTACAAAGCACTATCAAGTGTTCAATTAACAGATAATTGCTTTATTTCCAGTTAGTTATTTCTCCGAAAGCTAACCTTTTTGATTTGCAACTGAGGACAGGCAACCGAACTCTCATTCTTCAGATTGTGGCTTGCAAAAATAAAATTATGTTTTAAGCACTTCATGCAGAGGGAAATTATCTTATTTATTTTAGGGCAAATCAGATCTAAATTTATAAATAAGAAGTTACTTATTCACTACCACTGACAATTTAAAGTATAGCTTAAGCTATTTCTCTTTTGGAAAAAGTAGGTTGCCTAACATTTTTGGGTTTTAATAACTTCTAAACAGAAAAGTTTTAAATTGATAGCAAGTTTTGAGTTACTATCAGGAGAGATATAATCGAAAACTTTTTTTTTATTATGATAATAGTACTAAAACAGCACTATTATGACTGCTAAATTTGGAAATTTTTAGATAGTAGTATACGAATCGCCTTAAATCTTTTCGTTACATTAAAAGAAATTTTATTTTTTTCCTCATTGGTTGTTTAATTTATGTTTTAATAACCGCGGTGCAACCTATTAACAAACAGATCGATTATTTTTGTTACAGCAAAAAGGCATAATATAAAACAGCACTAATGATGTCTTGAAAGTACAATGAAAATATGAAAAATGATCAGTAGCTTCTTTATTATTTCCTTTCATCGAGTTTATTTTTCCTTTAGCCGAATATCAAATGTTTGTCTTGTTTGTTGTTGCTACATTAATTGATTGATGAGATACAACTTTGAGCTACCAATCACTTACACACAAATTTAATTACTATTGTAACTTTTTCGTCTATTATATTATATTTTCTCTTTTTTATAGACCCATCAAACTTTTTTGAAAATATGAATTTTGATTATTAAGTTAAAAATAAAAAGCATTGCTAGTTAAATATGTTGCGTTAATTTTTTCTTTATTAAAATTATTTTTGGTGTAAAGCGGTATTTTTTTCAAATCTATTTTGACGTAAAGATCGGTCAAGATCGTGATCAGGATTTGTTCAATGTTCCTTGAAGAGTAGCACTTTACAAACATCGATTGACAAGATACTCGGATTTTACTTCCCTTTTATATTCTCTTACAAGTATCACAAAATAAGAAGACAAGGTACAATAAAGTAGTCTCAAAGGGCATTTATAAAAATGCAACTTTTTAAAGATTTTTAAAAACCTACGCGTAAAAATTAAATGAAAATTGTGCTGCAGGGCAAGTACAAAAAATTGTGTATTCCTCGGTTAAAAAGGACTATTGTTACTAAAAAATTAAATAACAAAGGTGATATTATTTATGCTAAGAGTTTAAATGTTAAATATCCCCAAAAGAACTTTTTTGAAAATTTTTCTTTCATTATTTTTAATTAATTTCATTATTTTTTTAATGCATGAGTTTATATTTTATCGTGTAACATATAAAAATTTAAATTTGATTTCAATAAAAGGAAGAGTTTAAGGCTATCTTTGCGATCAATACGTAAAATAGTAAAAACGGCAATAAAATATTTTATATGGTGCATGAAACAATTCAAGTTTTATGAATAAAATGAAATTATCAAAATGACATTATTCAGCACAATGGTAGTTTGTAATAACCATAACCACAGCTTTTTGTAGATAATTCAAGTTCAAATCAGTTATTTCAACAGCGACAGACATGTTTGTATTATATGTATTTTCTTAGCGCCACATAGTTGAAAAGTTTTAGAAATATCTAATAATAATAATCAACCCTCTAATAGTTACAGTTAATTTCCAAACAATGCTAATAATTTTTCATGTATTAAAGTAACAGTAAAGTAAAAAATTGAGATGACCATTGGATTCTTTCCCTAACGCAAAAAGTGAACTTTTTTCTCACGGAATTCTATAAATTAATAAATATTGTGGGCAGGGTGGGCAAAATACATGAAAATATGTATTTGAAATACAAATTACAAAATACATTTGTTTTGGGTATTTGAAATTCAAAATACAAAATACATTTGTTTCGAGTATTTGAAATACAAAATACAAGATACTGTATTTCAAATACAAAATACATTACATTTTCAGATTTTTATGTTTTTGAGGTATTTACAAACAAGAGCAATTCTTTATTAAACATGATTATGTATTTAAAATACATTATATTGGAGTATTTAATTATATTTCTTAAATATAAAAAAAATTTGAAAAATTTTCTGCCAAATTTGCACGTGTTTTAAACTGCCTCTGCGCAGGTCTGTTTTTTTTTAAGTATCTTGATAAATCGATTTAGATTTACAATTTAATTAATAATGACGTCTTTCATTGGTTGAAAAGAATGAAAGAAAAATTTCAGTAGTTTCATAAGGCTCATCTTTTAAAATCATGCAAATTATGGTCGAAGCGAGACTTCATTTATAACACTTACAATTCTTTAAATTTAAACAATTTCAATTAAATGCGCGTTTTTGATATAAAATCGCTAATTAACATAATCAAAATATTAACCCGTTATCAAAACAAAATTAAATGGAAATTTTTTTCAAAAGTCAATAACCTTATCGATTTTAAAGTATTTTGTACAATATTTTTTAAATTGTATTTGAAATCGAAAATACAAAATACATTTGTTTTGGGTATTTGAAATACAAAATACAAATACATTGCAAATATGTATTTGAAATACAAATTACAAAATACAAAATGTATTTCAAATACGTATTTCAAATACATGTATGATTGCCCTGATTGTGGGAATTTTATGTACGTAATGCCAAGTTTCATAAAAATCAAAGAAAGATATTTTTAAAAGTCGATTGCTCAAAATCATACCCACGGAAGATTTCATTGTGTATCTTTAAATCCACATGATATTCTTTATTTTGGTGAGAAGTTTAATATAATTTAGATAATACGATATATTAAATGACAGAACACGTGGTGAAAAATATCTTCACTAAAAGAATATGCACCGAGCACTTCAGAATTAAAATTTGCAAAATTTTACATACGTTATTCGTTACACGTTATGAATAGGGTCCGGATTTGTAGGCATTTGCATGTTTTTTTTTTGGTACAGGCACGTAAAAACTTTTAAAATGGGAGCATGTTTTACGCCTTTCTGAATCGTTTTATATAGTTTTTATTTTGCCTATAATGCATATTTTGAGTTTAAGTGCATAATTAGCGGTTTGTTGCCCATATAATGCTTATTTGCTTATATTGGTATATATTTTGCATATTTATCAAATCAAGTAATAAAATTTTAAATAATTTTAATTATTCTCTTTCTGATATTGCCGCCTTTTGTATTATTTAAAACAATAATTTTAATTAATCAACAACAACAATTAGTCAACTGTAGGTGATTCAGTGCAATAACTGCATATTCTATTAATATTACTGTTCTGATCATGTTACCAAGAAGGTGTATGTGCCCCCCCCCCCCATTTCAAATTTTGACTCCAAAATAGTCTCAATCGTTTGTGCCTGTTTGTGTAACCATTATTTTCGTTTGTACCCAAATAGTTTTCGAGATATTTCAAAATTAATCTGGGCGAGGAGGCTGGAGACATCCTAGCCCCCCCCCCTATTTCGAATTTTGACTCCAAAATAGTCTCAATCAATCAATATTTACAGTTTTTTGTAAATATTTTTTGTAAAAATAGTCTCAATCGATTATACTTCGTTTGTGCCTGTATTTTTAGTGCATATTTGAGTGCTTATTTTGAAGTTTTTAGACCATATTTGCATGCATATTTTCAAGTTTTTTAGTGCCTACAAATCCGGCCTAGTTATGAATTACAATCCTGGGATTACATTTTTGTAGTATACCAAGGATTTTGTGAAAATAAAAAACATTTCAATATTAAATACCTACTACTTCTTGCAATAATTGAAATAGTACAAAAAAGTTTTAATATCGTAAATATATTGTGGCATAAATATTTATAAATCAAATGGATTACTTATTAAATTAATAAATTAACGGCAAAATTTCATTACGAAATGTCCGAACCTAGCATTTGGTAAAATAAACAGCCATTGGTCGTCTTAGGACTAACAGTAACCTGTGCACTGAATTGTAGTGCGAAGGGATTTTAATATTCGTAATCCTTCTTTATTTAAAATAGTTGTTTTTGTACAGTAAACTTTGTTATTGATATTTATAAAAATTAATTTATATATATTTTTTAATTTCACTTAATTTCTTAAATTTTTTACTATAAATACATCAAGATACTTTTAAATTTTCGGTAAAATCGGGGAGTAATCGTCAAAATTTCTAATTCGAATTAAAAATTAAATAGGTCTGCTCAAATCCGCGATATTTTATGCGTAAAATTTTTTACCTTTTGGCAATGGGATAGTTTGGGGTGTCACATTTTTTGTCTATTAAATTGGATCTCACAAGGTCGAATAATATTAACGATTATCTTAAAACATGATAAATATATTTTTCCATAACTAACAAGGGGAATGCTAACAGTGGCACTCACCAAGTTACACTATTTTTAATATACCGTTTGTTCATAATTAGTTTTACATCAGGTGCTAATTTAAAATTCCATAATTCAGCCAATTTGGAGAAAATCGATTTTGAAGAATTTTACATTGCATACATCGCGAGTAATATTTTATAGCATTTCATATGCAATACGATTATGCAATCCATGATGTTCACATGAGAAATACATGGCATAATTCAAATGCAATCTATAATACAGTAATCACACGAATTCGTTCTTCAAAATCGATTTTCTCCTAATTGGCTAAATTATTGAATTTTAAATTTTCACCTGATGTATAACTAGTAATTACGACCAAAAGTTTATTAAAAATGATGCAAATTGGTGAGTGCTAGTGTTGGCACTCCCCTTGTAACTTAATTTCAATTTCTAATATTTAAGAGAACTCTGTACAATAATAGGAAAAAGCGTAACTCGTTGCAAAACGGACGTCCTTAATGAGGAGGAAGGGAAGTTACTTTGTTTGAAATTGTTTCAAATTTTGTTCTTTCTAATATTAAGAAAAATTACGTCAATAGATATCCATAATGGTGGCTTAAAGTAGATGTTTCTGGAGTTATTTAATCACGAAACGTTTGGATTAAATTTTTATTGGAGAAACGGATACGATTAGCAATTATTTTTGAAAGACTGAAGCGATTTGATCATAACGAAGCTAAAACCTCCAGAAACTTACCATAATGAAGCAATTTTATTTTAAACTTACGTGTAATATTTCGCAAGGAAAGGATTTTATTTCCTTTGGTTGCCTAGTAGTTACGACCAACTCACCTGCAACAGAAAATAAAAATCAATCGTTAAAAAAACAATTTATTCAAAAAATAATTAATTCTATCAAAGCTGATCATACACAATAAATATAGCGACGGATTCTTAATGTAATCAACAGTTTCAATGATGTTTAACTTGTACGAAATTCACTTCGCGTTGCTTAGTAACGAGGGTAATGTAATTGAGTCGATAATAAAATATAAAGAGAATAAGTACGAAGGTAGGATCACACAAATTACATGCAAATTTATAAATACCACTTGAATTTTGCAAAGTATCGGTAGTAGTAATTGTGGGTTTTTGAACGACAAACTTTTTATGCGGGTTAGGCTCAAAATTTTATTATTATTATCATTGAGAGGTATAGTGAAAATGTTGGAGTTTGAAACTGAATATTTTATGGTTTTCCACATTTAAGGTTGCGGTTTAGAATCAACTAAGGGAGTTGGATTAGTTGAAGGTATCATGATAAACCCCTCTATGGTCTCAACGTTAATCATTTAAAGCTTCACAATTAATAGACCCAGCTTTTTGTAATGCTCGCAATTTACAAATAAGTTGTACAGCTTTTTGAATTAATATAATATAGCACACTGTTAATTAAATCAAATCTGTTATCGTGATGATTTTATATTTCAATTACGAACATATCTGATTAATTTAATTTTCATATATTACGTTGTTAATCTGATTACATTTTGAAGTTGGAGGAAATAACTTTGTAGTATAGAAGTTTACTTAAGTTTCGTGTTAATTACGTTGCATGTCCATTTACGTTACACGGCAAAGAGAATTTTAGTTAATAATATTGTCAGTAGGTACATTTTGAAATTTAATAAAAGTTGCAGCATCATAATTATTATGACGGCGGCGTAAGAAATATTTTTGGATTATTACGATTTAGATTCATAAAATATCTCGGAGCAAGTAATCCCGGTAAAAATATTAATGCAAAATTATTTGTACCGAAACTTACGAGGTTACGAAATTCAGAGGTCTCATCAGTCGATTGCTTGATCGAGTATACATAATTACTTTTACTCTAATAAGTTTATCTTTTGATTAGCCAAGTAAATTTAAAAGCACCTAAACTACAGACATACTTTTTGTGATTTTCTAGCGGATATTAAAAAAAACTTAATTTATACTTGGCATTTTTTTTATCACGTAACATAAAAAATTAGGAAAACAAGATTTTCGAAATAGAAATGTACTTTACAAAATTGTCCAAGAGTTAAAAACTAAATTGATGTTGATTTTCTTTTGTAATATAGATGTGGGTAAAAGCCATAAATGGGTGTCACGGGAATAGATTAAGTGGATTTTTGTATGTAAAAGGTGTGAAATAGACGGGGATAAGTAGGTCGGACGTGAAAATGGAAGTAAATTCCATGGTTAGCTACGGAAAAAAGTTAAGAAATTTAATAGATCGACTAGAAATGGCGATTTCTAAGTGGTGTTTGATCTTTTATTAACGTTCTGTGTTTTTATGGCTGAGCATTAACGTTACTGTCGTTTCTCTCAATAATTTATCGACCAAATATATTATTGAATAAAAATAGAGATAGGTTAAAATTTTTAGATGGATACCGAGTATATTCCACTTTAGTATTGGAAGATTTTTTTATGAAATTTTGTTCGAACCGTGGTAGTCGTCTTGTCTAAACCAATATTAAAAGTTATATATTGGAAAGACAGGGGCGACACACTTTTCAACTTATATACACATCAAGCAAGACAAGTATAAAAATAAGTTATTAGATTATCAGACGTCGAGGAAGTTACCTAACTAACTATTTTGGACTTGAAGTCCATTTAGCTAAGGCGACACTTTCAAATCAAATTTAATCAAACTTTAATATTTATTTTATACAAAGAGCAACCCTTATAGCTATACCCAATCACCGATTCAAAAACCTCACTCAATGCATGCGGTGGAAAAGGTGGGGATCTACATTTCAGGCCAAAGTAAAGAAAATTCATGTACAAAAAATCGAAAAGGTTATACAAAAGCTACGTCGCGATGTCGTCGTTCCTATTACCTACAATAAATTCTATACCTATATTTAATAAAATATATTATCCAATATCATCTAAATTGGCATTGTATCGAATAGCAAAATTAGGTGGTGTGTAATCATGATGTGGGTACAAGACTAGGCAGTTTAGAAGATACATTAATTAAATCTTCTAATCCTATAAATTTTCCATTTCATTTAAGATATGTAACCAAGTCAAGAACTCAAATTTTATTAAAAGGACCATAATATTTTGTTAAGTCGATATCGTAATCGCCAAGATCAGCTGTTATTTTTATATGAAATAACTTTTTTTACTTCATGTTTGGTGCTTGACAATTCAGGACAGCAGTGGCGTAGCTACCATAGGGCAAAGCGGTGCAGTGCACCGGGGCCCCGGAGCGCAGGGGGGCCCCCTGAGCTGTTTTTTTTTAAATTTCTAATGCAAACATGTGGAAAAAGGGGGAGGGGGGCCGATTTTTCTTTATGCACCGGGGCCCTTGTCCACCTAGCTACGCCACTGCAGGACAGTAACGATATTAGTGAATTTATAAACCTCAAGTCTACAAACTAATCGAGTTTATATGAAAATTAACAATGTTATGACTACAAATTTAATTTATGCCTTATAAAGTTGTAGTATAGTGGATATGAAACATATCGCGCGAAACTTACAAACATCACAAATATACGTTATTAAATTGAAACTGCAGTGAAATACAATTTCATAAGATTTTTTCCATGGAGTCCATGGGTGAAACTTTCCACAAGAAGGTCTTTAAATTATAAGCAAGCTTTTGCTTATAATAATAATAACATCTTTTAATTGAATATTGTAGTCTCTCAGCTGTTTGTTCCCATGTACAGTAAATTTAATTGTTTGTTGATTAGTTAAAATTGGTTTAGTAAGTTTTTAAGCAATTAAATTTAAATTAGTTGGCGTAGCTTGTGAGGCTACAAAATAGCCTCTTCAATATCGGATGGGCAGGGTTGCTAATCTTTCGTCAACTTTGTATAATATGCGTTTCTACGAACAATGAATATTAAATTTTTTCATATTTATTCTCAAAATGCGATTTGATAAGTAATCATTTTATTTTACTATGCAATTGAAACCTTCACAAAATGTATAACATTGTGTGCTATCAAAGGTGCCAAGACTTGGATAACATATTTTACAAATCAAACAATTTAAATTAAATTATATATAGTTCGTAATCTTCAATTAAATTGTTAAATTAATTTTAACGTAAATTAAAAAGATATATTAGCCACAGCAGTGGAGTAACGTGATCAGTAGGGTCCGGATTTGTAGGCACTAAATAACTTGAAAATATGCAGGCAAATATGCTCTAAAAACTTTAAAATAAGCACTCAAATATGCGCTAAAAACAGGCACAAACGAAGTATAATCGATTGAGACTATTTTGAATCCGAAATTCGAATATCAAAAGAGCATGTATCCAGCCCCCCCCCCAACTTAAAATAGAATTATCTCGAAAACTATTTGGGTACAAACGATAATAATGTTTGCACAAACAGGCACAAACGAATCACAAACGATTGAGACTATTTGGAGTCAAAATTCGAAATGGGGAGCCCCATGTCTCCAGCCCACCCCCAAGCTTAATTTTGAAATATCTATAAAACTATTTGGATACAAACGAAAATAATAGTTGCACAAACAGACACAAACGATTGAGACGATTTTGGAGTCAAAATTTGAAATGGGGGGGGGCTAGGGACATGCACCTTCTTGGTAACATGATTAGAGCAGTAATATTAATAGAATATGCAGTTATTGCACAGAATCACCTACAGTTGACAAAGTAGATATTAATTAAAATTATTGTTTTAAATAATACAAAAGGCGGCAATATCAGAAAGAGAATAATTAAAATTATTTAAAATTTTATTACTGGATTTGCTAAATATGCAAAATATATACCAATATAAGCAAATAAGCATTTATAGGCAACAAATCGCCAAATATGCACTTAAACTCAAAATATGCATTATAGGCAAAATAAAAACTATATAAAACGATTCAGAAAGGCGTAAAACATGCTCCCCTTTTAAAATTTTTCACGTGCCTATACGCAAAAAAAACATGCAAATGCCTACAAATCCGAACCCTAGTGATCAGTGGTTGCGTTAGCGAGAGGAAAATCTGGGTTCAAATCATGGACCTAATATAATTTCTTAGGTCGGCTTTCAGTGGACATTCACACGCTGTGGTGAAACAAAATACAAGCAAACAAAAATCCCAACCCAAAAAACCTATAACAAACAAGATTGCTCGACAAACTAAAATTAATTAAAAATCAACATTCAAAAGCATTTAAAAGAGCTAATAACCTGGTACTAGCTAATAATCCACGTTAATGTAGATAAAAAAATTAATTTGTAAAAGGTTGGTTGAAAGGTGCAATTTTTAACCCTCCAGTGGTCGCGTGGTCTACGATCGTAGACCATGCTTTTTAAGCATTCTTTAAACCTCCATAGCTCGTAACAGTTCGAATTATATCGGTTGCATCTTTGAGTAGCTGACAAAAATTAGTCAATCTTTCGGATCTATACTCTGTTTACCCAACAGGTGCACCGAAGCTCCTCCCTAAAAACGCGCGGGATATTCGAATAGAATTTTTCTATTGCTCAAATTTTGAAACTCCCGTTTACAACACTAACGTCATTGTTTTTTTAACCTATAAATTAATTTTTAATGTCATACAATCATTTGAATTTTTATGTAGAAATTTTTAGCGTGTGAAACTGGTTGAAGCACTCATTGGCTTAAATTTTTGGGGAGGAGCCTTGGTGCATCTGTTGGGTAAACAGAGTATAGTAGTTTTTTAATTTTTAAAGTGATAAATTATTGGTTTTATTAGTTCTGAAACAGGGCTGGTCTACAAGCGTAAATCACGCGCCTAACAGTGGGTTAAAAATATGTGAGTTTATAGTTCCGACTTAAAATGGAATGTAATCTGAATTTAAGTACCTAATCCTTTTAAACAACTTAAAATAGAAAAAGGGAAATTTTTTAAAAATTGTGAAAATCATAGAAATAGGAGGGCTAACTTTGGTCGTCACAGATCTGCACCACTATAGGGCCCTTCAGACGATCAATATATATTGTCAATAAAATATTGTCAATACTGACAATAAATATTGACACAGTGCATTTGACTCAGACGATAAAATATTTATTGACCCTCACACGTTCAATAATATTGACAATATCAATATATTGACAATATTATATTGATCGTCTGAAGCGGCCTTATCATTAAAGCCGGTTTACACTATATAGGGCCGTTCAGACGATCAATATATATTGTCAATAAAATATTGTCAAACTGTCAATCAATATTGACACAGTGCATTTGACTCGGACGATAAATATTTATTGACCTTCACACGTTCAATAATATTGACAATATCAATATATTGACAATAATATTGATCGTCTGAAGGGGCCTTATGATTTCTCATCTCCCTTGTCATAATATGTCTTCTCATATGAGACATATTGTTAAGGGCCCTTCAGACGATCAATATATTATATTGTCAATAAAATATTGTCAATACTGTCAATAAATATTGACACAGTGCATTTGAATCAGATGATAAATAATTATTGACCCTCACACGTTCAATAATATTGACAATATCAATATATTGACAATATATATTGATCGTCTGAATGGGCCTTTATGTTCAGGCTATTATGATTTTTGATATTACAGAAGTCATGGCTAAATAATAAGCTCGGTCATAGCAAAACAATAAGTAATTTTCAGGATAGGACGGTGTCTATTTTGCTATGACTATTAAAAAGTAGTTAGGTAAGCAGGGCATTGACGTCATTGTCCGGCCATTGACGTTAATGACCAAATTGTCATCATTGACTTAACATAATATACATATCAAAAAAATTTATTTAAAAATAAACCATTGTTTGTACATTATATAATAAATTATTTTTATAACATTAAAATATAATTTATAACATTTTAGCAGTATTACCTAATATTTTATATAATTATGTAATTCACAACAAGTTAATGCTATTTTATGTACATCGTCTCTTCTTTTTAGTCAATCACAGCGGTTTTGACGTTTTAAATAATATGAAAGTCATAAGCAAATTACACAATGTAAACATAAAAATTGTTGGTCATGTAATATGAGCGTTTCGTACGATTTTAACCATGACTTCTCGTAAGACTAAGTTATCGGCTTTTATACCATTAGATCCCAATTAAAACTTCATAATGTGAAAACTTAAAATCCCTTAATTTAGTCAATTTGGAGAAAATCGATTTTGAAGAACGAAAAACCATTGCATACATCGCGAATAATATTTTATAACGTAACATAATGCAATAAGATTATGCAACCCATGTTGCTCTCATAAGAAATACATGGTTAACGTTGACAAAACGAAATGCAAATTATACAGTAATCATACGAATTCGTTCTTCAAAAGTGATTTTCTCCAAATTGGCTAAATTAAGGGTTTTTAAATTTTCATATCATGAAGTTCTAATTGGGATCTAAAGGTATATGGTAGTTATGGTATATGGTAAAAACCAAAGTTAGAGGCTTTTTTAATATATTGCTCAAGTCACCTTAGCTCGTGATTTAACCCAAGTATTCAAATTGATTTTATATTTACAGATGTACAATACTAGTAAATTTGGCTAAAACTTCGATGAACTTTAATGTCATGAGCGCAACCTATCGTAGAAAGTTGTGTACGACTTCCACCAATGGTACTTGATTATTCAGCATTATCTTACCACAATCTTACTACGCCAGATAGCGTCAGGGCTTTAAAGTTCCTTAAGGTTAAGGAAGATTCTTCAGTTTGTTGTCGAGTTCATCGATTTTTTCTTTAAAGGTTGACCCGTATTTTTCACAAATTTGGATATAGCACATTTTCTAGTGGATCATTGATCAATTTTTATACATTTGATTTGACAATGACAATCGGTCATTGCCTTGTAGCTAACGCGATCAACTGCGAATGCGGGGTACCGGGTTCAAACCCGGGGAGAGTCATAGACTTTCTTATGACTAGTCGCCGTGCTTCGGAAGGCACGTTAAGCCGGTGGTCCCCTGGGTTAGTGAATTGCCACCATTAACATAAAAACCAGGAAACAAGGCACATCTGAAGGCAAGTCTAGCAAGCTACCTGATGATGTAAAAATATTTATATGCTCAAGGTTTCTTACACTGCTGAGGAAACGACGCAGTTGTTGGTAAAATAACAGGCTTTAGCTTACTAAAAGAGGATTCTCTTAGAAGTGCTTCTGGAAAATGAAAGAAGAATAAGAAGAAGAAGATATAATTGATTTTACAGAATTAGATTACAAACTTTTGAAATTTTAAGAGTGACTATCTGGAAAATGTTCCTAATCAAGATCATAAAGTTTTTAACATTTTCTTGCTCTGAAAACTATGAAGAGTGCAGGCTGAAAAGGAGGAAAGTAATTTTTTTGTGTCAATCGTAATACAAGCTAAAAATAAGGATAATCAAAAGATATAGCATATTAAAGTTGACCGTACTAATTACAACATGAAGGAAGTCCATTTTAAATTCACTCTCCCGAAAAGGCCCACATTTTGACATTCCTCCTTCTTAACCTGCACCCTTCATATAGGCTAATGGAAATGAGTAATAAATGCTTGAAACGTCGATATTAAAATCATAGTTTTACTGACTTCCTTCTCAAAAATATACAATAATCTTATAGTTAATATATTATAAAATCTTCACAAGTTGAAAACTCAAATAAAAATGATTTGTAAATTATATAATTTGTAACGTTAATTACACTCTTTCATTGTAATCGAAACATTTTCAAAAGAGGTATTTTCATTTTAAAACACAGATAACTTTGTTACCGTCACGCAATAGCGTGTTAATAGTTCATGCTCTTCCACAAAACTGTTACATTTTTTATTTCATTAAAAGTTAATCAAATTTTTATTATTAGTTAAAATGTGATTTCTTGAATTTTAGATTTTCGTATCTTATGGTTTATTAATAATTGCTACTACAATTTATTATTTATAATATAATAAATAATATACAATAAAAGGGTTCAATTTTCTTATGATCGTCTCCGTGCTTCGGAGGGCCCGTTAAGCCGTTGGTTGGTCCCCTGGGGTTTGTCACCATAAACATAAAAACCGCATGGCCGCATGCCTGCTGTAGGCAAGCTTCCTACCGGATGTAAAACAATGTTAAATTAAAAGGAATTACAGGGTTTTGAATTTTATTTTGAATCGTTTTTTTTTAAATTTGAATTTGTTTTGTATGTAATGTAATATATTCGGTTTTCAAATGCATTACAACGTTGTCCGAGCCCAACTACCACCCTCGTCGAATTGGAATTGGTTTATTAGCATTTTACATTTTTTACCTACGACGAGGAGCAACCCCAACGTAGAACCCCTAACCTGGAGGACCAGAGATTTTGGATTTTTTAATTTCAATATAATATTCAAAATGTGACCATTAATCTAAAGCTTGCAAGGATCACACTTCATCATTCATTCTTGCATTCACAAAAAATCATAAATTGATAAACCCGGTTATATATTTTTTAAGAGTAATAAATGAACGTGCAATCAGATGCGAGAGGCTGTTACCGACAGAGAGACAGAGAGACATTATTTTTTTGTAAGTTATTCCTTCAAATTTGTTTTCAAAATTGTCCCAACAGCAGAGCTTCATGATCCAATTTCCCCACATGTTGGTTTTTGTTCTGTATATCAACATCAGGTTAGTTTTCCATAAGAGCTGGCCCCGATTTCAAATATTTCATGTATTTCTTAGTTTTGCTTCCAAATTAATTAGCTCGATACTTAGTACTTGCATATCATTTTAAACAATATTTTTTATAGATAATACGCAATTGAGCCGTCGATAGCAAATGTTGCAAGTAAGGGTGGAAGTAATATACTTATAATAATGACAGAATTGCATCGGCACGTGTCTCAAGCACGTGCTTCATACACGTGGCTAATTTTAAAATATAGGGGTAGTGATAATTTTCTATTGCAAGAAAGCGAATACTTCAATTTTCTCTAAAATGCACACCGTTTATGTTTACCAACAATATCATTTTCTAACAATGGAAAATTTAATGTATCATAATTATTATATTAATTAATTACATTTGTCAAAAACGATTATATCCAATATAGATTACATCAATTTAATTTGGTGTGTCAACTATTAGGAGTGTGTGTATGTGAAGCGAACACAAATGCCAACTGGTGATGACATTAACGTGCTTTGACAAGATATAACCCATCCTCTCTTTCTCTTCGTCACTCTATCCTTCACGTGCAGCTTCAGCTTCATTTTAATATAATGAAATAGTTCAAAAATTTTGTTAGTGGCATTTTCAAACAATTTTTCAATTTTAACCAGCACAAAATAAACTCAATCGATATTTTCGAGATGGGTTCCATTCCTACCAATACATAGTCTAGTATTGGGTTTATGATGTTCTACCCGGCACTTGTAACTCCATTTTTATATATCGATTTCTTATATTTGTTCACAAAATTATTTCAAATATTTGATGTTCCATTGTTATTCTCTTACCAATGTTTACGTTTGCACTAAGAGCGAATTACATTTTTTTACCATTCCGAAAGTCAAGCCTTACTCGATAAATTCATGTTAATCATGTATGAACTTTTTTTTATTTTCTGCGGTAAATATAAACACCGACCAATTAATTATCCCTCTGCAACTCTTTCGACGTGTAAACGAACAATTTTAAAACTTGGGGTGACTTTTCAGGCATAATATGACGTGTACAGAATTTCCACGACCTTCACCTATATTACCTACTTTAGAATGATTATACGCGTTTTTAAACCATTTGATAGTTTAAAAATTGAAATGAAAGTAATTTTTACGGTGGAAAGTTAATCACCAACAAAATATAAAATAGCAAGTAAGACACATAAATTGAACCCTGCAAATACGTCCCAGTCTCTCGGGGGAGATGGAGAAAATCCGAAAAGCGGTGACAGAAAACTTATAAATAGAGAATATATGAAACGGCTACAAATACAATATCGATTTTTTTTTGTTCCAGAATAATGCTTATTTTTTGCAACAAAAATAAAATTATTAAGTATTAAGGTTCGTTAAGTAGAAAGTTGAAGAGGTTCTTCCCTCATTATCATTTACACGATGTAACATTATGAATTTCACGAGTTACTAATAACAACTCGAAACTTGTCCTTAATCTTTAAGGATTAAATCCTAATATTCTAATACATTAATCTCATAAAGCTAAGTAGGTGTAACTAAAATCATCCAATTACTATGCAATTTGTATCGTGGAAGCTTCACAAAGAAGATATCGTTGTATAAAAAACTCTTTTATCGCCATCAAAATATTTTCACACATTTTACTACCCTATTTTGTATTATGAGGCGATTTACTTTATAGTTGACGATTAATTTTGAAAATTACCTGAACGAGATTTAAAATGTTGGCAAATTGACTCTCATGGTTTTTATGAGGGAACATTTTTCTGTTTTTGATTTTAATTTAATTTTGTCTAGCAATTTCTTAATATTACCCTCTCTTTGAACGGAAATCGGTTTAATGGTATATTTAATTTATATGAGGTGCTCTTAATAGTTTGGGGATCTGGATGAAATCAAATAAAGTGTTTATTTACTGCACTATAACTACTATTGTATTTTAACAAAATCGCTGCTTTTCCGGAGTAAACATTTTCTACTTTAATTAATGAAATTTGGGTTTATTTTGATATATTCCAAATGTATTTCTAGAAATATATTTTAATTATAATAAAATTGTTTTATATTATTTATATTTAACATTCTGAATTATTGGTTCCAGTCAAGTTTTTTGTAATCACAAACATTTTTTTGAAGTGAAAAACTAACCATATCTGCATTTTTAGAATTACAAAAAAATGCACTAAATAAAATAAATGATTATCAAATCATTTTACCCTTAGATTATGAAATGCTCCTTATTAAACGTGTAACTATTAATTTTATCAATTTTATTAAATACTTATTACATAATATAAATATAATTAATTTATTGGAGCACCAACTCTCATTTTGGTTCTTAGTCATTAGTCAAGTTTTACTACATAATTTACGAATAAAAATAAAATTAGATTTATATTGTCGTATTCCATTTCGGGCGAAGAAGTATTTGGTTTGGGGTAATTTCTGTGAATTTGTACATAAATTTGAAAATTTGCGTGACGCCTCTGGGTTTCTGTGTCTGGAGTCGGAAAGAGAGAGACTTGCGTACGACTCCCCAAGTGGGACAATTGTGTTAATTTGAATTATTAGTAAAGTTTTTGGAAAAAGTTGAATTTTTTTTTAATAAATATAATAAACGTATTTTTCTTTTAGGCTTAATTTGGAAAGACGAGAGCAATTAGAAGATTATGATAAAATTAAGTAAATTAACATTGCGAATTAAAATTACATTGAAGTAAGGCAAGGTCTCGCGATAACGGCCGTGCGAGTGATATTTTGGATAAAGCTAGCCGGTGCACGTGTTTGTAGATAATCTGGCAATCGAATTTGTTTTAATTTTTGGAAAACGGTTTTTATATATTTGGAAAACTTGGTGGGTCGGATTATTCGATAACATTATATTCCTAACTGCCATCTTAGCCAAAACAATTCTAGGGTAAGTCTTACCGTTAATGTTAATAATATATTCTGAAATTTTAAGTAATGTATCTTGTTTTTCGTAATAATTGAACCAAAATCTCTTGGTTTGAAAGTGTTTCTTTTTGATAAACTTTGTTATTAAAAAAAAAAGTTTATGGCGTCATTATTCGAAAACAAATAGTGACGGTGGAAAATTGAATTTGATATAATTATATGGATTCGTTATAAAATAAAATTGACTTATCAGAGAATTCTTTCCAAAAAACTGTTTTTCCAATTTTAACCTTTAATTAGTGACGTGGGCGCCTTCCACGTTAAGCTGCAGGTCTCATATTTATGTACTACGTGTATCAGTGCTTATGAAATTTGTAATATGCCTTCCTCTCTAAATATAAATTTAAGATAAATAAGCGCGTTGTTTATTTTATATCATTATGCACAACAGTTTGCATATTTAACTTGTTCATCGTTTTCTTCAACAATAATTTACTACTGCTATTTTACACGCTGGTGGGTGGAAATATTGAATATGGAAACAAGAAAATGTAATGATCGGAAATTTTATGGCCGAAGTAATTCTATGCAAAAAGGTATAAATACATAAAAATGTGTTAAGATATGAACCGAAATCAACCAGGAAAGGAAATTGTTCGAGTTTATACGTCTTTTTGTATTATTTTTGTTTTCAAATTATTTTTAATTTATCATAAGTAGAGTACGGATTTCTAGCAAATTTGCTATACATAAATATTGATTGCAGAAGCGTAATTGTTATAAATGTCCACGAATTTGGAAAAAATAAGTCACTTGGCGCTATTTTTTTATGCTTATATGCTTTTTTTTTTAACAATTTTAACATTTTTATGATTAGATTTATCTTTAAGCATTTTTAGTGCTTATTTTAGCACATTTTCGATAAATTAATAAAAAAATTGCGGTAAATACATAAAAAATACCTAAAATTTACAATTTGGTTACTTTGAATTTAATATTTAGTTGACAACAGCAGGTTTTGTTTATATAACAGAAATCTTAAAGTCGGCAAAGACTTGATATTTGGAAAGTATGAACAAATTTTAAAATGCTGCAAGAACAATAAACTTTATTTGACTCAATCGCTGGTTCCAGTTCACCACAAGACCAGAAAACGTTTTCGCTAGATTTAAATATCGCGTAATACATTACCGTTGGTGGCGCCACTATATTACGTCCAGAATGGACTTTTTTTGAGGGGGGGGGGGAATTTGCCAAATTAATTAATTCAAAATTGCCAACTCTTTGTAATTGTCCATTTTCCTATTATAGGTTTAGCGGCTTTTGCCAACTACAAATTTTGAGTGATTTTGCCAACTTTTTTCCAATTTCCTAAATTATTGGGGGGGGGGGGCCGTAGGCACGTCCCTGTGTACATATTTTATTGTGTTACTTTTCAAATAAATTTTATTTAAAAAATTTATTTTAATGCTTATTAGTTATTATATATTTAAGATTGCTAATTTTTTTCTGTTCTACGAGATAACCTGAAAAAATTCGTTTTGTTGTAGTTTTCAATAAAAATTAAATAAAAGATTTTGATGGACTTTTAAAAGTCGTTAATTCCATACACAATCAGTTTTTGATTGTAGTTCACACCCAAAAAGTTAAAACTGCGCATTGTGGATTTTGTATTTAAGGCAGTCATCCCAAGTGCAGGCACTTTCATTCATATTTTGAGCACACTTTACAATTTCTTCAGCCCGAAATCGTCGCTCATTGCTAAAGTGGACTTCAGCTTAGCCACTCATCTTCAAAAAACTTGTGACCACGATATCTCGAATTCTATCGAACGAATTCCTTTGAAATTTGATTGACATATTCAGTACTCATGTAGCTATCGTGCAAATTAGGATAATATTCTGATTCATCAAGCCGTTCTTTTTCATGTGGAAGAAGTTGTGTAAAAACCAAAATTCACGAAAAAATTTTCAACAAGATGCGAAAAATTTACCTTTCAATATTTTTTAACAATCCTAGTTCCAACGATAGCTCACACATCACTGATTAAAATGCCGTTTGATAATTTTTGTTTCCGATAGAAAGCCATCAACAATGAGCGACGATTTCGGGCTAAAAATATTGTAAAGTGTGCTCAAAATATGAATAAATATCGTGGGCTTACTGCAAAAACTGACCAAGTCCATATAGGACCTTAAAGGACTATACACTGCATGGTCGGTTTTTAGTTCTCTTTTTAGGCTTAAGTTTTCGTTAAAAATTAAAAAGAAGAATGGGATTAAATTGTTCGGCTTTCGGCCCCTCTGGCAAGATTCTTTTTTTTTTTTTTTTTAATTTTAACTAAAATTTTAGTCTACAAATGAGAAGTAAAAGCTGACCATGCAGTGCAGTCCTTTAAGGTCCTAATATTGACTTGGTCAGTTTTTGCAGTAAGCCCACGATATTATGTTGTGCAAAGTTCGCAGTTGTAAGTTTATTTAGTTAGTAAAAAAATATTCCCAAAGAATACGAGAATAAAGAGCCTTAACTTGAGCTGACTGCCTTAATTCAATTGGATAAAGCGGTGATTTTCCAGGTGAAAATTAACCCCTAAAGAGGGGTGTATATTATGTTTCTCCTTAAATCTTAAAATTAATATAAATAATCAAAGCTCGTGAGATTAAGTCGTGGACCTTCTCGATGGTCGTGGAAGGTTTTAATTTGTACTAGAAGTTAAATTTCAGCATTCATAATTAATAGAAAAGGTAAAACAAGAAGTTTGCGAAAACTTTTTAATCGTTCATTTTTGAAATACGGTCCTATTAAAACAAATCTTAAAAAAGATTGCGCTTCGGTATTAAGCTTTTTTTATTTTGTCTCGACGTGCGGAAGCATAGAAAATCTATTCTAATTTTATAATGCAAAATTTTATGCGAAAGTACTTGAGAAATTGTACTTTGAAAGCTGTGCCGTAACCTCATTTGAAAGCTTTGTTCACCTGATACTTTTGAAGTCAAAGATTTGAGTTCAGATGTCTGCCCTTTTCTTCGCAAATACTACTTTACTCGCTCTGATTGTGGGATTGGAGTACCGTCATAAATATGATTTTGTTTGAACATTTTAGTTTAAGATAAAAGTGCATCTACGTGGATCGGAATCGAATTTGCATGTGAAAAATTAATTTTTGCATTCTTCTACCTTCTCCCTCTAAAAATGTTAAGAATCAGAATTATTCTCGTTAACCTCATTTAAGCTCGAGTAAAAGAAGTAAAACAAAAAATGACGTAATAAGAGATTCAAGGATCATTTCTCTTTCCCCCAGGTGATATTTAAATATTTAAGGAATAATGATTCTCCGACAATATCGAGCTATAAGGCTTCATACAAAATGCATAAGACTAAACTCCTTGGGCTATACATTTAGAAACTAAACGTTACTGTAATCTGTTAGTTCCCACCGCCGAAACATTATTCAATTATCCTGTCAGGTTATTAGGTAATAATTGCCTTTTTAATTTCTCATTAATACGGTTTGGGAGCTTTAATTAGTTTCTTCACAAAGTTCAAAAATGGATTTAGCCAAGTGTATTAAATTCGGTACCACCACGTAGATATTATTTCACTTCGCTTCGAAAAGGCTTCGCCAAAGTTTTCCTCACAAATGAGAAATTACATTAGGCGTTTTAATAACAATGTAATATTTTTTGTTTGTGTTAACTTCAGGCGAGGTCGATTCGTACATGCATGGATTTGGTACGTTCGTAAAACTGCACAGAATATTCATCGACCTTTACCCTTCCCACCAAAATTGAAAATCGAGCAACAACGTAGTTTGGTAACAAGTTGTTTACAAAACACAACCCTCTTTTCTATTTTGGCAAGATTATAGCAAAAATAGAAATCTAACAATCTTGGACGACAAAATTACTTTTTACAAAGAAATTAAATTCTTTCGATAATACATAATAATATTGGAAAAGTCGAACTTTAACCTGATTTAGTAAAACGAATAAATGTTTACAAAAAGTAACATCAGATACATCAGTAGGCACGACCTAAGCAAGCAAATACACTACCCAATCTTTCTTTTAACTTCCACTCTCGAGTAGTTGAGAATTTGATAGATTGATCGCCAAATAAGTGCGATTGCTAAAATAAGAGTAGCGTGACGCTTGTTTGGGAACAACCAAGTGCAAATCTTTAATTTTATGTAGTCGTTTAATTTTCCTTTTCTTTACATCCCTCCAAATCATAACCGTTCTAAATAACTTTTACATAAGATAAACGCAATTAAGGTTCAATTAAATAAGAGTAGGTTTTTTATTTATTTATTACTTTCTTCAAATTCCTTCTTATTAATTCTCTGTTTAATATTTATAGTTGTTATATTTAAAAATCATAATATATACCAAGTCGAGTTAGTGTTTTTCTTTTATATACGTCATAACAAAAATACTGTGCTGAAAATAAGGGTATTTAATGATGTCAGCAATGTAGTATAATACATTTTTCTGCGTTGGATTTCGATTTGATGTATAAATTTGGTAGTAAATGTAAAAGGGACCTTTAGGTTAACGTGGAATCCTAACCACGGCGCAATAATTTCAGATGACTTTAATGTACAACGAAATAGTAGTTCTTGGTATAATTTTATTAGATTTTTCAGATCAATTCGATGACTTACTTTTTGCATTAATTTATTATTTACCTTTTTCTACAATTATTTATGCATTAAATTAACCCCATAAAAGATTATATTGCTGAATTACAGTGCATCACTGAAATCCTTAAAGAAAACTTGTATTTCTTAACATAAGACAGTAATCCTATATATAGCCCCTCCAAGAGGAACTCGATGATGATTTCGAACAAACAAAATCTGGAATGGAAAGCCTCTTTCTTTACAAAACTAAATAAGAGCCATGTTAGACAACTTAAAATAAAGCACCCTGTATAGAAGGCATAAAGAGGCATTTACATAATAGGCCATAAATAGAGGAGTATTTGTGTAAAAGATTAGGTTTATTTCTGAATTAGACTTTGTAGGATACACTTTACAAATGATTCCTTTGATCACCAATTACTTTACTCAAGACGTAGCACGTCGCGTCGCCTCGAAATATGGAAGAACTTTTTATTCTCGACATTGGAAGCAAATCTTTCGAACGTATCGATTTTCTAATTTCAAATGTAGAACAAAAATGTTGTCGAATTGATTAGCTTTATTCGAACACAAACTTAATTTTGCGCTAATTTTGAACATTTTAATTTTATGTTCAGTAAAATCCATGATTAGAAAAAGTGACACGTTGCAAAAGCAATTTTAAAGGTAAATTTTAAATGAAAATTGGAATGATATTGGGTGCATTTGAATGGAAAATAGGGGTCTTTCAGTTTATTAAAACGGCATAATGGTGCGTACCAACACAAAGAGAATGGTCCTTATCGTTTGATAGAATAAAGAAAACGTAGTTTTGATTTAGGTATTGTACGTAAATTGGATACAATTTCCGTTAAAACTGATAAAAGCTCGAGGGCGAAAATGTTAACACAAAGAGCTGGTAATTACAGCGATAAACGTAGTTTCCGACTTTGTTGCTAAAACTGTTTGGCTTATATTCTTTGCAAGTATGTAAATGTGGAGAGTGCAGCTAGCTGCATCGATAATAAATGTGAGATTACTGGATAGGTGGATAGAATACCTTGCAATCTTCGCAGTGATGCGCTATGGAATAGGTCTGACCGCAATCGTAGCGAGTCAACACTTCCGCAAATTCACAAGAGATTCTAGCAGCCAGCGCATCCACCTCAAGTAGTGCGTCCAGCAGGTGGCGGCAAGTTTCCTCGTCCTGGTGCACGCTTTCTGGAAGGGTGAAATTCACCGCGTGTTCACAGCAGTGGCGCAAATGGAGTCCCTGCAGCGCGCGCCGCCTGCGCTCTGGGCTGGAGCCGCACACCTCGTCTTTGTGCGATTCTTTCAAATATTGAAGGCACTGTGTAGAACTGTTGCCAGTACAGGGCAGCGGACAGAAGGGCCCGGGGCCCCACATGGCGGAGCACGCGCCCTGCAGGTCGGTTGCACTGGCGGGCTGCAGGTCGCACGCCGACAACCAGGGGTTGATGACTTCGAGCGGCGGGGTGACGGCGAGCGCCAGGCCGGCCATCAGCAGCAGCGACAGGCCCGCCAGGGCCCGGGGCATTCTGTGTGGCAGGGCGCGGTGGCGGCTCGGTCGTCGGCAGCTACGGGAGCCGGGAGCATTGCTGCGGGCGGCCGGAGTGCCCCCCCTCGCGGCTCCGATTGCCCCCGGGGGCCGACTGCCAGGGCCCGCTAGGCCGCCCAGGTGCGGGCCCCCCACGGCCCTCGCTCATGCTGCATGCTCACCGTTGCACATCACATCACTGCACTACTACACACTAGACGCTCCCGAGATGTCCGCCATCTTTAGTAGGTATGTTGGTCACAGTCCTCCCCGCCCGGGCGCGAGCTGTGCCGGCCGTCTCTCGCTCGACACTGGCGCGGTGGTGGCGTCGACAGGCGCAAGCGTCGTAAAATCGATAGCCGCCCCCAATCAATCGCGCCACCTCGCATGCACGTCTCTAATCCGTTGCAACAACAAACACGCAGTCAGGTGCCGCCGACACGCTGCAATTTCTAGTTCTACGACAGGACGGCGCCTTCTCTCGCATCCTATTCTCAATTCCTCCTGAAAGTCGATCCTCTTTCGTGCCTTTTCAATTTAAAAATTTACTATTCTCTTCATCCTTAATCGTTATTTCGCGATACAACTCAAATTTTTAAACTTGCCGCACATACACTCTTCTCTTATTAAATGTAAACAAAACACGCATTTCGTTTTTTTTAAATTTCCTCTCACGTCACCCTTAATTCCTTAATAAATTTCCTTTCGTTTGCGTTAATTGGACACGGAAAAATTTTTATCACCATTTTTTTACACCTGTACTAATAGGAACATTTTTTTACTACCGTTGATCAAGATAAATTTTAGGTTAAACCTGAATTGGTGGCGCTAGCGATTCTGCCGATAACACAGGAATGGTTGAAGCGGAAATTTTTCAATTTTTTGACAATGTATAATGTACCTACCCAATATTTGTTTTAATGGTTTTTATGAGACCTCACATTCTAATAAAAATTAACAGAGTTAATCGAAAATTGATACATTCGGTTGAATGAGATAAAAAGAATTATGATATCAGCGCTAAAGAAAAAGCACACTTTTTTTAAGTTTCTTTTCAACAATTTTTGTGTTTTATTAATTTGGGAAAACTTGGCCAATAAATGAGACTGTTCAAGTTTGAGTGTTTGTAATTTTGAAATAGTTTAGCTAATTGCTGTTTTTCTTGAACTGCTTAAATTCTGATTAATATCCAAGTTTACAAATCAGATATTGTAAAGTTTGCAGCGTCTTTATGATTAATGTTTCGCTCAATGTGTCCTACCTACAGACACTAACTCATCATTTCCAAATTAATTCTTTAACATTGACACAAATTACATGATTATTAATTAGACGTAATTAGTTGTTTCCATTTTCTTGCAATTTAATGAATAATTTGTTGTTTTATAAGTTGGTAAAAATGTTGCCAATCGACATTGACTAATAACTAAGCCATTAATGCAGTGATTCTCAACCTTTTTTTTGTTGCGGCACACTTTTAACGATTTCAAAATTTGGCGGCACACAAAGAAAAAGAAAAGTTTAAAAATTATTTACTTACTTATAACACATTGCGTAAAATAGTTTATGATAATAATTTTAAATGTGCGAAATAAAATAATTTTTAATCATATTATTTAATAATATTAACATAATTATATATCTTAAATTTCGCGGCACACTTTTAGAATTTCCGCGGCACACAAAAGTGCCGCGGCACAGTGGTTGAGAATCACTGCATTAATGGTTTTATTTGTGAGGTTTTATTAAAAAATATTATCACATTTTTTTCTATTAATTTTATTTGTAATTTTTGTAACAATGGAAATCATAGTTGCTGCTCAAAAATAGAAGATATATAAATAATTTTTTGAAATTTTTCTAATCACTCCTTAAACATAAAATTATTAAACTTCACTTAAATATTACTACAATTGTATTTTATAAATTTATATTTAACGAGAGTTTTTTTATTATAATTAACACTTAACACTATATTTGTCAATTTTAAGGACATCACACTTGAAATTAATTATTTTTGATGTTGGATTCAGTCAGTTCCATTTTATACACTTAAATCATTTATAAAACGATTGTGTTGGAAAACATAATAATTGGTTCACTGAAAACTATGAAAAATAGTATCTCGCGATTAACATTGTCAATACGGACGAAACAATAAAACGAGCACCGAGTTTTTCGCTTCCGCTTTCCATATCTTGACTACTGCCGCTCGGATCGCTAAATTGGTGAGCCCCTAAAGAAAGCAAATATTTAGATTATTTTTATTCTCACAAATTAGGGCGGACAAAACGTTTTGTAAGCCAAAAATTATAAACAACAAAATTTTAAAAAGCTATACAAATAAAATTGATGAATAACAAAAATGTACAAAAGCTTCTTCGTTATATTAACCACCACACAATGAATTTTGAAATTTTTACGTCGATTTTGATTATTTTATAATTATGAATTATGAATGAAACACATACTTATGAAGGGATTTTTAGTTGCGGAACTTCAGTGGCTGGCATGTCGTTTGTTGTTGGATTCTGGAATGTAGTGGCGATGATCATTAAAAATACCATCTACGCAAAACTGTTAGAAATTATTAGCCAATAGCACAAGCCTTTTGATGAAATTCGTTATTAAAACGAATTCCACGGTCGAGTTTTTAAAAGTTTACTTTGAATGTTAACCGTTGCCGGGTAACGAAATAACCAGCGATTTCGTTAAAATTTATTGTAACGAAGCGGCTAGCCATTTCGTTAATATCTAACGAATTTCAAAAGTGTTTATTTTAAGCTTTATTTTTTTTAATTTCAAATAAACAAATTGTACTCAAATTAAAATAACCCAAAACCTTTCTAAAATTTTTACCATTTACCACTTGACAAATTGTTGCAAATTTAACTAACGAACGGGGATGCGGTAATTACTAAAATAATCTAACAAAATGAATTAATTCTTTGCTTACTACTTCTTTTGTTGTCGCTTCTTAACAATTCAAATTTATTTAATTTGACGATGTGTTGCGTACACAACTAAATTAATTAAATGTTTAATGTGGTTATTAAAAAACCTTTTTTACGGGATTTACTTTGCTTTACTAATTTTTACTATCCCAATTAAATTATACAGCAAACAGAATGGTGCAAAAATATATTACAACATGCTCATTGACAAAAACAACATTTACAACAATTTGCTTAACAAATTTCACATTACGATAGTTTCTAATAAGCGTGCTTACAGTTGTGCAAAGGTGATTATAAATTATTGATTGTTATTAAACATGGTCCAGATCAATTAGGAAAACATTATTCCAAGTTTCTCATTAAACCTCCATAAATAACACATTAAAAGTTTTGAAAAAGTCTGCATTTATGCATCCTATACAGAGAAACGCGTATTAGAGAAAATTGTAGTTAGAACATTTACATTATTAATAAAAAGCAAATAAAAATAAAAATCGGTTTACTTTTTCAGAAATTGAGTGACTCAAAGCGAAATAAATTGAAAAGAAAACTTGTCGATTGAAGTATAAAATTTACAAAATGTTTGAAATTATTTCAATTGGTGGCATACGGAAATTGTCCATCAGTTTAGGTGAACCCGGGGATCGCAACTTCGCAACCCTAAAATGAATTGTACTAATAATACAGCGTAAATAACTAACCGAAACATTCCCTTTGATTGTAAATGTTCTTAGAGCCCTTAATTTTGTACAAAAGTATTTTTTAGTTTAGATTGAACGAGAAACAAATAATTATTTATGAGAACATTTAAGGCGCTTCTGTGGCAACCCTAGCTGTTAATATGTCGATTAGAGGTTTAATAACCAATTGATCAAACAAGTTTATTTCTGATTTTGTAATCTAATTTGTCTGGACCGTTGTAACTACAGATTGCAAAATACTAAACGGTAGAATGACCAAAAAATATCAAACTTTTTGATCAGGCACCGGAAGTGCGTTTTTAGTACTATTGCAAATATATTAATAATGCAAGCTTAAGCTAGTAAGTAGTAAGGTGTTTGTCCCAACACCACAAGTACGTATAAATGTGCAAGTAAGAAAAAAAAACTTAACAAATACATACTTGTTGAGGAGAGCGACTATTATTATTGTTTAATGTTGAAAGGCAACTGTTAATATATTAATTTTAAAGTTTAATAATTACAGAAAATAGTAAGAGTTTATTTTAGTAAACGTAAATGATGCGAAAAATTCAATGGTTAATCTCGAATAAAGGAAAAATTTTCATTCGTCATGCTTCTGCAAGACAAATTCTCGACAGTTTAATTTAGTTTTATTAAAAACTAATTTAAAATTTTCATTCCTACCTGCATCTAAGGTATCGATGCCGTTGCTCGGTCCGTAATAGTCGCTCCCATCATCGAGTAACCAACCCCTGTAGGTCCTGGTACCTATCGTTCCTTGAGGTGCCGACTTGCACCCTAACCACCATTTTCCTGCAGATCTCGGAAATGCGGGATTAGCCGGATCTACAGAAAATTGTCGATCGTTGAACCTATAATAAGCGTCATCTTTGAAAAAGTAGGTGAAACCATTCGTATATTGAAACACCGCGTCTAAATTATCAGGAACTCCTTCCCAGTTTGAAATGGGTTTAGGGTACGTACTCTTCACCGGTGGCCTTTGGGAAGGATCGAACTTCCAGAATTTCGAACCTAAAATTAAAAACCACTTAATTTGCATCCCTTAACTTGGAGCGTTTGATTTTGTTTACCTTTAAAGAAGTAAATTTTTCCATTTCCACTCCAAACCATCGCCGCATCTAAATCGTCCGGAATACCGGTAAATCCTTCCGAAATGTCTTTAGGATAGTCACCGTCAACTTTTTTCCCTTTATACCTCCAGTATTGTTTTCCTTTAAAGAAATATGATTTTCCATTTTTGTACGTAAACGCGGCATCTATGTGACCTGGAAGTCCGCTCCACCCTTGCGAAATAATTTTAGGATATCCTGCTGCAACGCTATCTTCTGTTAGTTTCCAGTAGTTGTTTCCCTTGAACACGTAAGTTTCGCCTTCCGCGTTATTAAAAATGGTGTCAATTTTTGTATTTGTACAAAGAAGCGAATCTTCGGATGGTGCCGCTGGTGGAGCTTCGGTTCTTCGACCGGCACTAGCATCACTTTCATCTCCATCGCTGTCATCTCCTCCACCAAAACCGGTGTGTCTTGTTTTCTTTCCATACAAAGCTTGAATTCCTTGAATATCGTCAGTATCCAATTGGAAGGTTGGGTCGTATCCGCGATAAAATGGAGCCATAAGCGCCGATCTGATGTCCGAATGACTTAAACCTAAAGAATGCCCAAATTCGTGAGCAGCAACTTGGAATAGATTTGTTCCTCTGTAGGAATTGATCGACCATTGTTCGGAAGCGTCAAAATGAGCGTCACCACCAAATACCTTTATAAATAAATATTTTTAGAAATGTGTTTTTGTTTACGTTTGAGTTTATCTTACGGGAAAGTAAGCGTGAGCCAAGGTTCCTCCTGGACCGTCAAAGGGATCACCGTCACCGTGTTCACCACTTTCGAACCTGATTTCAATGTGAACTTGACCTTTGGATGGGTTAAATGTGAGATCTGTGTAATCCGCCCAAACTCCGAAAGCTCGTGCAATTTCTTTATCTACGTCTTTTTGTTGCAGTTTTCGCGGATATTTTGATATTCTGTATGTCAGATTCTTTACCTTCCATCTGCTACCTGCAAAATATTTCAAAATTTGTTTTACATTTGCCATAGTTTTGTTGATGTAAAATACAATAAATAGTTTATATACGTTTTGTGCAATGGACCGCATCTCCGTAACCAGCGGTCCAAACATATTTTGAATAAAAGTGGACATATATTTATTATTTAAAATAATGATGTTTAAGCAATCGTTACAGAGATGGAATACACGTAATCCTGATTTTTGAATCTGATGAACGTAATTTTTATTGTAAAATGTAACCAAAGAGAAATAATCAATATTCAAACCCTTCAAGATTTTTTTTTTAATTTTGTCGTAAATATAATAATAAAATTGTTTTACCTTGTAAAGCGTATCTTTTTGACCTAGAATCGCTTCCAGAACCCACTTTATCTTTAACTCCACATCTAGGCAACGACATGGTCTTTAAGGTTTCGTCATCTAGTTCACCTAATAAAGATAAATTGCATAATTACTATGTATTTTTTTATAATAATAAAAATACAAAACGCGACAAGCGACAATTTGAACCTTCACCTACATATACAATACATACAAAATTACTGATAATTTATTATTAACAAAGAAAAACTACGGTATTTTTACAATTGTAATTAAATAGCAATTATAATTTAATATTCAACCAACAATTTTTTTTAATTTCTCCAATTTTTTCTCTTACCTGTCACATCCAACCCTGCAAAACTTTGAAAATCTGCAATAGCACCCGTCAAGACTTTTCCATCGATTAAATTGCTCGAATTAAATATATTTCTAGTATTGGCTCCCAAGTATCCATATTGTGATAAATAAAACTGAAATAGAAATATCTTTGTTAGAAAAAAAATTTAAAGTTGTTCAATAATTAATTTTTTACAGTTACAGTCACATCATAAAAATGTTTGAAAATTCTTAGTGGTTTATTTATTTTTGACACACTGCCAAGTTAATGAGCATTAAGAATTCTTTGAGGCGGAATTTCACGAATCGAATACAGTTAAATTATTCACACAGCTCCGATTTAAAAAAATTTTAATGATCATTAATTGTCAGTGTATCGAAGGTATTATTCACCACGTTAATTATTATTACCTTTCCGCCAGAATTAACAATTTTAAGAAAGTTTTTACGTATAGTTGATGGATTAGGTACAGTTTCCTTTTTCTGGAATAAACTAATAATCTCGGAGATGCGTTCGTTCATGTGAAATTCAGCAAGTGTGCTGAGATAATACATCATTACAAGAAAGGCGATGCCGTAAGAGTGTAATAGTCTTACCACAGTTGTGGAATTTTAATAATTCAGAGCACAATATCTAAAACTTAGAAAAACCACAATGTATTTCATCGCTTTGTGGTTGAACAGGTATAATAATTTCTACGATCTTAATAATACTTTATCTCTTTCAAACCCAGCGGTATGCAAATTAGAGCAACATTTCTAATTTAAATCATTGGTTTTCCCTAAATTCGCTTGTCTTCCCTAAGTAGGTAGTTACCAATTTTTTATCATCATTTGTGAGGTTCAAATTTAAGGTTTAAACAATAACAAACCAAAATCGGGAGGAGAAGTTGAAATTTCTTTAACGATGTCACGGTCGCTCTCTAATTGCCTTGCACTTTTAAACTTGACGAAAAAACTGATTAAGTCAGTTACGATGTTTATTATGTTTAATTTAATTTAACATCTTGGCTAAAAATCATTTAAAATCTTTTTATGATAATAAGTATCCAAGCAAAACTTACAACGATGTACAGTACGTTTTATTGACCATTCACCTTGATTAAATATGCAAGTGCAAAATCAAGGTGAAAGGTCGATTAACAAAAATCCTTCGTTTTGGAAATTACTGCTATCTGATTTTGAAATACGTACCTTTTAATCAGCGTGATCTTTCGTTCTATTCAGTACTTTACACCGAAGTTTGTTCCTGCATCAATCAACTTGGATGCAATTTTAAGACGATCGTCTTTCTCGAAAAACATAGAAAGTGCGAAGTTGTGCTTTGATTTTCTTCGCTTTCGAAGATCATCTTTGCACGACATAGGGAAGTGTAATAAAATTTTTTATGTTTAATATTCTGCATTCTTTTTTCAGTTCAATTAAAATTACATAAAATTGCTAAAACCACAACACGGTTGCTAAATTAAGTTAAAATTTATAGACGGAGTAGAGAAAGTTGCTCGTAATTTTTTTTACTATTTCAACCGCAAACAGAATGAATCAAAATGATTATTCCTGATTGCTTTGTATTGTCTCGTAATAAGAAATTTGTTACGTCACAAAAAATATTGAACTTTACATCCTTCTAAAATTGTATGTAACAAATGTCACGCCAATTTTGGAAAATTATAATTTGTTTGTTGCTAAACCTGAACCTTTTGAATATTCGATACCGAAATACACTGACGCGACGCTCAATAACGCTTTTCCACCCACAACATTTAATAAATATCATGATTTTCCTGGTATGAATCAACTTGAATGAAATACACCTACTACGTGATTCCTTATTACCGAATTTTCAATTCAGGGAAAAATGGTGACAAATACTATACCTGATGTATCGTAGTTAGTCACACTGCAGATTTGCATATGTTCGAACACAGATCAAGGGCTTCAAGTATATAACACTTTGCCTATAACATATTCAATATATTTTGTCTCCTTGTCTTGAGAAATATAATTACTCTAACATAACATCAATATTGCTTTGTTTTTATCTACTAAAATTTCAAAGTCGAATTTTATTTTCTGAATAGTATCAGTTTGTATAATATAAATATTACATTTTTTTTAGTCATGGTGCATATTTAAACATACTGTCCTTCTGTTCCTTTTAAATAAATCATATGTGTTGTATTAATCATTAATGATTCACCGATCGTTCCTTCCTTTTTCCGGATATTTCAACTTGTATCATAATTGCGAATTCTATTTGTAAAAAAAGTGCGATACCATCGATAAAAATTTGCTTTATAAAATCAATAGATAGTATTCACTGATAAAGAATAAATTACGCCACTTGCATCATCAAGGTGAATTTAAATTTTCCCATATTGTTTGCTACTAATCTGCATAATTTGTTTGATTATACACATAGTTGAGATTGCATGCCTTTCGATCATTTTGTGACCAAAAATAGTTTATCTATCATTGAGGTAGTTGGTACATCCGATTGCTTTATATCAGTGGTCCCCAAAGTACCGCCCGCCGTAACTTTCTAGCCGGCCCTCACACATATAAAATTGTATTGCTAATTTTTAAACTGAATCGTGCAAATGCATTTGAAAATGTTTTGGAATCGGGGCTCTATTTGTATTGCTCTGGTTCTTCCTTGTCAATATTTTAAAAGTTCAATTTTGAACACTGTAACTACCTCCAGAATTGCAAAATTTTCAAGTTCGTTGACTCAGCACTTAATTTTTTATTTAAAAGAAAAAGTGCTAATATTATTCACATACTTGATGCATCCATCTATTTTTGGTTAATATAAAACAGAATTTGTCTCAAGAACTTGTCAAAAGTTTTTTGCTTGAAGGAGCATCCATTTGCTATTTTTTAAATGTTTTCTGTTGCTGCCTACATTAATCTTGTGTTTACTAATGGTTCCAATAACAGCTACATGTAACTTATTTTTACTTTAACAAAAGATAATATACGGGTGAAGATCCTTCTAAAAAATTCAGCCGCACCTTAACATTGTGTTCTGAAAGTGAAACTGTTTTTTTTCTAATTTTTTTTCATAATTTGCATGTACAAGCAATTCATTGTTTTCGTTTTGAACTGGATCCGATTCAAACTTTTCTTTGTCCTTAAGAAAGATTACGATGTAGATTTGGCATCATTGAAATTCATACCCGACTCTCATCATTTTTGGGTATCAGAAAATGTCGCGAGCAAGGCGTAATAATAATATTAAGCGTGTTTGATTATCGATAAATTCAAATATTTTGGACACGTTTCTAATGCATTTAAAATAAAAGTAGCCGGAAATGTTTGAATACAGAATCACTTCATTGTAATAATTTATTATTGACCCGAGGAAGTCTAACACGGATGAGTCATGTATGTGTATGTACCCACTTGAGTTTGTTTTTACAGAAGAGCAAACACTTGAAGTATATTTTAAATTAAGTTAACAAAAATATGCTACTGATGAGATTTGAATTAATTACTATAATAATAAATCGAAAAATGATGCTGCGAGTTTGAATGCTGCTTTGCTGGAAACATATAAATTGAAAATTCTTGAAAATTTCAATTGTAGGAAATTAACGTAGAGTACTAATTAACACAATAATTACCAAGAGTGACGTTTCAAAACCGTTACCAACAATATACCGACAACACAATAGGAGAGTATATCAACAAATCACGCATCGTGAACACGAATAAACGACACCCAAATGAAATTCCAAAAATAATGATAAATGATGATTTAAATTGCAATTAGGTTAAAAAATTAGGATAAATACAACGGAAATAAGAGTGAAATTGGAGCAAAATTATTTAATGAAGATGAAAGAATTTTATTGTTAAAAGAGAAAAGCACTCTTGCGTTTAACGATAACAAAAAACGTGAAAGAAAATGATTTCTGGATTTCTCAAGCACCTTTTATTTATCTAGTTGGTCATGCCTTCGCGATTTTCCGAACTCTTTGTTTTTATAGCCAGTCCGCCCTTGATGTAGTATAATATGTTTATATTTTAATTAAAATTAAATGTACTACATGGAACAATTTCAACTTTTAAACCTCTGTTTGCTTCTTTATCTTTATTATCGTACTTGACTGATAAAATGGTTGGATAAAACATTTCTATTTCGTAATACGTTAAATTTATTATTTATTTATAACGCTGGCACTGGCTCGTAACCTTTATTCCCTTGGTGGCAAAAATTCGTACCTTAAGATATCCTTTGATATGTAACAGTAAGATTTTTTTGGTGCAAATGTTATTACTTATTAAATAATCAAAGGCGTGCACTACGAGCGGAAGCGAGTCAAGTCCCGTTCTTAGTCAGATTAAACGGGAATTTGTTTATGTTTAAATTTCCTGGTAGCCCGTTAACCTTACGAGAACCTAAAATTTGCACAATAATTGTTCTCCAAATCATCTTTGGCCGATTTACAAATTTCGGCGAGCTATCACCAGTGCTTGAGTATGACCCAAAACAATTCTTCTCTAATAGCTTGAAAACGGTGCAAGGTATCAAAAATGTTTAAAACAATAAAATGTTCTCCTATTTATACCGAATGCTTTCGATCTTTTGAACATTTTTGATAATTTTAAAATTGCTCTGAAATTATTGGATAAAAGCTGGGTTCGCGTTACCTTAGGACCCCTGAAACGCAGTCGTGGCGGTAGGCAATGGGTTTTAGCCCCCCCCCCTCAAACTTTTGAAATTTTGGAAAATTACGTAGTATAATATTCAATTCAAAAGTCACCCTTTTAGAGAAATCCTTCCTGCTTCATTAGTATTATATACCTACATTTATATTACTCAGATGTTGGTATCAGAATTAAAGTTATTTGTGTAGTCGAAATTAATTAGTGCAAATTGAACAGTTCGTTGAGTGGGTACAAATTTAGTCTCGTAATAGAATGATTTGAAAATGAAACACGCACGTTATGTAAAATAGGTAAATATTAGTCAGTGGAGGAAAAATAACATTGTTTGCTAACAAATTTACGATATTATAATTTTAACCTATTCTTGTTTTATAGTATAAGAAGATTTGTTTATTCAATATATTAAAATGCTCCCCTTTACTTGAGTAGCGTGTACGGGTACAATATATTAATCAAGTGACCTTTGACTAGCCTTGTGTTGGGGCATATCCTGCATGACAGCGTGAATAATACATCTAAAGCTTATTGCTATTTAAATGTCCAACCAAGGATTCTAAAGGATCGCATACTTAAATGTCGTCTTCTATAAACTCCCAAGAATAGCATTTCCTTCCTGAATTGCAAATTTTTGCTTTAAAATCTAATTACCTTATTTTGTAATTCAGACGGCGACAACCTTTTGAAAAAGTATTTTGAGGTCAATATTTTTTAAGAATGGTCACTGACTGCGTAAAAATTTAAAGCAATTCTTATTCTACAAACGCTTTCGGATGCAAATACCTTTTGATGTCCTTGGCAGGTAGCAACAATAAGTTTTAATAATTGCACTATTAAACTTTTCTTCTCTTTGCTTTTCAAACTCGCAAGTTTTTCCAAAAAATTTATATTACCCTGAAATGGTAAGCGTACTATGACGAGTCAAGTAATAAATCTGTATTTTAGAATGACTAAAAAATGCACTTCAGAACAGCAATTTTTGTGATTGTAAATACTGATATGGTTACTATCAATTACCTTATAGTTAACCACAAATTAATCGAGCCAATCAATTTTGGAAGTAAGCAACCCCAGGTTCATATGCAATGGGAAAGTTTTATTAATTATTACCTGAGGGTTCCAATTTAGCAAATTTAATCCAAAATACTTTGGTTCTTCGAAATTAATCGCGATTAATTTTATTTATTGCCCTTATGCAATTGAGATGAAACCATAATGATTATAGTGGGTGGACTTTTCATGATTGCTAATTTAAACCGAACGTTTTTATTTTTTAATTTACTGCAAAGTACGACCGGTTTTGGAAGCTCTAATAATTCTTGATAATATAATGTTTTATGTTTTCTTAGGTTGTGCAGGATTTTAATTTTGTCAGTAACATTATTGTTTTCTAACCAGGGCCATATTTTTAAATAGGCAGAGTAGGCAGCTGCCTAGAGCGGCAAATTTTTAGGGGCGGCAAATTTTGAACGTAAAAGTAATACGAATTATTTTTAAAATATTTTCCAACCATAAATTTTTTAATTATTTGTAAGTTAACTCTCAACTTATCAAGCATAAATATCAACTTATAGAGCCTCTGAAGTATATACAGTGGCTCAAAAAATTCCTCGGACACTCCTATGTTAGCAATGTAAATTACACATTTTGAAGCCGTTTTTTGACATATAAAAATCGATTTTACAACAAAACTTTTTAAACATTTTTTGTAGAAAATTTCATTATCTTCAATTTTATACCTATAAATTTTTTCATTTTGTCGCGTCGTTTTTGACTGAGAGCGACTTAAACAAGACTCGGGAAAATACAAAAAATATTGTCACCTGTATCTCGGAAACGGTGCAACAAAATAGAGAAATGAAGAGGAATTTTTTTTTGTAAATTTCGTTCCCTACATTTTTATTTATATACATTTTTCTATTTTGTCGCACCGTTTCCGAGATACAGGTGACAATATTTTTTGTATTTTCCCGAGTCTTGTTTAAGTCGCTCTCAGTCAAAAACGGGGCGACAAATTGAAAAAATTTATAGATATAAAATTGAAGATAATGAAAGTTTCTACAAAAAATGTTTAAAAAGTTTTGTTGTAAAATCGATTTTTATATGTCAAAAAACGGCTTCAAAATGTGCAATTTACATTGCTAACAGCGGAGTGTCCGAAGACTTTTGCGAGCCACTGTAGTTACATTTGACTACATCCGCTGACTTCTAGGAAAATCATATGAAATTAATGTATACAAAGGTATTAATTTGAGTTGAATAGTAGATTTTGAGTTGCGATTGCTTATTTTATTGTTTATTAAAATATAGCTGAAAGGCCCATCCACGGACGGGCATGCAGTTCGCCAAGGTTGAAAACTCGATTGGTGTGCTACTCGATCCCAGGGGGAGGTGATTTTAACTTTTAAATAGGTACTACCAACGACCAATCAGAATGCGTTGTGTGTCCTAAAAAATGACACGCTGGAAGCGGAGGAGGCGGCGGCGGAGCGTGCTGGTCTTTTATATGTTTGATAGGTGGTCATATAATCTATTTCAAGGGGACCCCCCCCCCCCACATCCTCTGGGCGACCACGTCAGCCGACCACTACTCGCCCCCTAATATTTTTGTGTAATGAAGGGGCGGCAAATATTATTATGCCTACAGGCGGCAAATTGGTAAATCCGGCCCTGTTTCTAACCCGAGGAGCTACGGATGGAAAATTTTTCAATTTTGAATAACATGTAAAATGAATTATTAATGGTGATCTAATCGAATAAGCTAAGCTATCATTACTCGTAATAAAATCACGGATTTCGATGAACGATTTTTGTATAAAAAATTGTTTGTGACTTATGACAATTGAACCGACTGTAGTTAAGCATCGTGCAGAGGTATTCAAATATTATTTTTCAAGGCAAAAATTAATATGCATTCTGTATAATCAATCGTGCAAGTTTTTTTTTTCGAATTGGATAACTACGTACGTGAATTCTAGTTTTCTTGAAATTTTCAAGATTGCTGTAATCTAATCAGTTTTGATGACGACAAGAGGTGTTTATGAGACATTAGATTTAGATACTAATTAAATATTATATTATTTTTTTATACTTTCCAATTTCTTTCTTTCTTCATTTTTTTAATTTCTGTGGAAATGAAAACAATATTTTTTGCTAATTTCTATTTCTACTTACTATGTTATCAATGGATATTTGCAACTTTTCATTTTAAATCATTGTGTGCAATAAAGATTGTTATTATTACAACTTTTATCTTCATATGACTAATTGAATCAATTTATCTTTTTATCGTGAACTCCGATAATTATTAATTCGCATGAAATATTTTGAATATTTCTGTTTTTAAACCACTCTTTTTTGTTAATTCTGTTCTTCTATTATCTTTATTATTGACAAAATTTTACAAGGCATAGAAGTTTATTTCGCAATTTCTCCTTCAAAATATTACTATCACTAATGATTGCCATGGATGTAACGGTTGGTCGATAATTTAAATTAAATAAAATACAAAGAATTTATTTATATAAATGAAACCAAAACGCATTAATATTCCTCGTGCGACAAGTCTAACAATACAGTCAGTCTAGGCGCGTTGATACGCTTACAATTTTTTTTATTGAAATTTACTTAAAAGGAATTTTTAATTATCTAAAGTGGAATTGTAATCAGCGTTATCGTTTTTATCATTGTCTTTGTGTTTGAACAAATTTCCTAAGATAAAGAAAATGGTACAATTTTGTGATATCATCACGACGAAAACAACGTAACCCAATGACTCACAATACTTTTTCATATTTTTTATACAGAAAAATTTAATTGTGTTTATCAACAAATTTTAGTAAGTAGGTACCCCAGGAAGCTGAGTATCGAGAAAATTTTAATCTGCCTGCACTTTTGATCTTGTTTCCTTTCATTAATTAGTTATTTTTTTTATTAATAGGTCAATCAAGGCTACTTCTTGTTAGCCGAGTTGTTTCCGGGTTATCACAATTATGATTTAGCCTTGTAATTGAAAAATATTTACATAATATTTATTAATACGATTTCGTATTAAAAATGTGAAAATTTAAAATAATTTCTACAGCGATTTTATTAAATTTTAATTGTTGCAGAATAATGCAAAAGAATTATTAACGGGGGTGTCCAATATGCAAAAATTGTATTGTTCTAATTATATAACCTAAAAATTTATTTAAATGTTTTTGACAATTTGTGATATTTATGTTGCTACTATATTTTTTAAACTCAAGCAGTGATATCACTAAATATTAAAATTTATATGATTGACTATAATTTAATTCCATAGGCACAGACCTTGTTGTACATTTTACGTCATATCAAGGTCCACATTACAATAAAATATACCATTATTTATATTAACTTAGTTAAATTACCAGCAGACAGTAAACGTTACAGAATTTTAATTAAAGTTGTAATTAGTGAAGTTTCTTCGGAATGTTTTTTCGTTTTCGAACAGTAATTTTATTTCCATTGTGATAAAAAAGAAGCTCATTCAAGATTTATCAAAATTAGATCTAAATTGACCGGATATTATGTCACAAAATAATATTTGACCTTGGCTTATTATTTCCTGTCTTTTAAAAATATTTTGGAAAAATTGTCATCAAAAGTTGATTTTGCAAATTTTGTTATTCTTCAAATAAATTATTTCATTTTATGTCGTGACTAATCGTTTCAAATTAGATGATACCACTGTCTTTATGTTAATTCTTTAAAAAATTTAAAAAAAAAATTGGTTGGTTCTAAAATCCCATTATTGGATTATTTGAGCTAAAAAATACCTAGATGGAGAATTGGACTTGGGACAGAGCGTCATATATTGGATTTCCAAATTATTTGTGTCGTAGTTAGGAATCCACTTTTAGCTACATGTCATTATTGCTTTTAAATTCACTGAGGGAGGAATCGCCACAATAACGAAATAGACTCCCTGTCATATGGAACTGGGTTAGACATCTTCAATGTGGACCAATGGAAGAAAAGACTTTTCCAAATTGAGTTTCTTACTGTCCATAAGTATATCCTAAATCTTGACCTACAGAGTAACCAATCCTAATTAAAATTGGTTGTTTCTTGCAGTTGACTGTATGTAAAAAAAAACCGCATGGTTTAGTAACAATTCAGTCGCTAGGTTATACGATTGGAAGATCTCCGGTTCGACTCCCGGGTCCGCTGATACATCGAACAGGGGTTACGGTCTCAACCTTGTAAAGGACACCTTGAGCCGAACATTGTTTGTTGACATTGAAATTTTATTATACCAATTTATGCTTCGTGCACTAGAAAATTAATTTTTGCTAATAAAATTCAGGTTACTTATCGAAAAATATATCAATATAGACACAATGCGTAATCTGCATGCGTTAGTACTAGAAAAGAATAAAATCGCATTGAAAGGTTTCGAAATGAAGTTGTCGAACCCAAATCTTTACCGATTAATAAAAAATGTTAGGACTACTCTTGTTACATACTCAATAATATCAAGCTAACAAAAATGTTAATTGAACAAAATTGAAATGATAGACTGTGAAGTAAATTGCAGCAGGAGTGCAATGAACGCAAGTTTTAATGCAACTTCTGGTGCATCGTGCATATTATTTAGGGAACATTGCGGCGAGAGTTTTAAAAACCTGTCAATTACCTGGTTATTCACAAAATATCGACATGATTTTGTTAAAAATTGTTAAAACCAAGTCTTCCGATGAATGAAAATAATGCGTCCTCTGTAGTAAAATGGGTTTGACTTCTATTGGAGAAGTATCAAGTTTCGAAGTTTAATTAAATTTGAATAATCAAATTTTCTAAGATTTTTCTTCTATTCGAAATATGTGACGTACCGGTTAATGTTTTTCGGAAATGCTTAAAAATTCTAATGTGGAAATTGCATGTCATTAATAAGTTTCCGGATAAATTCCTATGTCATGGTCAACAGGTAGTAAGCAAATCCATATCGTATATGCGTCATTATCGTTTTACTCGAAAAGAAAATTTTTGGAAAATTGTCCTATTTTTCTGATTATAATCAAAATTATCTACTAGTAATTGAAATGCTGCCCTTTACAGCTTCGTTGTCGTGTAACTAGCACATGGTTGGTTGCATGGTTAGTATTTAATTTATTCAACTTGTAATTAACTTATTCGCAAATTTATGACTCATTTTCTTTCTTGTTGCATTAAATAACTAATAATAGTAATTTTTTAGTAATCTGGCTAATTAATTCACACTAGCTTATCGTATGCTTTGTGTCTCGAACTGAAAATCAATAATAACTAATGATAATCACCAGCCAGATACTTATTAGAATTGAAAACCTTGAACGCCAAGTTTTTTCGAAAAATATTAAATTTGGTTAGTGTATAAATTTTCCATCGTGAGACTTACCAAAGCTGAATTTCCACCGCTTGGCGCACTTTTGCCCGTTTTAAAAATTACGAGAAACACAACGGCTAGTATAATAGCATTGAGATACATTTTTAATTTTTATTCCTATCTAAGCACGTAAATATTTGTAAATAAAAAAAAAAGTCACATAAAATTACGACCGTTAATTTTCCCGCACAGTCTAGTATATTTCGAAAACGGACTATTTAATCAAAATTGAAATCAATCATGTAACTAAGTTTTAATTCATTTACACGAACGATTTTGTTTGATACATGAGGATAGCGCGAAACGATTCGCTCACTGTGCGAGATAACACTAAACCATGAGCGTCAACTATCGCCATTTATATATTGGATACCAATCCCTCACTTGCCCGTTATTGTTTTGCTTCTGTACGAATTGATTCAATAATTTTCATTTTCTTTGTTAATTGATTGTGTCGTTATACATATAAACCGCGGACGGCCCAAACGTAAGTTTCAAAATTTTTGAAACCGCCTTGTAAATTTCTACGTTTTACTTTGAACTTGAAAGGCACTTTACAACAACGTAATTTCTTTTTTAAACCATAACAATAATATAAATAATTGTACCATTAGCTTAAGAATGTGGTTTTTATAATTTAATTAATCCTCGAGGATTATTATTTGACGGAGGTGTACACCGAATCCAGGACGAAAGTTTACTTGCAAGAATTGACAATTTGGAGACGAAAATTAATGCAAACTGAAAAGCAAATTAGTTTCTTGCTATTTTTACAATGGAAGTTAAACCACCTTGAACTTCCACCTACACTCTTGGAGTGCAAAATAAAATTTAACCTTTCATTCTATTATTAATATCGAACGAAGATTTTTTTCACATTAATAAACGTTCCACGACGCTTTCTCATCAATCGGAACTTAAGTGTAGGTGTAATATTACCAGGTTGAAATTTTCGAGTCCATCGAGAGTGAAGAATCCAAGCAAATTGGAGTTTTGGAGTTGGCCGAATTTTTCCATTTTTTTTATTTTCCAAATTGAACTTTTTTTTCTGGTTTTCTAAAATTGGCCGTTATTTTAAAAGCTTTTTCGCTTGGCTTTGGTGTGGATCATTTACACTAATTTTTGTTTTACGTAATGAAGTGCTTTGTCCATTCAGCCTGCCGATGCATATTTTATTACCTGTTTTTTGACACTTTAAAATTTAAACCGTGCGATTAATTAACTAAATGCTTTGGTTTAGCAGAAGTGATCGATGACTAGAAAAATTCTGTGCGATTAAACTATCACTTTTACCCAAACTGAAATATTAGATAAGATATTGGCGTTGGTGGAAAGTTTTTGAAACAATTTTAAAGATTTACCATGGTGATGAGCCTTTTTAACACGTAACCATAAAGTGGTAAGTTCATAAAGAAGAGCAACCCGCTGTAGATATCACCATGCAAGATTTATATAAATTACGTTTTGATGTAAAAAATTTTACATTAACATAATATTATTATATAGTAGACATAAATGCTTATTTAAATTCATTATATTTCTTTGGACAAAATCCTTGCTCTAGGGTAGGTTCTAAAATACAGAGCCGCGCTAAGCGGGGGTGCACGAGTGACAGCATTTGGGCGGAAGAACCCCAGAGGCAAAAACATGAATGACAAGAAAATAACTATCGAAGTATTCAATACAATCTAATTAGTTGTGATATCTGAATAATTCTTAAGTGTGGAATTGGAATTATCCAGTTTAAATAAGGGTAAAATCGAGGTAATATTATATTTGCCCAGCGTTTTCGAAATATGATAAAATTAGCCCAATGAATTAGGACAGTGCGGAGCTAATGTGCAGAAACGAAAATTAGTCAATTTCACAATTGGTGGAATTAGGTGTCACACTTTCTCCCACCATATCTACTGTGCGAAATTTTGGCTCCGCCCTGTCCTGATTCTTTGCTAGTACTATACATATTTCGACAATACAATACCTTTAACAATGGAGACGGTTGGATTTAATGGAGACGGTCATTGCCTTGCAGCTAACGCAGTTATTGGATGAGAATATGGGGCACCGGGTTCAAACTTGGGGAGAGTCAAACTTTCTTATGACTATAGTCTTCGTGCTTCGGAAGGCACGTTAAGGCGGTGGTCCCCTGGGTTAGTGATTTGCCACCATTAGCATAATAAACCAGGATACAGGCACATCTGAAGGCAAGTCTAGCAAGCTACCTGATGGATGTAAAATATTTTTATGCTCAAAGTTTCTAATACCGCCAAGGAAACTTGGCCAACTAGAAGAGAATTCTCTAGAGAATTACTTCAGAAAGAAGAAGAAGAAATCCTTTATCCCTAGGCACTGCTAAAACTTACTTTATCCTTTTTAATTTGAAATGAAGAACAGCCTCCTTTACATTTAAGAGATTTCTGTGACGATGATGTCCCACATTCGTACCAACTCTTATGAAACCTTTCAAGACGTTTCAGGTGTGTCGGATCTTTAAGCATCTGTTGAGTCGTTTTTCACCAAGTTTTCCAACAACAGGCTAGGTACCTTGGTTTTCGCCTATCTTACCGCGCCTAAATATAAGTGGATAAAACCATTGAAAATATGAGTTACTTTTATTATTGAACCGAATTTCATCAAATAGGAATTTTTGAAGGACTAAATTTTAATCCACCCACATCTGGTAAAATCCAAAAAAATATATAGATAAAAATTACCATTTACGTATGTTTTATAAGAGTAAATCAAGAAGTTTGTCACCATGGCCATCACCACCAGGTGTTTATTTCTTACTTCAAATTGATTTTTAATGAATTCAATCTTTGCAGATTACAAAAAAACTCACGTCTTTTTTATTTTAATTGAGAGCCTCTAATTTATTCTCCAAGAAATTGGATATGTGCATAATTAATTTTTTGTCGACTTCCTCAATTTGAATTTTTAATGAACTTAAACAAAATTGTTAAATCGATAGATCGTTAATACAATGGTATAAAAATTAACATGTAATTAACTAATTAAATAATTTTTCCTCGTTTGTTGAATAAAGTTTTCCACTAATCTAATAGTAGGTATATAATAATTTTTCAACTGTAATGGGGGGGGGGGAGATTAGAAAATAGTGCAAGGAGTCGGTTCCAAGTGTGAATTTCGCAGCGGGCGTGGAATTATTTTCTTTTTCTATTGTTTACGCGATTTATAATCGTCCCTGACCAGAAAGTTTAGAAAATTAGTTTACTGTAACAAATAACAATTTGAAGGATGCGAATTACCATATTTGAGATAAGTTTTAATGAACCTTTCTCCATAACAATAAAGTTCAATTGCAGATTGAACTAATAATTTAAACAGTACATTAACAGTTATTATTTTAAGGTAATCCATATTTAACATAATGAGAGGCGGTTTAAGCGTTAAGTGTAAATCTTCTCGAGATCTAAAATGTGACTCACCCATCTCCATTTGTTGGCTTGGTATTTGGATGTTGGTGAGTAGTTTCGATGCGGCGGTTATTCTAAGTATTTAATTTTATTGGAATGATTCATTTACAGCTGTTTTATAATAATATATAACTTGAGGCTAATTGTTTATTGTTGTACTAAGATAATTAATTAATTTTGAACCCTTTGACTTGAACATAACTCATTTTTTTGCTCTCGCTTACTTTTTAATTGTCGGTTCCTTGCTCCAACATTTTTTTTCCTCTGTACTAATCACTAGTGTTAATATAAAATCATCGATACAATTTCTTTGAACTTATAAACTGATTTATTTTCGCGTTTGGAAATTTTGTTTTACTTGGGTATTTTTCTGATCTAATTTTTTTCGGTACCTACTTGCAGATTAATTATTAACATTCTGCTCTTAATTAATTCCAAATGTTCATTTTTATAGTTAATATCTAAGAGTTAATTATTAACTATTTATAAATGACGTTATTAATTACAAAATTATGAAAATTTAATAATTTCATCTTATTCATTTCTAACGAAAAATTTATTAGTGCATCTTTCAAGCTTTGCAAGTCATCACTAATTGTATGAAGATGACTGGTTTCAAAGTCATAGTTATCTAAATTTTCTGTTGAGAATATTCCAGCAAATTCCCTATTAGATGTTGAGATAGATATTACTTATTTTATTAAACAGTTTTTAGAAAAATATATATATAACGACGCATTTTAATTCATAAAGTTGGTAAATATCTTTTCACAATTTTCACACAAGAAAATGCAGGGTAGTAGGCTGGATTACCAGTAGGCTGGACTGAGGCTGGACGAAGTCTGTTGCTCAGTAAAAATTTTTTCATTCAATTTTGTACCTGACAGACCTTACCATGAAGTAAAGCCCCAGTTTTAACATTTATAATTTTTGTTTAAATTTTAAATATATATAAATTAAAAATAATTTATATTAATTAATTTTGTGATCAGGTAATAAACTTATCATACAACGAAACAGCCAGCGGTGCTGTATTTCGTGAATCATGTATTATTAATATAATGGAATAGATTTTAGAAAAAAAATTACTATAAATAGCAATCCCGTGCTTCAGAGGATACATAAAGCCTGGGTTGATGAATTGCCACACATTTAACAAGAAAACAGAACAGGCCCGTAGCCAGGATTTCATTTGGGGGGGGGGCACTTGTAAAAAGCCTTTTGTAAAATGGTGGTAAAATGTAAAATTTTCGGTTGTTCCCCTACCTTTTTCTTTGTCTTTTCAACATTTCGGGGGGGCACATGTCCCCCAAGTGCCCCCCCTAGCTACGAACCTGAAACAGGATCACAGGCACATCTGTAGGTGAGCCTAGCAAACTATCTACTTGATGTAACCTAATAGAACCAACAGTGTTAAGTGCATCTGAACTTCATAGAGTTTTCATACACGGGACGAGTCCTAAATTTAGATGAAGAATTAGAATGAAAATAAAATTTAAAGAAAATTAGACGAGTCTTCTATATCGGCACTAATTCTCACGCTTAAGTGAGAATTTACTTATGCGTGTGAATTAGTGGCTATATTATGTAGAAGACTCGTCTTTGCAATTATTACTACTATAGATTTCATTAGTATTTTCGTCACACTTCAATTAATTATTTTCGTTCTAAAAATTATAATTTCTTTTAGAATACATTGTATTTTATTATCAAATACAACAGAAAGTCTTTGATATAATGAAGTATTCAATATATCTGTTGTGATTCGTTTTAAACTTAAGAAATGAATTTTATATTTTATTTAAGAGGGGCCTTTAAATTTTGATGGGAAAACATGTTTCAACAGATGGCGCGCCCTAAAATATTAATCTTTTCTAAGAATCTTTTCACTAATACAGAATTCTAAAAATTTATAAAAGTCATATGAATGAACGATAACTAATTTAGGTAATGAGGAAGTTTGAGCTTTCAAAGTTAAATATTTTTAAAAATATTCAATATTTTCAAATATGAATATCTTTTTGAAATATACTTGTAAATATTCAACATTGGAAGCTCAAACTTCCTCATTGCCTAAATTAGTTATCGTTTATTCATATGACTTTTATAAATTATTAAAATTCTGTATTGGTGAAACGATTCTTAGAAAAGATTAATATTTTAGGGCGCGCCATCTGTTGAAACATGTTTTCGCATCAAAATTTAAAGGCCCCTCTTAAGTATCCAATAATGTATGCAAGACTTTCGTTGCGAAATCTAATAGTTTCTGGTGGTAGTCAAACAATTTTAAAAATCGGTTTCAATTAATTTACTAAAATTATTTTTATCTGCCGAGAAAAGTTTGAAAATGCTCATTTTTGCTCTTTCGTCCAATCAATGTTCCTTCTAAATTTTTAAGAACATACCAACATTTTTAACCGCAATTGATTTCCAATACGAATTTATGTTTTCCCAAGTATGAGATACTTGTTCTCGTAATAAAGCAGTTTTTAATAAAACCGCGATGTCGGACCAGAATAGTAAAATATAAATCAAAAACTATTGTCATGTTTTTGTCGCGATTTTTTTAATTTCTTTTTTGCCCCTCGAGAGTTGGAAGTTTCAACTGTATAATTTAAATACAATTGGTGATTGATTTAGCGGTTACAGTTTTCCCCAAGATGGACTTAAAAAATACAATAGTTAATTTGTTATTTTTTGGGTACCTAGTAAAAAAAAAAAAAGATAAGTCACTACACCCGAAAATGAAAAGATTTTGTAAAGTTAACTCAATTTTAGAAAGCTATTATTAAATAATCCAGTTAAATAACGAATTATATTTTACAAAAACTTTAGTGAAAGTGGTTAATGTAACAACGATCGTTTCAATTTTTATGCCTATTAGAAAAATTTGATTACGTGTAAAATATCTATCGGGCAGTTTTTTTGGAATAAATTTTCGCAAGTGTTAATAATTTGATTCGTAAAGAAGTTGAAGTGTCGGTTTATTATCAATTTTTTTGCTACTAGTTATTTGATCCTCTAAATTTTTGACAAATATTTTGGGTTCTTAACCTTAAGTGAGATTAAATTAAAGATCAATCACATTTTATATAAAAAAGACCCACGCAATTTTTAATATATGATCTTCTATTAAACTGAAACGTTTGCTATTAGCAAAATGACAATGCTCTTCATTTTTTTGCAATACAAGGGTGTGTTTTGATTGTCAATTAAGTTGTACATTGTTGGTCCACCAAACAATGTGTTATGAATAAATTTTACTCAAGTACCGATATATAATAAACCATAGATCATTGCTCTAGAGTAGAGATAAAATGTCGTTCGACGAATTTTTCTTATAAACTTATAAGTTTGGACTGTCATCTCGATCGCCTTCTTAACCATAGGGGTTTGCTGATTCACTTGAGATAAAATATGTTGAATGAATTTGATAATCAGGTATATTCAGGCCATCGGACGAATAACACGAATTACTCAAAAATGAGATCACGACTCTGCCTTTCCATTAAAAAAGTCGATACTACTAACATATTATATTTAAAAATATCGGTTATTGATTTTCTATTTGATAGTACGTCAGGTATCGTTAACTAAACGAGGTGAATTTCTTCAATCGTGGTTATTCTTCTAATTGGCTGGTTCGTCACTTAAAATTCGAGCCACTTAGTATCTATTTTCTTATGAAAAAGAAATTTCAATATGATTAGATTTAATCTACTGGTATCACCTTAGGAACGTGCGAAGGCTGCAATGACTTCATTAAAATGATTTTTTTATATTGAACAAGAAGCGGAAAACTGTTTTCCTTGACTCATCAATAATCTTTATAATTAAAATTCAGGATGCACTCGAAATAAACTTTGATGTGTGCAACTTTTTATCTTGATTACAAGTTCCGAATGATGTTTGGTATGGTGCGGTTTAGGGTTGATTCATTACTTTAAAATGTTTTCAATTTTATTTAAATAGGCGCGATTGTTATTTAAAACTTAAATTATTACTTTATTTCTTCGATTTTGATATTCATTATGTCTAATTTTGCGGTTAGTCATGATGATTAATGTTGACCATAGATTTTATTTTAAACCTCACTTCGGAAGTAGACAAAATATTGAATTATTATTCATTTTCATTATACCACACGATTTTAAAAAATTACCTCAGATAATTTACCCAAATCTTATCTAATACAAACTTGTACTCACCTATTAAACTCTGATTAAATATTTGTTTTACTACAAGGTGTACGATGATTTTTTACAATTAAAATTTAGGAGTGAATCATAATTTTATAATTAACTATTAATTTAATGCAGAAGCCGCAGGGTTTGTCCGTCTGTTTTCGTTGTGTTACTTACGCCGAACGATTTTTTTATGTTTCTGTTATTAAAATAAAGTCAAAATATTTTTGTAACCGTTTTGATGGAGGTGCGTTGACTTTAATTTTTGATCACTATCCGAATTTATTTTGCCAAAACACCCATCATAAAAAAGCATTTTTGGATCCTTAAAATGAACAATTTTTTATACGAATTGAGATGATTAATGAGAAATAAAGTTGAACAGGTTGATTTTTTTTCTATCATCAATTGTGTCTTTAATCCTCATTTTCTTTAGATGCGACAGTTTTGACAACTGTACCTAGGTGTATCGAAAATTCCTTACGATCTACAAGTTTGTGGTGCGACAAAAAATCCAAATTGCTTTATGTAAATTGTTGCCCATTGTTTTTTAGTTTGAAAATTAAGAATTATGATGAATATTTTTTGTTTGTGCTAAAGCCATTGTATTATTAATTGTAAGTTTGTAATCTTATTGACACTGACTGATAATTCAAAATTGTATCAATAAGATTTACATAATGATGACCTTAGCATATTACAGGATGTTACTTAGGTACGTGAACCTTATCGATAAAGACTCACCCACTTTAAATAAACATCAGAAGCGTTTTTAAAAAGTTTTTTGTTTAAAAGATTTTTAAAATTCGCGGTTTATTAAAAAAGTGGTCTCATATTTTTTTTATCTCGTGAGAGTAAAAGATATGCGGTGTTGATGATCCCTCTCGGTGGTTGAGAGACCTGAAGATATTAAATTTCAATTCGATTAAAAGTCATTTCGATTTTGTAAATGTTTATCATGTTTAGGGTTTACATTACAATACACTTTTTTACATTGTGGTGTTTTCTTTTTTGTTTATGCAGGTGTTATGACCTTTGCAGGTCTTTAACATTTACCTAATTTGTAGTGTTTGTTGACCAAAATCGATAGAGTGATTTCCATTTAGGGTAGAGCTTCTTCATCTTCTGTTATTCTCGAGTGCTTGACTAATCAAAAATGTGTTTTTATATACATGTCTAATTTAAGTTTGCTTTATATAAAAAAATAGTTCAAATAAAAAAAGCGCTACCGCACCTTAAGAAACAGGAGTTTGCTCTCGTTAGCTCTAATAGATCAAAAAATAATTTAAATATTTCATTTTCTAGTCACACGAATTCGTTGTATAGATTATACTATATTAACAGAAACAAAAATTTTAAATCATTGTGCAGCTTGAACAAATTAATAGAACTGTCATCAATTAAACCAATTAATTGTAGCGCTACCATGGCTCATCGATACTCTTGATGTATGGAATCAAGTTCAAAAGTTTTTCTTCTACGGTTCTACATTTGGAGGATTTCTAGTTAAACGAATCTCCCCCCTAATACTAATAATTACCTATTAGTTAATTCAATTTCTATCTTTTTACATTTTGTTTGTTACAAAATTTAAAGTTACATGTACAAGGGGTTATTAATTATTAGGAACATTTTATTATAAATAATTGAATCGCAATAGTTTCAGCAACTTATCCTACTAAATCCTGGTATTCTTATGTATCCTGACTTAAAAACTACGTTATCACTGGCGACGTTTAAGGAATATGCTAGTAACTTTTCAGCTGCTAAAGGGTGCCATACACCAAATGTACATGCAGGATTTTCTTCCTTGTCGTAGTAATGACACTTTTTAGTTGTACGAAAAGATGGAATATATTCAAACATGTGGATGTAATTGCAGTATGGCAGCAAAATTGCTAAACCTGAAACAAAAACGAGTTAATTAGCAAAATCGAAAACTTAAGGGTCATTCGCGCACCTATTTTTGTACCTTTATATAATACCTGGTGCTGGATTGTCCAGTAGTACATGGGGATTTAACATAAAAATTACGTGTGATTTTACAGGCCAATTTAGCACCTGGTATATTGAAATTACAAATCCAAAAATAATGCCCATTTGCACTTTGTGTAGTTGGCCCTTAAGGCTTTTAACCTACTTTTGAAGACATATAAACAAATTGAGGTTGTTGACGTTTGATGATTAATGCGAGTAGACGAAACGAAAGGAAGTTGTCTAAAACTATACGCGGTTAACAAAATTTTTGATTTTCTAGAATTCAATTTACGTACATATTTATGGTTTCATATCAAAAACTTTTTCATCTCACGATTCTTGATAAATGAGTGATACTTCCTTGGGATTTGTCAAGACAATGCTAGAGATTGTGCTTTACAATTTAATTTTATAAAATTATAAGATATCCATTGGATATCTAATGGATATATAATGTATATCTAATATACATACTACATGGATATCCATATTTGCTATCAAAATGCGGACATTTGGATATCCATTGGATATCTAATAGATAATTTATGATATCCACTGGATATCTAATGGATATATAATGTATATCTAATATACATACTACATGGATATCCATAATTTGCTATCAAAATGCGGACATTTGGATATCCATTGGATATCTAATAGATAATTTATGATATCCATTGGATATCTAATAGATAATTTATGATATCCATTGGATATCTAATGGATATATAATGTATATCTAATATACATACTACATGGATCCATATTTGCTATCAAAATGCGGACATTTGGATATCCATTGGATATCTAATAGATAATTTATGATATCCATTGGATATCTAATGAATATCTAATGGATATATAATGTATATCTAATATACATACTACATGGATATCCATATTTGCTATCAAGATGCGGACATTTGGATATCCACTGGATATCTAATAGATAATTTATGATATCCATTGGATATCATGGATATCCACGATAGATATCTAATGCACGTCTAATGGATGTGTTTGTGTTATGTGGGTAGAACTTCTTAGAAAATAGAACTTATCGATAAAAGTGTTCTGAACAGGATAATTTGTGACTTCTCGAGAGGGATGAATCGCGACTTGAAAATGTGAGAATAAAGTAGCTCGATTATAATTTCTTTTCGGAGCAGGACATTTGAATGCGGCCGTTTGAACGCGACCGGTTGAACGCGGTCGTTTGAACGCAGAGACGATTGAACGCAGAGACGTTTGAACGCGAGAAATTGCACCTTCCCTCGACTTATTAACGACGCACTTTATTATGACCAAATTAGGGTAAAAGGTAGATCCACCGGTCTAGGTTAGGTTAGTGTTAGGAATCGACTTTTATTTAAAGGTAAATCCCGGTTGAGACTAGGTTAGTATTAGGAAACGACTTTTTTTTAAGAGAAGGTCATTAAAAGGTCGGTACCTAATACAATTATCTAATTAAGTACCTATCTAATTGCTCGCGTTCAATCGTCCCTGCGTTCAAACGTCCTGCGTTCAAACGTCCTCGCGTTCAAACGTCCCTGCGTTCAAACGGCCTCGCGTTCAAACGTCTCTGCGTTCAAACGGCTGCGTTCAAATGTCCTAGACCTTTTTTTTTGAGCTCGCACCAAGTTCTATTAGCCATTATGCTAAGATGCGCATGACGCAAGTACCAAGTTGGAAGATTGCAACTGTACATACCTAATATTTCCTTATAATGGATAATTGTGGTTTTTAATAATTTTTATTATATGATAATATTATGTAATAAAATTACTGATTAATTTTTATCGATAGGAAGTAATATTTGACACCGTGGCCATAAAAACCTCTTCCGTTATGTTTGTCATATTTCCTGGTGCGTAAATTTTGTTAACCGAATTATAAACAAGCAAGTTCAGAAATTACTTTAAAAAAATTTCGAAATAAATAGGTTTTATCTACCAATAGTAAGGAAACAATTTTCGAATGAGTAATATTTACTTTCGGGAACGAATTAAAAATTTACAATGTACGATCTTCATAGGATAATTTTTATTCCAGTTTCATTAACTGAGTAGTCAAATTTTATTACATACACATAAACTCATTAAAATATCAGGATTGGCTAAAAATGAACGAATTAATTATAGCCTCAATTGCTGAGTCATAATAAAATTTATTGATTACACAGTGGCGTAACTTCAAATTTTAGGCCCGGGAGCAAGAGCTATGAAGGGCCCCCATTGAGAGGTGTGCGATTTAAAAACAAAATTTAGTCGCAAAATAATGCAGTTTAAGGGAGTCCAACGCATTGGGCCTGAGGTCATTCTTCCCTCTACCCCCTCCCGTTATTTACGCCACTATCCATACCCCCCTAGACCCCACGTTGCGCACTAATTCACCATAGAAAATAGAAAAAACACTTCAAAATGAGATAGTAAGTAAGACATTCTTAAACAAGGGTAAAAGCGCCTGTGCAAGCCGGAAACGAACAACTCTGCAACGGGAATCCACCTGTCGAGCTTAGGTTAGTGTTAGGAAATGATTTTTTTTAAATGAGGGGACCGTTACAAGATGCCGAGTGGTGTGGTGTCGAGTAGGCCGGTTCCGAGTTGTTGTGTACCCTTCCTTGTACTGGGGGGTATTCCAGACCCCCGGTTTCACGTCCGTTTCAGGGGAATGAATTTGTTTTTATTGGTTCGTATCGTTTGGTATGTAAGCAACAAGAAGACATCAATTCAAGAATCCAACTTGCTTTGTTATCAATTTTAATAGGTCGGCTAGTTGCTTACGTGTACCTGAGGGGTATTCCATACCCCCCAGACCCCCCGGTTTCACGCCCATTTCAAGGGAATAAATTTGTTTTAGTTGAACAATGTTTTTAATTGAATAAATAATATTTTAATAAAATGTACCCTTGGCAAGTGGTTTAATTTCCACTACACCACCCCGTGCCCCGTTCAAACAAAGATTGTTTTTTTATAAAAAAATCAATTAAAACATTGTTAAACCAAAACAAAGTAATTCCCTTATACTGGGTGTTGAACCGGGGGGTCTGGAAATGTAAGGAAATGTAAGAAAAATAAGTAAAGGAAATGTAAGCAACAACTCGGCACCGGTGGATCTGATTTATATTGGTCATTTTTACCAATTAAAAAAATCGTTTATTGACTCTAACCTAAGCTCGACCGGTGGATTCTCGTTGGCGAGTCATCCAGTGCCGAGTTGTCCGTTTCCCGCTTGCACAGGTGCTTTTTACCCTTGTTTAAGAAGACAGGCGCGGTGCATTATTTTTTACTTTACATTGCCTCGGGCCCCTCAGATTTTACGGGCTGTATTCATTCGCACACTACGCACACTGGTAGTTACGCCACTGTGATTACAGTGCATTATACAGAATTGACTTAGGTTTTTGACAGGATTAATTTGTACCATTGCACATCATTGTAGAAGCATAATTTCACATTGAGGTTATATTTCGAGAACGATTCCAAAAACCACCTCAGAACCACCAATGTGGTTTGTCACGTTTCTTGGTGGTTCTGCGGAGGTAAATTCCGTGATAATTCGCAGGTCATACCAAAAAAATAAAATTTAAATTTATATTTAAGCAAATAATACCTTTCACATAATTTCGAATCGAGGGAATTCCCCCCCCTTTTTTTCCCAAATTTTTGTTCTAATAATTAATTTTAGATGAATCTTAATTGGGGACGAAAATTAAAAGAAAACGACGCGACGCTTGAATATATCAAAACAAAAACCACGTTCGTCGTACAAAAAAGTCCTTTTTGTTTCTTTTTGGACTTGTTTCAATGATTGAGCCACCACCAGTGGCGTATCCGAAACTTTATTTCGGGCAGAGCTCTTTACATATTAGGCAATTTGTTGTTTTATGATTTTTTGCGGAACAAATATTATTTTATTAAATTGAATGTGTATAACGTTTTTCTTGAATGAAAAAAATGCTCGTGGGCTGCAATGAAAATATCTGTGGGCCACAGGTTACCACATTTTTACACCAAATTTTTATTAATTGTGCGTATTAACATAATTAAAACATAAAATCCATAGCCAGTTTTGTATTTGTAATGTCGTTTACAAATTAGTTTTAAGTCTCATAAAAAAAAAAGAAAATACTAGAAAAGTTTAACATTCAATAGCAGCTGACTGTAGTTACCAAAGTAATATTGAGAGTCTGATGACAGGTAAAAAAAAAAGACTGGCAAATGCCTGGCAGTTAATCAATGTTTGTTGAGTAACAAGGTGATCCTCTACAAAATAAACGCAAATTGTATCATTAGGTTGTTTTTACAAGAACTTACACCTACTGCAATCATATAATTTTTTTTTGATTTGACCATAAATTTTTGTCAATCGCTCAGTTAAGTTTGATTTCCAAATTTGTACACCGCAATTTTGTTGAATTGTAAATTATTTTTGGTTGAGGTAATAATTTGTAGCATTGCGTAATAAATTATTGTAATATAGTAATTGGGCACGTGTCACCATGTAATTCACAATAAAAACGAAGTCATTTACAATTTGTATTTGTAACAAATAATACGCACTGAGGTTAATTTTCTAAGACGACACTTAATTCCTACGTAATTAAGTTTTTCAATTAATTAGAATTTAATTCTTTGAACGTGAATTAAATTATAATACATATTTATTTAAGTATTGAGAAAGTTATAATCAGATTTATGTAGGAATTTCAACGAGGTGTGATCAAAAAGTATTCGAACTAAACTTAGTTTTTTACCTAAAAATCCTGATGACGGTGGATTATGTCTCAATTGATGGGGTGATGTGTTTTGTAAGAATGTCCATAAATTCCACAAGGAGCTGGGGTTGAGCAGATAAAATTTGTTTTTTCGATATTTTTTTCTAAATTCTAAATAATTTGGAAATAAATTAAATTCCGGTTGATTGTACCATTCTTCTAAAGTTGTTGTAAAGTTGCTAGGGTCCCATGCTAATAAGGTAATATTTTTGTATAATTCTGCATCGAGAAAATTAAATTCGGGTTTTGATACTACTTGAGAATTTAAAATCCTTATCGTCGTTTTGCTTCCAACGTCTGTTACGTAACCATCGGTGGGTGCATGATTAAAACGTAACACCACGTTATGGGCATCTGAAAGTAGAAACCCATAAATGAGAAAATTACAAAACCTGTACATTTTTTTTATTTTATTTAATAATTTATGTGTACAATCGTTGCTAGGAAACTTTGGAGTTACGTCATCCTAATCTAACCAATCACGGAAACTATTTTGCTAGCATAACCAACAGCGGTGTTTACGTACGATGACGTAACACCAAAGTTCACTAGCAAGGATTATATTATTATGTTAGCATCAATCGATGCATTCGCCTCCAATTATTAAAATTTTATTTAAATCCCAAGAGAAAATTTATGTGATGTGTAAATTTGTGTTAAATCCACCCCTGTTCAAATTCAAGCCGAACAAAGCCCTTGAGACAATATATAATTATTATATCGTGCAAAAATTAACATATTTTACCTATAAATTCTCCAAGATTTGAATTGACCAACGAACCGGCACTCGCAATCACCGCACACTTCTCAAATCGTTTATTTTCAAACAACTTCTTCTTGGGTATGTAGTCCCTGAACATATTTTTACTAAACGGATAATCGGTTCGCTTAATTGTTTTAACTTTTACGTTTTTAAATTGACATAAAACTTCTTCGGTATTTTTGTTCGCAAGACTACCTCGTCTTCCGGCATAAACGACGTTATACGGATTTTTAATTTTATTTCTCAAAACATTGCTCTCTTCTATTAGAACTCTTTCCAACTCCTTTAATAATTTTTCCTTATATGCTAAAATTTTTTTATCACATTCGTTTGTACTATCGTTATGAAAACACTGCAATTTTGGACTGTCCATTTGGAAGTCGGTTTCTGGTAAATTTGGAAATCGTGGTTTGCTATTTTTGACTACAGTTATTGGATTATTTTCTTTTGTTGCATGCTTTGAACGTTTTCGCGAAAAATCGTGAAATCTCATGATCGTTTCGTTTGAAATGCTGGTCGAATAGCCGCGATTATAAATATTTATCTGCTGGTCATAATTACTGTATACAGTCGTCGGCGATTGGTTTTCCAAGTACATCCAATATTGTGACCATAATAGGTACATGTATCCGCACATTCCAAAAAATACTAAATTAATAAAGACCCATATCGACACCACAAGTGCACGCATAGTCTGCAAAATTCAAGAAAATTTTAAGTCCGGTCCTGTCTTTCGAAAATTTTGTTATTAGTTTTGATTCTTTGACAAATTTCAAATTATTCTTCTCATTTTGGGAACTTTTGAATAATTTACTTTTACGTAACTAACGTTTATGTCGAGCAAAATATTGTTATTAGGTTATTACTAACACAAAAGAGAAATCAATAATCAAATAGGGCAAATTGGTCAATTAATTCGAAATAAAACATAAAATGCTACTTGAGCATATATCTTCTTTTGGTAACAATTTATTTCTTAAAAATCTGAATTTTTTACTTACGCGTGATAAGTGTTTTGACGAATTTTTACATTTTTACTTCCAAGTCAAATAATTTTTGGGTTTCTCAAGTTAGGTTAGGTGAACTCTACGTTTGCGCGTTTGACGGGTTGCATTATATTATTGTTTAGGCGCAACTAAGTGCCTCTTATTTGTTAAAAAAATTGTTTAAGAATCTTGATGAAAGGTTAGAATTATTTTAAAAGTGAAGTCATTTTATTATGTAATATATTTTGATTATCACCCCCTGGATGTTAGGGGTTCGCGATCATGGAGTTTAGTTTATTGGAAGAATTTAAACGAAGTTGGTTAACATCTCTCATTGGAATTATCTTGTTTTTTGCTGGAATTTGGCTTCTTACCTGGAATGAGGTAGGTTAATTTACTCTTGGATAGTATCGATTTAAATTTGTCATGTTTAGGGAAGAGCAGTGCATCATGCTCATTCATTGGACGAAGCTTACACCAACATCATCGCTTTGAACCCTTACGAAACGGTGCACAAAGAACTTGATGGCCGGTTAATCCATATCAATGGGGTAATTGTAATTGACGAACCGTTAACCGAACTGGATTATGGTATTTCGATTCAAGCTGTTAAAGTGAAACGAAGAGTGCAGATGTATCAATGGGTCGAGGAGAGAATGTAGGTTTTGTTAGCTACCTTTGAAGCAGTCTTATATTTGTTGTTTTAGTCAACGCGATTATTCTGATTCGACTAATATGATGAGCAACGACAATGCTGATTATTATTATACGACCGAATGGAGGGACAAACTTGTTGATAGTCGCAATTTTTATATTCGACATGGTCACCAAAATCCAGAGTAAGTAATTAAGCCAGCCATTTAGGAGATTAGTCTTTGAATTAAGTTTAAAGTGCAAAATAATATAAAGTATATCTTTGCAACTATTATTGTCAAGTCGGAGTTCTATACAGAGTTCTGGGTCTCAAATTATGCTATGGTTAGGTTTCCCACTTGTTTGTAAAATTTACTAATTTTGTCTTGGAAAATCGGGGAATTTTTAAGCGAAATTCGGAGAAATGAAACTTTTGAGCCAGGAAAATCTTTGTGAAATAAAAAATACAGTAGAACCTCGATTATCCGGGCCAGTCGAGGCCGAACCTCCGAGCGAGAGGAAAATCAATTTCCAGTTATAACTTAATTATGGTGATTGCAGTTTGTACTGATTAATTCAAAGATTTAATGTCTAAAGAAAGTATGACTGGCCTAAATATAATTCGACTTTCAATCTTAGGAGAATTCCTTTAAAAAGCCAAATTCAAGTGTCACCTTTAGTTCGAGTGGGGCAATTAATAGTTGGGTCTGATTTGAAGGACAAATTTGACGATTACATCGAGATGACAAGTGACGAAAGACCCGAAAGGCGAGAAATTAAGTTACACATGGGAATTTATTATCACTGCGAAGATGTGTGGAATCCAAAAGTTGGAGATATCAGGGTGCAGTTTTATTATGCTGGAGTGTCTGGTGAATCTGTTTCAATAATTGCTATGCAGAAAGATGGCATCCTTGTACCTTACATAACCACCAAGGGCCACAATATCCTCTTACTTAAATCAGGCACTTTTACAATATCTCAAATGTTTAGTGCGGAGCGTTCCGACGCTTACTATGAAACTTGGAAACTCAGAGGTGCAGGCATTTTTATTTTATATGCCTCTTTTGTAATGTTGGCACGACTTTCTAAAATATTCCGTAAGTTACCTGTTCTTAGTTGGTGGTTTTATAATGGTAATAATCTAAATTTATTATTTTTAGTAGTGCGATTCTCTTTATTTCAATGGCTGACAACTCAAGAGATGACTTCTTCCACAAATTTAGCAATATCGGTCTCAATTTCGTTGTTAGTTATAGCAACTGCATGGTTCTTATACAGACCGTGGTTAGGGGCTGCCTTACTAATGGCAGCTGTTAGTCCATTTTTGTATTGCACCATGGGTGACTACAATGCTGTGCCACATCAATATTAAATTTATTTGTTTATATTTAAATAAACTATTTGAAAAAAACTATTTATTTATATTACAATTCAATGGTATCATTGGATGTTTTGAAACTTTGTTTACTTTTAGATCCTGATGATTACTAACTGAAAATTAAGAAGCATTTCAGATCATAGATTCAGAATTACGTTGAAATAATATATTCAAATTTAATTCCAGTTTTTGTTTCACGGGTGCTGTGTACCTTTTGAACCTTCGCTTGTCGCGCCTATGGAAATAATCCGTGTGTTTCCTTGACGAACGGATATTACAAATTCTAACCTCAAAATTTACAAAATGAAATGTTTTGTTTTACTTGCTTTAATCAAGTTCATCGCACACTTCAATTTTATTACTTGTAGTGACCAATTTTGTGTTAAAAATGATTGCAGAAGTAACGTTTCACACAAATACACCAAAGGTAACCGAATTTGGATTATTTTTTCGCTCTAAAATTTCTGAATTTTAGAAGGTAACAATCGATACTCACAATATTTTGAAAAAATCGAAGAAGCCAAACGAACTTACAAACCTTGCGATAAAACGAGTTGTTTGTGTTACGTCGATGTAATAAACAAGAATTTGAAACCTTTTCGGAACGGCATTTCAAAAGAGATGATAGAAAACGTTAAAGCAAAGTAATACTTGCGAATTCATATTTTTGTTAAGCAACAAGTCATATTTTGGTTTTAGGGGTACCAAGTACCAAATAATCGGAGGACGTTTGTACCGAGACAAAAACTGCATGTTTCCTGCGAGGTGTTCCGGAATCGAACATTATTTGTTGAAACTGGTTTCAAAGTTGCCCGACATGGAGTTTATCGTTAATACTCGCGACTGGCCTCAGATTCATAAAAATTATGGTGTTTTTGGTCCCGTATTTTCATTTAGTACCACTCAGCTGTATTATGATATTATGTACCCGGCTTGGGCTTTTTGGGAAGGTGGTCCTGCCATTGGTTTATATCCGAAAGGAATTGGTAAACTTGAGTCATTCACAGTCTCTTACCACCCCTAACGTAACATTTTTAAGGTAACTGGGAACTACACAAAACAAAAATAGCTAATTTTGCTAATAAAACTGAGTGGTCAGAACGGCAAGATTTCGCTTTTTTTAGAGGGTCTCGTACGAGTTCCGAAAGAGATCCTCTCATTTTATTATCGAGGGAACAACCAGAAATTGTTGACGCTCAGTACACTAAAAACCAGGCTTGGAAATCAGACGCTGTGAGTTTTTGTTTTAAACTTCCATGTTAGATTTTTAAGATCGAAATTTTAGGACACTCTTCATGCACCGCCTGCATCAGAGGTCTCCTTTACGGATCATTGCAAATATAAATACTTGTTTAATTTTCGAGGGGTTGCAGCAAGTTTTCGTTTTAAACATATTTTATTATGTAAATCTTTGGTCTTTCATGTAGGGGATGAGTGGTTGGAGTTTTTTTATTCTGCTTTAAAACCTTGGGTTCATTACATTCCAGTTGATCAGGGGGCTAACAAAAATAACCTAAAGGAGCTTATCCTGTTTGCAAAAAATAACCAAGATGTTGCACAAGAAATTGCTTTAAATGGTTTTAGTTTTATTTGGAACCATTTGAAAGGAAAAGATGTAACTTGCTATTGGAAGAAGCTCTTAACGAAATATTCAAAGTTATTGAAATATTCTGTTGAGTTAGATAATGAATTAATAGAAATACTACAAATGGTTTGAATGTAATTATGTGATGAAATGACAATAATTGTAACTTAAGACTGTTTGATCGATGATTGTTGAATGTGAGTATGAAAATTTTTATCCATGTTTCTATTTACAGCTTTAAATGTTGTTAAATCATTGCGCTATGTTTACAAACTGAATTACCTCTAATTTTAACTTTTTTGAGCTTCTTGTACAAAAGGTTTTAACCTCGGTTTTAAAGTAATGTGGCACACATCTATCATGGTGGGGAAAGTAACGATGATTTACAAATACATTTAAGGTGGTAGTTTGCTGCTTAAATTCGGTACAAGGTTTAAATATAAATATGAAATTTTCAAGTTCAGGCTGGCTACAGTTATGAAACTTAATAGTAAATCAAAGCTGTGAATTATTTATTAATGTTAGGTAATTATTGAAATATTTTTCAAGTATTTAAATCTCCTTAATGTCTACAAACTGAGCCCAGGGGAGCAAGCCTGTTGTTACATTAATACAGCAGATCCACTCAGAGTGTATGAATTTTAACGCAGGGCGTTATTAATTACTAGTAAAGTCATTGTGTGATGGTGGGATTTAGTATATAAGTATTATTAAAATAATATCTCAAACTGGCGGATCACTTATTTTGATACCTCCAAGTATTTAAATAGTTGATGTAAGTAAGAAGATAATTATTTAAACGACTACATAATAATCAAGAAACTACTAGGTTTACCCAGACGACTCTTGCCTTATGTCAAAACGGTTTTGGTCTGAACTGTTCAATTTTGTCCAGTAATATACAATAATATATAGGTAAAGACTAATTTTTAGAGACCTTGATCACTTTTGTACCTTATTGGGAACCTATTTATTGTAGGTGTTACATAATGTGTGTTATTTTGATATTAAAATTATTTTAGTTTTATTAGAGTGAAATTTGTCTTACGTGACTGGGCGGAGCCAATGTGCAGAAACTAAAATTAAATGTACCACAGTACGAGAACGTTCTCCCTCCAAATCTACTGCGCAAGAAATAAGCTACCACCCAGTCACATAAGAAAAATTTCAATCTACCTATATCATTGAAAAAGGTTTGTGTAAAAATTCATTGGTTTTTTATGCGTTTTCTCACGAAAATATTGAATCACATGTAATGGCAAAATTGGAATTATTTTAGATGAAAGAAGATATCCATCAAAGAATAGCCAAAAGTTCATTATATAATTTTTTTATGGTCTATGAAGAATATTTTATATTTTTATACTTTTAGTTCATATACAGGGATGCCATAATTATATCTAATATGAATACGGTTCTAATAATAGATTTTATTTTGCATTATTACAGTGTTGACACTTTTTTAAGGGCAATAAAATGGGTTAAAGAGATTTTAAATATCTATGTTAGTTTCAGAGTTAGAATATAAAGTTGTATTTTTTAAATTGAAACCATAGTTAACTATGACAATTTTAAATGGGTTTTTTTATTCTCTTTTCAATAATATGTGGGGTCCATCATTTCAGTTTCACCTCATTTTATTCCAAAATGCAATAAAAATTTAATTTTGTGGTTTTCTTTTATATTGCATTTGTTGATAGAATGGGAAGAAACTGAAATGATGGACCCACCAATATCATTGAAAAGAGGATAAAGAAAGCTATTTAAAAATATTATATTAAACTATAGTTTCTATTTAAAAAAAAAACACAACTTTATGTTATAATTCGGAAACTAACATTGAGTATATTGAGTCTTTCTCAATTTTTCCATAATATATCCTATGATTACAGAGTTCTCCATAAGAAACATCGAAATTGAGCCACCCTGTACAAAATCGCAGGTTGATGTGTCACGCAAGCCAGTTTACTTGCAAAAGTTGCTAGGTGATTTTTAATTATAAAATTTTCTTTTTTTAATTATTAAGGAACCACCGTTTTTACAATAGACTTCTTGGTATTCCTATTTATTTCTTTTCGGCGTAACGATTATTTTAAATTTATTTCGGAAGCTCACATTTTAATAATTTTCTGTGATATTTTTTCTTATTTATTAGGATAAGATTGCTTTAAACTGAATGGTTCTCTATAATTTCCAGTAATTTAAGTAAAATCTCTATGTTATGTCCTATAAATTAATGTGTCTGACAATAAACTAATAATAATAATAATAAGAAGAAATATTTAGAAGTTTTTTTATTGCAAATTAAAAAAAAATTTCACATTTCCTTAAACGATTAAATTTTAGCACTAAAATTTGTATCCTCGGAAGGATTAATTTTTTATGCTAAAATTCAAAAATTGCCTACTCTTAGAACTAACACCTTTATAATAAATACTATTATGAAATAAATAGTGGTTTCTCAATTTTACATACAGGGTATTTTTTATGAAATGTAAATGCAGTGTTTATACTTTTTTCCCCTATGGGTCACTAATTTATCACTATGGCACACTTTTATACTGAAACATCCTGTACGTAAAAATTAAATTTTTGAAAGATGAAATTGGCTTTTAAAAGAAATTATCGACTTCTACATTACTGTTGCTACCATACAAAAATTGATACATAGATGACGCTAAAAGATCGGCATCTTCCTCGGGCATTTTCATTGCTTTTCCAGTTCTTCGTAGTTCCATATCTGAGCTATCAAAATCGTCTTCAACTCCTGGATACTTTTCTCTAATATCTTTCATGATGCAGGCTTCCAATTTTTTATGCTTGTAGCACTTGAAGAAGAACATTGGACGAACAAATTCGCTCGACAGTGGGGTACTTTCACCGCGTACTTCTGGAACGCATTTCTGAAAATGAAACTTTAGTATTTTTGATCTCGTAAAAATTTTTAACTACCATTTACCGAAAATTGTTGGCAAAAAGTTACTCCATCTTCCATGTCGTCTTTTAATTCTTTCGAAATTGGCAAGTTACGGATTCGCTCCCTAATTTTGAAAAAGTTTGGTTCCAATTTTTCATCTAAATATCCAAGTTCTTGCATCACACAAGTTACATTTTTTACGCGACCGCTCATTTTGGAAGTTATGGATTCTAATTGACCCCTTAGATCCATGTCCCTCTAAAAGATTTAAAGTAGATTATGAGGTAATACTTTTTTTTAAGCTTTACCGCTGTTCGTTGATTTCCAAAATATTGAGGTCCCAAAAATGGAACGTTGTATGGTGAAAAGCCGTAAGATTGTTGGAACGGTGGTTGGTAAAGCATGGGGCCTTGACCTGGGTAACCGGAATAAAATGCTGGATTTGCATATGGTCTAAACGCTGGCGGTAAGGGATAAGGGTTCTGAAATATTCTTGTTTATTTATAATAAACAAAACGATTTATTTATTATTCTTACGTTAGGTTTATATGCAATAATTCCTGGGTTAAGTTTATCCGCGTCGTATGCTTGTGCGTTTGCATAAATTATATTATCTTGATCGCTTATTCCGCCATCCATTCTAGGAGGAATCGTTGGAAATGGACGTGGTGGTAAAGTCGACGGTTGAGGAGGTACTGGTGGAGGCGCGGGCGTTTCATATGCTGCACATTTCAAACAGGCCAATTTCATTTCCTTGTGAATTTGTTTAACCACTTCTGCACCGAAGCAACTTTCGTAAATCTGTAAATAATAAAAGAATATTATATTAATTTTTATATGTTAACATTAGGTCCTCCTTGTAGGTAAAAATACTTTGGAATGAAGATGAGAAAATTAAGACGTTCTGTATCAAACAGTGTAACTTAATATAGAATGAATTGGTAAAATACCGAACAGTAATTTTCTCAAGTATATCTAAGTACCGTCTACTATAATTTACCGGTGAGAAATTGTAATTAAATTATGTGCGTATTGAAGATTAAAAAGTGTTCTTCCTTTGAATCCGGTTTTTATTTGTAATTATTTTCTTAAATGCATGGAATTTCAGCCTTAGGAATTAATAATAACAAAATAATTGCTGCACTTACCTTCATCATAGCATATTTTTTGAGAAATTTTTCATCGCTTCCGCCGAATGAAGAAGATACCGCAATTATTAGATAAGCTAAGATGCAAAGTTTTAGAACCAACATTTTGCTGCAACAAAAAATATAATTGTTTAAAGAATTAATTAAAATTTTTTTATTTATATGGTCAGTATAAATAATAACATTTAAAATGTATATTATATTAACCGGTATTTTATATACACAATTTGCGTTGATTTTTTAAAGACAGGAAGTTAGAAATTTATTAATGAAAATTGCAATCAGCAATAACCGAATGATGTATTCCAAACATTCTTTTCATTTTTACACCGTTACTTATTCTTTATTAATTATATAGCGTAATTTAGGTCGATTCATACAAAGTATATTGATATAGATCTTTATTTGTTGATAGTTTTGTTTAGTTTGACCTAGATTAATTATGAATGAGGGAAGTTATTTAAGTTTTGCGAAATCTTTTAGTTACTTATTTATATTATTGAAGACAAATATTATGCAGGTATGGTAAACAGCCATGCCCGAGTATTTTGAGGACTTGGTGCAAAATATTCCGCTGATTGCTCCAACCAAAATATCTTTAAATATTGTATTAAAGTTCTATGTATCTGTTCGTAACGCACTTCTTGATTAAGGTGATCAGTGATCACACACCTCAAATCATATATATGGTACCGAAATTACTTCTCTCATTCTTATTAATGAAATTTATATTGTACCCAGATAACACGTAAGCTTACGTACAGCTGTATTTTGATTCGATTTTCGCTTGCTTATCCAGCTTCACGTGGTTAGCTTAGAACAAGCTTACTCTACGCTTAGAATTCAAGAATGTATCAATTACTTGACGCGGCAAGCTTAGTACAAGTTTGTTGTAAGCTTAATTTAAGCTTGTTTCGTGTAAAGTAGGAAGCGTGATTCTAGCAGGATATAAGCTTCACAGCTACCGTGCCAAGCTGGATGTAAGCTGTCAACGCTGTCATGTCAACTTATATTCCAGCTTGATTCAAACGTGGGTAGCTGCTATCCTGCCCTAACATGTATTTTCCAGTAGAAGAACTAGGAAATTAAAAATAATTAGATAATTATGATGCAAAATAAAAATTATTTATTGTATTAGCTAAAAGTAATGATAGGTAAATATTTTACTTCCTGTCCCCTCTTTTATCGCCAGGGTAAACTTCAAAAAATGTATCCAATAAGAATCGATTAAAATTTCGTCGCCAGCAAAATGTCACAATGTTATTGGTTAAAAAATTGTTTACAGTTAACCCTGGCGCTAAATATATTAGGCCGCGGTATTGCGCTTGGACCTTTATTTATTAGCGTTTGTGATGGCTTTGATTAATGTATTATCTTCTTATGTTTACATACTAAAAACTTGTCTATAATTTACGAGTTATGACGGGCTAAATTTTATAGGTAAATCATTATAATCGGCTTATATGATGCTACGGGTAATTTCCAATTTATTTATTAATTAACAAACTCAAAAGACTTAATTCCGGCGCTTACAAGTAGGTGACTTAATTTTTAAAATCTAATTCAATTTTTTATTAAATAACAATGAGGAGCACCACACGACGAAATTTTAAAATGTTTGTTGTATAAAAGAACGCTAATATGAAATTGTGGAGCAGAAAATTAATAATTTTAATCGGCATTAAAACTTTTTTCGAACATGCATGACTAAAGCCTTCGTAATTACGCTTTTCATCATTGACAACAATGGCACAGAACTTCCAGTATGAAGTTTTACACTATTAAATTAATGAAAAGGAATAATCAAGAGTTGTTGCATTAAAACGATCGGTAGTAGTGGATACAGCACATTTTTAATGTGGTTTCTTCTTCTACTCCTTAATAATAGATTTTACGATTTACAATTTAAATTGACTTCTTTATGGAAGGAATAAATTCTGCAGTGTAAAACTACCGTACATTTTTCTTCTTATTTAATTGCTATAGGTCATCTTAGGTCGTATGTAACGTAACGGTGCAAGAGGTTTTAACTTTTTTTCAAAAAATCTTATAAAAAGTGGAAATGCAGTATTCGAATTCTTATTATTGACAAACGGGGACAAGTTTTAAGTTTTCGAGAGCGCCTAAAATTTTAATTAAAATGATATTCGTTATTTTATTGGAAGTTATAAATTTGCAATAAAGTTGTTATAAAAAATAGTTAATGATTGGATTTGAATATTAAAGACGCAGTAATAATAAACCATAAGTAAATAATTATTTATTACAAGTTAAACTGGTTTGTGTAATTATCGTGTAAAAATAGCATTAATTGTTATCGAATCGAATGAATTATTTTGCGATCCCCTTCCGAAACCCCAAGACAAGATGAAATTAAAGTTGGGATAACAATCAATTTGATTTACCTTTTGTTAACTCATCAAGTTTGTCCATCAAGTTGAGCGTGGATTAGTTTTTATAAATAATATTATCACTAACTAGTTAATACATTTGTGAAGGTGAATAACCTTGCGTGAGGTTTTTTAAGTACTTGCGTTAATTACATTAACGTATATTAGACAGTCTCAAAAAAATTGAAAGAGTCCAAAATGAATGTGCAAATTTTTTAACTAATTATATACATGAAGCGTCGATTTGAACACGGACAGTTCTACGACCTGGGGTTATAATAACATGAAATCCAAATAAATTTTATCTGTCAGATTTTTTTGCCAATCATTTAGTGTTACTCTTAAGTCTTCATTATAATAATTTATTGTAACTGTTGGGAAGGAAATTATAAACTTTGTTTAAATTGTCTAATGTAAGTGTAACATCGAGTGGCTCTCTAAATTACGCAATTACATTTATTAATGTGCACGTATTTCATTTTTAGCTACCGTTAATTTATTGAAGGAAACGAAAACTTTTTTTATGTCGCAGGTTACCTATCTACTTATAGTAGTTAATTGGTAGAACGTTAGATTAAGCAAAAAATAAATGATGTAGAACGTGTTTTACCATAGAAAATCTACAATATTAGCTATCGCAGCTCTGGTGGGCAGGACTTCAAGAAGAAAATCAACAATGCATAACAAACCGACTTTTGTTTTAACTTAGGCACATCGATTAACATTAGGCACAAAAAGATATCTTTAAAAGTAAATAGACTATCTAATATTGTAAGTTTTAATTACATTTTAAAAAAAATTTCCATCTGTAAACGAAATTTGAGGCAAAAGAACCGATTAAATCGTTTTTAAATGTTAGTTTATGTCTTCGAACCCACCTTTTTTTACTTGCTGTAGTAATTAAAAAAATTTGCATAAATTCTATTCTACGAGCAGTTTTAATTTAAAATCAAATGTTTAAATATCTTTTGATCATTATTATAATAATCTATCTTAACCCTTCACTGCATCGTGATGTTTATAAACAACATAAATTTAAATCACCTGTAAAAATTTAAACTTTTGGATTTATTTGAACTTTTTTCTTTAAACAATGCCACAATATATCTGAGATTCTTGCTATCACGTGCAAAAGGTATAAATTTCAAAAGATAAGCAGATTACTCTTTCGAAGTCGTGAATCTAATGTGATTGCTTTTGTTACTGCATATTTCGCTCCGTATTCATTTATTAATTATTTTCGTTTTAAATTGTTTTTTTTATTGTTGTGAAGTGATATTTAGTTTAGAAAGGTATTGATTAACACATTTATTTAATTTATTTGTAAATTAGTGCAAAAGAAAATTTTTTATAGCAAATAACATAATTAGAAAAAAACATCATTTTATTCGATAAAAAAAATTCCTTGCAAGAAATATTTTTTTTAATATTTTTCCATATATCAGGAAACCACAATAAACAAAATATATTTTTTTTAAGGCAAAAAAAAAGTCATGCAGTGAAGGGTTAAGTAACTTTTACTCTACCAACATTTTTCTCTTTCTCTATTACCATGGAGTAATCTTTGTTGTTTCTTTTCTAAATTAAAAATAATTTATCTCTTAAATCCGACACGAATTTTTCAAGTTTTTCAGTTTAACACTTAGTTATGTTTCGATTTTGGCTTCACCACAGCAGGACTTAATGAAGAAGAAAATACGACATGAAGAGTTGCCAAGAAGTTGAAATAAGCTGCTAATTTCTGTGATTAGTACGTATGAGCGAAAAACCAGAGTCTAATTTTATATCCTAATTGATTATTATCGACGTTACTGGAAATTTGTATAATGCCGAAGGTTTCTGCTGGAAGAACAATTCTTTAACCCTTATGTCAATACCCAGTGTTTATTACGTTGTTCAATACCCGGGGTACCCGGGTACCCTATGCTATATTTCGTCAACAAAAGGAATTGGAATTGGGAAATTTTTATTTTCAAATTCTATGCTGTTGGGAGTCACAGTGGGAATACCTACTGCCACAAAACCTGTTAATTTATCAAACATATAAAAGACCAGCACGCTCCGCCGCCGCCTCCTCCAGCGTGTCAATTTTTTAGGACACACAGCGCATTTTGATTGGTCGCTGGTAGTACCAACTTAAAAGTTAAAATCACCTCCCCCTGCACACCAATCGAGTTTTCAACCTAGGCGAACTGCCCGTCCGTGGATGGGCCTTCCAGCTAGTCAAACATATAAAAGACCAGCACGCTCCTTCGCTTCCAGCGTGTCATTTTTTTAGGACACGCAACGCATTCTGATTGGTTGTTGGTCGTACCAACTTAATATGATCACTCCTTGGATTGAGTTTCCATGGATGAGCCTTCCAGCTGTATTAATCTTCTTTATTATATAATAAAACTTTATCCGTTAATGCGATAAAATCGCTAAAGAACAGCTCCACTGACTAGCCACCCGTCCGTGGACGGGCTTTCCAGCTAGTGGAATAATAAAGGGCAAGGAGGAAGGGAAACAGTAGAGTCTCCATTGTCATTCATATCGTCATTCGTCGTTCATATGAGGATATTTTACATATAATTTATAGTTAAATGTAATTAATTTATAATTAAAAGTTAAATGTCTACGTTTATTTGTATATAAAATATTATTTCTGACCCCCTAATAGAGATTAGTTAAATTATTTATTATTTTGAAAATCTGTAGAAGTATTAAGTTTTTACATATATGGGTACCCGGGTACCCCGGGTATTGATTAACTGGGTATTCAACTTTAGCGCCTAATTTTTTCTACTTTCTTGAATATTTAAATATCAAAACTTATATGAATCGACGTCAATAGACTCAAATAACGAGGATCTGACCGGATTTGAAGATATCTCTTTAAATACATAACATATTCAAGTAAGAACATGCAAAAGGGTACCCGGGTATTGACATAAGGGTTAAGAAACGGTAATTCTGCTAGTAGGACTGGTCCATGTTGAACTTCCTTCCGGAAGTGCTTTTCGAATAAAATTAGAAACCTTCAGTATGTATGTGTGTTGCTGATGATGAAGAAATGCAACCTTGAACTTACAGTCGAAAAATGGTAATTGCTAAGTAAATTCTAATTACTTCCTCATACAAAGAGTGAATATTCCATGTTAATTAGTACACATACGTATAGTAATATTAATTTAATGTATAAACATTAGACATACAACCAAACTTTTTTAAAATCGGAACTCGCATAGTAGAGCACAGCTGCGAGTAAAGAGAATATTCTGAATAATTTGAATTCTTTATAAAATTATGCATCCCATAAAAATAAAAAAAAGTAAACAAGAAGATGACTACCAATTTATTATGAGATTATATAATTCTATTTCATTAGGAACTTAATATTTCGTCATTAACCAGATCAGGGTCCTGGGCACGACCTAAAACTGCATCCCTTGTTATTTGTAAAAAAATAACAAGTCCCGTCTTAAAGTGTAGTACCGTTATACTGTTACAAAGAAGAAAACAAGTGATTATCCCGTAATGTGATGCCGTGGTTTTAATTCCACACTAAATTATAGGTCTCGTAGCAGTGTCTAAACCAGGCCCGTCCAACATACGCCCCCGGGCCATAATGTGGCCCGCATAAGTCCTTCATTCGGCCCGCGACGACATCGAAGATGTCAGTCATCTCATTAGGTTTTAACTAAGCTAAGTTAGATAATTAGTAAAACTGAGGCTTTTTTTTTAATAAATCATCCATAATGGAACATATTGGGCATTCCTTTTGGCCCGCTACGGTTACAAAAATACTAAACCTGGCCCTCCACAAAATTATGTTAGACACCCCTGGTTTAAACTGTTGTGAACTTGATTTGTTTTGCCTGAATCACAAGAAATATGATCTTAAATAAGAAATTTTTTCAAGAATAGAGTGTGATATTAGTATGTGTTATGTGAAATATAAATTAAACAAAAAACTTAACTAGACGTTAAAATATTAGATTTTAACTGTAAGTAAAGAACAACATACAAGAAAATTTTATTTAAAAACACTCATTTTTTCAAATATTCTGTTTGTACCTTGTCACAAAAAGGTTAGAATTGTTCTTTTAGTGTTTTTAAATAAAATTTTCTTGTATGTTGTTCTTTACTTACAGTTAAAATCTAATATTTTAACGTCTAGTTAAGTTTTTTGTTTAATTTATGAATCACAAGGATCGCAATTCCAAATTGGTAAACTAAATGTTCAGATAGATTCAGACAATTTTCGTCGGCATGCAACGAAAACCTGTTAACTGTATGAACTATTTTTCGGTTGTTTATATTTCAAGTTCAAAATAGTTTGTATTGAGAAGTAAAACTGAGGTTTTTTCAATTACAGTTAATTATTATTAATGACTATTCAACATAATATTTTTTGGATACAGTTTGAATAGAATGTAATGGGTTCTACCTGTATAGCAGGGGTGTCAAACTGGCGGCCCGCCAAGTATATTTTTGCGGCCCGAATAAACTTCGGTGATTGCTTGTTTTATAATAAAAAATATATATTTCTGGGAATATTGTATATTTTACGATAAATATAACGTTCAAAAATGGAGGTGGGTGAACAAAAGTCATCAGTGCGGCCCGCGGAAATTTCGTTTGTCAACAAATGGCCCGCAGCTAGAATGAGTTTGACACCTCTGCTGTATAGTACGTATAAAATTGCATGCAACTCAATTTTTCAAAATATACAGTCAACCGATTTTCATTGCATGCCAATGATTTTTAAATTGTCCACAAAATTTTTCCTTTTACATTCAAATAGTGGTTGGACTTAAACAAAAGAACGTATTGCTATGACAACATGCGTTTTATAATGTAGACAAACGTCCAATTGACATTATTAACACTTCTTCATGTTCAGGATTTATATTGCACTTTAGTCCCTTGTTATACAGGGTGTCCCCACACTCACTTTACATAACTTAGGTGGTGATAGAGGACACTTTTCTAAGAACAATATTTAACAAAAATTTTTTTCTAAATTCAAACCCTCAAGAGTTAGGCCTCTTTTAAGCATTTTTTTCAATTTCCACCTTGACTTGGCCATAGCTCCGAAAATAATGATTTTTCAGTAAAAATGGTTTAGTGCTTTTTTAAAGAGCGTAAAATAATCTACAAACTAGGTTTACACCTTTTATTGTCTAAAATCAACGGCTTTCGAGTTATGAATTAAAGTAAGTTAAAAAATGTCGAAAAATTTGAGCTTTTCTTTTTTTTTGTTTTTTTCAAAACCCTGTATCTTTTAAACGAAACATATTACAAAAAATCTGACGCCCCATTCCGGATAGGAAATTTAACGGACTACAACTTTTGTCTACACCTTTTCCACCAGTAATTCAGAAATCGTCAATTGTAATTCAGATTTGTCAACTGATATTCAGAAATCGTCAATTGTAATTCAGATTTGTCAAATGATATTCAGAAATCGTCAATTGTAATTCAGAAACCGTCAGTTGATATTCAGAAATTGTCAAATGAAATTCAGAAACCGTTAAATGAACTTTAATTTTTTAAATGAAAGGGCTCCATAAAAACTAAAAAATAGTACATTGTCTTATTCGGATTAAAAGTGAAACTTTGTTTGGCAAGCAATTTTTGCATTTGCGAGGCGGAGCGTTAGCGGAGCCGAGCGAATGCAATAATTGCACGTCAAACAAAGACACTTTTAATCCAAATGAGACATACTACTTTTTCTCCAACCAAAAATTAAATAACATACATCATTAATAATGCGAAATTCAAAATTTAAATTACTTCAAACATTTTGTTTGAATATTCGTGTAATGAAAATCCAGTAACTGCAATTTTTGTTTTTTTATATTAAGTTGTCAAAGTCATCTGTCATAGTAAATTTTTATAGAAAATATATTGCTCTTCGTCCAAAAAATTATTAAGCAAGACGCTAATTTTAAGATACCAAGGTGGAAAATGTTTTCGCGCAATGGTTGGTATGCATAAATTAGTAGTGTTCCACAATAAGTGGCAAAATATTTACATTTGCATAATATAAGGGATAATACTGGATACAGTTTACGTCGAACTTCGGCTACACTACTTGTCGATCCTGGTGGTGACATTACCTGCCTTAACGCCATGGAGGTTGGAAATCTATTACTGTATGCGAGGGCTATATAGAAGATTCTTTAGGAAATAAAAGACATAGCCAAAAAAATATGTCAAGTTGACGAAGTTAGTACTAGTTTAACCCCCATTATTGATATTACCTATATAGCATCAATAATCAACAAATTGATGAAGATGAACCTATTGCTCAGGAATTACACTCTGAAGATCCGAGTACCAGTAGCGTAACATTCGCCGATATTGTTAATAATTCCAATACTGGTAACAAAGCGGGTTTGCTTACTTTTTATCAATCTTGTGTAAATTATACATTTAATATTAACATGAAGGATTAAGGTATTAAGTATTTTTTGATTATTATTGTTATTCATGTAAAATTTTGTATAACCAATAAATTATTGACATTAAAAAATATATCTAATTCACTTTTAGGTCTAGCACTAAAAGTACTTTTAGTACACGTAAAAACAAAGTGTTGCTTAGCAATGTTGGCATCTTTATATTAATAACAAAAACGTCAACTTTTAGTTGAGGTAATGCTATTAAAAATGTACTGCTTTTAATACGGTTGGAGATAAACAATATTTTAATGGTTTTAAAATTTATATTTATTTACTTTTTTTGAATTATATGTCGTTGGTTACGATAGTGTCTTTTTTATTATGTAAAACCAACTTAATAGTTTTCTTATATAAGGTATATCTGAACGGATTAAGAGATATAAAACATAAGTCACTGATTAAGTTATCCGATTATCATTTAACGTTTTCTGATTTCCATTTGACGTTTTTTGAATATTATTTGACAAATCTGAATTACAATTGACGATTTCTGAATATCATTTGACAAATCTGAATTATAATTGACGATTTCTGAATATCATTTGACAGATCTGAATTACAATTGACGATTTATGAATATCAGTTGATCTTTTCTGAATTACAACTGCAAAAGGTGTAGTAGAAATTTTTGAGAAACCAATCCATTTCACAGAAAATCAGAAAATAATAAACAAGGCAGCCACAAAACAAAAAATTAAATTCACAAAATTTTTATTTTTTTTGAAAAATTATTTTATTAATTAATTTTAAACTATTAGATTATTTAAGTAAATGTTGAAAATAACCACCCTCATTTTCAATACACAGTCGTGCTCGTTTTAAAATATGCTTTATAGTATTATTTATAAGATTTTCTTTTTTGTTAAGAGCCATAATAGCAGGGGTGGTCAACAAGGTCGAGGGATTAACCGGTCGATCACGAGGCCAATTTTAGTCGATAGGTGAGAGTGAAAAAGTGTCAAAAAATCGAATTTCTGCCATTAAAAGTGTCGAAAAATGAACTTTTTTCGTTTTTTTCTCGACAAACATCTTTTAAAACAATCACGACTGATGAGGGTTGGCATTTTTAACATTTACTTAAATAATATAATAGTTTAAAATTAATTAATAAAATTTTGTGATTTTAATTTTTTGTTTTGTAGCTGCCTTGTTTATTATTTTCTGAATTTCTGTGAAATGGATTTATTTCTCAAAAATTTTTACTAAACAAATGTTGTAGTCCGTTAAATTTCCTATCCGGAATGGGGCGTCAGATTTTTAACTACTAAAATATATCGAGCTAACAATAATGAAATTTAAATTAAATAAATATTTTAATCTCAATTTTCTTATTGTTAACTCTATATTTATATTTATAAATATATTAATTTATAATTAATAATTACGTAAATTGTTAAGTTATTAACTCGTGATAATAAATAAATAAGATATTTTAAAATGTATCGAATTATAAATCTTTTGTCAGAATAATTATTAATAAAAAAATATTAATTAATTTGATAATTTATAATTCGATACATTTTAAAATATCTTATTTACATAATAATTACGCTTCCCATAAATTGCAGTTTTAATTTTACGCCTTTAATAAGTGATAAAAATCGGTAACCGTTAAAAATTTAGTACTTAAACCTTTGAAATAATACCTACATACTAATTTTTAATTTTTATTATAATAAATAAACCAATCTTTTAATTACATCATTAAATTACACTCGAGTTATGCGGTTGAACATTTGAACGATTAAACAAACCAGGTGCATAATATGATAAACTTTTTTGGTTTGTAGAATAAATGAACGAACCAATCAGAGGCGCGCCTACAAATATGACACGATAGAAAAGAAGGAGATTTCTAGCAAATTATTATATTAGATAACTAGCACAAGAAGCTTCCTGCTGGGAAGGGCGAATGGGAACGCGATGGTTGGTAAATGAATGAACCAATTTGAAGGAGGAGGAGATTCCTAGCAAATTATTATATTGGATTGAATAAAATAAATAAAAAAGTAATAGTTTTTAGTTGGTAGTTCAAATATTTTTCGTTACATAGTTGTAATTGGACTTTGTGATCATTTCAATACTTTTATTTTTTATTAACTATGTATAGTCAAAAAATGTCAGTCAGCCAACAGTACCTATTTTAATTCTTTAACGAAGGAATAAAATAATTAACGTGTCTAATTTTCACAAATATTACCATTGGTACCAATGTAACTCGTAGTATAAGCATCAGTAACTTGAAAATGCTCGAGAGAGCGAAACTAGTAGTTTATAATAAGGCTGGGAATCAAAATCGAATATAATTGAGTATTCGAATATGAATATTTTCTCAACGGCACTATTCAAATTGTTCGAATATTCAAATATTTTGAATATTCAAATTATTCATATATTATTCGAATATTCGAGTAATTTGAATATTCAAATAATCATTCGAATATTCGAATAATTTGAATATTCTTGTGATTTTTTGAACGAATATTCGAATACAAAAATGTTAAAAATTCCCAGCCTTAGTTTATAATAAATAAATATTTGTGAAAATTAGACACGTTAATTATTTTATTCCTTCATAACGAATTTTCACCAAGTGACGACCGAATCTATATTAATTCTTTAACCATTGTTGAAAATATAAATTAAAAAAAGGTTTCTAAATAATCAGACTTGCCCCCTTGGTAAACAATATTATGTATATTTTAAAAATTAAATTTATTTATTTTGGTCTGGCAAAAATGTCTTTGAAACTTTAAGTTTTTTAGTTCATTTTAAGTGATTATGTATTTTATAGTCTCTAATTATGAGAAATAAAAACACTTTCATGCTTCTAACTATGATACGCCGTTTTACCTTTTATTGCGAAGTTTTAATTTTAATCGTTTAAATAACAATAAATTGAATTAGTTTAAATAATGAAGGTAAGCTTACAATTATTTTTAAAACATTTGTTGAACGGTTTAATAAATTTCACTCAAGAAAATTTTCAAGTGCTAACGAGTACCATAAGGATGAAAATTGAAAGATAACTTACCTATATTATAGTTATTAATAATAAATTATGATGAGTTTGTTTTTAAATAAATATTATTACAAATTTGACTCATCAGCTGATCGATCACAATTCAAGCAAAGTTTTCACAAGATCCGCGCGACCGCAGAGTAATGAAAAATTGATCAAAAGAAATAATTAAGCAATTGTATAAAATGGGCACATTTCTTTTAGTAATTCTTTAAATTGGGTTTAATTAAATTTAAATCGATTGTATCCACCAAATTTCAAATTTTAGGAACAAAATAGTCTAAATTAGCATCATATGCAAATTAAAATTAAAAAAAGGATAGTCTGGTAAGCAAAAAGTTATTTTGAATTTTATCTTCTTGAATCTTAGGATGTTTATGTTTTGCAGATTAATCGAATTTTATTATAACAATAATTTAACAAAAACAAGTTAATTAACAATAATTAACCACTTAATGATCATTGTCGTGTCTGACACGTCCCGTAAGTTATACTGTAGGTATAATTAATGTATCTGTCTCGTTCTTATTTAACGTTGACCACCCAAAATTAATGTGAGCATGAAGTGGTTAACCAAATTTTACAAAGGACATCTTTATTTCCTTGATTAGGTTGTGATATTTTAATAATAAACTATATTTTTCTTTCTTCCACGTAGTAACAACTTGAAAATATTGTTAATTATTGAAACATCACAACTTAATCGAGTAAATAAGGATATTCCAGAAAAAGCATTGATAATAATTGGTCCGAAACGTTGACAAAAATTTAAAATTTATTAAAACAGACCTACAACGCCAACGAAAATTATTTATAATTTCAATAACGGTCTTAAGTATAAATTTTTTATTACTTATTATATTTTGTAATACTAATGAATCATCAATATTGTTCATCTAATACATTAAATTTTATTGTATTTTCTTAATTTTTAATTTTTTTAATTTTATACGCAAAATAATCATGGGCAACTGGTAAACCCAAAAAAACGTGTGAAATTATTATCGAGTAAACAAAATAAATATGGAAATGTGATATGCTGGAACAAAATAAAAATATTCTATCAAATAACAAAAATTTTAAGTATTAAGTTACTATAATTATTAAAACAATTTCACTTTTATCATAATGTACTCTCGCTGCAGGTAGTATTTTTTTATACAAATCTCAGCTCACTTGTTATGAAATAATGGTCAAAATTGATTAAAATTACGATTTAATTTAAACCACCGGTTTCAAAATTTAATATTTCTAAAGAATTTCGTTAATTTTAACGTCATAATAAATCTGATTTACAAAAAAGTCTAAGGTTTGTCGCTTAACTCGGCATCGAAGTCTCCCTTAAAAATTGTGAAATTAAACTTTCAGTTGCGATTATTCAACCCTTTACCAGTTTATTTTTGAAATAGAAAACTTTAATGTTTTTTTAGAAAAAGTACTCACGCTTTTTTGTAGTCTTGACAAGTTTACACACCTATAACGCGATTTACAAACATAGAATTCCAACGAACTCTTTGATGATAACAAGTCTTCGTGGTCTGGCTTTATATTCCTCCACCTCTTCAGTTTCAAGTTGGAATTGCGAATCACGACCTCCGGCAAGTACACAAACTATTGAACAAGTTCAAGAGCAAACGTAATTCAGGGCAATTATTTTGAAAAAAAGGTTTTCGATTACTTATTTTTTGGGTCAAAATTTTAAATAAAGGAGTAATTAAAATATTATCCGGCACACTTAACTTTTTATTCTTAAGCCTGTCTGTATAATGGACTCGATTTTTTTTTTACATTTTTATAAACGTTGCAGTAAATTTGATCTCGATAATTGTTACAGTTTAATCGACTGGGTAATTAATCTTCTTCAAAGATAGCTTAAAATTATTCAATATCGGATTTTTTTTTAAATGTTGACTTAGCATAAGAGGAAAATGCACTCAAACGTCAATTACACTTTACTCTCCGCCTACTTTGGTTAATACTCGACGTGTAATTTAAATAGACTTAACGGTTTAGTTTCGAAAAGTAAATTTTTGAATAATGAAATACAATAATTGAAGCTTCTTAACTAAACATTTTTACTTTTCTCGACTACTTGCTAGAATGGTAAAATTCCATTTCTAATTAATACCTAGACGTTGTCTTTTGTAAATAAATACCAACCATGAAATAGGTTATTCTAAAAGTTTGTTTTATATTTTAGGGCCAAACTTTTTCCTATTATTTTGCAATTATTATTCCTTCCAAAATTAGATAAATTTTGTATTAAGAGTGCCAGTGGCGTAACTTCAAATTTTAGGCCCGGGAGCAAGAGCTTTGACGGGCCCCTCGATTGAGAGGTGTGCGATTTAAAAACAAAATTTGCTCTAAAAATAATTCAGTTTAAGGGGGTCCAAGTCCAAAGCATTGGGGCCGGGTCCATTCTCTGCCCCCCCTATATTTACGCCACTTTCCATGCCTCCCCAGACCCTAGGTTGTACACTAATTTCTTCACATTTTAGAGTGTTTTAGTGTAAAATTTGTTTTAACATGAATTAAATTTGCGTCTTTATCAATTTTGAAAAGATATAATCGTTACTTCCTTGTGCTGGGGGATATTACTCCCCTGAGCCATAAGTAAGAAAAATTTGTTTCTCCAGACCCCCCGGTTTCACGCCCACTTCACTATTTAGGGTATAAATTTGTTTTGGTTTATAAATAGATATTCAAAAAAATCTTTTATTTGAACGAGGGGAGGGTTAATGCAAATTAAATCGCTTGCCACAGGCGCTTTCTACCTTCATTACTATTCAATATTAGGAGGGATAAACATAATTTTTTTGAAAATTTTATAGTACATTCTAAATCTAAAGAAGTAAAGTCCTTTTTTTCTATTTCTTGTAATCCATGGAGGGGGGAAGTAATATTGTTACTTCCTTGTTCTGGGGAACCCCTCAGTTACTTCACATTTTAGGGGATACATATGTTTAGGTTTAACGTGTTTAAACCTAAGGTTTAGGTTTATCTTGTGTTTTAATGATCCGGGGGAGGGTAGTGTAAGTACAATTTAAAAAAAATTTATAGTATATTATGTCTAAACAATTAAAGAACATTTTTCAAAATTGTAGTTTTTAGCCGTGACTAAACTTTTGAGGATCACCTACACGGTCATGAATGTTATTGTATAAAATCAGAGCATAGAGGCAGAGACGTCAGACAGCCAGTGGCAGATTTAGCACATGAGAGGCTCCAAGTGCAATTTTGAGGCCCCTCTCTAAATATCTTCACTACCCCTACATCCTACAGTGTTCATTCTACGCGCATATTTTGTAATGTGGTACAAAAACTGAATTTTGAGGCTCCCTTGATTTATGAGGCCCCAGACCCTGGTTTGTTTTAGTTTAACAGTGTTTGTATAAATAAATTTTTAAATTAAACGTACCCGTAACAAGCGGTTTAATTTGCACTAAATCCCCCCCCCACACCAATTAAAATATTTGTTAGAGCAAAACAAATTTTTCCCTTGAAATGGGTGTGAATCCGGGGGGTCTGGGGTACACAACAACTCGGCACCGTCCTACCAAGCACCAGGAATGCTCGGTACCGGCGAATCTTTTATCTACTTTTAAGAATTTTTTACTTTACATTGTCTCGGGCCCCTAAAATTTTACGGGCCGTGTTCATTCGCACACCGCGCACACTAGTAGTTACGCCACTGTGTGGCTAATGCACAGATTTCTCAGATTTTTGTTGCCTTCAGGCCGCACTAACACTATTTTTAAGTTAAAAATCCTGATTGCGTCAAGAATAGATCAAGACATATCTTATTGTAGCATAGAATAGCGGTCCCCAACATCTTAAGATTTAAAAGCGACCTAGAAAGAGGCGGTTACAGTCTTTTATTGTATAGTAAAGCTCCCGCAATCTATCTTGACAGGGTGTGGCTAATGCACAGAAGCGAAAATAATACTGCACAAGAAATAGGCCAAACCCTGTCACGTTAGATTGCGGGAGCCCTACCTTATGGAATATGTGAAGAAATTGATGTCAAACAGAGATCACGTGGGTATAGAATACAGTGGCGTAACTTCAAATTTTAGACCTGGGAGCAAAAGCTTTGACGGGCCCCTCGATTGAGAAGTGTTCGATTTAAAAACAAAATTTGGTCCCAAAATAATACAGTTTAAGGGGACTATTCCTCCCCTCTGCCCCCCCCCCCCGTTATTTACGTCATGGTCAATACCTCCTCAGAGCCTATAGGACAGTCATTGTATCAAAAAAGGTATGAAAATTGCAAACGTTTTCAAATTTTGAGACAACATTAAAGGAGGTAAAAAAATAATAAACCCGATTTTTGCACCCTTTTTTGGTCCCCGGAACATTGTTAAATTAACAAAGAACGTAATTTCGAAATTTATGCAAACCTTGGAGAACATTTTAATAATTAAAACACATCTTCAATAAAGTTTGCACCCTGTTACAATGACCGGAACATTGCAAACTTATTAGCTTATTGATTTTTTTTGGTGTATCCTGTCGAAAAAAATTGCAAGTCATGCAAATAATTCCTTAATACAACCCTGTATGCAAATTAATAATCACAACTATTTGCAATGTTCCGGTCATCGTAGCAGGGTACAAACTTTATAGAAGATGTCCAATAATAATTATTAAAATGTTCTCCAAAATTTGCCTAAATTTCGGAATTTGTTTTATAGAGTTATTACAAATTTACACTCTTCTTTTAACAATTTAACAATGTTCCGGGGACCAAAAAAGGGCGGAAAATCGGATTAATAATTTTTTGACCTGTTACAATGTTGTCCCAAAATATAAAAACTTTTGCAATTTTTGTCTAACTTTTTACTTTTTAAGTCCCCAATGACTGGCATACTAGATTGCACACTCATTTCTTCACATTTTAGGGTGTTTAGTGGATTTATCCACCCTAGAAAATTGAAAACACTTCAAAATGAGATAAAATTAAGTATTATCATTAACTAAAAAATCAATTAAATACATTGTTAAACCAAAACAAACGTATTCCCCTAAAATGGGCGTGAAACCGGGGGGTCTGGGGGGTATGGAATACCCCCCAGGTACACGTAAGCAACAAGCCAACTTTAAAATTGATAACCAAGCAAGTTTGATTCTTGAATTGTCTTCTTGTTGCTTACATACCAAACGATACGAACCAATAAAAACAAATTAATTCCCCTGAAATGGACGTGAAACCGGGGGGTCTGGGGGGTATGGTATACGTAAGCAACAAGCCGATTTTTTAAAATTGATAACCAGGTAAGTTTGATTCTTGAATTGTCTTCTTGTTGCTTTACATACCAAATGGAATATTTTATACCCCCAAGCCTAGCCGGAGTGGCTTGGGGAGTGACAGGTTCGGGGGGTGAAGCTAAAAACCGGAGGTAGTACAATGGGCCCGAATTAGAAGCCTAAGTGCGTGTGAATTTATCTCTACAATAAATCCAGACCCCCCCCCCCAAACCCACTTGGCTCTACAATGGTTCCATGTGCCAAGTTTGAAGAAAATCATCGGTAACCATAGCAACAATATTTGATTTTAATAATTAGGTACGAGAATTAATCAAAGCCAATTAACTATTTATTTGGTTTTGAAAAGATTATTTGTTTGTTGCTTCCTTACGGAAATACTCACAGACCCTCCAGTTCATAAGTGCACTTTCTATCTTCCGCAGGAGAAAATTTGTTGGGAATACCCCCCATCCCAGGGAAGGGCACCGGCGGAACTTTCTTTTAACACTAACCTAAGCTCGACCGGTGGATTCCCGTGACAGAATTGTTCGTGTCCGGCTTACACATGCGCTTTATACCCTTGTTTAAGAATTTTTTACTTTACATTGCTTCGGGCCCCTAAGATTTTACGTGCCGTGTTCATTCGCACACCGTGCACACTGGTAGTTACGCCACTGAGGAGTGCAATAAAAAATTTATCTGAAAAATATTAGAAGATCAAGATGAAAATGCGTACTTTCGAAATGCGGCATTTCATGGATTATCAGCATTGTGTACATTTTGATTTTAATTACATATTAAGGTCCTAGATCAATAGGACTAAATAATAATATTCAACAGATGTCACTAGTTGTTTTATGATATTTCATTGGTACATTTTATTGAGATTTATTGATATTTACTTCTGATTGGTTAAAATTTGAAATTTCATGTATATTGCTTCATTTCTTGTGTCAAGTTCAACTCAAAAACGAATAATCGTAGAAAGCTGAAATTTTCAGAATATACTTAAAATATGATTTTACTTAACGTAAGCTATTTTATATTTATAACTAAAGTGCATTTTATTGAAAATGGCTAGAAAATTTTTTTTATATTAATTTTTTTAAATAAAAAATAGCTTATGTTAAGTAAAATCATATTTTACGTATATTCTGAAAATTTCAGCTTTCTACGATTATTCGTTTTTGAATTGAACTTGACACAAGTTCAGACCCTATTGATCTGCCCCCTTAATCTTAGAAGTAACAAAAGCGGGCAGAAAATTCTTTAAACCATAAATGTAAGTTGTTTTCCTACTGTAACAGTCGAAAGGTCAAAAAATTATTGTTCATATACTCAAACGGTCAAGTTTTAAATTCTCTCATCAAGTGCCACCATTAGCAATTTGTATGTTAAAAATGTTTCGCTCATTAAAATCATCAATTTTGTATAGCACGTAGCAGCTTACAGATGTAAAAATCTTGAACTGTAATTTCATATTTGCAATCTGATGATAACACAACGAGATGAAAATATTGGTGTGCGTTACACTTGCGGTTTAGTTGTTGAAAACGAAAATATGTTGTAAAAAATATGTAGTAGTACCATATAATATATTATGTATGTAATAATTTTACTCCAGTATAGTAGGTACGCGAGTAGGTGGTCGGGTATGTCGAGGAAAGTCAATGACACCACATACACACGTACATAGGTAGGTACTACGTAAACATGGGTAATAATTAAACGAATTTTTGCTAGACACTTGGTTAAACATTGTTATAGATAAATACATAGATGTTGCACAATGGGGAAATTGTAAATTATGTTGATCATCAATTTTGTATCGAATATTGGATACCATATCGCTACGAATTTTGACCATATCTGGGCATAATTCTAAGTTTCTCCAGTTTTTTGGTCACCTTATAATCTTATAATTTTCGCTTGGTATCTCGACACTTCTTATTCTTGAACATGAAAAGCAGGCGATGGATAGTTGTTTTAGGCTAATTCTCAAAACAACAAATCGGGCATAATATTCCACCAAAAGCTAAATTAGTATTACGTACACAGGTATATATGACGCATCTGACAAAACCGTAAATCATTGCTCAAATTACTTCAATAAAAACCTGTACGTACCGTTAAATGTACAAATAATTTTTTCATTTCAATAAAGGAAATATTTCTTTTAACATTTCCAATTATCTTTTCTATTTTTTTACCAACAATTATTATCGGTCAATTGAAATCTTTTTACCAGGGAACATCCTAGATTTTAATGTAAGTTCCATTATATTGCAGCTTATTATAGATGAAGTTGATAGTGTTTAATAACTTGTAATGTATTTTTTATTTGGCAAGTTTTAGTAAGGTAATATTATCATTAACCATTAATCTCCATGTGTGGAAAACTTCGGTAATACATCTCTGACAGATTTGAAAAATCCAAATACGGAATCTAACTGCATATAATTTACTTCAAAAATAAATTAGTTTTCATTACAGAAGTGGGGGAACTAGAAAACAATCTAAAAAATTCTTTTTTAAGTCGAATTTTTTAAACTTATTATTTAATAGTAGCAATTATTTGAAATGCTTTTAAATTACGTAGACCGACAACACTAATTTAATGTTTTTATTAAGAAAATTTGAGAAGTTTGTTTGAGCGGTTTGCATGTCGTAGGATTTACCATTAGGTAGCAAGTTAACTGTATTTATATGGATTAACTTTATTTTCTTCATTTGAGTTCGCTTTTGTTCTAGTATAACCGATTTTGGATAATAAATACCTGATTGCAATTTAAATTACATTTAGAAAATTTTCAAAACCGCTCATCGTGAGCTTCAATTGGATGCGTCTGATGGATGTATTCATACGGTTAGAAAAATTTAGTTTACGTGTGTGAACTTTTTATCGTGCCATTTTATCCATACATTAATTTTTTACACGATTATTAAAATTCCTCGACAGAACTTGCTCAATAGGCAATTATGGGCATGCAATGATTGTAAAAAAAATTAAATTATGCACCAGTACGATACAATTTGTTTAATTTTTTGTCTTATTGACTGAGATAATGTTCATTGTCCAAGGGCTTTTATTTAAATTATTAAGTATCTGACTGGAGGGTAATCAGGGACAGGAAGCAGATAGGATGGGTTCTTATATAGACTAGGTATACTTATTGGAGGAATGAATGTCATATCATATCAAAAAAATAAGAAGAATAAATAAGAAATAAATACAGGGTGTCCCAGACCTGAACGTCATCCCTTGGAGGGATGATAGGCCAGCTCATGACTGACCAGAATATCGAAATATACCCTTATTAAAATATCGTTAGTTTTCGAGATATTGGCACTTTTATGAATTTTGTAAAAATCGACACATTAAATCAGTTATTGTGTGCCACAGGTACGAAATTTCACATTATAAAAATATAATTTTGGTTAAGTAACGCTGAATAGGCGATTCAAGATAAGCGATACGCCACCAACGGTCGCCGGTTGAACTAATTTCAGAAACATGGGCATCTTGGTTTGTGCTTGGTTTATCTGTTGTTCCTTCTGACTACTATCGGAGTAAAAAGTTCTGACCCCTGAGTTTGAAGTCTTATATTTCAAAAAGTAATTGATACAGATAAAGAATTTAATTTTGTATAACATAATAAAATTTCAAAGTGATAGGCTTTATAGTGTGTTTTTGGCATGCAGATATTTAAAAAAAGAGGCACAATTTATGCAACAATTAGCACAACGACAACTTCACAATTTTTTTTCTCGTAAAGTGTTTTCTGAAATTTAATGAAACTTGGACTGTAGATACCTACATCTTTTATCTCTATTCCCAAATTTTTGTAATGATATATTTTAAATATTTTTTGAATTATTAAGTATAACAGTAAAGTAAAATAACTTTGTTATTATAACGAAATTTTTTAAAGTAATTGAACATATCAATCGAAAACTATGGTAGATTATTATTTTTCAATTAAATAAACAAAATTTTTAATTATATTCCAAACTATGGCAGTTTCAAAATATTAAAATGCGATAGAATTAATAGTTTACTGGGTGTAGGGACGGAAGGGAACGTAATGTTCATGCCCTTATTGTTGAAATGCGGCAACCGCTGATCCATAATATTAAAAATTATATTATTGATAATGACGTGACATGTGCCGCCTATATACAAAAACTCATTTTACGATTTCACACGGTCGCAAAACGTGCATCTCTGATTCTATGCTTCTCTGCCTAATAAGGAAATTATTTAAAAACCATTATTTTATTGTTTAAAAATGAATTGTTTAAATATTTTTGTAGGGAATGTCTTTTAATAAATTTATTAAAGCTATTAACAAAAATTCGTTTAAATTGAACAATTATGTACAAAGAAAATATCGACTTATAGAAATCGACTTTTAACAGCAATTTGACAAAATTCCAATAAAATTTTTATATTGCTAAAGAGAGTATACTTTTATCTATGTACTACATAAATTTTATGTAATTTGAAAAGAAAATACGATAATTGTAGTTATTTGAAGTTGCAACTTTTCATAATGAGTGCTAAAAACTACACTTTTTTGAACATTTTATTAAATAATTTTAAAAGGGCGTCAGTTAGAAGTATAAAATTTTAATATGATATTTAGCACTAATCAATTGATATCATATATTTTTTTCAAATCTTTTTGCTGCTAACTTTTGATTTTACTGGACTTCAAACTCAGGGGTCAGAACTTTTTACTCCGATAGTAGAAGACTTTCAGTTGTTATAACCTTCTAAATAGAAATATTTAAAATGCCCAACGCATTTGAGTGACTTTGAGGTGCAGATTAATATGCCAGAAGTTAAAACAGTGTGCGATTTGATAGCAACAGATCAAACTTTAAACGGTTTTACTGGCCTGAATAGTTTAACATTTTCGGAAGTATTAGTGCAAGGTGTCAAAAAGAAACATCAGGATAAGAGAACACATCGGTTGGGAATAAAAGAGCGAGTTGTTTTAGTTTTGTGCAAGTTGAAAACGAATTTTACATATTCATCGTTATCGGTGTTATTTGGTATATCTGCAGCCGTTTAAATAAAGATATTATATTTAATTATTTAATTTTATATTATGTTTTTATCACACAAATTATGAAACATGTTTTCCATAAAATTTTGTTGTTGTTACAAATAACATTTCCTTTGCAAATTCGTAGTTATAATCCACTTCGATAGTAAAAAAACTTTTGTCGAATGATGCATACAACACAAAATATGTTTTTTTAAATTTAAAAGGGTCATTTCCATTTTGATCTGCCCATAATGTTTACATCTTTTTAATGTCCACGTATTATTTTTCTTGGCAATATACCGAACCCCTGGTAAACCATCATGGGTATTCTTTTCTGCACCTACAAAAATATTTGTTGTAAGTTATATTTTTATAGTTTTTTTATTCATTAATACCCAATTTTATTCTTAATACTTCCATTATTTACTTGATAACTACCTTGTTATATTGAAAAAAGAAGAAACTTATGATAACCTACAAATACAAAATAATGTTCTTTTATTATTGGTTATAACTAGAAATAGAGATTGTACCAACCTTAAAGGTGTTTAATTAGTTTAGGATTATACGATGATTTTAAAATAAACACTGAAAAACTATTACTTCCACAAAAAACTTTAATTAAAACATCCATGCATTCGCTTTAAATCAATGTAAACAAAGCTAACCATGTTTCTGAAATTAGTTACGATTCCTACCGCCCTACCGCGAAACGCAAAATTTTTTTATATTTTATTTGCTAACTTCAACTCTTCATACTGTAAAAAATTGTACTACACTAACCTGGCAAGTTATTTTAAAAAATTGCTCATTTAGTATAGTTTTCAAAATGGTATAAAATTTGCCATAATAATACTTAAGAAAAAAAGATATAGCTATTTTACTGAAAAATGAGCTCATTGTGAAATTATTCCAATAATCAGGAATTCAAATAAAAATAATATTTTTAGATTAAAGTGACAGGTATTTACTTAAAACTAAACAAAACACTAACAAAACGATACACTAACAAAACAAAACATCAATAAAAATCAAAGAATGTGATTTTTTGTTTGCTGTGCATCGATTCGCTTTCGCATTGTTCTTCTAGTCGTATTAACAGTTTTTGGTTTGTTTTTTGGACTTATGTATTGCCTAATGATGTGGACTTATTGTATTGACCAACCTAATCGAAGGTAGAACAATATTAATAAGGCCACAATGTTGAAAAAACACAAAAAATCCAACATGGCGGAAACTGCAATGGCCGACATGAACTTGCACTTTTATGCAAGATGAATTAACCATATTTGTATGTGACACCAGTAGCGTAAATAGTATTTGAATTTGGGGGGTGATGAATCTGGTAGGAGACACCACCGGGGGTCTGGGATTTTGGAAATTTTTACTTTTAAATGTATTTTTTTGGATTATTATTAGCTTTTGGGGGGTGATTCATCACCCTGATCACCCCCCTTATTTACGCCACTGTGTGACACAGTTGACCAATCATCATAATAGAGAATTAGCGACAAGAGAGGGGTTAAGAATCGCATATATAAGGACGAGCGTTCGAGCAGCAATTTCAGAGATCTGCCAGCCGTCAATCCAACAACGTTACGCTGCCCGATTGCTATGCCTTATTTACCCCTCTTGAGTCTTGTAACGTTAGGGTAAGTTTTATAAACGTTATTAATAATTATTTTATTATTAACGAATGCGTTGCCCCGATTTTATTCGATTGTAAATATTGTTATTAAATAAATGTTATATAAAAGTGCACATTATGTTTAATTAAAGCTACAACCCCTATTACAGCAACAATGAATTAAAGGTAACCCACGGTTTGGAAATCCGACCTGTGACAGTATAAAGAGTCGAAGTTTGCAAATAAAATTAAAAAAAATTTTGAGTCTTGCAAAAATATTTTTTTTTTTTTTAAAGTATGGCAATATTAGTTCTGTTTTTATCTGTGATCAATAGCAGGACTATTCAGCGTTACTTAACCAAAATTAGAATCTTATAATATGAAATTTCGTACCTGTGGCACACAATAACTGATTTAAGAGCACTCCGGATCACGTGACTTTCTCAGTCGAAAGCCAATCAAACGCCTTCCTTTTGATTACGAAAGGAACTTCTGTAGGCTATAACGCAATTATTTTATGTAAACAATTTGATCTATTATTAATAATATATAGAGACAAATAGTGGATACTCAATATTATTTCGAATAATATTTAAATTCAATTAAAAAAAAATAAATTATTTTTTTTTCAAATTTGAAGGAGTATCCACGATTCAAAATACATTTAATAATGAAATGGCAAAAGCAAAATTAACTTTTTTATATAATAATCGAATTAAACGTTCCCTACGTAGACAGAAAAAGTCACGTGATCCGGAGCGCTCTTAATGTGTCGATTTTTACAAAATTCATAAAAGTGCCAATATCTCGAAAACTAACGATATTTTAATAAGGGTATTCGCTATGTGCAAGGTATGAGAGGGGATAAGCAAATCGAGCGAAGCGTTCGGAGTGGCCGATAATAGAACCTCAACGGGACTTGCATTATGTCATAAACACGTGATCATATAAAATTAATTAAATTATTTGCTATAAAACAGTTGGTATTCAAATTTTATGACAGCAAAAATATTCAAATTTCTCATGGCGTACTATTTTCACAGTGAACATAAAATGTTCACAGTCCCGAGTAATTTTCTTTATTGAGCCACCAGAGGGCAGTAGGAGGAATGCACATAGCGAATATTTCGATATTCTGGTCAGTCATGAGCTGGCCTATCATCCCTCCAAGGAATGACGTTCAACTCACTTTACATAACTTAGGTGGTGATAGAGGACACTTTTCTAAGAACAATATTTAACAAAAATTTTGGTGGTAGGTAAGAAACCTCAGCACAGATTTTTAAAATTCCCACTGTCAAGAATCATTAAAAACGGTACAAAAAGCTATTATAAAACAAAATATTTGCGGACCATTGCAAATAGGGCTCTAAAAAGTCAAATTTTTAAAATTTGTATTGTCCGATGCAGTCTTACGAGTTAGAAACGGTTTACAACATTTCATTGGCTCCCGAAACCCCGCCTCTAATATATCCCACCAAAAGCTTATAAATATGAGGTGTGTACATAAAATGCTCTCAGTACGTTCTGGCGAAACAGTTCTTTTTAGGGCCAAAAATACTTAGAAAGGGTTACGGTTTTAACGACGTTGAATCTCGCTTATTTTTTGAAACTCTGGCGGGGGTGGTTGTGTTGCCGAAAAATGGGTCTGTAGCGTGCGGAGCCCAGCGTAAACTCATTAAAAACATCCCCCGAGGGTGATCCAACTTGGCAAATTGTGCTATTAGCAAGGGGGTGAATCTCGCTTTTTTTTTGCTGCAAATTTAAGCCAAATATACGTTGAAAATGTGAATTTACCTCGACGTTAATTGTATGATGAATTTCCCCGTGTTTTTTAGTCAAAAATATTCCTAAAAAGTGAAATTATGTCGATGTTAACTGCGCGACGGACTAGCTACTACTGGGAGCGTAAGCGAGCTCCGGTTTTTCTAAGTGTTAGAATAACTCACAGCACACGGACGGACGACAGAATAATGACTGTGACGTTTGAAAATCGAGCTAAAATTGGCAACTTTAAAATCGATTATTGGCCAAACTAATCGATATAAGACTTTCATCCTCACCTTAATCGCTTCGTCTATATTTTTTCTATCTAAATCCGTCGAGTTTTTTTTAATAAATTTAATATTCTCGAGCTGAGTCTACTTACCTGCTACCAAAATTTTTTCTAAATTCAAACCCTCGAGAGTTAGGCCTCTTTAAAGCATTTTTTTTAATTTCCACCTTCACGTGGCCATAGCCCCGAAAATATTGATTTTTCAGTAAAAATGGTTTAGTGCTTTTTTAAAGAGCGTGAAATAATCTACAAACTAGATTCTAACATTTTATTGTCTAAACTCAACGGCTTTCGAGTTATGAATTAAAGTAAGTTTAAAAATGTCGAAAAATTTGGGTTTTCCTTTTTTTTGGTTTTTTTCAATAACCTGTATCTTTTAAACGAAACATTTTACAAAAAATCTGACGCCCCATTCCAGATAGGAAATTTAACGGACTACAACTTTTGTCTAGTAAAAATTTTTGAGAAACCAATCCATTACACAGAAAATCAGAAAATAATAAACAAGGTAGCTACAAAACAAAAAATTAAATTAAAAAATTTTAATTTTTTTTGAAAAATTATTCTATTAATTAATTTTAAACTATTAGATTATTTAAGTAAATATTGAAAATGGCTACCCTCATTTTCAATACACAGTCGTGATCGTTTTAAAAGATGTTTGTCGAAAAAAATCGAAAAAAGTCGATTTTTCGACACCTTTAATCGCAGAAATTCGATTTTTTGACACTTTTTCACACTCAGCAATCGACCAAAATTGGCCTCGTAATCGACCGGTCGACCCTTCGACCTTGTTGACCACCCCTGGTATAGTGGCTCTTAACAAAAAAGGAAGTATTATAAATAATTTAAATTGTAAGAAGTAATAAAAGAAGAAATAATACTATAAAACATCTTTTAAAACGATCACGATTGTGTATTGATAATTTACTTAAATAATCTAATAGTTTAAAATTAATTAATAAAATAATTTTTCAAAAAAAAAAAAAATTTTGCGAATTTAATTTTTTGTTTTGTAGCTACCTTGTTTATTATTTTCTTATTTTCTGTAAAATGGGTTGGTTTCTCAAAAATTTTTACTAATCAAAAGTTGTAGTCCGTTAAATTTCCTATCCAGAATATGGCGTCAGATTTTTTGTAAAATCTTTCGTTTAAAAGTTACAGGGTTTTGAAAAAAACCAAAAAAAGAAAAAAAGTAAAAGTTACAAATCATTGCGTGTGTTTACATTTGTCGTGGTTTTTTGTGTTATTCGGTTTCGTGTTATTTTATAATTTATTCCAAAAGTGCTTTATTTAATATTAGCGGTAACATTTTTTACGTATTTCGTGACTGCAGTTTGACAAAATAATTTATGGATTTTAAATATTCGCGCCGAGAAACTTCTTCATTTGAGTGTACATTTTTAATTTTAGCAGCGCCTGACACGCCCCTAAAGTCGGTTCTAACGTTGGTGGAGCTGTAGTCTGTTTTTTTTTTAAATTTAATTTCAACCTTGAATAGGGTTAAACCTTTTTCAATCAATTTCATTGGTTAACATTCACGTTATCTACGTGGAATAGAAATTTTTTACTCGTTTCTTAAAAACAACATACTATAGATACGTATTATTTAAAAACTTTATTTTTATAGCCCGATTATCAAAAAAACAAATCTTAGTTTATGATGATCCTCGTTTTCCCCCAGCCAACAGTTTTGTAAAGGATGAAGGTTAATTATAAATTTCTATGCTGTTTCTTCTGCGGGGGCTTCATTTTTGTTAGCTTGTTCTTCTGCTTGAGGTTCCTCGACAATTTCAAGAGGCTGCTCGACAACTTCGGTCGGTTGCTCAATAATTTCTGGTGGTTGTTCGAAATTTTCTTCAGATTGCTCTTCAGATAAATCTATCATCATCTCTTGAGCACTAACGACCATATCTGTAGCTTCCGTAGCTTCTGAAGGAGCTTGTTCATTTTCTAGATTTTTATCAGTTATTTCGATTTCCGTAACATTTTTAACGCTGGTGTTGGAATCGGAACTGGCGTCTGATGAGACTTCCGTTGCAGTTGTCAAGTTATCCAAAGTAGCGATTGTACTTTCGTAATTCAGCACGTCTTGTTCGGATTTGAACAAGTAGCTCAATATTCTTTCTCTGTCTTCTAATGCTTTATGTATAATGTCGGAAATAACACCTTTGATGATTGCAGTTTTTTCTTCAGCATTGAAAGATCTCCAATCCCTCTTAAAAATAAAGTTAACATGATTCACTAATTTTAGTGCCGAAATCCGCACTTACGGCTTCTAAGGTTGCTATTGCTTTTTCTACAATTTCATCCAACAACTCCTTCGGGACATTTTGGTAATCCTCTTCTTCTTCTTCTTCTGGAACAGGGATCGGAATTTTTTCTTTTTTATATTGTAAATTTAAACCTACAGCACTGTCTCCTTCGTAAATATGAGGATCCTATTAAATATGAATATACGTCGAGCTTACTTTGCATTTAGCGTCTAATTTTACTTACTCTACTACTTATGTATTCCGCTACTTCTGTTTCGATGTCTATTTTAGGTCGTAAAAAAAATCGTCCAATAAATTCGGGCAAATCTGTTCTGGGCCGATGTAAAAAGACGTAGCGAGAAACCAACGCTATTGATGCTCTAATCTAAAAAAAATGTAGGAATATATAAGTTTAATGAAAGGAAGTCTTTCTTTTCAAGATCGCTAAACCTCTGGATGTGATGCTAAATATTTTTCGTTTTCTCGAACTGAATTTCTTTTGAATTGGTTCAATTGAATTTGTTGGTTGCTAGTTAAATCTCGAAGATCGTAGTATAGCATGCCCCGTGGGCTGTTACATGGATGAAAATCGAATGGTTCTATAATATCTATTGTGTCGTCGGCCATAATTATTTTTCTTTTAAACTTGAAAAATTATAATTTTGTTGTAAATCGCAAATATTATTTCCAATGTTTATTTTTATTTGGAAAGATGTAAAATGTCAGTTTATATAATATTAATCTTTGAATATTACGGGTGCGTCAATCGAGGTAAATCATATCCAAGGTAACAAGCGACAATGAAATCTGTTGTGCCGATAGCGAAAAATTCATGTTTTTGCGAAATTGGGGTTTTTGCACATTTTTTTGTTTAAAACTTGCTCTTTCTTTGGGTAGAACTACTCAAGTTATCCTAAGAATACCTTTTGCCTGTCAAATAAGTAATCAACTTTTGTGTAAAATATCCTACATCTAGGAAAGAAAGAGAAAATTGGAAAAACATTACGCAGAATTGCAAGAAGACCAAAATAGATACTGGGAAAAGTTAAGGAGAATAGTTTTAAAAGAAGAGGATGAAAGAAATAAGAGAAGGTGTCGTATGGGCGATACTAGAAAAAAAGTCCCAAAATTGGAAGAATTTACAGAAGAAAAATGGGAAGAAATTAAAGTTGAAAAATTGGAAAAAGAAATTGGAAAACATGAAACGGAGAAAGAAATAATTAAGTTTGAAAATGTTGGAGAAGAAAAGGAAAATGAAATAGAAAGAGATAGTGTAATGGAAGAAATTATAGACGACAAAGAGGAAGAAAAACTAAAAATGGAAAATAAAATGGAAGAAATTAACAAAGAAACGCGTCCCACAGGCGACACTAATAACGAAGTCCTCATGTTAGAAGATGTTAGCAAAGAATTAAAAAATAAGATGGAAGAAGGTATTCCCAAAATAATAAATGCAGATAAAAATGGAACGCAATTAGAAGAGGGTCTTGAAGAAGAATCAAAAGTGTCTGTTCGAGAAGAAATCAATGATGTCAATGGAAAAGAAATTATTCCAATTGGAAAGGATGTTAATGGAGAAGAAAGAGATACCAAAGAATCTACGGATAAACCATTGATTTTACCAGTAGAATATCACAAGAAAGAATATTTGGTTCCACAAGAAAATGCTGAAAAATGGAAAATTCGAATGGAAAAAAAAAATAAAATAAAAGTTACCTCGTCTAAGGTAAATTCAGAGGTTGAAGAAGAAGATGAGGATGGAAGGCCGTCGTACAAATTGATAAGGTTGTTAAAAATGAAGAAGAGTAAAAAGAAAACCAAAACGAAGGAAAGGAAATGTTTTTATGGCACTTATACGAAGAAGTGTATTGTTCAGAAGAAGGTTCGCCGTATGAGGATAGCCATCAGACAAAGATGGCAGTATCATAAACCAAGGTGGAAGGCAGAAGAAGATGAACATTTCGGAGAATGAAGATGAAGTTGTTTTTGGTATAAACGGACAACCGCAATGGATATGGAGGTGAATAGGAACAATTGGGTTGTAAATTTGATTTACCTAATTTGATTTTTTGATTTGATTGAATTTGATGATGTAAATAATTTTTGAAAATTTTGTTTCAGATCGGTGCTTTATTCCAAAAGCATGACGTCGGATGGCTTTATCCAAATCCCGTCTGGATTTGTAGAAACCCAGGAGGGTTTGATGTCATATGTCTTTTGTAATAAAGTAGCCGGTCGATTTTATGATAAGGGGCCATTTTGGAAAATTAAAATTTGTACAAAAATGTTGTAAAATTTTGATGTTGGTGCGACGACGTGAGCTCGTCGAGGTCAGAATGATAAGGGGACGATAAGAGGTCACTCGCCGCTTACCTGCGAGGTGCGAATCCGTTTTGATTTTGATGTCTAAAATTTGGACAGGAGAGTTTTTTTTTGAATTGTTTAAATAAATAAGAGTGAAAATTAAAACGAGTGTATTATTCTGGTAATTGAATATTTGAAAATAAACGTAAAATTTTTGATTTTTGAAGAGACAAATTTGCAGGGTCGCTTGATAGTGGCGGCCTGGACGATTACGATTGAGCAAGCCGGGCAAAGAAGTGAATTTACCGCCCGATTAAAATTTTATTAAAAGTAAAATTTTGGAAAATTATTCCAATATTTCGAGGCGGGTTTTATTAGACTTCAATATAAACACATAAGAATTCTTATAAAATTATAAAAATTTTACTTCTTTACTAATTACTATTTAACTGAAGATACAAAGAAGAGATGGCCAAGAAATATCTTCTTACAAAATGCCTTAGCAAGAATCCTAACCAAATTCAGGAAGTAGATAATTTAAAGATATCTTCAAATTAGTAGATTTTTCTATACCCTATTGTGCAGGTTAATTTAATAATCGCTAGGTGGCACCACGTTCTTCACAAGTATTTTAGTGTTCCAAAATAGGGGATATACCATAAAATTTGTGTATAAGTATAAATAACTAAGAATTTAGAAAACGACCTTCTTTATATATCTAAGTGCCTACTTTTTTATTATTTAATTTATTTATTAACTAATATTGAATAAGATGTTGCGGGTTTGAATTAAGGCTGGGAATTTTTAACATTTTTGTATTCGAATATTCGTTCAAAAATCACTAGAATATTCAAATTATTCGAATATTCGAATGATTATTTTGAATATTGAAATTACTCGAATATTCGAATAATCATAATATGAATAATTTGAATATTCGAACAATTTGAATAGTGCCGTTGAGAAAATATTCTTATTCGAATACTCGATTAGTTGATTATATTCGATTTTGATTCCCAGCCTTAGTTTGAATCCCCAGTTACCTTTTGGGCTGATGGTAATAATCTAGTACGTGCACAATAAACAGAAAATGAAAAATAATAATACAAATAATAAATTAAATTATATTCTCATTGACAATTTTTAAATGTATAAATAATTAAAAAAATTATATGATTGACGATTTGTTTGTTTTTATTAAAAGCTTTATTACCCATATAATTAAATTTTTATAGCTTTTTTTAAGTTTCATCCTTTTTTAAAATTCATTTATTCGTTCAATGCACAATAATATTTATAATAATTTTGTTTTGTATTTTTTGTATACAAATTAAATTAATGTTGTGGAGTGTGATAGGTAGAGGTAAATTTTTCGTTAGTTGTTGGCACGTGACTTGGCCTTGCGTGGCAAATATGGAGGGAGACACCAGTGACACTTAATTCCACCAATTGACACAAGCATAGAACCTAAATAACGAATATTCGTTTCTGCACATTAGACACTCCCAACCACTAACGAAAAATTTTACTCTACTGCCATTAATTTGTTATTTTGCGGTAATTGGATTATTCAAAAATTATTAAGATTTTTTATATTTTTTTCAGTTTACGTATAGTATGGGAAAGTATCACATTCGCAATCCTTTTTTTCACAATTTGATGGATTTAGATTCCTTGAGGTTCCATGAGTTGAAAGAGACCAAATATCAATAATAAAAGTGTCTGTGCGTAATTCAATTTTGTTTATGGTCTACCTCCCAAACCAATAAGAATTTAACAACGAAATTTCATTGTTATTATTCAGTTTCAAGTTGAAATGCTGAGGGAGTTGATGATTGAGGTAAAAGGTATCAAGACGGGACAGCAGATATACGAAAAGGATTCCCGGATTTTGAAGGATGAAAAGAGTTGCGACCCTGGAGAAACGATTGAACGAAACGGAAAAAGGGAGAAAAAGAAAACAATATATTTTTGAAGAGCGTAAATATGAACGAAAAATCGGTTAAGACGGAGATGCAAAAATTTTTGAAGAATGAATTGGACCTTGAAGTATCAATCAAAATAGAACTATCTTCATCTTCTTCTTCTTCATCAGCCTTTTTCCGCCCACTGCTGGACATAAGCCTCTCCATATTATGGAGGATCTGGCCATAACTCACCACGCTGGCCAGACGGGTTGGTGAGTAGTCCGCAGATCGATTTTGGACTATAGTTGTTTTACATCCGGTGTAGCAGCTTACTAGGCTAGCATTCAGATGTGCCTGTGGCCCTGTTTTTTGTTAACGGTGGCAATTCGTCAACTCAGGGGGACCGCCGGCTTAACGTGCCCTCCGAAGCACGGAGACTTGGTCATAAGAAAGTTTGACTCTCCCCGGGTTTGAACCCAGTACCCCGCGTTCGCATCCAACTGCGTTATCTGCAAGGCAATGACCGTCTCTTAGTAGTAGCGGTGAAAATCGCAGTATGTTTCCTAAAATTTAAATCTATACGTTAAAAAGGTTTTAAAAGGTCTTTATATTATTTAAACTATTAATTATAATGTCATGCTATCTAATGGTTTTTCACCAGAATGAGAGCAACCAATTAAATTTAAAAAATGGTTTGCTTTAAATACTTAAGGAACTTTCTACCATAAAATAGTAGACTATAATTAGTAGAATAGTGAATTATTTACATAATTAATATAAGTTTATAACAATTAAATGAATTAAATAGGGTTATATTGAAACAGTTGACACTTTCCTTGATGCGATCGTCGTGTTTGCAAATGTTCGTGTTATGTTCTTTTTCAAATGGGCGCAAACCACTTAGTCAATTCGCGTTAGACGGTTTGCCAATTTCTAGGCGTTGTGACGTCACACTAACGGACTCAATTGGGAACAAGCACGAGGGAAAGCACAAAATAGAGAAGAATGGCGGAGATTTATAATGTAGTATACATAAGGAGGAGGCGGTCGGAGCTTAGCGGTCACGCGAGTTGACTATGAACGCTAAATACTCGGTTCGAATCCAAGTGAAGTAAGAACTTTATTCTGACCGTCTCCCCTCGGAAGGCAATGGCAAACCACCGAGAGTAATGTGCCAAGAAGAATCCTTAAGAAAATGTTAATGATCTAAATAAGTCCAAAATTGATCTGTGGACTAAGGGGAAGGCAAACTACCACCCCGTTAACATTAACATTTACCTGGTACAGCCTTCTTGGCTAAGTCGGGGGGATCGCCGTACATCCGAAATCGGATAGGCACCTAAAGAAGAAGATACATAAAATGTAGCACAACCTCGACACCTTCGGGTAAAAGAGGATATGATTATAAATAAATAAATAAATAAATAAATAATATTAAAATATTTATTACGTAATAAAGTTTACACTTTAAAGTTTGAAATTGGTTAATTATTATTAATTCGTGAAAATAAAAGTGTTATATTTTAATATATTTTATATATATTTTAATATTTTAATTTATTAAAATATAACACTAATAATTTAAAGTTTGAATTAATTTAAAAAACTAGTAGAAAAATAGGGAATTTAAAATAAAACTTATTGTTATAAAATTTTCTCAAACAAATGACCGATTGCTTTGTTTTATAGAATATGTTGTTTAAAATAATTCAAATTTAGCTGCAAAAAATAGATACACGTAAATATTAGTAATTATTATTCTGAAAAATAAACAACAATAAATTAAATACATAAAAATATTATGATCTATCTTGATCATGATTTTTGAAAATTTTAACCCCCCGTCTTCCCGTATAAGAGTTTATACGATTTTGGAGACCCTCAAATTATTTTGAAATTTTAATTGATACAGAATTTATTTTTTAAGATTTTATTTTGAATTTATAAATTAATTATTCGTTTGAAATTAAAATTGCACTTAGTTTCGTATATTGTTACGCGTTCCGAATCCACTAAAATTATAATAAATTATACCTACTACTAATAAAAAGAAATATAATGCGATCGAAGTGCAATTTTATTTTAATTAATACTGATCAAACTTTATTTATTTAAACAAATAATGGTGTAAATGTACAAAATAATAAAACATACTGATTAAAAATTTTAAAATAACCATTTTTGCACAAAAAGATGAAGCATCTATTATTTTGAAAGTTTTCAGTATAGTAAATAGTAGGTACGAATTGGTATTTTTCAATTAAAAATAAATTAATTTAAAAATGTTATTCAAATTTGTATTTATTTACAATTCTGACGCGTTATGTTTATTTTGTTATTATGTTTTCATAAAAAAAAACTGTTTAGGCAGATTTTGATGAGATATAAGTTTCATGGTTATTATGTTAAATTTAATAACGTGCAAAAAACCTTATATGCATAATTTACCTTCGGTATAATAATCTTCATTATTTCTTTTTTAACTAAAAAATTAAAATCTTATGAGCAATGTTACCAGTGCTATATTGAGTAATTCGTGTTTTATGTAATTTATTTTCAGAATGTTTTAAAATTTATACAGTCGTTGGTTTTATGTTGGAAAAAAAATTGTATTTACTCATAAGAATGTCGTCTAAATTAAATTATGATTCAGGGATTTCCAAACTCCAATGGTACCTAATACCAGTACCTAATTGGATGTAATGGTATGAAGATGGACTTTTGATCGAAGGATTCAAGTTTAAATTCTACTTAACCAAAAATATATTGTTGCCGTTGTTCGCATTCCACGTTAAGTTCTAGTTTTATTTACGTTTAGGAAGTAATTAACAACCACTAACATGTAATTCGATATTGTGGGTTTATTCCGATTTTAAAATGGTTTTATCACTGAACTTTGTTTTAAAGTTTTAATAAATCGTTTCTGCTTTCTCGAAACCACGAATTTAACACGCACTTAAATAAATAAAAGTAATATAGGTCAGGGGTGGTCAACTTTTGCGTACATAAGATTAACAAACAAATTAAATAAACTTAAAAGGAAAGAAAGAAAGAAAACAAAATAAAATTAAAAGACTAATTAAAAAAGAGATAAAACAAAAAGAAAAATGGAGGTTAAAGCACCATGTTTCAGGATACCCCTAATTCTGACCAGAGTATAATAATTATAGAAACATTCAACAAAAAATTCTGGCATTTAAATTTGCTGAGCCCATTTAATAAAATTTTTAATTAAAAAATAAATTGTATTTCAGATGTATCATAGTGGCAGATTTTCGAAGAGGCGCCTGGGTCCTCAAAATTCAGCTCTCAAAATAAATAAAATAATTTTATTTAATTATTAAAAAAGTGAAACATAGGCAAATAATATTGAAAATTAACCAATATAAAATTACAACTGCTTGGCTATATTTAAAGGTTTACTGATGTTCCAAGTTGTAGGGAGAGGTTTGCAGGTTGCCACTGACTGCAGGTTGCTACCTCCCTTAGATTTTGGTGTTGGACCAATGTCACAAACTAAATTTTGACTGAAATCGAAACCTAATGAGGTGTGATCACTTTTAAACTAGTTCTGGAGCGGACAGAGCCACTAAGACAGTGTGTGTTGACAAAAGTTTGAAAAGTTGTATCGTGAAAATTTAAAAATTAAAATTGTGTGTTTGTTTTGTGGTCATAAATTGAACATTTTAATCGAGAAATCAAGGTAAATATTTTTTCTGTATTGCTTTTACATTCAACTTACATTATTCTAACAAAATTTCAAACATATCATGAAATGGCAATTTTTTTCATATATAATTCTAAAATAGTGCTAGAATACAGGTTGCCACCCTTTACGATTTGCAGGTTACTACCTATCTTGTTTCGCTTGTTTACACTCATATGCCAGTTTTTATGATTGTTTGATGTTTACAATTGTTATTGAGTCAAAAGTGAAGTGTTTTTATTGCATTAAATAATTAAATTTGCAAGACTATCTCCTTCTGACGTCATAACTAATCTGTCCACCAATCACCAGATCTCATTTCAAAAATGTAGTCCAATCAGATTTAAATTTAGCGAACATTTCAGTTGCCTAATGCAATCTACCAATCACGAGTAATATGCACAAATTACCGATCATTTTCGATAATTGTTTATATGTTGCTATAAACAATAACAAATAATAACGAATGGTAACTACGCATTTGTAAAATTTAATAAACTAACCGACACTCTTTGCATATTAATATAAAAATAATGTCATCCTCATCAGGAGATAGTCCACGGAATTTCCCTTTTGCACAAAATATTATCCTATATCATTTGTTCTCTTACATATTTTCGATTGCAATCGGTCCTCCTCTGCGAGTCGGGCCGATTGTTGTCGAAAAATATGTAATCGAACAAAATGATCGATAATATTTTATGCACTTGGGAAATTATATATGACAATATGGAATCATGCAAATTAACATGAAAAATCAAATTTTGATTTTTTATGCCAATTTACACTAATTTTTTTATGTTTACGATCACTCAGTGTCAATAAAAACCCATAAATTTTATAAATCAATTGGTTTTATTTCCGTTTTTCTACATTTTCAGCAATTTCTCGAGAGGTGGCAACCTGCAAGCCTAAATTTCAAGAGCTCGATTTTAGGTACTTTTGAAAAACTCCTGTATAATTTTTATTTTTTGAAAATTCAAATAATTTCTACGTCAGGATTGTGCCTTTTGAGTTCCTCTTTCCAACGAATATTATAATATCAACAATATGTTGATTTTGTGACGAGCTATGAGCAAAAAAGCTAAGCGGTGGCAACCTGCAAACCTCTCCCTATTAATTATGAAAATTGAAACTCATTAGTACAGGAATTGTCAAGGTTCATTAGGTAAAAGAATAAAAAATTAAATATAAAACTACCTACCTTCAAAAGTCCATGAGGAATTTCTAATTTCTAGTTAAATAACAACATTTGGTGAAATTTGACGGACTTAATGTTATGAAATGTTAGATAATATACAGGGTGTCCCGTTATGAGTGGTCCAAACGGTAATTGGTGAAGGGTTGGACTACCCTCTATCAGAAAAACAAAAAATAGGTTTAGTAAAAGTGTCAAGGTTTTCGAGATATTTGAGATCAAAGAGTGATGATGACGTTGATAAAATAGCAATAACTCTTTGGTTTATGGACTAATTTATTTATTTATTTTTTTTGCTTATTCTGCACAACATTTTAAACTTTTTATTATCATGGGCAGTCAGGTTGTAATATCTTTTTTTTTTCAACCATGATGCTCCAAAACTCAATGATTTTTTATAAAGTTGAAAATTTCTAATAAGATTATTTTATTTTTTGCTAATCCCATGAGAATTTTGAAAAACTTTGATTTACGTCTTGTAGCATATAAAGTCAGAGACATTCACAAAAAAAATAAATAAAAAAATCCTTCATTTGTAGATTTTATACAGGAAAAAGTAATATGAGTAGACAAAAATTAAGAGACAAATCTTTGATCTCGAAAACCATGACACTTTTATTAAACCTATTTTTTGTTTTTCTGATAAGAGGGTAGTCCAACCCTTCACCAATTACCATTTGGACCACTCATAACGGGACACCCTGTATAGATCGGGTATTAAAACAAGGTCTCGGGAGCAAATATTTTCAAAAAAGAATCGCCTGCGGCGCTCATAAACGAAACCTCCCCCCCCCCGTGTGCCGGAGATTAAAAATCATTGCTGTGGGTTGTAGGAGTAGTGAAAATACCTAGAGGGGTCCTCAAAAGTATTAAAACAGCCACTGGTTGTATCATTCATTATATTATGTAAAAATATGTTGCTCGGAGCAAATGTAAACGTGGGAATAAGTTTGGTTAATTATAATACAGGGTTAAGAAAAAGGTAATTCAAAAAAATTTAGTGATCTAATGGGAGGTGTAGCCGGGATTTTTGACTCCATATATTTTACCCCCGATAAAGATTCGCTAGAGAAATTTTACCCCCGGTAAAGATGTGACTTGACCAGGTTTATAAGGATAAACCTTTGAATTCTTTACTGTAATAATTTAATTTTATATTATTCAAATTTTTAATTTAATGCCAATTTAATGGTAATATGTCAAGAGAATCCTTTAATGTTAAAAAAAGTTTAATATTAATGGGATCACTATTCCTCAGTCATGAGGATGCGACTGGAGAGAGAGATACAAATTTTTAATACATTTTTTATTAAACTATTCCATTTAGCTATCAAGTTTCTTCAAAACTCCACGGAGGATGTTTTAGTATCTCAGAGAAAAATGTTATCGAATTTGATACATAAACAGTAGGGGAAAGGGATGTAAGTTGACCACCTTGCCTTATAGAGAACATTCAATCTTTATGTGGTTTTAAAGTGAATAGACGCATTGCTCTGGCTGCTACAAACTTTGTGTAAATTTTTTCATTAAATGAAAAAATTAATTTCTTTAATTAACCTCTTTTAATTTATAATTAACTCTTTTATTTTATTCATTTTTAGTATTCTTTTCTCTATTAATTAATTTTCTATTACAATATTTAATTCTTATATTATTTTTTACTATTATTTTGTTTGATGATAAGTCCTGTATATCCTAACCAGCGTCCATCGTATTATAATGTAGTACACTGTAAAAAAAGTACGTAAAATTACAGTAAAAAAACAAGTAACTTTTACAGTAAAATTCATGTAAAAATACATATTGTGTAATATTACAGTAATAATAGTCGTAATAGTAATACTATTATTACTGTAATATCACACAATATGTATTTTTACATGAATTTTACTGTAACAATTACTTGTTTTTTACTGTAATTTTACGTGCTTTTTTTACAGTGTACCTAACTATATCGTCTATGAGTATCTCGGAAACTTTTTCTTGAGATGCATTCAGATTTGCAACTGTTTTGTTACGGTTAAATAAATCTTAAAACCTTGTTGGTTTTTGTAAGCCGCTTTAATTATTATCGAATTAGGAATCTTAAAATTTTAAATAAATTATCATTTTATGTGAAAATATTAAACAAAAACTATCATACCTTTGCAAAAAGCTCTCTACCTAGATTTACAATTGAATTTTGAAATTGCAATTAAAATTATCTAACAAAAAATCGCAGATCATAGCAGTCCACACTGTAAAAAAAGCACGTAAAATTACAGTAAAAAACAATTAATTTTTACAGTAAAATTCATGTAAAAATACTGCAGCGTTTTATTCGAGAGTGAAATTCTTGATAAAAAGTAAAGTCAACTGTCTGCCGAAATGCTGGCACGATAGAGAAAAGTTGTTTTTTGTTGTATCGAAAGCCAAATCTTGTTACAGTTTCCACTTACACAGATACAAAATTTTATGCTTGTTGATTTGTTTTGATAAAGTGTTGCGTTTGAATCCTATCTAAAAATCAAATTTGTAAGTGACAGTGAATTTCAAAGTTTACCACTAAAAGTTAGGAACTTACGTTTTGGAAATGGAGTGCCGTTTTGTAAAAGGTACGAGAAAGTGGAAGGAGAATTTTTGTCTTTCCCAGCGACCATTTGCGAGGCCAGGTGTGTGTTCTAGGATGCACCTTAAAAAGTTGAAATTTCAGTAGTTAATCTTGGAACCAGATGTCCGAGATATGATTTTTGTGTAGAACACAAAGTTTACAATCGCTGGAAGTGAAAACGTGAGTCTTTTACGTTGATTTTGGAATTTTTTACTTGAACATGTGGTCGTTTGCCCTCGTTATAAATTTCACATAAAATGCGATCCAGTTTATGAATTGATGATCGTAAGAATTATTGATTGCGTGAAAGAGTTATTTATTCGATTTATTTCATCGAATAAACCCTATAAGTGGAAATTTTATTAAATTTGGATACTATAAGTTTGAGGTTAAAGTTTACCTTACAAAGCGGCGTAGCAATTTGGATGCCTGTAAATGATAATTAGGATTTGTCTTGCAAGTTTTATTTACTGGAGAACACTGGAGCTTTTATAAATTGCCTAATGAATTTGATTGGGATAAAATTAAAAACCAACACATGCGGATCACATTTCAACAATACAGGAGCTGTCAACAGTGGTGTTCCCTCAATGCGTAGATGTTTCTCTTTTATCACATTTTGTTAACTACGTTACAAGGGTTAGTGAAATCATTATTATTTTTATAACAAAACTGATTATTTTTGTAAATTGATTTATTTTATGAACGTTTAATTTGTATTACACTTTAACAATTATCCAGTCGTAAATTCGTTCAGAGAATTTTTATGAACAGTAAATGTAACAGAATTTGCGACTGTGATTCACTTTTACACCTCACGGCGGAGCAGGCATTTATGAGCCTGACCAAGAGAAACAACTTTTCTCCTATTCCATTTTATTTGAATAAAATTCAATATTTGTGTACTCAAGAATTTTATTCTGGCGCCCAACAAACCTTTTGTTACCCTTCTTAGGAACCTGCTAACTGGGAAAAGTGGTCTCCAAGTAACTGTTTAAGTGCTCACCGGCTTAAAGCAAACCGTGGACTCAATTCTGTCCTTTGTTCCGGTGGATGCCGACTACCCCAAGCGTCTAATTGAGGAACTTGGGAAGTCAAGACTATCTGGGACACGACAATACATATTATTTGTGTGATATTACAGTAATAATAGTGTTACTATTACGACTTTTATTACTGTAATATCATACATATGTATTTTTACATGAATTTTACTGTAAAAATTAATTGTTTTTTACTGTAATTTTACGTGCTTTTTTTACAGTGCAGTCATTTGATAGTTTTACGTGGAAAGTTTTGTGAGAGTTTTAAAAATTGGTATTTATACAGATTTCGACGTGCTCTTTTCGAATTTTCACTTTTCCACCTCGTATCTTTGCCGCTTTTTTTTGCCGATATCTCCTTTCCGACTCATTTTATGATGAAAATAGTTAATATAATAAATTAAACTAGAGAAAATTTATTACATAACTATTTTCATCATCATCTGTTTTCAAATAAAAAATTATTTAATAATTTATGTGGTTGCTTTTTTTTTTTAAATGAATACGAGCGCTGCAAAGTCTACTTTCTAGTGCCTATTTTGTAGATTATTCATTTGATCGAAATCGAACAAGTGAAACTAATTTTTTTTATCGATTACCAGAAAATTGTTTTTGTAGTTACATAAAACCTTTAAAACTTAGTTTTTGCAAGCAAACATTACTTTATCGAATTTAAAATCTTGCAAATTATAATTTGTTATAATTTTATGCGTAAATAATAAAAAAAAAAGGCTAACATAATACATATTTATAATTGACTTTTGATTTCTGAAATTATAATTATTTATTCTCTAAACAAAAATTTTTTGCGGATTTATGATATAAATATATAAAGGACGTAAAATGAAGAACATTAATGTTGAAAATTTTCATAATGAAGTTCGGTGTGTTAATTCTTGTATTGATGATTATAGCTACGGCTAACTGCAAACTAAAGCACGAGGTAATTATTTTATCTATATTTTGACAAAAATTGTGAAAATAAGTTAGATGCTCAGTGGTCAAACGATTTATCATACAGTAATATTCTGCGCAATGTTACCATCAAAATTACAACCGAGTGTTTTTAAAATCGTGAGTTTCCATTTTCAGACCCATGTTTATTATAAAATTCTTTACTTGTCTGACCTGATTGAATAGTTTATAGAATCTTATCTGCGTATCTTAAAGTTTGGTGATACATTTTAAAAACACTCAGTATATTACTACTTTTCAACTTTTTTCTGTAAAATTAATCTTTAATTTTTCATTTTTAGGCGTTATTAAGAGCCATAGGTAAATTTTTGAAATCTTCCTTCGACCATACAACTAACTGTATAGAAAGTTCTGGCGCTACCGAAGAATCGGTTACCAAATTTTGGGATCATGATTATTCGGGAGAAAATGATAAACCGTTGCATTGCTATCTTAACTGTGCATTTTTTAAAACTGGAATTATAGATGAAAAGGGTACACTGCTTGTTGATGAATTAATGCACAAAAATGGAGTGGTACATCAAATTGTTTCTCACAATCCTTTAGTTATTGGTAAATTGAATGAGTTTTGTAAAGAGCCAAAGACCACCGATATTTGTCTTGCGGCATACGAGCTGACACAATGCGGTTTCAAATGGCTGATGGCAGTGGCATAAGTAAAAAATGTAATTTTGTACTTTTTTTAATTATAGTTTTGCCGTTTTTCACCTTTGTAAAGTTTATACTTTTAATAAAATATTCAGTTATTATTAGGTACCAAACTTACCAAAACTTTATTGACTTTACCTAAACTCCAAAATTTTCATAATTTTATGATAGCAAACACTTTGGTAAAAAAAAATCCCTAACATTGATATGTGTTGTAAATTTTTTGTGAGGTAATTTTCGGAATAAATAATGGCATAATATTATAATATGATTATTTTATAAAAATTAATAAAAATAATTATTTTTATAATTTAAAAACAAGTACACAAATACGAGTGTGAGATGGAAAATAGCTACTTTCTGGGCGAAAAAACTTTGCATCCCATATGACCCATCTTTGTTTAAAATGTAAATCTCGACATTTATTCTTTTGTGTTCAGGATTTCTATCTTTTAAAATAAAATTCACTTTTATTTCTTATCTTAAATTTTCAGATAATTTTTATGTTTTTATTTAGGTACATAATATTTACCTAAAATAATTCCAAAAAATAAAAGAAAACAATTTCGGTTGGCTTGGGGGGAATAATTTTATTTAATTCAATTTGCTCAGTAAAAGAAAACTCTTGGTCACTTTGATTAAAGTGTAAGTATTAAATTTTTTAATTAATTTTTATATTCAAAATCACATCATAATACTTCCTAAGTACTGCGTATTTCATTAAAGTAAAGATAACAATTTGATATTATTACCTTTCAATTTGGATGCAAACCAATCCTATTCTGAGCGTAACTCAACAGCAAAAGTTTTCCGCGATAATTGTACTTTTTTATTAAAAAATGTTTATATTATTGTAGTAGAGACTATACAATTTTTCGTTAGTGGTTGGGATTGGCTAATGTGCAGAAACGAATAATTTGTTATTTCAGTTCTATGTTTGTGTCAATTGGTAGAATTAGGTGTCACGGGTGTCTCCCTCAACATTTTCCGTGCAAGCCCAAGTCACGTGCCAATCACTAACGAAAAATTTACCTCTACTACTCTTCTCGTGATTTTCATCAAGCATTTTTTCAAGGACTATTTTGATTAATATTTTAATAACGTGAACATTTTTTAGGATGGAATTTTGTCCTTAATTATGTGTTACCAAAATTATTAGTTACAGTCAAGTGCCTTATACTTGGGACGATAACCTTAACTGGCCATGAGTGATTTTTTATTTTGTAAGATTAGCTAACCTCATACGGTTTCATGTTAGCTAGAGATTTTATCCACTAATTTTTAGTTCCATTTTTTTTTATAAAACATGTCTATAGAATCCAGGGGTTACTTTAGAAATATTTCATTGGTGTTGAATAAGTAATGATTGCGACTTACTACATTTGTACATAATGCTGACATATTATACTTTAGTTTATACCAGGCATTGAAGAGGTTTGCATGTGTATTTATGCATTTATCAAAACTTATGGGCGAATTTGAATCAGATAAGTACTAAACTCTTTGTATTTTGTTAACAAAATTACTTACTGTTTCCCTCCCAAAGAGGTCCAAAAAAAGATAATTTAAATTATCCTCTTTTTAGGAACCTTTAAAACACGAGTCAAAAATAGGAGTGTCTATAGGAATCATAGGGTCCCTAAAGAATCTATTTGCTGATACCCCCCCAGGGAGAAAAATATCGTGTTTATTTATATTCAAAACAACATTTCAACGTATTAGTTAGTCTACTACCGATAAAAATAATAATATAATATGTATCTACCTACGTTTATTTAAGCCATTATGACAATACAGGTAATATTAAGTTATGAAAATATACAGGGTGTCCCCGCACACACTTTACATAACTTAGGTGGTGATAGAGGACACTTTTCTAAGAACAATTTTTAACAAAATTTTTTTTCTAAATTCAAATTCAAAATATTAGAGATAATACCAGATTTAAACAAACAATGTGCACGCAGAAGTTCATCATTAGTTGCTTTTTTTATTTGATTTGATGATAATTGATGGCATGCTAAATTAATTTTGTTTTTTGCGAATGTAATTTTATGAAAATTTTATATGTATTGAGATGTCAAGAAGTCAATTGTTGGATCCGATGATGATTTGGGTCGAATTTATTTTAAAGTTAATTTCGTCAATTTATATGACACAAATCTTGGAAGTAATTTTCAGGATAGATGCGATGATTTGTTACTATAGACACATAAAACAAAACATTTTTGTTATTTCATAAAAGTTTGGTGTACCTACTTGATTCGTACTTGTGAAGTTTCGTCCATAAAAGTGAGTGTTTTTACCAGCAAAATGAAAACATTGTAATTTCAAATAAATGGCGCCAATGTGTCGGAAACTTACAATATTTTGTAAATATTTTACAATATTTTAAAATATTGCGAAATAAACTGCGTCAGTCGAATTTTCTCGTCAAAATACATTAGAATCACTCGAAAAAGCAATGTTTTTCCAAAAATAAATTTTTGGGCTAAAAAAACTTCAAAGGGGTTAATCCATCGTTTTTATCAAAATCCGCTAAAATTTAACATGCCCTTTTTTAGATTGTATACGACGTATTTAGATGCGTAGAGTGCGAAAAACTAGTTTTTATCTGGCGGAAGCGCTTAAATCTTGGAAAAAATCACTTTCAAAGATGAGAAGATTTTTGCAACTTCAATCGACCGTAAAAGTGTTATTTTAATAAATATTGCAAAATAAACTGCGTCAGTCGAATTTTCTCGTCAAAATACATTAGAATCACTCGAAAAAGCAATGTTTTTCCAAAAATAAATTTTTGGGCTAAAAAAACTTCAAAGGGGTTAATCCATCGTTTTTATCAAAATCCGCTAAAATTTAACATGCCCTTTTTTAGATTGTATACGACGTATTTAGATGCGTAGAGTGCGAAAAACTAGTTTTTATCTGGCGGAAGCGCTTAAATCTTGGAAAAAATCACTTTCAAAGATGAGAAGATTTTTGCAACTTCAAGCGACCGTAAAAGTGTTATTTTAATAAATATTGCAAAATAAACTGCGTCAGTCGAATTTTCTCGTCAAAATACATTAGAATCACTCGAAAAAGCAATGTTTTTCCAAAAATAAATTTTTGGGCTAAAAAAACTTCAAAGGGGTTAATCCATCGTTTTTATCAAAATCCGCTAAAATTTAACATGCCCTTTTTTAGATTGTATACGACGTATTTAGATGCGTAGAGTGCGAAAAACTAGTTTTTATCTGGCGGAAGCGCTTAAATCTTGGAAAAAATCACATTCAAAGATGAGAAGATTTTTGCAACTTCAAGCGACCGTAAAAGTGTTATTTTAATAAATATTGCAAAATAAACTGCGTCAGTCGAATTTTCTCGTCAAAATACATTAGAATCACTCGAAAAAGCAATGTTTTTCCAAAAATAAATTTTTGGGCTAAAAAAACTTCAAAGGGGTTAATCCATCGTTTTTATCAAAATCCGCTAAAATTTAACATGCCCTTTTTTAGATTGTATACGACGTATTTAGATGCGTAGAGTGCGAAAAACTAGTTTTTATCTGGCGGAAGCGCTTAAATCTTGGAAAAAATCACTTTCAAAGATGAGAAGATTTTTGCAACTTCAAGCGACCGTAAAAGTGTTATTTTAATAAATATTGCAAAATAAACTGCGTCAGTCGAATTTTCTCGTCAAAATACATTAGAATCACTCGAAAAAGCAATGTTTTTCCAAAAATAAATTTTTGGGCTAAAAAAACTTCAAAGGGGTTAATCCATCGTTTTTATCAAAATCCGCTAAAATTTAACATGCCCTTTTTTAGATTGTATACGACGTATTTAGATGCGTAGAGTGCGAAAAACTAGTTTTTATCTGGCGGAAGCGCTTAAATCTTGGAAAAAATCACATTCAAAGATGAGAAGATTTTTGCAACTTCAAGCGACCGTAAAAGTGTTATTTTAATAAATATTGCAAAATAAACTGCGTCAGTCGAATTTTCTCGTCAAAATACATTAGAATCACTCGAAAAAGCAATGTTTTTCCAAAAATAAATTTTTGGGCTAAAAAAACTTCAAAGGGGTTAATCCATCGTTTTTATCAAAATCCGCTAAAATTTAACATGCCCTTTTTTAGATTGTATACGACGTATTTAGATGCGTAGAGTGCGAAAAACTAGTTTTTATCTGGCGGAAGCGCTTAAATCTTGGAAAAAATCACTTTCAAAGATGAGAAGATTTTTGCAACTTCAAGCGACCGTAAAAGTGTTATTTTAATAAATATTGCAAAATAAACTGCGTCAGTCGAATTTTCTCGTCAAAATACATTAGAATCACTCGAAAAAGCAATGTTTTTCCAAAAATAAATTTTTGGGCTAAAAAAACTTCAAAGGGGTTAATCCATCGTTTTTATCAAAATCCGCTAAAATTTAACATGCCCTTTTTTAGATTGTATACGACGTATTTAGATGCGTAGAGTGCGAAAAACTAGTTTTTATCTGGCGGAAGCGCTTAAATCTTGGAAAAAATCACATTCAAAGATGAGAAGATTTTTGCAACTTCAAGCGACCGTAAAAGTGTTATTTTAATAAATATTGCAAAATAAACTGCGTCAGTCGAATTTTCTCGTCAAAATACATTAGAATCACTCGAAAAAGCAATGTTTTTCCAAAAATAAATTTTTGGGCTAAAAAAACTTCAAAGGGGTTAATCCATCGTTTTTATCAAAATCCGCTAAAATTTAACATGCCCTTTTTTAGATTGTATACGACGTATTTAGATGCGTAGAGTGCGAAAAACTAGTTTTTATCTGGCGGAAGCGCTTAAATCTTGGAAAAAATCACTTTCAAAGATGAGAAGATTTTTGCAACTTCAATCGACCGTAAAAGTGTTATTTTAATAAATATTGCAAAATAAACTGCGTCAGTCGAATTTTCTCGTCAAAATACATTAGAATCACTCGAAAAAGCAATGTTTTTCCAAAAATAAATTTTTGGGCTAAAAAAACTTCAAAGGGGTTAATCCATCGTTTTTATCAAAATCCGCTAAAATTTAACATGCCCTTTTTTAGATTGTATACGACGTATTTAGATGCGTAGAGTGCGAAAAACTAGTTTTTATCTGGCGGAAGCGCTTAAATCTTGGAAAAAATCACTTTCAAAGATGAGAAGATTTTTGCAACTTCAAGCGACCGTAAAAGTGTTATTTTAATAAATATTGCAAAATAAACTGCGTCAGTCGAATTTTCTCGTCAAAATACATTAGAATCACTCGAAAAAGCAATGTTTTTCCAAAAATAAATTTTTGGGCTAAAAAAACTTCAAAGGGGTTAATCCATCGTTTTTATCAAAATCCGCTAAAATTTAACATGCCCTTTTTTAGATTGTATACGACGTATTTAGATGCGTAGAGTGCGAAAAACTAGTTTTTATCTGGCGGAAGCGCTTAAATCTTGGAAAAAATCACTTTCAAAGATGAGAAGATTTTTGCAACTTCAATCGACCGTAAAAGTGTTATTTTAATAAATATTGCAAAATAAACTGCGTCAGTCGAATTTTCTCGTCAAAATACATTAGAATCACTCGAAAAAGCAATGTTTTTCCAAAAATCACTTTTTGAGTTTTAAAATTTTTTAAGATTTTTTTTTTTTCAATTTAGGACATTCAGCACTTGTTTTTTATATTTGGAAGCATAGTTTTAGCGGGTGTATTCCGATAGGGGATCGAAAAATCCATTATTTTTGCGATATCTCTTACCGTTTTCGAGATAATCGACATTTTCCGATTTTAGTCTTTTTGGCACTCAAAATACACAAAATTTGCATAGATTTACCGGGTGTATTCCGATAGGGGATCGAAAAATCCATTATTTTTGCGATATCTCTTACCGTTTTCGAGATAATCGACATTTTCCGATTTTAGTCTTTTTGGCACTCAAAATACACAAAATTTGCATAGATTTACCGGGTGTATTCCGATAGGGGATCGAAAAATCCATTATTTTTGCGATATCTCTTACCGTTTTCGAGATAATCGACATTTTCCGATTTTAGTCTTTTTGGCACTCAAAATACACAAAATTTTTTAAGATTTTTTTTTTTTTCAATTTAGGACATTCAGCACTTGTTTTTTATATTTGGAAGCATAGATTTACCGGGTGTATTCCGATAGGGGATCGAAAAATCCATTATTTTTGCGATATCTCTTACCGTTTTCGAGATAATCGACATTTTCCGATTTTAGTCTTTTTGGCACTCAAAATACACAAAATTTTTTAAGATTTTTTTTTTTTTCAATTTAGGACATTCAGCACTTGTTTTTTATATTTGGAAGCATAGTATTACCGGGTGTATTCCGATAGGGGATCGAAAAATCCATTATTTTTGCGATATCTCTTACCGTTTTCGAGATAATCGACATTTTCCGATTTTAGTCTTTTTGGCACTCAAAATACACAAAATTTTTTAAGATTTTTTTTTTTTTCAATTTAGGACATTCAGCACTTGTTTTTTATATTTGGAAGCATAGATTTACCGGGTGTATTCCGATAGGGGATCGAAAAATCCATTATTTTTGCGATATCTCTTACCGTTTTCGAGATAATCGACATTTTCCGATTTTAGTCTTTTTGGCACTCAAAATACACAAAATTTTTTAAGATTTTTTTTTTTTTCAATTTAGGACATTCAGCACTTGTTTTTTATATTTGGAAGCATAGATTTACCGGGTGTACTCCGATAGGGGATCGAAAAATCCATTATTTTTGCGATATCTCTTACCGTTTTCGAGATAATCGACATTTTCCGATTTTAGTCTTTTTGGCACTCAAAATACACAAAATTTTTTAAGATTTTTTTTTTTTTCAATTTAGGACATTCAGCACTTGTTTTTTATATTTGGAAGCATAGATTTACCGGGTGTATTCCGATAGGGGATCGAAAAATCCATTATTTTTGCGATATCTCTTACCGTTTTCGAGATAATCGACATTTTCCGATTTTAGTCTTTTTGGCACTCAAAATACACAAAATTTTTTAAGATTTTTTTTTTTTTCAATTTAGGACATTCAGCACTTGTTTTTTATATTTGGAAGCATAGTATTACCGGGTGTATTCCGATAGGGGATCGAAAAATCCATTATTTTTGCGATATCTCTTACCGTTTTCGAGATAATCGACATTTTCCGATTTTAGTCTTTTTGGCACTCAAAATACACAAAATTTGCATAGTTTTACCGGGTGTACTCCGATAGGGGATCGAAAAATCCATTATTTTTGCGATATCTCTTACCGTTTTCGAGATAATCGACATTTTCCGATTTTAGTCTTTTTGGCACTCAAAATACACAAAATTTTTTAAGATTTTTTTTTTCTTCAATTTAGGACATTCAGCACTTGTTTTTTATATTTGGAAGCATAGATTTACCGTGTGTATTCCGATACGGGATCGAAAAATCCATTATTTTTGCGATATCTCTTACCGTTTTCGAGATAATCGACATTTTCCGATTTTAGTCTTTTTGGCACTCAAAATACACAAAATTTGCATAGTTTTACCGGGTGTACTCCGATAGGGGATCGAAAAATCCATTATTTTTGCGATATCTCTTACCGTTTTCGAGATAATCGACATTTTCCGATTTTAGTCTTTTTGGCACTCAAAATACACAAAATTTTTTAAGATTTTTTTTTTCTTCAATTTAGGACATTCAGCACTTGTTTTTTATATTTGGAAGCATAGATTTACCGTGTGTATTCCGATACGGGATCGAAAAATCCATTATTTTTGCGATATCTCTTACCGTTTTCGAGATAATCGACATTTTCCGATTTTAGTCTTTTTGGCACTCAAAATACACAAAATTTGCATAGTTTTACCGGGTGTATTCCGATAGGGGATCGAAAAATCCATTATTTTTGCGATATCTCTTACCGTTTTCGAGATAATCGACATTTTCCGATTTTAGTCTTTTTGGCACTCAAAATACACAAAATTTGCATAGATTTACCGGGTGTATTCCGATAGGGGATCGAAAAATCCATTATTTTTGCGATATCTCTTACCGTTTTCGAGATAATCGACATTTTCCGATTTTAGTCTTTTTGGCACTCAAAATACACAAAATTTTTTATGATTTTTTTTTTTTTCAATTTAGGACATTCAGCACTTGTTTTTTATATTTGGAAGCATAGATTTACCGGGTGTATTCCGATAGGGGATCGAAAAATCCATTATTTTTGCGATATCTCTTACCGTTTTCGAGATAATCGACATTTTCCGATTTTAGTCTTTTTGGCACTCAAAATACACAAAATTTGCATAGATTTACCGGGTGTATTCCGATAGGGGATCGAAAAATCCATTATTTTTGCGATATCTCTTACCGTTTTCGAGATAATCGACATTTTCCGATTTTAGTCTTTTTGGCACTCAAAATACACAAAATTTTTTAAGATTTTTTTTTTTTTCAATTTAGGACATTCAGCACTTGTTTTTTATATTTGGAAGCATAGATTTACCGGGTGTATTCCGATAGGGGATCGAAAAATCCATTATTTTTGCGATATCTCTTACCGTTTTCGAGATAATCGACATTTTCCGATTTTAGTCTTTTTGGCACTCAAAATACACAAAATTTGCATAGTTTTACCGGGTGTATTCCGATAGGGGATCGAAAAATCCATTATTTTTGCGATATCTCTTACCGTTTTCGAGATAATCGACATTTTCCGATTTTAGTCTTTTTGGCACTCAAAATACACAAAATTTTTTAAGATTTTTTTTTTTTTCAATTTAGGACATTCAGCACTTGTTTTTTATATTTGGAAGCATAGATTTACCGGGTGTATTCCGATAGGGGATCGAAAAATCCATTATTTTTGCGATATCTCTTACCGTTTTCGAGATAATCGACATTTTCCGATTTTAGTCTTTTTGGCACTCAAAATACACAAAATTTTTTAAGATTTTTTTTTTTTTCAATTTAGGACATTCAGCACTTGTTTTTTATATTTGGAAGCATAGATTTACCGGGTGTATTCCGATAGGGGATCGAAAAATCCATTATTTTTGCGATATCTCTTACCGTTTTCGAGATAATCGACATTTTCCGATTTTAGTCTTTTTGGCACTCAAAATACACAAAATTTGCATAGTTTTACCGGGTGTATTCCGATAGGGGATCGAAAAATCCATTATTTTTGCGATATCTCTTACCGTTTTCGAGATAATCGACATTTTCCGATTTTAGTCTTTTTGGCACTCAAAATACACAAAATTTTTTAAGATTTTTTTTTTTTTCAATTTAGGACATTCAGCACTTGTTTTTTATATTTGGAAGCATAGATTTACCGGGTGTATTCCGATAGGGGATCGAAAAATCCATTATTTTTGCGATATCTCTTACCGTTTTCGAGATAATCGACATTTTCCGATTTTAGTCTTTTTGGCACTCAAAATACACAAAATTTGCATAGTTTTACCGGGTGTATTCCGATAGGGGATCGAAAAATCCATTATTTTTGCGATATCTCTTACCGTTTTCGAGATAATCGACATTTTCCGATTTTAGTCTTTTTGGCACTCAAAATACACAAAATTTTTTAAGATTTTTTTTTTTTTCAATTTAGGACATTCAGCACTTGTTTTTTATATTTGGAAGCATAGATTTACCGGGTGTATTCCGATAGGGGATCGAAAAATCCATTATTTTTGCGATATCTCTTACCGTTTTCGAGATAATCGACATTTTCCGATTTTAGTCTTTTTGGCACTCAAAATACACAAAATTTTTTAAGATTTTTTTTTTTTTCAATTTAGGACATTCAGCACTTGTTTTTTATATTTGGAAGCATAGATTTACCGGGTGTATTCCGATAGGGGATCGAAAAATCCATTATTTTTGCGATATCTCTTACCGTTTTCGAGATAATCGACATTTTCCGATTTTAGTCTTTTTGGCACTCAAAATACACAAAATTTGCATAGTTTTACCGGGTGTATTCCGATAGGGGATCGAAAAATCCATTATTTTTGCGATATCTCTTACCGTTTTCGAGATAATCGACATTTTCCGATTTTAGTCTTTTTGGCACTCAAAATACACAAAATTTTTTAAGATTTTTTTTTTTTTCAATTTAGGACATTCAGCACTTGTTTTTTATATTTGGAAGCATAGATTTACCGGGTGTATTCCGATAGGGGATCGAAAAATCCATTATTTTTGCGATATCTCTTACCGTTTTCGAGATAATCGACATTTTCCGATTTTAGTCTTTTTGGCACTCAAAATACACAAAATTTGCATAGTTTTACCGGGTGTATTCCGATAGGGGATCGAAAAATCCATTATTTTTGCGATATCTCTTACCGTTTTCGAGATAATCGACATTTTCCGATTTTAGTCTTTTTGGCACTCAAAATACCCAAAATTTTTTAAGATTTTTTTTTTTTTCAATTTAGGACATTCAGCACTTGTTTTTTATATTTGGAAGCATAGATTTACCGGGTGTATTCCGATAGGGGATCGAAAAATCCATTATTTTTGCGATATCTCTTACCGTTTTCGAGATAATCGACATTTTCCGATTTTAGTCTTTTTGGCACTCAAAATACACAAAATTTTTTAAGATTTTTTTTTTTTCAATTTAGGACATTCAGCACTTGTTTTTTATATTTGGAAGCATAGATTTACCGGGTGTATTCCGATAGGGGATCGAAAAATCCATTATTTTTGCGATATCTCTTACCGTTTTCGAGATAATCGACATTTTCCGATTTTAGTCTTTTTGGCACTCAAAATACACAAAATTTGCATAGATTTACCGGGTGTATTCCGATAGGGGATCGAAAAATCCATTATTTTTGCGATATCTCTTACCGTTTTCGAGATAATCGACATTTTCCGATTTTAGTCTTTTTGGCACTCAAAATACACAAAATTTGCATAGATTTACCGGGTGTATTCCGATAGGGGATCGAAAAATCCATTATTTTTGCGATATCTCTTACCGTTTTCGAGATAATCGACATTTTCCGATTTTAGTCTTTTTGGCACTCAAAATACACAAAATTTGCATAGATTTACCGGGTGTATTCCGATAGGGGATCGAAAAATCCATTATTTTTGCGATATCTCTTACCGTTTTCGAGATAATCGACATTTTCCGATTTTAGTCTTTTTGGCACTCAAAATACACAAAATTTTTTAAGATTTTTTTTTTTTTCAATTTAGGACATTCAGCACTTGTTTTTTATATTTGGAAGCATAGATTTACCGGGTGTATTCCGATAGGGGATCGAAAAATCCATTATTTTTGCGATATCTCTTACCGTTTTCGAGATAATCGACATTTTCCGATTTTAGTCTTTTTGGCACTCAAAATACACAAAATTTGCATAGATTTACCGGGTGTATTCCGATAGGGGATCGAAAAATCCATTATTTTTGCGATATCTCTTACCGTTTTCGAGATAATCGACATTTTCCGATTTTAGTCTTTTTGGCACTCAAAATACACAAAATTTTTTAAGATTTTTTTTTTTTTCAATTTAGGACATTCAGCACTTGTTTTTTATATTTGGAAGCATAGATTTACCGGGTGTATTCCGATAGGGGATCGAAAAATCCATTATTTTTGCGATATCTCTTACCGTTTTCGAGATAATCGACATTTTCCGATTTTAGTCTTTTTGGCATTCAAAATACACAAAATTTGCATAGTTTTACCGGGTGTATTCCGATAGGGGATCGAAAAATCCATTATTTTTGCGATATCTCTTACCGTTTTCGAGATAATCGACATTTTCCGATTTTAGTCTTTTTGGCACTCAAAATACACAAAATTTTTTAAGATTTTTTTTTTTTTCAATTTAGGACATTCAGCACTTGTTTTTTATATTTGGAAGCATAGATTTACCGGGTGTATTCCGATAGGGGATCGAAAAATCCATTATTTTTGCGATATCTCTTACCGTTTTCGAGATAATCGACATTTTCCGATTTTAGTCTTTTTGGCACTCAAAATACACAAAATTTGCATAGATTTACCGGGTGTATTCCGATAGGGGATCGAAAAATCCATTATTTTTGCGATATCTCTTACCGTTTTCGAGATAATCGACATTTTCCGATTTTAGTCTTTTTGGCACTCAAAATACACAAAATTTTTTAAGATTTTTTTTTTTTTCAATTTAGGACATTCAGCACTTGTTTTTTATATTTGGAAGCATAGATTTACCGGGTGTATTCCGATAGGGGATCGAAAAATCCATTATTTTTGCGATATCTCTTACCGTTTTCGAGATAATCGACATTTTCCGATTTTAGTCTTTTTGGCACTCAAAATACACAAAATTTGCATAGATTTACCGGGTGTATTCCGATAGGGGATCGAAAAATCCATTATTTTTGCGATATCTCTTACCGTTTTCGAGATAATCGACATTTTCCGATTTTAGTCTTTTTGGCACTCAAAATACACAAAATTTTTTAAGATTTTTTTTTTTTTCAATTTAGGACATTCAGCACTTGTTTTTTATATTTGGAAGCATAGATTTACCGGGTGTATTCCGATAGGGGATCGAAAAATCCATTATTTTTGCGATATCTCTTACCGTTTTCGAGATAATCGACATTTTCCGATTTTAGTCTTTTTGGCACTCAAAATACACAAAATTTGCATAGTTTTACCGGGTGTATTCCGATAGGGGATCGAAAAATCCATTATTTTTGCGATATCTCTTACCGTTTTCGAGATAATCGACATTTTCCGATTTTAGTCTTTTTGGCACTCAAAATACACAAAATTTTTTAAGATTTTTTTTTTTTTCAATTTAGGACATTCAGCACTTGTTTTTTATATTTGGAAGCATAGATTTACCGGGTGTATTCCGATAGGGGATCGAAAAATCCATTATTTTTGCGATATCTCTTACCGTTTTCGAGATAATCGACATTTTCCGATTTTAGTCTTTTTGGCACTCAAAATACACAAAATTTGCATAGTTTTACCGGGTGTATTCCGATAGGGGATCGAAAAATCCATTATTTTTGCGATATCTCTTACCGTTTTCGAGATAATCGACATTTTCCGATTTTAGTCTTTTTGGCACTCAAAATACACAAAATTTTTTAAGATTTTTTTTTTTTTCAATTTAGGACATTCAGCACTTGTTTTTTATATTTGGAAGCATAGATTTACCGGGTGTATTCCGATAGGGGATCGAAAAATCCATTATTTTTGCGATATCTCTTACCGTTTTCGAGATAATCGACATTTTCCGATTTTAGTCTTTTTGGCACTCAAAATACACAAAATTTGCATAGTTTTACCGGGTGTATTCCGATAGGGGATCGAAAAATCCATTATTTTTGCGATATCTCTTACCGTTTTCGAGATAATCGACATTTTCCGATTTTAGTCTTTTTGGCACTCAAAATACCCAAAATTTTTTAAGATTTTTTTTTTTTTCAATTTAGGACATTCAGCACTTGTTTTTTATATTTGGAAGCATAGATTTACCGGGTGTATTCCGATAGGGGATCGAAAAATCCATTATTTTTGCGATATCTCTTACCGTTTTCGAGATAATCGACATTTTCCGATTTTAGTCTTTTTGGCACTCAAAATACACAAAATTTTTTAAGATTTTTTTTTTTTCAATTTAGGACATTCAGCACTTGTTTTTTATATTTGGAAGCATAGATTTACCGGGTGTATTCCGATAGGGGATCGAAAAATCCATTATTTTTGCGATATCTCTTACCGTTTTCGAGATAATCGACATTTTCCGATTTTAGTCTTTTTGGCACTCAAAATACACAAAATTTGCATAGATTTACCGGGTGTATTCCGATAGGGGATCGAAAAATCCATTATTTTTGCGATATCTCTTACCGTTTTCGAGATAATCGACATTTTCCGATTTTAGTCTTTTTGGCACTCAAAATACACAAAATTTGCATAGATTTACCGGGTGTATTCCGATAGGGGATCGAAAAATCCATTATTTTTGCGATATCTCTTACCGTTTTCGAGATAATCGACATTTTCCGATTTTAGTCTTTTTGGCACTCAAAATACACAAAATTTGCATAGATTTACCGGGTGTATTCCGATAGGGGATCGAAAAATCCATTATTTTTGCGATATCTCTTACCGTTTTCGAGATAATCGACATTTTCCGATTTTAGTCTTTTTGGCACTCAAAATACACAAAATTTTTTAAGATTTTTTTTTTTTTCAATTTAGGACATTCAGCACTTGTTTTTTATATTTGGAAGCATAGATTTACCGGGTGTATTCCGATAGGGGATCGAAAAATCCATTATTTTTGCGATATCTCTTACCGTTTTCGAGATAATCGACATTTTCCGATTTTAGTCTTTTTGGCACTCAAAATACACAAAATTTGCATAGATTTACCGGGTGTATTCCGATAGGGGATCGAAAAATCCATTATTTTTGCGATATCTCTTACCGTTTTCGAGATAATCGACATTTTCCGATTTTAGTCTTTTTGGCACTCAAAATACACAAAATTTTTTAAGATTTTTTTTTTTTTCAATTTAGGACATTCAGCACTTGTTTTTTATATTTGGAAGCATAGATTTACCGGGTGTATTCCGATAGGGGATCGAAAAATCCATTATTTTTGCGATATCTCTTACCGTTTTCGAGATAATCGACATTTCCGATTTTAGTCTTTTTGGCATTCAAAATACACAAAATTTGCATAGTTTTACCGGGTGTATTCCGATAGGGGATCGAAAAATCCATTATTTTTGCGATATCTCTTACCGTTTTCGAGATAATCGACATTTTCCGATTTTAGTCTTTTTGGCACTCAAAATACACAAAATTTTTTAAGATTTTTTTTTTTTTCAATTTAGGACATTCAGCACTTGTTTTTTATATTTGGAAGCATAGATTTACCGGGTGTATTCCGATAGGGGATCGAAAAATCCATTATTTTTGCGATATCTCTTACCGTTTTCGAGATAATCGACATTTTCCGATTTTAGTCTTTTTGGCACTCAAAATACACAAAATTTGCATAGATTTACCGGGTGTATTCCGATAGGGGATCGAAAAATCCATTATTTTTGCGATATCTCTTACCGTTTTCGAGATAATCGACATTTTCCGATTTTAGTCTTTTTGGCACTCAAAATACACAAAATTTTTTAAGATTTTTTTTTTTTTCAATTTAGGACATTCAGCACTTGTTTTTTATATTTGGAAGCATAGATTTACCGGGTGTATTCCGATAGGGGATCGAAAAATCCATTATTTTTGCGATATCTCTTACCGTTTTCGAGATAATCGACATTTTCCGATTTTAGTCTTTTTGGCACTCAAAATACACAAAATTTTTTAAGATTTTTTTTTTTTCAATTTAGGACATTCAGCACTTGTTTTTTATATTTGGAAGCATAGATTTACCGGGTGTATTCCGATAGGGGATCGAAAAATCCATTATTTTTGCGATATCTCTTACCGTTTTCGAGATAATCGACATTTTCCGATTTTAGTCTTTTTGGCACTCAAAATACACAAAATTTGCATAGATTTACCGGGTGTATTCCGATAGGGGATCGAAAAATCCATTATTTTTGCGATATCTCTTACCGTTTTCGAGATAATCGACATTTTCCGATTTTAGTCTTTTTGGCACTCAAAATACACAAAATTTGCATAGATTTACCGGGTGTATTCCGATAGGGGATCGAAAAATCCATTATTTTTGCGATATCTCTTACCGTTTTCGAGATAATCGACATTTTCCGATTTTAGTCTTTTTGGCACTCAAAATACACAAAATTTGCATAGATTTACCGGGTGTATTCCGATAGGGGATCGAAAAATCCATTATTTTTGCGATATCTCTTACCGTTTTCGAGATAATCGACATTTTCCGATTTTAGTCTTTTTGGCACTCAAAATACACAAAATTTTTTAAGATTTTTTTTTTTTTCAATTTAGGACATTCAGCACTTGTTTTTTATATTTGGAAGCATAGATTTACCGGGTGTATTCCGATAGGGGATCGAAAAATCCATTATTTTTGCGATATCTCTTACCGTTTTCGAGATAATCGACATTTTCCGATTTTAGTCTTTTTGGCACTCAAAATACACAAAATTTGCATAGATTTACCGGGTGTATTCCGATAGGGGATCGAAAAATCCATTATTTTTGCGATATCTCTTACCGTTTTCGAGATAATCGACATTTTCCGATTTTAGTCTTTTTGGCACTCAAAATACACAAAATTTTTTAAGATTTTTTTTTTTTTCAATTTAGGACATTCAGCACTTGTTTTTTATATTTGGAAGCATAGATTTACCGGGTGTATTCCGATAGGGGATCGAAAAATCCATTATTTTTGCGATATCTCTTACCGTTTTCGAGATAATCGACATTTTCCGATTTTAGTCTTTTTGGCATTCAAAATACACAAAATTTGCATAGTTTTACCGGGTGTATTCCGATAGGGGATCGAAAAATCCATTATTTTTGCGATATCTCTTACCGTTTTCGAGATAATCGACATTTTCCGATTTTAGTCTTTTTGGCACTCAAAATACACAAAATTTTTTAAGATTTTTTTTTTTTTCAATTTAGGACATTCAGCACTTGTTTTTTATATTTGGAAGCATAGATTTACCGGGTGTATTCCGATAGGGGATCGAAAAATCCATTATTTTTGCGATATCTCTTACCGTTTTCGAGATAATCGACATTTTCCGATTTTAGTCTTTTTGGCACTCAAAATACACAAAATTTGCATAGATTTACCGGGTGTATTCCGATAGGGGATCGAAAAATCCATTATTTTTGCGATATCTCTTACCGTTTTCGAGATAATCGACATTTTCCGATTTTAGTCTTTTTGGCACTCAAAATACACAAAATTTTTTAAGATTTTTTTTTTTTTCAATTTAGGACATTCAGCACTTGTTTTTTATATTTGGAAGCATAGATTTACCGGGTGTATTCCGATAGGGGATCGAAAAATCCATTATTTTTGCGATATCTCTTACCGTTTTCGAGATAATCGACATTTTCCGATTTTAGTCTTTTTGGCACTCAAAATACACAAAATTTGCATAGATTTACCGGGTGTATTCCGATAGGGGATCGAAAAATCCATTATTTTTGCGATATCTCTTACCGTTTTCGAGATAATCGACATTTTCCGATTTTAGTCTTTTTGGCACTCAAAATACACAAAATTTTTTAAGATTTTTTTTTTTTTCAATTTAGGACATTCAGCACTTGTTTTTTATATTTGGAAGCATAGATTTACCGGGTGTATTCCGATAGGGGATCGAAAAATCCATTATTTTTGCGATATCTCTTACCGTTTTCGAGATAATCGACATTTTCCGATTTTAGTCTTTTTGGCACTCAAAATACACAAAATTTGCATAGTTTTACCGGGTGTATTCCGATAGGGGATCGAAAAATCCATTATTTTTGCGATATCTCTTACCGTTTTCGAGATAATCGACATTTTCCGATTTTAGTCTTTTTGGCACTCAAAATACACAAAATTTTTTAAGATTTTTTTTTTTTTCAATTTAGGACATTCAGCACTTGTTTTTTATATTTGGAAGCATAGATTTACCGGGTGTATTCCGATAGGGGATCGAAAAATCCATTATTTTTGCGATATCTCTTACCGTTTTCGAGATAATCGACATTTTCCGATTTTAGTCTTTTTGGCACTCAAAATACACAAAATTTGCATAGTTTTACCGGGTGTATTCCGATAGGGGATCGAAAAATCCATTATTTTTGCGATATCTCTTACCGTTTTCGAGATAATCGACATTTTCCGATTTTAGTCTTTTTGGCACTCAAAATACACAAAATTTTTTAAGATTTTTTTTTTTTTCAATTTAGGACATTCAGCACTTGTTTTTTATATTTGGAAGCATAGATTTACCGGGTGTATTCCGATAGGGGATCGAAAAATCCATTATTTTTGCGATATCTCTTACCGTTTTCGAGATAATCGACATTTTCCGATTTTAGTCTTTTTGGCACTCAAAATACACAAAATTTGCATAGTTTTACCGGGTGTATTCCGATAGGGGATCGAAAAATCCATTATTTTTGCGATATCTCTTACCGTTTTCGAGATAATCGACATTTTCCGATTTTAGTCTTTTTGGCACTCAAAATACCCAAAATTTTTTAAGATTTTTTTTTTTTTCAATTTAGGACATTCAGCACTTGTTTTTTATATTTGGAAGCATAGATTTACCGGGTGTATTCCGATAGGGGATCGAAAAATCCATTATTTTTGCGATATCTCTTACCGTTTTCGAGATAATCGACATTTTCCGATTTTAGTCTTTTTGGCACTCAAAATACACAAAATTTTTTAAGATTTTTTTTTTTTCAATTTAGGACATTCAGCACTTGTTTTTTATATTTGGAAGCATAGATTTACCGGGTGTATTCCGATAGGGGATCGAAAAATCCATTATTTTTGCGATATCTCTTACCGTTTTCGAGATAATCGACATTTTCCGATTTTAGTCTTTTTGGCACTCAAAATACACAAAATTTGCATAGATTTACCGGGTGTATTCCGATAGGGGATCGAAAAATCCATTATTTTTGCGATATCTCTTACCGTTTTCGAGATAATCGACATTTTCCGATTTTAGTCTTTTTGGCACTCAAAATACACAAAATTTGCATAGATTTACCGGGTGTATTCCGATAGGGGATCGAAAAATCCATTATTTTTGCGATATCTCTTACCGTTTTCGAGATAATCGACATTTTCCGATTTTAGTCTTTTTGGCACTCAAAATACACAAAATTTGCATAGATTTACCGGGTGTATTCCGATAGGGGATCGAAAAATCCATTATTTTTGCGATATCTCTTACCGTTTTCGAGATAATCGACATTTTCCGATTTTAGTCTTTTTGGCACTCAAAATACACAAAATTTTTTAAGATTTTTTTTTTTTTCAATTTAGGACATTCAGCACTTGTTTTTTATATTTGGAAGCATAGATTTACCGGGTGTATTCCGATAGGGGATCGAAAAATCCATTATTTTTGCGATATCTCTTACCGTTTTCGAGATAATCGACATTTTCCGATTTTAGTCTTTTTGGCACTCAAAATACACAAAATTTGCATAGATTTACCGGGTGTATTCCGATAGGGGATCGAAAAATCCATTATTTTTGCGATATCTCTTACCGTTTTCGAGATAATCGACATTTTCCGATTTTAGTCTTTTTGGCACTCAAAATACACAAAATTTTTTAAGATTTTTTTTTTTTTCAATTTAGGACATTCAGCACTTGTTTTTTATATTTGGAAGCATAGATTTACCGGGTGTATTCCGATAGGGGATCGAAAAATCCATTATTTTTGCGATATCTCTTACCGTTTTCGAGATAATCGACATTTCCGATTTTAGTCTTTTTGGCATTCAAAATACACAAAATTTGCATAGTTTTACCGGGTGTATTCCGATAGGGGATCGAAAAATCCATTATTTTTGCGATATCTCTTACCGTTTTCGAGATAATCGACATTTTCCGATTTTAGTCTTTTTGGCACTCAAAATACACAAAATTTTTTAAGATTTTTTTTTTTTTCAATTTAGGACATTCAGCACTTGTTTTTTATATTTGGAAGCATAGATTTACCGGGTGTATTCCGATAGGGGATCGAAAAATCCATTATTTTTGCGATATCTCTTACCGTTTTCGAGATAATCGACATTTTCCGATTTTAGTCTTTTTGGCACTCAAAATACACAAAATTTGCATAGATTTACCGGGTGTATTCCGATAGGGGATCGAAAAATCCATTATTTTTGCGATATCTCTTACCGTTTTCGAGATAATCGACATTTTCCGATTTTAGTCTTTTTGGCACTCAAAATACACAAAATTTTTTAAGATTTTTTTTTTTTTCAATTTAGGACATTCAGCACTTGTTTTTTATATTTGGAAGCATAGATTTACCGGGTGTATTCCGATAGGGGATCGAAAAATCCATTATTTTTGCGATATCTCTTACCGTTTTCGAGATAATCGACATTTTCCGATTTTAGTCTTTTTGGCACTCAAAATACACAAAATTTGCATAGATTTACCGGGTGTATTCCGATAGGGGATCGAAAAATCCATTATTTTTGCGATATCTCTTACCGTTTTCGAGATAATCGACATTTTCCGATTTTAGTCTTTTTGGCACTCAAAATACACAAAATTTTTTAAGATTTTTTTTTTTTTCAATTTAGGACATTCAGCACTTGTTTTTTATATTTGGAAGCATAGATTTACCGGGTGTATTCCGATAGGGGATCGAAAAATCCATTATTTTTGCGATATCTCTTACCGTTTTCGAGATAATCGACATTTTCCGATTTTAGTCTTTTTGGCACTCAAAATACACAAAATTTGCATAGTTTTACCGGGTGTATTCCGATAGGGGATCGAAAAATCCATTATTTTTGCGATATCTCTTACCGTTTTCGAGATAATCGACATTTTCCGATTTTAGTCTTTTTGGCAATCAAAATACACAAAATTTTTTAAGATTTTTTTTTTTTTCAATTTAGGACATTCAGCACTTGTTTTTTATATTTGGAAGCATAGTATTACCGGGTGTATTCCGATAGGGGATCGAAAAATCCATTATTTTTGCGATATCTCTTACCGTTTTCGAGATAATCGACATTTTCCGATTTTAGTCTTTTTGGCACTCAAAATACACAAAATTTGCATAGTTTTACCGGGTGTACTCCGATAGGGGATCGAAAAATCCATTATTTTTGCGATATCTCTTACCGTTTTCGAGATAATCGACATTTTCCGATTTTAGTCTTTTTGGCACTCAAAATACACAACATTTTTTAAGATTTTTTTTTTTTTCAATTTAGGACATTCAGCACTTGTTTTTTATATTTGGAAGCATAGATTTACCGGGTGTATTCCGATAGGGGATCGAAAAATCCATTATTTTTGCGATATCTCTTACCGTTTTCGAGATAATCGACATTTTCCGATTTTAGTCTTTTTGGCACTCAAAATACACAAAATTTGCATAGATTTACCGGGTGTATTCCGATAGGGGATCGAAAAATCCATTATTTTTGCGATATCTCTTACCGTTTTCGAGATAATCGACATTTTCCGATTTTAGTCTTTTTGGCACTCAAAATACACAAAATTTTTTAAGATTTTTTTTTTTTTCAATTTAGGACATTCAGCACTTGTTTTTTATATTTGGAAGCATAGATTTACCGGGTGTATTCCGATAGGGGATCGAAAAATCCATTATTTTTGCGATATCTCTTACCGTTTTCGAGATAATCGACATTTTCCGATTTTAGTCTTTTTGGCACTCAAAATACACAAAATTTGCATAGTTTTACCGGGTGTATTCCGATAGGGGATCGAAAAATCCATTATTTTTGCGATATCTCTTACCGTTTTCGAGATAATCGACATTTTCCGATTTTAGTCTTTTTGGCACTCAAAATACACAAAATTTTTTAAGATTTTTTTTTTTTTCAATTTAGGACATTCAGCACTTGTTTTTTATATTTGGAAGCATAGATTTACCGGGTGTATTCCGATAGGGGATCGAAAAATCCATTATTTTTGCGATATCTCTTACCGTTTTCGAGATAATCGACATTTTCCGATTTTAGTCTTTTTGGCACTCAAAATACACAAAATTTTTTAAGATTTTTTTTTTTTTCAATTTAGGACATTCAGCACTTGTTTTTTATATTTGGAAGCATAGATTTACCGGGTGTATTCCGATAGGGGATCGAAAAATCCATTATTTTTGCGATATCTCTTTCCGTTTTCGAGATAATCGACATTTTCCGATTTTAGTCTTTTTGGCACTCAAAATACACAAAATTTGCAGAGATTTACCGGGTGTATTCCGATAGGGGATCGAAAAATCCATTATTTTTGCGATATCTCTTACCGTTTTCGAGATAATCGACATTTTCCGATTTTAGTCTTTTTGGCACTCAAAATACACAAAATTTTTTAAGATTTTTTTTTTTTTCAATTTAGGACATTCAGCACTTGTTTTTTATATTTGGAAGCATAGATTTACCGGGTGTATTCCGATAGGGGATCGAAAAATCCATTATTTTTGCGATATCTCTTTCCGTTTTCGAGATAATCGACATTTTCCGATTTTAGTCTTTTTGGCACTCAAAATACACAAAATTTGCAGAGATTTACCGGGTGTATTCCGATAGGGGATCGAAAAATCCATTATTTTTGCGATATCTCTTACCGTTTTCGAGATAATCGACATTTTCCGATTTTAGTCTTTTTGGCACTCAAAATACACAAAATTTGCATAGTTTTACCGGGTGTATTCCGATAGGGGATCGAAAAATCCATTATTTTTGCGATATCTCTTACCGTTTTCGAGATAATCGACATTTTCCGATTTTAGTCTTTTTGGCAATCAAAATACACAAAATTTTTTAAGATTTTTTTTTTTTTTCAATTTAGGACATTCAGCACTTGTTTTTTATATTTGGAAGCATAGTATTACCGGGTGTATTCCGATAGGGGATCGAAAAATCCATTATTTTTGCGATATCTCTTACCGTTTTCGAGATAATCGACATTTTCCGATTTTAGTCTTTTTGGCACTCAAAATACACAAAATTTGCATAGTTTTACCGGGTGTACTCCGATAGGGGATCGAAAAATCCATTATTTTTGCGATATCTCTTACCGTTTTCGAGATAATCGACATTTTCCGATTTTAGTCTTTTTGGCACTCAAAATACACAAAATTTTTTAAGATTTTTTTTTTTTCAATTTAGGACATTCAGCACTTGTTTTTTATATTTGGAAGCATAGATTTACCGGGTGTATTCCGATAGGGGATCGAAAAATCCATTATTTTTGCGATATCTCTTACCGTTTTCGAGATAATCGACATTTTCCGATTTTAGTCTTTTTGGCACTCAAAATACACAAAATTTGCATAGTTTTACCGGGTGTATTCCGATAGGGGATCGAAAAATCCATTATTTTTGCGATATCTCTTACCGTTTTCGAGATAATCGACATTTTCTGATTTTAGTCTTTTTGGCACTCAAAATACACAAAATTTTTTAAGATTTTTTTTTTTTTCAATTTAGGACATTCAGCACTTGTTTTTTATATTTGGAAGCATAGATTTACCGGGTGTATTCCGATAGGGGATCGAAAAATCCATTATTTTTGCGATATCTCTTACCGTTTTCGAGATAATCGACATTTTCCGATTTTAGTCTTTTTGGCACTCAAAATACACAAAATTTTTTAAGATTTTTTTTTTTTTCAATTTAGGACATTCAGCACTTGTTTTTTATATTTGGAAGCATAGATTTACCGGGTGTATTCCGATAGGGGATCGAAAAATCCATTATTTTTGCGATATCTCTTACCGTTTTCGAGATAATCGACATTTTCCGATTTTAGTCTTTTTGGCACTCAAAATACACAAAATTTGCATAGATTTACCGGGTGTATTCCGATAGGGGATCGAAAAATCCATTATTTTTGCGATATCTCTTACCGTTTTCGAGATAATCGACATTTTCCGATTTTAGTCTTTTTGGCACTCAAAATACACAAAAATTTTTAAGATTTTTTTTTTTTTCAATTTAGGACATTCAGCACTTGTTTTTTATATTTGGAAGCATAGATTTACCGGGTGTATTCCGATAGGGGATCGAAAAATCCATTATTTTTGCGATATCTCTTACCGTTTTCGAGATAATCGACATTTTCCGATTTTAGTCTTTTTGGCACTCAAAATACACAAAATTTGCATAGTTTTACCGGGTGTATTCCGATAGGGGATCGAAAAATCCATTATTTTTGCGATATCTCTTACCGTTTTCGAGATAATCGACATTTTCCGATTTTAGTCTTTTTGGCACTCAAAATACACAAAATTTTTACGATTTTTTTTTTTTTCAATTTAGGACATTCAGCACTTGTTTTTTATATTTGGAAGCATAGTATTACCGGGTGTATTCCGATAGGGGATCGAAAAATCCATTATTTTTGCGATATCTCTTACCGTTTTCGAGATAATCGACATTTTCCGATTTTAGTCTTTTTGGCACTCAAAATACACAAAATTTGCATAGTTTTACCGGGTGTACTCCGATAGGGGATCGAAAAATCCATTATTTTTGCGATATCTCTTACCGTTTTCGAGATAATCGACATTTTCCGATTTTAGTCTTTTTGGCACTCAAAATACACAAAATTTTTTAAGATTTTTTTTTTTTTCAATTTAGGACATTCAGCACTTGTTTTTTATATTTGGAAGCATAGATTTACCGGGTGTATTCCGATAGGGGATCGAAAAATCCATTATTTTTGCGATATCTCTTACCGTTTTCGAGATAATCGACATTTTCCGATTTTAGTCTTTTTGGCACTCAAAATACACAAAATTTGCATAGATTTACCGGGTGTATTCCGATAGGGGATCGAAAAATCCATTATTTTTGCGATATCTCTTACCGTTTTCGAGATAATCGACATTTTCCGATTTTAGTCTTTTTGGCACTCAAAATACACAAAATTTTTTAAGATTTTTTTTTTTTTCAATTTAGGACATTCAGCACTTGTTTTTTATATTTGGAAGCATAGATTTACCGGGTGTATTCCGATAGGGGATCGAAAAATCCATTATTTTTGCGATATCTCTTACCGTTTTCGAGATAATCGACATTTTCCGATTTTAGTCTTTTTGGCACTCAAAATACACAAAATTTGCATAGATTTACCGGGTGTATTCCGATAGGGGATCGAAAAATCCATTATTTTTGCGATATCTCTTACCGTTTTCGAGATAATCGACATTTTCCGATTTTAGTCTTTTTGGCACTCAAAATACACAAAATTTTTTAAGATTTTTTTTTTTTTCAATTTAGGACATTCAGCACTTGTTTTTTATATTTGGAAGCATAGATTTACCGGGTGTATTCCGATAGGGGATCGAAAAATCCATTATTTTTGCGATATCTCTTACCGTTTTCGAGATAATCGACATTTTCCGATTTTAGTCTTTTTGGCACTCAAAATACACAAAATTTGCATAGATTTACCGGGTGTATTCCGATAGGGGATCGAAAAATCCATTATTTTTGCGATATCTCTTACCGTTTTCGAGATAATCGACATTTTCCGATTTTAGTCTTTTTGGCACTCAAAATACACAAAATTTTTTAAGATTTTTTTTTTTTTCAATTTAGGACATTCAGCACTTGTTTTTTATATTTGGAAGCATAGATTTACCGGGTGTATTCCGATAGGGGATCGAAAAATCCATTATTTTTGCGATATCTCTTACCGTTTTCGAGATAATCGACATTTTCCGATTTTAGTCTTTTTGGCACTCAAAATACACAAAATTTGCATAGATTTACCGGGTGTATTCCGATAGGGGATCGAAAAATCCATTATTTTTGCGATATCTCTTACCGTTTTCGAGATAATCGACATTTTCCGATTTTAGTCTTTTTGGCACTCAAAATACACAAAATTTTTTAAGATTTTTTTTTTTTTCAATTTAGGACATTCAGCACTTGTTTTTTATATTTGGAAGCATAGATTTACCGGGTGTATTCCGATAGGGGATCGAAAAATCCATTATTTTTGCGATATCTCTTACCGTTTTCGAGATAATCGACATTTTCCGATTTTAGTCTTTTTGGCACTCAAAATACACAAAATTTGCATAGATTTACCGGGTGTATTCCGATAGGGGATCGAAAAATCCATTATTTTTGCGATATCTCTTACCGTTTTCGAGATAATCGACATTTTCCGATTTTAGTCTTTTTGGCACTCAAAATACACAAAATTTTTTAAGATTTTTTTTTTTTTCAATTTAGGACATTCAGCACTTGTTTTTTATATTTGGAAGCATAGATTTACCGGGTGTATTCCGATAGGGGATCGAAAAATCCATTATTTTTGCGATATCTCTTACCGTTTTCGAGATAATCGACATTTTCCGATTTTAGTCTTTTTGGCACTCAAAATACACAAAATTTGCATAGTTTTACCGGGTGTATTCCGATAGGGGATCGAAAAATCCATTATTTTTGCGATATCTCTTACCGTTTTCGAGATAATCGACATTTTCCGATTTTAGTCTTTTTGGCAATCAAAATACACAAAATTTTTTAAGATTTTTTTTTTTTTCAATTTAGGACATTCAGCACTTGTTTTTTATATTTGGAAGCATAGTATTACCGGGTGTATTCCGATAGGGGATCGAAAAATCCATTATTTTTGCGATATCTCTTACCGTTTTCGAGATAATCGACATTTTCCGATTTTAGTCTTTTTGGCACTCAAAATACACAAAATTTGCATAGTTTTACCGGGTGTACTCCGATAGGGGATCGAAAAATCCATTATTTTTGCGATATCTCTTACCGTTTTCGAGATAATCGACATTTTCCGATTTTAGTCTTTTTGGCACTCAAAATACACAACATTTTTTAAGATTTTTTTTTTTTTCAATTTAGGACATTCAGCACTTGTTTTTTATATTTGGAAGCATAGATTTACCGGGTGTATTCCGATAGGGGATCGAAAAATCCATTATTTTTGCGATATCTCTTACCGTTTTCGAGATAATCGACATTTTCCGATTTTAGTCTTTTTGGCACTCAAAATACACAAAATTTGCATAGATTTACCGGGTGTATTCCGATAGGGGATCGAAAAATCCATTATTTTTGCGATATCTCTTACCGTTTTCGAGATAATCGACATTTTCCGATTTTAGTCTTTTTGGCACTCAAAATACACAAAATTTTTTAAGATTTTTTTTTTTTTCAATTTAGGACATTCAGCACTTGTTTTTTATATTTGGAAGCATAGATTTACCGGGTGTATTCCGATAGGGGATCGAAAAATCCATTATTTTTGCGATATCTCTTACCGTTTTCGAGATAATCGACATTTTCCGATTTTAGTCTTTTTGGCACTCAAAATACACAAAATTTGCATAGTTTTACCGGGTGTATTCCGATAGGGGATCGAAAAATCCATTATTTTTGCGATATCTCTTACCGTTTTCGAGATAATCGACATTTTCCGATTTTAGTCTTTTTGGCACTCAAAATACACAAAATTTTTTAAGATTTTTTTTTTTTTCAATTTAGGACATTCAGCACTTGTTTTTTATATTTGGAAGCATAGATTTACCGGGTGTATTCCGATAGGGGATCGAAAAATCCATTATTTTTGCGATATCTCTTACCGTTTTCGAGATAATCGACATTTTCCGATTTTAGTCTTTTTGGCACTCAAAATACACAAAATTTTTTAAGATTTTTTTTTTTTTCAATTTAGGACATTCAGCACTTGTTTTTTATATTTGGAAGCATAGATTTACCGGGTGTATTCCGATAGGGGATCGAAAAATCCATTATTTTTGCGATATCTCTTTCCGTTTTCGAGATAATCGACATTTTCCGATTTTAGTCTTTTTGGCACTCAAAATACACAAAATTTGCAGAGATTTACCGGGTGTATTCCGATAGGGGATCGAAAAATCCATTATTTTTGCGATATCTCTTACCGTTTTCGAGATAATCGACATTTTCCGATTTTAGTCTTTTTGGCACTCAAAATACACAAAATTTTTTAAGATTTTTTTTTTTTTCAATTTAGGACATTCAGCACTTGTTTTTTATATTTGGAAGCATAGATTTACCGGGTGTATTCCGATAGGGGATCGAAAAATCCATTATTTTTGCGATATCTCTTTCCGTTTTCGAGATAATCGACATTTTCCGATTTTAGTCTTTTTGGCACTCAAAATACACAAAATTTGCAGAGATTTACCGGGTGTATTCCGATAGGGGATCGAAAAATCCATTATTTTTGCGATATCTCTTACCGTTTTCGAGATAATCGACATTTTCCGATTTTAGTCTTTTTGGCACTCAAAATACACAAAATTTGCATAGTTTTACCGGGTGTATTCCGATAGGGGATCGAAAAATCCATTATTTTTGCGATATCTCTTACCGTTTTCGAGATAATCGACATTTTCCGATTTTAGTCTTTTTGGCAATCAAAATACACAAAATTTTTTAAGATTTTTTTTTTTTTTCAATTTAGGACATTCAGCACTTGTTTTTTATATTTGGAAGCATAGTATTACCGGGTGTATTCCGATAGGGGATCGAAAAATCCATTATTTTTGCGATATCTCTTACCGTTTTCGAGATAATCGACATTTTCCGATTTTAGTCTTTTTGGCACTCAAAATACACAAAATTTGCATAGTTTTACCGGGTGTACTCCGATAGGGGATCGAAAAATCCATTATTTTTGCGATATCTCTTACCGTTTTCGAGATAATCGACATTTTCCGATTTTAGTCTTTTTGGCACTCAAAATACACAAAATTTTTTAAGATTTTTTTTTTTTCAATTTAGGACATTCAGCACTTGTTTTTTATATTTGGAAGCATAGATTTACCGGGTGTATTCCGATAGGGGATCGAAAAATCCATTATTTTTGCGATATCTCTTACCGTTTTCGAGATAATCGACATTTTCCGATTTTAGTCTTTTTGGCACTCAAAATACACAAAATTTGCATAGTTTTACCGGGTGTATTCCGATAGGGGATCGAAAAATCCATTATTTTTGCGATATCTCTTACCGTTTTCGAGATAATCGACATTTTCTGATTTTAGTCTTTTTGGCACTCAAAATACACAAAATTTTTTAAGATTTTTTTTTTTTTCAATTTAGGACATTCAGCACTTGTTTTTTATATTTGGAAGCATAGATTTACCGGGTGTATTCCGATAGGGGATCGAAAAATCCATTATTTTTGCGATATCTCTTACCGTTTTCGAGATAATCGACATTTTCCGATTTTAGTCTTTTTGGCACTCAAAATACACAAAATTTTTTAAGATTTTTTTTTTTTTCAATTTAGGACATTCAGCACTTGTTTTTTATATTTGGAAGCATAGATTTACCGGGTGTATTCCGATAGGGGATCGAAAAATCCATTATTTTTGCGATATCTCTTACCGTTTTCGAGATAATCGACATTTTCCGATTTTAGTCTTTTTGGCACTCAAAATACACAAAATTTGCATAGATTTACCGGGTGTATTCCGATAGGGGATCGAAAAATCCATTATTTTTGCGATATCTCTTACCGTTTTCGAGATAATCGACATTTTCCGATTTTAGTCTTTTTGGCACTCAAAATACACAAAAATTTTTAAGATTTTTTTTTTTTTCAATTTAGGACATTCAGCACTTGTTTTTTATATTTGGAAGCATAGATTTACCGGGTGTATTCCGATAGGGGATCGAAAAATCCATTATTTTTGCGATATCTCTTACCGTTTTCGAGATAATCGACATTTTCCGATTTTAGTCTTTTTGGCACTCAAAATACACAAAATTTGCATAGTTTTACCGGGTGTATTCCGATAGGGGATCGAAAAATCCATTATTTTTGCGATATCTCTTACCGTTTTCGAGATAATCGACATTTTCCGATTTTAGTCTTTTTGGCACTCAAAATACACAAAATTTTTTAAGATTTTTTTTTTTTTCAATTTAGGACATTCAGCACTTGTTTTTTATATTTGGAAGCATAGTATTACCGGGTGTATTCCGATAGGGGATCGAAAAATCCATTATTTTTGCGATATCTCTTACCGTTTTCGAGATAATCGACATTTTCCGATTTTAGTCTTTTTGGCACTCAAAATACACAAAATTTGCATAGTTTTACCGGGTGTACTCCGATAGGGGATCGAAAAATCCATTATTTTTGCGATATCTCTTACCGTTTTCGAGATAATCGACATTTTCCGATTTTAGTCTTTTTGGCACTCAAAATACACAAAATTTTTTAAGATTTTTTTTTTTTTCAATTTAGGACATTCAGCACTTGTTTTTTATATTTGGAAGCATAGATTTACCGGGTGTATTCCGATAGGGGATCGAAAAATCCATTATTTTTGCGATATCTCTTACCGTTTTCGAGATAATCGACATTTTCCGATTTTAGTCTTTTTGGCACTCAAAATACACAAAATTTGCATAGATTTACCGGGTGTATTCCGATAGGGGATCGAAAAATCCATTATTTTTGCGATATCTCTTACCGTTTTCGAGATAATCGACATTTTCCGATTTTAGTCTTTTTGGCACTCAAAATACACAAAATTTTTTAAGATTTTTTTTTTTTTCAATTTAGGACATTCAGCACTTGTTTTTTATATTTGGAAGCATAGATTTACCGGGTGTATTCCGATAGGGGATCGAAAAATCCATTATTTTTGCGATATCTCTTACCGTTTTCGAGATAATCGACATTTTCCGATTTTAGTCTTTTTGGCACTCAAAATACACAAAATTTGCATAGATTTACCGGGTGTATTCCGATAGGGGATCGAAAAATCCATTATTTTTGCGATATCTCTTACCGTTTTCGAGATAATCGACATTTTCCGATTTTAGTCTTTTTGGCACTCAAAATACACAAAATTTTTTAAGATTTTTTTTTTTTTCAATTTAGGACATTCAGCACTTGTTTTTTATATTTGGAAGCATAGATTTACCGGGTGTATTCCGATAGGGGATCGAAAAATCCATTATTTTTGCGATATCTCTTACCGTTTTCGAGATAATCGACATTTTCCGATTTTAGTCTTTTTGGCACTCAAAATACACAAAATTTGCATAGATTTACCGGGTGTATTCCGATAGGGGATCGAAAAATCCATTATTTTTGCGATATCTCTTACCGTTTTCGAGATAATCGACATTTTCCGATTTTAGTCTTTTTGGCACTCAAAATACACAAAAATTTTTAAGATTTTTTTTTTTTTCAATTTAGGACATTCAGCACTTGTTTTTTATATTTGGAAGCATAGATTTACCGGGTGTATTCCGATAGGGGATCGAAAAATCCATTATTTTTGCGATATCTCTTACCGTTTTCGAGATAATCGACATTTTCCGATTTTAGTCTTTTTGGCACTCAAAATACACAAAATTTGCATAGTTTTACCGGGTGTATTCCGATAGGGGATCGAAAAATCCATTATTTTTGCGATATCTCTTACCGTTTTCGAGATAATCGACATTTTCCGATTTTAGTCTTTTTGGCACTCAAAATACACAAAATTTTTTAAGATTTTTTTTTTTTTCAATTTAGGACATTCAGCACTTGTTTTTTATATTTGGAAGCATAGATTTACCGGGTGTATTCCGATAGGGGATCGAAAAATCCATTATTTTTGCGATATCTCTTACCGTTTTCGAGATAATCGACATTTTCCGATTTTAGTCTTTTTGGCACTCAAAATACACAAAAATTTTTAAGATTTTTTTTTTTTTCAATTTAGGACATTCAGCACTTGTTTTTTATATTTGGAAGCATAGATTTACCGGGTGTATTCCGATAGGGGATCGAAAAATCCATTATTTTTGCGATATCTCTTACCGTTTTCGAGATAATCGACATTTTCCGATTTTAGTCTTTTTGGCACTCAAAATACACAAAATTTGCATAGTTTTACCGGGTGTATTCCGATAGGGGATCGAAAAATCCATTATTTTTGCGATATCTCTTACCGTTTTCGAGATAATCGACATTTTCCGATTTTAGTCTTTTTGGCACTCAAAATACACAAAATTTGCATAGTTTTACCGGGTGTACTCCGATAGGGGATCGAAAAATCCATTATTTTTGCGATATCTCTTACCGTTTTCGAGATAATCGACATTTTCCGATTTTAGTCTTTTTGGCACTCAAAATACACAAAATTTTTTAAGATTTTTTTTTTTTTCAATTTAGGACATTCAGCACTTGTTTTTTATATTTGGAAGCATAGATTTACCGGGTGTATTCCGATAGGGGATCGAAAAATCCATTATTTTTGCGATATCTCTTACCGTTTTCGAGATAATCGACATTTTCCGATTTTAGTCTTTTTGGCACTCAAAATACACAAAATTTGCATAGATTTACCGGGTGTATTCCGATAGGGGATCGAAAAATCCATTATTTTTGCGATATCTCTTACCGTTTTCGAGATAATCGACATTTTCCGATTTTAGTCTTTTTGGCACTCAAAATACACAAAATTTTTTAAGATTTTTTTTTTTTTCAATTTAGGACATTCAGCACTTGTTTTTTATATTTGGAAGCATAGATTTACCGGGTGTATTCCGATAGGGGATCGAAAAATCCATTATTTTTGCGATATCTCTTACCGTTTTCGAGATAATCGACATTTTCCGATTTTAGTCTTTTTGGCACTCAAAATACACAAAATTTGCATAGATTTACCGGGTGTATTCCGATAGGGGATCGAAAAATCCATTATTTTTGCGATATCTCTTACCGTTTTCGAGATAATCGACATTTTCCGATTTTAGTCTTTTTGGCACTCAAAATACACAAAATTTTTTAAGATTTTTTTTTTTTTCAATTTAGGACATTCAGCACTTGTTTTTTATATTTGGAAGCATAGATTTACCGGGTGTATTCCGATAGGGGATCGAAAAATCCATTATTTTTGCGATATCTCTTACCGTTTTCGAGATAATCGACATTTTCCGATTTTATTCTTTTTGGCACTCAAAATACACAAAATTTGCATAGATTTACCGGGTGTATTCCGATAGGGGATCGAAAAATCCATTATTTTTGCGATATCTCTTACCGTTTTCGAGATAATCGACATTTTCCGATTTTAGTCTTTTTGGCACTCAAAATACACAAAATTTTTTAAGATTTTTTTTTTTTTCAATTTAGGACATTCAGCACTTGTTTTTTATATTTGGAAGCATAGATTTACCGGGTGTATTCCGATAGGGGATCGAAAAATCCATTATTTTTGCGATATCTCTTACCGTTTTCGAGATAATCGACATTTTCCGATTTTAGTCTTTTTGGCACTCAAAATACACAAAATTTGCTTAGATTTACCGGGTGTATTCCGATAGGGTATCGAAAAATCCATTATTTTTGCGATATCTCTTACCGTTTTCGAGATAATCGACATTTTCCGATTTTAGTCTTTTTGGCACTCAAAATACACAAAATTTTTTAAGATTTTTTTTTTTTTCAATTTAGGACATTCAGCACTTGTTTTTTATATTTGGAAGCATAGATTTACCGGGTGTATTCCGATAGGGGATCGAAAAATCCATTATTTTTGCGATATCTCTTACCGTTTTCGAGATAATCGACATTTTCCGATTTTAGTCTTTTTGGCACTCAAAATACACAAAATTTGCATAGTTTTACCGGGTGTATTCCGATAGGGGATCGAAAAATCCATTATTTTTGCGATATCTCTTACCGTTTTCGAGATAATCGACATTTTCCGATTTTAGTCTTTTTGGCAATCAAAATACACAAAATTTTTTAAGATTTTTTTTTTTTTCAATTTAGGACATTCAGCACTTGTTTTTTATATTTGGAAGCATAGTATTACCGGGTGTATTCCGATAGGGGATCGAAAAATCCATTATTTTTGCGATATCTCTTACCGTTTTCGAGATAATCGACATTTTCCGATTTTAGTCTTTTTGGCACTCAAAATACACAAAATTTGCATAGTTTTACCGGGTGTACTCCGATAGGGGATCGAAAAATCCATTATTTTTGCGATATCTCTTACCGTTTTCGAGATAATCGACATTTTCCGATTTTAGTCTTTTTGGCACTCAAAATACACAAAATTTGCATAGTTTTACCGGGTGTACTCCGATAGGGGATCGAAAAATCCATTATTTTTGCGATATCTCTTACCGTTTTCGAGATAATCGACATTTTCCGATTTTAGTCTTTTTGGCACTCAAAATACACAAAATTTGCATAGATTTACCGGGTGTATTCCGATAGGGGATCGAAAAATCCATTATTTTTGCGATATCTCTTACCGTTTTCGAGATAATCGACATTTTCCGATTTTAGTCTTTTTGGCACTCAAAATACACAAAATTTTTTAAGATTTTTTTTTTTTTCAATTTAGGACATTCAGCACTTGTTTTTTATATTTGGAAGCATAGATTTACCGGGTGTATTCCGATAGGGGATCGAAAAATCCATTATTTTTGCGATATCTCTTACCGTTTTCGAGATAATCGACATTTTCCGATTTTAGTCTTTTTGGCACTCAAAATACACAAAATTTGCATAGATTTACCGGGTGTATTCCGATAGGGGATCGAAAAATCCATTATTTTTGCGATATCTCTTACCGTTTTCGAGATAATCGACATTTTCCGATTTTAGTCTTTTTGGCACTCAAAATACACAAAATTTTTTAAGATTTTTTTTTTTTTCAATTTAGGACATTCAGCACTTGTTTTTTATATTTGGAAGCATAGATTTACCGGGTGTATTCCGATAGGGGATCGAAAAATCCATTATTTTTGCGATATCTCTTACCGTTTTCGAGATAATCGACATTTTCCGATTTTAGTCTTTTTGGCACTCAAAATACACAAAATTTGCATAGATTTACCGGGTGTATTCCGATAGGGGATCGAAAAATCCATTATTTTTGCGATATCTCTTACCGTTTTCGAGATAATCGACATTTTCCGATTTTAGTCTTTTTGGCACTCAAAATACACAAAATTTTTTAAGATTTTTTTTTTTTTCAATTTAGGACATTCAGCACTTGTTTTTTATATTTGGAAGCATAGATTTACCGGGTGTATTCCGATAGGGGATCGAAAAATCCATTATTTTTGCGATATCTCTTACCGTTTTCGAGATAATCGACATTTTCCGATTTTAGTCTTTTTGGCACTCAAAATACACAAAATTTGCATAGATTTACCGGGTGTATTCCGATAGGGGATCGAAAAATCCATTATTTTTGCGATATCTCTTACCGTTTTCGAGATAATCGACATTTTCCGATTTTAGTCTTTTTGGCACTCAAAATACACAAAAATTTTTAAGATTTTTTTTTTTTCAATTTAGGACATTCAGCACTTGTTTTTTATATTTGGAAGCATAGATTTACCGGGTGTATTCCGATAGGGGATCGAAAAATCCATTATTTTTGCGATATCTCTTACCGTTTTCGAGATAATCGACATTTTCCGATTTTAGTCTTTTTGGCACTCAAAATACACAAAATTTGCATAGTTTTACCGGGTGTATTCCGATAGGGGATCGAAAAATCCATTATTTTTGCGATATCTCTTACCGTTTTCGAGATAATCGACATTTTCCGATTTTAGTCTTTTTGGCACTCAAAATACACAAAATTTTTTAAGATTTTTTTTTTTTTCAATTTAGGACATTCAGCACTTGTTTTTTATATTTGGAAGCATAGTATTACCGGGTGTATTCCGATAGGGGATCGAAAAATCCATTATTTTTGCGATATCTCTTACCGTTTTCGAGATAATCGACATTTTCCGATTTTAGTCTTTTTGGCACTCAAAATACACAAAATTTGCATAGTTTTACCGGGTGTACTCCGATAGGGGATCGAAAAATCCATTATTTTTGCGATATCTCTTACCGTTTTCGAGATAATCGACATTTTCCGATTTTAGTCTTTTTGGCACTCAAAATACACAAAATTTTTTAAGATTTTTTTTTTTTTCAATTTAGGACATTCAGCACTTGTTTTTTATATTTGGAAGCATAGATTTACCGGGTGTATTCCGATAGGGGATCGAAAAATCCATTATTTTTGCGATATCTCTTACCGTTTTCGAGATAATCGACATTTTCCGATTTTAGTCTTTTTGGCACTCAAAATACACAAAATTTTTTAAGATTTTTTTTTTTTTCAATTTAGGACATTCAGCACTTGTTTTTTATATTTGGAAGCATAGATTTACCGGGTGTATTCCGATAGGGGATCGAAAAATCCATTATTTTTGCGATATCTCTTACCGTTTTCGAGATAATCGACATTTTCCGATTTTAGTCTTTTTGGCACTCAAAATACACAAAATTTGCATAGATTTACCGGGTGTATTCCGATAGGGGATCGAAAAATCCATTATTTTTGCGATATCTCTTACCGTTTTCGAGATAATCGACATTTTCCGATTTTAGTCTTTTTGGCACTCAAAATACACAAAATTTTTTAAGATTTTTTTTTTTTTCAATTTAGGACATTCAGCACTTGTTTTTTATATTTGGAAGCATAGATTTACCGGGTGTATTCCGATAGGGGATCGAAAAATCCATTATTTTTGCGATATCTCTTACCGTTTTCGAGATAATCGACATTTTCCGATTTTATTCTTTTTGGCACTCAAAATACACAAAATTTGCATAGATTTACCGGGTGTATTCCGATAGGGGATCGAAAAATCCATTATTTTTGCGATATCTCTTACCGTTTTCGAGATAATCGACATTTTCCGATTTTAGTCTTTTTGGCACTCAAAATACACAAAATTTGCATAGATTTACCGGGTGTATTCCGATAGGGGATCGAAAAATCCATTATTTTTGCGATATCTCTTACCGTTTTCGAGATAATCGACATTTTCCGATTTTAGTCTTTTTGGCACTCAAAATACACAAAATTTGCTTAGATTTACCGGGTGTATTCCGATAGGGTATCGAAAAATCCATTATTTTTGCGATATCTCTTACCGTTTTCGAGATAATCGACATTTTCCGATTTTAGTCTTTTTGGCACTCAAAATACACAAAATTTTTTAAGATTTTTTTTTTTTTTCAATTTAGGACATTCAGCACTTGTTTTTTATATTTGGAAGCATAGATTTACCGGGTGTATTCCGATAGGGGATCGAAAAATCCATTATTTTTGCGATATCTCTTACCGTTTTCGAGATAATCGACATTTTCCGATTTTAGTCTTTTTGGCACTCAAAATACACAAAATTTGCATAGTTTTACCGGGTGTATTCCGATAGGGGATCGAAAAATCCATTATTTTTGCGATATCTCTTACCGTTTTCGAGATAATCGACATTTTCCGATTTTAGTCTTTTTGGCACTCAAAATACACAAAATTTTTTAAGATTTTTTTTTTTTTCAATTTAGGACATTCAGCACTTGTTTTTTATATTTGGAAGCATAGATTTACCGGGTGTATTCCGATAGGGGATCGAAAAATCCATTATTTTTGCGATATCTCTTACCGTTTTCGAGATAATCGACATTTTCCGATTTTAGTCTTTTTGGCACTCAAAATACACAAAATTTTTTAAGATTTTTTTTTTTTTCAATTTAGGACATTCAGCACTTGTTTTTTATATTTGGAAGCATAGATTTACCGGGTGTATTCCGATAGGGGATCGAAAAATCCATTATTTTTGCGATATCTCTTACCGTTTTCGAGATAATCGACATTTTCCGATTTTAGTCTTTTTGGCACTCAAAATACACAAAATTTTTTAAGATTTTTTTTTTTTTTCAATTTAGGACATTCAGCACTTGTTTTTTATATTTGGAAGCATAGATTTACCGGGTGTATTCCGATAGGGGATCGAAAAATCCATTATTTTTGCGATATCTCTTACCGTTTTCGAGATAATCGACATTTTCCGATTTTAGTCTTTTTGGCACTCAAAATACACAAAATTTGCATAGTTTTACCGGGTGTATTCCGATAGGGGATCGAAAAATCCATTATTTTTGCGATATCTCTTACCGTTTTCGAGATAATCGACATTTTCCGATTTTAGTCTTTTTGGCACTCAAAATACACAAAATTTTTTAAGATTTTTTTTTTTTTCAATTTAGGACATTCAGCACTTGTTTTTTATATTTGGAAGCATAGATTTACCGGGTGTATTCCGATAGGGGATCGAAAAATCCATTATTTTTGCGATATCTCTTACCGTTTTCGAGATAATCGACATTTTCCGATTTTAGTCTTTTTGGCACTCAAAATACACAAAATTTTTTAAGATTTTTTTTTTTTTCAATTTAGGACATTCAGCACTTGTTTTTTATATTTGGAAGCATAGATTTACCGGGTGTATTCCGATAGGGGATCGAAAAATCCATTATTTTTGCGATATCTCTTACCGTTTTCGAGATAATCGACATTTTCCGATTTTAGTCTTTTTGGCACTCAAAATACACAAAATTTGCATAGATTTACCGGGTGTATTCCGATAGGGGATCGAAAAATCCATTATTTTTGCGATATCTCTTACCGTTTTCGAGATAATCGACATTTTCCGATTTTAGTCTTTTTGGCACTCAAAATACACAAAAATTTTTAAGATTTTTTTTTTTTTCAATTTAGGACATTCAGCACTTGTTTTTTATATTTGGAAGCATAGATTTACCGGGTGTATTCCGATAGGGGATCGAAAAATCCATTATTTTTGCGATATCTCTTACCGTTTTCGAGATAATCGACATTTTCCGATTTTAGTCTTTTTGGCACTCAAAATACACAAAATTTGCATAGTTTTACCGGGTGTATTCCGATAGGGGATCGAAAAATCCATTATTTTTGCGATATCTCTTACCGTTTTCGAGATAATCGACATTTTCCGATTTTAGTCTTTTTGGCACTCAAAATACACAAAATTTTTTAAGATTTTTTTTTTTTTCAATTTAGGACATTCAGCACTTGTTTTTTATATTTGGAAGCATAGTATTACCGGGTGTATTCCGATAGGGGATCGAAAAATCCATTATTTTTGCGATATCTCTTACCGTTTTCGAGATAATCGACATTTTCCGATTTTAGTCTTTTTGGCACTCAAAATACACAAAATTTGCATAGTTTTACCGGGTGTACTCCGATAGGGGATCGAAAAATCCATTATTTTTGCGATATCTCTTACCGTTTTCGAGATAATCGACATTTTCCGATTTTAGTCTTTTTGGCACTCAAAATACACAAAATTTTTTAAGATTTTTTTTTTTTTCAATTTAGGACATTCAGCACTTGTTTTTTATATTTGGAAGCATAGATTTACCGGGTGTATTCCGATAGGGGATCGAAAAATCCATTATTTTTGCGATATCTCTTACCGTTTTCGAGATAATCGACATTTTCCGATTTTAGTCTTTTTGGCACTCAAAATACACAAAATTTGCATAGATTTACCGGGTGTATTCCGATAGGGGATCGAAAAATCCATTATTTTTGCGATATCTCTTACCGTTTTCGAGATAATCGACATTTTCCGATTTTAGTCTTTTTGGCACTCAAAATACACAAAATTTTTTAAGATTTTTTTTTTTTTCAATTTAGGACATTCAGCACTTGTTTTTTATATTTGGAAGCATAGATTTACCGGGTGTATTCCGATAGGGGATCGAAAAATCCATTATTTTTGCGATATCTCTTACCGTTTTCGAGATAATCGACATTTTCCGATTTTAGTCTTTTTGGCACTCAAAATACACAAAATTTTTTAAGATTTTTTTTTTTTCAATTTAGGACATTCAGCACTTGTTTTTTATATTTGGAAGCATAGATTTACCGGGTGTATTCCGATAGGGGATCGAAAAATCCATTATTTTTGCGATATCTCTTACCGTTTTCGAGATAATCGACATTTTCCGATTTTAGTCTTTTTGGCACTCAAAATACACAAAATTTGCATAGTTTTACCGGGTGTATTCCGATAGGGGATCGAAAAATCCATTATTTTTGCGATATCTCTTACCGTTTTCGAGATAATCGACATTTTCCGATTTTAGTCTTTTTGGCACTCAAAATACACAAAATTTTTTAAGATTTTTTTTTTTTTCAATTTAGGACATTCAGCACTTGTTTTTTATATTTGGAAGCATAGATTTACCGGGTGTATTCCGATAGGGGATCGAAAAATCCATTATTTTTGCGATATCTCTTACCGTTTTCGAGATAATCGACATTTTCCGATTTTAGTCTTTTTGGCACTCAAAATACACAAAATTTGCATAGATTTACCGGGTGTATTCCGATAGGGGATCGAAAAATCCATTATTTTTGCGATATCTCTTACCGTTTTCGAGATAATCGACATTTTCCGATTTTAGTCTTTTTGGCACTCAAAATACACAAAATTTTTTAAGATTTTTTTTTTTTTCAATTTAGGACATTCAGCACTTGTTTTTTATATTTGGAAGCATAGATTTACCGGGTGTATTCCGATAGGGGATCGAAAAATCCATTATTTTTGCGATATCTCTTACCGTTTTCGAGATAATCGACATTTTCCGATTTTAGTCTTTTTGGCACTCAAAATACACAAAATTTTTTAAGATTTTTTTTTTTTTCAATTTAGGACATTCAGCACTTGTTTTTTATATTTGGAAGCATAGTATTACCGGGTGTATTCCGATAGGGGATCGAAAAATCCATTATTTTTGCGATATCTCTTACCGTTTTCGAGATAATCGACATTTTCCGATTTTAGTCTTTTTGGCACTCAAAATACACAAAATTTTTTAAGATTTTTTTTTTTTTCAATTTAGGACATTCAGCACTTGTTTTTTATATTTGGAAGCATAGTATTACCGGGTGTATTCCGATAGGGGATCGAAAAATCCATTATTTTTGCGATATCTCTTACCGTTTTCGAGATAATCGACATTTTCCGATTTTAGTCTTTTTGGCACTCAAAATACACAAAATTTTTTAAGATTTTTTTTTTTTTCAATTTAGGACATTCAGCACTTGTTTTTTATATTTGGAAGCATAGATTTACCGGGTGTATTCCGATAGGGGATCGAAAAATCCATTATTTTTGCGATATCTCTTACCGTTTTCGAGATAATCGACATTTTCCGATTTTAGTCTTTTTGGCACTCAAAATACACAAAATTTGCATAGAATTACCGGGTGTATTCCGATAGGGGATCGAAAAATCCATTATTTTTGCGATATCTCTTACCGTTTTCGAGATAATCGACATTTTCCGATTTTAGTCTTTTTGGCACTCAAAATACACAAAATTTTTTAAGATTTTTTTTTTTTTCAATTTAGGACATTCAGCACTTGTTTTTTATATTTGGAAGCATAGATTTACCGGGTGTATTCCGATAGGGGATCGAAAAATCCATTATTTTTGCGATATCTCTTACCGTTTTCGAGATAATCGACATTTTCCGATTTTAGTCTTTTTGGCACTCAAAATACACAAAATTTGCATAGATTTACCGGGTGTATTCCGATAGGGGATCGAAAAATCCATTATTTTTGCGATATCTCTTACCGTTTTCGAGATAATCGACATTTTCCGATTTTAGTCTTTTTGGCACTCAAAATACACAAAATTTTTTAAGATTTTTTTTTTTTTCAATTTAGGACATTCAGCACTTGTTTTTTATATTTGGAAGCATAGATTTACCGGGTGTATTCCGATAGGGGATCGAAAAATCCATTATTTTTGCGATATCTCTTACCGTTTTCGAGATAATCGACATTTTCCGATTTTATTCTTTTTGGCACTCAAAATACACAAAATTTGCATAGATTTACCGGGTGTATTCCGATAGGGGATCGAAAAATCCATTATTTTTGCGATATCTCTTACCGTTTTCGAGATAATCGACATTTTCCGATTTTAGTCTTTTTGGCACTCAAAATACACAAAATTTTTTAAGATTTTTTTTTTTTTCAATTTAGGACATTCAGCACTTGTTTTTTATATTTGGAAGCATAGATTTACCGGGTGTATTCCGATAGGGGATCGAAAAATCCATTATTTTTGCGATATCTCTTACCGTTTTCGAGATAATCGACATTTTCCGATTTTAGTCTTTTTGGCACTCAAAATACACAAAATTTGCTTAGATTTACCGGGTGTATTCCGATAGGGTATCGAAAAATCCATTATTTTTGCGATATCTCTTACCGTTTTCGAGATAATCGACATTTTCCGATTTTAGTCTTTTTGGCACTCAAAATACACAAAATTTTTTAAGATTTTTTTTTTTTTCAATTTAGGACATTCAGCACTTGTTTTTTATATTTGGAAGCATAGATTTACCGGGTGTATTCCGATAGGGGATCGAAAAATCCATTATTTTTGCGATATCTCTTACCGTTTTCGAGATAATCGACATTTTCCGATTTTAGTCTTTTTGGCACTCAAAATACACAAAATTTTTTAAGATTTTTTTTTTTTTCAATTTATGACATTCAGCACTTGTTTTTTATATTTGGAAGCATAGATTTACCGGGTGTATTCCGATAGGGGATCGAAAAATCCATTATTTTTGCGATATCTCTTACCGTTTTCGAGATAATCGACATTTTCCGATTTTAGTCTTTTTGGCACTCAAAATACACAAAATTTTTTAAGATTTTTTTTTTTTTCAATTTAGGACATTCAGCACTTGTTTTTTATATTTGGAAGCATAGATTTACCGGGTGTATTCCGATAGGGGATCGAAAAATCCATTATTTTTGCGATATCTCTTACCGTTTTCGAGATAATCGACATTTTCCGATTTTAGTCTTTTTGGCACTCAAAATACACAAAATTTTTTAAGATTTTTTTTTTTTTCAATTTAGGACATTCAGCACTTGTTTTTTATATTTGGAAGCATAGATTTACCGGGTGTATTCCGATAGGGGATCGAAAAATCCATTATTTTTGCGATATCTCTTACCGTTTTCGAGATAATCGACATTTTCCGATTTTAGTCTTTTTGGCACTCAAAATACACAAAATTTTTTAAGATTTTTTTTTTTTTCAATTTAGGACATTCAGCACTTGTTTTTTATATTTGGAAGCATAGATTTACCGGGTGTATTCCGATAGGGGATCGAAAAATCCATTATTTTTGCGATATCTCTTTCCGTTTTCGAGATAATCGACATTTTCCGATTTTAGTCTTTTTGGCACTCAAAATACGCAAAATTTGCAGAGATTTACCGGGTGTATTCCGATAGGGGATCGAAAAATCCATTATTTTTGCGATATCTCTTACCGTTTTCGAGATAATCGACATTTTCCGATTTTAGTCTTTTTGGCACTCAAAATACACAAAATTTTTTAAGATTTTTTTTTTTTTTCAATTTAGGACATTCAGCACTTGTTTTTTATATTTGGAAGCATAGATTTACCGGGTGTATTCCGATAGGGGATCGAAAAATCCATTATTTTTGCGATATCTCTTACCGTTTTCGAGATAATCGACATTTTCCGATTTTAGTCTTTTTGGCACTCAAAATACACAAAATTTGCATAGATTTACCGGGTGTATTCCGATAGGGGATCGAAAAATCCATTATTTTTGCGATATCTCTTACCGTTTTCGAGATAATCGACATTTTCCGATTTTAGTCTTTTTGGCACTCAAAATACACAAAATTTTTTAAGATTTTTTTTTTTTTCAATTTAGGACATTCAGCACTTGTTTTTTATATTTGGAAGCATAGATTTACCGGGTGTATTCCGATAGGGGATCGAAAAATCCATTATTTTTGCGATATCTCTTACCGTTTTCGAGATAATCGACATTTTCCGATTTTAGTCTTTTTGGCACTCAAAATACACAAAATTTGCATAGTTTTACCGGGTGTATTCCGATAGGGGATCGAAAAATCCATTATTTTTGCGATATCTCTTACCGTTTTCGAGATAATCGACATTTTCCGATTTTAGTCTTTTTGGCAATCAAAATACACAAAATTTTTTAAGATTTTTTTTTTTTTCAATTTAGGACATTCAGCACTTGTTTTTTATATTTGGAAGCATCGTATTACCGGGTGTATTCCGATAGGGGATCGAAAAATCCATTATTTTTGCGATATCTCTTACCGTTTTCGAGATAATCGACATTTTCCGATTTTAGTCTTTTTGGCACTCAAAATACACAAAATTTTTTAAGATTTTTTTTTTTTTCAATTTAGGACATTCAGCACTTGTTTTTTATATTTGGAAGCATAGATTTACCGGGTGTATTCCGATAGGGGATCGAAAAATCCATTATTTTTGCGATATCTCTTACCGTTTTCGAGATAATCGACATTTTCCGATTTTAGTCTTTTTGGCACTCAAAATACACAAAATTTGCATAGTTTTAGCGGGTGTATTCCGATAGGGGATCGAAAAATCCATTATTTTTGCGATATCTCTTACCGTTTTCGAGATAATCGACATTTTCCGATTTTAGTCTTTTTGGCACTCAAAATACACAAAATTTTTTAAGATTTTTTTTTTTTTCAATTTAGGACATTCAGCACTTGTTTTTTATATTTGGAAGCATAGATTTACCGGGTGTATTCCGATAGGGGATCGAAAAATCCATTATTTTTGCGATATCTCTTACCGTTTTCGAGATAATCGACATTTTCCGATTTTAGTCTTTTTGGCACTCAAAATACACAAAATTTGCATAGTTTTACCGGGTGTATTCCGATAGGGGATCGAAAAATCCATTATTTTTGCGATATCTCTTACCGTTTTCGAGATAATCGACATTTTCCGATTTTAGTCTTTTTGGCACTCAAAATACACAAAATTTTTTAAGATTTTTTTTTTTTTCAATTTAGGACATTCAGCACTTGTTTTTTATATTTGGAAGCATAGATTTACCGGGTGTATTCCGATCGGGGATCGAAAAATCCATTATTTTTGCGATATCTCTTACCGTTTTCGAGATAATCGACATTTTCCGATTTTAGTCTTTTTGGCACTCAAAATACACAAAATTTGCTTAGATTTACCGGGTGTATTCCGATAGGGTATCGAAAAATCCATTATTTTTGCGATATCTCTTACCGTTTTCGAGATAATCGACATTTTCCGATTTTAGTCTTTTTGGCACTCAAAATACACAAAATTTTTTAAGATTTTTTTTTTTTTCAATTTAGGACATTCAGCACTTGTTTTTTATATTTGGAAGCATAGATTTACCGGGTGTATTCCGATAGGGGATCGAAAAATCCATTATTTTTGCGATATCTCTTACCGTTTTCGAGATAATCGACATTTTCCGATTTTAGTCTTTTTGGCACTCAAAATACACAAAATTTTTTAAGATTTTTTTTTTTTTCAATTTAGGACATTCAGCACTTGTTTTTTATATTTGGAAGCATAGATTTACCGGGTGTATTCCGATAGGGGATCGAAAAATCCATTATTTTTGCGATATCTCTTACCGTTTTCGAGATAATCGACATTTTCCGATTTTAGTCTTTTTGGCACTCAAAATACACAAAATTTTTTAAGATTTTTTTTTTTTTCAATTTAGGACATTCAGCACTTGTTTTTTATATTTGGAAGCATAGATTTACCGGGCGTATTCCGATAGGGGATCGAAAAATCCATTATTTTTGCGATATCTCTTACCGTTTTCGAGATAATCGACATTTTCCGATTTTAGTCTTTTTGGCACTCAAAATACACAAAAATTTTTAAGATTTTTTTTTTTTTCAATTTAGGACATTCAGCACTTGTTTTTTATATTTGGAAGCATAGATTTACCGGGTGTATTCCGATAGGGGATCGAAAAATCCATTATTTTTGCGATATCTCTTACCGTTTTCGAGATAATCGACATTTTCCGATTTTAGTCTTTTTGGCACTCAAAATACACAAAATTTTTTAAGATTTTTTTTTTTTTCAATTTAGGACATTCAGCACTTGTTTTTTATATTTGGAAGCATAGATTTACCGGGTGTATTCCGATAGGGGATCGAAAAATCCATTATTTTTGCGATATCTCTTTCCGTTTTCGAGATAATCGACATTTTCCGATTTTAGTCTTTTTGGCACTCAAAATACACAAAATTTGCAGAGATTTACCGGGTGTATTCCGATAGGGGATCGAAAAATCCATTATTTTTGCGATATCTCTTACCGTTTTCGAGATAATCGACATTTTCCGATTTTAGTCTTTTTGGCACTCAAAATACACAAAATTTTTTAAGATTTTTTTTTTTTTCAATTGAGGACATTCAGCACTTGTTTTTTATATTTGGAAGCATAGATTTACCGGGTGTATTCCGATAGGGGATCGAAAAATCCATTATTTTTGCGATATCTCTTACCGTTTTCGAGATAATCGACATTTTCCGATTTTAGTCTTTTTGGCACTCAAAATACACAAAATTTGCATAGATTTACCGGGTGTATTCCGATAGGGGATCGAAAAATCCATTATTTTTGCGATATCTCTTACCGTTTTCGAGATAATCGACATTTTCCGATTTTAGTCTTTTTGGCACTCAAAATACACAAAATTTTTTAAGATTTTTTTTTTTTTCAATTTAGGACATTCAGCACTTGTTTTTTATATTTGGAAGCATAGATTTACCGGGTGTATTCCGATAGGGGATCGAAAAATCCATTATTTTTGCGATATCTCTTACCGTTTTCGAGATAATCGACATTTTCCGATTTTAGTCTTTTTGGCAATCAAAATACACAAAATTTTTTAAGATTTTTTTTTTTTTCAATTTAGGACATTCAGCACTTGTTTTTTATATTTGGAAGCATCGTATTACCGGGTGTATTCCGATATGGGATCGAAAAATCCATTATTTTTGCGATATCTCTTACCGTTTTCGAGATAATCGACATTTTCCGATTTTAGTCTTTTTGGCACTCAAAATACACAAAATTTGCATAGTTTTACCGGGTGTACTCCGATAGGGGATCGAAAAATCCATTATTTTTGCGATATCTCTTACCGTTTTCGAGATAATCGACATTTTCCGATTTTAGTCTTTTTGGCACTCAAAATACACAAAATTTTTTAAGATTTTTTTTTTTTTCAATTTAGGACATTCAGCACTTGTTTTTTATATTTGGAAGCATAGATTTACCGGGTGTATTCCGATAGGGGATCGAAAAATCCATTATTTTTGCGATATCTCTTACCGTTTTCGAGATAATCGACATTTTCCGATTTTAGTCTTTTTGGCACTCAAAATACACAAAATTTGCATAGTTTTAGCGGGTGTATTCCGATAGGGGATCGAAAAATCCATTATTTTTGCGATATCTCTTACCGTTTTCGAGATAATCGACATTTTCCGATTTTAGTCTTTTTGGCACTCAAAATACACAAAATTTTTTAAGATTTTTTTTTTTTTCAATTTAGGACATTCAGCACTTGTTTTTTATATTTGGAAGCATAGATTTACCGGGTGTATTCCGATAGGGGATCGAAAAATCCATTATTTTTGCGATATCTCTTACCGTTTTCGAGATAATCGACATTTTCCGATTTTAGTCTTTTTGGCAATCAAAATACACAAAATTTTTTAAGATTTTTTTTTTTTTCAATTTAGGACATTCAGCACTTGTTTTTTATATTTGGAAGCATAGTATTACCGGGTGTATTCCGATAGGGGATCGAAAAATCCATTATTTTTGCGATATCTCTTACCGTTTTCGAGATAATCGACATTTTCCGATTTTAGTCTTTTTGGCACTCAAAATACACAAAATTTGCATAGTTTTACCGGGTGTACTCCGATAGGGGATCGAAAAATCCATTATTTTTGCGATATCTCTTACCGTTTTCGAGATAATCGACATTTTCCGATTTTAGTCTTTTTGGCACTCAAAATACACAAAATTTTTTAAGATTTTTTTTTTTTTCAATTTAGGACATTCAGCACTTGTTTTTTATATTTGGAAGCATAGATTTACCGGGTGTATTCCGATAGGGGATCGAAAAATCCATTATTTTTGCGATATCTCTTACCGTTTTCGAGATAATCGACATTTTCCGATTTTAGTCTTTTTGGCACTCAAAATACACAAAATTTGCATAGATTTACCGGGTGTATTCCGATAGGGGATCGAAAAATCCATTATTTTTGCGATATCTCTTACCGTTTTCGAGATAATCGACATTTTCCGATTTTAGTCTTTTTGGCACTCAAAATACACAAAATTTTTTAAGATTTTTTTTTTTTTCAATTTAGGACATTCAGCACTTGTTTTTTATATTTGGAAGCATAGATTTACCGGGTGTATTCCGATAGGGGATCGAAAAATCCATTATTTTTGCGATATCTCTTACCGTTTTCGAGATAATCGACATTTTCCGATTTTAGTCTTTTTGGCACTCAAAATACACAAAATTTGCATAGATTTACCGGGTGTATTCCGATAGGGGATCGAAAAATCCATTATTTTTGCGATATCTCTTACCGTTTTCGAGATAATCGACATTTTCCGATTTTAGTCTTTTTGGCACTCAAAATACACAAAATTTTTTAAGATTTTTTTTTTTTTCAATTTAGGACATTCAGCACTTGTTTTTTATATTTGGAAGCATAGATTTACCGGGTGTATTCCGATAGGGGATCGAAAAATCCATTATTTTTGCGATATCTCTTACCGTTTTCGAGATAATCGACATTTTCCGATTTTAGTCTTTTTGGCACTCAAAATACACAAAATTTGCATAGATTTACCGGGTGTATTCCGATAGGGGATCGAAAAATCCATTATTTTTGCGATATCTCTTACCGTTTTCGAGATAATCGACATTTTCCGATTTTAGTCTTTTTGGCACTCAAAATACACAAAATTTTTTAAGATTTTTTTTTTTTCAATTTAGGACATTCAGCACTTGTTTTTTATATTTGGAAGCATAGATTTACCGGGTGTATTCCGATAGGGGATCGAAAAATCCATTATTTTTGCGATATCTCTTACCGTTTTCGAGATAATCGACATTTTCCGATTTTAGTCTTTTTGGCACTCAAAATACACAAAATTTGCATAGTTTTACCGGGTGTATTCCGATAGGGGATCTAAAAATCCATTATTTTTGCGATATCTCTTACCGTTTTCGAGATAATCGACATTTTCCGATTTTAGTCTTTTTGGCAATCAAAATACACAAAATTTTTTAAGATTTTTTTTTTTTTCAATTTAGGACATTCAGCACTTGTTTTTTATATTTGGTAGCATAGTATTACCGGGTGTATTCCGATAGGGGATCGAAAAATCCATTATTTTTGCGATATCTCTTACCGTTTTCGAGATAATCGACATTTTCCGATTTTAGTCTTTTTGGCACTCAAAATACACAAAATTTGCATAGTTTTACCGGGAGTACTCCGATAGGGGATCGAAAAATCCATTATTTTTGCGATATCTCTTACCGTTTTCGAGATAATCGACATTTTCCGATTTTAGTCTTTTTGGCACTCAAAATACACAAAATTTTTTAAGATTTTTTTTTTTTTCAATTTAGGACATTCAGCACTTGTTTTTTATATTTGGAAGCATAGATTTACCGGGTGTATTCCGATAGGGGATCGAAAAATCCATTATTTTTGCGATATCTCTTACCGTTTTCGAGATAATCGACATTTTCCGATTTTAGTCTTTTTGGCACTCAAAATACACAAAATTTTTTAAGATTTTTTTTTTTTTCAATTTAGGACATTCAGCACTTGTTTTTTATATTTGGAAGCATAGATTTACCGGGTGTATTCCGATAGGGGATCGAAAAATCCATTATTTTTGCGATATCTCTTACCGTTTTCGAGATAATCGACATTTTCCGATTTTAGTCTTTTTGGCACTCAAAATACACAAAATTTTTTAAGATTTTTTTTTTTTTCAATTTAGGACATTCAGCACTTGTTTTTTATATTTGGAAGCATAGATTTACCGGGCGTATTCCGATAGGGGATCGAAAAATCCATTATTTTTGCGATATCTCTTACCGTTTTCGAGATAATCGACATTTTCCGATTTTAGTCTTTTTGGCACTCAAAATACACAAAATTTTTTAAGATTTTTTTTTTTTTCAATTTAGGACATTCAGCACTTGTTTTTTATATTTGGAAGCATAGATTTACCGGGTGTATTCCGATAGGGGATCGAAAAATCCATTATTTTTGCGATATCTCTTACCGTTTTCGAGATAATCGACATTTTCCGATTTTAGTCTTTTTGGCACTCAAAATACACAAAATTTGCATAGATTTACCGGGTGTATTCCGATAGGGGATCGAAAAATCCATTATTTTTGCGATATCTCTTACCGTTTTCGAGATAATCGACATTTTCCGATTTTAGTCTTTTTGGCACTCAAAATACACAAAATTTTTTAAGATTTTTTTTTTTTCAATTTAGGACATTCAGCACTTGTTTTTTATATTTGGAAGCATAGATTTACCGGGTGTATTCCGATAGGGGATCGAAAAATCCATTATTTTTGCGATATCTCTTACCGTTTTCGAGATAATCGACATTTTCCGATTTTAGTCTTTTTGGCACTCAAAATACACAAAATTTGCATAGATTTACCGGGTGTATTCCGATAGGGGATCGAAAAATCCATTATTTTTGCGATATCTCTTACCGTTTTCGAGATAATCGACATTTTCCGATTTTAGTCTTTTTGGCACTCAAAATACACAAAATTTTTTAAGATTTTTTTTTTTTTCAATTTAGGACATTCAGCACTTGTTTTTTATATTTGGAAGCATAGATTTACCGGGTGTATTTCGATAGGGGATCGAAAAATCCATTATTTTTGCGATATCTCTTACCGTTTTCGAGATAATCGACATTTTCCGATTTTAGTCTTTTTGGCACTCAAAATACACAAAATTTGCATAGTTTTACCGGGTGTATTCCGATAGGGGATCTAAAAATCCATTATTTTTGCGATATCTCTTACCGTTTTCGAGATAATCGACATTTTCCGATTTTAGTCTTTTTGGCAATCAAAATACACAAAATTTTTTAAGATTTTTTTTTTTTTCAATTTAGGACATTCAGCACTTGTTTTTTATATTTGGAAGCATAGTATTACCGGGTGTATTCCGATAGGGGATCGAAAAATCCATTATTTTTGCGATATCTCTTACCGTTTTCGAGATAATCGACATTTTCCGATTTTAGTCTTTTTGGCACTCAAAATACACAAAATTTGCATAGTTTTACCGGGAGTACTCCGATAGGGGATCGAAAAATCCATTATTTTTGCGATATCTCTTACCGTTTTCGAGATAATCGACATTTTCCGATTTTAGTCTTTTTGGCACTCAAAATACACAAAATTTTTTAAGATTTTTTTTTTTTTCAATTTAGGACATTCAGCACTTGTTTTTTATATTTGGAAGCATAGATTTACCGGGTGTATTCCGATAGGGGATCGAAAAATCCATTATTTTTGCGATATCTCTTACCGTTTTCGAGATAATCGACATTTTCCGATTTTAGTCTTTTTGGCACTCAAAATACACAAAATTTGCATAGTTTTACCGGGTGTATTCCGATAGGGGATCGAAAAATCCATTATTTTTGCGATATCTCTTACCGTTTTCGAGATAATCGACATTTTCCGATTTTAGTCTTTTTGGCACTCAAAATACACAAAATTTTTTAAGATTTTTTTTTTTTTCAATTTAGGACATTCAGCACTTGTTTTTTATATTTGGAAGCATAGATTTACCGGGTGTATTCCGATAGGGGATCGAAAAATCCATTATTTTTGCGATATCTCTTACCGTTTTCGAGATAATCGACATTTTCCGATTTTAGTCTTTTTGGCACTCAAAATACACAAAATTTTTTAAGATTTTTTTTTTTTTCAATTTAGGACATTCAGCACTTGTTTTTTATATTTGGAAGCATAGATTTACCGGGTGTATTCCGATAGGGGATCGAAAAATCCATTATTTTTGCGATATCTCTTACCGTTTTCGAGATAATCGACATTTTCCGATTTTAGTCTTTTTGGCACTCAAAATACACAAAATTTGCATAGTTTTACCGGGTGTATTCCGATAGGGGATCGAAAAATCCATTATTTTTGCGATATCTCTTACCGTTTTCGAGATAATCGACATTTTCCGATTTTAGTCTTTTTGGCACTCAAAATACACAAAATTTTTTAAGATTTTTTTTTTTTTCAATTTAGGACATTCAGCACTTGTTTTTTATATTTGGAAGCATAGATTTACCGGGTGTATTCCGATAGGGGATCGAAAAATCCATTATTTTTGCGATATCTCTTACCGTTTTCGAGATAATCGACATTTTCCGATTTTAGTCTTTTTGGCACTCAAAATACACAAAATTTGCATAGTTTTACCGGGTGTATTCCGATAGGGGATCGAAAAATCCATTATTTTTGCGATATCTCTTACCGTTTTCGAGATAATCGACATTTTCCGATTTTAGTCTTTTTGGCACTCAAAATACACAAAATTTTTTAAGATTTTTTTTTTTTTCAATTTAGGACATTCAGCACTTGTTTTTTATATTTGGAAGCATAGATTTACCGGGTGTATTCCGATAGGGGATCGAAAAATCCATTATTTTTGCGATATCTCTTACCGTTTTCGAGATAATCGACATTTTCCGATTTTAGTCTTTTTGGCACTCAAAATACACAAAATTTGCATAGATTTACCGGGTGTATTCCGATAGGGGATCGAAAAATCCATTATTTTTGCGATATCTCTTACCGTTTTCGAGATAATCGACATTTTCCGATTTTAGTCTTTTTGGCACTCAAAATACACAAAATTTTTTAAGATTTTTTTTTTTTTCAATTTAGGACATTCAGCACTTGTTTTTTATATTTGGAAGCATAGATTTACCGGGTGTATTCCGATAGGGGATCGAAAAATCCATTATTTTTGCGATATCTCTTACCGTTTTCGAGATAATCGACATTTTCCGATTTTAGTCTTTTTGGCACTCAAAATACACAAAATTTGCATAGATTTACCGGGTGTATTCCGATAGGGGATCGAAAAATCCATTATTTTTGCGATATCTCTTACCGTTTTCGAGATAATCGACATTTTCCGATTTTAGTCTTTTTGGCACTCAAAATACACAAAATTTTTTAAGATTTTTTTTTTTTCAATTTAGGACATTCAGCACTTGTTTTTTATATTTGGAAGCATAGATTTACCGGGTGTATTCCGATAGGGGATCGAAAAATCCATTATTTTTGCGATATCTCTTACCGTTTTCGAGATAATCGACATTTTCCGATTTTAGTCTTTTTGGCACTCAAAATACACAAAATTTGCATAGTTTTACCGGGTGTATTCCGATAGGGGATCTAAAAATCCATTATTTTTGCGATATCTCTTACCGTTTTCGAGATAATCGACATTTTCCGATTTTAGTCTTTTTGGCAATCAAAATACACAAAATTTTTTAAGATTTTTTTTTTTTTCAATTTAGGACATTCAGCACTTGTTTTTTATATTTGGTAGCATAGTATTACCGGGTGTATTCCGATAGGGGATCGAAAAATCCATTATTTTTGCGATATCTCTTACCGTTTTCGAGATAATCGACATTTTCCGATTTTAGTCTTTTTGGCACTCAAAATACACAAAATTTGCATAGTTTTACCGGGAGTACTCCGATAGGGGATCGAAAAATCCATTATTTTTGCGATATCTCTTACCGTTTTCGAGATAATCGACATTTTCCGATTTTAGTCTTTTTGGCACTCAAAATACACAAAATTTTTTAAGATTTTTTTTTTTTTCAATTTAGGACATTCAGCACTTGTTTTTTATATTTGGAAGCATAGATTTACCGGGTGTATTCCGATAGGGGATCGAAAAATCCATTATTTTTGCGATATCTCTTACCGTTTTCGAGATAATCGACATTTTCCGATTTTAGTCTTTTTGGCACTCAAAATACACAAAATTTTTTAAGATTTTTTTTTTTTTCAATTTAGGACATTCAGCACTTGTTTTTTATATTTGGAAGCATAGATTTACCGGGTGTATTCCGATAGGGGATCGAAAAATCCATTATTTTTGCGATATCTCTTACCGTTTTCGAGATAATCGACATTTTCCGATTTTAGTCTTTTTGGCACTCAAAATACACAAAATTTTTTAAGATTTTTTTTTTTTTCAATTTAGGACATTCAGCACTTGTTTTTTATATTTGGAAGCATAGATTTACCGGGCGTATTCCGATAGGGGATCGAAAAATCCATTATTTTTGCGATATCTCTTACCGTTTTCGAGATAATCGACATTTTCCGATTTTAGTCTTTTTGGCACTCAAAATACACAAAATTTTTTAAGATTTTTTTTTTTTTCAATTTAGGACATTCAGCACTTGTTTTTTATATTTGGAAGCATAGATTTACCGGGTGTATTCCGATAGGGGATCGAAAAATCCATTATTTTTGCGATATCTCTTACCGTTTTCGAGATAATCGACATTTTCCGATTTTAGTCTTTTTGGCACTCAAAATACACAAAATTTGCATAGATTTACCGGGTGTATTCCGATAGGGGATCGAAAAATCCATTATTTTTGCGATATCTCTTACCGTTTTCGAGATAATCGACATTTTCCGATTTTAGTCTTTTTGGCACTCAAAATACACAAAATTTTTTAAGATTTTTTTTTTTTCAATTTAGGACATTCAGCACTTGTTTTTTATATTTGGAAGCATAGATTTACCGGGTGTATTCCGATAGGGGATCGAAAAATCCATTATTTTTGCGATATCTCTTACCGTTTTCGAGATAATCGACATTTTCCGATTTTAGTCTTTTTGGCACTCAAAATACACAAAATTTGCATAGATTTACCGGGTGTATTCCGATAGGGGATCGAAAAATCCATTATTTTTGCGATATCTCTTACCGTTTTCGAGATAATCGACATTTTCCGATTTTAGTCTTTTTGGCACTCAAAATACACAAAATTTTTTAAGATTTTTTTTTTTTTCAATTTAGGACATTCAGCACTTGTTTTTTATATTTGGAAGCATAGATTTACCGGGTGTATTTCGATAGGGGATCGAAAAATCCATTATTTTTGCGATATCTCTTACCGTTTTCGAGATAATCGACATTTTCCGATTTTAGTCTTTTTGGCACTCAAAATACACAAAATTTGCATAGTTTTACCGGGTGTATTCCGATAGGGGATCTAAAAATCCATTATTTTTGCGATATCTCTTACCGTTTTCGAGATAATCGACATTTTCCGATTTTAGTCTTTTTGGCAATCAAAATACACAAAATTTTTTAAGATTTTTTTTTTTTTCAATTTAGGACATTCAGCACTTGTTTTTTATATTTGGAAGCATAGTATTACCGGGTGTATTCCGATAGGGGATCGAAAAATCCATTATTTTTGCGATATCTCTTACCGTTTTCGAGATAATCGACATTTTCCGATTTTAGTCTTTTTGGCACTCAAAATACACAAAATTTGCATAGTTTTACCGGGAGTACTCCGATAGGGGATCGAAAAATCCATTATTTTTGCGATATCTCTTACCGTTTTCGAGATAATCGACATTTTCCGATTTTAGTCTTTTTGGCACTCAAAATACACAAAATTTTTTAAGATTTTTTTTTTTTTCAATTTAGGACATTCAGCACTTGTTTTTTATATTTGGAAGCATAGATTTACCGGGTGTATTCCGATAGGGGATCGAAAAATCCATTATTTTTGCGATATCTCTTACCGTTTTCGAGATAATCGACATTTTCCGATTTTAGTCTTTTTGGCACTCAAAATACACAAAATTTGCATAGTTTTACCGGGTGTATTCCGATAGGGGATCGAAAAATCCATTATTTTTGCGATATCTCTTACCGTTTTCGAGATAATCGACATTTTCCGATTTTAGTCTTTTTGGCACTCAAAATACACAAAATTTTTTAAGATTTTTTTTTTTTTCAATTTAGGACATTCAGCACTTGTTTTTTATATTTGGAAGCATAGATTTACCGGGTGTATTCCGATAGGGGATCGAAAAATCCATTATTTTTGCGATATCTCTTACCGTTTTCGAGATAATCGACATTTTCCGATTTTAGTCTTTTTGGCACTCAAAATACACAAAATTTTTTAAGATTTTTTTTTTTTTCAATTTAGGACATTCAGCACTTGTTTTTTATATTTGGAAGCATAGATTTACCGGGTGTATTCCGATAGGGGATCGAAAAATCCATTATTTTTGCGATATCTCTTACCGTTTTCGAGATAATCGACATTTTCCGATTTTAGTCTTTTTGGCACTCAAAATACACAAAATTTGCATAGTTTTACCGGGTGTATTCCGATAGGGGATCGAAAAATCCATTATTTTTGCGATATCTCTTACCGTTTTCGAGATAATCGACATTTTCCGATTTTAGTCTTTTTGGCACTCAAAATACACAAAATTTTTTAAGATTTTTTTTTTTTTCAATTTAGGACATTCAGCACTTGTTTTTTATATTTGGAAGCATAGATTTACCGGGTGTATTCCGATAGGGGATCGAAAAATCCATTATTTTTGCGATATCTCTTACCGTTTTCGAGATAATCGACATTTTCCGATTTTAGTCTTTTTGGCACTCAAAATACACAAAATTTGCATAGTTTTACCGGGTGTATTCCGATAGGGGATCGAAAAATCCATTATTTTTGCGATATCTCTTACCGTTTTCGAGATAATCGACATTTTCCGATTTTAGTCTTTTTGGCACTCAAAATACACAAAATTTTTTAAGATTTTTTTTTTTTTCAATTTAGGACATTCAGCACTTGTTTTTTATATTTGGAAGCATAGATTTACCGGGTGTATTCCGATAGGGGATCGAAAAATCCATTATTTTTGCGATATCTCTTACCGTTTTCGAGATAATCGACATTTTCCGATTTTAGTCTTTTTGGCACTCAAAATACACAAAATTTTTTAAGATTTTTTTTTTTTTCAATTTATGACATTCAGCACTTGTTTTTTATATTTGGAAGCATAGATTTACCGGGTGTATTCCGATAGGGGATCGAAAAATCCATTATTTTTGCGATATCTCTTACCGTTTTCGAGATAATCGACATTTTCCGATTTTAGTCTTTTTGGCACTCAAAATACACAAAATTTTTTAAGATTTTTTTTTTTTTCAATTTAGGACATTCAGCACTTGTTTTTTATATTTGGAAGCATAGATTTACCGGGTGTATTCCGATAGGGGATCGAAAAATCCATTATTTTTGCGATATCTCTTACCGTTTTCGAGATAATCGACATTTTCCGATTTTAGTCTTTTTGGCACTCAAAATACACAAAATTTTTTAAGATTTTTTTTTTTTTCAATTTAGGACATTCAGCACTTGTTTTTTATATTTGGAAGCATAGATTTACCGGGTGTATTCCGATAGGGGATCGAAAAATCCATTATTTTTGCGATATCTCTTACCGTTTTCGAGATAATCGACATTTTCCGATTTTAGTCTTTTTGGCACTCAAAATACACAAAATTTTTTAAGATTTTTTTTTTTTTCAATTTAGGACATTCAGCACTTGTTTTTTATATTTGGAAGCATAGATTTACCGGGTGTATTCCGATAGGGGATCGAAAAATCCATTATTTTTGCGATATCTCTTTCCGTTTTCGAGATAATCGACATTTTCCGATTTTAGTCTTTTTGGCACTCAAAATACGCAAAATTTGCAGAGATTTACCGGGTGTATTCCGATAGGGGATCGAAAAATCCATTATTTTTGCGATATCTCTTACCGTTTTCGAGATAATCGACATTTTCCGATTTTAGTCTTTTTGGCACTCAAAATACACAAAATTTTTTAAGATTTTTTTTTTTTTCAATTTAGGACATTCAGCACTTGTTTTTTATATTTGGAAGCATAGATTTACCGGGTGTATTCCGATAGGGGATCGAAAAATCCATTATTTTTGCGATATCTCTTACCGTTTTCGAGATAATCGACATTTTCCGATTTTAGTCTTTTTGGCACTCAAAATACACAAAATTTTTTAAGATTTTTTTTTTTTTCAATTTAGGACATTCAGCACTTGTTTTTTATATTTGGAAGCATAGATTTACCGGGTGTATTCCGATAGGGGATCGAAAAATCCATTATTTTTGCGATATCTCTTTCCGTTTTCGAGATAATCGACATTTTCCGATTTTAGTCTTTTTGGCACTCAAAATACACAAAATTTGCAGAGATTTACCGGGTGTATTCCGATAGGGGATCGAAAAATCCATTATTTTTGCGATATCTCTTACCGTTTTCGAGATAATCGACATTTTCCGATTTTAGTCTTTTTGGCACTCAAAATACACAAAATTTTTTAAGATTTTTTTTTTTTTCAATTTAGGACATTCAGCACTTGTTTTTTATATTTGGAAGCATAGATTTACCGGGTGTATTCCGATAGGGGATCGAAAAATCCATTATTTTTGCGATATCTCTTACCGTTTTCGAGATAATCGACATTTTCCGATTTTAGTCTTTTTGGCAATCAAAATACACAAAATTTTTTAAGATTTTTTTTTTTTCAATTTAGGACATTCAGCACTTGTTTTTTATATTTGGAAGCATCGTATTACCGGGTGTATTCCGATATGGGATCGAAAAATCCATTATTTTTGCGATATCTCTTACCGTTTTCGAGATAATCGACATTTTCCGATTTTAGTCTTTTTGGCACTCAAAATACACAAAATTTGCATAGTTTTACCGGGTGTACTCCGATAGGGGATCGAAAAATCCATTATTTTTGCGATATCTCTTACCGTTTTCGAGATAATCGACATTTTCCGATTTTAGTCTTTTTGGCACTCAAAATACACAAAATTTTTTAAGATTTTTTTTTTTTTCAATTTAGGACATTCAGCACTTGTTTTTTATATTTGGAAGCATAGATTTACCGGGTGTATTCCGATAGGGGATCGAAAAATCCATTATTTTTGCGATATCTCTTACCGTTTTCGAGATAATCGACATTTTCCGATTTTAGTCTTTTTGGCACTCAAAATACACAAAATTTGCATAGTTTTAGCGGGTGTATTCCGATAGGGGATCGAAAAATCCATTATTTTTGCGATATCTCTTACCGTTTTCGAGATAATCGACATTTTCCGATTTTAGTCTTTTTGGCACTCAAAATACACAAAATTTTTTAAGATTTTTTTTTTTTTCAATTTAGGACATTCAGCACTTGTTTTTTATATTTGGAAGCATAGATTTACCGGGTGTATTCCGATAGGGGATCGAAAAATCCATTATTTTTGCGATATCTCTTACCGTTTTCGAGATAATCGACATTTTCCGATTTTAGTCTTTTTGGCACTCAAAATACACAAAATTTTTTAAGATTTTTTTTTTTTTCAATTTAGGACATTCAGCACTTGTTTTTTATATTTGGAAGCATAGATTTACCGGGTGTATTCCGATAGGGGATCGAAAAATCCATTATTTTTGCGATATCTCTTACCGTTTTCGAGATAATCGACATTTTCCGATTTTAGTCTTTTTGGCACTCAAAATACACAAAATTTTTTAAGATTTTTTTTTTTTTCAATTTAGGACATTCAGCACTTGTTTTTTATATTTGGAAGCATAGATTTACCGGGCGTATTCCGATAGGGGATCGAAAAATCCATTATTTTTGCGATATCTCTTACCGTTTTCGAGATAATCGACATTTTCCGATTTTAGTCTTTTTGGCACTCAAAATACACAAAAATTTTTAAGATTTTTTTTTTTTTCAATTTAGGACATTCAGCACTTGTTTTTTATATTTGGAAGCATAGATTTACCGGGTGTATTCCGATAGGGGATCGAAAAATCCATTATTTTTGCGATATCTCTTACCGTTTTCGAGATAATCGACATTTTCCGATTTTAGTCTTTTTGGCACTCAAAATACACAAAATTTTTTAAGATTTTTTTTTTTTTCAATTTAGGACATTCAGCACTTGTTTTTTATATTTGGAAGCATAGATTTACCGGGTGTATTCCGATAGGGGATCGAAAAATCCATTATTTTTGCGATATCTCTTTCCGTTTTCGAGATAATCGACATTTTCCGATTTTAGTCTTTTTGGCACTCAAAATACACAAAATTTGCAGAGATTTACCGGGTGTATTCCGATAGGGGATCGAAAAATCCATTATTTTTGCGATATCTCTTACCGTTTTCGAGATAATCGACATTTTCCGATTTTAGTCTTTTTGGCACTCAAAATACACAAAATTTTTTAAGATTTTTTTTTTTTTCAATTGAGGACATTCAGCACTTGTTTTTTATATTTGGAAGCATAGATTTACCGGGTGTATTCCGATAGGGGATCGAAAAATCCATTATTTTTGCGATATCTCTTACCGTTTTCGAGATAATCGACATTTTCCGATTTTAGTCTTTTTGGCACTCAAAATACACAAAATTTGCATAGATTTACCGGGTGTATTCCGATAGGGGATCGAAAAATCCATTATTTTTGCGATATCTCTTACCGTTTTCGAGATAATCGACATTTTCCGATTTTAGTCTTTTTGGCACTCAAAATACACAAAATTTTTTAAGATTTTTTTTTTTTTCAATTTAGGACATTCAGCACTTGTTTTTTATATTTGGAAGCATAGATTTACCGGGTGTATTCCGATAGGGGATCGAAAAATCCATTATTTTTGCGATATCTCTTACCGTTTTCGAGATAATCGACATTTTCCGATTTTAGTCTTTTTGGCAATCAAAATACACAAAATTTTTTAAGATTTTTTTTTTTTTCAATTTAGGACATTCAGCACTTGTTTTTTATATTTGGAAGCATCGTATTACCGGGTGTATTCCGATATGGGATCGAAAAATCCATTATTTTTGCGATATCTCTTACCGTTTTCGAGATAATCGACATTTTCCGATTTTAGTCTTTTTGGCACTCAAAATACACAAAATTTGCATAGTTTTACCGGGTGTACTCCGATAGGGGATCGAAAAATCCATTATTTTTGCGATATCTCTTACCGTTTTCGAGATAATCGACATTTTCCGATTTTAGTCTTTTTGGCACTCAAAATACACAAAATTTTTTAAGATTTTTTTTTTTTTCAATTTAGGACATTCAGCACTTGTTTTTTATATTTGGAAGCATAGATTTACCGGGTGTATTCCGATAGGGGATCGAAAAATCCATTATTTTTGCGATATCTCTTACCGTTTTCGAGATAATCGACATTTTCCGATTTTAGTCTTTTTGGCACTCAAAATACACAAAATTTGCATAGTTTTAGCGGGTGTATTCCGATAGGGGATCGAAAAATCCATTATTTTTGCGATATCTCTTACCGTTTTCGAGATAATCGACATTTTCCGATTTTAGTCTTTTTGGCACTCAAAATACACAAAATTTTTTAAGATTTTTTTTTTTTTCAATTTAGGACATTCAGCACTTGTTTTTTATATTTGGAAGCATAGATTTACCGGGTGTATTCCGATAGGGGATCGAAAAATCCATTATTTTTGCGATATCTCTTACCGTTTTCGAGATAATCGACATTTTCCGATTTTAGTCTTTTTGGCAATCAAAATACACAAAATTTTTTAAGATTTTTTTTTTTTTCAATTTAGGACATTCAGCACTTGTTTTTTATATTTGGAAGCATAGTATTACCGGGTGTATTCCGATAGGGGATCGAAAAATCCATTATTTTTGCGATATCTCTTACCGTTTTCGAGATAATCGACATTTTCCGATTTTAGTCTTTTTGGCACTCAAAATACACAAAATTTGCATAGTTTTACCGGGTGTACTCCGATAGGGGATCGAAAAATCCATTATTTTTGCGATATCTCTTACCGTTTTCGAGATAATCGACATTTTCCGATTTTAGTCTTTTTGGCACTCAAAATACACAAAATTTTTTAAGATTTTTTTTTTTTTCAATTTAGGACATTCAGCACTTGTTTTTTATATTTGGAAGCATAGATTTACCGGGTGTATTCCGATAGGGGATCGAAAAATCCATTATTTTTGCGATATCTCTTACCGTTTTCGAGATAATCGACATTTTCCGATTTTAGTCTTTTTGGCACTCAAAATACACAAAATTTGCATAGATTTACCGGGTGTATTCCGATAGGGGATCGAAAAATCCATTATTTTTGCGATATCTCTTACCGTTTTCGAGATAATCGACATTTTCCGATTTTAGTCTTTTTGGCACTCAAAATACACAAAATTTTTTAAGATTTTTTTTTTTTTCAATTTAGGACATTCAGCACTTGTTTTTTATATTTGGAAGCATAGATTTACCGGGTGTATTCCGATAGGGGATCGAAAAATCCATTATTTTTGCGATATCTCTTACCGTTTTCGAGATAATCGACATTTTCCGATTTTAGTCTTTTTGGCACTCAAAATACACAAAATTTGCATAGATTTACCGGGTGTATTCCGATAGGGGATCGAAAAATCCATTATTTTTGCGATATCTCTTACCGTTTTCGAGATAATCGACATTTTCCGATTTTAGTCTTTTTGGCACTCAAAATACACAAAATTTTTTAAGATTTTTTTTTTTTTCAATTTAGGACATTCAGCACTTGTTTTTTATATTTGGAAGCATAGATTTACCGGGTGTATTCCGATAGGGGATCGAAAAATCCATTATTTTTGCGATATCTCTTACCGTTTTCGAGATAATCGACATTTTCCGATTTTAGTCTTTTTGGCACTCAAAATACACAAAATTTGCATAGATTTACCGGGTGTATTCCGATAGGGGATCGAAAAATCCATTATTTTTGCGATATCTCTTACCGTTTTCGAGATAATCGACATTTTCCGATTTTAGTCTTTTTGGCACTCAAAATACACAAAATTTTTTAAGATTTTTTTTTTTTCAATTTAGGACATTCAGCACTTGTTTTTTATATTTGGAAGCATAGATTTACCGGGTGTATTCCGATAGGGGATCGAAAAATCCATTATTTTTGCGATATCTCTTACCGTTTTCGAGATAATCGACATTTTCCGATTTTAGTCTTTTTGGCACTCAAAATACACAAAATTTGCATAGTTTTACCGGGTGTATTCCGATAGGGGATCTAAAAATCCATTATTTTTGCGATATCTCTTACCGTTTTCGAGATAATCGACATTTTCCGATTTTAGTCTTTTTGGCAATCAAAATACACAAAATTTTTTAAGATTTTTTTTTTTTTCAATTTAGGACATTCAGCACTTGTTTTTTATATTTGGTAGCATAGTATTACCGGGTGTATTCCGATAGGGGATCGAAAAATCCATTATTTTTGCGATATCTCTTACCGTTTTCGAGATAATCGACATTTTCCGATTTTAGTCTTTTTGGCACTCAAAATACACAAAATTTGCATAGTTTTACCGGGAGTACTCCGATAGGGGATCGAAAAATCCATTATTTTTGCGATATCTCTTACCGTTTTCGAGATAATCGACATTTTCCGATTTTAGTCTTTTTGGCACTCAAAATACACAAAATTTTTTAAGATTTTTTTTTTTTTCAATTTAGGACATTCAGCACTTGTTTTTTATATTTGGAAGCATAGATTTACCGGGTGTATTCCGATAGGGGATCGAAAAATCCATTATTTTTGCGATATCTCTTACCGTTTTCGAGATAATCGACATTTTCCGATTTTAGTCTTTTTGGCACTCAAAATACACAAAATTTTTTAAGATTTTTTTTTTTTTCAATTTAGGACATTCAGCACTTGTTTTTTATATTTGGAAGCATAGATTTACCGGGTGTATTCCGATAGGGGATCGAAAAATCCATTATTTTTGCGATATCTCTTACCGTTTTCGAGATAATCGACATTTTCCGATTTTAGTCTTTTTGGCACTCAAAATACACAAAATTTTTTAAGATTTTTTTTTTTTTCAATTTAGGACATTCAGCACTTGTTTTTTATATTTGGAAGCATAGATTTACCGGGCGTATTCCGATAGGGGATCGAAAAATCCATTATTTTTGCGATATCTCTTACCGTTTTCGAGATAATCGACATTTTCCGATTTTAGTCTTTTTGGCACTCAAAATACACAAAATTTTTTAAGATTTTTTTTTTTTTCAATTTAGGACATTCAGCACTTGTTTTTTATATTTGGAAGCATAGATTTACCGGGTGTATTCCGATAGGGGATCGAAAAATCCATTATTTTTGCGATATCTCTTACCGTTTTCGAGATAATCGACATTTTCCGATTTTAGTCTTTTTGGCACTCAAAATACACAAAATTTGCATAGATTTACCGGGTGTATTCCGATAGGGGATCGAAAAATCCATTATTTTTGCGATATCTCTTACCGTTTTCGAGATAATCGACATTTTCCGATTTTAGTCTTTTTGGCACTCAAAATACACAAAATTTTTTAAGATTTTTTTTTTTTCAATTTAGGACATTCAGCACTTGTTTTTTATATTTGGAAGCATAGATTTACCGGGTGTATTCCGATAGGGGATCGAAAAATCCATTATTTTTGCGATATCTCTTACCGTTTTCGAGATAATCGACATTTTCCGATTTTAGTCTTTTTGGCACTCAAAATACACAAAATTTGCATAGATTTACCGGGTGTATTCCGATAGGGGATCGAAAAATCCATTATTTTTGCGATATCTCTTACCGTTTTCGAGATAATCGACATTTTCCGATTTTAGTCTTTTTGGCACTCAAAATACACAAAATTTTTTAAGATTTTTTTTTTTTTCAATTTAGGACATTCAGCACTTGTTTTTTATATTTGGAAGCATAGATTTACCGGGTGTATTTCGATAGGGGATCGAAAAATCCATTATTTTTGCGATATCTCTTACCGTTTTCGAGATAATCGACATTTTCCGATTTTAGTCTTTTTGGCACTCAAAATACACAAAATTTGCATAGTTTTACCGGGTGTATTCCGATAGGGGATCTAAAAATCCATTATTTTTGCGATATCTCTTACCGTTTTCGAGATAATCGACATTTTCCGATTTTAGTCTTTTTGGCAATCAAAATACACAAAATTTTTTAAGATTTTTTTTTTTTTCAATTTAGGACATTCAGCACTTGTTTTTTATATTTGGAAGCATAGTATTACCGGGTGTATTCCGATAGGGGATCGAAAAATCCATTATTTTTGCGATATCTCTTACCGTTTTCGAGATAATCGACATTTTCCGATTTTAGTCTTTTTGGCACTCAAAATACACAAAATTTGCATAGTTTTACCGGGAGTACTCCGATAGGGGATCGAAAAATCCATTATTTTTGCGATATCTCTTACCGTTTTCGAGATAATCGACATTTTCCGATTTTAGTCTTTTTGGCACTCAAAATACACAAAATTTTTTAAGATTTTTTTTTTTTTCAATTTAGGACATTCAGCACTTGTTTTTTATATTTGGAAGCATAGATTTACCGGGTGTATTCCGATAGGGGATCGAAAAATCCATTATTTTTGCGATATCTCTTACCGTTTTCGAGATAATCGACATTTTCCGATTTTAGTCTTTTTGGCACTCAAAATACACAAAATTTGCATAGTTTTACCGGGTGTATTCCGATAGGGGATCGAAAAATCCATTATTTTTGCGATATCTCTTACCGTTTTCGAGATAATCGACATTTTCCGATTTTAGTCTTTTTGGCACTCAAAATACACAAAATTTTTTAAGATTTTTTTTTTTTTCAATTTAGGACATTCAGCACTTGTTTTTTATATTTGGAAGCATAGATTTACCGGGTGTATTCCGATAGGGGATCGAAAAATCCATTATTTTTGCGATATCTCTTACCGTTTTCGAGATAATCGACATTTTCCGATTTTAGTCTTTTTGGCACTCAAAATACACAAAATTTTTTAAGATTTTTTTTTTTTTCAATTTAGGACATTCAGCACTTGTTTTTTATATTTGGAAGCATAGATTTACCGGGTGTATTCCGATAGGGGATCGAAAAATCCATTATTTTTGCGATATCTCTTACCGTTTTCGAGATAATCGACATTTTCCGATTTTAGTCTTTTTGGCACTCAAAATACACAAAATTTGCATAGTTTTACCGGGTGTATTCCGATAGGGGATCGAAAAATCCATTATTTTTGCGATATCTCTTACCGTTTTCGAGATAATCGACATTTTCCGATTTTAGTCTTTTTGGCACTCAAAATACACAAAATTTTTTAAGATTTTTTTTTTTTTCAATTTAGGACATTCAGCACTTGTTTTTTATATTTGGAAGCATAGATTTACCGGGTGTATTCCGATAGGGGATCGAAAAATCCATTATTTTTGCGATATCTCTTACCGTTTTCGAGATAATCGACATTTTCCGATTTTAGTCTTTTTGGCACTCAAAATACACAAAATTTGCATAGTTTTACCGGGTGTATTCCGATAGGGGATCGAAAAATCCATTATTTTTGCGATATCTCTTACCGTTTTCGAGATAATCGACATTTTCCGATTTTAGTCTTTTTGGCACTCAAAATACACAAAATTTTTTAAGATTTTTTTTTTTTTCAATTTAGGACATTCAGCACTTGTTTTTTATATTTGGAAGCATAGATTTACCGGGTGTATTCCGATAGGGGATCGAAAAATCCATTATTTTTGCGATATCTCTTACCGTTTTCGAGATAATCGACATTTTCCGATTTTAGTCTTTTTGGCACTCAAAATACACAAAATTTGCATAGATTTACCGGGTGTATTCCGATAGGGGATCGAAAAATCCATTATTTTTGCGATATCTCTTACCGTTTTCGAGATAATCGACATTTTCCGATTTTAGTCTTTTTGGCACTCAAAATACACAAAATTTTTTAAGATTTTTTTTTTTTTCAATTTAGGACATTCAGCACTTGTTTTTTATATTTGGAAGCATAGATTTACCGGGTGTATTCCGATAGGGGATCGAAAAATCCATTATTTTTGCGATATCTCTTACCGTTTTCGAGATAATCGACATTTTCCGATTTTAGTCTTTTTGGCACTCAAAATACACAAAATTTGCATAGATTTACCGGGTGTATTCCGATAGGGGATCGAAAAATCCATTATTTTTGCGATATCTCTTACCGTTTTCGAGATAATCGACATTTTCCGATTTTAGTCTTTTTGGCACTCAAAATACACAAAATTTTTTAAGATTTTTTTTTTTTCAATTTAGGACATTCAGCACTTGTTTTTTATATTTGGAAGCATAGATTTACCGGGTGTATTCCGATAGGGGATCGAAAAATCCATTATTTTTGCGATATCTCTTACCGTTTTCGAGATAATCGACATTTTCCGATTTTAGTCTTTTTGGCACTCAAAATACACAAAATTTGCATAGTTTTACCGGGTGTATTCCGATAGGGGATCTAAAAATCCATTATTTTTGCGATATCTCTTACCGTTTTCGAGATAATCGACATTTTCCGATTTTAGTCTTTTTGGCAATCAAAATACACAAAATTTTTTAAGATTTTTTTTTTTTTCAATTTAGGACATTCAGCACTTGTTTTTTATATTTGGTAGCATAGTATTACCGGGTGTATTCCGATAGGGGATCGAAAAATCCATTATTTTTGCGATATCTCTTACCGTTTTCGAGATAATCGACATTTTCCGATTTTAGTCTTTTTGGCACTCAAAATACACAAAATTTGCATAGTTTTACCGGGAGTACTCCGATAGGGGATCGAAAAATCCATTATTTTTGCGATATCTCTTACCGTTTTCGAGATAATCGACATTTTCCGATTTTAGTCTTTTTGGCACTCAAAATACACAAAATTTTTTAAGATTTTTTTTTTTTTCAATTTAGGACATTCAGCACTTGTTTTTTATATTTGGAAGCATAGATTTACCGGGTGTATTCCGATAGGGGATCGAAAAATCCATTATTTTTGCGATATCTCTTACCGTTTTCGAGATAATCGACATTTTCCGATTTTAGTCTTTTTGGCACTCAAAATACACAAAATTTTTTAAGATTTTTTTTTTTTTCAATTTAGGACATTCAGCACTTGTTTTTTATATTTGGAAGCATAGATTTACCGGGTGTATTCCGATAGGGGATCGAAAAATCCATTATTTTTGCGATATCTCTTACCGTTTTCGAGATAATCGACATTTTCCGATTTTAGTCTTTTTGGCACTCAAAATACACAAAATTTTTTAAGATTTTTTTTTTTTTCAATTTAGGACATTCAGCACTTGTTTTTTATATTTGGAAGCATAGATTTACCGGGCGTATTCCGATAGGGGATCGAAAAATCCATTATTTTTGCGATATCTCTTACCGTTTTCGAGATAATCGACATTTTCCGATTTTAGTCTTTTTGGCACTCAAAATACACAAAATTTTTTAAGATTTTTTTTTTTTTCAATTTAGGACATTCAGCACTTGTTTTTTATATTTGGAAGCATAGATTTACCGGGTGTATTCCGATAGGGGATCGAAAAATCCATTATTTTTGCGATATCTCTTACCGTTTTCGAGATAATCGACATTTTCCGATTTTAGTCTTTTTGGCACTCAAAATACACAAAATTTGCATAGATTTACCGGGTGTATTCCGATAGGGGATCGAAAAATCCATTATTTTTGCGATATCTCTTACCGTTTTCGAGATAATCGACATTTTCCGATTTTAGTCTTTTTGGCACTCAAAATACACAAAATTTTTTAAGATTTTTTTTTTTTCAATTTAGGACATTCAGCACTTGTTTTTTATATTTGGAAGCATAGATTTACCGGGTGTATTCCGATAGGGGATCGAAAAATCCATTATTTTTGCGATATCTCTTACCGTTTTCGAGATAATCGACATTTTCCGATTTTAGTCTTTTTGGCACTCAAAATACACAAAATTTGCATAGATTTACCGGGTGTATTCCGATAGGGGATCGAAAAATCCATTATTTTTGCGATATCTCTTACCGTTTTCGAGATAATCGACATTTTCCGATTTTAGTCTTTTTGGCACTCAAAATACACAAAATTTTTTAAGATTTTTTTTTTTTTCAATTTAGGACATTCAGCACTTGTTTTTTATATTTGGAAGCATAGATTTACCGGGTGTATTTCGATAGGGGATCGAAAAATCCATTATTTTTGCGATATCTCTTACCGTTTTCGAGATAATCGACATTTTCCGATTTTAGTCTTTTTGGCACTCAAAATACACAAAATTTGCATAGTTTTACCGGGTGTATTCCGATAGGGGATCTAAAAATCCATTATTTTTGCGATATCTCTTACCGTTTTCGAGATAATCGACATTTTCCGATTTTAGTCTTTTTGGCAATCAAAATACACAAAATTTTTTAAGATTTTTTTTTTTTTCAATTTAGGACATTCAGCACTTGTTTTTTATATTTGGAAGCATAGTATTACCGGGTGTATTCCGATAGGGGATCGAAAAATCCATTATTTTTGCGATATCTCTTACCGTTTTCGAGATAATCGACATTTTCCGATTTTAGTCTTTTTGGCACTCAAAATACACAAAATTTGCATAGTTTTACCGGGAGTACTCCGATAGGGGATCGAAAAATCCATTATTTTTGCGATATCTCTTACCGTTTTCGAGATAATCGACATTTTCCGATTTTAGTCTTTTTGGCACTCAAAATACACAAAATTTTTTAAGATTTTTTTTTTTTTCAATTTAGGACATTCAGCACTTGTTTTTTATATTTGGAAGCATAGATTTACCGGGTGTATTCCGATAGGGGATCGAAAAATCCATTATTTTTGCGATATCTCTTACCGTTTTCGAGATAATCGACATTTTCCGATTTTAGTCTTTTTGGCACTCAAAATACACAAAATTTGCATAGTTTTACCGGGTGTATTCCGATAGGGGATCGAAAAATCCATTATTTTTGCGATATCTCTTACCGTTTTCGAGATAATCGACATTTTCCGATTTTAGTCTTTTTGGCACTCAAAATACACAAAATTTTTTAAGATTTTTTTTTTTTTCAATTTAGGACATTCAGCACTTGTTTTTTATATTTGGAAGCATAGATTTACCGGGTGTATTCCGATAGGGGATCGAAAAATCCATTATTTTTGCGATATCTCTTACCGTTTTCGAGATAATCGACATTTTCCGATTTTAGTCTTTTTGGCACTCAAAATACACAAAATTTTTTAAGATTTTTTTTTTTTTCAATTTAGGACATTCAGCACTTGTTTTTTATATTTGGAAGCATAGATTTACCGGGTGTATTCCGATAGGGGATCGAAAAATCCATTATTTTTGCGATATCTCTTACCGTTTTCGAGATAATCGACATTTTCCGATTTTAGTCTTTTTGGCACTCAAAATACACAAAATTTGCATAGTTTTACCGGGTGTATTCCGATAGGGGATCGAAAAATCCATTATTTTTGCGATATCTCTTACCGTTTTCGAGATAATCGACATTTTCCGATTTTAGTCTTTTTGGCACTCAAAATACACAAAATTTTTTAAGATTTTTTTTTTTTTCAATTTAGGACATTCAGCACTTGTTTTTTATATTTGGAAGCATAGATTTACCGGGTGTATTCCGATAGGGGATCGAAAAATCCATTATTTTTGCGATATCTCTTACCGTTTTCGAGATAATCGACATTTTCCGATTTTAGTCTTTTTGGCACTCAAAATACACAAAATTTGCATAGTTTTACCGGGTGTATTCCGATAGGGGATCGAAAAATCCATTATTTTTGCGATATCTCTTACCGTTTTCGAGATAATCGACATTTTCCGATTTTAGTCTTTTTGGCACTCAAAATACACAAAATTTTTTAAGATTTTTTTTTTTTTCAATTTAGGACATTCAGCACTTGTTTTTTATATTTGGAAGCATAGATTTACCGGGTGTATTCCGATAGGGGATCGAAAAATCCATTATTTTTGCGATATCTCTTACCGTTTTCGAGATAATCGACATTTTCCGATTTTAGTCTTTTTGGCACTCAAAATACACAAAATTTTTTAAGATTTTTTTTTTTTTCAATTTATGACATTCAGCACTTGTTTTTTATATTTGGAAGCATAGATTTACCGGGTGTATTCCGATAGGGGATCGAAAAATCCATTATTTTTGCGATATCTCTTACCGTTTTCGAGATAATCGACATTTTCCGATTTTAGTCTTTTTGGCACTCAAAATACACAAAATTTTTTAAGATTTTTTTTTTTTTCAATTTAGGACATTCAGCACTTGTTTTTTATATTTGGAAGCATAGATTTACCGGGTGTATTCCGATAGGGGATCGAAAAATCCATTATTTTTGCGATATCTCTTACCGTTTTCGAGATAATCGACATTTTCCGATTTTAGTCTTTTTGGCACTCAAAATACACAAAATTTTTTAAGATTTTTTTTTTTTTCAATTTAGGACATTCAGCACTTGTTTTTTATATTTGGAAGCATAGATTTACCGGGTGTATTCCGATAGGGGATCGAAAAATCCATTATTTTTGCGATATCTCTTACCGTTTTCGAGATAATCGACATTTTCCGATTTTAGTCTTTTTGGCACTCAAAATACACAAAATTTTTTAAGATTTTTTTTTTTTTCAATTTAGGACATTCAGCACTTGTTTTTTATATTTGGAAGCATAGATTTACCGGGTGTATTCCGATAGGGGATCGAAAAATCCATTATTTTTGCGATATCTCTTTCCGTTTTCGAGATAATCGACATTTTCCGATTTTAGTCTTTTTGGCACTCAAAATACGCAAAATTTGCAGAGATTTACCGGGTGTATTCCGATAGGGGATCGAAAAATCCATTATTTTTGCGATATCTCTTACCGTTTTCGAGATAATCGACATTTTCCGATTTTAGTCTTTTTGGCACTCAAAATACACAAAATTTTTTAAGATTTTTTTTTTTTTCAATTTAGGACATTCAGCACTTGTTTTTTATATTTGGAAGCATAGATTTACCGGGTGTATTCCGATAGGGGATCGAAAAATCCATTATTTTTGCGATATCTCTTACCGTTTTCGAGATAATCGACATTTTCCGATTTTAGTCTTTTTGGCACTCAAAATACACAAAATTTTTTAAGATTTTTTTTTTTTTCAATTTAGGACATTCAGCACTTGTTTTTTATATTTGGAAGCATAGATTTACCGGGTGTATTCCGATAGGGGATCGAAAAATCCATTATTTTTGCGATATCTCTTTCCGTTTTCGAGATAATCGACATTTTCCGATTTTAGTCTTTTTGGCACTCAAAATACACAAAATTTGCAGAGATTTACCGGGTGTATTCCGATAGGGGATCGAAAAATCCATTATTTTTGCGATATCTCTTACCGTTTTCGAGATAATCGACATTTTCCGATTTTAGTCTTTTTGGCACTCAAAATACACAAAATTTTTTAAGATTTTTTTTTTTTTCAATTTAGGACATTCAGCACTTGTTTTTTATATTTGGAAGCATAGATTTACCGGGTGTATTCCGATAGGGGATCGAAAAATCCATTATTTTTGCGATATCTCTTACCGTTTTCGAGATAATCGACATTTTCCGATTTTAGTCTTTTTGGCAATCAAAATACACAAAATTTTTTAAGATTTTTTTTTTTTCAATTTAGGACATTCAGCACTTGTTTTTTATATTTGGAAGCATCGTATTACCGGGTGTATTCCGATATGGGATCGAAAAATCCATTATTTTTGCGATATCTCTTACCGTTTTCGAGATAATCGACATTTTCCGATTTTAGTCTTTTTGGCACTCAAAATACACAAAATTTGCATAGTTTTACCGGGTGTACTCCGATAGGGGATCGAAAAATCCATTATTTTTGCGATATCTCTTACCGTTTTCGAGATAATCGACATTTTCCGATTTTAGTCTTTTTGGCACTCAAAATACACAAAATTTTTTAAGATTTTTTTTTTTTTCAATTTAGGACATTCAGCACTTGTTTTTTATATTTGGAAGCATAGATTTACCGGGTGTATTCCGATAGGGGATCGAAAAATCCATTATTTTTGCGATATCTCTTACCGTTTTCGAGATAATCGACATTTTCCGATTTTAGTCTTTTTGGCACTCAAAATACACAAAATTTGCATAGTTTTAGCGGGTGTATTCCGATAGGGGATCGAAAAATCCATTATTTTTGCGATATCTCTTACCGTTTTCGAGATAATCGACATTTTCCGATTTTAGTCTTTTTGGCACTCAAAATACACAAAATTTTTTAAGATTTTTTTTTTTTTCAATTTAGGACATTCAGCACTTGTTTTTTATATTTGGAAGCATAGATTTACCGGGTGTATTCCGATAGGGGATCGAAAAATCCATTATTTTTGCGATATCTCTTACCGTTTTCGAGATAATCGACATTTTCCGATTTTAGTCTTTTTGGCACTCAAAATACACAAAATTTGCATAGTTTTACCGGGTGTATTCCGATAGGGGATCGAAAAATCCATTATTTTTGCGATATCTCTTACCGTTTTCGAGATAATCGACATTTTCCGATTTTAGTCTTTTTGGCACTCAAAATACACAAAATTTTTTAAGATTTTTTTTTTTTTCAATTTAGGACATTCAGCACTTGTTTTTTATATTTGGAAGCATAGATTTACCGGGTGTATTCCGATCGGGGATCGAAAAATCCATTATTTTTGCGATATCTCTTACCGTTTTCGAGATAATCGACATTTTCCGATTTTAGTCTTTTTGGCACTCAAAATACACAAAATTTGCTTAGATTTACCGGGTGTATTCCGATAGGGTATCGAAAAATCCATTATTTTTGCGATATCTCTTACCGTTTTCGAGATAATCGACATTTTCCGATTTTAGTCTTTTTGGCACTCAAAATACACAAAATTTTTTAAGATTTTTTTTTTTTTCAATTTAGGACATTCAGCACTTGTTTTTTATATTTGGAAGCATAGATTTACCGGGTGTATTCCGATAGGGGATCGAAAAATCCATTATTTTTGCGATATCTCTTACCGTTTTCGAGATAATCGACATTTTCCGATTTTAGTCTTTTTGGCACTCAAAATACACAAAATTTTTTAAGATTTTTTTTTTTTTCAATTTAGGACATTCAGCACTTGTTTTTTATATTTGGAAGCATAGATTTACCGGGTGTATTCCGATAGGGGATCGAAAAATCCATTATTTTTGCGATATCTCTTACCGTTTTCGAGATAATCGACATTTTCCGATTTTAGTCTTTTTGGCACTCAAAATACACAAAATTTGCATAGATTTACCGGGTGTATTCCGATAGGGGATCGAAAAATCCATTATTTTTGCGATATCTCTTACCGTTTTCGAGATAATCGACATTTTCCGATTTTAGTCTTTTTGGCACTCAAAATACACAAAATTTTTTAAGATTTTTTTTTTTTTCAATTTAGGACATTCAGCACTTGTTTTTTATATTTGGAAGCATAGATTTACCGGGTGTATTCCGATAGGGGATCGAAAAATCCATTATTTTTGCGATATCTCTTACCGTTTTCGAGATAATCGACATTTTCCGATTTTAGTCTTTTTGGCACTCAAAATACACAAAATTTTTTAAGATTTTTTTTTTTTCAATTTAGGACATTCAGCACTTGTTTTTTATATTTGGAAGCATAGATTTACCGGGTGTATTCCGATAGGGGATCGAAAAATCCATTATTTTTGCGATATCTCTTACCGTTTTCGAGATAATCGACATTTTCCGATTTTAGTCTTTTTGGCACTCAAAATACACAAAATTTTTTAAGATTTTTTTTTTTTTCAATTTAGGACATTCAGCACTTGTTTTTTATATTTGGAAGCATAGATTTACCGGGCGTATTCCGATAGGGGATCGAAAAATCCATTATTTTTGCGATATCTCTTACCGTTTTCGAGATAATCGACATTTTCCGATTTTAGTCTTTTTGGCACTCAAAATACACAAAATTTTTTAAGATTTTTTTTTTTCAATTTAGGACATTCAGCACTTGTTTTTTATATTTGGAAGCATAGATTTACCGGGTGTATTCCGATAGGGGATCGAAAAATCCATTATTTTTGCGATATCTCTTACCGTTTTCGAGATAATCGACATTTTCCGATTTTAGTCTTTTTGGCACTCAAAATACACAAAATTTGCATAGATTTACCGGGTGTATTCCGATAGGGGATCGAAAAATCCATTATTTTTGCGATATCTCTTACCGTTTTCGAGATAATCGACATTTTCCGATTTTAGTCTTTTTGGCACTCAAAATACACAAAATTTTTTAAGATTTTTTTTTTTTCAATTTAGGACATTCAGCACTTGTTTTTTATATTTGGAAGCATAGATTTACCGGGTGTATTCCGATAGGGGATCGAAAAATCCATTATTTTTGCGATATCTCTTACCGTTTTCGAGATAATCGACATTTTCCGATTTTAGTCTTTTTGGCACTCAAAATACACAAAATTTGCATAGTTTTACCGGGAGTACTCCGATAGGGGATCGAAAAATCCATTATTTTTGCGATATCTCTTACCGTTTTCGAGATAATCGACATTTTCCGATTTTAGTCTTTTTGGCACTCAAAATACACAAAATTTTTTAAGATTTTTTTTTTTTTCTATTTAGGACATTCAGCACTTGTTTTTTATATTTGGAAGCATAGATTTACCGGGTGTATTCCGATAGGGGATCGAAAAATCCATTATTTTTGCGATATCTCTTACCGTTTTCGAGATAATCGACATTTTCCGATTTTAGTCTTTTTGGCACTCAAAATACACAAAATTTGCATAGTTTTACCGGGTGTATTCCGATAGGGGATCGAAAAATCCATTATTTTTGCGATATCTCTTACCGTTTTCGAGATAATCGACATTTTCCGATTTTAGTCTTTTTGGCACTCAAAATACACAAAATTTTTTAAGATTTTTTTTTTTTTCAATTTAGGACATTCAGCACTTGTTTTTTATATTTGGAAGCATAGATTTACCGGGTGTATTCCGATAGGGGATCGAAAAATCCATTATTTTTGCGATATCTCTTACCGTTTTCGAGATAATCGACATTTTCCGATTTTAGTCTTTTTGGCACTCAAAATACACAAAATTTGCATAGTTTTACCGGGTGTATTCCGATAGGGGATCGAAAAATCCATTATTTTTGCGATATCTCTTACCGTTTTCGAGATAATCGACATTTTCCGATTTTAGTCTTTTTGGCACTCAAAATACACAAAATTTTTTAAGATTTTTTTTTTTTTCAATTTAGGACATTCAGCACTTGTTTTTTATATTTGGAAGCATAGATTTACCGGGTGTATTCCGATAGGGGATCGAAAAATCCATTATTTTTGCGATATCTCTTACCGTTTTCGAGATAATCGACATTTTCCGATTTTAGTCTTTTTGGCACTCAAAATACACAAAATTTGCATAGTTTTACCGGGTGTATTCCGATAGGGGATCGAAAAATCCATTATTTTTGCGATATCTCTTACCGTTTTCGAGATAATCGACATTTTCCGATTTTAGTCTTTTTGGCACTCAAAATACACAAAATTTTTTAAGATTTTTTTTTTTTTCAATTTAGGACATTCAGCACTTGTTTTTTATATTTGGAAGCATAGATTTACCGGGTGTATTCCGATAGGGGATCGAAAAATCCATTATTTTTGCGATATCTCTTACCGTTTTCGAGATAATCGACATTTTCCGATTTTAGTCTTTTTGGCACTCAAAATACACAAAATTTTTTAAGATTTTTTTTTTTTTCAATTTAGGACATTCAGCACTTGTTTTTTATATTTGGAAGCATAGATTTACCGGGTGTATTCCGATAGGGGATCGAAAAATCCATTATTTTTGCGATATCTCTTTCCGTTTTCGAGATAATCGACATTTTCCGATTTTAGTCTTTTTGGCACTCAAAATACACAAAATTTGCAGAGATTTACCGGGTGTATTCCGATAGGGGATCGAAAAATCCATTATTTTTGCGATATCTCTTACCGTTTTCGAGATAATCGACATTTTCCGATTTTAGTCTTTTTGGCACTCAAAATACACAAAATTTTTTAAGATTTTTTTTTTTTTCAATTTAGGACATTCAGCACTTGTTTTTTATATTTGGAAGCATAGATTTACCGGGTGTATTCCGATAGGGGATCGAAAAATCCATTATTTTTGCGATATCTCTTACCGTTTTCGAGATAATCGACATTTTCCGATTTTAGTCTTTTTGGCACTCAAAATACACAAAATTTGCATAGATTTACCGGGTGTATTCCGATAGGGGATCGAAAAATCCATTATTTTTGCGATATCTCTTACCGTTTTCGAGATAATCGACATTTTCCGATTTTAGTCTTTTTGGCACTCAAAATACACAAAATTTTTTAAGATTTTTTTTTTTTTCAATTTAGGACATTCAGCACTTGTTTTTTATATTTGGAAGCATAGATTTACCGGGTGTATTCCGATAGGGGATCGAAAAATCCATTATTTTTGCGATATCTCTTACCGTTTTCGAGATAATCGACATTTTCCGATTTTAGTCTTTTTGGCACTCAAAATACACAAAAATTTTTAAGATTTTTTTTTTTTTCAATTTAGGACATTCAGCACTTGTTTTTTATATTTGGAAGCATAGATTTACCGGGTGTATTCCGATAGGGGATCGAAAAATCCATTATTTTTGCGATATCTCTTACCGTTTTCGAGATAATCGACATTTTCCGATTTTAGTCTTTTTGGCACTCAAAATACACAAAATTTGCATAGATTTACCGGGTGTATTCCGATAGGGGATCGAAAAATCCATTATTTTTGCGATATCTCTTACCGTTTTCGAGATAATCGACATTTTCCGATTTTAGTCTTTTTGGCACTCAAAATACACAAAATTTTTTAAGATTTTTTTTTTTTTCAATTTAGGACATTCAGCACTTGTTTTTTATATTTGGAAGCATAGATTTACCGGGTGTATTCCGATAGGGGATCGAAAAATCCATTATTTTTGCGATATCTCTTACCGTTTTCGAGATAATCGACATTTTCCGATTTTAGTCTTTTTGGCACTCAAAATACACAAAATTTTTTAAGATTTTTTTTTTTTTCAATTTAGGACATTCAGCACTTGTTTTTTATATTTGGAAGCATAGATTTACCGGGTGTATTCCGATAGGGGATCGAAAAATCCATTATTTTTGCGATATCTCTTACCGTTTTCGAGATAATCGACATTTTCCGATTTTAGTCTTTTTGGCACTCAAAATACACAAAATTTGCATAGTTTTACCGGGTGTATTCCGATAGGGGATCGAAAAATCCATTATTTTTGCGATATCTCTTACCGTTTTCGAGATAATCGACATTTTCCGATTTTAGTCTTTTTGGCACTCAAAATACACAAAATTTTTTAAGATTTTTTTTTTTTTCAATTTAGGACATTCAGCACTTGTTTTTTATATTTGGAAGCATAGATTTACCGGGTGTATTCCGATAGGGGATCGAAAAATCCATTATTTTTGCGATATCTCTTTCCGTTTTCGAGATAATCGACATTTTCCGATTTTAGTCTTTTTGGCACTCAAAATACACAAAATTTGCAGAGATTTACCGGGTGTATTCCGATAGGGGATCGAAAAATCCATTATTTTTGCGATATCTCTTACCGTTTTCGAGATAATCGACATTTTCCGATTTTAGTCTTTTTGGCACTCAAAATACACAAAATTTTTTAAGATTTTTTTTTTTTTCAATTTAGGACATTCAGCACTTGTTTTTTATATTTGGAAGCATAGATTTACCGGGTGTATTCCGATAGGGGATCGAAAAATCCATTATTTTTGCGATATCTCTTACCGTTTTCGAGATAATCGACATTTTCCGATTTTAGTCTTTTTGGCACTCAAAATACACAAAATTTGCATAGATTTACCGGGTGTATTCCGATAGGGGATCGAAAAATCCATTATTTTTGCGATATCTCTTACCGTTTTCGAGATAATCGACATTTTCCGATTTTAGTCTTTTTGGCACTCAAAATACACAAAATTTTTTAAGATTTTTTTTTTTTTCAATTTAGGACATTCAGCACTTGTTTTTTATATTTGGAAGCATAGATTTACCGGGTGTATTCCGATAGGGGATCGAAAAATCCATTATTTTTGCGATATCTCTTACCGTTTTCGAGATAATCGACATTTTCCGATTTTAGTCTTTTTGGCACTCAAAATACACAAAAATTTTTAAGATTTTTTTTTTTTTCAATTTAGGACATTCAGCACTTGTTTTTTATATTTGGAAGCATAGATTTACCGGGTGTATTCCGATAGGGGATCGAAAAATCCATTATTTTTGCGATATCTCTTACCGTTTTCGAGATAATCGACATTTTCCGATTTTAGTCTTTTTGGCACTCAAAATACACAAAATTTGCATAGATTTACCGGGTGTATTCCGATAGGGGATCGAAAAATCCATTATTTTTGCGATATCTCTTACCGTTTTCGAGATAATCGACATTTTCCGATTTTAGTCTTTTTGGCACTCAAAATACACAAAATTTTTTAAGATTTTTTTTTTTTTCAATTTAGGACATTCAGCACTTGTTTTTTATATTTGGAAGCATAGATTTACCGGGTGTATTCCGATAGGGGATCGAAAAATCCATTATTTTTGCGATATCTCTTACCGTTTTCGAGATAATCGACATTTTCCGATTTTAGTCTTTTTGGCACTCAAAATACACAAAATTTGCATAGATTTACCGGGTGTATTCCGATAGGGGATCGAAAAATCCATTATTTTTGCGATATCTCTTACCGTTTTCGAGATAATCGACATTTTCCGATTTTAGTCTTTTTGGCACTCAAAATACACAAAATTTTTTAAGATTTTTTTTTTTTTCAATTTAGGACATTCAGCACTTGTTTTTTATATTTGGAAGCATAGATTTACCGGGTGTATTCCGATAGGGGATCGAAAAATCCTTTATTTTTGCGATATCTCTTACCGTTTTCGAGATAATCGACATTTTCCGATTTTAGTCTTTTTGGCACTCAAAATACACAAAATTTGCATAGTTTTACCGGGTGTATTCCGATAGGGGATCGAAAAATCCATTATTTTTGCGATATCTCTTACCGTTTTCGAGATAATCGACATTTTCCGATTTTAGTCTTTTTGGCAATCAAAATACACAAAATTTTTTAAGATTTTTTTTTTTTTCAATTTAGGACATTCAGCACTTGTTTTTTATATTTGGAAGCATAGTATTACCGGGTGTATTCCGATAGGGGATCGAAAAATCCATTATTTTTGCGATATCTCTTACCGTTTTCGAGATAATCGACATTTTCCGATTTTAGTCTTTTTGGCACTCAAAATACACAAAATTTGCATAGTTTTACCGGGTGTATTCCGATAGGGGATCGAAAAATCCATTATTTTTGCGATATCTCTTACCGTTTTCGAGATAATCGACATTTTCCGATTTTAGTCTTTTTGGCACTCAAAATACACAAAATTTTTTAAGATTTTTTTTTTTTTCAATTTAGGACATTCAGCACTTGTTTTTTATATTTGGAAGCATAGATTTACCGGGTGTATTCCGATAGGGGATCGAAAAATCCATTATTTTTGCGATATCTCTTACCGTTTTCGAGATAATCGACATTTTCCGATTTTAGTCTTTTTGGCACTCAAAATACACAAAATTTGCATAGTTTTACCGGGTGTATTCCGATAGGGGATCGAAAAATCCATTATTTTTGCGATATCTCTTACCGTTTTCGAGATAATCGACATTTTCCGATTTTAGTCTTTTTGGCACTCAAAATACACAAAATTTTTTAAGATTTTTTTTTTTTTCAATTTAGGACATTCAGCACTTGTTTTTTATATTTGGAAGCATAGATTTACCGGGTGTATTCCGATAGGGGATCGAAAAATCCATTATTTTTGCGATATCTCTTACCGTTTTCGAGATAATCGACATTTTCCGATTTTAGTCTTTTTGGCACTCAAAATACACAAAATTTTTTAAGATTTTTTTTTTTTTCAATTTAGGACATTCAGCACTTGTTTTTTATATTTGGAAGCATAGATTTACCGGGTGTATTCCGATAGGGGATCGAAAAATCCATTATTTTTGCGATATCTCTTACCGTTTTCGAGATAATCGACATTTTCCGATTTTAGTCTTTTTGGCACTCAAAATACACAAAATTTGCATAGATTTACCGGGTGTATTCCGATAGGGGATCGAAAAATCCATTATTTTTGCGATATCTCTTACCGTTTTCGAGATAATCGACATTTTCCGATTTTAGTCTTTTTGGCACTCAAAATACACAAAATTTTTTAAGATTTTTTTTTTTTTCAATTTAGGACATTCAGCACTTGTTTTTTATATTTGGAAGCATAGATTTACCGGGTGTATTCCGATAGGGGATCGAAAAATCCATTATTTTTGCGATATCTCTTACCGTTTTCGAGATAATCGACATTTTCCGATTTTAGTCTTTTTGGCACTCAAAATACACAAAATTTTTAAGATTTTTTTTTTTTTCAATTTAGGACATTCAGCACTTGTTTTTTATATTTGGAAGCATAGATTTACCGGGTGTATTCCGATAGGGGATCGAAAAATCCATTATTTTTGCGATATCTCTTACCGTTTTCGAGATAATCGACATTTTCCGATTTTAGTCTTTTTGGCACTCAAAATACACAAAATTTTTTAAGATTTTTTTTTTTTTCAATTTAGGACATTCAGCACTTGTTTTTTATATTTGGAAGCATAGATTTACCGGGTGTATTCCGATAGGGGATCGAAAAATCCATTATTTTTGCGATATCTCTTACCGTTTTCGAGATAATCGACATTTTCCGATTTTAGTCTTTTTGGCACTCAAAATACACAAAATTTGCATAGATTTACCGGGTGTATTCCGATAGGGGATCGAAAAATCCATTATTTTTGCGATATCTCTTACCGTTTTCGAGATAATCGACATTTTCCGATTTTAGTCTTTTTGGCACTCAAAATACACAAAATTTTTTAAGATTTTTTTTTTTTTCAATTTAGGACATTCAGCACTTGTTTTTTATATTTGGAAGCATAGATTTACCGGGTGTATTCCGATAGGGGATCGAAAAATCCATTATTTTTGCGATATCTCTTACCGTTTTCGAGATAATCGACATTTTCCGATTTTAGTCTTTTTGGCACTCAAAATACACAAAATTTGCATAGATTTACCGGGTGTATTCCGATAGGGGATCGAAAAATCCATTATTTTTGCGATATCTCTTACCGTTTTCGAGATAATCGACATTTTCCGATTTTAGTCTTTTTGGCACTCAAAATACACAAAATTTTTTAAGATTTTTTTTTTTTTCAATTTAGGACATTCAGCACTTGTTTTTTATATTTGGAAGCATAGATTTACCGGGTGTATTCCGATAGGGGATCGAAAAATCCATTATTTTTGCGATATCTCTTACCGTTTTCGAGATAATCGACATTTTCCGATTTTAGTCTTTTTGGCACTCAAAATACACAAAATTTGCATAGATTTACCGGGTGTATTCCGATAGGGGATCGAAAAATCCATTATTTTTGCGATATCTCTTACCGTTTTCGAGATAATCGACATTTTCCGATTTTAGTCTTTTTGGCACTCAAAATACACAAAATTTTTTAAGATTTTTTTTTTTTTCAATTTAGGACATTCAGCACTTGTTTTTTATATTTGGAAGCATAGATTTACCGGGTGTATTCCGATAGGGGATCGAAAAATCCATTATTTTTGCGATATCTCTTACCGTTTTCGAGATAATCGACATTTTCCGATTTTAGTCTTTTTGGCACTCAAAATACACAAAATTTGCATAGTTTTACCGGGTGTATTCCGATAGGGGATCGAAAAATCCATTATTTTTGCGATATCTCTTACCGTTTTCGAGATAATCGACATTTTCCGATTTTAGTCTTTTTGGCACTCAAAATACACAAAATTTTTTAAGATTTTTTTTTTTTTCAATTTAGGACATTCAGCACTTGTTTTTTATATTTGGAAGCATAGATTTACCGGGTGTATTCCGATAGGGGATCGAAAAATCCATTATTTTTGCGATATCTCTTACCGTTTTCGAGATAATCGACATTTTCCGATTTTAGTCTTTTTGGCACTCAAAATACACAAAATTTTTTAAGATTTTTTTTTTTTTCAATTTAGGACATTCAGCACTTGTTTTTTATATTTGGAAGCATAGATTTACCGGGTGTATTCCGATAGGGGATCGAAAAATCCATTATTTTTGCGATATCTCTTTCCGTTTTCGAGATAATCGACATTTTCCGATTTTAGTCTTTTTGGCACTCAAAATACACAAAATTTGCAGAGATTTACCGGGTGTATTCCGATAGGGGATCGAAAAATCCATTATTTTTGCGATATCTCTTACCGTTTTCGAGATAATCGACATTTTCCGATTTTAGTCTTTTTGGCACTCAAAATACACAAAATTTTTTAAGATTTTTTTTTTTTTCAATTTAGGACATTCAGCACTTGTTTTTTATATTTGGAAGCATAGATTTACCGGGTGTATTCCGATAGGGGATCGAAAAATCCATTATTTTTGCGATATCTCTTACCGTTTTCGAGATAATCGACATTTTCCGATTTTAGTCTTTTTGGCACTCAAAATACACAAAATTTGCATAGATTTACCGGGTGTATTCCGATAGGGGATCGAAAAATCCATTATTTTTGCGATATCTCTTACCGTTTTCGAGATAATCGACATTTTCCGATTTTAGTCTTTTTGGCACTCAAAATACACAAAATTTTTTAAGATTTTTTTTTTTTTCAATTTAGGACATTCAGCACTTGTTTTTTATATTTGGAAGCATAGATTTACCGGGTGTATTCCGATAGGGGATCGAAAAATCCATTATTTTTGCGATATCTCTTACCGTTTTCGAGATAATCGACATTTTCCGATTTTAGTCTTTTTGGCACTCAAAATACACAAAATTTGCATAGATTTACCGGGTGTATTCCGATAGGGGATCGAAAAATCCATTATTTTTGCGATATCTCTTACCGTTTTCGAGATAATCGACATTTTCCGATTTTAGTCTTTTTGGCACTCAAAATACACAAAATTTTTTAAGATTTTTTTTTTTTTCAATTTAGGACATTCAGCACTTGTTTTTTATATTTGGAAGCATAGATTTACCGGGTGTATTCCGATAGGGGATCGAAAAATCCATTATTTTTGCGATATCTCTTACCGTTTTCGAGATAATCGACATTTTCCGATTTTAGTCTTTTTGGCACTCAAAATACACAAAATTTGCATAGTTTTACCGGGTGTATTCCGATAGGGGATCGAAAAATCCATTATTTTTGCGATATCTCTTACCGTTTTCGAGATAATCGACATTTTCCGATTTTAGTCTTTTTGGCAATCAAAATACACAAAATTTTTTAAGATTTTTTTTTTTTTCAATTTAGGACATTCAGCACTTGTTTTTTATATTTGGAAGCATAGTATTACCGGGTGTATTCCGATAGGGGATCGAAAAATCCATTATTTTTGCGATATCTCTTACCGTTTTCGAGATAATCGACATTTTCCGATTTTAGTCTTTTTGGCACTCAAAATACACAAAATTTGCATAGTTTTACCGGGTGTACTCCGATAGGGGATCGAAAAATCCATTATTTTTGCGATATCTCTTACCGTTTTCGAGATAATCGACATTTTCCGATTTTAGTCTTTTTGGCACTCAAAATACACAAAATTTTTTAAGATTTTTTTTTTTTCAATTTAGGACATTCAGCACTTGTTTTTTATATTTGGAAGCATAGATTTACCGGGTGTATTCCGATAGGGGATCGAAAAATCCATTATTTTTGCGATATCTCTTACCGTTTTCGAGATAATCGACATTTTCCGATTTTAGTCTTTTTGGCACTCAAAATACACAAAATTTGCATAGTTTTACCGGGTGTATTCCGATAGGGGATCGAAAAATCCATTATTTTTGCGATATCTCTTACCGTTTTCGAGATAATCGACATTTTCCGATTTTAGTCTTTTTGGCACTCAAAATACACAAAATTTTTTAAGATTTTTTTTTTTTTCAATTTAGGACATTCAGCACTTGTTTTTTATATTTGGAAGCATAGATTTACCGGGTGTATTCCGATAGGGGATCGAAAAATCCATTATTTTTGCGATATCTCTTACCGTTTTCGAGATAATCGACATTTTCCGATTTTAGTCTTTTTGGCACTCAAAATACACAAAATTTTTTAAGATTTTTTTTTTTTCAATTTAGGACATTCAGCACTTGTTTTTTATATTTGGAAGCATAGATTTACCGGGTGTATTCCGATAGGGGATCGAAAAATCCATTATTTTTGCGATATCTCTTACCGTTTTCGAGATAATCGACATTTTCCGATTTTAGTCTTTTTGGCACTCAAAATACACAAAATTTGCATAGATTTACCGGGTGTATTCCGATAGGGGATCGAAAAATCCATTATTTTTGCGATATCTCTTACCGTTTTCGAGATAATCGACATTTTCCGATTTTAGTCTTTTTGGCACTCAAAATACACAAAATTTTTTAAGATTTTTTTTTTTTCAATTTAGGACATTCAGCACTTGTTTTTTATATTTGGAAGCATAGATTTACCGGGTGTATTCCGATAGGGGATCGAAAAATCCATTATTTTTGCGATATCTCTTACCGTTTTCGAGATAATCGACATTTTCCGATTTTAGTCTTTTTGGCACTCAAAATACACAAAATTTGCATAGATTTACCGGGTGTATTCCGATAGGGGATCGAAAAATCCATTATTTTTGCGATATCTCTTACCGTTTTCGAGATAATCGACATTTTCCGATTTTAGTCTTTTTGGCACTCAAAATACACAAAAATTTTTAAGATTTTTTTTTTTTTCAATTTAGGACATTCAGCACTTGTTTTTTATATTTGGAAGCATAGATTTACCGGGTGTATTCCGATAGGGGATCGAAAAATCCATTATTTTTGCGATATCTCTTACCGTTTTCGAGATAATCGACATTTTCCGATTTTAGTCTTTTTGGCACTCAAAATACACAAAATTTGCATAGTTTTACCGGGTGTATTCCGATAGGGGATCGAAAAATCCATTATTTTTGCGATATCTCTTACCGTTTTCGAGATAATCGACATTTTCCGATTTTAGTCTTTTTGGCACTCAAAATACACAAAATTTTTAAGATTTTTTTTTTTTTCAATTTAGGACATTCAGCACTTGTTTTTTATATTTGGAAGCATAGATTTACCGGGTGTATTCCGATAGGGGATCGAAAAATCCATTATTTTTGCGATATCTCTTACCGTTTTCGAGATAATCGACATTTTCCGATTTTAGTCTTTTTGGCACTCAAAATACACAAAATTTTTTAAGATTTTTTTTTTTTCAATTTAGGACATTCAGCACTTGTTTTTTATATTTGGAAGCATAGATTTACCGGGTGTATTCCGATAGGGGATCGAAAAATCCATTATTTTTGCGATATCTCTTTCCGTTTTCGAGATAATCGACATTTTCCGATTTTAGTCTTTTTGGCACTCAAAATACACAAAATTTGCAGAGATTTACCGGGTGTATTCCGATAGGGGATCGAAAAATCCATTATTTTTGCGATATCTCTTACCGTTTTCGAGATAATCGACATTTTCCGATTTTAGTCTTTTTGGCACTCAAAATACACAAAATTTTTTAAGATTTTTTTTTTTTCAATTTAGGACATTCAGCACTTGTTTTTTATATTTGGAAGCATAGATTTACCGGGTGTATTCCGATAGGGGATCGAAAAATCCATTATTTTTGCGATATCTCTTACCGTTTTCGAGATAATCGACATTTTCCGATTTTAGTCTTTTTGGCACTCAAAATACACAAAATTTTTTAAGATTTTTTTTTTTTTCAATTTAGGACATTCAGCACTTGTTTTTTATATTTGGAAGCATAGATTTACCGGGTGTATTCCGATAGGGGATCGAAAAATCCATTATTTTTGCGATATCTCTTACCGTTTTCGAGATAATCGACATTTTCCGATTTTAGTCTTTTTGGCACTCAAAATACACAAAATTTGCATAGATTTACCGGGTGTATTCCGATAGGGGATCGAAAAATCCATTATTTTTGCGATATCTCTTACCGTTTTCGAGATAATCGACATTTTCCGATTTTAGTCTTTTTGGCACTCAAAATACACAAAATTTTTTAAGATTTTTTTTTTTTTCAATTTAGGACATTCAGCACTTGTTTTTTATATTTGGAAGCATAGATTTACCGGGTGTATTCCGATAGGGGATCGAAAAATCCATTATTTTTGCGATATCTCTTACCGTTTTCGAGATAATCGACATTTTCCGATTTTAGTCTTTTTGGCACTCAAAATACACAAAATTTGCATAGATTTACCGGGTGTATTCCGATAGGGGATCGAAAAATCCATTATTTTTGCGATATCTCTTACCGTTTTCGAGATAATCGACATTTTCCGATTTTAGTCTTTTTGGCACTCAAAATACACAAAATTTGCATAGATTTACCGGGTGTATTCCGATAGGGGATCGAAAAATCCATTATTTTTGCGATATCTCTTACCGTTTTCGAGATAATCGACATTTTCCGATTTTAGTCTTTTTGGCACTCAAAATACACAAAATTTTTTAAGATTTTTTTTTTTTCACTTTAGGACATTCAGCACTTGTTTTTTATATTTGGAAGCATAGATTTACCGGGTGTATTCCGATAGGGGATCGAAAAATCCATTATTTTTGCGATATCTCTTACCGTTTTCGAGATAATCGACATTTTCCGATTTTAGTCTTTTTGGCACTCAAAATACACAAAATTTGCATAGATTTACCGGGTGTATTCCGATAGGGGATCGAAAAATCCATTATTTTTGCGATATCTCTTACCGTTTTCGAGATAATCGACATTTTCCGATTTTAGTCTTTTTGGCACTCAAAATACACAAAATTTTTTAAGATTTTTTTTTTTTTCAATTTAGGACATTCAGCACTTGTTTTTTATATTTGGAAGCATAGATTTACCGGGTGTATTCCGATAGGGGATCGAAAAATCCATTATTTTTGCGATATCTCTTACCGTTTTCGAGATAATCGACATTTTCCGATTTTAGTCTTTTTGGCACTCAAAATACACAAAATTTGCATAGATTTACCGGGTGTATTCCGATAGGGGATCGAAAAATCCATTATTTTTGCGATATCTCTTACCGTTTTCGAGATAATCGACATTTTCCGATTTTAGTCTTTTTGGCACTCAAAATACACAACATTTTTTAAGATTTTTTTTTTTTTCAATTTAGGACATTCAGCACTTGTTTTTTATATTTGGAAGCATAGATTTACCGGGTGTATTCCGATAGGGGATCGAAAAATCCATTATTTTTGCGATATCTCTTACCGTTTTCGAGATAATCGACATTTTCCGATTTTAGTCTTTTTGGCACTCAAAATACACAAAATTTGCATAGATTTACCGGGTGTATTCCGATAGGGGATCGAAAAATCCATTATTTTTGCGATATCTCTTACCGTTTTCGAGATAATCGACATTTTCCGATTTTAGTCTTTTTGGCACTCAAAATACACAAAATTTTTTAAGATTTTTTTTTTTTTCAATTTAGGACATTCAGCACTTGTTTTTTATATTTGGAAGCATAGATTTACCGGGTGTATTCCGATAGGGGATCGAAAAATCCATTATTTTTGCGATATCTCTTACCGTTTTCGAGATAATCGACATTTTCCGATTTTAGTCTTTTTGGCACTCAAAATACACAAAATTTGCATAGATTTACCGGGTGTATTCCGATAGGGGATCGAAAAATCCATTATTTTTGCGATATCTCTTACCGTTTTCGAGATAATCGACATTTTCCGATTTTAGTCTTTTTGGCACTCAAAATACACAAAATTTTTTAAGATTTTTTTTTTTTTCAATTTAGGACATTCAGCACTTGTTTTTTATATTTGGAAGCATAGATTTACCGGGTGTATTCCGATAGGGGATCGAAAAATCCATTATTTTTGCGATATCTCTTTCCGTTTTCGAGATAATCGACATTTTCCGATTTTAGTCTTTTTGGCACTCAAAATACACAAAATTTGCAGAGATTTACCGGGTGTATTCCGATAGGGGATCGAAAAATCCATTATTTTTGCGATATCTCTTACCGTTTTCGAGATAATCGACATTTTCCGATTTTAGTCTTTTTGGCACTCAAAATACACAAAATTTTTTAAGATTTTTTTTTTTTTCAATTTAGGACATTCAGCACTTGTTTTTTATATTTGGAAGCATAGATTTACCGGGTGTATTCCGATAGGGGATCGAAAAATCCATTATTTTTGCGATATCTCTTACCGTTTTCGAGATAATCGACATTTTCCGATTTTAGTCTTTTTGGCACTCAAAATACACAAAATTTTTTAAGATTTTTTTTTTTTCAATTTAGGACATTCAGCACTTGTTTTTTATATTTGGAAGCATAGATTTACCGGGTGTATTCCGATAGGGGATCGAAAAATCCATTATTTTTGCGATATCTCTTACCGTTTTCGAGATAATCGACATTTTCCGATTTTAGTCTTTTTGGCACTCAAAATACACAAAATTTGCATAGATTTACCGGGTGTATTCCGATAGGGGATCGAAAAATCCATTATTTTTGCGATATCTCTTACCGTTTTCGAGATAATCGACATTTTCCGATTTTAGTCTTTTTGGCACTCAAAATACACAAAATTTTTTAAGATTTTTTTTTTTTTCAATTTAGGACATTCAGCACTTGTTTTTTATATTTGGAAGCATAGATTTACCGGGTGTATTCCGATAGGGGATCGAAAAATCCATTATTTTTGCGATATCTCTTACCGTTTTCGAGATAATCGACATTTTCCGATTTTAGTCTTTTTGGCACTCAAAATACACAAAATTTGCATAGATTTACCGGGTGTATTCCGATAGGGGATCGAAAAATCCATTATTTTTGCGATATCTCTTACCGTTTTCGAGATAATCGACATTTTCCGATTTTAGTCTTTTTGGCACTCAAAATACACAAAATTTTTTAAGATTTTTTTTTTTTTCAATTTAGGACATTCAGCACTTGTTTTTTATATTTGGAAGCATAGATGTACCGGGTGTATTCCGATAGGGGATCGAAAAATCCATTATTTTTGCGATATCTCTTACCGTTTTCGAGATAATCGACATTTTCCGATTTTAGTCTTTTTGGCACTCAAAATACACAAAATTTGCATAGATTTACCGGGTGTATTCCGATAGGGGATCGAAAAATCCATTATTTTTGCGATATCTCTTACCGTTTTCGAGATAATCGACATTTTCCGATTTTAGTCTTTTTGGCACTCAAAATACACAAAATTTTTTAAGATTTTTTTTTTTTTCAATTTAGGACATTCAGCACTTGTTTTTTATATTTGGAAGCATAGATTTACCGGGTGTATTCCGATAGGGGATCGAAAAATCCATTATTTTTGCGATATCTCTTACCGTTTTCGAGATAATCGACATTTTCCGATTTTAGTCTTTTTGGCACTCAAAATACACAAAATTTGCATAGTTTTACCGGGTGTATTCCGATAGGGGATCGAAAAATCCATTATTTTTGCGATATCTCTTACCGTTTTCGAGATAATCGACATTTTCCGATTTTAGGCTTTTTGGCACTCAAAATACACAAAATTTTTTAAGATTTTTTTTTTTTTCAATTTAGGACATTCAGCACTTGTTTTTTATATTTGGAAGCATAGATTTACCGGGTGTATTCCGATAGGGGATCGAAAAATCCATTATTTTTGCGATATCTCTTACCGTTTTCGAGATAATCGACATTTTCCGATTTTAGTCTTTTTGGCACTCAAAATACACAAAATTTTTTAAGATTTTTTTTTTTTTCAATTTAGGACATTCAGCACTTGTTTTTTATATTTGGAAGCATAGATTTACCGGGTGTATTCCGATAGGGGATCGAAAAATCCATTATTTTTGCGATATCTCTTTCCGTTTTCGAGATAATCGACATTTTCCGATTTTAGTCTTTTTGGCACTCAAAATACACAAAATTTGCAGAGATTTACCGGGTGTATTCCGATAGGGGATCGAAAAATCCATTATTTTTGCGATATCTCTTACCGTTTTCGAGATAATCGACATTTTCCGATTTTAGTCTTTTTGGCACTCAAAATACACAAAATTTTTTAAGATTTTTTTTTTTTTCAATTTAGGACATTCAGCACTTGTTTTTTATATTTGGAAGCATAGATTTACCGGGTGTATTCCGATAGGGGATCGAAAAATCCATTATTTTTGCGATATCTCTTACCGTTTTCGAGATAATCGACATTTTCCGATTTTAGTCTTTTTGGCACTCAAAATACACAAAATTTGCATAGATTTACCGGGTGTATTTCGATAGGGGATCGAAAAATCCATTATTTTTGCGATATCTCTTACCGTTTTCGAGATAATCGACATTTTCCGATTTTAGTCTTTTTGGCACTCAAAATACACAAAATTTTTTAAGATTTTTTTTTTTTTCAATTTAGGACATTCAGCACTTGTTTTTTATATTTGGAAGCATAGATTTACCGGGTGTATTCCGATAGGGGATCGAAAAATCCATTATTTTTGCGATATCTCTTACCGTTTTCGAGATAATCGACATTTTCCGATTTTAGTCTTTTTGGCACTCAAAATACACAAAATTTGCATAGATTTACCGGGTGTATTCCGATAGGGGATCGAAAAATCCATTATTTTTGCGATATCTCTTACCGTTTTCGAGATAATCGACATTTTCCGATTTTAGTCTTTTTGGCACTCAAAATACACAAAATTTTTTAAGATTTTTTTTTTTTTCAATTTAGGACATTCAGCACTTGTTTTTTATATTTGGAAGCATAGATTTACCGGGTGTATTCCGATAGGGGATCGAAAAATCCATTATTTTTGCGATATCTCTTACCGTTTTCGAGATAATCGACATTTTCCGATTTTAGTCTTTTTGGCACTCAAAATACACAAAATTTGCATAGTTTTACCGGGTGTATTCCGATAGGGGATCGAAAAATCCATTATTTTTGCGATATCTCTTACCGTTTTCGAGATAATCGACATTTTCCGATTTTAGTCTTTTTGGCACTCAAAATACACAAAATTTTTTAAGATTTTTTTTTTTTCAATTTAGGACATTCAGCACTTGTTTTTTATATTTGGAAGCATAGATTTACCGGGTGTATTCCGATGGGGGATCGAAAAATCCATTATTTTTGCGATATCTCTTACCGTTTTCGAGATAATCGACATTTTCCGATTTTAGTCTTTTTGGCACTCAAAATACACAAAATTTGCATAGATTTACCGGGTGTATTCCGATAGGGGATCGAAAAATCCATTATTTTTGCGATATCTCTTACCGTTTTCGAGATAATCGACATTTTCCGATTTTAGTCTTTTTGGCACTCAAAATACACAAAATTTTTTAAGATTTTTTTTTTTTTCAATTTAGGACATTCAGCACTTGTTTTTTATATTTGGAAGCATAGATTTACCGGGTGTATTCCGATAGGGGATCGAAAAATCCATTATTTTTGCGATATCTCTTACCGTTTTCGAGATAATCGACATTTTCCGATTTTAGTCTTTTTGGCACTCAAAATACACAAAATTTGCATAGATTTACCGGGTGTATTCCGATAGGGGATCGAAAAATCCATTATTTTTGCGATATCTCTTACCGTTTTCGAGATAATCGACATTTTCCGATTTTAGTCTTTTTGGCACTCAAAATACACAAAAATTTTTAAGATTTTTTTTTTTTTCAATTTAGGACATTCAGCACTTGTTTTTTATATTTGGAAGCATAGATTTACCGGGTGTATTCCGATAGGGGATCGAAAAATCCATTATTTTTGCGATATCTCTTACCGTTTTCGAGATAATCGACATTTTCCGATTTTAGTCTTTTTGGCACTCAAAATACACAAAATTTGCATAGTTTTACCGGGTGTATTCCGATAGGGGATCGAAAAATCCATTATTTTTGCGATATCTCTTACCGTTTTCGAGATAATCGACATTTTCCGATTTTAGTCTTTTTGGCACTCAAAATACACAAAATTTTTTAAGATTTTTTTTTTTTTCAATTTAGGACATTCAGCACTTGTTTTTTATATTTGGAAGCATAGATTTACCAGGTGTATTCCGATAGGGGATCGAAAAATCCATTATTTTTGCGATATCTCTTACCGTTTTCGAGATAATCGACATTTTCCGATTTTAGTCTTTTTGGCACTCAAAATACACAAAATTTTTTAAGATTTTTTTTTTTTTCAATTTAGGACATTCAGCACTTGTTTTTTATATTTGGAAGCATAGATTTACCGGGTGTATTCCGATAGGGGATCGAAAAATCCATTATTTTTGCGATATCTCTTTCCGTTTTCGAGATAATCGACATTTTCCGATTTTAGTCTTTTTGGCACTCAAAATACACAAAATTTGCAGAGATTTACCGGGTGTATTCCGATAGGGGATCGAAAAATCCATTATTTTTGCGATATCTCTTACCGTTTTCGAGATAATCGACATTTTCCGATTTTAGTCTTTTTGGCACTCAAAATACACAAAATTTTTTAAGATTTTTTTTTTTTTCAATTTAGGACATTCAGCACTTGTTTTTTATATTTGGAAGCATAGATTTACCGGGTGTATTCCGATAGGGGATCGAAAAATCCATTATTTTTGCGATATCTCTTACCGTTTTCGAGATAATCGACATTTTCCGATTTTAGTCTTTTTGGCACTCAAAATACACAAAATTTGCATAGATTTACCGGGTGTATTCCGATAGGGGATCGAAAAATCCATTATTTTTGCGATATCTCTTACCGTTTTCGAGATAATCGACATTTTCCGATTTTAGTCTTTTTGGCACTCAAAATACACAAAATTTGCATAGATTTACCGGGTGTATTCCGATAGGGGATCGAAAAATCCATTATTTTTGCGATATCTCTTACCGTTTTCGAGATAATCGACATTTTCCGATTTTAGTCTTTTTGGCACTCAAAATACACAAAATTTTTTAAGATTTTTTTTTTTTTCAATTTAGGACATTCAGCACTTGTTTTTTATATTTGGAAGCATAGATTTACCGGGTGTATTCCGATAGGGGATCGAAAAATCCATTATTTTTGCGATATCTCTTACCGTTTTCGAGATAATCGACATTTTCCGATTTTAGTCTTTTTGGCACTCAAAATACACAAAATTTTTTAAGATTTTTTTTTTTTTCAATTTAGGACATTCAGCACTTGTTTTTTATATTTGGAAGCATAGATTTACCGGGTGTATTCCGATAGGGGATCGAAAAATCCATTATTTTTGCGATATCTCTTACCGTTTTCGAGATAATCGACATTTTCCGATTTTAGTCTTTTTGGCACTCAAAATACACAAAATTTGCATAGTTTTACCGGGTGTATTCCGATAGGGGATCGAAAAATCCATTATTTTTGCGATATCTCTTACCGTTTTCGAGATAATCGACATTTTCCGATTTTAGTCTTTTTGGCAATCAAAATACACAAAATTTTTTAAGATTTTTTTTTTTTTCAATTTAGGACATTCAGCACTTGTTTTTTATATTTGGAAGCATAGTATTACCGGGTGTATTCCGATAGGGGATCGAAAAATCCATTATTTTTGCGATATCTCTTACCGTTTTCGAGATAATCGACATTTTCCGATTTTAGTCTTTTTGGCACTCAAAATACACAAAATTTGCATAGTTTTACCGGGTGTACTCCGATAGGGGATCGAAAAATCCATTATTTTTGCGATATCTCTTACCGTTTTCGAGATAATCGACATTTTCCGATTTTAGTCTTTTTGGCACTCAAAATACACAAAATTTTTTAAGATTTTTTTTTTTTCAATTTAGGACATTCAGCACTTGTTTTTTATATTTGGAAGCATAGATTTACCGGGTGTATTCCGATAGGGGATCGAAAAATCCATTATTTTTGCGATATCTCTTACCGTTTTCGAGATAATCGACATTTTCCGATTTTAGTCTTTTTGGCACTCAAAATACACAAAATTTGCATAGTTTTACCGGGTGTATTCCGATAGGGGATCGAAAAATCCATTATTTTTGCGATATCTCTTACCGTTTTCGAGATAATCGACATTTTCCGATTTTAGTCTTTTTGGCACTCAAAATACACAAAATTTTTTAAGATTTTTTTTTTTTTCAATTTAGGACATTCAGCACTTGTTTTTTATATTTGGAAGCATAGATTTACCGGGTGTATTCCGATAGGGGATCGAAAAATCCATTATTTTTGCGATATCTCTTACCGTTTTCGAGATAATCGACATTTTCCGATTTTAGTCTTTTTGGCACTCAAAATACACAAAATTTTTAAGATTTTTTTTTTTTCAATTTAGGACATTCAGCACTTGTTTTTTATATTTGGAAGCATAGATTTACCGGGTGTATTCCGATAGGGGATCGAAAAATCCATTATTTTTGCGATATCTCTTACCGTTTTCGAGATAATCGACATTTTCCGATTTTAGTCTTTTTGGCACTCAAAATACACAAAATTTGCATAGATTTACCGGGTGTATTCCGATAGGGGATCGAAAAATCCATTATTTTTGCGATATCTCTTACCGTTTTCGAGATAATCGACATTTTCCGATTTTAGTCTTTTTGGCACTCAAAATACACAAAATTTTTTAAGATTTTTTTTTTTTTCAATTTAGGACATTCAGCACTTGTTTTTTATATTTGGAAGCATAGATTTACCGGGTGTATTCCGATAGGGGATCGAAAAATCCATTATTTTTGCGATATCTCTTACCGTTTTCGAGATAATCGACATTTTCCGATTTTAGTCTTTTTGGCACTCAAAATACACAAAATTTTTTAAGATTTTTTTTTTTTTCAATTTAGGACATTCAGCACTTGTTTTTTATATTTGGAAGCATAGATTTACCGGGTGTATTCCGATAGGGGATCGAAAAATCCATTATTTTTGCGATATCTCTTTCCGTTTTCGAGATAATCGACATTTTCCGATTTTAGTCTTTTTGCACTCAAAATACACAAAATTTTTTAAGATTTTTTTTTTTTTCAATTTAGGACATTCAGCACTTGTTTTTTATATTTGGAAGCATAGATTTACCGGGTGTATTCCGATAGGGGATCGAAAAATCCATTATTTTTGCGATATCTCTTACCGTTTTCGAGATAATCGACATTTTCCGATTTTAGTCTTTTTGGCACTCAAAATACACAAAATTTTTTAAGATTTTTTTTTTTTTCAATTTAGGACATTCAGCACTTGTTTTTTATATTTGGAAGCATAGATTTACCGGGTGTATTCCGATAGGGGATCGAAAAATCCATTATTTTTGCGATATCTCTTACCGTTTTCGAGATAATCGACATTTTCCGATTTTAGTCTTTTTGGCACTCAAAATACACAAAATTTTTTAAGATTTTTTTTTTTTTCAATTTAGGACATTCAGCACTTGTTTTTTATATTTGGAAGCATAGATTTACCGGCTGTATTCCGATAGGGGATCGAAAAATCCATTATTTTTGCGATATCTCTTACCGTTTTCGAGATAATCGACATTTTCCGATTTTAGTCTTTTTGGCACTCAAAATACACAAAATTTTTTAAGATTTTTTTTTTTTTCAATTTAGGACATTCAGCACTTGTTTTTTATATTTGGAAGCATAGATTTACCGGGTGTATTCCGATAGGGGATCGAAAAATCCATTATTTTTGCGATATCTCTTACCGTTTTCGAGATAATCGACATTTTCCGATTTTAGTCTTTTTGGCACTCAAAATACACAAAATTTTTTAAGATTTTTTTTTTTTTCAATTTAGGACATTCAGCACTTGTTTTTTATATTTGGAAGCATAGATTTACCGGGTGTATTCCGATAGGGGATCGAAAAATCCATTATTTTTGCGATATCTCTTACCGTTTTCGAGATAATCGACATTTTCCGATTTTAGTCTTTTTGGCACTCAAAATACACAAAATTTTTTAAGATTTTTTTTTTTTTCAATTTAGGACATTCAGCACTTGTTTTTTATATTTGGAAGCATAGATTTACCGGGTGTATTCCGATAGGGGATCGAAAAATCCATTATTTTTGCGATATCTCTTACCGTTTTCGAGATAATCGACATTTTCCGATTTTAGTCTTTTTGGCACTCAAAATACACAAAATTTGCATAGTTTTACCGGGTGTATTCCGATTGGGGATCGAAAAATCCATTATTTTTGCGATATCTCTTACCGTTTTCGAGATAATCGACATTTTCCGATTTTAGTCTTTTTGGCACTCAAAATACACAAAATTTTTTAAGATTTTTTTTTTTTTCAATTTAGGACATTCAGCACTTGTTTTTTATATTTGGAAGCATAGATTTACCGGGTGTATTCCGATAGGGGATCGAAAAATCCATTATTTTTGCGATATCTCTTTCCGTTTTCGAGATAATCGACATTTTCCGATTTTAGTCTTTTTGGCACTCAAAATACACAAAATTTGCATAGTTTTACCGGGTGTATTCCGATAGGGGATCGAAAAATCCATTATTTTTGCGATATCTCTTACCGTTTTCGAGATAATCGACATTTTCCGATTTTAGTCTTTTTGGCACTCAAAATACACAAAATTTTTTAAGATTTTTTTTTTTTTCAATTTAGGACATTCAGCACTTGTTTTTTATATTTGGAAGCATAGATTTACCGGGTGTATTCCGATAGGGGATCGAAAAATCCATTATTTTTGCGATATCTCTTACCGTTTTCGAGATAATCGACATTTTCCGATTTTAGTCTTTTTGGCACTCAAAATACACAAAATTTGCATAGATTTACCGGGTGTATTCCGATAGGGGATCGAAAAATCCATTATTTTTGCGATATCTCTTACCGTTTTCGAGATAATCGACATTTTCCGATTTTAGTCTTTTTGGCACTCAAAATACACAAAATTTTTTAAGATTTTTTTTTTTTTCAATTTAGGACATTCAGCACTTGTTTTTTATATTTGGAAGCATAGATTTACCGGGTGTATTCCGATAGGGGATCGAAAAATCCATTATTTTTGCGATATCTCTTACCGTTTTCGAGATAATCGACATTTTCCGATTTTAGTCTTTTTGGCACTCAAAATACACAAAATTTGCATAGATTTACCGGGTGTATTCCGATAGGGGATCGAAAAATCCATTATTTTTGCGATATCTCTTACCGTTTTCGAGATAATCGACATTTTCCGATTTTAGTCTTTTTGGCACTCAAAATACACAAAATTTGCATAGTTTTACCGGGTGTACTCCGATAGGGGATCGAAAAATCCATTATTTTTGCGATATCTCTTACCGTTTTCGAGATAATCGACATTTTCCGATTTTAGTCTTTTTGGCACTCAAAATACACAAAATTTTTTAAGATTTTTTTTTTTTCAATTTAGGACATTCAGCACTTGTTTTTTATATTTGGAAGCATAGATTTACCGGGTGTATTCCGATAGGGGATCGAAAAATCCATTATTTTTGCGATATCTCTTACCGTTTTCGAGATAATCGACATTTTCCGATTTTAGTCTTTTTGGCACTCAAAATACACAAAATTTGCATAGTTTTACCGGGTGTATTCCGATAGGGGATCGAAAAATCCATTATTTTTGCGATATCTCTTACCGTTTTCGAGATAATCGACATTTTCCGATTTTAGTCTTTTTGGCACTCAAAATACACAAAATTTTTTAAGATTTTTTTTTTTTTCAATTTAGGACATTCAGCACTTGTTTTTTATATTTGGAAGCATAGATTTACCGGGTGTATTCCGATAGGGGATCGAAAAATCCATTATTTTTGCGATATCTCTTACCGTTTTCGAGATAATCGACATTTTCCGATTTTAGTCTTTTTGGCACTCAAAATACACAAAATTTTTTAAGATTTTTTTTTTTTCAATTTAGGACATTCAGCACTTGTTTTTTATATTTGGAAGCATAGATTTACCGGGTGTATTCCGATAGGGGATCGAAAAATCCATTATTTTTGCGATATCTCTTACCGTTTTCGAGATAATCGACATTTTCCGATTTTAGTCTTTTTGGCACTCAAAATACACAAAATTTGCATAGATTTACCGGGTGTATTCCGATAGGGGATCGAAAAATCCATTATTTTTGCGATATCTCTTACCGTTTTCGAGATAATCGACATTTTCCGATTTTAGTCTTTTTGGCACTCAAAATACACAAAATTTTTTAAGATTTTTTTTTTTTTCAATTTAGGACATTCAGCACTTGTTTTTTATATTTGGAAGCATAGATTTACCGGGTGTATTCCGATAGGGGATCGAAAAATCCATTATTTTTGCGATATCTCTTACCGTTTTCGAGATAATCGACATTTTCCGATTTTAGTCTTTTTGGCACTCAAAATACACAAAATTTGCATAGATTTACCGGGTGTATTCCGATAGGGGATCGAAAAATCCATTATTTTTGCGATATCTCTTACCGTTTTCGAGATAATCGACATTTTCCGATTTTAGTCTTTTTGGCACTCAAAATACACAAAATTTTTTAAGATTTTTTTTTTTTTCAATTTAGGACATTCAGCACTTGTTTTTTATATTTGGAAGCATAGATTTACCGGGTGTATTCCGATAGTGGATCGAAAAATCCATTATTTTTGCGATATCTCTTACCGTTTTCGAGATAATCGACATTTTCCGATTTTAGTCTTTTTGGCACTCAAAATACACAAAATTTGCATAGATTTACCGGGTGTATTCCGATAGGGGATCGAAAAATCCATTATTTTTGCGATATCTCTTACCGTTTTCGAGATAATCGACATTTTCCGATTTTAGTCTTTTTGGCACTCAAAATACACAAAAATTTTTAAGATTTTTTTTTTTTTCAATTTAGGACATTCAGCACTTGTTTTTTATATTTGGAAGCATAGATTTACCGGGTGTATTCCGATAGGGGATCGAAAAATCCATTATTTTTGCGATATCTCTTACCGTTTTCGAGATAATCGACATTTTCCGATTTTAGTCTTTTTGGCACTCAAAATACACAAAATTTGCATAGTTTTACCGGGTGTATTCCGATAGGGGATCGAAAAATCCATTATTTTTGCGATATCTCTTACCGTTTTCGAGATAATCGACATTTTCCGATTTTAGTCTTTTTGGCACTCAAAATACACAAAATTTTTTAAGATTTTTTTTTTTTTCAATTTAGGACATTCAGCACTTGTTTTTTATATTTGGAAGCATAGATTTACCAGGTGTATTCCGATAGGGGATCGAAAAATCCATTATTTTTGCGATATCTCTTACCGTTTTCGAGATAATCGACATTTTCCGATTTTAGTCTTTTTGGCACTCAAAATACACAAAATTTTTTAAGATTTTTTTTTTTTTCAATTTAGGACATTCAGCACTTGTTTTTTATATTTGGAAGCATAGATTTACCGGGTGTATACCGATAGGGGATCGAAAAATCCATTATTTTTGCGATATCTCTTTCCGTTTTCGAGATAATCGACATTTTCCGATTTTAGTCTTTTTGGCACTCAAAATACACAAAATTTGCAGAGATTTACCGGGTGTATTCCGATAGGGGATCGAAAAATCCATTATTTTTGCGATATCTCTTACCGTTTTCGAGATAATCGACATTTTCCGATTTTAGTCTTTTTGGCACTCAAAATACACAAAATTTTTTAAGATTTTTTTTTTTTTCAATTTAGGACATTCAGCACTTGTTTTTTATATTTGGAAGCATAGATTTACCGGGTGTATTCCGATAGGGGATCGAAAAATCCATTATTTTTGCGATATCTCTTACCGTTTTCGAGATAATCGACATTTTCCGATTTTAGTCTTTTTGGCACTCAAAATACACAAAATTTGCATAGTTGTACCGGGTGTATTCCGATAGGGGATCGAAAAATCCATTATTTTTGCGATGTCTCTTACCGTTTTCGAGATAATCGACATTTTCCGATTTTAGTCTTTTTGGCACTCAAAATACACAAAATTTTTTAAGATTTTTTTTTTTTTCAATTTAGGACATTCAGCACTTGTTTTTTATATTTGGAAGCATAGATTTACCGGGTGTATTCCGATAGGGGATCGAAAAATCCATTATTTTTGCGATATCTCTTACCGTTTTCGAGATAATCGACATTTTCCGATTTTAGTCTTTTTGGCACTCAAAATACACAAAATTTGCATAGATTTACCGGGTGTATTCCGATAGGGGATCGAAAAATCCATTATTTTTGCGATATCTCTTACCGTTTTCGAGATAATCGACATTTTCCGATTTTAGTCTTTTTGGCACTCAAAATACACAACATTTTTTAAGATTTTTTTTTTTTTCAATTTAGGACATTCAGCACTTGTTTTTTATATTTGGAAGCATAGATTTACCGGGTATATTCCGATAGGGGATCGAAAAATCCATTATTTTTGCGATATCTCTTACCGTTTTCGAGATAATCGACATTTTCCGATTTTAGTCTTTTTGGCACTCAAAATACACAAAATTTGCATAGATTTACCGGGTGTATTCCGATAGGGGATCGAAAAATCCATTATTTTTGCGATATCTCTTACCGTTTTCGAGATAATCGACATTTTCCGATTTTAGTCTTTTTGGCACTCAAAATACACAAAATTTTTTAAGATTTTTTTTTTTTTCAATTTAGGACATTCAGCACTTGTTTTTTATATTTGGAAGCATAGATTTACCGGGTGTATTCCGATAGGGGATCGAAAAATCCATTATTTTTGCGATATCTCTTACCGTTTTCGAGATAATCGACATTTTCCGATTTTAGTCTTTTTGGCACTCAAAATACACAAAATTTGCATAGTTTTACCGGGTGTATTCCGATAGGGGATCGAAAAATCCATTATTTTTGCGATATCTCTTACCGTTTTCGAGATAATCGACATTTTCCGATTTTAGTCTTTTTGGCACTCAAAATACACAAAATTTTTTAAGATTTTTTTTTTTTTCAATTTAGGACATTCAGCACTTGTTTTTTATATTTGGAAGCATAGATTTACCGGGTGTATTCCGATAGGGGATCGAAAAATCCATTATTTTTGCGATATCTCTTACCGTTTTCGAGATAATCGACATTTTCCGATTTTAGTCTTTTTGGCACTCAAAATACACAAAATTTGCTTAGATTTACCGGGTGTATTCCGATAGGGTATCGAAAAATCCATTATTTTTGCGATATCTCTTACCGTTTTCGAGATAATCGACATTTTCCGATTTTAGTCTTTTTGGCACTCAAAATACACAAAATTTTTTAAGATTTTTTTTTTTTTCAATTTAGGACATTCAGCACTTGTTTTTTATATTTGGAAGCATAGATTTACCGGGTGTATTCCGATAGGGGATCGAAAAATCCATTATTTTTGCGATATCTCTTACCGTTTTCGAGATAATCGACATTTTCCGATTTTAGTCTTTTTGGCACTCAAAATACACAAAATTTGCTTAGATTTACCGGGTGTATTCCGATAGGGTATCGAAAAATCCATTATTTTTGCGATATCTCTTACCGTTTTCGAGATAATCGACATTTTCCGATTTTAGTCTTTTTGGCACTCAAAATACACAAAATTTTTTAAGATTTTTTTTTTTTTCAATTTAGGACATTCAGCACTTGTTTTTTATATTTGGAAGCATAGATTTACCGGGTGTATTCCGATAGGGGATCGAAAAATCCATTATTTTTGCGATATCTCTTACCGTTTTCGAGATAATCGACATTTTCCGATTTTAGTCTTTTTGGCACTCAAAATACACAAAATTTTTTAAGATTTTTTTTTTTTTCAATTTAGGACATTCAGCACTTGTTTTTTATATTTGGAAGCATAGATTTACCGGGTGTATTCCGATAGGGGATCGAAAAATCCATTATTTTTGTGATATCTCTTACCGTTTTCGAGATAATCGACATTTTCCGATTTTAGTCTTTTTGGCACTCAAAATACACAAAATTTTTTAAGATTTTTTTTTTTTTCAATTTAGGACATTCAGCACTTGTTTTTTATATTTGGAAGCATAGATTTACCGGGTGTATTCCGATAGGGGATCGAAAAATCCATTATTTTTGCGATATCTCTTACCGTTTTCGAGATAATCGACATTTTCCGATTTTAGTCTTTTTGGCACTCAAAATACACAAAATTTTTTAAGATTTTTTTTTTTTTCAATTTAGGACATTCAGCACTTGTTTTTTATATTTGGAAGCATAGATTTACCGGGTGTATTCCGATAGGGGATCGAAAAATCCATTATTTTTGCGATATCTCTTACCGTTTTCGAGATAATCGACATTTTCCGATTTTAGTCTTTTTGGCACTCAAAATACACAAAATTTTTTAAGATTTTTTTTTTTTTCAATTTAGGACATTCAGCACTTGTTTTTTATATTTGGAAGCATAGATTTACCGGGTGTATTCCGATAGGGGATCGAAAAATCCATTATTTTTGCGATATCTCTTACCGTTTTCGAGATAATCGACATTTTCCGATTTTAGTCTTTTTGGCACTCAAAATACACAAAATTTTTTAAGATTTTTTTTTTTTTCAATTTAGGACATTCAGCACTTGTTTTTTATATTTGGAAGCATAGATTTACCGGGTGTATTCCGATAGGGGATCGAAAAATCCATTATTTTTGCGATATCTCTTACCGTTTTCGAGATAATCGACATTTTCCGATTTTAGTCTTTTTGGCACTCAAAATACACAAAATTTTTTAAGATTTTTTTTTTTTTCAATTTAGGACATTCAGCACTTGTTTTTTATATTTGGAAGCATAGATTTACCGGGTGTATTCCGATAGGGGATCGAAAAATCCATTATTTTTGCGATATCTCTTACCGTTTTCGAGATAATCGACATTTTCCGATTTTAGTCTTTTTGGCACTCAAAATACACAAAATTTGCATAGATTTACCGGGTGTATTCCGATAGGGGATCGAAAAATCCATTATTTTTGCGATATCTCTTACCGTTTTCGAGATAATCGACATTTTCCGATTTTAGTCTTTTTGGCACTCAAAATACACAAAATTTTTTAAGATTTTTTTTTTTTTCAATTTAGGACATTCAGCACTTGTTTTTTATATTTGGAAGCATAGATTTACCGGGTGTATTCCGATAGGGGATCGAAAAATCCATTATTTTTGCGATATCTCTTACCGTTTTCGAGATAATCGACATTTTCCGATTTTAGTCTTTTTGGCACTCAAAATACACAAAATTTTTTAAGATTTTTTTTTTTTTCAATTTAGGACATTCAGCACTTGTTTTTTATATTTGGAAGCATAGATTTACCGGGTGTATTCCGATAGGGGATCGAAAAATCCATTATTTTTGCGATATCTCTTACCGTTTTCGAGATAATCGACATTTTCCGATTTTAGTCTTTTTGGCACTCAAAATACACAAAATTTGCATAGATTTACCGGGTGTATTCCGATAGGGGATCGAAAAATCCATTATTTTTGCGATATCTCTTACCGTTTTCGAGATAATCGACATTTTCCGATTTTAGTCTTTTTGGCACTCAAAATACACAAAATTTTTTAAGATTTTTTTTTTTTTCAATTTAGGACATTCAGCACTTGTTTTTTATATTTGGAAGCATAGATTTACCGGGTGTATTCCGATAGGGGATCGAAAAATCCATTATTTTTGCGATATCTCTTACCGTTTTCGAGATAATCGACATTTTCCGATTTTAGTCTTTTTGGCACTCAAAATACACAAAATTTGCATAGTTTTACCGGGTGTATTCCGATAGGGGATCGTAAAATCCATTATTTTTGCGATATCTCTTACCGTTTTCGAGATAATCGACATTTTCCGATTTTAGTCTTTTTGGCAATCAAAATACACAAAATTTTTTAAGATTTTTTTTTTTTTCAATTTAGGACATTCAGCACTTGTTTTTTATATTTGGAAGCATAGATTTACCGGGTGTATTCCGATAGGGGATCGAAAAATCCATTATTTTTGCGATATCTCTTACCGTTTTCGAGATAATCGACATTTTCCGATTTTAGTCTTTTTGGCACTCAAAATACACAAAATTTGCATAGTTTTACCGGGTGTATTTCGATAGGGGATCGAAAAATCCATTATTTTTGCGATATCTCTTACCGTTTTCGAGATAATCGACATTTTCCGATTTTAGTCTTTTTGGCACTCAAAATACACAAAATATTTTAAGATTTTTTTTTTTTTTCAATTTAGGGCATTCAGCACTTGTTTTTTATATTTGGAAGCATAGATTTACCGGGTGTATTCCGATAGGGGATCGAAAAATCCATTATTTTTGCGATATCTCTTACCGTTTTCGAGATAATCGACATTTTCCGATTTTAGTCTTTTTGGCACTCAAAATACACAAAATTTTTTAAGATTTTTTTTTTTTCAATTTAGGACATTCAGCACTTGTTTTTTATATTTGGAAGCATAGATTTACCGGGTGTATTCCGATAGGGGATCGAAAAATCCATTATTTTTGCGATATCTCTTACCGTTTTCGAGATAATCGACATTTTCCGATTTTAGTCTTTTTGGCACTCAAATTACACAAAATTTGCATAGATTTACCGGGTGTATTCCGATAGGGGATCGAAAAATCCATTATTTTTGCGATATCTCTTACCGTTTTCGAGATAATCGACATTTTCCGATTTTAGTCTTTTTGGCACTCAAAATACACAAAATTTTTTAAGATTTTTTTTTTTTTCAATTTAGGACATTCAGTACTTGATTTTTATATTGGGAAGCATAGATTTACCGGGTGTATTCCGATAGGGGATCGAAAAATCCATTATTTTTGCGATATCTCTTACCGTTTTCGAGATAATCGACATTTTCCGATTTTAGTCTTTTTGGCACTCAAAATACACAAAATTTTTTAAGATTTTTTTTTTTTTCAATTTAGGACATTCAGCACTTGTTTTTTATATTTGGAAGCATAGATTTACCGGGTGTATTCCGATAGGGGATCGAAAAATCCATTATTTTTGCGATATCTCTTACCGTTTTCGAGATAATCGACATTTTCCGATTTTAGTCTTTTTGGCACTCAAAATACACAAAATTTGCATAGTTTTACCGGGTGTATTCCGATAGGGGATCGAAAAATCCATTATTTTTGCGATATCTCTTACCGTTTTCGAGATAATCGACATTTTCCGATTTTAGTCTTTTTGGCACTCAAAATACACAAAATTTTTTAAGATTTTTTTTTTTTTCAATTTAGGACATTCAGCACTTGTTTTTTATATTTGGAAGCATAGATTTACCGGGTGTATTCCGATAGGGGATCGAAAAATCCATTATTTTTGCGATATCTCTTACCGTTTTCGAGATAATCGACATTTTCCGATTTTAGTCTTTTTGGCACTCAAAATACACAAAATTTTTTAAGATTTTTTTTTTTTTCAATTTAGGACATTCAGCACTTGTTTTTTATATTTGGAAGCATAGATTTACCGGGTGTATTCCGATAGGGGATCGAAAAATCCATTATTTTTGCGATATCTCTTACCGTTTTCGAGATAATCGACATTTTCCGATTTTAGTCTTTTTGGCACTCAAAATACACAAAATTTGCATAGATTTACCGGGTGTATTCGGATAGGGGATCGAAAAATCCATTATTTTTGCGATATCTCTTACCGTTTTCGAGATAATCGACATTTTCAGATTTTAGTCTTTTTGGCACTCAAAATACACAAAATTTTTTAAGATTTTTTTTTTTTTCAATTTAGGACATTCAGCACTTGTTTTTTATATTTGGAAGCATAGATTTACCGGGTGTATTCCGATAGGGGATCGAAAAATCCATTATTTTTGCGATATCTCTTACCGTTTTCGAGATAATCGACATTTTCCTATTTTAGTCTTTTTGGCACTCAAAATACACAAAATTTGCATAGTTTTACCGGGTGTATTCCGATAGGGGATCGAAAAATCCATTATTTTTGCGATATCTCTTACCGTTTTCGAGATAATCGACATTTTCCGATTTTAGTCTTTTTGGCACTCAAAATACACAAAATTTTTTAAGATTTTTTTTTTTTTCAATTTAGGACATTCAGCACTTGTTTTTTATATTTGGAAGCATAGATTTACCGGGTGTATTCCGATAGGGGATCGAAAAATCCATTATTTTTGCGATATCTCTTACCGTTTTCGAGATAATCGACATTTTCCGATTTTAGTCTTTTGGCACTCAAAATACACAAAATTTGCATAGATTTACCGGGTGTATTCCGATAGAGGATCGAAAAATCCATTATTTTTGCGATATCTCTTACCGTTTTCGAGATAATCGACATTTTCCGATTTTAGTCTTTTTGGCACTCAAAATACACAAAATTTTTTAAGATTTTTTTTTTTTTCAATTTAGGACATTCAGCACTTGTTTTTTATATTTGGAAGCATAGATTTACCGGGTGTATTCCGATAGGGGATCGAAAAATCCATTATTTTTGCGATATCTCTTACCGTTTTCGAGATAATCGACATTTTCCGATTTTAGTCTTTTTGGCACTCAAAATACACAAAATTTTTTAGGATTTTTTTTTTTTTCAATTTAGGACATTCGGCACTTGTTTTTTATATTTGGAAGCATAGATTTACCGGGTGTATTCCGATAGGGGATCGAAAAATCCATTATTTTTGCGATATCTCTTACCGTTTTCGAGATAATCGACATTTTCCGATTTTAGTCTTTTTGGCACTCAAAATACACAAAATTTGCATAGTTTTACCGGGTGTATTTCGATAGGGGATCGAAAAATCCATTATTTTTGCGATATCTCTTACCGTTTTCGAGATAATCGACATTTTCCGATTTTAGTCTTTTTGGCACTCAAAATACACAAAATATTTTAAGATTTTTTTTTTTTTTCAATTTAGGGCATTCAGCACTTGTTTTTTATATTTGGAAGCATAGATTTACCGGGTGTATTCCGATAGGGGATCGAAAAATCCATTATTTTTGCGATATCTCTTACCGTTTTCGAGATAATCGACATTTTCCGATTTTAGTCTTTTTGGCACTCAAATTACACAAAATTTGCATAGATTTACCGGGTGTATTCCGATAGGGGATCGAAAAATCCATTATTTTTGCGATATCTCTTACCGTTTTCGAGATAATCGACATTTTCCGATTTTAGTCTTTTTGGCACTCAAATTACACAAAATTTGCATAGATTTACCGGGTGTATTCCGATAGGGGATCGAAAAATCCATTATTTTTGCGATATCTCTTACCGTTTTCGAGATAATCGACATTTTCCGATTTTAGTCTTTTTGGCACTCAAAATACACAAAATATTTTAAGATTTTTTTTTTTTTTCAATTTAGGGCATTCAGCACTTGTTTTTTATATTTGGAAGCATAGATTTACCGGGTGTATTCCGATTGGGGATCGAAAAATCCATTATTTTTGCGATATCTCTTACCGTTTTCGAGATAATCGACATTTTCCGATTTTAGTCTTTTTGGCACTCAAAATACACAAAATTTGCATAGATTTACCGGGTGTATTCCGATAGGGGATCGAAAAATCCATTATTTTTGCGATATCTCTTACCGTTTTCGAGATAATCGACATTTTCCGATTTTAGTCTTTTTGGCACTCAAAATACACAAAATTTTTTAAGATTTTTTTGTTTTCAATTTAGGACATTCAGCACTTGTTTTTTATATTTGGAAGCATAGATTTACCGGGTGTATTCCGATAGGGGATCGAAAAATCCATTATTTTTGCGATATCTCTTACCGTTTTCGAGATAATCGACATTTTCCGATTTTAGTCTTTTTGGCACTCAAAATACACAAAATTTTTTAAGATTTTTTTTTTTTTCAATTTAGGACATTCAGCACTTGTTTTTTATATTTGGAAGCATAGATTTACCGGGTGTATTCCGATAGGGGATCGAAAAATCCATTATTTTTGCGATATCTCTTACCGTTTTCGAGATAATCGACATTTTCCGATTTTAGTCTTTTTGGCACTCAAAATACACAAAATTTGCATAGTTTTACCGGGTGTATTCCGATAGGGGATCGAAAAATCCATTATTTTTGCGATATCTCTTACCGTTTTCGAGATAATCGACATTTTCCGATTTTAGTCTTTTTGGCACTCAAAATACACAAAATTTTTTAAGATTTTTTTTTTTTTCAATTTAGGACATTCAGCACTTGTTTTTTATATTTGGAAGCATAGATTTACCGGGTGTATTCCGATAGGGGATCGAAAAATCCATTATTTTTGCGATTCTCTTACCGTTTTCGAGATAATCGACATTTTCCGATTTTAGTCTTTTTGGCACTCAAAATACACAAAATTTTTTAAGATCTTTTTTTTTTTCAATTTAGGACATTCAGCACTTGTTTTTTATATTTGGAAGCATAGATTTACCGGGTGTATTCCGATAGGGGATCGAAAAATCCATTATTTTTGCGATATCTCTTACCGTTTTCGAGATAATCGACATTTTCCGATTTTAGTCTTTTTGGCACTCAAAATACACAAAATTTGCATAGATTTACCGGGTGTATTCCGATAGGGGATCGAAAAATCCATTATTTTTGCGATATCTCTTACCGTTTTCGAGATAATCGACATTTTCCGATTTTAGTCTTTTTGGCACTCAAAATACACAAAATTTTTTAAGATTTTTTTTTTTTCAATTTAGGACATTCAGCACTTGTTTTTTATATTTGGAAGCATAGATTTACCGGGTGTATTCCGATAGGGGATCGAAAAATCCATTATTTTTGCGATATCTCTTACCGTTTTCGAGATAATCGACATTTTCCGATTTTAGTCTTTTTGGCACTCAAAATACACAAAATTTTTTATCTGGCGGAAGCGCTTAAATCTTGGAAAAAATCACTTTCAAAGATGAGAAGATTTTTGCAACTTCAATCGACCGTAAAAGTGTTATTTTAATAAATATTGCAAAATAAACTGCGTCAGTCGAATTTTCTCGTCAAAATACATTAGAATCACTCGAAAAAGCAATGTTTTTCCAAAAATAAATTTTTGGGCTAAAAAAACTTAAAAAAGGAGTTAATCCATCGTTTTTATCAAAATCCACTAAAATTTAACATGCCCTTTTTTAGATTGTATACGACGTATTTAGATGCGTAGAGTGCGAAAAACTAGTTTTTATCTGGCGGAAGCGCTTAAATCTTGGAAAAAATCACTTTCAAAGATGAGAAGATTTTTGCAACTTCAATCGACCGTAAAAGAGTTATTTTAATAAATATTGCAAAATAAACTGCGTCAGTCGAATTTTCTCGTCAAAATTCATTAGAATCACTCGAAAAAGCAATGTTTTTCCAAAAATAAATTTTTGGGCTAAAAAAACTTCAAAGGGGTTAATCCATCGTTTTTATCAAAATCCGCTAAAATTTAACATGCCCTTTTTTAGATTGTATACGACGTATTTAGATGCGTAGAGTGCGAAAAACTAGTTTTTATCTGGCGGAAGCGCTTAAATCTTGGAAAAAATCACTTTCAAAGATGAGAAGATTTTTGCAACTTCAATCGACCGTAAAAGAGTTATTTTAATAAATATTGCAAAATAAACTGCGTCAGTCGAATTTTCTCGTCAAAATACATTAGAATCACTCGAAAAAGCAATGTTTTTCCAAAAATAAATTTTGGGGCTAAAAAAACTTCAAAGGGGTTAATCCATCGTTTTTATCAAAATCCGCTAAAATTTAACATGCCCTTTTTTAGATTGTATACGACGTATTTAGATGCGTAGAGTGCGAAAAACTAGTTTTTATCTGGCGGAAGCGCTTAAATCTTGGAAAAAATCACTTTCAAAGATGAGAAGATTTTTGCAACTTCAATCGACCGTAAAAGAGTTATTTTAATAAATATTGCAAAATAAACTGCGTCAGTCGTATTTTCTCGTCAAAATACATTAGAATCACTCGAAAAAGCAATGTTTTTCCAAAAATAAATTTTTGGGCTAAAAAAACTTCAAAGGGGTTAATCCATCGTTTTTATCAAAATCCGCTAAAATTTAACATGCCCTTTTTTAGATTGTATACGACGTATTTAGATGCGTAGAGTGCGAAAAACTAGTTTTTATCTGGCGGAAGCGCTTAAATCTTGGAAAAAATCACTTTCAAAGATGAGAAGATTTTTGCAACTTCAATCGACCGTAAAAGAGTTATTTTAATAAATATTGCAAAATAAACTGCGTCAGTCGAATTTTCTCGTCAAAATACATTAGAATCACTCGAAAAAGCAATGTTTTTCCAAAAATAAATTTTTGGGCTAAAAAAACTTCAAAGGGGTTAATCCATCGTTTTTATCAAAATCCGCTAAAATTTAACATGCCCTTTTTTAGATTGTATACGACGTATTTAGATGCGTAGAGTGCGAAAAACTAGTTTTTATCTGGCGGAAGCGCTTAAATCTTGGAAAAAATCACTTTCAAAGATGAGAAGATTTTTGCAACTTCAATCGACCGTAAAAGAGTTATTTTAATAAATATTGCAAAATAAACTGCGTCAGTCGAATTTTCTCGTCAAAATACATTAGAATCACTCGAAAAAGCAATGTTTTTCCAAAAATAAATTTTGGGGCTAAAAAAACTTCAAAGGGGTTAATCCATCGTTTTTATCAAAATCCGCTAAAATTTAACATGCCCTTTTTTAGATTGTATACGACGTATTTAGATGCGTAGAGTGCGAAAAACTAGTTTTTATCTGGCGGAAGCGCTTAAATCTTGGAAAAAATCACTTTCAAAGATGAGAAGATTTTTGCAACTTCAATCGACCGTAAAAGTGTTATTTTAATAAATATTGCAAAATAAACTGCGTCAGTCGAATTTTCTCGTCAAAATACATTAGAATCACTCGAAAAAGCAATGTTTTTCCAAAAATAAATTTTTGGGCTAAAAAAAGTTCAAAGGGGTTAATCCATCGTTTTTATCAAAATCCGCTAAAATTTAACATGCCCTTTTTTAGATTGTATACGACGTATTTAGATGCGTAGAGTGCGAAAAACTAGTTTTTATCTGGCGGAAGCGCTTAAATCTTGGAAAAAATCACTTTCAAAGATGAGAAGATTTTTGCAACTTCAATCGACCGTAAAAGAGTTATTTTAATAAATATTGCAAAATAAACTGCGTCAGTCGAATTTTCTCGTCAAAATACATTAGAATCACTCGAAAAAGCAATGTTTTTCCAAAATTAAATTTTTGGGCTAAAAAAACTTCAAAGGGGTTAATCCATCGTTTTTATCAAAATCCGCTAAAATTTAACATGCCCTTTTTTAGATTGTATACGACGTATTTAGATGCGTAGAGTGCGAAAAACTAGTTTTTATCTGGCGGAAGCGCTTAAATCTTGGAAAAAATCACTTTCAAAGATGAGAAGATTTTTGCAACTTCAATCGACCGTAAAAGAGTTATTTTAATAAATATTGCAAAATAAACTGCGTCAGTCGAATTTTCTCGTCAAAATACATTAGAATCACTCGAAAAAGCAATGTTTTTCCAAAAATAAATTTTTGGGCTAAAAAAACTTCAAGGGGTTAATCCATCGTTTTTATCAAAATCCGCTAAAATTCAACATGCCCTTTTTTAGATTGTATACGACGTATTTAGATGCGTAGAGTGCGAAAAACTAGTTTTTATCTGGCGGAAGCGCTTAAATCTTGGAAAAAATCACTTTCAAAGATGAGAAGATTTTTGCAACTTCAATCGACCGTAAAAGAGTTATTTTAATAAATATTGCAAAATAAACTGCGTCAGTCGAATTTTCTCGTCAAAATACATTAGAATCACTCGAAAAAGCAATGTTTTTCCAAAAATAAATTTTTGGGCTAAAAAAACTTCAAAGGGGTTAATCCATCGTTTTTATCAAAATCCGCTAAAATTTAACATGCCCTTTTTAGATTGTATACGACGTATTTAGATGCGTAGAGTGCGAAAAACTAGTTTTTATCTGGCGGAAGCGCTTAAATCTTGGAAAAAATCACTTTCAAAGATGAGAAGATTTTTGCAACTTCAATCGACCGTAAAAGTGTTATTTTAATAAATATTGCAAAATAAACTGCGTCAGGCGAATTTTCTCGTCAAAATACATTAGAATCACTCGAAAAAGCAATGTTTTTCCAAAAATAAATTTTTGGGCTAAAAAAACTTCAAAGGGGTTAATCCATCGTTTTTATCAAAATCCGCTAAAATTTAACATGCCCTTTTTTAGATTGTATACGACGTATTTAGATGCGTAGAGTGCGAAAAACTAGTTTTTATCTGGCGGAAGCGCTTAAATCTTGGAAAAAATCACTTTCAAAGATGAGAAGATTTTTGCAACTTCAATCGACCGTAAAAGAGTTATTTTAATAAATATTGCAAAATAAACTGCGTCAGTCGAATTTTCTCGTCAAAATACATTAGAATCACTCGAAAAAGCAATGTTTTTCCAAAAATAAATTTTGGGCTAAAAAAACTTCAAAGGGGTTAATCCATCGTTTTTATCAAAATCCGCTAAAATTTAACATGCCCTTTTTTAGATTGTATACGACGTATTTAGATGCGTAGAGTGCGAAAAACTAGTTTTTATCTGGCGGCAGCGCTTAAATCTTGGAAAAAATCACTTTCAAAGATGAGAAGATTTTTGCAACTTCAATCGACCGTAAAAGAGTTATTTTAATAAATATTGCAAAATAAACTGCGTCAGTCGAATTTTCTCGTCAAAATACATTAGAATCACCCGAAATAGCAATGTTTTTCCAAAAATAAATTTTTGGGCTAAAAAAACTTCAAAGGGGTTAATCCATCGTTTTTATCAAAATCCGCTAAAATTTAACATGCCCTTTTTTAGATTGTATATGACGTATTTAGATGCGTAGAGTGCGAAAAACTAGTTTTTATCTGGCGGAAGCGCTTAAATCTTGGAAAAAATCACTTTCAAAGATGAGAAGATTTTTGCAACTTCAATCGACCGTAAAAGAGTTATTTTAATAAATATTGCAAAATAAACTGCGTCAGTCGAATTTTCTCGTCAAAATACATTAGAATCACTCGAAAAAGCAATGTTTTTCCAAAAATAAATTTTTGGGCTAAAAAAACTTCAAAGGGGTTAATCCATCGTTTTTATCAAAATCCGCTAAAATTTAACATGCCCTTTTTTAGATTGTATACGACGTATTTAGATGCGTAGAGTGCGAAAAACTAGTTTTTATCTGGCGGAAGCGCTTAAATCTTGGAAAAAATCACTTTCAAAGATGAGAAGATTTTTGCAACTTCAATCGACCGTAAAAGTGTTATTTTAATAAATATTGCAAAATAAACTGCGTCAGGCGAATTTTCTCGTCAAAATACATTAGAATCACTCGAAAAAGCAATGTTTTTCCAAAAATAAATTTTTGGGCTAAAAAAACTTCAAAGGGGTTAATCCATCGTTTTTATCAAAATCCGCTAAAATTTAACATGCCCTTTTTTAGATTGTATACGACGTATTTAGATGCGTAGAGTGCGAAAAACTAGTTTTTATCTGGCGGAAGCGCTTAAATCTTGGAAAAAATCACTTTCAAAGATGAGAAGATTTTTGCAACTTCAATCGACCGTAAAAGTGTTATTTTAATAAATATTGCAAAATAAACTGCGTCAGTCGAATTTTCTCGTCAAAATACATTAGAATCACTCGAAAAAGCAATGTTTTTCCAAAAATAAATTTTGGGGCTAAAAAAACTTCAAAGGGGTTAATCCATCGTTTTTATCAAAATCCGCTAAAATTTAACATGCCCTTTTTTAGATTGTATACGACGTATTTAGATGCGTAGAGTGCGAAAAACTAGTTTTTATCTGGCGGAAGCGCTTAAATCTTGGAAAAAATCACTTTCAAAGATGAGAAGATTTTTGCAACTTCAATCGACCGTAAAAGAGTTATTTTAATAAATATTGCAAAATAAACTGCGTCAGTCGAATTTTCTCGTCAAAATACATTAGAATCACTCGAAAAAGCAATGTTTTTCCAAAATTAAATTTTTGGGCTAAAAAAACTTCAAAGGGGTTAATCCATCGTTTTTATCAAAATCCGCTAAAATTTAACATGCCCTTTTTTAGATTGTATACGACGTATTTAGATGCGTAGAGTGCGAAAAACTAGTTTTTATCTGGCGGAAGCGCTTAAATCTTGGAAAAAATCACTTTCAAAGATGAGAAGATTTTTGCAACTTCAATCGACCGTAAAAGAGTTATTTTAATAAATATTGCAAAATAAACTGCGTCAGTCGAATTTTCTCGTCAAAATACATTAGAATCACTCGAAAAAGCAATGTTTTTCCAAAAATAAATTTTGGGGCTAAAAAAACTTCAAAGGGGTTAATCCATCGTTTTTATCAAAATCCGCTAAAATTTAACATGCCCTTTTTTAGATTGTATACGACGTATTTAGATGCGTAGAGTGCGAAAAACTAGTTTTTATCTGGCGGAAGCGCTTAAATCTTGGAAAAAATCACTTTCAAAGATGAGAAGATTTTTGCAACTTCAATCGACCGTAAAAGTGTTATTTTAATAAATATTGCAAAATAAACTGCGTCAGGCGAATTTTCTCGTCAAAATACATTAGAATCACTCGAAAAAGCAATGTTTTTCCAAAAATAAATTTTTGGGCTAAAAAAACTTCAAAGGGGTTAATCCATCGTTTTTATCAAAATCCGCTAAAATTTAACATGCCCTTTTTTAGATTGTATACGACGTATTTAGATGCGTAGAGTGCGAAAAACTAGTTTTTATCTGGCGGAAGCGCTTAAATCTTGGAAAAAATCACTTTCAAAGATGAGAAGATTTTTGCAACTTCAATCGACCGTAAAAGTGTTATTTTAATAAATATTGCAAAATAAACTGCGTCAGTCGAATTTTCTCGTCAAAATACATTAGAATCACTCGAAAAAGCAATGTTTTTCCAAAAATAAATTTTGGGGCTAAAAAAACTTCAAAGGGGTTAATCCATCGTTTTTATCAAAATCCGCTAAAATTTAACATGCCCTTTTTTAGATTGTATATGACGTATTTAGATGCGTAGAGTGCGAAAAACTAGTTTTTATCTGGCGGAAGCGCTTAAATCTTGGAAAAAATCACTTTCAAAGATGAGAAGATTTTTGCAACTTCAATCGACCGTAAAAGAGTTATTTTAATAAATATTGCAAAATAAACTGCGTCAGTCGAATTTTCTCGTCAAAATACATTAGAATCACTCGAAAAAGCAATGTTTTTCCAAAATTAAATTTTTGGGCTAAAAAAACTTCAAAGGGGTTAATCCATCGTTTTTATCAAAATCCGCTAAAATTTAACATGCCCTTTTTTAGATTGTATACGACGTATTTAGATGCGTAGAGTGCGAAAAACTAGTTTTTATCTGGCGGAAGCGCTTAAATCTTGGAAAAAATCACTTTCAAAGATGAGAAGATTTTTGCAACTTCAATCGACCGTAAAAGAGTTATTTTAATAAATATTGCAAAATAAACTGCGTCAGTCGAATTTTCTCGTCAAAATACATTAGAATCACTCGAAAAAGCAATGTTTTTCCAAAAATAAATTTTGGGGCTAAAAAAACTTCAAAGGGGTTAATCCATCGTTTTTATCAAAATCCGCTAAAATTTAACATGCCCTTTTTTAGATTGTATACGACGTATTTAGATGCGTAGAGTGCGAAAAACTAGTTTTTATCTGGCGGAAGCGCTTAAATCTTGGAAAAAATCACTTTCAAAGATGAGAAGATTTTTGCAACTTCAATCGACCGTAAAAGAGTTATTTTAATAAATATTGCAAAATAAACTGCGTCAGTCGAATTTTCTCGTCAAAATACATTAGAATCACTCGAAATAGCAATGTTTTTCCAAAAATAAATTTTTGGGCTAAAAAAACTTCAAAGGGGTTAATCCATCGTTTTTATCAAAATCCGCTAAAATTTAACATGCCCTTTTTTAGATTGTATACGACGTATTTAGATGCGTAGAGTGCGAAAAACTAGTTTTTATCTGGCGGAAGCGCTTAAATCTTGGAAAAAATCACTTTCAAAGATGAGAAGATTTTTGCAACTTCAATCGACCGTAAAAGAGTTATTTTAATAAATATTGCAAAATAAACTGCGTCAGTCGAATTTTCTCGTCAAAATACATTAGAATCACTCGAAAAAGCAATGTTTTTCCAAAAATAAATTTTTGGGCTAAAAAAACTTCAAAGGGGTTAATCCATCGTTTTTATCAAAATCCGCTAAAATTCAACATGCCCTTTTTTAGATTGTATACGACGTATTTAGATGCGTAGAGTGCGAAAAACTAGTTTTTATCTGGCGGAAGCGCTTAAATCTTGGAAAAAATCACTTTCAAAGATGAGAAGATTTTTGCAACTTCAATCGACCGTAAAAGAGTTATTTTAATAAATATTGCAAAATAAACTGCGTCAGTCGAATTTTCTCGTCAAAATACATTAGAATCACTCGAAAAAGCAATGTTTTTCCAAAAATAAATTTTTGGGCTAAAAAAACTTCAAAGGGGTTAATCCATCGTTTTTATCAAAATCCGCTAAAATTCAACATGCCCTTTTTTAGATTGTATACGACGTATTTAGATGCGTAGAGTGCGAAAAACTAGTTTTTATCTGGCGGAAGCGCTTAAATCTTGGAAAAAATCACTTTCAAAGATGAGAAGATTTTTGCAACTTCAATCGACCGTAAAAGAGTTATTTTAATAAATATTGCAAAATAAACTGCGTCAGTCGAATTTTCTCGTCAAAATACATTAGAATCACTCGAAAAAGCAATGTTTTTCCAAAAATAAATTTTTGGGCTAAAAAAACTTCAAAGGGGTTAATCCATCGTTTTTATCAAAATCCGCTAAAATTTAACATGCCCTTTTTTAGATTGTATACGACGTATTTAGATGCGTAGAGTGCGAAAAACTAGTTTTTATCTGGCGGAAGCGCTTAAATCTTGGAAAAAATCACTTTCAAAGATGAGAAGATTTTTGCAACTTCAATCGACCGTAAAAGAGTTATTTTAATAAATATTGCAAAATAAACTGCGTCAGTCGAATTTTCTCGTCAAAATACATTAGAATCACTCGAAAAAGCAATGTTTTTCCAAAAATAAATTTTTGGGCTAAAAAAACTTCAAAGGGGTTAATCCATCGTTTTTATCAAAATCCGCTAAAATTCAACATGCCCTTTTTTAGATTGTATACGACGTATTTAGATGCGTAGAGTGCGAAAAACTAGTTTTTATCTGGCGGAAGCGCTTAAATCTTGGAAAAAATCACTTTCAAAGATGAGAAGATTTTTGCAACTTCAATCGACCGTAAAAGAGTTATTTTAATAAATATTGCAAAATAAACTGCGTCAGTCGAATTTTCTCGTCAAAATACATTAGAATCACTCGAAAAAGCAATGTTTTTCCAAAAATAAATTTTTGGGCTAAAAAAACTTCAAAGGGGTTAATCCATCGTTTTTATCAAAATCCGCTAAAATTTAACATGCCCTTTTTTAGATTGTATACGACGTATTTAGATGCGTAGAGTGCGAAAAACTAGTTTTTATCTGGCGGAAGCGCTTAAATCTTGGAAAAAATCACTTTCAAAGATGAGAAGATTTTTGCAACTTCAATCGACCGTAAAAGAGTTATTTTAATAAATATTGCAAAATAAACTGCGTCAGTCGAATTTTCTCGTCAAAATACATTAGAATCACTCGAAAAAGCAATGTTTTTCCAAAAATAAATTTTTGGGCTAAAAAAACTTCAAAGGGGTTAATCCATCGTTTTTATCAAAATCCGCTAAAATTCAACATGCCCTTTTTTAGATTGTATACGACGTATTTAGATGCGTAGAGTGCGAAAAACTAGTTTTTATCTGGCGGAAGCGCTTAAATCTTGGAAAAAATCACTTTCAAAGATGAGAAGATTTTTGCAACTTCAATCGACCGTAAAAGAGTTATTTTAATAAATATTGCAAAATAAACTGCGTCAGTCGAATTTTCTCGTCAAAATACATTAGAATCACTCGAAAAAGCAATGTTTTTCCAAAAATAAATTTTTGGGCTAAAAAAACTTCAAAGGGGTTAATCCATCGTTTTTATCAAAATCCGCTAAAATTTAACATGCCCTTTTTTAGATTGTATACGACGTATTTAGATGCGTAGAGTGCGAAAAACTAGTTTTTATCTGGCGGAAGCGCTTAAATCTTGGAAAAAATCACTTTCAAAGATGAGAAGATTTTTGCAACTTCAATCGACCGTAAAAGAGTTATTTTAATAAATATTGCAAAATAAACTGCGTCAGTCGAATTTTCTCGTCAAAATACATTAGAATCACTCGAAAAAGCAATGTTTTTCCAAAAATAAATTTTTGGGCTAAAAAAACTTCAAAGGGGTTAATCCATCGTTTTTATCAAAATCCGCTAAAATTTAACATGCCCTTTTTTAGATTGTATACGACGTATTTAGATGCGTAGAGTGCGAAAAACTAGTTTTTATCTGGCGGAAGCGCTTAAATCTTGGAAAAAATCACTTTCAAAGATGAGAAGATTTTTGCAACTTCAATCGACCGTAAAAGAGTTATTTTAATAAATATTGCAAAATAAACTGCGTCAGTCGAATTTTCTCGTCAAAATACATTAGAATCACTCGAAAAAGCAATGTTTTTCCAAAAATAAATTTTTGGGCTAAAAAAACTTCAAAGGGGTTAATCCATCGTTTTTATCAAAATCCGCTAAAATTTAACATGCCCTTTTTTAGATTGTATACGACGTATTTAGATGCGTAGAGTGCGAAAAACTAGTTTTTATCTGGCGGAAGCGCTTAAATCTTGGAAAAAATCACTTTCAAAGATGAGAAGATTTTTGCAACTTCAATCGACCGTAAAAGAGTTATTTTAATAAATATTGCAAAATAAACTGCGTCAGTCGAATTTTCTCGTCAAAATACATTAGAATCACTCGAAAAAGCAATGTTTTTCCAAAAATAAATTTTTGGGCTAAAAAAACTTCAAAGGGGTTAATCCATCGTTTTTATCAAAATCCGCTAAAATTTAACATGCCCTTTTTTAGATTGTATACGACGTATTTAGATGCGTAGAGTGCGAAAAACTAGTTTTTATCTGGCGGAAGCGCTTAAATCTTGGAAAAAATCACTTTCAAAGATGAGAAGATTTTTGCAACTTCAATCGACCGTAAAAGAGTTATTTTAATAAATATTGCAAAATAAACTGCGTCAGTCGAATTTTCTCGTCAAAATACATTAGAATCACTCGAAAAAGCAATGTTTTTCCAAAAATAAATTTTTGGGCTAAAAAAACTTCAAAGGGGTTAATCCATCGTTTTTATCAAAATCCGCTAAAATTTAACATGCCCTTTTTTAGATTGTATACGACGTATTTAGATGCGTAGAGTGCGAAAAACTAGTTTTTATCTGGCGGAAGCGCTTAAATCTTGGAAAAAATCACTTTCAAAGATGAGAAGATTTTTGCAACTTCAATCGACCGTAAAAGAGTTATTTTAATAAATATTGCAAAATAAACTGCGTCAGTCGAATTTTCTCGTCAAAATACATTAGAATCACTCGAAAAAGCAATGTTTTTCCAAAAATAAATTTTGGGCTAAAAAAACTTCAAAGGGGTTAATCCATCGTTTTTATCAAAATCCGCTAAAATTTAACATGCCCTTTTTTAGATTGTATACGACGTATTTAGATGCGTAGAGTGCGAAAAACTAGTTTTTATCTGGCGGCAGCGCTTAAATCTTGGAAAAAATCACTTTCAAAGATGAGAAGATTTTTGCAACTTCAATCGACCGTAAAAGAGTTATTTTAATAAATATTGCAAAATAAACTGCGTCAGTCGAATTTTCTCGTCAAAATACATTAGAATCACCCGAAATAGCAATGTTTTTCCAAAAATAAATTTTTGGGCTAAAAAAACTTCAAAGGGGTTAATCCATCGTTTTTATCAAAATCCGCTAAAATTTAACATGCCCTTTTTTAGATTGTATACGACGTATTTAGATGCGTAGAGTGCGAAAAACTAGTTTTTATCTGGCGGAAGCGCTTAAATCTTGGAAAAAATCACTTTCAAGGATGAGAAGATTTTTGCAACTTCAATCGACCGTAAAAGAGTTATTTTAATAAATATTGCAAAATAAACTGCGTCAGTCGAATTTTCTCGTCAAAATACATTAGAATCACCCGAAATAGCAATGTTTTTCCAAAAATAAATTTTTGGGCTAAAAAAACTTCAAAGGGGTTAATCCATCGTTTTTATCAAAATCCGCTAAAATTTAACATGCCCTTTTTTAGATTGTATACGACGTATTTAGATGCGTAGAGTGCGAAAAACTAGTTTTTATCTGGCGGAAGCGCTTAAATCTTGGAAAAAATCACTTTCAAAGATGAGAAGATTTTTGCAACTTCAATCGACCGTAAAAGAGTTATTTTAATAAATATTGCAAAATAAACTGCGTCAGTCGAATTTTCTCGTCAAAATACATTAGAATCACTCGAAAAAGCAATGTTTTTCCAAAAATAAATATTTGGGCTAAAAAAACTTCAAAGGGGTTAATCCATCGTTTTTATCAAAATCCGCTAAAATTTAACATGCCCTTTTTTAGATTGTATATGACGTATTTAGATGCGTAGAGTGCGAAAAACTAGTTTTTATCTGGCGGAAGCGCTTAAATCTTGGAAAAAATCACTTTCAAAGATGAGAAGATTTTTGCAACTTCAATCGACCGTAAAAGAGTTATTTTAATAAATATTGCAAAATAAACTGCGTCAGTCGAATTTTCTCGTCAAAATACATTAGAATCACTCGAAAAAGCAATGTTTTTCCAAAAATAAATTTTTGGGCTAAAAAAACTTCAAAGGGGTTAACCATCGTTTTTATCAAAATCCGCTAAAATTTAACATGCCCTTTTTTAGATTGTATACGACGTATTTAGATGCGTAGAGTGCGAAAAACTAGTTTTTATCTGGCGGAAGCGCTTAAATCTTGGAAAAAATCACTTTCAAAGATGAGAAGATTTTTGCAACTTCAATCGACCGTAAAAGAGTTATTTTAATAAATATTGCAAAATAAACTGCGTCAGTCGAATTTTCTCGTCAAAATACATTAGAATCACTCGAAAAAGCAATGTTTTTCCAAAAATAAATTTTTGGGCTAAAAAAACTTCAAAGGGGTTAATCCATCGTTTTTATCAAAATCCGCTAAAATTTAACATGCCCTTTTTTAGATTGTATACGACGTATTTAGATGCGTAGAGTGCGAAAAACTAGTTTTTATCTGGCGGAAGCGCTTAAATCTTGGAAAAAATCACTTTCAAAGATGAGAAGATTTTTGCAACTTCAATCGACCGTAAAAGTGTTATTTTAATAAATATTGCAAAATAAACTGCGTCAGGCGAATTTTCTCGTCAAAATACATTAGAATCACTCGAAAAAGCAATGTTTTTCCAAAAATAAATTTTTGGGCTAAAAAAACGTCAAAGGGGTTAATCCATCGTTTTTATCAAAATCCGCTAAAATTTAACATGCCCTTTTTTAGATTGTATACGACGTATTTAGATGCGTAGAGTGCGAAAAACTAGTTTTTATCTGGCGGAAGCGCTTAAATCTTGGAAAAAATCACTTTCAAAGATGAGAAGATTTTTGCAACTTCAATCGACCGTAAAAGAGTTATTTTAATAAATATTGCAAAATAAACTGCGTCAGTCGAATTTTCTCGTCAAAATACATTAGAATCACTCGAAAAAGCAATGTTTTTCCAAAAATAAATTTTTGGGCTAAAAAAACTTCAAAGGGGTTAATCCATCGTTTTTATCAAAATCCGCTAAAATTTAACATGCCCTTTTTTAGATTGTATACGACGTATTTAGATGCGTAGAGTGCGAAAAACTAGTTTTTATCTGGCGGAAGCGCTTAAATCTTGGAAAAAATCACTTTCAAAGATGAGAAGATTTTTGCAACTTCAATCGACCGTAAAAGAGTTATTTTAATAAATATTGCAAAATAAACTGCGTCAGTCGAATTTTCTCGTCAAAATACATTAGAATCACTCGAAAAAGCAATGTTTTTCCAAAAATAAATTTTGGGGCTAAAAAAACTTCAAAGGGGTTAATCCATCGTTTTTATCAAAATCCGCTAAAATTTAACATGCCCTTTTTTAGATTGTATACGACGTATTTAGATGCGTAGAGTGCGAAAAACTAGTTTTTATCTGGCGGAAGCGCTTAAATCTTGGAAAAAATCACTTTCAAAGATGAGAAGATTTTTGCAACTTCAATCGACCGTAAAAGAGTTATTTTAATAAATATTGCAAAATAAACTGCGTCAGTCGAATTTTCTCGTCAAAATACATTAGAATCACTCGAAAAAGCAATGTTTTTCCAAAAATAAATTTTTGGGCTAAAAAAACTTCAAAGGGGTTAATCCATCGTTTTTATCAAAATCCGCTAAAATTTAACATGCCCTTTTTTAGATTGTATACGACGTATTTAGATGCGTAGAGTGCGAAAAACTAGTTTTTATCTGGCGGAAGCGCTTAAATCTTGGAAAAAATCACTTTCAAAGATGAGAAGATTTTTGCAACTTCAATCGACCGTAAAAGTGTTATTTTAATAAATATTGCAAAATAAACTGCGTCAGGCGAATTTTCTCGTCAAAATACATTAGAATCACTCGAAAAAGCAATGTTTTTCCAAAAATAAATTTTTGGGCTAAAAAAACGTCAAAGGGGTTAATCCATCGTTTTTATCAAAATCCGCTAAAATTTAACATGCCCTTTTTTAGATTGTATACGACGTATTTAGATGCGTAGAGTGCGAAAAACTAGTTTTTATCTGGCGGAAGCGCTTAAATCTTGGAAAAAATCACTTTCAAAGATGAGAAGATTTTTGCAACTTCAATCGACCGTAAAAGAGTTATTTTAATAAATATTGCAAAATAAACTGCGTCAGTCGAATTTTCTCGTCAAAATACATTAGAATCACTCGAAAAAGCAATGTTTTTCCAAAAATAAATTTTTGGGCTAAAAAAACTTCAAAGGGGTTAATCCATCGTTTTTATCAAAATCCGCTAAAATTTAACATGCCCTTTTTTAGATTGTATACGACGTATTTAGATGCGTAGAGTGCGAAAAACTAGTTTTTATCTGGCGGAAGCGCTTAAATCTTGGAAAAAATCACTTTCAAAGATGAGAAGATTTTTGCAACTTCAATCGACCGTAAAAGAGTTATTTTAATAAATATTGCAAAATAAACTGCGTCAGTCGAATTTTCTCGTCAAAATACATTAGAATCACTCGAAAAAGCAATGTTTTTCCAAAAATAAATTTTGGGGCTAAAAAAACTTCAAAGGGGTTAATCCATCGTTTTTATCAAAATCCGCTAAAATTTAACATGCCCTTTTTTAGATTGTATACGACGTATTTAGATGCGTAGAGTGCGAAAAACTAGTTTTTATCTGGCGGAAGCGCTTAAATCTTGGAAAAAATCACTTTCAAAGATGAGAAGATTTTTGCAACTTCAATCGACCGTAAAAGAGTTATTTTAATAAATATTGCAAAATAAACTGCGTCAGTCGAATTTTCTCGTCAAAATACATTAGAATCACTCGAAAAAGCAATGTTTTTCCAAAAATAAATTTTGGGGCTAAAAAAACTTCAAAGGGGTTAATCCATCGTTTTTATCAAAATCCGCTAAAATTTAACATGCCCTTTTTTAGATTGTATACGACGTATTTAGATGCGTAGAGTGCGAAAAACTAGTTTTTATCTGGCGGAAGCGCTTAAATCTTGGAAAAAATCACTTTCAAAGATGAGAAGATTTTTGCAACTTCAATCGACCGTAAAAGAGTTATTTTAATAAATATTGCAAAATAAACTGCGTCAGTCGAATTTTCTCGTCAAAATACATTAGAATCACTCGAAAAAGCAATGTTTTTCCAAAAATAAATTTTGGGGCTAAAAAAACTTCAAAGGGGTTAATCCATCGTTTTTATCAAAATCCGCTAAAATTTAACATGCCCTTTTTTAGATTGTATACGACGTATTTAGATGCGTAGAGTGCGAAAAACTAGTTTTTATCTGGCGGAAGCGCTTAAATCTTGGAAAAAATCACTTTCAAAGATGAGAAGATTTTTGCAACTTCAATCGACCGTAAAAGAGTTATTTTAATAAATATTGCAAAATAAACTGCGTCGGTCGAATTTTCTCGTCAAAATACATTAGAATCACTCGAAAAAGCAATGTTTTTCCAAAAATAAATTTTTGGGCTAAAAAAACTTCAAAGGGGTTAATCCATCGTTTTTATCAAAATCCGCTAAAATTCAACATGCCCTTTTTTAGATTGTATACGACGTATTTAGATGCGTAGAGTGCGAAAAACTAGTTTTTATCTGGCGGAAGCGCTTAAATCTTGGAAAAAATCACTTTCAAAGATGAGAAGATTTTTGCAACTTCAATCGACCGTAAAAGAGTTATTTTAATAAATATTGCAAAATAAACTGCGTCAGTCGAATTTTCTCGTCAAAATACATTAGAATCACTCGAAAAAGCAATGTTTTTCCAAAAATAAATTTTGGGGCTAAAAAAACTTCAAAGGGGTTAATCCATCGTTTTTATCAAAATCCGCTAAAATTCAACATGCCCTTTTTTAGATTGTATACGACGTATTTAGATGCGTAGAGTGCGAAAAACTAGTTTTTATCTGGCGGAAGCGCTTAAATCTTGGAAAAAATCACTTTCAAAGATGAGAAGATTTTTGCAACTTCAATCGACCGTAAAAGAGTTATTTTAATAAATATTGCAAAATAAACTGCGTCAGTCGAATTTTCTCGTCAAAATACATTAGAATCACTCGAAAAAGCAATGTTTTTCCAAAAATAAATTTTTGGGCTAAAAAAACTTCAAAGGGGTTAATCCATCGTTTTTATCAAAATCCGCTAAAATTTAACATGCCCTTTTTTAGATTGTATACGACGTATTTAGATGCGTAGAGTGCGAAAAACTAGTTTTTATCTGGCGGAAGCGCTTAAATCTTGGAAAAAATCACTTTCAAAGATGAGAAGATTTTTGCAACTTCAATCGACCGTAAAAGAGTTATTTTAATAAATATTGCAAAATAAACTGCGTCAGTCGAATTTTCTCGTCAAAATACATTAGAATCACTCGAAAAAGCAATGTTTTTCCAAAAATAAATTTTTGGGCTAAAAAAACTTCAAAGGGGTTAATCCATCGTTTTTATCAAAATCCGCTAAAATTTAACATGCCCTTTTTTAGATTGTATACGACGTATTTAGATGCGTAGAGTGCGAAAAACTAGTTTTTATCTGGCGGAAGCGCTTAAATCTTGGAAAAAATCACTTTCAAAGATGAGAAGATTTTTGCAACTTCAATCGACCGTAAAAGAGTTATTTTAATAAATATTGCAAAATAAACTGCGTCAGTCGAATTTTCTCGTCAAAATACATTAGAATCACTCGAAAAAGCAATGTTTTTCCAAAAATAAATTTTTGGGCTAAAAAAACTTCAAAGGGGTTAATCCATCGTTTTTATCAAAATCCGCTAAAATTTAACATGCCCTTTTTTAGATTGTATACGACGTATTTAGATGCGTAGAGTGCGAAAAACTAGTTTTTATCTGGCGGAAGCGCTTAAATCTTGGAAAAAATCACTTTCAAAGATGAGAAGATTTTTGCAACTTCAATCGACCGTAAAAGAGTTATTTTAATAAATATTGCAAAATAAACTGCGTCAGTCGAATTTTCTCGTCAAAATACATTAGAATCACTCGAAAAAGCAATGTTTTTCCAAAAATAAATTTTTGGGCTAAAAAAACTTCAAAGGGGTTAATCCATCGTTTTTATCAAAATCCGCTAAAATTTAACATGCCCTTTTTTAGATTGTATACGACGTATTTAGATGCGTAGAGTGCGAAAAACTAGTTTTTATCTGGCGGAAGCGCTTAAATCTTGGAAAAAATCACTTTCAAAGATGAGAAGATTTTTGCAACTTCAATCGACCGTAAAAGAGTTATTTTAATAAATATTGCAAAATAAACTGCGTCAGTCGAATTTTCTCGTCAAAATACATTAGAATCACTCGAAAAAGCAATGTTTTTCCAAAAATAAATTTTTGGGCTAAAAAAACTTCAAAGGGGTTAATCCATCGTTTTTATCAAAATCCGCTAAAATTTAACATGCCCTTTTTTAGATTGTATACGACGTATTTAGATGCGTAGAGTGCGAAAAACTAGTTTTTATCTGGCGGAAGCGCTTAAATCTTGGAAAAAATCACTTTCAAAGATGAGAAGATTTTTGCAACTTCAATCGACCGTAAAAGAGTTATTTTAATAAATATTGCAAAATAAACTGCGTCAGTCGAATTTTCTCGTCAAAATACATTAGAATCACTCGAAAAAGCAATGTTTTTCCAAAAATAAATTTTTGGGCTAAAAAAACTTCAAAGGGGTTAATCCATCGTTTTTATCAAAATCCGCTAAAATTTAACATGCCCTTTTTTAGATTGTATACGACGTATTTAGATGCGTAGAGTGCGAAAAACTAGTTTTTATCTGGCGGAAGCGCTTAAATCTTGGAAAAAATCACTTTCAAAGATGAGAAGATTTTTGCAACTTCAATCGACCGTAAAAGAGTTATTTTAATAAATATTGCAAAATAAACTGCGTCAGTCGAATTTTCTCGTCAAAATACATTAGAATCACTCGAAAAAGCAATGTTTTTCCAAAAATAAATTTTTGGGCTAAAAAAACTTCAAAGGGGTTAATCCATCGTTTTTATCAAAATCCGCTAAAATTTAACATGCCCTTTTTTAGATTGTATACGACGTATTTAGATGCGTAGAGTGCGAAAAACTAGTTTTTATCTGGCGGAAGCGCTTAAATCTTGGAAAAAATCACTTTCAAAGATGAGAAGATTTTTGCAACTTCAATCGACCGTAAAAGAGTTATTTTAATAAATATTGCAAAATAAACTGCGTCAGTCGAATTTTCTCGTCAAAATACATTAGAATCACTCGAAAAAGCAATGTTTTTCCAAAAATAAATTTTGGGGCTAAAAAAACTTCAAAGGGGTTAATCCATCGTTTTTATCAAAATCCGCTAAAATTTAACATGCCCTTTTTTAGATTGTATACGACGTATTTAGATGCGTAGAGTGCGAAAAACTAGTTTTTATCTGGCGGAAGCGCTTAAATCTTGGAAAAAATCACTTTCAAAGATGAGAAGATTTTTGCAACTTCAATCGACCGTAAAAGAGTTATTTTAATAAATATTGCAAAATAAACTGCGTCAGTCGAATTTTCTCGTCAAAATACATTAGAATCACTCGAAAAAGCAATGTTTTTCCAAAAATAAATTTTTGGGCTAAAAAAACTTCAAAGGGGTTAATCCATCGTTTTTATCAAAATCCGCTAAAATTTAACATGCCCTTTTTTAGATTGTATACGACGTATTTAGATGCGTAGAGTGCGAAAAACTAGTTTTTATCTGGCGGAAGCGCTTAAATCTTGGAAAAAATCACTTTCAAAGATGAGAAGATTTTTGCAACTTCAATCGACCGTAAAAGAGTTATTTTAATAAATATTGCAAAATAAACTGCGTCAGTCGAATTTTCTCGTCAAAATACATTAGAATCACTCGAAAAAGCAATGTTTTTCCAAAAATAAATTTTTGGGCTAAAAAAACTTCAAAGGGGTTAATCCATCGTTTTTATCAAAATCCGCTAAAATTTAACATGCCCTTTTTTAGATTGTATATGACGTATTTAGATGCGTAGAGTGCGAAAAACTAGTTTTTATCTGGCGGAAGCGCTTAAATCTTGGAAAAAATCACTTTCAAAGATGAGAAGATTTTTGCAACTTCAATCGACCGTAAAAGAGTTATTTTAATAAATATTGCAAAATAAACTGCGTCAGTCGAATTTTCTCGTCAAAATACATTAGAATCACTCGAAAAAGCAATGTTTTTCCAAAAATAAATTTTTGGGCTTAAAAAACTTCAAAGGGGTTAATCCATCGTTTTTATCAAAATCCGCTAAAATTTAACATGCCCTTTTTTAGATTGTATATGACGTATTTAGATGCGTAGAGTGCGAAAAACTAGTTTTTATCTGGCGGAAGCGCTTAAATCTTGGAAAAAATCACTTTCAAAGATGAGAAGATTTTTGCAACTTCAATCGACCGTAAAAGAGTTATTTTAATAAATATTGCAAAATAAACTGCGTCAGTCGAATTTTCTCGTCAAAATACATTAGAATCACTCGAAATAGCAATGTTTTTCCAAAAATAAATTTTTGGGCTAAAAAAACTTCAAAGGGGTTAATCCATCGTTTTTATCAAAATCCGCTAAAATTTAACATGCCCTTTTTTAGATTGTATACGACGTATTTAGATGCGTAGAGTGCGAAAAACTAGTTTTTATCTGGCGGAAGCGCTTAAATCTTGGAAAAAATCACTTTCAAAGATGAGAAGATTTTTGCAACTTCAATCGACCGTAAAAGAGTTATTTTAATAAATATTGCAAAATAAACTGCGTCAGTCGAATTTTCTCGTCAAAATACATTAGAATCACTCGAAAAAGCAATGTTTTTCCAAAAATAAATTTTTGGGCTAAAAAAACTTCAAAGGGGTTAATCCATCGTTTTTATCAAAATCCGCTAAAATTTAACATGCCCTTTTTTAGATTGTATATGACGTATTTAGATGCGTAGAGTGCGAAAAACTAGTTTTTATCTGGCGGAAGCGCTTAAATCTTGGAAAAAATCACTTTCAAAGATGAGAAGATTTTTGCAACTTCAATCGACCGTAAAAGAGTTATTTTAATAAATATTGCAAAATAAACTGCGTCAGTCGAATTTTCTCGTCAAAATACATTAGAATCACTCGAAAAAGCAATGTTTTTCCAAAAATAAATTTTTGGGCTAAAAAAACTTCAAAGGGGTTAATCCATCGTTTTTATCAAAATCCGCTAAAATTTAACATGCCCTTTTTTAGATTGTATATGACGTATTTAGATGCGTAGAGTGCGAAAAACTAGTTTTTATCTGGCGGAAGCGCTTAAATCTTGGAAAAAATCACTTTCAAAGATGAGAAGATTTTTGCAACTTCAATCGACCGTAAAAGAGTTATTTTAATAAATATTGCAAAATAAACTGCGTCAGTCGAATTTTCTCGTCAAAATACATTAGAATCACTCGAAAAAGCAATGTTTTTCCAAAAATAAATTTTGGGGCTAAAAAAACTTCAAAGGGGTTAATCCATCGTTTTTATCAAAATCCGCTAAAATTTAACATGCCCTTTTTTAGATTGTATACGACGTATTTAGATGCGTAGAGTGCGAAAAACTAGTTTTTATCTGGCGGAAGCGCTTAAATCTTGGAAAAAATCACTTTCAAAGATGAGAAGATTTTTGCAACTTCAATCGACCGTAAAAGAGTTATTTTAATAAATATTGCAAAATAAACTGCGTCAGTCGAATTTTCTCGTCAAAATACATTAGAATCACTCGAAAAAGCAATGTTTTTCCAAAAATAAATTTTGGGGCTAAAAAAACTTCAAAGGGGTTAATCCATCGTTTTTATCAAAATCCGCTAAAATTTAACATGCCCTTTTTAGATTGTATACGACGTATTTAGATGCGTAGAGTGCGAAAAACTAGTTTTTATCTGGCGGAAGCGCTTAAATCTTGGAAAAAATCACTTTCTAAGATGAGAAGATTTTTGCAACTTCAATCGACCGTAAAAGAGTTATTTTAATAAATATTGCAAAATAAACTGCGTCAGTCGAATTTTCTCGTCAAAATACATTAGAATCACTCGAAATAGCAATGTTTTTCCAAAAATAAATTTTTGGGCTAAAAAAACTTCAAAGGGGTTAATCCATCGTTTTTATCAAAATCCGCTAAAATTTAACATGCCCTTTTTTAGATTGTATATGACGTATTTAGATGCGTAGAGTGCGAAAAACTAGTTTTTATCTTGCGGAAGCGCTTAAATCTTGGAAAAAATCACTTTCAAAGATGAGAAGATTTTTGCAACTTCAATCGACCGTAAAAGAGTTATTTTAATAAATATTGCAAAATAAACTGCGTCAGTCGAATTTTCTCGTCAAAATACATTAGAATCACTCGAAATAGCAATGTTTTTCCAAAAATAAATTTTTGGGCTAAAAAAACTTCAAAGGGGTTAATCCATCGTTTTTATCAAAATCCGCTAAAATTTAACATGCCCTTTTTTAGATTGTATACGACGTATTTAGATGCGTAGAGTGCGAAAAACTAGTTTTTATCTGGCGGAAGCGCTTAAATCTTGGAAAAAATCACTTTCAAAGATGAGAAGATTTTTGCAACTTCAATCGACCGTAAAAGAGTTATTTTAATAAATATTGCAAAATAAACTGCGTCAGTCGAATTTTCTCGTCAAAATACATTAGAATCACTCGAAAAAGCAATGTTTTTCCAAAAATAAATTTTTGGGCTAAAAAAACTTCAAAGGGGTTAATCCATCGTTTTTATCAAAATCCGCTAAAATTTAACATGCCCTTTTTTAGATTGTATATGACGTATTTAGATGCGTAGAGTGCGAAAAACTAGTTTTTATCTGGCGGAAGCGCTTAAATCTTGGAAAAAATCACTTTCAAAGATGAGAAGATTTTTGCAACTTCAATCGACCGTAAAAGAGTTATTTTAATAAATATTGCAAAATAAACTGCGTCAGTCGAATTTTCTCGTCAAAATACATTAGAATCACTCGAAAAAGCAATGTTTTTCCAAAAATAAATTTTTGGGCTAAAAAAACTTCAAAGGGGTTAATCCATCGTTTTTATCAAAATCCGCTAAAATTTAACATGCCCTTTTTTAGATTGTATATGACGTATTTAGATGCGTAGAGTGCGAAAAACTAGTTTTTATCTGGCGGAAGCGCTTAAATCTTGGAAAAAATCACTTTCTAAGATGAGAAGATTTTTGCAACTTCAATCGACCGTAAAAGAGTTATTTTAATAAATATTGCAAAATAAACTGCGTCAGTCGAATTTTCTCGTCAAAATACATTAGAATCACTCGAAATAGCAATGTTTTTCCAAAAATAAATTTTTGGGCTAAAAAAACTTCAAAGGGGTTAATCCATCGTTTTTATCAAAATCCGCTAAAATTTAACATGCCCTTTTTTAGATTGTATATGACGTATTTAGATGCGTAGAGTGCGAAAAACTAGTTTTTATCTGGCGGAAGCGCTTAAATCTTGGAAAAAATCACTTTCTAAGATGAGAAGATTTTTGCAACTTCAATCGACCGTAAAAGAGTTATTTTAATAAATATTGCAAAATAAACTGCGTCAGTCGAATTTTCTCGTCAAAATACATTAGAATCACTCGAAATAGCAATGTTTTTCCAAAAATAAATTTTTGGGCTAAAAAAACTTCAAAGGGGTTAATCCATCGTTTTTATCAAAATCCGCTAAAATTTAACATGCCCTTTTTTAGATTGTATACGACGTATTTAGATGCGTAGAGTGCGAAAAACTAGTTTTTATCTGGCGGAAGCGCTTAAATCTTGGAAAAAATCACTTTCAAAGATGAGAAGATTTTTGCAACTTCAATCGACCGTAAAAGAGTTATTTTAATAAATATTGCAAAATAAACTGCGTCAGTCGAATTTTCTCGTCAAAATACATTAGAATCACTCGAAAAAGCAATGTTTTTCCAAAAATAAATTTTTGGGCTAAAAAAACTTCAAAGGGGTTAATCCATCGTTTTTATCAAAATCCGCTAAAATTTAACATGCCCTTTTTTAGATTGTATATGACGTATTTAGATGCGTAGAGTGCGAAAAACTAGTTTTTATCTGGCGGAAGCGCTTAAATCTTGGAAAAAATCACTTTCAAAGATGAGAAGATTTTTGCAACTTCAATCGACCGTAAAAGAGTTATTTTAATAAATATTGCAAAATAAACTGCGTCAGTCGAATTTTCTCGTCAAAATACATTAGAATCACTCGAAAAAGCAATGTTTTTCCAAAAATAAATTTTTGGGCTAAAAAAACTTCAAAGGGGTTAATCCATCGTTTTTATCAAAATCCGCTAAAATTTAACATGCCCTTTTTTAGATTGTATATGACGTATTTAGATGCGTAGAGTGCGAAAAACTAGTTTTTATCTGGCGGAAGCGCTTAAATCTTGGAAAAAATCACTTTCAAAGATGAGAAGATTTTTGCAACTTCAATCGACCGTAAAAGAGTTATTTTAATAAATATTGCAAAATAAACTGCGTCAGTCGAATTTTCTCGTCAAAATACATTAGAATCACTCGAAATAGCAATGTTTTTCCAAAAATAAATTTTTGGGCTAAAAAAACTTCAAAGGGGTTAATCCATCGTTTTTATCAAAATCCGCTAAAATTTAACATGCCCTTTTTTAGATTGTATATGACGTATTTAGATGCGTAGAGTGCGAAAAACTAGTTTTTATCTGGCGGAAGCGCTTAAATCTTGGAAAAAATCACTTTCAAAGATGAGAAGATTTTTGCAACTTCAATCGACCGTAAAAGAGTTATTTTAATAAATATTGCAAAATAAACTGCGTCAGTCGAATTTTCTCGTCAAAATACATTAGAATCACTCGAAAAAGCAATGTTTTTCCAAAAATAAATTTTTGGGCTAAAAAAACTTCAAAGGGGTTAATCCATCGTTTTTATCAAAATCCGCTAAAATTTAACATGCCCTTTTTTAGATTGTATATGACGTATTTAGATGCGTAGAGTGCGAAAAACTAGTTTTTATCTGGCGGAAGCGCTTAAATCTTGGAAAAAATCACTTTCAAAGATGAGAAGATTTTTGCAACTTCAATCGACCGTAAAAGAGTTATTTTAATAAATATTGCAAAATAAACTGCGTCAGTCGAATTTTCTCGTCAAAATACATTAGAATCACTCGAAATAGCAATGTTTTTCCAAAAATAAATTTTTGGGCTAAAAAAACTTCAAAGGGGTTAATCCATCGTTTTTATCAAAATCCGCTAAAATTTAACATGCCCTTTTTTAGATTGTATACGACGTATTTAGATGCGTAGAGTGCGAAAAACTAGTTTTTATCTGGCGGAAGCGCTTAAATCTTGGAAAAAATCACTTTCAAAGATGAGAAGATTTTTGCAACTTCAATCGACCGTAAAAGAGTTATTTTAATAAATATTGCAAAATAAACTGCGTCAGTCGAATTTTCTCGTCAAAATACATTAGAATCACTCGAAAAAGCAATGTTTTTCCAAAAATAAATTTTTGGGCTAAAAAAACTTCAAAGGGGTTAATCCATCGTTTTTATCAAAATCCGCTAAAATTTAACATGCCCTTTTTTAGATTGTATATGACGTATTTAGATGCGTAGAGTGCGAAAAACTAGTTTTTATCTGGCGGAAGCGCTTAAATCTTGGAAAAAATCACTTTCAAAGATGAGAAGATTTTTGCAACTTCAATCGACCGTAAAAGAGTTATTTTAATAAATATTGCAAAATAAACTGCGTCAGTCGAATTTTCTCGTCAAAATACATTAGAATCACTCGAAAAAGCAATGTTTTTCCAAAAATAAATTTTTGGGTTAAAAAAACTTCAAAGGGGTTAATCCATCGTTTTTATCAAAATCCGCTAAAATTTAACATGCCCTTTTTTAGATTGTATATGACGTATTTAGATGCGTAGAGTGCGAAAAACTAGTTTTTATCTGGCGGAAGCGCTTAAATCTTGGAAAAAATCACTTTCAAAGATGAGAAGATTTTTGCAACTTCAATCGACCGTAAAAGAGTTATTTTAATAAATATTGCAAAATAAACTGCGTCAGTCGAATTTTCTCGTCAAAATACATTAGAATCACTCGAAAAAGCAATGTTTTTCCAAAAATAAATTTTTGGGCTAAAAAAACTTCAAAGGGGTTAATCCATCGTTTTTATCAAAATCCGCTAAAATTTAACATGCCCTTTTTTAGATTGTATATGACGTATTTAGATGCGTAGAGTGCGAAAAACTAGTTTTTATCTGGCGGAAGCGCTTAAATCTTGGAAAAAATCACTTTCAAAGATGAGAAGATTTTTGCAACTTCAATCGACCGTAAAAGAGTTATTTTAATAAATATTGCAAAATAAACTGCGTCAGTCGAATTTTCTCGTCAAAATACATTAGAATCACTCGAAATAGCAATGTTTTTCCAAAAATAAATTTTTGGGCTAAAAAAACTTCAAAGGGGTTAATCCATCGTTTTTATCAAAATCCGCTAAAATTTAACATGCCCTTTTTTAGATTGTATACGACGTATTTAGATGCGTAGAGTGCGAAAAACTAGTTTTTATCTGGCGGAAGCGCTTAAATCTTGGAAAAAATCACTTTCAAAGATGAGAAGATTTTTGCAACTTCAATCGACCGTAAAAGAGTTATTTTAATAAATATTGCAAAATAAACTGCGTCAGTCGAATTTTCTCGTCAAAATACATTAGAATCACTCGAAAAAGCAATGTTTTTCCAAAAATAAATTTTTGGGCTAAAAAAACTTCAAAGGGGTTAATCCATCGTTTTTATCAAAATCCGCTAAAATTTAACATGCCCTTTTTTAGATTGTATATGACGTATTTAGATGCGTAGAGTGCGAAAAACTAGTTTTTATCTGGCGGAAGCGCTTAAATCTTGGAAAAAATCACTTTCAAAGATGAGAAGATTTTTGCAACTTCAATCGACCGTAAAAGAGTTATTTTAATAAATATTGCAAAATAAACTGCGTCAGTCGAATTTTCTCGTCAAAATACATTAGAATCACTCGAAAAAGCAATGTTTTTCCAAAAATAAATTTTTGGGCTAAAAAAACTTCAAAGGGGTTAATCCATCGTTTTTATCAAAATCCGCTAAAATTTAACATGCCCTTTTTTAGATTGTATATGACGTATTTAGATGCGTAGAGTGCGAAAAACTAGTTTTTATCTGGCGGAAGCGCTTAAATCTTGGAAAAAATCACTTTCAAAGATGAGAAGATTTTTGCAACTTCAATCGACCGTAAAAGAGTTATTTTAATAAATATTGCAAAATAAACTGCGTCAGTCGAATTTTCTCGTCAAAATACATTAGAATCACTCGAAAAAGCAATGTTTTTCCAAAAATAAATTTTTGGGCTAAAAAAACTTCAAAGGGGTTAATCCATCGTTTTTATCAAAATCCGCTAAAATTTAACATGCCCTTTTTTAGATTGTATATGACGTATTTAGATGCGTAGAGTGCGAAAAACTAGTTTTTATCTGGCGGAAGCGCTTAAATCTTGGAAAAAATCACTTTCAAAGATGAGAAGATTTTTGCAACTTCAATCGACCGTAAAAGAGTTATTTTAATAAATATTGCAAAATAAACTGCGTCAGTCGAATTTTCTCGTCAAAATACATTAGAATCACTCGAAAAAGCAATGTTTTTCCAAAAATAAATTTTTGGGCTAAAAAAACTTCAAAGGGGTTAATCCATCGTTTTTATCAAAATCCGCTAAAATTTAACATGCCCTTTTTTAGATTGTATATGACGTATTTAGATGCGTAGAGTGCGAAAAACTAGTTTTTATCTGGCGGAAGCGCTTAAATCTTGGAAAAAATCACTTTCAAAGATGAGAAGATTTTTGCAACTTCAATCGACCGTAAAAGAGTTATTTTAATAAATATTGCAAAATAAACTGCGTCAGTCGAATTTTCTCGTCAAAATACATTAGAATCACTCGAAATAGCAATGTTTTTCCAAAAATAAATTTTGGGGCTAAAAAAACTTCAAAGGGGTTAATCCATCGTTTTTATCAAAATCCGCTAAAATTTAACATGCCCTTTTTTAGATTGTATACGACGTATTTAGATGCGTAGAGTGCGAAAAACTAGTTTTTATCTGGCGGAAGCGCTTAAATTAAAATAAATAAATGTTTATTGAATATTGAATGTAAGCTGGTCCCCATAATGCCCAAGGATGCCTCAATCTAACGATAAGTCATATGACGATCTTGCAGTATCAGTTCACCCACAGCATCAATGTCTTCGGGAACAACAACATATTTTGGCCGACCTTCACGAAATTCGTCGTTGAGAGAACTACGGCTACGATTGAATTCGTTTAATCAGCGATAAACACTGGTCCTTGATGGTGCTTCATCGCTAATAGTCGAATTGAGTTCATCGATGCACTGCTGTTGAGTCAATTCACGTCGAAAGTTGTAAAAAATAGTCACACAAATATGGTTCATGACTGAATTCAATTTTTTGGACGAATTTATTTTTCAAGAATTTTTAAACAACACAAATGGCGTTCATACGGCAAAAAGTTCTGAATACATATACCATCAAAAATATCAAACTTTACGATAACAATATTAGTTGCCAGATGGCAGCACTATGGTAGCTGAATCCCGAAATATACCCACGTAACACGCAGGTTGTAAATTCAATAAAATCGTTATAAAGTGAGTATAAGAAATCATTTGAACCGATCGATTATATTATTATTGATTTGTATTTTTTCATTTACTAGGTACCTCTACAATAAAACATCATGTTGAATTACGTCTTTTGGTAATTTCCATCTGTAATCTAAAAGCAACCAAGAAAGTTTACCTCACTATTCAAAATTTAACATAATAAACAGATTACAAAAAAATTAAATAGGTATAGTAATCATTTTCCCTGACCAATTTATGAAAAACTACGAAAAAGAAGTACCTAATACACGAATAACACTTAATTTTAGATCACAATAATTATTAACAATTATAATTGTATTATGTAAAAGAAAATGAAAGCATATAAAAGGTACGAAAAATAAAATTTAGACTCTTCTCGTTGTACTTTGCTCCAACCATTGAGTAAAATTTGAGGTAAAATTATTGATGTAAAGCTGACATTTTTAGTTAATTAAATTTTTAGTCTGTCTTTTTAGCAAACGAAACTTATTTACAGAATGTGGGCAATCAATACCGTGAGGAATGTATCACAACAAGCATGGTCTATAGAGCATTGGTTGAAGATTTAGAAGATAAAGCAAAAATGATATGATATATTTGAAAATCAAAATTCAGCTTCTCCCATGCAAATCTGTTAATTGGGAAAAGCATTGTGTAATTATTAAGTCCTTGGGTGGACTTAAAAATATGTCCCCGTGGATGAGACATCCTGAATACCTGAATTGTTTTACAGATTCACTCTGTAATACGATTTATTGAATTACGTAGACATAAATTTAAAAAGAAAATGTTATACAATATTGGAAATGTTTTACATACCGGATTTTAATTGTTTATTTAATTAATTAATTAGTGTTGTCAAGTTGACTCATTATCAATTATTCATGAGAGGTTGAAGTATACATATAGAAATACAAATCCATTCGATAAAATTTAATAAGAACAAAATGAATATCTTAACGGTTGTGATTTTGTTAGTAACAGTCGGACTTTCTTGCCAGAATCCTGCGGTAAGTGCACCTAAAAATATTTTCGATTGATTGTAAGTTGTTTTTAAAAAACTAAATTATTCACGAATCTCGTTTTATCTTTTAAAATGATAAAATAATAATTAAAATTTAAACATTTTCGTACCAAAGCAATATTAGCAGAAAGCTCAATTTATTACGTTTTAAGTAATACTTGAAGATAATACACAAATTCAATTTTATTGAGCTTGACAAAAAAAGGTTTATTAGTTTTTGTTCACAATTAAGTATATTTGTTTTTAGAAATTAGTAAAAGCCGTTAAAAATTTCGCCGAGACCGGAAATGAATACGAAGCCAATTGCATGAAGGAAAACAACGCATCCGAAGAACTCGTACGTAGAGTCCATAACACCGGCCAAATAGCCGATGATCAAAATTTGAAATGTCACATCAAATGTATGCTGACAAAAACAAATATGATTGATTCCAAAGGATTGCTACAGATCGGTTACGTAAAAACGGTGGTGAAGATATCCGATCAAAATCTTTTAGACGATATTTTTGCAAATTGTCGAGAAATCGGCAGTCCAGATTCATGTCAAGCTGCTTATTTGACGACGATGTGTATATTTAAAGCTATTTTGATGTATTAAAAAATTAGAACATTTTAATTCAAATTTTATTCAGTAGATATAGAAACAGACGTTTGTATTTGCAATTATACAAAAACATATTTGAGTGATGTTTTATTGAAATGATTTACAGCAGCATGGTGCCGTGAAGGGTGTATTATATTCAAATTTGTTACTTTGGCCAATAAAAATTAAAATAGATTTCCGAAGAACGAAGTCATAAAAGAAGTAAAAGTTTTAAAAACATTCTTCTACCATGAATCGAACTAAATATGTAACAGCAAATTTGCATCCCTTTGCTTCTTTTTAAATTGTAAAAGTGTCACATTTATCTGCTAAAAACCCTTTGTTGACGATTAACCTTGTTATGGTTAAATTTACGAGCAAACCTTTGCAAAATTTCTTTTCAATTTATGTATGTTGACGCTAAAATATTAACATCCGAAAATTTCCCAATATAAAAAATTTTCTAGAAATAAAAAAGACCAAAAATATTTTTGTGTAGTATATAATTCCTTCGGGAAAAAGTTAACTCTTTGCCCCGTTACTTTACACCTGCAAATTATAGTAAGAAGAAATACCGCTATGCATGTGATTGTGCTTCAGACAATTTGAGTACCGAAACTTTTACTCATAAGAATTTTTTTGTATTGGTTTCGAATTTGAAAACAAGTTCAAACAATAGGATTACAAAATGCACAGTTATATGCCAGCTTCTGGTTTTTAGAATCCATGACAGTAGCTATTTTTATAAAGCTAAAAGTTAAATTTAGAAATAAGCCAACAAATTTTAAATGTCAAGAAGTAATTTTAACTATGCCGTGTGAACAATAATTGATATTACAAAAAGAAGAAAATAGCTAACGGTCCACTTTTATAAATGTGAAGCCTTTTGTAAAATCATTTATCGAGAAATTAGTTATTAATTTATAATAACCACGAAAAATTTGGTATAAATACATCTATCTCATTTTATGATCGGAGAGCCGAATTGAGGTTTGGTTTTCCTGACCACGGATGAAACAGAAGCACTTTTCTAATGACAGCTCGGTGAAACATAACTTATGTTTTATTCGCGATATTTTTCACCCTTTCTGGCAAGTTTGAAAAGAAAATATTTTTAAATTTCCACTTGATAAGTATAATTTTATAAGCAATTTTCCGAAAAAATTGTAAAGGTTACGTCGCCACTTAATCAAATATTAATAAGCATCCGGATATGTATACATGCAATGAACCAAAAAATAATATGAGGGTGCACTCGAACACGCAAATCAATTAATGGCCAATTAAAATTTATTACTAAAAAAATAATAATTTCTAATGTAAGTAGGTATTATTGATAACCTTTCATAAAATGTTTGGTTTAATGTCACGTCACCCAGTGATGGGTTTCACCTTTAAATCGATCAATTTAAGTGATACTAAAACACGAATTAAAATTATACGAAAACTTTCAAAGTATACCTACGTAGTATGTACGTACAAGGAACAATTGATTTTTTACTGTAATAAGTATTCTACCTAACTGTACTCTCCAGAAAAAATGTGGGCTTCTTTTAAAATAATGTAAAAAGGGTTAAAGTAATAAAAACGTGCCGCTATCTCTCTAGAGGAAAGTTCTAACTTGAAATATTTTCGGTGTACATTTTGGGTTTTTGCTACATAAATACTTTTTTTGTTCTTTTATGACTTCAATTTCCAAATTTTTAGGGTTGTAACTTCTAATTTAAATAACGGTAAAGCAACTTCTTAGAAATTTTTTGTAACAACGCACTCTTTCGCAATTTGTCGAGAAGGGTAAAATTGTATTGCTTTACGACCCACCTAATAAATATTCATAAAATTTAACAGTAACTCAAAACATATTACTTCTTAGCAAAAACACTTTCAACAAATTTTATCCCATGCTCGTTTATCGTTAAATAAATAAAACAGAACTGACCTGGTATAACAAAACATTTGTTGTACTCAAACATTTCCTTAGATTATTATATTTCTGATTCGACTAAAATACAAAAAAAAATATCCTATATAAATAAAAACGTTTATTTTTAAATTTAAAAAGATTAGAAAGTTGGCGACTCTAAGATAATTTTTGTTTATCCACATTACAAATTTGAGTTTTTCAAAAAGAGATAAATAAAATTATTGAAAAATACTAACTGGTTCGAATTAGTTAAAATACTATCTATGATATAATTTTGTTTACACGATGACTACAGTGAAGATAATTTCTGGTCGGTTTAAAATTTAAAAAAAATTAAGGAATTATAAATTTGTAAATTTTGCAAAACTTATTTGAACATAAGAAAACTAAAATTGGTGGGGGGGGGGGTATTCCTACATTCTAATTTTCGAATAATGTGGTATTTCAATAAAGTGCTTACATAAAAAAGTGTTGAAATATTGTGTAATGCTACCATTATTTAAATTTCTGTAACGTCCCGTAAATAAATGACATAAAACACAAATTATACTCTTGCTAGTTTTCTTGTAGAAATAAAGCAGGGCTTTAGCTAATTATCTTGGGTGATAATTACCTTGACTCCTGGGTCCTGGGTGGGTAATCTACATAAGGACGCATCCGAACGAGAGGAGAAGGGGAGTATTAATCCCATCATCCTTGCAAATTAATACAGTGAATCAGCAAATGAATGTTAAGGCCGTGTGACATTTGTGACAAGTGTCACGGGGCCTTTAAACATAAAAGAATGCAGAAATTTTTTAAAAGCTTAGAAATTTGGATAATTAAGCAATAAAAAAGCACAAAAGCATCAGTAAACCTGGAATAAGCATTACATATAAAACAATAAACTCATAAATATTTGGAAAAATATTAAAAATGTGAAAATATTTAAACAAATTGATAAAACTTATTTTTCGTAAAGGCACAATAATCTTTAAAATAGTTTTTTCTGGTTTCGAGAAAATGAATCAGGGAAATTTTGTTTTCCGGATAGTTTTAAAATGCTGCAGGTTCCACTAGAAGGAATCTTATCTTCTCCATCTCAAATTATTAAACCATCGATGGCCTCAGATTAGCTTTCATACCTTGCGATGTATGAAATCCATTATAGTCTCCCCACATTACGTTCGGTCATAATATCGTTTCAATACTGCCCTTCTCATGTTTTGGTCATTGTTTTCAAAAGTTAGTATTTACTCAAATATAAATAAACAAAAACAACATTAACCCTTGATATAAAATTACAAAATGTGATACATCAAATTTATATTTTAATTATTTTTAGTCCCACATTATTTGTTTATCGCCACAAAAATAAATTTCGTACGTCACACATTTACAAAAATTCGAATAAAGCTTCCCTAATATGGACTTCCACAATATTGTAAATAAAAAAATGCTTAGGATGAAACAAGCGCAAATTTAAAATAGAAATATAAATTACGCAGTAATGACGTTAAAATTTTGATACTATTATGTATTATAAATTTAAGCCCTACCTGAGCAGAACTTAATTTACTGCAAACCAATACATCTGTCAAGCTCTAAATCTAAGGAGTCCACCCCCACAATGACTCACGGGCAGTAGATCCTAGGCACGGGGTGAGAAAAACGTGCAGGGAAAACGGGATTCTGAGGGTGAGATGTACAACCCTCGCATCTCGCAGCCATTTTAGATTTTATTACCGTTCGATACTAAAACATATCGGAGACTGTCATTTGATATTGGAGGGTGGTCGACTTTGAGTTATATTGCGATGGGGTTGTTTTTTCTTTTGTTCGCCGACTTAGAATAACACGTTCATAAATCATCAACTTTTTTGGCAGTTCCTATTAAATTACTTATCTTTTTTTTTCATATAAAAACAAATAAAAAAACAATTCCTTATTTAATATAAGAAAATTATGATAACTTTAGGTGTAATATTAGCCCACTCGTCGGTGTGCAATATTTGATTTCTTATTTATTTATTATCGGAACGCTTTTATCTGTAGTAAATGGAAACCTTAAATTTTTATTTCAACAAATCCTTCATAATATAAAAAATCGGTTTACGATGCCATGAAGCCAACCATATTCGGATTGTAAACTTCAAACTAATGGTTTCAAACTTTTTGAAAAAAAAAATGGGTTGAGTTTTTGTTGCGACTTGGTAAAAGCAAAAAATTGTGTAGAGAATTTCATTTTTTCAAGACACAAAAAGGATTAGAGCCCATTTCAGAAGAAAATTGAAAAAAAACATCGGTAAAAGATAATTTGTTTGTTGTGTATTTCCTTTTACAAACCAAAGGAAACTGTCACTGATGCTTGGTTATTAAAACCACAAAACGTAAAAAATGTTGTTACAAACAAAATTTAATGACTTAAAAATTATGAAAGTAAAGATTCTGCATCAAACAATAGAAAAAGAAAGTTGCAGATTTGAGTATGCAAATTTTTAAATATTTCTAGACATTTTTAAACGGGACAACCGTTCCTATTTTAACAAAAGCTTTTTACGACCAGCTTGGTCCAATTTTGCGCAAGACATTTTTTGGGTAATAAGTGCCTTTATTACGTATTATGAACTTGAAAGGAATTCTTTTTACCTAAAAAGTGAAACTGTCCTATAGTAAAAACTTTCGTTTGTTAGATTTTGTAAAATATTGCGCTACCGAATGTCCTTTATAATTATTGGTTTATGGTCACTCGAATGGTCGTGCCGACCATCCATTGTGTTAAAAAGTGCCAAAATAAATTGTCGATTTCGGATAAATTAAACACAGTTACTTTTTTGAACTATTGAACATTGCACACAAAATTTAATAACATGGTCAACTTAGGTTATAAATATTTTTTATTAGATAGTAATAAAGCAAGAAGTGAGTATTTTATAGAGCTTTTCATTTCATAATAAAAAATGAACGGAAAGCCAATTTTTCATCAGTTTTATTTATAAGTTAATCAAGGCGAGTGATCAAAAATCATAGATTGTGATGCGACCACTTACCTCGATTAATTCATCAATAAATTGAAATCAAACGTCATAACAGTAATTTCGTTATCAAAAAGTTAGGCCTGATGGTAAGACTATCCCGGTTGCATTTTAAAAAATATCGTTTTTTTTTTTTATAACAAAACGTCCCTTTTACGAGCATGTGTAACACAAAATCTTTCTTCTACGAATTCGTTTTAACTGAATGGATCCACTAAAAATCGATGTCATTTGAAAGATTAAGTGACCAACTGGACAAAAAAATTAATGTTTACAAATGGATTTATGACAAAGACTTTTTGAACCGCCTTTTACATCTTTTTGTATACAGAATATGTTTAAGGACCACATTTTTTAAGGAAAAAGTCGAAATTGACCATGAGTGTAGCCGACATGTGCTGATTTAAGGAAATGGGAGTGTTAAAACAACATTTTTTGCATCTTCAAAATTCGAAACACAATGTTTAAAAAATTTTCGCATTGCCTGTAGCAACTAACCAGGAAATAAGTCACTCGATCTCTTTTAGATAACTATAAATCATGCATTAATTTTGCGCCAAAACATTCTCTTCACAAATTTTCAGAAATCCGTATCGCCAATACATTAATCTATTTCTTGATTTCAATGACCATAACGTTCTAGTTTTGCAGATGGTTTCCATCCGTCTAATTAAGGGTTCTAAAACATTTTTTTTAAATTTCAATTTTTCCAATAAAAATTATCGAATCGATAAATGACGAGACACATCCTGTAGTTAAAACGCAAGCTTTCTTTTAAAAATATTTACCCCGTAAGTAAATGAGTAATTTGCATTCCATTATGAAGACGGGTCGACCTTAAAATAGCTTATTACTTAATAATGAGGCAAGTTAAATAATTTTTTCTAACGCAAAAGATCAAATTTCAAATGCGGCAGTAAAAAGCTATGTCCGTCTAAGCACATCCTCTTCCTATAGAAACATGTGGAACGCTACCCCTAATCTTAGGGTGGATTTCTACGTTTTTTGTACAAGTCACTGACATTGCTACCACTGCGATGACTGCGCATAGTCTTCACACTTATACGGTTACATGTCGTTGAAAATTAACAAATTTATTACGTTACGAAAGTATTTTGGAATAATTAACTATAAAAAGCAAATTAAAAATATATTTGAAATTTTTAAGTACCAACCGAAAATAGAAAATTATCTACGTAATTATTAAGTTATTCAAAAATGTATTCTTGTAAATAATAACTTCCATAATGGGCATATAATTAAATACAAAGTACTTTTAAAAACAGTCGGAAGTGTAAAAAAAATGTCCAAAAATTTAAGAATCTAAAAAGTGAATTTTTTCGTTTTCTATTTTGTTGTCGCTCTAGCAAAATATTTTTTCAAGTTTTTTCAATTACCAGAACAAGAAAACCCAATTTAATTTTCCAGTCATAATAATAATTATGTTTGAAAAATTATACAAGAATAAAAATTAACCAGAAATACAGGAATGATTATAAAGTTGTACTACACGAATGACGAATCAATTAATAACAATAAATTAATAATTAAATTTTAATTAATTTAATAATTGATGATATAGCAAAATCATTTAAAAATTTTCTTCTTCAAGTGCCTATCCGATTTCGGATGTTAGCGATCCTCCTGGCTAAGCCAAGAAGACTTTACTAGGGAAATGTTAATGGGGTGGTTTCCCGTTGCCTTCCCCATAGTCCACAGATTGATTGTGGACTTTTTAGATCACAGCACATATCCGACGCAATCAGGATTAGAACCGCGGTTTCTCGCGCTTTAGTCCACCCGTGTTTGATTTACGCCAGACTTCTGGTCTGGTTTTAAATAATAAATAATACAAAATAACACAAAATGCCTTAAAATACAACGGGACAACGTCCAAGCGCGCCAACGATTTCTAACCAAATGAACGAAATTATTCGTTAATAAATACATGCGTAGATAAATTTATAGCGTTTACGCAATGTTGTGTTAAGAAATGATGTGGTTAGTAAGAAAGTTTAAAAATACTCATAGGTATATTACATAAAAATTTCTAATTAAATATATTTACCCCATATTCAAACATACTAAAAACAACTACATTCTATATAATGGGGTGATTTTTCAATCATCCGCCTAAAAAATTATACTTTTCCTATCTCGTAGCGTAAATAGCTTCTAATATACAAATTTTATGCGAATATATTTTCTTCTTCCTTGGCCTTTCTTCTTGGTCTCCGACATGATATAGCAAAATCATTTAAAAATTTTAATAAAAGTAAATATTTTATTATTATCTAGTTTATTTTCTTCAAGGTAGCTTAACGCATACGTTATATTGCTATAGAAATAAGCGATTCGATTTGAGTTGTTTTACATAGTGTGTCGCACTTTCTTACTTAATTAACTGTATCGAAATAAAAAATGTATATAATTTAGTTGACAACGTAAATATTAAAGAGTATTCTGGAAAACTTAAAAAATGCAGCGGGATCTAAAATTTTAAGGTTAAACCTATTAAAAATTAATTAAACGTGATTATCTTAACCATACAAACTACTTTGATCCTTTTAATCACCAGAATAAGCAAGTTTGAGGCAGGGCTTTATAATGATGTATAAGGGGAGTTTTGGGTGTTTAAACTCCCCATGGCATAATTAATTATAAAGAATTATTATTAATATTAAAAAAAAATATTTTTATTATTATTATTGTGTTCCCACCCCACATGACCCCCCTCCCCCATAACCAATGTCTAGCGAAGGGCCTACTTTGAGGATACCTTATAAAAATACAGTATATTAATATTATTTAACATGAGTATTATTATTTTTCGTCCTTATAAGTGAAAATTCTTGTGTTAATTTCAATAGGCCTCAAATGAAAAAATTGTAGACAACTATTAATTTAAAAATTTAGGCCTCAATAATGACATATAAAGTAATAACTCTAAAACCGTGAGCTTAAAATGTAGGTATATTTATCGAATAAATTAGATATTTACAAATTAAAGAAAAAAAGATTAACTGAATATCTAATGACTTTGAACAATAAACTAGAAAATAACTGCAAATCTGGGAAACGAAAATGGCTTTTAAATTAATTGTTTGAAAATTTGAGTTTTTGCAATTAAACAAAAAAACGCTTTGAACTTTGACTATTAGTAACAATAACCCAAGAACTAAAAGTTTCAAAATACAACATTATTTTAAAAATTTTAATAGTCTATTAATAAAAAATTAAGGCTTCAATAATTATTAAATAATACAGATTTGGCAATATCCGAGAATAAAACTAAAACTGTGCTGCGAAAAATATGTCATTTTCAATTTTTCAGTAAATCAGCCTTAAAAAAATCGAAATAATATGTCAAGTTTTAATTAATTATTTAATTAGTGATTAATGTAAATTGAGCAAATTGAGTAAAAGTGACGAAATCGAATAACTTGTTTTTTGTAATAACATATTTTATTTTATTACAGATTTTGTACTAAACTTCAGGAAGTGATTCCGCTTATAAAGAGTGTCCCGAAATTCACGCAAGATTTGAATTTTTTTGTGCGGTAAAGTGTTGCCAACAATAAAAAGGTGTTCAAGGTTATTAAAAATGGAGCGCTGCATAGAAAAACAACGCGTTTTTATTTCTGAGCAATATTTTAAAAATAATGAAGAGTTGTCGCATTTTTGGGGTTTAGAAAATCCAGGAGAAACAAATTGTATTCACAACATGTCACTGTTTAGTGCAGATTTTGGACTGAAAGCATTGTAGGACCATTGTTCTTGGAAAATGCGACTGGTCAGCCAATAACAGTTAATGGTGCTCGCTATCGTGACATAATTAACCAGTTTTTTTTAACCTAAATTGTAAGATATGGATGTGGACGACATGTGGTTTCAACAAGACGATGCCACATACCATACAGCCAGAGAAACAATTTAATTACCACATGAGTCATTTCCTGGTCCTGTAATTTCCCATTTTGGTGATCAAAATTATTGGCCTCCCAGATCATGCGATTTGATGCGATTTAACGCCGTTGCATTTTTTCTTTGGGTTTTTTTAAGTCTAAGGTTTATATCAACAAACCCACGACCATCCACGCCTTGAAGAAGGAAATTGAGCGCTGTATCAACGAAATTCAGCCACATTTATGCAAAGCGGTCATGGAAAAGTTCAACAACAGAGTGAGGTCAAACTTTCTTATGACCAAGTCTCCATGCTTCGAAGTGCACATTAAGCCGGCGGTCCCCCTGAGTTGACGAATTGCCACAGTTAACACAAACAGGGCTACAGGCACATCTGAAGGCTAGCCTAATTAAGCTGTTACCGGATATAAAACAACTATAGTCCAAAAATCGATCTGTGGACTACAATCAATAAAAAATTTACAATTTTTAATTATAAACCTGTGTTTTCTATTAAAATTACATCTTGCGTGAATTTTGGGACACTCTTTAACAATAAAGCAAAAGCAAACCTTCATTCGTAGTCCTGGTTCAATTCGATATTAACAATAATATAATATTTTATAGGCGCGTTTCTGATTGGTTCGTTTGATTACCATCAACAAGAAAGTTTACCAGCCTAAAATAAGTTTATGACCTACGAAAAAGGTATTAAAATCTAGAAAATCAAAATGTGTTTTCCACTTTGGTGGCTCTGTTTAGTTCAAACTAAAATTTTCCGCTAATAAAATATTTAAATTGCTAGTTTTTTAATTAATTTAGAAACAAAAGATCAAAAAATATAAAAATTATTATTATTTACTAATTAATTGCGAACTAATTTCTCAATTTTTTATACGTCGCACCTTTAGTTATTAATGCTTTTACACTAGCAGAAAAAATATAACGTTTATGTAAATCTATTAGCATAATCACTATAATAATAATAGAAGTGTGCGGACACATTTTTCAAATCGGAAGTAAAATTCTAAGAAGACGAAGTTATATTTATTTTTTTGTTATTTTTGGATTTTCGGTATTCAAATTTTTGCCTTTTGGTTAAAACTGTCACCATGATGGAAATCTGGCAGATGTATTATTTTAAGCATATGTTTGTTCCATTTCGATACATTTTTACACTTAACATGAAAGATACAAGTTGCTTTTACGATTGAGACAAATCGATACCTTAAAAAGATAATTTTCTAACAACTTAATTTTTTTCTTGTAGGAAATAAAATTATTACTTGTTATAATAATTTGAAATACGAAAACCCTCTCTCTTCCCTTTCAGCCCCAATATTTCGTAATAGTTTGTGGCTATTATTTTATAAAGCGTTTCTAAACCCAAAAGTCCACTTGTACTAATACGAAATATTCGATTCAACATAATACACATTATAACAGCTGGAATATAGAGAAAATGGTTAATTTTAACAATTGTAATATAATAACACTTTGGGATTAAGTAAACGTAAACGTATTTATGAAAATCTGTCATACAAATCAGGAAATAGCTTTTGCGGACATCCTGCACATCTATTAATACATAAAGTGACCACTGTCCGTCCAGATTTTGAAGAATAAATAAGTAATCGAAATTGTAAAGCGGGGGTGTAACCTCTTCTCTTGTATTTACAACCCACAAAAGGAACGAAATGTGGTGTTGTGCTATTTCGCACTACCCAAAATCGGATTCTCAAAATTTGCAAAATTTTATTTTACAAAATTTAATATCGATTAAGATACTTTGGGTTTGTACAAACAATTTTAAAATCATTTATTATATCCGATCGAGCGAGGGTTTCAATTGTAAATAAAAATATCATTAATATAAGAATGTTGACTCAATTAAATTATATTTAATAAAATCAATTTTGAATTGGGACTTTTTTCGAACATACTATTTTCTCATTTTAATTAACAAAATGGGATTATTTGGAATATTGTAAAACCGATAAGTTATGATAATTAATGCAAAATTGTGCATTGTGAACATTTCGTTTGCACTTCTGTGAACAATAAAAATGGGAGCGGTTGTGAAGATTTTATAAAAGTATTGAAAAATTACCGACGTGTTTATCTACGCTACAATTACTAGGGAGCAAACATTTAACCCTAGGCCGTTTAGTACAAAGCAAAAATAGTTAGAGAACAAGAGAAAGGGCAGGAATAAAATTTTGCATGATAAAGTTTACCTTTAAAACTTTTGTCACATTGACCAAGGGTCACTTTTTCAATAAAATAAGGCGGTATAAATCAAGTATTGGCTTTTGTATTTTTGACCTGTGCGGTTGACTTTTGGCCTACATCTGTTCTTGCCTACTGGTAATAAATTGGCTTCGCTCTAATGTAGAGTTAGGATAATCCTATTTTAAATTGTTCTATTGTAATCTTAATGTGCAAGTCTTTTTCGATACACATTCTCCAAAAATTTTGCTCCGGAAGCTTGGAAATATTGTCAAATTTCATTTCCCACACCACAACCAACGAACGCTGCAATTTAATTATTAGTACAAAATTTATCTCATAAATTACAATGAACGTCAGAAGTAAACTTTTTAAACAAACGAGTAATTTCTCTGACACCACACATATATGGGTATCACTGTTAAATAAATCTTATCATTAATTTACCAGTTGTTTTTATCTCTCTATCTCGTAATTATATTGTTTTGTAAAGAAAAAAGGAAACTACCCCTATCGTGGTTCAAGTGCAGGGGTCAAATAATTATTTTATTTATTTTGGCTACTATACTTTCAGTTGGTCATAATCAACTTTCCCATGCAAAAATAAGGGTTGGCTAAATTAATTTTGAATGTCCCCAAATATAGAACTTTCCGATCGTATAAATCACAGTTTACACTGGAAAGATTTTAAAAAGAACGTCGTTAACTTTTTGTTTTCAATATCCTGTCCAACCAACCACACGATGTCCAGATAAAAACAGGATGTGATCGACTCGAATCCCATGAGTCTGGTACTCGTTAGAAGCTACTTGGTTTTAAAAGGCTCTCTGCTTGTTAGTGCATTTGTAATGGCGAGGTGTCGGAAGCTTCAAATTCTTCCCATTTTTGGTATGTACGAAATGTGGAAGTGTTTCGATAATAAACCTTCACATACCGGTAGTTCACAAAAATGGCAATGAATCATTTATTTTCTGTCCAACTTAGCAGTGACAGATCAAAAGTCGATACCATGACTGCGTCACGGCGCGAATCCAAACGGGCCATCGCATCGTGTGAGAATTTCTTTGATTGTTGTAACCCTTCCAAACCTAAAAGAAAATTATTAAAAATAAGGAAAAGTGGGTTTTTTAAATTTTAAAAGTAATCAACTTGAATAATAAAATTTAATACTACTTGACGAAGTTGACAAGTTATCATAATATTTTGAATACACTTATAGATTTCTATTCTCTTCACAAGTGCTTCATAAAGTGCGAGAGATCGTAGGTCAGCATCGGGCGTGCCTAATGAGACACACATTTAACTTACGAAGCTACCGTTTTCATTCACCGCACTGCGATATTGGTTCTTACGGAACGGGATCATAAAGCCCTATGGCTTTCAAGGTGCAAGCTTTCGAGTACGGAATTCTGTCAAGCAGCTATATCTCAATAGCACGTGCTTATTCAAGTTAACTTCCACGTGAGGGTTAATTGATAAAGATGAAAGAAAAGTTTTAAAATACCAATTTTCGTCGCATAAACAATTATCTTAGAATAAATCAGACTATTATTAAAAATAAGAAATGTAAAATTAATTAATATCACTTCATAATTATAAAATAAAATCATGTCTTTTTTGAATCGGCAACTACTGATTCTGCTATTTTGTACGATAATGCATAATTATATAAGTAAATAATAAATTAAACATTGACATCAAATAAATTTTGCTAATATAGCTTTTAAATTTTGATTAAATAGAATCAAAAATTAAATTTTTCTCGGCCTCAAAGAAGCTAAAATACTTTAAAGTAACATCATTCATCATGCACCATTCAATTTTTTACGTTTCATTTTCACCTTGCAAAGGAATTTGTATTATTTGCAAAAAATATAAAAATGTCTTTATTTTTTCAATGTTAAATAAAGATAAAAAATCTTCCCCTAACACCTATCCGCATAGGTACCGACGTGACCTGTTTTTTATGGGGGTTCTTTTTTTGTGGTGTGTAAAGCATTTAGTAACCTACTTATTGATTTGATCCCTAAAAGTCATTTTTTATTCTAGTTTCTCACCCTTAAAATTCGGTATCGCACCCCACTAAATCTGCCATAAAAAAGGTGAAAAATGAACGCAAAGAAATTGTTTACCATAGCAAATACCTGTAGAGGTTCCTCAAGTCAGGTGAATTGTTTAATAATTATGGATAGGAATTCTTTTTTAAACATTCCTAAATAAGGAATCACCGAATCAAATTCAAGATTGTACAAAATTTAAACCCTTTCTGTTCCTCGCGCACTACGTTACTGTTTGTTGAAAATAAATTAAGGAATAGATTTCACAGTAAGATATTATCCACCGGAAGTGAAGTGGTAATTGATTATCTAATGGTGGGTTTCGACGCTCAAATATTTTACTTCAATTCAAATCAATTGAATCGTAATTAAGTTATTCTTAGTAAACATTTTAAAAAATATTACCTACTACAGAACAAAGGATTTAAACAAATTTTTAAATTCGAAATATCGAAAATTTTTAGTTACCTACCTAAAATAAATAAAATTCAAGTGTCAAATTTACTTTCAAGCATCCGCCTGTACTTTTTCGTACAATACAAAAGGTTTTTGCATGATGTATGCAGAAGAGAACCACAGCTGCCCAAAGGTATAGAGTTACTTTAAATCTGTACCTAAAGGGATGAGTGACCCTTTCGTATTTTTTCCACATAGTTACAATTTTTCACAAAAATAGCCGAGCTGTCTTTTTATGCAAGTCAGGTAATATTGATGCATGTGAAAAAATATTTTGTACCTGAAAGAGAATTTTTTTTAAATAACAAAACTAAATAAAATACCCTTTCAAGTAATCACAAGATTTAAACATTTTTTCGACTCTTCGTTTCGAAACTAGAAAAATAAAAATAAAGTGAATCTTTTAAAATAGTCAAAACATCGAACGGCGATGCACTTTGATTTTTTTGATACAATTCAAGATAAGAAATTGCTTTATTTTTATTATGCTTGTTTATTAACTTTTAATGTTTGTTTTTTAACAATTTTTCTATTTTAAGGATACCACATTATTTTATCAACATTTTTTGTTTAAACGCATTATCGGACATCCGCACCCTTAGATTGTGTTATCATTTTTGTATTATTTGCCCAGCAAAATCAAAGACGGTTTCGTCGAAAAACAAAATTTTATTTTTAGATAAAATTTTTGTTTTCAGGTAATTTTATTGGTTAAAAAGTAATCTGACAAAAATGACCATATTTGAAATACTTCTATATTCGATTGACATGTGGAATACGAGCAGATGACGAAGCTTTTTTGACGTAAACAACAAAATAGCAAAGGGTAGAGCTGCACATAGCGGCGATTCGAGAGGGTGGCTTCGTGTCCAGCATATACGGCCAATAGCTGCCAGCCGAGGGTGAATACTCATTTATTTTGTAGGGGTGAAAAAATAAAACTAGAAAACTAACAAACAGTACAGCACCCACCAACAATTTCTACAAAGATGCGAATATTTTAGTTAGTAACAATAAAAATTTCTCAACATTTACTTTAAAAATTCTAGGAAGCTTTTAATTGAAGCCGGAAAGTGAAACCATTCTTTCGCCTTCTTCGATCAGAAAATGCTTCCACTTAATAAATGAATTTCTTCTATCCCACCTCTCGCTTAAACTGATATAAATTAGTATTTATTATTATAGAAATTATTAGAAAAAACAAAAAAATTCAAAAAGAAATACGATATTTTAAACCACCTATCAATTTCAAAAAGACGTCGACGTTGGTTGATTATTAATTTGGTTTGTAGTAAAAAATTTTTGCTTTTTATAAAATTAAATGTAACAGAACTACGTTTTTTTTCTATTTCAAGCTCGATCCGACCCAAAAGTTTTTCAGTTCATAGCATTGTAAATTGACATAATTTGGCCAAATAAAAAATAAACAATTTAGTTTATTTTGAATTCAAAATTGGGGACTAGAACTTTGTATGACGCTCAGATAATTTGGAAAATTTTAAAATTCAAGCCGATTTCAAATTCCTCCCTCGTGGATATATAGTACCAATTAAAATTCAATTGTGTGACCTTGAGAAAAAGGGTCTCAATTAAGCTGATTAAAAATTAATTGCAGTAACGTATCAATTAAAATTTATTTAAGTTTAATTTAAATTTAAATCAATTAAAATTCTAATGCCCGGTTTCATAAAACTTTTAAAAACGCGTTAAATTTAACTAACCCAATAGAAAACGTCCGTTGGTACTAATAGACAAATAGAATACATCCGTTAACTTCAACGGCTTGTTAAAAGTTTTATGAAATTAGGAGTAAAGAGGTAAATTTAAAATGACAATAATTACTAACAAAAAAATTGAAAAGCAATTTTTAGTAACTAAAAATTTCAAGTTTTATTACTAATAGTCGCAAATTTATCTTCAGATTCATAATTGGATTACTTTGATCTAACAAATAAAAAAGCACAATTCAAAAATTAATTCTGTTAAATTTACTTAACTTATCTAAAATCCATTATATTACTATAAAAATTATCAATAATTATGGTTGATAATTAATATTTACACAATACTCATTATACACATTAAATATTTAAAAACTTATCAGGTCAAAACGAAAATTCAATTTTTTGGACCGAGCGACCCTCGAAAAGTTATCGATGCAGTGAAAGAAAGATATCGTGATAATCAGGTAAGAATTTTCAAAATTTAACAATTCTATCAATTGTTTTTATAAAAACTTTTTATTTTTTTATCCAATTCTACTCAAAGGCTTTAAAGAAAATTATCAAATGAAAAATTAATGTTAAAACAAATATTTTAGAAAATTGATTTTTTATCTTTATCAAATTTATCTTTTTGTTTAAAAATGGAAATGCATCGATACCTTATTAATTGTTTTCTATGAAAAAAATGTGGATGAAAAACGTGGTAGGGATAACCAATAATAAGGGTGGGGAATTGGTGGTATATTGAAGGGATTTTGTATCCAGCTTTTTCTTTCAGTTGCTTTCCAAACTTTTGTGGGTGAAGTTCGGCAATTTTGAAATTTGATTTTAAAAATTCGAATTAAGTGTCAAAAAGTGTCTATGAGGATTATTAATTATTAAAACGGTAATTTATTTTAAAAATTTGAATTAAGTCTTTTAGTTTACTTGCCCGTTGCATTTTTCTAATAAAAATTTGTTTTAATTTTTTAGCTAGTTTTGTTGACAAAATGAAAGGAGATACAGCGATTGTTACCGATGTCAATTCTTGTAGTATGCAAACAACCATGTATGCAAATCCGTATAGCTACCATTCAATGACTGTAGAAAAATTAAATTATTTGAATCCATCAAATTATCAAATGCAGCCGACAGTTATTCCGGTAAGTTCACTTTCCTTTTAAAATTAATTTATTTTTTTGAATAGATTTTAATATTTAATAATCAAATCAAGAATTTTGTTTTTATTGTTTAATTAACTTTTTAATTTTAAAATTTTATTGTAACGGTAATAATTATTATTATCTAAATTTTTATGGTATCTTTTATGTATTATTTTTTAATTAATAAGAGAATGTTTAATTTTAGAAACAAGAACCAATGGAAGAGGATAGACACGATTCTGGTTTTCATTCCTCTTCGCCTGGCAGTGAAAATAGTACCGATGGAAAACATTTCAAACAATTTACACCAAATGTTCCTACGAGATACGAAGCTAACCCCTTTCAATTAAAACAAGAAATTCCTGTACAAGAAAAGTCAACAGATGCTTCTGCCAAATTTCAATTTGACCATGATAGTTTTGAGAACAATCGTCACGAAAGTAATTATGAATTGAATAATCCATTACAACGTCTTCAAGCCAGCTTAGATAAAAATAATTTTTCGCCTAACATGTCCCCTCGAAGTAGCGAACATTCTGGAGATGATGATAAAAAGTCTGATTATGAAAATAAGGAATACGACGAAACCGATACGCCGAGAGTTAATTCCCATGGAAAAATAAAAACATTTAAATGCAAATATTGTAACTACATCGGTATTACCAAACACGCTTATTGGGAGCACTTGAAGATCCACATAAAAGAAGATAAACGTTTGAGTTGCCAAGCGTGTGGTTTCATCACCGAATATAAACACCATCTTGAATATCACATGCGTAACCACGATGGGTCCAAGCCGTTCAAATGTACCAAGTGCTCATACTCTTGCGTCAACAAATCCATGTTGAGTTCGCATATGAAGTCCCACTCCAATATTTATCAATACCGCTGTGCCAATTGCAGTTATGCAACAAAATACTGTCATTCCTTAAAATTGCATCTACGCAAATACGACCATAAGCCGGACATCGTGTTAAACGCCGACGGAACTCCAAATCCATTACCGATTATCGACGTTTATGGAACTCGTCGTGGACCAAAACAAAAGTCATCGGTTCCATCCGAACAATCTCCAATTCCAAACAACGCCTGGCAAAATCCGCTAGCTCAATTGATGATGAATCCGATGCAACTACCTTTCCCGTATCATCTTCTCGCTAATTTACCCAACGATCCTAACAAAAGTTTTCTTCCTACAATTATTGAAAGCTTAAACAAACAATTAGAAAATACTTTGCACCAAGAAGAAAACTTAGAAGAAGATAGTGTTACGAACGATTCTCAAGATGAAATTCAGCAAGAAGACGAACCACAAGTAGAGCAACAACTAGTGGTCGAATCATTGCCAAACGAACAAGTTGGAGTTCTCGACTTGAGCGTAAATTCAAAACCAATTATAACTAAAACTCATCGTCGTAAAGGGCCGGCGTACAAATTGAAAGATTTGCGCTTTAACAACGAAAGCTCTGGCGAAGAATCGGAAAATTCCGATGTTAGCGAAAAACCTCCATCCAATACACCACCTCCTTCTAAAATGGAAGATGAAATTACCGAAAAAAATAATAACGACAAAAGTAAAGAGAATAACAACAACGACAGCGAGAAAAGTTATTCTTGTCAGTTTTGTAGTATCAACTTTGGCGATATGGCTATGTATACCATGCACATGGGTTATCATGGATTCAAAGATCCGTATACTTGCAATATGTGTGGAGAACATTGTAAAGATAGACTTGCATTTTACTTACACATCATAAGAGATGCACACAAATAAAAAAATATATATAACTAAGCAATGAGATGCAATAACTCGCACAATTTGTTGTGATCGTTACCAAATGAAAAATTGGATGGTTAAAGATTGACTGAAAAAAAAGAGACAATTTCGCGACTTAACGGAATTGAATTGAATTCGAGGGTGGGCCCAAAGAAGTTTTTCTCCGGTCGCTCTTCGCGATTGAAAGGCTGTCTCAAATCCTTTGTGAATTTTGTATTATTCAATACAACTTCTTTTAGTATTTTAAGTTTTTGCGTTCTTCCACCAAACTCAAAATCTTAAAGAACTTGTAATAATAATAGCAGAAATATTATTTAAATCGATGATTCTAAATTTTATGTTATTCAAATTTTACGGATATACGGAACAACTTTTTTAATCGATTTAAATATTTTTCTCTTATTATATTAACTACTGGTTTTGTAACATTCAATATTTTTGGGTAATACTTTAACTTTTTGTAGAATTCGAACAAAATTTTTTAGCACTGTCAAGTAATTTTTAAGGTTTTCGAATAATAATGATAATTAATTTATTTAAAATTATAAAATTAGCATTTCTAGTCAATTAATGATTTTTGTCGTTAATTTCGTGTATATTTTTAATTGTACATACATTTTTAACTTGGACTGAATGATAGAAAATAAAAAATCTATCCATTTTTATTTAAGATAAATTATTAAAATTTTGTTTATTGTGTATATTGTTGTACATTTTTAATCACTACGTGTATGTAAAGTCAAATTAAATAAAATTCTATTTATCTTTTATGTGTTTTTCTTTTAATTTAAAAGCTTAAAATATATCACAACAATATTCAATGATCCATCGGTTTATCAAAAGACGTTGAAAACCTTTTGATTTCTAGGAAAATTTCAATTAATTAGGATAATGTTTTAAAATTCACAAAATATTATCGATCAAAACCTTAAAAAAATTGGTAGAGTAATAATTAGTATAGGTACCAATAATATAACTTGTTCAAAGGCAATTTATTCTGGCTCCCGTCCTGTAATTTTCCAAAAATTGTTAAAATATTAAAATCTTATCTATAAATCAAAGTAAACTTTTTAAAGATGTTCTTAAATATTAATTACAATATTATTTAAATAAGTATTTTTCTAATGAACCTAATTTCTTCCTTATCACCTGCTCAACCATAAGTTTGCAGTTAAGAAAAACATTTTTCTTTGAAGTGTGCATCCATGCCCCCTATTTCATTCATATGAAAAAAACTAACAAAAAAAATTTCGTGTGTGTACAGCAAAGTGTGGTTGACTGTGGCCCCTCTTATAATGTTTCCTTTTTTGAGTAAACTTTGTGAACGCATCTGGGAGATTCTTTTTCAGAACCTCTTAGTTACTTCCGCCTGATGTGACAAAACTCGACATTTGACCCCCTCAGCACGTGGATCTATCCGATCTTGATGTTTTCACATTACCACCAATAACGCCCCAGTATATTTAGTGCAACATAAAACTGTTTGTTAAATGTCGCTATCCTTAATTAAATAAATGCAATTTAAAAATATTTAATAAACGAATCAATCATTTTGAAAATACCTGAGCACATGACAAGAGTAGAACCGCCGAAGCCCGCCCAATTCCTTCGATAATAATTATAGATTTTCTGCAACACCATCTGGAATTGTTTTTCGCAAAAAATGTGTCTATTTTGTTATTAAATTTGACACATTAAAATAGTATTAATGCAAAATGTACAAATCTGGCTTATACGCAGTGATGCTGGAATAAGTAATTATTTTGCTCACCCTCGCAACTGACCACTGGTCAGTATGACTCATTTCGCATTTTCTCATTACAAAAATTCCGATTTCTACCCTAAAGGTTCCCCAGTCTACAAAACACAATTTTGTATTAATTCAACAATACTTCATCCCACAGTAGAAATAAGAAATATGGCGGTCACTTTGTTGTAAGTACGATAAATAAATGATATTTATTCGGGGGTGTGAAATGAAGGGTGCACAAAAATAACCGGACATAAGGTCATATCGATTGTATTCTCTTGTTTTGTTCCGAATTTTCTCAGACTGACCATACATAATAAAACCATTAGCTCAATTCCCAAGTACCATTTTTCTCTGCTTACATCAGCATAAAAAGTTGCACCGCTACGGAAAATTAAATTTTTATCGTGCAATACTTCAAAATCAAGTAGGTAGATAATTAATTACATATTAAGTACCCGTGATATTAACACATAATTAAATTAACATATTACAATAATTTTAAATTTTAATCGCGCCCATTTTATAAAATCGAAAGGCGTGGTTAAAAATTGCATAAAAAACACCCTAACGTTTAACCCTCGCAGTCAACACTTCACCCTATTCACGCTTTTTTATCCGCAGCCCACTTAAACTAAAAAAAGAAATAATAAAAGGGGAAATCCCAATGTAAAGTCAAAACTATTAGTTGCAAAGTGGTATAAAAAAACCCTCGAAACTATCATGTAATCTAAATGTTCCCCTAATTTAAAAATACTCAACCTTTCGTTTAAAAAATTAGGGTCGCACGCGCCATTTTTTAGATAGGTAATTTTCAGGTAGCAAATTGTTTTCAAATCCGCCAATAAAAGCGGAAAAATAAATTTCAGTTGATCAGGGAAGCTTCCATAATTACGCTTTTTCCCATACAATTGGCACAGTTATAGCCATTGACCGTTCATTTTAATCCTACAACTGCCGTTAGTTATTACACTCGCCAAGCATCCCACGCATAAATACAAAGAAAGAAATGAAAAATGTTACATACATCAACAATATTCACCCTTAACGTCTTTGAAATAAAGTTCCATCATTAAGCCATTAAATTGGTTCGTAATCCCAGCTTATGCTCGTTTCTTTAAATGACAAAATTTCAAATGGTCAAAATTGTATTTTACAATTGTTGGTGATAAATGTAACATTGGAAATAATAGTAATGTCCACCCCATTTCTATTGTTGTCCCTTTGATATTGCTGGACCCCATTCGCTATAGTGAGTGGACGGACACTTAAATCTTAATATTAAATTAAATGCATTTCAGAAAAATAATAAACACAATAATTCACCAAAATTTGCAAATACTTTTCAAAAATCAAAGTTGAATTTTACTCTCTCCACCTCTTTACCAAAACTATATTCAATTTTGACGTTGGTTTTAAAATGATTATTTAAATCAATCAAATTGATTTCGCCGGGCAGCTGTAAAAGAAACTTATATCACAAATAAATGAATAAACAACTAAAAAATCAGTTAAAGTAATTCCATTTCAACTGGAAATTGAAAAACATGTGTGAAGACTGCTTTTAATACTTTCCAAGGTAAGTAAATACAACACAACACACCAATTTACAGTTTAAATGCTTATCCGTTCCAACCAGTTCTTCTTAGGCTTGGTCATGGTTCATGAGCTTTTTTGTTTTCTTTACATGTGATTGAGCTGGTCAATCACACCCCCCCCCCCAACCTGGAGAACCAGAGAGACGGCTAGAATAAAGTTCTTACTTCACCCGGTTTAGAACCGGCGTTCATCATCAACTTACTCGACCACTATGCTCCGACCGTCTCTTGATTGATTGATTTCTTAATTTATTTAAATCATGGAAAATTCTTCTTCTTCTAGTGCCATATCTTTAGACGTAGGCGATTTTCCTGTCTAAGCCAGGAAGACTTTACTAGGGAAATGTTAATGGGGTGGTTTCCTGTTGCCTTCCCCATAGTCCACAGATCGATTGTGGACTTTTTAGATCACAGCACATATCCGACGCAATCAGGATTAGAACCGCGGTTTCCTGCTCTCTAATCTATCCGTGTTTGATTTACGTCAGACTGCTGGTCTGGTTTTAAATAATAAATAATACAAAATAACACAAAATGCCTTAAAATACAACGGGACAACGTCCAATCGCGCCAACGATTTCTAACCAAATGAACGAAATTATTCGTTAATAAATACATGCGTAGATAAATTTATAGCGTTTGCGCAATGTTGTGTTAAGAAATGATGTGGTTAGTAAGAAAGTTTAAAAATACTCATAGGTACGTTACATAAAAATTTCTAATTAAATATATTTACCCCATATTCAAACATTACTAAAAACAACTACATTCTACTCATATAATAGGGTGATTTTTCAATCATCCGCCTAAAAAATTATACTTTTCCTATCTCGTAGCGTAAATAGCTTTTATACAAATTTTATGCGAATATATTTTCTTCTTGAGCCCTTGTAAGAATACAAACTGCAGTTTGGAATGCAGATTCGCAGAAATCATCCTTATTAAATTGTTTGCAATTGTTCTCAACTTTGTCGAAAACGAAAACGGAATTAGTGGCTTTTATTAGTGACTTCAATGTATCGGTATTGACAATGTGACAATACTATTCGTTCACTTTAAGTAATATTTCAAGCGTTTATCTTCGGTGATTTTTAAAATAGATTCAAAGTTGTCTACTAATTCTACAGGAACGCCCGATTCTTTTATGCAGTTTGATCGTGACTCTTCAGCAAGACTTTCTAGATAATTTGCAATCGCCAGCAATTCGGTCGAAACTTGTGTACATAATTTTTTTTTAACCAAAAATAATTATAAGTAATATTTGCATAACTTATCTCTTTTCCTTGGCAGTTAGCCAAAACTACAACACTCATCAGTAAAATCCAAGTAACGGAAATCCATTTAGTGAAGTTAAATAAAATAGAGACGGTCGGTGGTCGTATAAGTTGACTATGAACGCTAAATACCCGGTTCGATTCCGGGTGAAGTAAGAACTTTATTCTGGCCGTCTCTCTGGTCCTCCAGGTTGGGGGTTCTACGTCGGGCTTGCTCCTCGTCTATTAAGTAAAAAATGTAAAATGCTAATAAACCAAACCCCAATTCGCAAGGTTCGTAGTTGGGCTCGGATGACGTTGTAATGCGTATCAAAAACCGATTATATCACAAATAAAATAATTTGTAATCTACTTGTTTTCTTTTATTTATTTGATTTATAATTATGTGAGTTCTTTATATACCTTATATCTATGCACATTATGCAATGCATCTGACGGTTTCAAACTGGCTAAAAGAACAAGGTTATTTAAAATTCGGTATCATTAGTACATAAATGAATAAATCTTATAGCATTTAAATATTATATTATAAATTATAACTTATAACTTATAACATGATTTTAGGATAAAATAGAATATTTTAATATTAAGTAATGCTATGTACTTAATATAATATTGTAATGCTATTTGTAATATTTATAAAATTGTAATGTTATACGGGGTGTCCTCCCTTAAACCCAAATATAGAAGGAAAATATCATTAGATAATTACCCCTCCCAGGCTCCCAGAGGTACCTACCTGGGTTTCTTTAATTTAAAAAGGGTTTCACGTAAAAGAATAATACAAAAATTGATGAAATAATTTTCCGAAAGTTTAGCGCGATCTTGGAAAAATATATGTATGCAGCTTTTTGGGTCCAAAGGAGGACGGCCGATATTTTTTGCGAATACTCATAATATATTTGTATCGGATCATCCCGTTTATTTTAAATGACCTTTTTTTACAAACCAAAAATGCTCTTTTGGACTAAAAAAATCCATTAAATATCAGAGTTTTAGAATTTAGGAGATCAAAGGAGTACAAGAGTTGCAAAAGGAGGACGGTTGGTCACCTTAATTTATTTTGTATGGTGTGCTTTATTTCCACCAAACGCAATAGATGTGTATTTCTTGCAATAGGTAAGTATAGTAAAATTTTTCCTGAATTACTATTAGGCGGAGCCAAATTGCTGCTTACCATGGCGGTGCAGTGGGGCCAGGGCGCCGCCCGGTACTTTTCAGTAAAAAGCGATCAGATATAAGCGACTGTGGAGATTTTTTCGAATCAGGTGGAAAAATTACTCCTGTATTGTATTTTGTTGTAAATAAATTGTACATTTAATAAACACTTTATAAAAATTAAAAAAAAGTTGGCCACTTTTTTGGTTGGTTGGGTTTACCGCCCTGGCACGACTGCATCCCTGTCATTTGGTTCACATTATTAATTCAAATTGACATGACACCCCTTCATTGCGAGCATGAACGCGACCGGACGAATGTTTGTTTCTGCCTAAAGAAAAATTTCGATCTGCATAAATAACTTAATTTTTAATATATAGGGTGTTTTTTTAGCTGCATGAGAACTTTCAATAGGGATAACAATTGAATCAAGATTGCTATGGAAACAGTTTTTTGACATTTGTGTTTAGCAAGGTTTGGCATTTGATAATGCATAGATTGACCATTGAACAACGCTACCAAATTGGGCTCACAACCAATTGGAAGTGGATCCATTTTTTTACCGTAAAATTTTGTTCAGTGACGAGGCACATTTCTGGTTAAATGGGTATGTGAACAAACAAAATTGCCGTATATGGAGTGAGACCAATCCGGGACATTATCTTGAGACTCCATTGCATCCATTAAAATTGACTGTTTGGTGTGGAATACACGCCAACGGCATCATTGGTCCATATGTCTTTCGAAATGAGGAAGGAGCTACCGTTACGGTGAATGGTGTGAGATATCGACACATGCTCAATACATTTTTGTTTCTAAAACTTCAAGAGCTAAACATTGACAACTTATGGTTCCAACAGGATGGTGCTACGTGCCACACAGCCAACGAAACCATCAATTTATTGAAAGGACAATTTGGTGACAACATTATTTCAAAACGTGGTCCTATCAATTGGCCTCCAAGATCGTGTGATTTGACACCTCCAGATTATTTTCTGTGGGGGTATGTTAAATCCATGGTTTATGCTAACAAACCAACAACTCTAGAAGCATTGGAGGCTAATATTCAGCAAGCCATTTATGAAATAAAGCCAGAAATATTGAAAAAATTATAACCAAAACATTCCGTCAGGTTTTTAATGTTTTATTTCATTTTGAAGTTCTCATGCAGCTAAAAAAACACCCTATATAAATTTAATTAAAAATTTTTATATAATTAACTAATTCTTCATTGCATTGTAAACAAATTATATTAGAACTTAAAAAAGGTAATTATATTATGTATGTGCATAATATTTCAACAAAAAATTCCCGCATAATAAAGGATTTGTAAAAGATTACATCAAATTTGTTGCAAGTTTTACATTACTGTTTGGATTTAAATTTAATTAAATAAGCAAATATGTGTCTTTTTCTTCTTCTTCTTTTTTCTTCTTTAGGTGCCTTGGTGCCTATCCGATTTCGAATGTTTGGCGATCCTCCCGGCTAAGTCAAGAAGACTGTACCAGGAAAATGTTAATGTTAATTTATACAGTAATCATACGAATTCGTTCTTCAAAATCGATTTTCTTCAAATTGGCCGAGTTATGGAATTTTAAATTTTCACCTGATGTATCAGTAATAATTATGACCAAAAGGTATATTTATGCTACAAATTGGTGAGTGACAGTGTTGGCACTACCCATTGTTAGTAAGGGCATTGAGGAATCTTTGTTGTCGGGATTTGCTTCAAAATTAAAGCGAATTTTTTTTATTTCTTCCAGTTTTTTACAATTATCAATAATGCTGGTTCTAAAGTAAATTTTAAGTCGATGGAAGCATAAAAAACAACTTCTACAAAATGTAATGGTTCTTGATATTATACTCGATTGTGACCATGAGTAAGAACTGTTACGCAATATTTGTAAATTAAAATTTCATATTTAGTTGAGTGATTTCTGAATTCTACCGTAAAAATTGAAGCTTTTTGCGAAAATATGACACAATCATATTCGAAAAAACTTCATCATACCGAATATTTAAATACATAATTCTATTACATAACGATAATAATATTTAATCTAAATGTTCATATTATTCAAACAGAAAATCATACATAAAGGATGCAGAAACTAACGGAATACTCATTATTGCATCAAACTTCTCAAAATGAAGATTTATGTTGTTGGTATTTTACTGAGTGCGATAGCTTTGGCTAACTGCGGAGGAGCAAAGGTATATTTATTAATTATTTTTGGTTTTTATAAATAAATCTTGTTCCCATTTTTAGAGTGTTTTTCTGACTATTGAAAATTATCTATCATCTAGTGGTGCCGACTTACGATCAAACTGTATTAAGGAATCCGGTGCACCTATAGAAATGGTGGAAGAGTCAGAAAAAACTGCACAAGCTTCCCAAGATATGAGATTTAAATGTTATTTAAAGTGTTCATTTATAAATTCAAAGTTAATGGATCAAAGTGGTTCTGTCAATTTAGGCACATTGAAGACACTCATAGGTGCAACGAGCGGGGCATTTATGAGCAAAATTGAGAATGAATGTCAAAAACCCACCAAGACCGATTTATGTGAAGCTGCATACGATGCTTGTGTTTGTATTCTGACAAAGGCTCATGAAGAACATATTCTCGAATAAAATAACATAAACCTACTGCATAATTATTCAGTAATGTAAAAGAAAAAAATTGCAGTGTCTTTTGAAAATTTACTTTAAAATATAATATAATATTGATGGGTTCCAGGTAAATAAACGTCATTAATTACATTTTGGTAAAGAATGATATGTCTACATGAATGTATATAAAATTAATAAACTTGAATCATGTAACACAATTATTAGTTTATTTAAACACGGTTAACACTATTTTTATTTTATACTTTTCCTTCATTTTCAATCCAAAAAAAAATTCCTCAAGTGAGTGGTTTCCAAACTTTATGTTACTTCATCCCTAAAATCTTGATCTTTTTATGAAAATCATGAATTGTTCCAACCCTGATTGATATCTGACAAAATATATCGATGAAATAATGTCAAATGAGAAGAAGAACCAACGATTAGGTAGCATTCTGCGCAACAACCGGTAATCCATTACCTATATTGAATATGAGCTATTTATTTTAAAAGATCAATCAAATGTTAAGCAAAATATAAATTTTGCGTTGCAAATATTTTCGAATGAGTATTATAATAATTAATACAAACCGATATAAATTTACTAAATTGGCTAGATTGTGCGGCCTTAGGTCGCATTAAATTACATATTTTCACTATTGACATATTATTACGGGTCACCTTGTATAAAGTATAAATTATTATTGTAAACTTTGCTACCCGTATGGAATTAATAATCAAAATTCATCTTGATTAAATAAATCTTCACCTTGAGGCATTTTAAAAAACTTGGTAATGGTCAGATAAATTATTTTGAAGGTAAAAGTTTTTTATCGGCTGTGACTTAATGTAATAGTGGGTACATGGGTCAACCTACAAATATTATATTTTCAAATCGATCTATGGGATTGCTTCGGTTTAATTGTAAGATCGTAACTATGGAATAAACTAATAAGTTTTTGTCAATATTGTCAACATAAAAAAATTAGATACTTTTATATGCTTTGTGACAATAAAATGAATATCTTTCTGGCACTGCATATAATATACTTTATATACATTCGACACATCTCGTTTAAAGTCTTGAAGGGGAATCGAACAAATCCATAGACTTCATTTCGGTTTTCTGAGACATTTTAACGGTTTTGGAACTCGGTGGCAGCTGCCGTAAGAAAAAAATCGACGTCTGCGGTCAATAAAACTAAATCTCTGACAGTTCTCCATATTTCACAACTTCTGTTCCGTGTTTTGCTATTTTTGTACGAAGCAAGGAAAAAGTTCATTAACTAACTTAACAAGTGAACGAAATAGTTAAATTAACAAAGTAAATGACACGGTGCCATGGCAAAACCGTCGGCGCACTTGTTATCTACCAAGCAGTTAATAAAAAAAACGTACCTATGGTAAAAAAACAACCCCCCTATGTAAACAGCTTTTTTGTTAAGATCGTATTACAAAGAGATTTGCTGCTATTAACAACCTAATAAGTCTATATAAAGGTGGTTGGCTTATTTTTTGTTCAAAATTCCCGAGTATCATTTTTGGGGCTGCACTATAGGAAGTTTTTTATTTAAATGAAATAAGCAGGTGCATAATTTTATTAGTTTATTCTATTTTTTGCCATCCATGTGCCATACCCTCGTCCATTCATCTACCCTAGTAGTAATAATAATATTGAAAATTAATTAAGAAATTGTATCGATATGCAAAAAAAAATATGATAAAGAATAAAACATTTTTGTTTTGTCCTAATTCATATATTCGCCTATAATAGGGGCTACTAAAAATCTAGGGTATTAATCTGAGTATGTATAAGTGCCGTGAAATGTCTATATTATTTACTTCAAGAAAGTACTTGGCCAACCGCACAGACCAAAAAATAAAAGGAAGTAAGGTCTTAACATTATAAACTTTCAGTGCCATATGTCTGACGCCACCGAAATCCATCATACAAAAAACAAACTTAAAATAGTTTTAAAGTGTAAAGGAAAAGTGGTCGAGTTTTGCAAACTATTCAATAATAGTGAAAAAATTCAACTATTTACTTTGTAGTTAGAATTTTACCTAGAGGTTCTTTTTTAATCGACAAAGAACACAGTCTTATGTAAAACGAAGGCGGACAGTTCTTTGATAGATGGATTGTCGTTCGTTTCATCTTCTAAAAACTTTTGCTTTCAATGGATTATTCTACCTTTACTCTACACACGTCGATGCATTTTCATTTTGGTTAACGTTAGTTAAACTAAACGGAAGGACAAAATTGTGAATAATAAGTTGAAAGGAACGAATAGGAAGGATAAGTCAACAATGATTCTTAAAAAATCCAAATTCGATGATAGACAGCAATATTTTGATGTTTTCTTGACAGATTTAGTGGGCGAATAAAACGATAAATTAATAAAGTTAAAAAATCCAAATCTAATTTTTAAGACTTTAAGCAGGGCCATATTTCTAAATGGGCAGAGTATTTTGAATGTAAAAGTAAAAAATAAGAATTATTTTTAAAATATTTTGCAACCATACATTTTTTAATTATTTGTAAATTAACTCTCAACTTATCAAGCATAAATATCAACTTATTGAACCTTTGAAGTATATACAGTGGCTCGCAAAAGTCCTCGGACACTCCTATGTTAACAATGTAAATTGCACATTTTGAAGCCGTTTTTTGACATATAAAAATCGATTTTACACCAAAACTTTTTAAACATTTTTTGTAGAAAATTTCATTATCTTCAATTTTATATCTATACATTTTTTCATTTTGTCGCCCTGTTTTTGACTGAGAGCGACTTAAACGAGACTCGGGAAAATACAAAAAATATTGTCATCTGTATCTCGGAAACGGTGCAACAAAATAGAAAAATGAATTTCTTTTTTTAAATTTCGTACCCTACATTTTTATTCATATACATTTTTCTATTTTGTCGCACCGTTTCCGAGATACAGGTGACAATATTTTTTGTATTTTCCCGAGTCTTGTTTAAGTCGCTCTCAGTCAAAAATGGGGCGACAAAATGAAAAAATATATAGATATAAAATTGAAGATAATGAAATTTTCTACAAAAAATGTTTAAAAAGTTTTGTTGTAAAATCGATTTTTATATGTCAAAAAACGGCTTCAAAATGTGAAGCCTAACATAGGAGTGTCGGAAGACTTTTGCGAGCCACTGTAGTTACATTTGACTACATCCGCTGATTTCTAAGAAAATCATATGAAATTAATGTATACATAGGTATTTATTTGAGTTGAACAGTAGACTTTGAGTTGCGATTGCCTATTTTGTTGTTTATTAAAATATCGGTGGTCATATAATCCATTTTAAGGGGGACCCCCCCCACATCCCCTGGGCGACCACGTCAGCCGACCACTACTCACCCCCTAATATTTTTGTGTAATGAAGGGGCGGTAAATATTATATGCCTACAGGCGGCAAATTGGTAAATCCGGCCCTGAATTTAAGAGATACAATAATAAATTATTGTAACAAATTCCTTTTTTCAAGTTTTGGGGTTAAAATTTTAGTTTCTTTTGTGCCTTGCTAATCCCTATACGTATGCAAGAGGTACTTAGGAAATATGAATGAAAAAAAGGTCCAATCGCTGAAGTAGTCGATGCACATTTTTGGCGACTCAAAAAAGAAATAGAAAGCAATGAAATTGTCGGTTTGTAGGTATCCCATTATTGAAAACTCTTTTGTTCGGTTAAAGAATAATGTGGAATCTTTTCAAACTTATCTGCATTTTTTTAAATTTTTTTAATGAATGAATAATATCAACAAATCAAGAAACCGTCTTCTGGTGGCATAAAATCTACCCATATCAAAAACAAAATCACTGATGATATGATGTGCTGTTAATCGAATTTGGAAATCTTAAAATCAAAATGTTATGGTCGAAATAAAAATGTCATACAAGTAAATACACAAACTATTTAAAAACTACATTATCTGATTTTCTTTTTACAATGACTAAACAGCTGAAAATTTATCTTGATGAAAGACTTTCAAGTGGAAAATTCTAAATGGAACCTTTATAATTTGCAAATTATAAAGTTTTTTGAACTTTTAATGACAGGTTTCAAGAGCGATAATCAAAAAGCTGCTGTAAAATTTTGAAATTATGAAGTTGTCAAACAGCTAAATGAAATTTTTTTAATAACTAAATAATTTTATGAAACTGAACATGAAATGATGGACGTGTCAATGGTAAAAGCTTCTGAGATTAGGTATTAAGAAGTTCAATAAAAGTAGCTCGTGTCCGAAAAAAAAACAATAAATAAAATATCAGTGACACTCGCCAGGTTGTCATGATCGCAGCTTTTGTTCAGCCACATTATAAAAACGTTGCAATACTGGCCAGGTGGTTGTTGGTTACTCTAAGAACCCTCAAACGCGTGGTCAACGATTTTTTTGCTTAAATATGGGGCAAAATGTGGGTCTCAATAATACGAGGATTAGTAACAGTAACTAGGTACTATACTTCAAAATTGAAAAAATCGAGACTATTTTGTAAAATTATTTTTTTAACTAAACAATAATTAGGTACATAATTAATGAGGCGGATAAGAAGATGGATTATGTATCTTAAATTACCACTATACCACATTTTTAGCCAACATTTTTTAAATAAAGAACAAAATTCACCTGTAAAACAAAAAATGAAACCTGTTACTTCCTAAAAAAGCTTCCCCTATTAGATAAATAATCTTAGTTACGCCTATAAAAAACGTTTTAAAAAAAAGTGTATCGAAAGTATTATCGACTTTTTCAAAAAAAAACTCCTTATGTAAACCACCCCTATGTAATCGGATAAATATGCGCTCGCACAAAACCTTCCCTCGTTTTTTTTGTATATAAAAATTTCCCTCTTACTTCTTTTTGGAACGTGGTCTACACGCGTAAGCGCAACCTATCGACTTCCCTTTTTATATTATTTTTAACTAAGGGGAAAAGACCCTCTTTTTTTATTACACAAAAATGTTTAGAAAATGGTTCTTTTGTGTCACACACACGACCAAAATTTTTCTACTTTACATACACTCACGAAATTTATATTCCCAACTTTTAACCTAAAATTTTCAAAAAGTGCTTTGTTCGAAATCAATCGCTTAATGTTTTCGTGCAAAAGTACCCTGCATCAACATTTTTTATGCAAGTCATCTGTTAAGAACCACCAACCCACACAAAACTGACAAAAAAATAAACTTATTCTTTAGAAAAATGGCTTTCATTAGACTTTGAGTACTGCGTCTTCAAACCATTCAGAAGTTCTGTTTTGTAATGGTAAAAAGCGAAATCCATAAATCGTTTATCATATTTGACTGATCGATTATACATTAGACAGCCGAAACAAATCCAAAAAACTGTAACGCTTAACTTTAATATGCATTCCTAATAAATAAGTAACTAATAATAAGTAAAATATTATATAAAAAATACAAATTTTATTCTAAAAATATTAAATTTTATTCTTTAAAAGGGCTAAATATTTGGTATGATTTCTTTAAATACGCGAGAGGGACCGGGTTTATAAATATTTGTAGTGTTGTCATCAGCAATGTGGGTAGTAACTTCGCGGGGAATTAAAACATTTTGAATGCCCTGAAAATAAATTAAGAGGGGCCTTTAAATTGGATGCAAAAACATGTTCCAACAGGTGGCGCGCCCTAAAATATTAATCTTTTCTACTTATCTGTTCACCAGTACAGAATTTTAATAATTTATAAAAGTCGTATGAATAAGCGATAACTAATTTAGGTAATGAGGAAGTTTGAACTTTCAAAGTTAAATATTTTTAAAAATATTCAATATTTTCAAATATGAATATCTTTTTTGAATACACTTGAAAATATTCAACATTGGAAGCTCAAACTTCCTCATTACCTAAATTAGTTATAGTTTATTCATATGACTTTTATAAATTTTTAGAATTCTGCAATTGTGAAAAGATAAGTAGAAAAGATTAATATTTTAGGGCGCGCCATCTATTGAAACATGTTTTTGCATTAAAATTTAAAGGGCCCTTTTAAGCTGAATATAACTAAAAATAGGCGCAACTAGGGGGGAAAGCTAAGCCCCCCAAAATTCAAGTTAGCCCCCCCAAAATATCCCAATTTTTCGTTATTTTTACCCCCTCCTTTAAAAAAATTGTTTGAAAACATTTTTTTAGCCCCCCCAAACTTTTGACCCTAGTTGCACCTATGCTAAAAACACTTGTAAAGGCAAGTATTTAAAACAACACACTTAGGACCGATCTTTTCATGTTTAAATAAACGACCAACTTTTATCATGCTAATAACTTGACTAGCCTCGTGGACTAGCCAATAAGCTAATTTAGAGTTGCGGTACTGAAAGAAAGAAAGGCGTAGCCAAAATCCGGCGCAGTAGAGACCGCTTGACACCCAATTCCACTAATTGACACCAACATAAACACGTCTATACGAATTTTCGTTACCGCTACGCTAGGAACAGTGGCGGTTTTAGAACTTATAAGGCCCCAGGCGCAATTCAATTTTGAGGCCCCCCTCTAAGTATTTTCACTAATCCTACACTCCCTAAAGCATTTGATGTGAGCCCCTGGTGCCTGGGGGGGCCATTCACCAGTCCGCAGACGATTTATAATTTTAATACTTTTTTTTACTAAAAATTGCACTGAAATCAAAATAACTACAAATCCAAGGCATCTTGGGGTTTAGAATTTTTTTGTTATTTTTCCTGTGTTTACTACTACAGAATTGATATTTTCATAAAATTTCAGAATATTTGAACAAAATTAAATTTTTATCAAAAAATTTAAATCAAAAATTTATTGAATATAAATCAAAATTACTTGAATACTAAGGCATCTTAGGGCTTAGAATTTTTTCGCTATTTTTCCTGTGTTAATTACAAAAGAGTTAATATTTTCCTAAAGTTTCAGAATATTTGAACAAAATTAAATTTTTAACAAAAAAATTAAGTCAAAAATTTATATTGCACTGAAATCATAATTACTGAAAAACTAAGGCATCGTAGAGCTTAGAATTTTTTCAATATTTTTCCTGTGTTTATTATACAGAGTTAATATTTTCCTAAAGTTTCAGAATATTTGAACAAAATTAAATTTTTAACAAAAAATTTAAATCACAAATTATTGCACTGAAATCAAAAAATCTGTAAATCCCAGGCATCTTAGGGCTTAGAATTTTTTCGATATTTTTCCTGTGTTTATTACCACAGAGTTCATAGTTTCATGAAGTTTCAGAATATTTGAACAAAATTAAATTGTTATCAAAAAATTTAAATCAAAAATTGCACTGAAATCAAAATATCTGTAAATCTAAGGCACCTGAGGACTTGGAATTTTTTCATTATTTTTCCTTTGTTTATTACAACAGAGTTCATAGTTTCATGAAGTTTCATAATAGTTGAACTAAATTAAATTGTTATCAAAAAATTTAAATCAAAAATTGCACTGAAATCAAAATATCTGTAAATCTAAGGCACCTGAGGGCTTGGAATTTTTTCATTATTTTTCCTGTGTTTATTACAACAGAGTTCATAGTTTCATGAAGTTTCATAATAGTTGAACTAAATTAAATTTTTATCAAAAAATTAAAGTCAAAAATTTATTGCACATAAATCAAAATTACTTGAATACTAAGGCATCTTAGGGCTTAGAATTTTTTCCGTATTTTTCTTGTGTTTATTACAACTAAGTTAATATTTTCATGAAGTTTCAGAATATTTGAACAAAATTAAATTTTTATCAAAAAATTAAAATCAAAAATTTATTACACTGAAATCAAAATTACTTGAAAACTAAGGCATCTTAGGTCTTAGAATTTTTTCCGTATTTTTCCTGTGTTTATTACAACTGAGTTAATATTTTCATGAAGTTTCAGAACATTTGAACAAAATTAAATTTTTATCAAAAAATTTAAATTCAAAATTGCACTGAAATCAAAATAACTGGAAATCTAAGGCATCGTAGGGCTTAGGATTTTTTCATTATTTTTCCTGTGTTTATTACAACAGGAATTTAATTAATAAAAGTAAAATTTTCCTTATTTTGAGGCCCCTTCATTTACGAGGCCCTAAGCGCGCCTCTTGCGCCTGTTGGGAAATCCGCCACTGGCTAGGAAGCAAAAAGCTCAAGTAAAGTAACTACTTGACGTTTATTAAACATGAAAAGATCGGCCCTTGGAGTGATTTTTCTAATGGCCGTAAGTTTAAGAAATACTTATGCTATATACATAAAATTAAAAAAAATGACAGAATTCTACCAACACGTTCGTGCGCTTTCACGCAATTCAATTCAATTTTGCACTTGTTACGTATTTCTTACGTTTACGTTCATCGTGAATTCACACTTAATCTCGATTAATCGTTGCTGTGGGGAAGACATTCTTGTCCAACACCCAATGGTAGCTGTACTTACACCAGATTTCATACTAACGTAGCAATTATATATAGCAACACAAACTATGGGAAGCATTATGGTAATTCCTGATCCAATTAGAGTGTATCTTTCAGTGCTTGTTGTAATTTCTGTTGTGAATGCATAAAAAATTTGAATCAGGAGGCCCTAAAAAGTTGGGTTAAAGTAAATTTTAAATAAGCATGGATTAATATACCACAAATATTGCGGGTGTACATATCCAAATAAATTGATAATACATATTAGGATAAAAGCCCAACATAAAATCGATATCGTCACAAAAATCGTGTACACCATAAATATAAATAACTGCGCAGAGTTCGAACAAAATAATTGCGGCTAAACCAGAAGCAACCAAATATTGATCGAGTAACATGAAAATATTGTATCCAGCCTACCGAAATAATAAATTATATTATTATAAAACACTCGTGCGTTAAAACCAACGGAATCGCACCCTGCTAGCCATTGTACATCCAAATATGTAGCAACCCAAGCACAATCCCAAATTGGTGATAATTTTATGCTTTAAACTTGAAGGAAAAAAAGTGTAACAGGACACGATGAATGTTTCGGTATAAGTTATCTAAAAATAAAAAAAGTTAAATTTAGTAGCCAATTAATAATAAACAGAAAGAATAAATACCAACGAATACCATCCTGCTAATAAGAACATAAAAAAGAACAAAAACGATCCAATATGAGCTACGCCATTATCTAAACGAGTAAATAACTGAGAAAAAATTACGTGAGCACTGATATGACCGTGCTGCCTGTTACTTAAAACTGTGCTCATAGTTTGATTTCTTTCGTGTGCCAAGGCACCAAGTGTGGCAAAAAAGACGCTCCCAGAGAGCAGCGAACCGATTAACGTACAAATACATAACACGAAGCAATCACGATCGGCGGGACTTTGGAATTTTGAATAGGAACCTAACGTGATTAAAGGACCCATGCCTAATCCTAATGCTACAATTGTTTGTTCGAGGGCGTAACGCCATATCTGTAAATTGGAAGTAGTCCGAATTAGAAATGATAATTAGGAGTTTGAATTTCATTTACCCTTATATTTAAAAAATCCTTGGCTTTCATGGTGAACATTGCTCTAATACCGGCGTCCGATCCTTTAAGAGTCATAGCAGATATCAATGTTAAAGTTAAAACTATAAAAGGTATGGGACAATACACCATGGCTGGCTGAAATTTTGTTAAATTATTTTTTCGTGTAATTTCATTTTTTTAAACACTTCATACCCACTTGGTAGTTCTTATCCCTCTTAAAATCACGATGCATATTAAGACCCACAAGAAAGATAAAATTCCAATATTTCGCCAATTGGGTTTGTTTAAAGTAACAACTTCGTCGAATTCGTCGGTCGAGTAATAAATAACTCGATGGCTAAAAAAGTTGAGCTTTAAAAATAATCCAATAAATTACCAACAAACTGAACTTGAAGAAAACCTTCTCGGGTGACAAGCTTTGATTAGTGGTGATATTTTGGCATACAGTTTCGGGAAAACCTCCGAGGCACGTCGAATATTCTAAAGTTTTATTGAACGATGCGAAGAGATATATAAAGGAATATGCGTTCAACATATTGTAATAAATGGATACAGTTGCACAATAAAACGCCATGGAGTAACTGATTCCTAGAAAAAGCGATCGATTAATAAACCTGTTAAATAAATAAGATTTATGGATCGATTAACCTTCAAACAATGGGCACATAGAAAATACTTTGGCAAATCCTTTACACGAATATTGCCCTAAGGCAACTTCAAAAAATAGTAAAGCACTTCCCATACTGATCATTAACAAAATGTAAATCCATACAAAAGCACCTAAATTAATTAACAATTATTTATATTATAAAAGAAAAGTTATTCAAGTTAACCCTGTCCTCGTATAAGAGCTTCCTTAGGAAATCTCCATAAATTTGGTAAACTTAAACAAAACGCTAAAGTTTGATACAGAAATTCTTTTCTATTTTCCCATTTATCTCTATCAATTGTGGTCTGCAAAAGGTACAATTATAATTTGAATTCAACTCACAAATTACGACTCACTTCCAATTGTAAAAGAAAGTCGGTAGTTAATCTTGAAGTAGTACCATACTTTTCCTAGAAAGAAATATTAAATATGGTGTTAATTTTTCATTCCATTATACGTACATCTCTAGGTTTCAAAATGGTAATATGAGATAAATTGTCCATAATTTAAGAAAAAAAAATTAAGTAATTGTCATTGATTTGACAATTTTTATATCATGCCTGATGTAAAAATAAAACAAAAATAATATTCATTGAAGATAAAATGACAAATCAGATTGTGTTTAGACACTTTTAAAATGTTTACAAAAAGCATTTCTAGTTTTCAAAATAAATTTAATAATACCTAATGGTAACGAATTAAAATTGAAAACTCAAAATAAATTATTAAAAGATTAAATATTTTCTGCCGTTTTTGAAATTAAACTAGTCCAACAAATACAGTAAAAGCAATCACAAGTTTTTGAACGATAAAAACTATTTTATGACCAAAAATTTTTTCAAAATTAATTTTTTTCGGTGAAGGTTACGAACTTCTCGAAAATAGGTAGTGTAAATAAATATGATATCTTATTCGATATATTTTAAAATATCATATTTATTTATTATCAAGATTCACGAGTTACAAACAAGAAAATAATGTAATATTCTAATATTCCAAATTTTATCATGGCATTGTAATTTAAATAAAATGTATTAACGCGAATTTGCGGTGTTTGCCACCTATTGCTTAGTAGCAAAACTACAACCCACAAGAAAAAGTCGGGCAGTGACAGTTTCAAAACTTAACATAACCTAACCTTTAAAAACAAAATTGTTTACATCCTAATCTGTTATTTTTTTAAATAAATATGAAACAGTTAAACAAATTTCAAGTGCGGCACGTAAAGTTATTGATAATTTCAGTATTCTCCTTTCTATTAGGCTGCATGGTGACCGTTAATTTAATTCCGATTAATAAAACTTGCCAATTGGACAATGTTGATAGGGAATACAACATAATGAAGAATTCTAAACTAAAAATTCCCGATTTAATCATTTTAGTATTGTCTGCACCCACCAATTTCGATAAGCGTAACGTCATACGAAATACGTGGCTCAAGTTGGATAACTTGAAGCATAAAGAGAAACGATATAAACATTATTTTGTGATTGGAAGTTGGAGTTCGAATGCCGATAACATTCTACGTTTAAGTTCGGAACAATCGCAATATAACGACTTGCTAATACTACCGATGCATGACAGTTATGCTAATTTAACGTTAAAAGTGTTGACAAGTTTTGTGTGGCTGCGAGATCAATTGGATGTTGGTTTCAATTTTAAGTACGCTTTAAAATGCGACGACGATAGTTTCGTGAGGTTGGATAATTTGATTCACGAATTGAAGCACATTGAATTGATTTACTTGAAATCTGATCCGAAAACTTTGAGCAACCATGGTTCTCCTTATATACGAACCAATGTGCAAGCTAATATTTTAACCAGCGTAAATAACTTACAGTTATACTGGGGATATTTCAACGGGAGGGCTCCAATAAAGACCAAAGGAAAGTGGCAAGAAAATAATTGGATTTTGTGTGATCGTTATTTACCGTATGCTTTGGGTGGAGGTTACCTCTTGTCGAGAAACTTGATTACATTTTTAGCTAATAATTCGCAAAGCTTGAGGTGAAAATGCAATGTTTGTAAAAGCTGTTAAGATTTAATTCATTTTCTTGTAGATGTTACAAGTCGGAAGATGTAAGTATCGGATCGTGGTTATCAAATGTTGATAACGTTTTGAGGGTTCACGATGTAAGGTTTGACACGGAATGGAATTCCAGAGGATGTCAAAACACTCACTTGATAGTACATAATTTATCGATTAAACAGATGGAAATTATGTATAGAAATATAATCAAATTTGGAAGCATGTGCGAACTTGAAGCCAACGACAGACCCACTTATTTATACAATTGGAGTGCTCCGCCTAGTAAATGTTGCAATAATTTTATTTAATTTACTTTTATCAATTTTAAAGTGTATTCTAGTCGCTGAATGCTAAAATGTAGATATTTTCACTTTTTTAATAATAATTTTTATCTAAATTTTATTAATTTTAAAACACTTGACCTTGATAAATGTAAAAAAAAACCATTGGTTGTGGCATCTATTATTTATTTCTATGAATGGCTTGCAAGGGAAGGGCCAGGCTTGGTCATCCCTGCTTTGCACCATTATCATTATACGTATGGATCATAGTTAGGACTTCATCATGTAAAATATCCATAATATTACATTCTATAAGCATTAATTTTCACCAACCTTTTCCTTTAAAAATCTATCCACCATTACGGACTCACCTACATTAAACAGAAAATTGTTTATTAGTTTACTATTTATAAATGGTTAGTAAATATTTGTGATTACCTTTATTCCTGTTGTCCTTGAGCCTGATGCCTCTCTGTAGCTGCTCCATCTTTTCGTTCCATCACCACAAATCCAACACAGGCGAAATTTCACATTTTATTTTATCGTTCTGATTACAAATTTAATTTAAATGTTAACACTTTGCACTACTTTTTCACTTTGAAAATTAAAAATAAAAATGATCCGTGGAATTTAAAGCTTCCATCAAGCTTTTCATTTAAAGACGAACTCGAAACTTTCACTACCGATCGCGATATTTCGAAATAATTATCGTGAACGCGAATTAAAAAAATAATCCTGTGCATAAAAATTTCATTATTATAGAGATAATGTGAAAATTGCAAATTCGTTGCTTACTTAAGATTATTCAAGGTCACTCGAGGTACTACCACTTATGAAGACCACATCTTCTCTGATATTTCTCTTCTACCATTAGGCCAAAGAAGAAATTCCTACCAAATATGAAAGAAATTAAAAATACGCCTGTTAATAAAAATTTCATTATTTTTCTTACCAAAGACTGTTTAATGTCGGACAATTCGCGACACTGATCCACTCGGTGATCAAAAATTTGATGTTGTAATTCAGTAGCCCATGCTATTAAAACAAAATGTAAAATTAATGGTAAATGATACAAATTTATTTAACAATGATGGATCCGAATAGTATTTTTCCAAATTGACTCTTCCGCGCCTCCGCTTCGTTTTGTAGACCACATCTTGTCCAACCTCTTATGGGTTAATGACAGAATTTCCATCAAACATGAAAGGAATTAAAAATTTCATTATTATAGAAATAATGAGAAAATTTAAAAGATGTTGTACCTAAGATTATTTACAAGTAATTCAGCGTACTAGCATCAGTGGTGGAGTGATGTGACCGGTGGTTGAGTTACAGAGCGGAAATTCTGGGTTCAAATCGCGGACCCTACAGAATTTCTTAGCTCGGCCTTCCAGTAGACATCCAAACATGTTGGTGTTATCTGTACAGATGCCATTACCGTGAATGCGGCTGTAAAGTATCTACTAATAAAAGTCATACGATTGTATAATATGACACATGATCTTCCAATATTGTGCAATGTTAGAACGAAACTTTCTTTTTATAAATTACATACCAATTAAGCGACACTTGACCAAAATGCTTAAAATAAATGGAAATGACTTACCATTTTCTTCAAGCCAATTTTCGGTGCTTTACTACTGGAAACATATCCATCCAACGTTTTCCAAAACTGCCAACAAGTCCTCGAGAAACACCACACTTAAAAAAAATGGCGGCCTCTTCTGTTAAGCCATAGACGCGCTAAATGCAAACACGATCATCGACGTAGTTTTCACGCAAGAAAAAGATCCATCATTCAATGCATACATTAGAACTAGGGAAAACACACCAAACAAAGAAAAATTAACAACACAATTAAAACCAAAATTTGCAGAATAAAACAAGCCGAACTGAATCGTTTGAACGCGCAACATTAATCTGTGGCCAACAATGGTACTATTGTGACTGTCGGTTTTCAAATTACTAAAATACCCTCCTTTCGGTAAATTTACAATAATATAAATTATTATTATTCAAGCGGTTACAAAAAAATTTTTTTCAAGTTCTCGGATGATATGTAATTTGTTATGATTAATTAGAAGGTTCTTTCTTCCCTGCAAATTAGACTGTGCTAGTTAATTTTATTAAACCCACAATTAAACTAATTTTGTACGTATACTGTATAATGCAGTTATAATAGAACAGGGGAATTTGAAGGATAGGTTGGTAAAGCGAGAAAGCGACCAGTAACATCAACGGTTTTGAAAGAATACTTGTCAAATTCGAAATTATTCTAACGTCTTTTAAATTAAGTAACAATTGTGGATTTTAAAAGATGGGGAGTTCGGTGAGTAAAGCGATGACGACTGTGGAAAGTTTTACAAACGAAGGCGTCGCTCCTACAGCCCCAATTTCGACCCCACAAATTAATAGATTAGATTTAGATCCTCGATCTCCGAGTTGTGATATTGCACGAACCCCGATAGAGGTGAGCATATTTACAAATCTAATTTTATCATTTATGTACCAATTTTGTGTCGTAGGTGTTACGAACCCCACTCTGTAATGGCAAAACAACTTCTTTGAATGATGATTTGTCCATTACCGATGATGAAGAATTAACTCGTCTTAATTTGGATCCACGTTCACCCACTACGGAGTTTCACAGAACTCCTATTGTGGTGCCACAACAAAGTGTAAAACCAAAACCCATCACTTTACGTAACAAGAATTTAGAAAACGCTCGTAAGCAGGACGTTATTGGAACTCCCGGTAAGATAACCGAAAACTTGAATCACGTTACTAGAAGAATCTGCAAATCTCCCATTCCACCCAAGTTGATTGACAGCAGCCCCATCGCGATCGTACCTGCAACAAATAAGCGCAACTCGGTTGTTGGTTTGTTAGAAACTAACTTAGACTTTGTAGAAACCGATTTGGATAATGTGGTACAAAACAAGAGAGGCAGATTGTTAGAGGAAACTGAACTGGATACCCCAAATGAAGAAGAGGAGTTAGCACATGAACAAATTGAACAAGAAGAGGAGGAGCTGCCACCAAGTGAAATTATAGAAATAAATGAAGATGTGTCGAGTGAAAGTGCTAAAGAAAATGTAACAAGTAGAAGCAAAGAGGATGATAATCCATCTATGGAAAGTGAAGAAAATGAAACAATAGTACAAAAAAATGAAATCAATCCAGTGGCAGTAGTACCTGAAATTAAGACACCAAAAAGAGACGCAATAAATTATAACAGTACAAACCAAAAATGTGACGATATCTTACCTCCCAAACTCAACGCCTTGCTGAAAATAGAAAAAACTAGTAGAGCCTCTACTGCAGTAGACGAACTTGATAGGAAACTATCAAATTTGATCTACGAAGATAAGCAGTGTGAGTCTAGTCCTAGAACTCGAAAACTCTTATCGTCTCAACCTCAGAAGACTCGTACTCCTTTAAGTGATCGTAATGCAAATCACCAGCGCAAGTCAATACCCGTCTTAAAAGTTAGTGATAAACCTACAACTAAAGGCGGTAAGGTATCGTTAAGTAAAATTCCTGTGTTTAAAGAAAAGCCAGCAAGAAAGGGTGTAAAGTGCGAAAATATAGAACCCAAGGTGATGGCTAGAAAGTCCCAATGGAGCACCGAAGATTCCTTACTCATTTAAATCTGTTGTTGTTTTATGATTTTGTAAATTTCTTTTATTTATATTAACTCACATTAGTATTTAGTGTTTCAGCTTTTCTGTCACAATTTTAATATTCAATTAAGACTCTTACCCACAACCCGTTTTATTAGTGAAAAAACCTTTTATACTCAACGTAACAAACATGTTAGATTTATAATAAGAATGAATTAATAAATTAAATATTTTCTGAATATTTAAAAATTTTTAGTGTTAACTGTACGAAATAAATTTACTGTTTGATTTGCTAGAAAAGTATAAATGTTTGAGAACTCATTTGTATTTGTTACCTATATTTATTTACAAAAACTCTGTTGCTCGTCTTTATCATAAATCTCAATAAATAATTTTTTATTTGTAACAAAAGTTTGTTGTGTGACTGCTGTAAAAAATTTGGTTATATTATTATGGTGATAGCTTAAATAATCAAGTTTTCCTTATTTTATCTACATTGCTTAGAAAAAAACAAAACAAGTTTTAAGATAATTATTCTCAAAGATTTTCAAATTAATATAAGAAAAGAAGCAAACTAATGGAAAAGAGTAAAATTGAAGTCGCTACAATAACAATCAAGGAAGATTTAAACGACGATAAAAAAGATTCCACCAAAGAATGTGACGATACTTTGGTAAAAGTTGAAGTAATTAAAAGTATTTTAAGAGATGTTGGAATTTTTCAATGTGATCGTGAAGTTATAACTCATTTAATTGATTTCACTAATTGTAAGTTCTTGTTTCTTCCTCAAACTATCGTTCATAAAAATTCAGAAGTGCAATCGAATAATTATATTTCATATCCGATAGAAGCTCTTAATTTTAGTACCATTAGGTGACCTAAATCTTAAAAATTCTAGTTTATGCAATGTCGCTTATCGAAAAAGCTTTAACCTTTGCAAAACACGCTAAAAAGCAAACGATTGACAAGTCCGATGTTGAAGTAACCCTAGAGAAACTTGACAGAGATATTCCAAAACGGTTATCGTATCAAGTAAGAGTACTTACCCAACGTAGGACAAAATTAACTTTAAAATTTCAGGAACTTATAAAATTGGCTCGCGAGCATAACAAATCAGAATTGCCGAAAATATCCCCTAGAGAAGGTATAGCCATACCGTCACAAGGAACCATTATTAAAGATTCAAACTATAAACTAAAATCTCCGTATCAGGTACTAAAACAGTGATTGTTATTACATAAATTTATAATTAAAAATTATTTTATTTTAGTATCACTTCAATTATCCGTTAATGGATGTGGCAAATAGACAAAACCAAATGATTACATTAAACGCAATTAAACATCATCAAGGTGGTATTTCGACAGTTTTAAGATCGTCCATGCCACAAATGCCTATTCCCATCAATCTGACACCACAACGAATTATTTTTAAACCTCAAATCTCCAACCAAAACGTCGCAACTGCATTCCAAAATAAAATAGATGAAAATTTAAGAAAGCGTATCAAACTTGATTAGGTTGTAAAACGAAAAAGTACTTGGAAACCATGATACAAATTTGTTTTTCTTTTTCAAACACATTGGTACTGTTCATTAAAAATAATACAACTTAAAATAGTTTTAATTTTAAAAATAAATAAACTTTACAAAGTTAAAGCATGCTAATTAGAATATTATCTATTCATTGGATAATAGTCAAATTAGACCGATTTTAGCAATGAAATTGAAGTTGTGGATCTTTTGTAGAAAATTTAATTTCCTACAAAATTGTTAAAAAGTTGCAGTTTTTTTTCCATATTGCCTGGGTACAATTTTAATATAATTTGGTTTTTCTCTCAAATGGGGCTCAGATTTCCCCTACTCAGTTTCATATAAAATTTTAATTGGACTGGCCTAAAAACAAAGATTTGATTTATCAACAAGTAAACACTAAATTAATTACTTTTGAGTGATTTCAAAACGTTAGACAGAGTTTCAATGGATTCCAAATGCAAAGGATTTTCCTTATCGAGCTGCTGGGCTAAATTTGTGACACAAGTGCTAAACATTTGTAACTGAGGAATATTCCCTTGAAGCCAAATCCTCGGTAAAATGTGACTTATTAAACCAACCTTTGACACGGCGTCCGTCACTTGGCAAACCTTCACTGCACTAAGGAGGTAACGATTGAGTAAAGCATGGATTGCTAGGTCCTTCAATGTCTTATCGTTTAAAATACCTTGCCAACTGGTAATATTACGAAGCAATTTTAAACCGCTTGCAAACTGACGTTGAAAGAATGACGATTTACTTTCCGACAACTTAAACGTTATAGGAATAAAAACGTCGTTTTCGAGTGCACTTTTCAATTTATGCAAGACGGCATTAAATAGAATCTGTAACGATTTGCTAGCGGGACCTAACGTTGGAAAACGTCGTATGTAGCGACTTAAAATTCCCACCAAACGTAGAGTTTGCGAGCTCGATAAAGGATCCCAACATCGATCAACTAGTTTTTCCAATTTTGGGATTATTATTTTTTCAACGATGGTAGGTAACAAATTAATATCTGGATCTCTACCCAAATCGGTTTCCGTTTCGTCGTCGTGTAAACCGTACAGAGCTAGCGTGCGATACCATTCCAACTTTTCAATTTCTACCGAATCCGCAAGAGGATCCCAAAAAATAAGTTGTAACCGTAATAAAGGTCCCACCACACGTGGTAAACATAGCGTAGCATAGGCATCCGTGTAAGTGCCCATATCGGTCTCCCGCCACTGTTCAAATCGAATTAAAATGTTCGTAATTGACGAATAATCGTCGACGACATCCTCAAACACCTTTTCCGCTTCACCTTCAATTTGCTCTTTCTCCTTATCAAAATTTAACAAATCCTGCTGCATAATCTCGTCGTCGCTGGACATACCTTCCACATGACGAGGCTGTCTTTGTTGCTCTCTTGCTCTGCGCCGCCTAGAACGTCGACCTTCTCGTTCTGCCGCGCGCCTTACCTTTTCTTCGTCTTCTAAACCCCGCCGTGCGACACCCTTTGCAGAATTAGTGACTTCGTCGGCTTGATCTCTAACGTCTTGACGTCGACGTTCGATAAGCCATTCCGCCTTATTTGCCATCAAAGTTAAAGCACGAGTTTCCAAATCGCTAATCACCCCCACTTTTTCATCTAAACATTCCACCAAATCGGTAATGTATCCACGCAATTCCTGATAAAACCGAAATCGTTCAGCGGCCTTGGGTGCACGACTCTTCAAATCTTCCATTTCTTCATTTGCTCGAACCAAATCGTTTTGTATTTGCTGCAACTGTTTTTCGTGCGAATCGCGAGAAACGCAAACAGCCTTAAATTTTTCTTCAAGTTTAGCGACTATGGTTTCGGGTGTGCACTGAGTATTTAGATCGATTGCGGGGGGAGCAGGTTGAGGCTGAGCTGCGACACTTGTGTAGTCTTCGTAGGTATACTCGAGTTGAATATTGACCGGACAAGCACCCGTTACACCTTTTCTAATTTGTTGGTTCTCCCACTCGTCCAATTCTAAATCGTCTTCTTGTTCGGATTCTTGCGCCGCTAAAAATTGTTCTCGTCTCCTTTCTTGATCTCGAATTACGGGATTTGCATCCATATCGATACGTTCCTCGTCACTTGCTTCGTCTTGATCGTCTTCCTGTCGCATTCGACTCGCATCTTCGGCTTCCTCGTCGTCTACAGGAATATATTCCTTCCCTAACTCTCTAGCTTTTTGCCTCCGCTTCCTGGCTGCATGAATCATCGCAGCATCAGGAATAACACCCGATTCTAAAATAATTTTAACACGTTCGGGTTTAGAAAACCTGTGTGTATCGCCTGGATTTTCTTCTTCGTCTTCGTCCGACATGTCGTCTCTCCCGGCACAAAGAGCAGCTCTTCCGCTTAATATCGGTGGAGGTGGAGGGGTAACCTTATGGCTCGCATTGACTTTCACCACGAAATCGTCCGTAACAATTTGGGTGATGGAATCTTTCGGCTTGGAAACTTCTTTGTCCAACTTCTCCGCCTTGGGTTCCTTCTTTTTCTGACGCTCCTTTTCGTACAAGCGCATCATACGTTTACTGTGTGAGGACTTCTTCACTTGAAAGACTTCGCCTTCTTCCTCGGTCTCGAAACTAAGCAACGACTGCTTCTTGTGAACATTTTTCGACTTGTCCTTCTTCTTTACTTCCTTTTCAAACGAAACGCTCTCTGCTTTCGTTACCGGTTGTTGTTCGTCGTCGTCGTCGTTCTCAGTGAAAACTCGTCGTTGTATAGATTTTCTTGGCTTTTTAAATAGCGACATATTCAATAATAATATTATTTAAGCACAAACTTGTTTATTTAACGTTTAACCGAACTACACATTACACAACAAAACTTTTAAGGTTATGCACAAAACGAAGTTTGACGTTTAAACCTAACCTCTAATATATTGAATATATTTATAAAAATATTTATATTATACCAACCAACATAACATGCGATTACAAAAAAAGAAAGTACAAAGGTTGTAGAAATTTCCATTTAAATTACAGGTGTCGAAAGTTTAATTTAACCAGTATAATCACCTACGCGCACATACATACGGCTTATAAAATTTTGTTGCAAGTCATACGAATATTAATAACTTATTGTATTCCATTTGGTTTTTGGTAGAATAATTTACGATGGCAGAAAAGAAAGAATCTCCCTTTTTGATTAAAATATATTTATTTTTATATAATGCGATAGAAACTGTGGGGTGAGTAAATCACGTAAGCAAGTTTTTATTGAGTTCACCAATTGCTCTTAAATTTTAGTTGGTCCTTCGTATTATACAAGTTGATTCTTTGTACACTTGGACTACAGGGTAATAACGATTCGCTGTACGAGAACGTTAAATGGTCTCTTCTTATTTTCCAAAATGCAGCCGTTTTGGAAATATTTCATGCCGCAACTAGAATTGTACAATCGAATCCCGTCATAACTACCCAACAAGTTTTTTCTCGCGTTATGTTGGTGTGTGGTGTACTTATGCCTACCATAGCTGCCAAAAGTTCGTATGGGCTTCCTTTAGCTTTAATTGCATGGTCCGTAACCGAAATAATTCGTTACGGTTATTACACCTTAAATTTAATTAATGCTGTTCCAGATATCCTGGTTTGGCTTAGGTAAGTTGGTTTGTTGATGATAATAATATAATAAATAATCTTATCAATTTAATTAAAAATCTTCAAGAATAATAACTGATGATGTGATGTTTATTTCAAGGATACGACAAGATTAAATAAATTAATGTTGGAGGTGAAAGTTTGCAATTTTTACTTTGTACTTTCATTTTTTCTAAAATGTTTACTCATGCCAAAATACAAAATGCTAAGATTAAAATTTTGGAGGACCTCTCCTTATCAAATTAAGTGATTAATAAGAATAACTCAATATTTTGAAATGCAAGAATTAATATGAGATACTAACAATTGACCTTAGAATATGTATTAAGTGTTGTCACACTAGGAATAAAATTTTGAATGAAAATTGAGCTTCAAAGGTTTTATATTTATTAAAATGTAAATTCAAACTTGACCTCGAATCGCTTCGACTTCTTAAACTAACAATTTGATTATAAAAACCACTCTTTTCAGATATACAACTTTCATTATTTTATATCCAATTGGAGTTACTGGCGAATTATTATGTTTGTATGCTGCCCAAAGAGAAGTCACAGAAACCAAGCTGTGGACGATAGAACTACCAAACCCTGTTAATTTCTCGTTTCATTATGCACACCTCCTGATGGGAATTATGTTGCTGTACATACCACGTGAGCATCCTCGATAAGATATATTTTTTTATTTCTAACTCGCTCTTTTTTAGTGTTTCCACCAATGTACATGCATATGTTTACCCAACGAAAAAAGGTTCTGGGCACCTCCGACAAACCTGCCTCAAAAACAAAGTGATTTTTGCGTTTTTATACCAATTTTGGGGTAGAATTTAAGTTTAATATTTTGTGGGGTGATTTAATAAAAGTGAAATTTCCATAGATACATTTTTGTAAAGCTAATATTTTTGTTACTATAAAACGTTATAAACTTTATTCGACTATTTTTAATTATTAAATGCTCGTTGAATCCTCCTAGAATAACGACTTTTCGATTCAATAAGAGCGTTTTCGAGAGATTCGCTTAAATGCTGCAAATTTGAGATGTCGGTTTGCAACAAAATATGCTTCTCCGATGGAAGACCATTGGCGGAATCATAATTTTGCTCTTTAAGAACTAAATCCATGCCTATTAAAGGAGTCACTTGCTCTAACAAGGATCTAGATGCAATCTATCAAACAATGTGGAATAATTAAGAGGATTCGGTTTCCAAGTTTCAAGTATTCACCTCAATTTCAAACCTCCAATTTAAGTCATGATAATGTGGTTCACTCACTGTTAGCTTTGCTAATATCTCCGTAATATCCTTACGTTTGGAAACATAAAATTTACTCAGTATATTTTGCTGTTCCTGGGTAAAGCCGACCGTTAAGACCGAATCTCGAAAATCATTTTCGTTCAACTAAAACTAAAAAATTGAGGAGTATATGTTGAAATTGTCAGAGAATTGTGTAACCTTGTGTTTACAACTTTCGAGAAGCAAATTTACTAATCCAAAAATACAATTTTGCACTACTTCCGGTTCCACCTGAAGTTTCTGTGCTGCGGTGTTGTATAACTTAATGTTGGGCCCATTTTGTAAAAAATCGATCGCTAATTTGCAAAAATCCACCACAACTAGAACATTTTTGTATTGGTGAGAAAAGTAAACAAACTTTTTTTATAAACTATAATACCTGAGGGTGAATGATTAAACAGTAAACTTAAGTGTTCTTTGTGGTCGTTCCTTAAAGAAAGCAACATTTTAAGTATTTGATTTTAATAGACAGCTAAAACACAAAATGAGGTTAGGTTATAATGCTAACAAATTAAAAACATACATACAGGGTGTGAACATAATATTTTTCGTCGTATTTTTCACACCAATTATTATTACCAAACGTAATCCATAACAATTGCCGTTCATTGTAATTATGATATCCAGGTAATTTTTTAACTTCATTTGTCTGCAACCACTTTACATTAAATTTTGATGTAAGATTATAATAAATTATTGTATTGGTTGACAAAACAGCGATATCGTTTTTCAAATACAGGCCCCTCCTTTTCTAAGTCAATCCAATAACGAATATTAAATTCATCATCGACTTCCAGGCCTGTAGCATCTAAACCAGTGGTTCTCAAAGTGGGCGATATCAAGTCCTAGGGGGGCGATGGCTATGTAGAATAAAATATTAATATTTATTTAAAATTCAGTTTCCTTCTTTCAAAAATAAAATTGTCTTTAAAATTTGAATTTAAAAATTCTAAAGGCCGTGTGACACTTGTACCAATTTTTTAACAAATTTTAAAAAAAATTTGGTAACAGCCCAACACTTGAAGAATTATTTCGTCTATTTAATTTTTTTTTCTGCAATTAAATAATTATTTTATTACCAATAACCTTTTTTTTGCTATTTTTATCAAAAAAACACAGGGGTGAGGGGGCGTTATGAAAATATATGCTCGGGAAAGTGGGCGCTGGTTCAAAAAAGTTTGAGAACCTATGATCTAAACTATGTAAAATCTCATGGCCAAAAACGCTTCCTAATCCACCTAAGATTTGGTAACCTTCAAAATCGTCTGAATACAACATTACTGTTATTACAGCTGCAGGAAATACTAAAATGTGTTTTAAATAATTATTATTATTTATTATAAGTATTCTACACCAATAAGGTACTATAATGCAGCGAGGGTAATAATCATGCGAGATATTAATTTGATATTGATGTATACTATTTTTTGTACTTTCACACACCATGGTTTTGCACGAGGAAGGTGAGTACAGAATCGACTTGTGGTGTGGTCCTGTGATTAGACTAAAGATCGAAAGCGGTTATTTGATAGTTGGTAGTATCAACTTAAAATCACCCCCCCCCCCCCCTGGGATCGAGTAGCACACCAATCGATTTTTCAACCTTGGCGAACTGTCCGTCCATGGATGGGCCTTCCAGCTAGTAACAAATAATTACTTACCTACGATTTTAAATTTAGAAATTAGAACAGCTCAGCGGCAGATCCAGCAACTTTTTAAGGGGGGGGGGGCAGTTCCATAGATTGAAAAGAAAAATACAAAAATATTGATAACCCCCTTTATACTGTTTTACAGTAATTTTAGTTTTTCTGTATTATATTATGCTTAAGAGCAACGTCCAGTGCTACCAGTGAGTATTTGTTTCCTGTCATTTATTTCCAGGACGTTACAAAAATTTAAATAATTGCTAGCATTACAAAATCTTTCAACACTTTTTTATGTAAACACGCTAAAGGAAGTTGATTTATTTATTGGAAAACCATGTTATTCGAAAATTAGAACATCCCCCCCCCTCCAACCGTAGTTTTCGAATTACGCGATGTTCAAATAAGTAAATCAAATTCTTTTAGCGTTTTTACATAAAAAAAAGTTGAAAGATTCTGCAATGCTAGCAATTATTTAAATTTTTGTATCGTCCTGGAAATAAATGACATAAAACACAAATATTCACTGGTAGCACTGGACATTACTCTTAATTTTTCCAAGGGGGCAATCGCCCCCCCTCTTTCCCTGAATCTGCCTTAGAACAGCTAGAGTGCTTAAATATCAATTTGTAGAAAAATTATAATTGTGCTAGCTCTAAAATTTGGTTGCTAGGTCTAAGGAGGATAAGGGCGCCAGGTTTTTGAACAATAATATTAACCGATTTAAATATTAATTATCTTGTGGTGGCAGCCTTCCTAGAATTATAAAACTATTTCAATTCTACTTTTTGCGAAATGAAATAACCAGTTAAAAAATGGATTAACTGCATTTGTTGCAATAAAAAATGTTAAGGGTACCATCATAGTAATATTTCTCCTACCTAGTAGGTAGAGGTAATTTTATTCATAGTGGTTGGGAGTGGCTAATGTACAGAAACGAATATTCGTAATTTCGGTTTGAAAATTACCTCTTACCTTTCACTGCTTTGCATTAAAAAATTAACCAAACGGGAAGGGCAATCGGTCGTAAGCTGAATAAAAGTATTTTTCGTAATATTCATATAACTTGGAAAAAGTGAAATACAAAATTTGCTAGGTAAAATTAATTTTCCACCGTTTATCCAATTCTTCTAAAGTAACAAAATCATCTAGAAACCTGAAACTTGAAGTATCTCGTAAAAACATTCTTTTTGACGTTATCCCCATTTTAATCTAAAATTTAAATTTGTTAGGCGACGTTATTAAAAGTAACAAACTACCTTTTCAATTTTATAAAACATTCTCACTAATTCATTTGCTAAAAAAATATTCCTGTTCTTCACCATTTATTAACTTTATAAAACTTCGCACTATGCATGTAAAATTATTAATTTTCTTCTAGCCGTTCAAAATATCTGACAGAGAGGAGTGATGGAGCACAATTTAACTAAAATGTAATAAATTTTAATAACTTTATCAAGTTTTTGAAATTTGCATATTTTGCATTTTATGCAATAATATTAAAGAGAACAAAAAATATAGTTAGAGATATTTAGGCGCGAAAAAAGTTTTCTCTCAATTGATATCTACCATTTTCATCCATAACAATGAGAAGTATATTATAGGAATCTTAAATAATTTAATACATAAAATAAAATACCCAGACTACAAAAAATTACACAAATAATAAAAATCGCCCCCCCCCCCCTAGAGTCCGTTATATAGAGATTTTACTGTATACTACTAAATTATTAACATAAAATTTACCAGTAAAATTTCACGTTTATCCAGTAGATTTATTTCAGATGTAAATTGAAGTAAAGAATTAGTTAATCCCATTTGAATAAATTTTTCTTCCGAAACCAGCCAATTGAATCTTTTAGAAATATGAGAATCCCAAATTTTAGTTATCGGAGGCCATTCTAGCCGAATCAAAATATTTTTCAAATCTTTCTGGTAATTCTTATTATCAAAAATACAAAAATAGTTATTTTAAACTAAAAAGTTTCAATTTTCTGAAATTTTATAAGGAATTTAATTATTCATTTCCAAAAACAGATCTGTAAAAAAAAAGTTAAAAATTTGCAAGTTACAAATAGGATTAGGGTAAATAACAAGTAATTTGTTGTAATTTATTATATTCGAAAATATACCTAAAAAGAAAAAATGCAAAATAATCAGGACTAACACAAATAAAATATCTTCTATTTCAAAATTATAAATGATACCAATTTATTGTTTTAAAATAAATTCCTATGGATTTAGATCAGTAATTGCCAGTAAAATTAAGTTCAGGATGCGCTAATATACCAAAGGGTCGCCTCTTCCATTAAAGCCATTGCAGAAATGCATCTCCGTTCAAATCGAGCAGACTGGTTGATTATAATGTCGATATTCTTTGCTGAAAAAAACAACGTAAAATGATTTGCAAAATAATGTGGTATGAGCGAAAAAGCGTGAAAAAGAAAAATGACAGAAATAATTCTTTATTGTAATATATATTTATATTTTTAAAGTTCCAATAATGTACAAAAAATATCTGTGTAGTAATTAAATAACGTTTTTCTCGTCTGTCATTTTTGTTCATTGTTCATCAATTTTTTTTTAAAATTTAGGGCTGGGTGTAATTGACAATTATAATCAATCCAAGTATGAATGCTAGCACTAATTTAATTAATATTATTATAACGTCTAGGAACGTTCCTAGCAACAGTAACATGGCGATCGCCTATCACAATGTCCAACAAAACGTATTTTTCCAATAACGTGATTTAAATTATATATCATATATAATATATATATATATCTTATAAAATATTAACAGTTACTATTTTATTTTTTGTTTTTTATATCATTTTTTGGTAATGCGTAGCATGAACACTCACTGAAAGGAAGACAACACTAAACACATTCAAAAATAATAACAATTTACGTAAATTATTAAATTTAAACAAATGTCCAATAGTAATAATAATAATTAAGAATAATAATAATAATAATGTAATAATAAAATATATATAATAATAATATAAATATGAACAAGTCCCAAACAAGTTATTTACACAATTGCACTCGAATCCCTACTAATCTTCTTCCTTCGCTCCGCACTACCCTAACGAAACGAAACGAACAAGCAACGAAGTAATGCACTTGAATACAGCTAACCTGTCTAATATTACAGCCTGCGGTACTTATTTAATTTTTGTTTAAAAACCGTTGAGGTACCTAGTAGTATATAATTAAGGATTAAACTTATTTATTATGTACATGCAGTCACTCCGATAGCAGCTTTTGTAACAGAGAAGATTTGTGATCACCTTGTCGCGCCTCCTCCATAATAGTCTGCAACATGACAACATTGTAAATCTGGAAATAGTTTTCGCTTTCAAATTAGATAATAAATATTATAGGTAGATACGATATTTTATTATTTAATAGTATTTTATTATTAATTAGAACAGCAAAAACATGCAAGCCGGGTTAGTAATTGCAAGCATTTGGAGGGCTAGCGTGAGTGTGGACAGGTGTGTAGCTTACCCTGGAGGTTGCCGGCTGTGGAGACATTGAGCCCATATCTGACCCCATCGAACCCCAAAGTTTCGGGCTCTCACTCGCACCTGCACGCAACAATGACATCATTGTACGCACCCTGCAGAATAACGCCTATTGCCTTCGATTAAAATATTCAAAAAATTATTCATTTTAATTCAAACTTTTTAGTTTTAGCTCTATTCTAATTCCAATTCCAATTGAAGGCAATATGCGTATATTCTACCCCTTATTTGTTTAGTAGTACACATAGGCACACTATTATAAAGAAACATACAAGAGATAGAATTTTTCATCGTTTATAATAAAATTTAACTTTTTAACTAATTTTTTATTTGTGCAAACAAAAACAAAACAGGTTAATAAAAACTCTGTACAAAACCAAACAAATTATCAGGGTGTCGCAGTAAACACATTTCAAACTCTGGGTGTATCTGGACAGATTGTAAGCAAAACACTTATTGAGCTATTACCATACTTAAGTTTGTAAAATCAAAGCTCCAAATCTAAATAACCCCCAGTTTTTATTAATGTTGATATTTCTGTTTGTGACACAAAAAAAAGAAATGAATTAATCATTAGGATATTTCAAAAACTAAAAATTACCAAGTTGGAATTGGAAATCTCAAAATTCCTAGCTTTCAATTTGCAAAACGTTCATATTATTATGTATCAATTAACTATTTTGAAAATTTTCTAACATTCTGAAAATGAATAACTTAAAACACGAATTATTCAATAAAGTAATTGAAGTAACAAAAATTTCCTTTAGAGATGCTTTACATAATAATAACGCTAAAATCATTCCATAATCTTTTAAAGAATCAAAACTCTAAAATTTACAACAAAAAAACAATTATTTTTTACTTCAAGTATCTTTTAGCTCAAACAAACAACTAAAATTCGTCAACATTATCTTCCATAAAGGATTCCGACCGAGTTTGCTTAATATTGACCCAGTTACTTTAGTGGATAGTAGGGGAGAATAATGTAAACAAGTAGGTTTATATAAGTGCTCGATTTACCTTTTCTGTGGAATTTTCTATGAAGAGGAAGGTACTGCAAATAACCATTGCAAGTAACTCGAATTAAATGAAGATAAAAAAAACATCAAAATTTCAGCTGTTAAGAAATTCAATTAAGAATTTGTTTCTTGTTTCTGAGTGAATAGTAAACCCTACACCTATCCACCATTTTGACAAGTTACTAACCATAAGTTCAAAGTTTGAAACTATATAAAGGCATCTTTGACGGCCTATAACGTTCAAACCGTAAAAGATATTTTAAAAAATGCACAATAAACAAATTTATTGTTTGTTTCACGGTTAATCAAAATTTGAGCTACACACAACTGTACGAAGGTATAGGTACCATATAAGGGAGATATCAGTGAATGTGTAATGTTCCTCCACTATTATACACCCAAAAAAATTTAAATTACATTTACTGAGACACCTTGCAATTGGAGTCAAATTTATACTCTTCTCAAACTATTAGATTCATTTCACATTTTTTTTTTGTCAACGATTTTTAAGTCCTTTCTCGTACTCAAAATTTTAATTTTCCTTACAACCGGATAAAGGTCAACAAAATAAAAAATGAAGTAAGTAAAGTCAAATACATTTAATCAAGTTGTATAGACCAAACTGACCTGTAAGTTATATTAAAATTGCCAAATGCTGCATTTTGGATGTTCACGTGAGCCTGGTGGGTGGTCTTACCAGCAAAGAAGTTGTCCACTTTTATAATTATTATTATAAAAATTGCAGTAATTCAAAATTCATCCATTAATCATCCATTAATAAATTATGTACTTATTTTGATACAACGTTTAAATAATCCTTGTAAGATGTGAGCGAATAGAATTTCTTATATATTTTGCTTGCTGTTCACCACTATCGCATTGCGAGTAAAATATTCTTACCAAAAACGTTCTACCATACAGCATTTTTTAGCAGTCTACTAATCCTACAAACTGACACAATCGTGAGGAATTTGTAAAATAAAGTAATAATAAGAGAGAGCAGTTAAAGAATGACAACCCAAAATCTCAATTTCTCCAATCTTAACTTTACCCATCACAGACTCGCTTTTACTCTTGCCAAATTTAATTTGAAGAAAAAGAAATAAAAACGAATCTGCAATAATCTAATAATTCTTAAGCTGTTTTATGTACAAAAATGTTTCATAAAAATTCTCCCATCGTAAGATTACAGCAATTCCAGACAAATTATCATGGAATTGTGGCAATCAAGAGCAATGAACAAAGCCCACTTAAATGTACGGACACAAAATTTAGAATAATGAAAGTGTGACTTACCAGATGTGGGTAATTCAAATGAAAGTCCTAGGACTTCGAGATCGGACGCACTGACTTGCTGCTGATTAATCAATTGTGCAGGTCTCGTAGGTGCCTGCTGCTGCTGCTGTTGTTGTGCTTGTCCAGTTCTTGCACCGACAACGGCTCTTAATTCTTGTCTAACATATTCGGATGTCGTAGCAGTGCCGGACACACCTGTCACAAATTCCGCTAACAACAATGCTTTTGATACGACATGTAATTTTTTTAAAGCTACTCCAAACCCATCGAGATTGCCTTTATTAATTTAGTTTTTGTATGTCGAGATCTTAACAAAGACAAACTTAAATGATGGTTCAAATTAAAGCTAAGCAGTAGCTCAATGCAAAAAAAAATATCATGCAAATTTTAAGGGAACGTATTGAAAGTAACAAAGTCGACTGAAAGTCAATCGTGCACTAATAGTAGCTACTACTTACTTTATAGATAACTACATAATACTAGTATGAAATTACTAACAATAGCACAAAATTGTTTTTAAAAATAATGATTTAAAAACAAATTGTGACGCAACACAACAACAAATAAATAGCATGTTAGATAAACACATGTAAATGCAACATATAAATTAATTATTAAAGCCAAACAAAAACACAAAGCAACACAATATGGAACACAACAACGGTGATTAAATTGGACACAAAAAGTTGGGATGCTAAGGAAGCGGTCGAAAAGGGGAGGACCGATGGTTTGTTTTTAGCACAGCCATGAGACGAGCACATGTAATAAATGAGTGTTGTTAGACACAAGACGATGTGCCAGTATGAGTGCTGGTGAGATGAGTCACAAATTCTTGGAATCACTTGCTCGCTTTCAAAAAGAAAACAAACTCGAGAGCGGTGTCAAAACTTTTATTTCTAATTCAATTCTGCCACCACCCGCAAGTTTTTATTATTTACAAAACAAAGAAAAGAAACGATTGGAGAATGCAACGCCAAGAATTGTTCATGTGTTTGGATGTGCCCCCTGAATTGTCCACCCACTTACCAGTTGGTAGGTGTGGGGGTGCGCGCCCCCTTTCGGCACCGTTGTACATTAACTGTAAACCCGCCTGATCGTAACAGAACTGAGAGGAATCTTGTTGGTACATCATGGGGTGATGGGAAGGATTAGTAGGATAAGGGTATGTATTGGGATCCCTGCCATACGGCTGGGGGGATCCTAGTCCACCTGTAACACACGCCACACTCAGAAAGGATACTCTATAAACTAACTCCACTAATTTATGCAGTCTCGACACTCGACGACATACTTACCCACGGGTTAACCTTAATCAAAGTAAGTTTCGGTCGTAAATTATTTTATAACGCAAATCAAAACAAATGCACTGAATTGAGAAGTATTATAAAAAAACTTTTATCAAAAGACTACCATGCTTTCACCACTGCACAAACTTATAAAACCTCTACAAATGCATGGCCTAACTATACTTGCAAAAATTCAAATCATGCCGGAGTGTCGTTAAAATGTTGTAAGTAGTACAGGATAACAGTAATTCTATATTCATCTTTTCTACAATTATTTTGAATTCAAGTAACAACAACCCTCAAAGGTAAGGTATTCTTGTATTTTATTTATGTACAAAAATTAAGTAAGTAGGTGAGTTGGTAATTATGGCTCAATATTCAAATCGATTTATGCTATAAAAATAATGTAAATAATATTAAATTGCATCTTTCCGACCCCATCATCAAATAACATCTAACCAAAAAATCATAAACAATTACTTTATCCTGTACGTAGTAAATTTTTCCAATTAATAACCTCAACCAATTCGTTAAAATTTTGTTGGAGCAAATTTTAAAAAATTGCAAACTTTTCCAACCAAGAAAAGGTTTTAAAATACTTAAAAATAAAGAATGATGAAGGGTGCTTGTAAATACCTGTTAATTGTGTGGTGGCATTTGGTGCACTATTGGTGCGTTGAATTCTCAGGTACTGGGATTGGGTAAAGGCAGAATTAGGCGAAACTGGCGATGGAAATCCATCCGTAAAAGACGTTTGTCTGGTTATTCCCGTTCCATTCGGACTCGTCAATGCTCTCTGTTGTTGTTGATTAGTCCTTTGCACAGAATAACTCCTACTGTTAGGACCAGCAACGTAGGAGCCCTAAAAGCAAACAAACACTCTTCATATTTCTTTTAATTTATTTTGCAAATATTTTTACCGTTAATTGAGCATTTAGCATTGGATTTTGTTGTTGTTGTAACGTAAGTCGAGGCTGCTGCTGTTGTTGTTGCTGCTGCTGTTGTTGCTGCTGTTGTTGTTGCCAATTATTTTGTGAATTTACTTGTGGATAACCTTGGCGTGGCGACAATTGTTGATTATAAGTTTGATGTGGCGACATTCTGTTACCTCCTTGTTGGTAATTATTAGTGTTAGTTTGTGGAAACGTCGCTTGCTGTCCAATCGGAGAAGTTAACTTGGCATGAGGTGAAAACTGCTGATTATTAAGCCTTTGATTGGTTTGAACAACTTGGTTTGCGTAATTAGGCGATAGTTGCGTTTCCGGAGCGCTGGTTGCACGTTGTAGAGATACGTTAGGAGCCACACTATTTTTTAATATGCTGTCTATATTTTGTAAGCCCGAATTTATTTCTGTCACCGGTACGTTCGATGGTATCAACAGTTGTTGTTGTTGCTGTTGCTGCAGTAACCTGCGTCTGTGTTCTTGTTGCTGATGAAATTGATTTTGTTTCTTCAGCATTTGTTGTTGGTTAGCCAAAGTAGTGTTGGCAGTCATGGAATATTGCGGTGCGGTAGTTCTAATCGGGGTTCTTTGGACGTTCGTATAAGGAGTTCTAGCATAATTAAGTGGTGGCGGAGGGAAAGAACTCGCTGCCGGATTAGGCTGTGTGGCCATCTAAAATTTAAAGAAAACTGATAATTTTTGCTCATATTTTTAAAAAAGATAATGTTAACTTACTCTTACCGCAGTTGCGGCCGTAGGCGAATATGCAGGAGGAGTTCCGCTTATAGACATCGACGACGAGGCGGCTTCGCACTGCATAAGATCTTTTTGTATGTAATTAATGGCCAATATTTCGCAAATGTTTTCATGTTGGTCGTAGTTGTTGTTATTTTGGTTTACCACGTCGATGGAGCTCATAAAACTCAAATATTCTGGTGCACTTTTTGTTAGAGCTGGTTCGGGATCGATGTCAATTACGTCGTCCAATATTTGAGAAAGCGTGAGATTCGGGGCTTCCGACCACGGGTCCGAGTTATTTGTGACAGGCGGTGTATAAGCGGGCGTGTCCTGAGGTGTAAAGTGACGGTTTTGAGTTCGTTGCATGTTATCGGCAGGCGTTAACATCTGATTGAGGTAGTTTGTGTTTGGTGGTCGTCCTGGACCAGGCATTCGTGGTGCTGCTCTTGTGCTCGTGTTCATAGTTTGAGATACGCTCGTGGGCAATCTAGCAGTTGCGGTTACGTTTTTATTCAAGTCAACAATCTTAGGTAAGATGTCCTGCGGGGTTGCAGATATCACACTAGCAGGTACGGGCGGTATAGGAAGGTGATTGTTGGCAGGTTGTTTGGCCAATAGGGATGCCAACATCTTATTCTTCTCGCACAATTTGCTTCCACTAGAAGAATTGAGAGTCGAACCTGAAGAGGTAACTGTTTCGACGCTTCTCTTGCTAGGATTTTCGATTTGGTCCTCGCTGCGACGCTTCCTCGAACGACCTTGACCTCCTCCTAACGGCGAAGGAGAATTTTTATAACCAAGTCGATCTACCAAATCCGCTTGAGCCTGTTCGTTTTTATTGTTTTCGTCGTCTTTTATTAAAAGTTGTTCCAATAGATGATCTTTGTTCTTGACACCGGCACGAGCTTCGAGATGTTCGTCGTCATTTTTTTCGTTAAGTAACTAAAAGAAAAAAATACAATCTAAATTATTAATAACATAGACACAATAATATCGGCGTGGAACATTTTATTTTATTTAAATATTTCATTGCAACGTCACTGTACATATTATTTACACGACTAAGAATGCGATCCAGATAATGTAACAATGTTATGTTTAAATTATTAATAATAATAATTTGATAAAATTATAATGGATTAGTAGTTGAACTTGTGAGCTTATGACGCGATTACAACAAATATAAACACTTGAATACTTTATACGGCGACCGAAACCCAACTACATATAAAATTGCAAATCAAAATTTGATTTTTCAAATAACCGTTCGACAAAAATTACACAATAAACAATATGGCGACAAACACATAATTTTTCTTGTCACCAAGTACCTATTCACCCGATGGGTATATGATCTAAGAAGTAAAAGGTAGTTGCCATTAATTTGTCGCGTTAAAATTAATTAATAATAAAAAGTCAGCTTACCGACGACATTAGGAAAATGTACAATACTAATTGATAACACAAGCATCAAGTGTTGAATGGAATAAAAGATATTAACAGTGGCAAGTCAGAAACTAAACTGAGTCATCTTGCAATAACACAGCAGGTATACCTTTCTTATCTATGGGTATGGGATAACTAACTGATTTCTTAAGCACTTGATAATACATAAATATACAATAGAAAAAATATATAGATAGCACATTAAATTAATACAACTACAACTACCAACAAATTATATTCACTAAAATCGATGACGGCAATAAATAATATTCCTAGTGCAACCTTCATAATATTATTATTTAATGAGTCAATCCCGGTAATTAAAACCGTTTTCTAAAATAATATTTTGAAACGCGAGTATATTGATAACAGAGTAGGAAAAACAGGAACTTATTTTACCATGGCATGAAACCGCATGAAACGTACTCCAACTCAAAATGTATTATCTTACAAAGTTTTTTAATCCCAACTTTAAGGTCATTATTGCATTGCACTTAGGAAGCGCTCGCATCGTCCAATACTTCGACGGTGGAAAGGCAAAAAGTCTTTAAAGCGACATTAGCATCAGACACGAAATTGAGCCTTAGAGTGAATGTCGCTTAAGACTTTTTGCCTTTCCACCGTCGACTTGCCCCGAAAATTCGAAATAAACGCAAACGTGGTTCCGGAAAAACCGTAAACGGATTTCCCCTGTACCTAGACACAGGGAGGGGGGTTCCTTTCTTTCTATTGTCGGGAGAATTTTTTAAGCCAATTTACAACTCACCTGAAGCAACATGTTGTTGTCGTTGGCTTTTGAAGAATCCAACGTTCCAGAGGTAGAAGCGCGCATGCCCAAACCACTGTTCCTGTTACCGTCATCTTCGTCTTGCTGATTAAGCAAACCTTTCAAAATTCTATTTTTATTTTTGGGGTCATTATCGTTTGACGAATCGATCGAATTTGGAGGTTTCGTTAATAAATTTCGTAGCCTGCCCTCCGTTATTATGTTTGATGGCTGTTGTTGTTGTTGCTGTTGTCGTTCTTCTACTAAAATATTTGCTTTGGTATCTTTTTGTTCTTCTAATTGGAAGTTGGGTTCCGCTGCGGGAGGACTAAACGTAAAATTATTGTAAGGATTAGTGGGAGTTAAAGGATTAGGTACGGTAGTGGGACTTAATTGCGTAACGAAATTAGTAATAGGACTTGGAATTGCAGAGGCAGAAGGGCTATACGTAGGAGCGCTTGGTGGACGCGGCGTAGGTGTGGAGACGGGAGTCGTACTTTGTCTGGATTCCGGTCTGTTGTCGTTCCAATCCCACGTCGAACTAGGAAACATATCAAAATTTAAATCGTTCGACTCTGCCAGCGTGTAACTGGCGTTGGCCGTAAGGAGAGGAGTGTTGGCAGGTGTATTTGAGACGTCGTTTGCTATACTAGTCGACGTTCCGTTTCGGGCACAATTCACTCCACTTAAAAGAGGTCCACCTACGCCGTTGTTTCTTCCTCCGACATCCACATTTTCAACCATACTCGTTTCGTGATCCCTAATTTTGGAGAAGAATAAAATCAAGTCATAAATGCAAGCAATACTATCGGATGTAAAGAAAAACTTACGCTACGATCGAGTGCGTTGACATTATAAAATCTGTGTCGGATGAAGAATTTGTTTTAAAGTACTTAGATTTCGTTTTCACGTGAATAATTTTATCTGAGGATATTAACCGAAGTTTATATAAACCACTTGTCGCTTGTCCTTTAGTTAAAGTTTCTGCTAAATGCGCGCCAAATTTTTCCGAATCTTCGGAAATATAAACTTCCTGCAAGTTACGACCCATAAGGTCTTTCTTGAGGTCCTGCGATAACGAGGAAGACACTGTCGAATCTACCGCAATTACTTTACCAGTAATGTCAAGTTTGGTGGTAAATTGGTCGACCGACAGGGCTGGAATATTATCGCGATGACATAAACGACTAGCAATACACAATAAACCGTATGCACTATCACCACTATTTTCGTCAGACATTAACTGATTACGTAATTGAGTACTAGAAATGTGCATTGATTCGTACCTACTTATGTGTTGTTGTTTTTCCTCGATACTACCTTCTAAATTGTCCGGTTTCACTAAAAGGCGACAATTGAACGTCCGCGATCTATTTGTCGATTCGCTGGGCCAAGTTATGGACATGGGAATAAGACAGGCACTAAATCGGGCATGGTCACCGTGATGAATGAAATTGTATATACTATTGCCGATTATTTCCTCTTTGGTAAATGTGATGTAGCTCGAAACGTTTCCAGTTACGTGTTCGATTTTACCATCGCTATTGACGACAAATAAAAACCCATCTAGGGCATCTAGTAATAATGGTCCGTAGCTATCGTTGGGAAAAAAACCTGGTGGTGCCGACGAAGATACTTCACCTTGTTGGACTGGATCGGACGAACGTGTAGTGCTCTCTTGTCGTATTCGAATTTGATTTACGGTTTCCTGAAGAATGGCGCACTTATCTGGCTTTACCGAGAGAGAGCTCATGTCCGCGAAGTTGGCGGAGATTAGCTCTGCCAGTTCTTCTATGTAGGTATTTTCTTGTTCTCGTCGACGTTTCTCATTATTACATTTATTTCTGGAACAATAAATTACTTCATCGATTTCTTATTAACACATTAATTTACTTAACCTAATAACTTTGTGTAATAACACAAACACAAACTTACTGTAAGCAAAATTACAGTAGTACATAATATTATTTACTCGACATTGCAAAACGATAAAATGCAGTCATATTGATGCCACGTGGGGCAACTGTGATTATTTATACCGATTGTATTTCCTTCGACGGACGCATAGTTACTTTGCTAACTTCACTTCTTGATATTATAGGTCCGTTTCTGCAACCATCTATGACGGTTTGAAAACTGCTCTAACTGTTACAAAAACAGGCCTAATATGATACGTATAGGGTGCGTAATTGCTTCATGCACCATACCATAGCAATTTTAATGATACATTATTAATGGCTAATTTAACAAACATTTCAAAGTATTATGGCTTCGAGGTGGTTAAACATTCAGTCTTAGGACACTGGCAGTAGTCGATGATGTCCCTAAATGAAGTATCAGTAAAAACAAAGCTAACATTTTTAAGCTATATTTTATTTTATATAATATTACTAACAAGGGGTCACTACAGTGAGTATGTCGCAAATCGAGATCCCAATTTTTTTGGTGATTCTAGTAGCTAAAAAAATTATCACTTTTTCGAATTTTAGTCGATTGCCTCATAGTTCTTGAATTATGAATTTTTGAAAATGCAGATTTTACCATAAACTTAGCATTATGGACGTTGTAACGCGTAGGTCCTGGGTTCTAATTTTTTTTCTTTAAATTATGTAATTTATTATCGGAATCAAAAAATTAATGACCTACGAATTACCATTACAAATTATTAACCGCTAGACCACTACGGTTTTTTGTAATAATAGCATTTAACCCACCATAGTATTTTTAAAAGTTCATAACTCAAGAACTAAGGGCCAATCGACTAAAATTCGAAAAAGTGATAATTTTTTTAGCAACTAGAATCACCAAAAAAATTGGGATCTCGATTGGCGAAATACTCACTGTAGTGACCCCTTGTAAGTTTTTTAAATAGTTGTTTTAATTAATATTTTACATATTATTATTAAGGGTTGGGGAGAATATATAAATATGTCCTAGTTTAATTATTATGCTTTTTCATTCAACTTACACATGAACAATAATTTGTAAAGCAACACTGTTATAAAATAAAATAGCAGTTTAATTTCCTTATTTTATCTATTCAAATTATTTACTTTCTGATGTAGAAACAAATAATAAAGTGTTTTTTTTTCCTTTACAGAAAACAACTTAATATCTCGTTTATTTCCTATATAATTAGGAGAATGAATAATTAAAACAAAATTATTGTCGCGACCCCTAAATAAAAAGTAGACCTATTCTTTCATTTGAGACACCTCTGGGAGGGTCGCGACCCACAGTTTGCATACCACTGCTATAGACCATATTCTACTGCTGTACTTCATTGACAAAACTTTAGAGACACCACATTTTTGTTAATAAATCAATAATAAATATTCACATTTAAAAATTGCATTTAGAATATAAATGAAACACAATTTTTATTATACAGGGTGGCCCTTTGAAAACAAAACAGATCGGATTGTGGCCAGCAGAATTTTTTTTTCAAGAAATGTAAAAACACGTCAATTTTGTCATCGAGGGGGACAACTTTTTTATTGTTTCATCCCTTCGCGCTGTGATGACAAGCCCTTTACCTTAAGGGTTGAACTATCAATGTTTATGAATAGCAGTAAAAGTAAGCCCCCTTGAAATTAAAATCAACCTGATCAAGCGTTTTTTACTTTTTTATTCTTAAATGTCTTGAAATATTGGATTTATTTCGCATTTTTGCAGCTTCAATTTTTTTGTTGAATAATTGATAAAACTTCAAAAAAATATTTCGCTGAATTCAGGGAAGCAAGACCTTTCAAATGAGGTGTCACTTGACATATAATCCCTATTAACATTTCAGGGGTTGTCATCACAGCGCGAAGGAGTGACATTGGTCGCAAATCCACAATCCCGTCTGTTTCGTTTTCAAAGGGCCACCCTGTATAAAATTGTCTCGGGACTTAAGTTTTTCATGATTTATCAAAATTCCCTGCAAAATTTAAGTTTGTTTGTTTGTTACATTTCAAAAGTTTTAATGATAATCATTTTGACAGTTAAGGGGCCATCCATAAATTACGTCACACGTTTTTTTTTTGGGGGGGGGGTCAACGAAATGTGACATCGTGTGACATGGGGGGAGGGGGGTCAAAAATTTTGTGACATCACACGTTAAAATTTAAAATATTAAAACGCGAAATTTATATGTGAACAAAAAAAATTAAACTGCTGTTTTTTTTAATTATTATTTCTAATTATATTATAAAATTGAAAAATGTGTGACGTCACACCAGGGGGGGAAGAGTTCAAAAATGTGACAACGTGTGACAAGGGGGGAGGGGGGGGTTAAAAAAATCGTAAAATTTGTGTGACGTAATTTATGGATGGCCCCTAAATAAATTTAATAACAACATAACAAGTCCCTACGTTCAAAGAAACTTATGTGGCTAACTTCATGGAAAAAATCCCCACTACGGACAATAATAATTATAATTATCCAATAAACGAAACTGGTAGAAAAATTCCGCAACCGATGTTGGATTTTTTTGGAATTTTCTGTTATACCTACTAACACTAACAAAAATGGAATGTCCCAAAATTTTACTAAGGTAAAATCGTCACCGCTTGACGATATGTAGGTAGTTATTGCGCCCGTTCAACGAAACTCCAATTAAAATTTAACAAACATTTTAACAATTCAAATATAAAAAAATATTGCTCGCTCATGCTTAGCAAAAGTTATATTTCAGATTTTTAACCACTTAATGCTCATTAACGTGTCTGACACGTCCACTCCCACGCGCGCCCTGTCGTTGTTAAATCCCATGTGTAATTAATTGTAAGGCCGCATCCTTGTTTAACGTTGACCACCCACAATTATTAATGTGAGCATTAAGTGGTTAACATTCGATTGATAATGCATTAAGTTATGCGTCATCTAGAATCTAGATAAACGCCGAAGATGTTTGAATATTATGGCGATGTGTAATTACTAATTAGTATAGACAATTAGATTGCAGCAATAGTCACAAGCAATTATCACTGGACTTTAGATATCCAATTCTTTCAAACACCATAAATTAATAATAATGTAGAAAGATAATAAAACTTTCAAATCAAGTTTGCAAGTTGATTGCAATCATGGGTTAATCAATTTATTGTCTCAGTTAAAGCCTGTTCGGTGATTAAATGGAAAGGTAAAATAATTTTATCCCTTGGCAATAATAAAAATTACGACTCACAGGTATATCATCAAACTTAATTTCTACAGTTTGTGTTTGTATACGAACAAAATTAAAAATTTAAGAAAATAGCTGGAAACTTACATTTGAGCCTGGGGTTTCGGTTCGGATTTTTTTCTCTTTTTATTGATTCCGGTGGCCAGGCCACTCATCTTGGCCCAACCCGGGTCTTGATACTCATATGGGCCAAGCCTGAAACAAATAGAGCAATTAATGTGGTGTTTCAATGTTTTGACTGCAGAATATCGCGTCTTAGGCTATTTTGCCTATATTTCTTTTGATTATTGAAAAAAAAAAATTTTTTTTCATTTATTTAATAAACAATTAACGGAAAAGAAATTCAATAAAATGGCCTGAGACTCCAGAACTACTTATACTTCTATCAACATATTATATTCCAAATTTAAAGTAGGTTCATTTACTACAAACTGTGAAATCATTGTACACCGATGTAAAAAATGTAGTTTTGAGAACAGCAGCACTACGGCTGCCATTTTGTATTAATAAAACAAACAAATTTATTTTCATGTAGGTATTAACATTTCAGTCTGTCAACGCTGTAACTTCAATTTTCGTTATTTTTTTATAATCATTTCCCACAAATAATGTCAAACTAGAAATTGTTTTACACGTTCTACAGTAGGGGTTTCCCCCTTAACTAAGCATCAAAATATTAGAATTGAAAGAACAACATACGAGAAATTTTATTTAAAAACACTTTTAAAACATTCTTTATTCCTTAATGACAAAGTAGAACCAGAAAACAATTTGAAATTATGAAAAACTTACAGTTAAAATTCTAATATATTAGCAGTTAGTTAAGTTTTTGTTAAATTTACATGCTAAATTATTATTTTATGCTTTGGGGATCGACAGCTAACCTAATATGTTATTTTTTTCTGTTAAGGGTTTTATAAATACACCTTTGAAGTAATTTTGGAATTTACGGTTAGATATTATTTTATCAATACGTCCGTCGACCGTAATTGCCAACTTTCTATTGGTCCATTTTTCTGTACAGGTTTTTAAAAATTCAAATTTCGTTGCGAATTGATAGAATTCAAATTAATAATAAAAGCAACTTTTTAGTCTTCAAGATTCGCTTTCCATGGTAACAATTTTTAAATAGCCAAATATGGTTTTGAAAGTTTGAATCAATACTTCCAAGTGAGGCGTCTCGACGTCGGCACGCAACAGGCTTTAAAACGCATGCGCAAATTTATGTAAACGCGACGTCTCCACAGAAGTTGTCTTGGAGCTTGAGATAGGTCGCGAATACTTTTGCTTCGTTATAATAAATTTTTTCCTTTAATTGTTTGAAGTCAACAGAATTTCAGTAAATGAAAAATGATTGGTATAAAATTTAGTGGCAGTTAGCTGGCACCCATGCAGATGCATTTGAATCTAATTACTGGTTCGAGGCTCTGGATTGCCGGGTTTTTAGTAAATTACCACCCGCCCACGAAACAAGCCCTTGTGCTGTCCTTCTAACACCCTCTTGTCTGATGAAAATGTAGTTTTCATCTGGTGCAGAAAATGAAGAAACGTCAATAGAAAAAACTGACCTAATAGCATATTCAAGAAATTCAATCTAATCAAAAAAAATATTGTAGTTTGCTGTTATGGCCTACTTCACAAAAATGTCTATGTTATGTATTTTAATTAAAAAAATAATATATTATATAGTAAAATTATAATTAATAATAAATTTTGTTTTTGTTTGTGTTTCGTAAGCATGGGAGTATTACATCGAGTACTCAAAAGATAATTACAATTGAAAATTTACACACAGCGTATTATTCATAACACAAATAAATGCAAGAGTTGCTCAAAACTAACAAAAAGGTTTTACAAACCAAAATCATATAAAACTAGTTTTACTAGTTTTCGTTGAGCGACCATGAATAATATGTATGCCTTCTCCATGTGTATAATATGCGTACCTACTTATAATGGAACTGGAAAAATCAAAACTATATTATGAACCTAGCTTTAATATGAGAAAAAGGAGTTAATTTTTAATTCCATTTAGACCAGCAGTCTGGCGTAAATCCAACACGGATAGACTAGTGATCTAAAGAGTCCAAAATTGATCTATGGACTATAGGGGAAGGCAAAGGGAAACCACCCCAATAACATTTCCCTATAGTTAGTCTTCTTGGCTTAGGCAGGATGATCGCCAACATCCGTGATCAGATAAGGCACCTGAAGAAGAAGAATTAAATTTTAACAAGAAATCGAAATTTTGGCATCCGACTTTTGTCAATTCGCACTTCACTAGGTATATAAATAAAACTTTCTTCATCTTTATTCCAAAGGTATAATTTGGTAATTACAAATTTATTTGATGTACCTATATAATTAGTATACATATTAATATTTTACTGCACAGTAAGCTAAATTAGCGTCAAACGTTTACCTGATTCAATTTTAACCAAGTTACGCATAATATACGAGTAGAAAGGAGAAAATCCATTATCGGTTAAAATTTATTAGCATCGAATTTTTATGCACCTAAGTACATCTAGGTAGTACCCAACGGTAGTACCCACATATAAAATAACCGTAATCAATTGAAGCCCTGCGTTATGAGTTGAAAAAATTCTACCTTTACCTTTTACCATGTCCAACCAGAACATAACATTCCCGTTGCTGGTTCAAATTTTATGTTACGAAGTAAACTAAACAAAGCAATAATGGCAGTGATAAAAACAAATAGAAAACACGTTTAATTGTCAAGAAAGACATACAATTTTATGTTTATAGTAATAAAATTCCTAATTATGGCTATTAGAACAATAGAAAACAGAAATTTTAATGTATTGGGTAAAATTTAAATATTTAGTCATAAAAATAATTATGAATCTTTGGCTCTCCTAAAAAAGCAATGGTGGGAAAGTTATCGCAATTAGCATGTTAATTAACATATTGAGGTTTATGAAGGACCTAATGTAGATTTAGAAAATACAACACATTTATTCCATTCATAATCGTTGGAAATTATTGAATAACGAACGATTATTAATTTTTTAAATAAAAATTCAGATTCCAAACGCATTTCACAAATAGTAGGCACCTACTACCTATGGAGGTACTTAAAATTTTAATAACGTACCATTACAATTCAGTCGATTGATTTAAAGCATATACAATTTTATACCAACGACGCACTTAGGTAGATTTTATTGCAATATTAATATATCAGGCCGATTCTGTTGCCTTCTACCATTGTGTTTCAAAAGAAAAACTTTTTTGCTTGAAAAACTTGCACTTGATCGCCGACTAACTTTAATATTTTGAAACTGCTAATCTAAAAGTCATTCCACTTGAAAATAATAAATCTTTGTTCGGGACGATAATAATAATTTGAAACGTAAGCACTATCTATTATTACGAAAATGAATTAAAGCAAAAATTTCCACCATTTTTATGCGATTTGAATACGTCGTTGATAAGGGCTTCCATACTGGTTCTAAAATTTATTGCGAACAAATTAATTTGTTTATAGTTTAATACGAATGCTGTTACATATTTTAGTGTCAATAAAAGAACTTTTTCAAAATTTTCAACTTCAACGATTTAATGTAAACTATAAAACGATCATAATCTCCCTCGGAAACCATTATTGATTTGTAATTTTACGAGACTGCTTAATTCTAACGATAAATAATAGATTTATTTATAACGCGGTTATCAACGAGTTTTCTTTTTTTAAGAGAAATATTCAATAATTAATAGCGATTTTGATGAGGAAAATAAACTCTCTTACAACTCGAAGGTAAAATGAACCATAAAAATATCAGTAGAGACAAAGAATTTTCAAGTAAAGTGCGACATTTTCCCGGATATTTTTGTCAGAGGTGTCCTCTTACAACATTAAAATGGTTTTGCTGTCAAAAATAAAAGAGCAGATATCTCCTCAGATATGTCACTAGGTACATAATCTATACTATATGAAAACCAACAAAATAACCCCCTATTATAGCCCAGACTCTTTTAAGGGCCAGTTCTACAAAGCAAGTATAAATTACGAATAAGCTATACTGAGTATAAGTCACACATATTTCGTTCTACGCAAGCGTGGAACGCAATTTAGAGAGAGAAAAGAGAGACTTATTCTCAGTATAGCTTATTCTTAGTTTATACTGGCTTTGTAGAACTGGCCCTAAATCGCGTCGAGTTATAAAAAATCTACCGTATATTTTATTAATATTTTTACCCCCTTAGTGTTAATTGACAACATTTACATAAAATTACACAATAATTAGTATGCAAATTAGCAAACTGTCAAAGCTTTGTAATGTACTTGTGAAATTCAATATGTCAACACGATCGACAAATGAGTTTATTGGCGACTCACTACAGGGCCAATATTGGAGGGTGTAATAGTTGCGGAAGTCAAATCTCTAGAGGCATATGGTCACCGAAAGAAAGGAAGAAAGAGTTTAATGAATAAAAAAAATTCAATTTACAAACAAAATTTAAGCAATTAAAAATGTATTCTGAAATGTTATGTAGATTTGGTTAGATTTTAATCTGGCTAGATTGCTCATCATCGGTTCGTTTCCGTTTTATTTAAACAATTCAGAAGAAGAATATTTTATCATATTCCTAGAATGTTTTTGTTAAAAATGTGTTTAAAAAATAACAATATATGTAATTATATAAAATACCAAGAATTTAGCTAATTGTGTACCTCTCTACCGATGGATGGATGGATGTTTAATTAAATATACAAAAAACATCCTGCACATTTTATTATTTTTCTTACGAATAGACGATGGTAACCACACAAAAACGTATTTAAATATTTGTAAAAATCGTTAATTACAAACGTTTACTCAAAGAAAGAACTAAAAATTGCTCGGAAAAAGGTAACAACATTTTTATAATTAGTTAAAGAGGTCATGGTTTACTGTGTATACTTTACGAATATATCTTATACATACATATAAACGAAAAAATGTAAATAAAAACTTAATTTGGTGGTTTTAACTTAAAATAGGTACAAAACATACGGCCATCCGATCCGAAATGTGGTAGTATTTAAAATATAACATGACTGTCGGATGCACGGACGGGTGAAACGCGGCCTTTGGCAATAATTTTAGTGTTAAGGTGCAATTTCAAGATCCCAAACTTAATTGCCTCGAGATGAAAAACCACATTTTAAACCCACATTGCTTTATACACAACCTAAGACTTTATTTACTCAAAAGCACCGCCGAAGAAATAGGATGTACCTTAGCGTAAGCTCGTCCGTTCCGTTATTTTTATGCCAATACAGTTTTTATTCAAGTTTTTTAATATAAAATTGTACATAATCCCCGATAATCTCCAATAATATTTGATGGTTTCTGTACCACCCTCATAATTTTTAACCTATTCAACAGAATCCACGTTTGTATCGATCAAAAATACCCCCCAAACCTTTCTGCATAAACGTATCGATCAAGGTACCGGGAAGGTCAGAGTGACGTCAAAATTGCATCATGTGAAACAAAAGGAAAACACTTGGAAGCGCGGTTGTTGAGGTTTACATTAAATCGTCTCGTAGTAAAATTAACGATACCATGATGAGAGGTTAATACTAAACAATATTCGGACCAAACTTTGATGTGCATACTTGATTCGTAGAAAACCATTTATGGAGGAGTAATGTGAAAAACCAAATCTACTCAAAAAACTTTGTTGAAGAAGTTTGAAAATTTAATAATTCCACACGGAACTCGCTGTAGCTTAAGAAAAGAAGATTTAGTTGTTAAAATAAAAAATATGGAAAAAATAGCATAATTATAAACTCGTACCGTGTATAAAAATCTAGAAAGCTAGACGAATCTTCTTCGTACAATGGAGGTACGTTGAAATAAGTGCTATGTTCCAACATTATCACAGAGAACAGATGTTAGTCAACGACTAAAACAGTTGGCAGGCTTCGGGCAATTTTAAGACACAGAAGGCTTTAAAGATGAACACATAAATCACAAAGTTCTTTTAATTACTCCCTCAAAACAACGAGATCATTTTCCATGTAGAACTAACGAACAAATAATACGCACATGCAGACATACACAACGCGCGCACGCACACACAGACGTACGATGTCGCTGTTATATTTTGTGCAGCACACACAGGTTTTCACTTAAAAATTAATCCATTTGAAAGCTGATTACAAGTTAAAATAAAAAATCGAACACGTCACGCACTTAAATGAATATTATCAATGTATCGAGGCACGTTTGTCAGTTCAAAACACTTGAATAAAATAAACAGTCCGACACTGGATGAACACATGGAAGCGAAAATTTTAATTATAACACTCGTTAATTCAAAATAATGACGCTTTATTTTTTCATCTTTAAAAAGTAGCGGTTTACAGACACACATATTCGCTCGTAGCCGGCTGCTCAATGGCAACCAGCGGCGTCCGCTACAACCGCGAACTTCTAAAATGGGTTAGTAGGTCGTGATGACGTCGAGAAAATTTGCGAATGCTGCCGATTCTAGTAATCTACCGTATTCGAACAAGGTTGCTCAAAAATAGTATTTTTTTATCGTACCGACCTTTGTTCAAAAATATGGTGGTTTATTGCAAATTTGGAAGAAAACTTACGCAATCTAAAATACGCAGGACACACAAGGATTTTGTTCAACGAAGACCCTATCGGCCGGCGTATACAATATAATATAAAGAATCGACTACACTTTAGCGATGACGTTTTATCGAAATAAACAAGACATGGCCAACTTTAATCGAGTTCTTACTTCTTCTTCTTCTACTGATAAATTCGAAAATCTGTTGGCAGGTATGAACACAATGTTTGTTGACTTGACAATTAATTTGGAGTTTCTCTCACGACTACAAGATCGTATAATTACTTTCCTTATATAATTATGTCATAACGAGTTATTTTATGAATAAATAAAAAATGTTCGCTTTTAAGCATTCCTTAAATTTAGCAATTTTGTTTTTGTGTCGTAAGATAAGTAGGTACCCGAAAATGACAAAAGCGTAAGTAATCATCCAAACCAAGGCAACCCTGTTATTGACATAATTGATAAGTAATTAGCACACATTTTTAGTAGAAGGTAAAAACCTTCTACAAGTTTAATAGAGAAAAAAAAATTAAAATAAATAAACTTATCTACTATATTATAAAATATAATATCATTAGCATATTCATGTGCCTAGGCTACCTCCAGAGCTTTAAGAATGTGGAGCAATGATATTCAAAATAGGAGTGTAAATTAAAATAAACAAAATAACTAACAACCACTACTACTCGAAATTTTCGTGACATCGAAACGCGTTATAATGGATTAACATTGAAAATTCCACCGTTTAAAAATTGAGAGTCGATTTGTTTGCAAAGTCAGGAATTTACAGGAAATAAAGTAATTAAAATGCTATAGAAAAGTTGCGTTGCCAACAAAGGTCCACGTCACACTTTAATACGTAATCAAAAGTTTTTATGATAAAGTAGCAAGTAGGTACTACAATAATGTCCTACTTTTTAGTTAACGCAATAAAAATTATATGTGCAAAGTGAAGTAGACGTTTAATTCACTTAATACAAACCACAACACATTACTTCGTTAAATGAAGCAACCAGATTATTTTTATTGGTAAAACAAATCACAGCGACAGAATAATAACGATGATGATTATTCGTCTGGATACGGGATAGACCTAAAGCTTTAATTGTTTTTGTATTTCAAAATTGCCAAATATTCCGCGATAAACTGTGGTTGATAATAATTATTGAAGACTTCCTATTATTAAATAGGAAAGAAAAACATTGGGCTTTTCAATTATTATTTATCGATGCACAAGAAATAATTTTGATTAATGGTCAGAAAACCACTAGAGAATTGCTTGAACGATAAACCATTTAAATAGCAATTAATAAACTAGCACTAATCCGATGGAAACATCGCAATTTAATCCAAAGTAAATTAAATCACTCAATAAGCCGAAGCAACACTTCCGAATACATCTTTCTAACGATAGATAAAATTGAATCCATTTAATATTGCTTGAGTAAGTTGCAACAATCATTTTGTCCACGTTGAATTTAACTTTGTAAATGTCGTAATATTTTTTAGAATTTTGCTTTATAGTAAATCACGACACGAGGTTTCTTCTTCTCTTCATAACCATTTTAAAAGTAGTTTCATTCAATATTTTTAAAACAAAAAAATTTCGTACCATAAAACTTGATTTAAATTCAAGCTGCTGCTGTTATATCCATACAAGGTAGAATAACGAATCAAGGAAAGGAGTACGTCACAACTGCATTATTTAAAAATCAAATGACTATCTGTGAAGGAAAGTTGAATACTTATGGATAAATAAAAAATAACTAGCAAAACATCCATATCTACCAAGTAAGTTGCTGGAGGCCATTACGGTTACAAATCCACTGGATTGGATGAAAATTAATATATTATAAAAAAAATAAAATTTATAAATTATAAATAACAATATTTACAAAGTTGCGAGGACATTTTCTTATCAAGAATATTTGAAAGACCTACATTTGTAATTCCCTTCAAACAACGAAAGCAAAAAACAATATTTACCGTCGAAGTCATGACAATGTTGACGACAAATTTAAACCTTCAAGACATTTTATAATAAAATCTATGTCATACCATTACTTTAAATGTTATAGTTTATGAAAAATATTTACTTCGTGAGACATGAAGCAATTTAATGTGGACTGGGTCTTGACTCGATATAAAGCACCTGCTAATACTAATTTGATGATATCATCAACGATTACAACACAAATTTGGCTAATAATTTGTTTAATCGTGATGGTTTCCATCACACGTTTTAGAAATAAACACCTCGGCGTCGTCGCATCAATAGTACTTTTCATCACAAGGTTGTAAAACGCCGTTTCCCGTCCGCGGGAGCGATAGTAGGAGCGAGGGCGGAGCGTAAGCGGAGCCGAGGCTTCGACCGCTCCCGAGGATGTAGCGGCGTTTTACCAGCCGAGTTGAGGAAATGCACTTTTCATCAGTTTCTCGTCCGGAGGGATGAAAATTTATTTAAACACAATTTATTTCTAATGGGTATGGAGTGTGTTGAATTTCTTCTTCTTCTTAGCCTGTATTCATCCACTCCTTCTATCATTTCTCTCCATGTATGTTGAACACTAATTATCTTCTTCCAGGTAGGTTAAAGCCTGTTATTTTCCCAACAATTGCGTCGTTTCCTCGGCAGTGTTAGGAACTTTGATCATACAAATATTTTTACATCATCAGGTAGCTTGCTAGACTTTCCTTCAGATGTGCCTTGTATCCTGGTTTTTATGTTAATGGTGGCAATTCATTAACCCAGGGGACCACCGGCTTAACGTGCCTTCCGAAGCACGGAGACTAATAGTCATAAGAAAAACTCTCCCTGGGTTTGAACCCGGCATCCCGCATTCGCAGTTGATCGCGTTAGTTGCAAGGCAATGACCTTCTCTAATTATTAGTACTGATAAAGAATTTTGAATGTAAGTGAATGCTATCCTTTTTGACGAATGTCACCTTAATTTAGAGCTTCGGATTTCAACCTCTGGGTCGCGTATCATTTCGAGTAATGTAATGATGTTGTCCCCACATCAAAATAATTTGGTGCTTCTTATCGCAGTACTACGATTTATCGAATCGAAATAGAAGATGTGTATTTTAATTGAGTGGTGTTTATGACCCAAATTGTCCACGAAATTAGACTTAAATCAAAATTGTAATTTTTGGACTTCACATGTTTCCCCAAACACCACGGATTTATTTTCAAGACATTTTAAAATTCCATGTGTAGGTCTCCTAAGGGAGATGTATATTATTCCACACAACATCGACGATATAAATATTATAAATATTCTGGACTTAACCGGATAAATCTGCATCGTCGATGGCCACATTTTTACACCCTCCACCCCACTTGACGTTTGTCGAAGTAACAAAACGGAAACGGATATAACATCACGGTTTATCATAACCTACATGCAGCCCACGTACTCGATCTTTCAGTATTGCATTTTATTGTACCTACGGTACACAATTGATAAACACGCTAAAAAAACGACCACGTAAACCAACAAATTTTAAGACCAAAAAGAAACTTGAAAATTGAACTCTAAGCTTAATCCGCAATATGCTTAACAAGAAAACGTCTTCCTTGTATTTCCAATTATTTTCTCAGTGCTATTACAAGTTTTACTTAATTGGCAATTAGAAGTCGAAGACAAAAATACCTTAATAACAATCGAAGAATGTAAGGTTTCATTTATCTTTTCAAAATGAAACTAATTAACAGAAGACTTTAAATTATTCTCACAAAAAAATAATATTTAGTATTAGTTGAGCAGTAAAATAATTTGGGTAATTTTAAAAAATCTTGTTTGGATAATTAAAAAAATAAAAATTAATTCAAATACCTAATTAATAATAATGAAGTACCTACTGCATATCAATTTTTAAATAAATAACAGGAAATTTATACAGTGTTTGCATATTTTTGGACTCGTTAGACAAGATAAATTTGGGCCACACGCCTGTGTGTATAAGAATCCGTTATTTTGCGTAGACAGCGATAGAAAAAAGTCTCTGGGCAAAACACCATATAAGTTCATCTCTCTCTTGCCAAACAAGTACTGTTATATAACGACAACAAAGAATATGCGATTAGTTAAATTACGCGAATGTGTGTGAGTAGAACTCACAATTTACAGTTACTTATAGGCTTTCGCAAAATTAACTCTACGAAGAATAATTTGTCGATTGTCGAGCTTGACTAACATAAATATTAATAAAGATCTCTCGAAAATCCTCCTTCAAATTGACCCATTATATTCACAGCATTCTTTCGACAAAAAATATCGGAACGTGTTAATAAAACAAAGATTAAACACAATGCTATTTTCTTCCACGTTCCAAAATAACAAAATATCAACAGCAAATTTCAAATCACGTTTAAAATATTATTTCTGCATTTACATAATCATAAATAACTTATGCATTCACAAACAAACTACAAAATGTTTATACTTTGTAATTTGCTATCATCTTGTTTAACAATAATCTGACTCGAATATTACGTAGGTCCTACATACTTCTTTTGAATAAAGAATAAATATTAATTTGAAAATGAAAAATATCGGATTTGGCACCAGCGGGACTTGGAGTGTTTGTGTAAGTAATTTGGGCCGAAGAATTAATAAAAATGTATCGAGTAAAAAAAAATATAGAGCGCATTTTTTGGATTTGACTTGCACTTTTGGTGGTTTATCAAGTTTTGAAGTTTATATTTTCAATGTCTTTCGTTATTATTTCGTGAAGTAATTATTGTGCTACATCATTACAATTAATTTGAACGTGAACTTTTTTACTTGTCAATATTTTTAATAGTGTACAATGATTTGGCGTATATCAAATTTATTATTGTGTGGTCGTGTGTTACTTTTTGTGAAAAAATTTAATCCGTGATCAATCATTTTCTTCAAATTAATTTTCGTTGTAACGAAATTTAAAAGCATTGCGCAGTTTAATAATTACGTGAATGGTAATCTTTTATTAGTCGATGTTGAGATTTTATCAAAGAAAATTATTGCGTATATGCCACCTAAGGGGGGTCTCTTTATAGTTAGTAGTTGTAAGACGCTGTGAAAATTATCACAGTATGGATAATTGTCCTAGTTTTTAGGCAACAAAATTGTGCTACTCTTTACCAAGAATATGTTCATTAATCAACAATAATTTTACTATTCCTGTAATTTTCTGTATTTGTTATTTATGCTAAAATTGTCGACTTTCAATGCACAACTAATTCAAGATGATTGTATTCCAATACAAGTTGTAATGAATGCTACTGTTTATCCTTAATTTTATTATTGTATAATGTTAAATGCATTCAAATTGATGTATATCAGTTTTTGCTCTTTATCAATTGCAACCTAATTAACCTCGACTAATCAACAATAATTAAGTTACACCAAAATGATGTTCGTCCTGGTTTGCAAAAACAAACTTTAAATTAAAAATTCGTCTGCGAAATAAATTCGTTTGAGAGTTTTGTGTTACAGTGAGGGTGCGAAAGTGGTTTAGAGGCGTCGCCGGCGTCGGAATCGATAACAGTGACTACAGCTATTGAACGACCGTGAGGCAGGTTCTGCCTGATGGTCAAGGGCATAGGAGACGCCCAATTTTTTTAATTTTTCTCACGAAAATATGTTTGCAAAAATATCATTACTGAATGTTCTATTAGGTATATTATACGTGATACATATTGTAATCATAATTATCTAAACTACTTATTCGTTATCTCTAAACAATTTAAAAAATGACGTTGAAGTTCTCCTTTAAACAAATACCAACAAGAAAGAAGTTACAAAAATATGAATAATCCCATAATCAATATTATTCAGTCATATTATTCAATTAAAAATGTTAACGCTTTTTAATTAGTATTTTTCTTTCGAATAGTTAAAACTATCGCTATAATATAAAAAAAAATAGTTCAATAATTATTAATTTGAAACACATTACCCAAACTTGAAGTAAACAAATAAGTAAGGATCGATCAAAGCTGATCGGCACTTGAACAAGTAACTTTTCAATAAACCAAGTTATTTAACCCAATTACGTTTGCGATTTTACGAAAGTTAATCTTTTTATCAAAGAAATAGGGAATTAAAGCCTACTTTACGAGCCGTACCAAAAATTTTACTTTCTAATTCTGAATGAAGAACGATAGACCAACATAAAGTGCCAATGTAACAAATTTCCATCATCATTCACATTGGTTTTATATTCCAATTATTCAAGAAAAAGTAGCAATCCAATATTGATTACTATATCAGGTAAATAACGCTCATAAATGTTATTTCTTTTCAACTAACTTGTTTTATTACCCAGAATGGAATGATAAATGTCTGTTGGAAGCACGAACTACCAACCAGCAGAAGTTCATGATTAAATTAAACGTTTCTCATAAAATATTATTGATTTTCTTTGTCATTTTAACCATAAAACACCGCAAAAATAACACTCCAGTGTAACAACACAAACCAATTTCAGTTGCCAAATTCACTTGATGATTTATTCATCCCAAATCAACGTTGTATTTCGATGCATTTTTCATTTCATCTCCCAATTTTAATAAACTCTCGAGCAATATTAATATAACAAAATCAATCAAAAAAGAAAGGTAATGGCTTTTCTTCTAAATTCACTTGCATCAGTTATTAACACCTATGGCTTTTTTCAAAATACAAATATATAATTATTAAGCCTGGAGCAGTATTCAATTTATTAATTATGTAACTAATAATTGAATATTTTAGTAACAAAAAAAAGAGTTGGAAGAAAATCATTAAACATTATATTCGTCGAAATATAGGAATAATTAACTAGAAATTTGTAACGAAAAGAATAGAAAAGAATTTCAAAATTGCACATTTCCGTTCAAACGGAGATATTTTCTAATGGACTAGTAATATATTTTGGAGTTTCCTAATAATTTATTGTAGAAAATTCATAATAATCAAATTTTGAACCCATTTCCAAATAAAAATGTCTAATATCGACTATGATCTATTATTTCAAAAAATTTTTTTGCACTATTCGCCAAATAAATTATGATCGTATATTGGTTAATTTTTGCAATAATTATTTTATGAATAGATTAAACTAGAAAAGCCGTTCCCTTGAAATACCAAATAATGCCACAAAATGTGACTAATTTTAAATTAGTTAAAATTCGATTGGTCATTTATGCAATGGTTTTACTGCGGTAGACAACGATATTCAATTTATGTTAAATTATAATTAAAATTACCTAATTCGAGCAGAAATAAAAATTAATGGAGACAGTTTCCCGAAACTTGACTCACCTGCAACAAAAATAAACAAAATTAGTAAAGAAAAAAAGATTTTCACTTGTAAAATTTGTTTGAAGCAAAGCTGTTTTATATTGTGGGAATGACTTCTCCCGAGATAAGATTTAATAAAAACAAAAAAAAACTGGAGCATCATCATTCTTGTAACATGTTACAAGTTTTGTATTATGGATGGATACCTACAATGATACTGATAACACAACAGTAGCTCGTATTTTTCAGTTAGTTCATTCCCATGTAAAACGGGTTTCATTTCAGTTGAATTGAAATTCCCCATAGTGTTGTTGATTCATTTGCGAAATAGTAAAATTCGCAGATGGTTGCAATTTTGGCCTCATAAGTTTGTTCCCGGTTCTTAAATATTGAATAACAATTGGAAAAAAACTCGTTTGGACAATTGAAAAGTGAAAGATTTGGTCAGCACAATGAACAAAGTAAAAAATGGTTAAATAATGCACAGTTTACATTGTAATGCAGAATACACAAGTGGATGTTGTATTTAATATCAAGGAATCAGTGGAAGAAGTAAAAAAAAGTAGGTATTACCAATTATGGAAATGTTGAAGACAGAACCATCCAGTATTCCACATGTTTCGCGTTTATAATGAAAAATGTCAACATTTAATCTCTCATTTTAATTATTATTGTAAAAGTTTTCTCCAAACAAACCAAGTTGAAACAGTTTCTTAAAAAATTACTTTCCCCTTCTCCATTTACCTTTGCTATTGTATAGAAATTTATATTGGCTTAATAACCGTCATTTTAAATTGTCTCGAACGAATGAGAATATTTTATAAAACGCTTTAAAATTTTCGGCCTTGCTACAAAAATAACAAAGAAAAATATTTCTTGCAAAATAAATAACGACACAATTAAATAAAGCAAACCATTTATCAACGTGTATGAAAATAAAAGCAAAAGCGTTTGCTCTGTAATAGAAAAAATTAATAATCCGTCACTATTACCCAGGTAATAATTATTACATTATGGTGTTTTGTTAAATTTTCTTTTGCACATAAGTAGTGGTAACTCGGGACACTCCATTAATTCGAACACTGTTACAATCTGAACATTTATTTTGTACCATTGAACCCTATAATCCGGACATACGAATGGACGATTAAAAAAAGGATAGCATTCAAAAAATTGAAAATGCCTATGTCACTGTAAATATGTGAAATTGGAAATGTTTGAAAATTAAATGATTAATGTATATTTTATTATTTTATTTAAACAATATGTGATGTATTTCTTGATTGAATTTATCTCAACCTGAAGCGATGGGGAGCCCCCCCCCCAATATTTTAGGAATCTGAAAATTTGGGCAAGTTGACAAAAGCCGCTAAACCGACAATAGGCAAAATAGACAATTACAAAAAGTTGTCAATTTTTAAATAATTAAGTTGGCAAATTCTCCCCTCAAAAAATTTGGTTGGGGACTTCTTATTTAGGAAATTATTAAGGTCAGGAAAATAAAATTTAAATGTGCTACAAGTAATAAAAAAGAGGTTGAGAAACACTGAACTGGAGGATCATAAAATATTTTAAATTAATGAACGACCCTTAATTATCCCCTAATTGTGTACCATGTCCGCAATCTGCAATTTAATATCAGTTTATAATATATTAAACAACTTTCCCAGTTGGTCATAAAGTTAACCACGATATAACTAAAATTAAAGAGGTAAATACGAGGGTGGATCAAGAAGTACCCGTGTTTGAAGACAGGTGACGTTGCTGATGGAAGTTGATATTACCGTCGTGTACTGCCATCTGTCAAACGACATCATACTAAATTTCAGACTGATTCATGGGTTAGTTTTTATTTGGCAGCCAGTTGTATCACACATGTTTCTTGTTTCTTGATAAAATGGAAAAAGACCATTTTCGATCCGTAATTCGCTTTTAATTTTTGGATGGAAATCACGCGAAGAAATAAATGCGAAGTTGGATACTTTCTTTGGGGACCCTTCACCATCTATGACAACTGTTAAATATTGGTTCAACGATTTTAAACGTGGTCGTACATCTGTTTCTAATGAGGAGCGGCCAGGCGGTCTGACAGACGTGGTTACCGAAGAAAAAGTGGAAAAGGTCCACGACATGATTTTCGCAGATCGCCGAACTAAAGTGCGCGAAGTAACAGAGGCCATAGGCTTGTCGTACGGAACGACAATTTATATTTTACATGGTCAGTTAAGTGTGAGAAAGCTGTCGGCCCGATGGGTGCCGCAATTGATCGCGGTCGACCAAAAACGAATACGATTGTCAATGTCAAAGCAGTTTTTGAACCTCTTTAAGCGAAATTCGCAGGAGTTTTTGGAAAGAGGAGAAACCTGGATACATTATTATGCGCCAGAAATCAAGCGACAGTCAAAACAATGGATTTTTCACCACGATTTTTTGGGATTCGAAGAGAATAATACTCATGGACTTTTTGTAGAATGGAAGAACGATCATTGGGCAGTACTACAGTGAATTATTGGACCGATTCGATAAGAAATGGAAGGAATCACGGCCTAATTTGGCTGAACAAAAAGTGCTGCTTCATAACGATAATGCACCAGCAATTCATCAAAAATTGTCCCGGACAAATTGCATGAACTACGCTAAAAAATTACAGTCGTACCTGCCGTCGACTTCTTCCTATTTCCCAACATGAAAATATGGCTCGGCGGAAAAAAATTCAGCTCAAACGAGAGATAATTTCTGAGGCAGAAGCGCATTTTGAAGAGTTTGATCAAACTGGCGGCCAAATAAAAACTAACCAATGAATCAGTCTGAAATTTAGTACGGTGTCGTTTAACAGATGGCAGTACACGACGGTAATGTCAACTTCCCTCAGCAACGCCACCTGTCTTCAAACACGGGTACTTATTGATCCACCCTCGTACAACGTAAAGCTCTTTCGAAGTTTTTAGTAATTTAGAATTTATAGTGTTCCAGCTGAATTTACAGCAACTTTTACTTTTTTTCTTCCTCCTGCAATTGATATCGTTTAAAAATGTTTGAAAATTTTTGAGTTTTCCATTCGATTTTGTAATAAAATATCCCATTAGAAAATTACAATATTAGACGCTTGCAGGTGTTTCGTACCTAACAGCTTGACTGACTTAAAGGGCAGGTGACAAACACTAGACCAAGATACGAGTAGACTTGGATAATAAAAAAAATTGTGCAAGTTGAATTTAATAGTGTGCAGCAGCTTCATAAATTAATTAATAAGTAACTTGAACGCTGCACGATCTGGAATGTAATTTTGGCTAATGATATTTAAATAACAACAGCTGGTATGAAGAGGTTACAGGTAGATTAGCTAGCCGAAGTCGAGCTTCCGGTTAATTCGGTTGTAAATAATGTGCAGACTCACTTCTTCGGCTTCTCATTTTACGACAAACACAAAGACAAAACGAGAAATATACACGAAATATTGTAACACCTGCCATTTCTGTATAGATAATTTTGTCTTTGGTTCTATGGATAGGTATCAATTATGCTGTTGGCATGCAATGTGTTGCCTAAAAACTAGTTGATGGATAATTAACAAAAATTCTCTCTTTGTTAGAAAAAGATTGCAATCTCTGATTAGGCATTAAAAACAAGTTGAAAAACTAAGGTTGACAGCTACGGCGTCAGATGTAATAAACCCCACTTTGAATAGCAGTAAATTATTACCTAAATTATGATATAGTATAAATAGTAGTACATACACACCATACAGCGATAACCACGATATATCTATGTATGTAACGTAAAATTGTACAAAAAATTATAAATATTCTCCAAATCAAAACTTGCAATACAATATACTCGTAATTGCTCTAGTAATGACTTTTTATTTCAATTTTAATTGTTTCTAGAAAACTATTTCTTCTGCATTTAGCTACATAATAATACCTACACAGTTATATCTGCAATAAAAATACCAACACGTTAGTTCATCAAGTCAGTTAAAATGCAATGTAATAAATAAATTTCTGGGATGTTCGTTCCTGTCTTGATAAATTATCGCTTATTGTTCTTCAATAATTAATGTAATGAGAAAGATTGGAAGTACTATATAAAATTTAGCTTTATGGTTAACGGCGCTACAGAATTACTTCGACATAACTAAACAATCGCTATAATTAATTATCATTATCATTGATTAATCATTTATTAAATTTTATAATAAATTTATTCTAAAATTAGTTAGAATTTCAATTTAGGCAAACTTATTTCAATTTTTGGATCGTTTAGATACGTTAGAGATACTTTTATATTGAGACCTAGAGCTGAGTAGAGTTTAGATGAAAACTTGAAAGTAGGACTGACGCGCATGAATGGATGACAGAGATTCAACTGATTGCTTAAAAAATTGCTTTACTTTTTGTAATTCAGAAACTATGGGTAGTACAAATTGAAATTATAATTCTGTAATTTTTGATCTCGAAGTAGTCTATCAAAATGCTCTCTATCCTAGATCTCAAAATAAAAGGAAGAACATTTTTATGGTTTAAAACCATTATTGCGTCGACACCTTAGAATTTAATTTAAATTGTTGTTGATAAATTAAAAGTTTAAACAGCAGAACGACCAAAAATTAAGCAGTTCATACTATAACCACAATTTTCAGCTCAACAAAGAAACTGTAGGACTATTATAATGTGCAGCAGGAACGAATTATAAATGTTGAAGACCTTGGCAAATTAAACTTTCACTTTTTGAACCTAACTCGAGTAGGTTACCCATGAAGCAAAAGGTACAAAACATAGGTAACCAAATTTTCATTAAGATCTTTCTTACCCATATTTCACCTTATGTGCATAATAATTTATTATTCGTTACTGATTTCGTCAATCATTATGGTACGCTATGGTAGGTTTTTTTCGATTTGTGATTGTAGTTTGTATCGAATCGAGGTTTGGTATATTTATTGATATATTTTTTCGTATGTTAGATATCCTAAATGAAGATCATATTATATTAACTAATTAACACTATCATTAAATACAAATTTGAACCTGTTGTAAACATAACAAAAATATTAATCAAGTTTTATACGACTACTATAACAATAATACTACACATCGTACGTTTCTTCGTTACTGCAATGCGGTTCTTACGCCTATATAAATCAAGCTGTTCAGCAAAATATGGTATAGGTACTTAAATTTTTCTGAAAATTTAAAACAATTCAAAATTTTTCAAGCTATTGGTTCTAAAGGTTTTTAATATAGTTTCAACCACAGGTAAATTTATTATAACAGTAATTACTCCAAACAATTGATTTTTACAAAAAAAAAAAACCTTCAAGAGTTAACGATTTTGCCATTAACGTTCTCAAACACAAATCTTTTTTCAGTATTAAATAACTTTTATCACGTAAACCCATGTCTCTTTGTGGCCCAATAAAAAGTTGTCGATTACTCAAAAATCAACCTTACTTTTTATGATTTACCAATAATTCAAAAATTGTAGCTTTTTAGGTTTCAATATTTGGGTTAAATTAGCACACAAATAATAAAACGGATTGTCATTGTGTTCCACTACAATAATTTGGAAAAGATTTTAAAACAACTCGTGTTGATACTTTGTTCCACTTCGGTTAGAAATTACGTAACAAAAAAAAATAGCATGGAAGATTCGCTCGCTGATGCATATTTCCAACAAACTTCGAGTGATTGCTCGTTTGTGCTTGTTCCTCGCCTGTTTATATTGCTACCGTTCCATTGCTACAATTGCAATGTTTGGGTTTGCACACCAACATCACGAGACCTATGGAAAAATTAGACCCGATATAATAAATTCAATATTATATCTATGCAGCCACCCACTTAGAATTACAAATTAATAATAATTAGTACAAGTGACATTGTGAACATGCCAAAATGATGTTAAATATTTATAAGTTGAGTTCGTGCATGCCATAAGCATGAAGATTGTAACTCGGGATTGCTTTTCTACGTGATATTTGAAAAGTCGACTACCTATAGCAAAACGCTAATGGAATTTCCGGTATAAAGCAAATGTCCGGATGGTATTTTGTATAATGCTCCGTTTTTAAGAGCACAAAATATGAATTTTAGATTCAAAGAACCATCAACAACAATCTCAAGGACTATCGGTGGCATAGTTTAAAAACCTTTGATCAGAGTCATTAACATGACTACATGGGAAATTCTACATCAATTTTTATATTATTGAATTAGAAAAATTACGTGCACCAAATTAGTGATTGTGGTTAATTAAAAATAAAATTACCACATTATCAACGATTTAAATGGCTATAAAAGTAAAAGGAAATATAAAAGCTCATGTGAGCTCATCAACAATAATTTTGTATTTAGATGAAATAAAACACTTTACTTTGATAATTTTAATTAAAATCCATAGCGAGAAGCATAATAATTATATCTAATTCAGGAAGTGCATGCCCAACAATCTAGAAAAATTCTAATTGCAAAGTTATCATGCGTACATCTATACAATTCATGGTTAGAAATGGCAAAATTATTTCCTAACAAACTCAATTATGTTGCAACGTTTTATTCATTAATTAATAATATTCATATAACGGGTATCAAATAAACCCTTTTTTTTTTTTTCAGGTACGGACGGGTATGAGATGATCGAAGGATTGTTTTGAATTCTCAGGTGTGTTTAACACTCAATCAATCGAAACGCACTGAAATATCCTCAATTTTCAACGAGATTCCATCAAATTTAAGGTTACGTGGTGGATTAAACTAGGATTCGACTTCTCATCTGCTTTGTCAAACAAACATTTTCTTTTCTTTTGATGAAGTAAATCTTCGTCATCTTTTCAATTAACAAATATGCGGTTTCTTTTTAACTTGACAATGTTTTAAGTTTCTTATGCATGTATTTAAGTTTAGACAGTGTCACCTCATATCATTGTTCTTGCAATATTTAAGGTTTTTATAAACATTCTTCGTTCTTCCATATCTGTATCCAAAACTGGCTCGATTCTTGTTAAACCTGAACCGGAGCTTAACCCACTGCTAATTTGGGTTAACCCGTAAATATTATAATTGCTAAGTAATTCATAATTGACTCTAATTCAATAAAAAAACAGACTTTACACTACATGCAGGTACCATAATTTTTAAAATCATATTATACTATTGAAGAGTTCGATTGATTTGTTAATAAATATCTTCTATATATATAAAAGAATAAACTGACTGACTGATTGACTGACTGGTATATCAACGCACAGCCCAAACTACTGGGTCCTTAGCGATGAAATTTTGCACAGAGGTTCCTGTTATCACGTAGGTGAGCACTAAGAAAGGATTTTATGAAAATCCTATCTAAAAGGGATTTATCACCTATTATCTAATTAGCGGTGACGCACATGAATGGACTAACGAGATTCCCATTTTCGACATTCCTCGATTTTCCAAAACACAGCCTAAACCGGTGGGTCTACGTTTAGAAGGAATGGAAAGAAGAAGGGAAAATGAGGAAGATACAAAGAGTACGAGAGGTGGAGGTAGCCGGAAATGGGAACTGATGGGAGTTGGAGGATGGAGTGCCAGAGTAATGTTAAATAAAGCGAGGTACGATTTGGGAGCTGTAGAGGTGGATGAGTGGAAAGAGAGCGTGCAGGACAGGACTGCATGGAGAAACTGTGGACAACATACCAGGAGAGAGAGACCGATGGAGTAGAGAATAGAATATAGAGACGGAAGGAAAAAGGTTTGCCCGCAAAAAAGTGAATTCCACGCGGACGAAGTCGCGGGCAACAGCTAGTTATACATACAAATTAAAGAATTTTTACACATACAAATTAAAGAATTTTCTTTGCACTTAAGCAGATGAAGCTATTGTTTTAATAACTTCTATTTTGCAATAAAATTTGCATAATATCTGTTTAAGTGCATATAAATAAAGCCAATAAATCAATATTTTGAATTTCGAGTCAAACCTTTCTAATAAACGTAGTGCAATTCTTGAAGCAAGTGAACACTTAATCGATAATAATTAAGTAAGTATTGATTTTGTCATTTTATGTGTAATACAATTTAGAGCGCGATGCATTTATTGATTGCTTCACAACAAAATAGCTGAGTAAGGATGAAGAAAGAACTTGGCAAATACATATCTATTAATTATTATTATTACTAATGAGTCGTATATAAAAAATAATAGTAGTAGTATAATGTTAAAAAAAAACATCTTATTCGTACTAATAACAAAACCGAAAGAAACTTAGAAGCCAAAACAATGCAAATTACCCGCATAATAAAAATAAGTAATCGAAGAATGTCATCTTAGTTATTTATTTCCGGAAATATCCTTTTTACAGGTTCTATAGCTCCACCCCCTAACCACTACACCAAACTACCTGTATGTAGTTATGAAACAGGATGCACTAAACACCCAATTTATCGAAAAAATATGCATTTTGGAACTTGACAAAATATAATAATATTATATTTCGTTAGGTCTGTCTGTACAGGTACGACTTGTACGATTTACAAGGCAACTCAATTTATACATTTATTCATAGATGGATTATACGGGTCCACGCCTACGTAACTCAAAAATGTAAAAAAAAAAGTAATTTTTTGAAATGCTGTATATTAATTATTATTTATTAAACACCGAATAATTATTAATTAAAATAATAAGAGATACCCACTTATCCTCCACCATAAGTGTTGGATTTTTGAATGTCTAATCCTATAAGAAGCCTGTAATGTCCACGTTTAAAATTAATCAAGAAGGGTTTAATTTTTCAATATTGCTCACTTAAAAAAAGTAACTCCGTCATTTACATAACAAAACAATCAAAAATTCCTTTTTAGAAGTTGTGCGCTTACAAAGCTATTTCTGTAGTTAAAATTTACAGTGCATCAAATGCCAAAGCTATAAATCGCAATGACTCTTCACTCAACAATTGATACGAAAACCAAACAGAAAAAGAAAATGTAAAATTGAATTTCACCACCATCTAGCAAACAATTAAAACTCAACACTAAATAAACGCATTTTGTTAATGCTGCAAAGCCAAAATAAATTGAAAATTAATTAAAATCAAATTTGTTTTTGTGGTAAAACATCAAAAAAATTTGACGACACTTGCAAGTTGGTGCAAGTAACTTGGGTGCGTCGTTTTGGGTCTTTGACCGTGAAAGTTTGCGACCCGAACGTCGAACCCTTATTTATTGGCCCAACTTTCGAGGTGAAATTTCAGTAAAGTACACACTGCATTTTTTATTTTTTTAACGGGCCTTGCAATAATAACCTTAACTCTTAGAACAACTATCCTATAAAATCGATACAATGCGTAATAACAATACAAATTATAACTTTCGAAGAGGGTTGTCTCGCTGACGTCAGAGAATCGATGACCATCTATGTATCTACGAACTAAAAATAATAGTTGACTGACCTTTCCACATTTCCAAATTTGGATCTACATTATATAAAACGAAAAATTGTAAAATTCATTAAACGAGTTGGTGCATTTTTTCATGCGTAAAAATGTTCTAGCACGATTTAAAGAAACAAAAAACGACGCCTAAAAGAAAAACGATGTACCTACATCTCGAACTTGAAAGTAGACTGAAAAGTTTTCACATTGTTATCGTTCATCGGCTATGCTTTTAACGTTTTGTTGCTGTCTAATTAATTTCATAATATTTTAGCTAAAACTTGAAATGAATAACAAAAAAAGTAAAAAGGAAACATTTTTCATATTTAAGGTTTTTGTTTGATAAAGTAAGTCAAAAGTTGGATATTCGATTGAAATTCATGCTGATGAAAATTTGTGAGCCTCTCCGAGACGTTGCTTGAAAAAAATTAGTTCGAAATTCTGAAATCGTAACAAAAAATATTATTTTATTAATATTATTTTCGAAAAGTTGCGTGTGGCCTCAACTGTTAACAATATTGCGTTAACTTATATAGCGTTTGTTATTACCAATTAATTTAATCGAAAAATTGCTTCATAAATTAACACGAACCCTCGATACAGTTCAAACGATTAAGTAAAACTAATGACATTTTTATTGTCATCAATGTTTACATCGGCGTACCTGTTGTTCTTCCATATATTTATACACAACCACGTATCTTGTACGTGCGATCCGCCTCAGTTGAAATTGAATAATTTTCCGACTACACAACGAAATTACGAAATAAGTAGAAAATTTGGAGGTCATCCCATAATTTGCTTATCTTCACGGCCATATAACTTCCTTAGCAAAACGACTAATAGATACCAAATTCTGTAGCAGACCAGAAAAAAGAGCGATCAAACTTTTAACGTTAATTAATTGCCACTTGTTGCTTGGCGGCAAGAACACTTTTCACGGTTAATTTGATTTATCTAAATCTAATAAGTGAGCAAACTTAAATTTTTGTTCGTCAGAGCGAGTTAAAATGAACCAAATTTAAAATCCAATTTCTTGGATAAAAACCGTTACAGCCGTTACTTTCGGGAGATATAAAACCTGTATCGTTTTTCTTGATGAATTGTACATGACCATTTCTAAAGATAAAGTAAGAACTCGAAAAGTAAAATCAGGTTCTTGTTGAATGAACGACTGCGGCGTATTCTAAAAATTGGATCGAGAGGAAAATGATAAACCCAAAATATATTACATAATGTGCATTTAATATACATAAAACGGAAGAACGACGTTTACTTTTAAGGGATGTGAGAAAATAATCCACCCTCTTCAGATAGATAATTATTATTATGAACCTCTCGATATTAGTTTTCACTGACCATTTTCATAAATTCACACAATAACAAAAAATGGAACATCGTTATAAATAATTGATAATAATAACTATTTAATTAAATAATTGCGTAAATATTATTAAAAGAACTTTTTTTATTTAATTAGTAATTCAAATATTATTAAAAACGTTTCATTTTTAATTAAACAAATGTGAATGCTAATTATGAATTATAATAAATTATTCGCGTTATAAAAAATAAACACCGTTAAAATGTTTAAATTAAAATTAAATTATGTTAACTTAAAGTTAATAAAATTTTACGATAACAAATTCTGGCAATATTAGGTCACGGATCAATTAGATGTACCGTACGTTAAATTGTTAGAATGGAAAACCTATTTTTTTTAAATAGGAAAAATAATATTAAAAGAAGGCCATAGACGAAGAACTACAAGGGGTTGCGTCTTTTCCGTTTATTAAATCTTTTTTCGACAGGATTTCCACAAGGATTTCTATCCATATGAAAACTAGTAAACCTAATAGGAAATTTTTTTGCAAGTCACACGTACCAACGTCAATACTGTAGAATCGATAGTTCAACATCCGAATGACCATGGCGACCTAACTTTTGTCATTAACATTCAATTTCGGGGAAATTTCCTATCGCATTAAATCATTTTATTTCCTTTTCCTTTCCACTAACAAAGTCTAGACTTGTTTTGTTAAAATCTTATGTTTGGGGCGTTATCGTACACCAAATACAATTTGTAGAGCCCACACCAAGTCTACTGCAAGTGCATAATTGAATCAAGGCTAAAATCCGCGGCGTCCTTGAAATTAAAACCAAGTCTCGTTTCGTCCATACGTAAAAGTAATAATAATTTTGATCGTAAAGGAAGCTGTCAAGTATCTGTCTGCCTGTGACGAATAAGTAGTAGAAGAGAGACGAGAGACAAAGATGAAAGACGAGATATTTCAAAGAGTGACAGATTTTAATAAACGCGAATTGATCAACAATTTGTGTATTAAATTTAGTCATCAAGCGAGTTTTATCGCACACAATTGCGTGGTTGTACACAACAGAATGCACACAACGTGATCAAAGAGCATCACGATCATTGATTATGTCACAGCCGGCTAGACCAGAGCAGCTCGGTGCATTCATTACATTAACGCTTTACAGTACCCACGCTGATCCACTTTCGTGCATTAAAACTTTAACAAATAAGCCGACAGTTACGATACAATTTCAAATAACGCACATGGTGTGCCTAATTAAAACTTATTAATAGTAAACAATTCAGTGCCGGACGTATGGTATGGCCAGGGGGATGATTTTATCCTCTCCCAAGAAAACAAGAGAATCTGACCTAGAGTTCTACCTTTACTGTTTGATATTATTATGGGTCATCCTATATTACCAATAATGAAGACAATGTAGATGTTTTTCGTCAACATTTAAAAAATTATATTTGATAAGATTTATGATCGGTTTCAAATATGATATGATTTAGCTAATCAGTATTATAATAATGAACTAGAGAAGAATGCGGAACTATCTTTTCTTGTCCCGTCCCGTGGATACCTCAACGTTGTAATACAAGAAGTGAAACAAAATCCTTTAAAAAATTACCTTTGTTTAAAACTTATTTTTAAATTACCGTTTTTTAAAACCCCCCCATTTTATAATTCAACGTGAATACACATTTGCTCCGAGCAACATGCGTCGACAAATAATTAGCGAAGTTCATTCGAGCCACATTATATAAAAAAAAATTTATTATAAAAACCAAAGTTTAATATTATACCCTCGAACACCTGTTAAAACCATTTGTTAGTTATGGTATTCATTATAAAAAGAAAATTAAAATTCATTGATACATTTTATATTAATTTTAACGTGAGCCTGCACATACAAAGTAGAGAACAAACAAATGTAATGAGTATTTCATGTAGGTACAAATTACAAACGCGAGTGGAAATAAATTTAATTACGCTCATTTATAATAAAACGGTACAAGTAACAATTAGGAAAACAATTTGTCAAACAAAATATGAAATTCGAATATCCACAGGATAAATAAATTTAAAAACACAACTTGCTCGCTAAGCAAAGCAAAGCAAAATAAAATTTTAATTATTATAACCGAATGATGTCGCAAAATGAAGTATCATACATTTTGGTCATTAGTGCTCAAATTCTCGAAAATTCCGTTTAAGAATTGCGTACTTGCGATATAAATTAAATTATTCCAAAGTTTCTACGTTTATGAAGTAAACCGACGCGACGCCCTCGAAGACGCCTGGAAGTACAACTGACTGGAATTACCATAGAATTTAGATTGTCGGTTAATAAATTCAACGATCTAGGCTAGAGAAGTATTCCACTATGCAATTGATAGTCCCTGTACATGTGGATAACATCGAATGGCGCCGCAATGGAAGACTGCAATTTCTAAAGAATGTAACTCATCAAATGCCATGAAAATTTATTTCGACCACATTTGTTGGAGTTTCAAATAATCCTTAAGTCGTCTCCCTCATTAAAATATGAAGAGAACAATAAAAACACATGAAAGAGAATCGGCAAAACTTGAAAAAATTACAACATATAAAATTTGTCCAAGTAGTCCTACATTTTTAATTTAACTCAAACATAATGAAAAGCTGCAAAGCAGAGAACAGAAAATCGCATCACTTAAATAAAGAGAATGGCTGTTAAAAGACCATCAATAATAGTTAGATAAAAAAACCCAACTACCAAAATATGCACAAATAAAAAATGTCAATTACTTACAGGAATACACACCACTTAGCAATAATTGAAAATGTCGCATGGTGGGCATCAGAAACTTTGTATTAATGAACTATTTATAATAAAGCGGTATTTCTATTTGTGTATTTTTTCGTAGTGAGTTTTTATCTTCTTCTTCTTTCTAGAAGTAATTCTCTAGAGAATTCTCTTCTAGTAGGCCAAGGCTTGTTATTTCCCAACACGTGTTAGAAACTTTGAGCATATAAATATTTTACATCCATCAGGTAGCTTGCTCGACTTGCCTTCAGATGTGCCTGTATCCTGGTTTTTTATGTTAATGGTAGCAATTCACTAACCCAGGGGACCACCGGCTTAACGTGCCTTCCGAAGCACGGAGACTAGCCATAAGAAAGTTTGACTCTCCCCAGGTTTGAACCCGGTACCCCATATTCGCATCCAACTGCGTTAGCTGCAAGGCAATGACCGTCTTTTTCGACGTTTTCTTCGAGTTTTTATAATTTTTTTAATTTCTGGTAATAGTCGGGTAAAAATAAAAACCGTCGAGGCAAGCAAAAGAAGAGGCAAATAATGAAGTTAGGACCATCTTTAACAAAATATGTTTATCCAGAAATATCTAGAAACATATTATTTAGTTTACTTGGTTCATAAAATATTTTCTTCGAGAAATACAAAGCTTTTAGCTACAAAAACCGTCAATTGTTGTTACCGAAAGCGATATCTCCTACTAAAGAAACCTTGAGTCATTGATATTTCTCAATATGAACAAGAAATTGTAACAATTGAAATTAAAATCTCACCAATTAGGATTATTTATTATAACTTTATAACTAACGCTGATGGTGATAATAATCCTGCTTTAGATACATCCGGTGCGAATCATGCAACTTTCATGAATTAATTAAATAATAATTGCTATTAACTTAAGTTAAAACAACTTTTATTTAAAATAATATTTTAATTACGTAACTACACTTATTATAAAAATGTATTCTTACTTAAGACTGTTTAATTTAAATTATAAATAGCGATTTAACATGTTCAAAAACTTGAGACAAATTTTGACCACAATATCGGAAAATTTACAGAAATTATTAATGATATACGCCAAGATTTAAACAAGATTCGTAGTTATCCATTCATCAAACAAAAATGCAGGCTGCAAGTTGTTTCGGATGCACAACTCATTTAATATTTGAGCTATTTGTACACGCCAAGGTTAAACAACTTTCTATTTTATGTTAGCGTTTCTGATTTGTAAATTTACTTGCCACCAACAACGACCTGAAAGCTTTAAAAAACGCTTTTATATTTTATATGAAACAATTTTTGCAATAGAATTTGTGAGCGAGTTAAACGCTTTCGATAAAAGGTTACCCCCATGGTGGTGTAAAGTTTAAAAAATTTCTCGAATTTCCGATTTCAGATAGGAAACAAAATACACATTACAACACCTTCCTCTTCATAATTAATTTAACAAAAATCCGAGTCAAAACGTAACTAGTTTTATAGTTGAACTTCGCATTGGATACGCAAAATTGAACACGCCTAAAAATTCGAATTCCGTTTCTTCTATTTTCAGTTTGAAAACGATTAAAAAAATATGTTTCATAATGCTTTGGCATAACTAGCAGAACCACAATTTTGTTTCATTATTAAAAATCTCGCAGCGGCCCTAGTTTCTATTTGGAGATTACAAAACCTGCAGGCCTTGACTAGATTATTAATTAAAGCTTGTAACAGTGCGTGACCTCAATTAAGGTATCATGCGTTGAAATATAAAACCACATTCACTTTATAAAAGTAAATTACAGTAGTTGAACCGAGTGCTAACGCCAAAATTTTGCTGAAGTAAAAATTAACACCATAAACCAACCTATAGTTGTCATTTTGTCGAGATCCAAATCTGATCCTACAGTTCTCTGGTAAAATTGAAAGCCAAAACAATTTGTAAATTTTAACCCTAGTCAAACAGTGAAATGAAAATTATTATACTATCTAAGCCGGCACATGAAAAATAGTAATTCCTAGAGCAGCGGTTCCCAAATAGGGTTCCGCAAAAAAGAATTTCAAAATGGCGTAAAAATAAATTTCCCAGTTCCGACGTCGAGTCAGTATGAACAATTTATTTAGTCAAGTTGATTGAGTCACACCAACACTCAAATCGAAGCATTTATCCATAATCTACATTCTGCAGATTTCCATAGAGTGAATTGCTGCAAAAGAGAAAAAGTACTTTCTTTCTTGAACAGTAAAATCGACAGTTTCTCTTAAATAAAAAAACCCAGTTGTTTTATAAACAAAAGAACCTTCACGAAAGATTTAAAAATTCAAAATTACTATAATTAACAATAATTTTGACCTTCTATTTGAATTCACTTTCCGGCTAAAAATTTAAATCAAGATTTAAATTGTGTCCAATTAAAACTTCAAGAAAAGCGTGCCGTTTTCAGCAACCATCGAGAATAAAGACAACTAAAACATCTAAAAAATGATAAATCTGCAGTGCCAAGCAAGAAGGTCGTATCTGCAAATAAGGCCGGTCCTGAAATGTCTCCAAATTTACATAATTTTTAATAACATACGATAAAAAATTTGATATTTACTACACGCGAAATGATAAAGTAACATATTTCGTTTTAAATTTCAACCTTCTGTAGTAAAAATTGAGGATGCTATTAATAATTCTTTAAAAAATATCTCCTGAATCGGTATTTGCAGATACGACCTTCTTGCTTAGCACGGCAGAAGTAATAACAGTTCAAAGACCACCACTGTCTTATATCCAGAGCCGAATTTGCAGCTAGGCAAACTTAAGCATCAACAGTAGTTATTATTATTATTATTTTTGTTTCATTATTTAACAATGCTATTTTCTTGCTTTTTCCAATTACTGCTTCCACACTGAACAGGAAGTAGAAATGAAGCAAGCTCATATTTATGCAGTAATACCTGTATAAACCGGAATCTCTTGTGACCGAAATGTTACTATTTGTCCCATCGCTTCAGTTTCGCTTCCCTTTTCTCTTACTTCTTAAAAATATAAGATGCATAGTTAAACTATACACTATTTTTCATTGTTTCTTTTGAGTCCTTTTATGGATATTTTGAGCAAAACCAAAAAAGTTTTTACCATTATTTTATTATTTTTCATGCAATATGTATCTACTTGGTATATAATGGAAAAGCTACTCATCCAACGAAAACAAAAGTATAAAACTTTTTTTATAGAGAATTCGAAAATCTATATATCTTCTTAACGACTTCCATCGAGGTATCTTTTATTGCTTGCAAATTATAGCGAATAAACCGATCGATGTTGTACCATTTTAAAAAAAACTTAGCAATAAATTTTTAACATTTGAAATTACATACAGACTTATTTTTATTGTATTATTACTGGTCATAAAATTGTATGAAATTTTGCGTTACTAACAGACAGACAACCGGATAAATATAAAGACTTGCTAGCATATCCAAATCTGTATTGATTTGAGTGGATTAATGAAATCAAAAATTAGTCTTTCCATCTCATATTTACTGTAATTTCTATATTCGATAATAAATTATAGGGATTATATTCAGTCACGAATTTATTTATCGAAGTGATATACTATTTATTTCTTGTTGCATTATTTGTTATAAAAAAGATTAATAAAATTACTGCCTACAACTTTGTAACGCTTTTTTCTAATCACATTTAAAAAGGCGACAAGAAGTTGATAGAAGATAGACTGATAGTACTTCCAACTCGAGAAAACTAATATATGCTATATAAAACCTGTCCACAGATATTAAATTATGTAAATAGAGTTTCGATCAAGATAAAAAAAAAACATTTATAACAATTGAACCATTATTAATTAATGAATAATCGATGTTAAGCAAGAGCAATGATTTATAATTAAAACTAATTTATTGCACAAAAATAATACATTACTATCCGATTGTGCTTCACTTATTTTAGTTTAAAAATAATGGGGTAAAATCGAGAAGGTTTTCAACCACTAACTAATTCGAATCAGCTCTTTAAATTAATGTATAAAATTGTTAAAGAAAATAAACATGCGTTTGTCCGTAATCCTTTGCGAAATAAAAATTAATACTCAATATTAATACTCAAAAAATTATTTAATTATCTAAATTATCTAAACATAACAATGAGTTTATTGAATCCCAGAATAGCAAAACTTTTCTTCCAATTTAAAATTGTTTTTGATTTGATACCGATCAAGTGGTCCCCGGACGATCTACCGGGAAGGGGATGGATTTAACATTTAATCGAATATTAATCATAATAATAGCCATTTATAATGTTTACTTATTATTACCCCCCCCCACAGGACATATTCCTAGTATTCATATTCCTACATATTTCCTAATAGGAAATGGAATCACCCGGGGTTCAATCGTCTGTTGGATCAATCGTCCGGAGACCAAAAGTCGATAATGTTATTGAATAATAAAAAAAAAAAAAATCAAACAGAACTCTCACAAAGGAAGTAAAACTGACGAAACGATGATTTGGCTTACAATTTGACCATGACCAACTTATTTGCTGCATCCTCCTTACACATGATTCCAAAATAAAAAAAAACACTATCACGACGTAATTATTACCTATTTCCATTTACTCTTTTAAAATCATAAACTCAAAATAATTACGAAGCTGTCGTTAAGGCCTTAAGACCTTAGTAAAAAGCTTTCATTAAATTAGAAAAACATTTCGAAGTAAAAATAAAGACTTGTCCAACTTAATTAATGCTGTTAAAATGGACTACTTAAAATTACCAAGTCTCGTTTAATAAAATTGCGAGTGGGGAACGCCTCCGCACAATACAAGCAAAGCCAAATTTGAAAACCTTACAAAATAATTAAGAAACGATTAACCGAAGTGACTACGAAATTAGCAATTGTTTTGTGCAAATGACACGGCAATTAACTTGTGAACAGAATAATTACTAAAATATTCAATAAATTTTAACGTTAACCTTCCAGTGAACCAACTAAACAAATCGTTGGCATTATCCAATTGTAGGTTTTTTATTTAAAAAAACATTTTTCTTTTGATTTCAAACATGATAAATTAAAGAGAACAAAATAAGAATATCATGAAATAATAAATTGTAAGAAACTTCTTATAATAATTTTCTGTGGTACTTATTCGTCAAATTTCAAAAATTATCAAAATTCGACGAAATAATTAAACACAAAAGTTCGACAGGTTAATTTATTTGCTTGGTTAACCCACGGGAGGCTCCGTTAGGTCTATAACGAAATATAGTTTTATGAGCCAAACCAATAAGACAAAATTCGGTGCGGTTTTATTTTGAAAAAATATAGGATTGGATACAATCCAAATTTTTGCAGTTGACAACTTGAAAAACGTAATAGATTTAACACAATGATAGGCAGGCACACTTTACGTCACCGTAACCGTACGTTGACACGATAATAATAATGTACCACTATACCATATGTTTTATTTATAAGATAAAACGTACATCTACAAAAATATTTTTGAAAATATTATAAGGTGTTACTTAGAAAAGTGGGTCGAAAGATTATGAAAAACTTAAAACTTCAAAATTACGAAAACATCGCTCGACTAGGAAGTGAATCTGAAAATATAACACCCTCCCCCATCTGACACTCGCTGCAAAGCAATGCCTTTATTGTGCCAAATTTTTACTTTAAAATCATAATGAGGAATTACAATATTTATAAGCTTCTCCATTTATGAATGAATATTTAAAAAAATTGATTCTCGCGGTTTTTTTATACGTAAATATAATACAAAATTTCGAATTTGGAATTCATCTTTGTTTCTGTGGATTATGAAAATGTTACGATATACAATGAAATTTAATTGAAACGGAAAAGCACTTTAAAAAAATGAGCTGTTAAACAAACACGAATCCGTATACATAACTATTTTGTTAAAAAGACAAGGTTTTTGGGTTAAAGACCTTCGATAGTGTTCTTAAGTCTAAAGATGTAACAAAAAAAATATGATGCAATCGAGATGGCACTACGGGTAAGAAAGACAAAATGCAAGAGTAGAATTGACTTGCGAGTAGAAAATGTAAAGTAAAAAAAAATGTTGGAAAACAACCGAAAAATTATAAAATAACAGATTAATGTGGCAGCAGCTTAAGATTGATATAGAAACCGCGTAAAAGCAGGCGCGAATAGTGTGAATATTGGGGGCCAGTGGGGCAGTATTGACGATCTAACGTAGTAGAAGGGGGCCACCGGGAGCACTCACCTACTCAAGGCCAAGGCTAAGCAGTAAACAACAATTATCTATATTCGAAAAATAGACAGGTTGTTATACTTGCATGATCAAATATTAATCGATTATTGATATTTCAAAATTTAAGAAATAATTTTATTTTAAAATAGCATTTTAATTAGAAAAATAAAACCAGGTCCGTCTCAAACATTTTTCTGTTTAACTTGATTATGTAATTATTAAGTAGGTACATACCGACGTTATTATAATATAATTCATTTCTAATAAAAATTCGATTAGTAATAATAATGACGCCATGTCTCCAATTTTTGCTCTACATTGTAGAGTTATGGTATACGATACATACCAAAATTAAATAATTATTATTAATGAATAATGATCAATACACGCACATATTTTTAGAAACACGAAAATATTATTATTGTACAACATAAATAATTGGTGAGGGACAACAAATTTGAAGGAAATCGAAAGTTTTCGAACGCCAAACTATAAATATTTAAGCGTTCCAGCTAGCGCGGGAGTAAAAATAAAGAGCAAAACATTGAACCTCAAAAAGTTAATATTTGCGCATCAAAATAGAAACAAAAATCAAGACAATTTCCTTCAAACGATAAGATAAAAATATTGTTATTCAATTTGGACGTTGACGATAGTATCGTCCACAATTTAAATAATTAACTCTTATTTTACGCTCGGAAAAACTGTTGTGGTATTTAGTTACGGTGCCAAGACATGTGTATATAGTTGAGGGATAGATGTTATTATTATTACCCAAGTATATAGTATAATAAAAAAAATATGCACGTTTTGGTTTGCAATAAAACATAACGGTTACTACCTTTAATTTAACTTCAACAGTGTAAAAATTAATTATTGCGCACGTATTAGAAGAAAATCATTTTTGCGTAAATGCATGGTAGGTACCGTGTAGCATCATCGATGAAACGATGACCGAGATCAATGGACACGTAAGAAAAATGAGAGTCGCTCCAGTGAGCTGTAACTACATATATTGCAACGTCTCACTGCGAGTGTTGCTGCAGGCAGCCAAGTCCAAAATTCTTATATAGATAATAAATAGACTTGCGCGGGGATTGAACAAAAAATTACATTTATGGCTAAACTGCTTACAGGCCGATCATTTCACGGTTATGACAATAATTAAGAAAAGGAGACAATTTATAATTTAAGCATCCAATTCGAATAGATTATTCTCCGACAGATTATATCAGCTTGTTAGAGCATCCACTAAATTTAGAATTATGATCGCATAATGGTATATTTAAAGTTAAAAAAGTAAAATGGATTAATAAATTGCTTCGAGAGGATGTTTTTAAAGCTGGAAAAAGTAAAAACGGAAAGATTTCACTTTCAGGCGCGTTTTTCACTAAAGTAAAATATGTTGGACGTCGTTACTAAGCCTTGAAACTTTTATTTGAAGCTCCGTTACTTTTATTAATAGAAGTTGAAAACTTTCATTGCATTTTCACTCGAGGACTTGATGTTGACAGAACAGTATCACAAAAAGAAAAATGTCAAAAATAAAAGTTATAAAAATATTAAATCGTCATTTAGTGAATGACAACCTATAATTTTTAAAAAACGTATCCGGACTCCAATTGAAAATCGGCACTCATCTGGTAAAGGAAACTAAAGCCTCACTGGGACAATTAATAGTGATGCGACTGTGTGTGGTGTATTGCCCGGTATGCGATGAGATATTATGTAATTTTAATAAAAAGATCAAAAGTATAAGAGTGAAATTTTTAAATACAGTAAAACTCGAAAATAACGAAAAGTTGGCTTTCGTTATATTTGAGTTTTACTGTAATCTTTATCTAATGCATACAACGAGAAAAATATTTGGACTTTAATGTGGTTTTCAAAAAAACAACAATAAACTGTGAAGGTTCATCGAAATTGTGTGCATTGTGCTATAATTTTTATAGAATATTTACGTCATAGTCGTAAAGCGAAACGAATTAGACGATAATTTAATAATTCAAATACACGTTAAATAATTAACATTAGGAAAGCAATTTTTTAAAACACCTTAATTAGTAACACCTTTCAACTATAACAATTTTCTTTAATGATGAATAATTACCTCCATGAACAACTCATAATCGAACAACAACACTCCTTAAATACATACGTACTACATATCTTTATGTAATCTATCATTACATTATTGTATTTTTTGTTAAGAGAGTTCGTTTAATGTAAAATTGTTTTTCATTATATCTTAAAATATTCTATCGGTGTGGAGTAAGTTTTTAAAAGTTGCAAAAACACTAACAAGGGGGCATTATGTCGCTGCTATAAGAAATCTTTAGTAAAAAAAATTTCTATAACATGCAAGATAAAATAACTATCGATGCAATACTAAACAAAAAGTAGGATCTACAATTTATTGATTAAAAAAAAATCTAGGAATATCTAAATTAATAGATTGTATGTAGATCTGATTTTCTTCTTTAGCACGACAGCAAGATGATTAGAAATGCAATATACGGGATGTAGAATCGTTGGTTTACACACCTTAGGATTTTCAAAGCTATAAATTCTTAATATCTAATTATTTCAGAGAAAAACTAATAATTACTTCTCGTTGAGGAAAAATACTGCATCCGTACGTGTATTCACTATGTGTAATTTTCCTTTAAGAAAGGGGCAAACTAAAACAATTTTAACAAAAGTTAATGGTTTCCGCCAACAACAGGGCAAGAACACAATGTTTTACTTGTGGGGTTTCTAGATTAACACGCTTGACGTCATGAAAATGTAAATAAAAATAATAATCTTGCACTTTAGTAAGAAAGAAGAGAAGTTGACGGAAAATCACCCTGATTTCATTTGACGAACTTTACAAGTAAAACAATTCTTTATAAAAAAATGTTAAGAAACACCACTTTTTGACTATTAAGCAATATCCTAAACTATAACAAAATTTTCGTTGGACATTTTGATAACTGAATGTAATTAGTTACTAACAGCCGTATTCATAAAAAACTTAAAACAGTCTTGTAAGCCTGTTTTAGTTAAAGAGCTTTTAACCTAACTTTTTCCTTTATTTTTGCTTGCATTTCGAATTTTTTTAGGTTAAAATACCAACTTATTATCACAGTAAACGCGCTAAACTCCCTATAAAACAGTTTACTAAATAGTAAGTCCCTATACAATTTATAGGGAGTTTAGCGCGTTTACTGTAATAAGTTGGTATTTTAACCTAAAAAAATTCGAAATGCAAGCAAAAAAAAGTAAAAAGTTAGGTTAAAAGCTCTTTAACTAAAACAGACTTACAAGACTGTTTTAAGTTTTTTATGAATACGGCTGTAATAATATAAAGTGCAATCAGTGGTGGCGTAAGGCGTATAGTGCAGACACGATAGGAAGAACGAGTGTTGTTACTGTTTTTACCCATCACTCGTTCTTCCTAGTGCGGCTTAGTATCTGGATAAGTATCCTAACCCTAAAAATTACCATTTTACATCAAATTTACAAAAACAACCTTCCCCGGACCCCCACAGTTGGGGGGTTACTTCCGAAACTCCCCGCCAGCCATTGGCCAACCACGTGTCCGATCTTGCAACACATAATTAGGTTATGCCGCCACCAAGGGCAATGAGTTAGGAATTCAAAAATTCAGTTTCTTTTACTGCACAATCAACAAAACAATCATTCATTTTTATCAAAATATCAGGTTTAGTTTCTATGGTTTTTGTGGAGTGTCAGATAAAAACAAAAATGAAAAGAATATTAGCATGTGGCGATGAATTATATTATTCTATTTCCTTTCACTACAAAATAGTATATTATACACCGAGGGAGTGAAGTGCCACCTTTTGTCATGAGGGTAAAGGTTTTTTACACGAGGCGCAGCAGAGGGGAAAAATTACCCGAAGGACAAAAAGTCACTTTAATCCCGAGCGCGAATATACTATTTTTTGCCTTTCCGAAAGCCAATTACGAAATTCAAAGCAAATATTTGTTAGAATAAGCGAGAATGATCAAACCATATAGCCTAAAGCCAGACCTGTACATGGCATTAATGAAGTACGGCCTTGATTATTATTTAACGAAGTGTTGATTAAGTAATACCAACTTAAGTTGGTAGTCTTTACTTTTCCTCCCGCTGTTTTACTTTTCCTCCCGCTCCTAAGAAAAGTGGCACTTTGCTCCCGCAAAACTGGGAGTAAAGTGAAGGCAAAAAAAAACTTATTTACAGTTTTGAAAATAATAATTATTATTATTAAGAGATATACGAAAAATCGGAAAAAAAAAGTACGATAAATCGTATTCTAGCCTTAATTCACTCGAACAATTTTCTAGAAATTATCAATCCAAACGATAAAATTATGAAGTGTCTGGAAACTACCCATCATATCACATTTAGAAAAATTTTACTAGCAAAGAGTGAATAAAAAAAGATTAAGGGGACTGGCGCACTTAAGAGGTCGAGAGAATGCAGCTATTTGTTATTTTTTTCTGGAAAAGTGTATATAGTTATTGCACAACAATTATTTTTATTTAAAAGAGCTTTATTTTAGAAATACAATGTAATTTCTTTGTATAAAAATATTTAAATAAAATAACCCATTTACAGCCGATGTTCGACAACCCTGTTTTTAAAGAGCATTTTGCGGTGAGCAAGATATTTCAAAAACTAGTGCACAAATCTATTTCAAATTTGGTATATTTGTTTTAGACATCAAAATCTAGTCCCTAACACAGAGATTTTTTTATTTAAATGCGTAATTTTTATTTTATGGACGAAAAGTATCGCTTTTTTTAACGAAAATCCAAATTTTAACTTTGAACAGCTGCCGTTTTGTCAAAATTCCATTTTTTGAAAAAATCTCTGCGTTAGGGACTAGATTTTGATGTCTAAAGCAAGTATACCAAATTTGAAATAAATTTGTACACTAGTTTTTGAAATATCTTGCTCACCGCAAAATGATTTTTAAAAACAGGGTTGTCGAACATCGGCTGTAAATGGGTTATTTTTTAAATATTTTTGTACAAAAAAATTACATTGTATTTCTAAAATAAAGCTCGTTTAAATAAAAATAATTGTTGTGCAATAATTATAGGCACTTTTCCAGAAAAAAAAAATAACAAATAGATGCATTTTCTCGACCTCCTAAGTGCGCCAGTCCCCTTAATTTGCACAAAAATTGAATAAATGAAGGAAGATATCAGAAATGGGAAAACTAAATTATGCGCACAATTAATACAGGAATAAACAAAAAATAATACTAATTGTTTCTGCAAAATCTCTACGTTTGTATTGGTAGAATGGATTAATTCGAAATAAAACTTATAAGAAAAATTTTAATGATTATGTGCGACTGTAAAATAAAGAAATTCATGGTAATGCCAATTTCATGATATTTAATGCATTCTGTAATTTAGTAGAACTATTAAATTTGTAATAATTATTATTATTATGAATCATAACTATATAAAGGTAAACATACCTATCACAACACTAAAAAAACTTACAACAAAAACTAATATTAATTTTGTACAAATTTTCCGCTAGTCTACCTATTATATAAATGCAAATTATATTTTTATACAAATGCGTCTTCGAATATTGTGACGCTTAAGAGTCAATTCAAAATTTTCGATATTGCATAAAGATATCAGCTACAGAGCTACTGAAATTGTAGGAAAAACAACTACAAATCGTCTTGTTTTGAAAAATAGCTGCAGTTTTTTTAGAGGTAGCCGGAGTAAAAGCTGTAGGTTATATCCGTAAATTTGATCAATTTCATCGGTAAAAAATATGACAATTCAAACGATTTTATCCTGCAACGTATAATACCTACTATAGTATTTTTTAACAATTAATTATTTTAAGTAAATACCCAGGGTGTCAGGTGAAATCTTAATTTTTCAGGTGATAAAATTCAAGTTAATTGATATTATTTATGTAAACTCATTGATATAAAAATGGTCACGTATGTACAAAAGCATTCCGACACATCCTTTATAACAAATGTGTAATAAAAATCCTTGAAAATCACAAATATATAAGCATTAACGACCTCAAGTGAGGTCAAACGCCTTCAAAAATGACGTATGTCCTATATTTGCACAACGTATATTGTATCAACAGTATCCCAAAATTACACCATGTCAACTAAAATTATGTAAATAAAGGTTATTAATTTTGAAAATTACCTGTTAGAATCATTATAAAAATATAGATCGGTGATCAAAGGAACTCACCTAAAACAGAAAGAAAAACACATTAATTAAGGGTTTAATAAAAATAGAATATCAAGACAAATATCGACAGGTTACTAACATTAACAACTATTATTTAACATTCAACAAAATTGGAAATCGATTAGGAATAACTGATTTTAACGCTTAATTTAAGGGGAATTAAATGTATTGTAAAATTTAGAAAATATATTTTTATATAAGATAACAAAGGTTAATGCACGTAATGTGCACCTTTCGGTAGCCTCATATAATAAATAATACGTAGCCAAGTTTTAGATAATTAAAATTTTGCATGATTTTCAGATAACGCGTTAATATCTAATTGAAGATATCAAATCTTCCAATTTAATAGTAACAAAAGCAAAAACTTAAAAATTACACATACTTTCAACTTAACGTTGTCGATGTCTAAATAATTTGTTGTGCAGGTCAGTGCATACCTACATTATTATGTTGTACTAACACGAATAGATTGTCTAATTTATTCTTGAAAAATTAATTATAACTGTAGGTAATTTTCAAAAATTAAAATATTGCTGAAACTAATTACTGCATTCAGAGTACCACAGCAGTGAAAAACCATCAAAATTAATGTACAAAAAAACTATATTATGAGTTGTCTTCATCAGGAATAAATTTTATACAAACTATTTATGCGTACCAATGTACCTACGTAAGAATTTTTAAATTTCATGATAATGTCATACAGTTTTGTTTTGAAATACAAAACAAACGGCGTTCTTTGCCACATTATTACAAATAAAATTAAACATTTCAAAAAGTAGGAGAGCAGACAAAAGACGGCGATAAAAAGAAAGAACCGAGGTTTTGTTTACAAGCAATAATAACTTGGTAACACACTAAATTCTTATGGTTATCGTGCGACATGAACGATGTAATAACTGGAAGCGTTATTCCACCGTTGAAACATCAACATTTTTTACATTAGGAACGAAGCGAGACCCACTTCAAAATATTCTTTATTGCGAATCCTTGCTAAGCTTTTTGCCACCTCCGACTACCACCACAGATTTTAAATGAGGTCTTAATAATGTCATTGATTCCAATAAAAGATCATTTTTATGAAATGCAAATGCTACATCAAATTAAAACTTCGATTGTTACAAATAAGAGCGTCCAACTTTTAATTTCAAACAAAATGACGTCAGTAGTGTATCGCACCTGATTTCGTTGAACAAGTGACCGACAACCTCGTGTGGGTTAATAGCATCCGCACTGCAGGTTCCTTAAAAACACGTGAACTAAGAGCACCAAAATAATAAAAATATTTATATAATATAATATAATACAATATAAAAATTATCTGCGTGCATTTTACTGTTAAGTAATTACAGAATGTGGTTGACTTTTCAAGAAAAGCATCCGGTGATTGAATATGATATTTCACACAGATATGTTACTTAGGCGAATAACCAGTTTTAGCCATGCATACATCGAGATCCTATATCATTATCTCGTTCACACTGAAACTACCATTTCATATTTAAACCTACTACATGGGTATTAGTAGGTTTATGGTAGTTTGTTAGTTGCTACTGCTATAAACGAAAGATAGTAAAATAATAGAATAAAGTTAAAAATTTCAAATCGAAGGAATTTCTTGAATTTTGACACATTATTGAAAAATGCGGTTCTACAAAAATCCAGAATTTTCTTATGCCAAATAATATATTAGTAATGAAAACTCCAAAAAGAATCTTGACCACCAAAATAGTTAAATATACTATACTTTTCTTAAATAAAATTCAAAAATTATTTGTAAATTTAAATTTCTGAATGTATAATGAAATTTTAATACGTTCTAGCTTGCAATAAACGCTATAATAGTATTACCAAATACATAAATATATTATAAATATTAACAGGCATATAAATTAACGAAGCAATTTAAATAAATTTAAATAACATATTCCTTGATGTATTATCTATTTACAATTCGTTTGAAAACAATTTATCAACTTTAAACTAGTCGGGCAGTGTTGTATAGTTAATAAAAATCTGTTTTTTGCACAAAAATATCAATTGTATATTAAAAACCATAAGTTGCACATCAGAGAAATAATATTATTCTCCCCCCTCACCCTATTTTACCAAAATAAACAGCAGACATGCATCGTACTAGTAAACTGGAAAAAATATTGGCTAGAAATAAAACTCTGGAGGATTATTTTCTCAACTTGGTCTCTACATGAGTTAGGGATGTATTGAAATACTGTAAGCTTGAATGAAAACATTATTGCTTTTATAGTAAATTGAATAATATCGGAGTCAATAAATCCACGTTCATTCGCGAGATCTTTGAGTTTAAATTTTAAGTGCTTAAAAGCCCTTCTTCCACATGAGTGGAATAATATCATAATTGCCACTTCATAATATTTAATATGAGATAAATAAAACAAAACTGTGGGGGTTGAAAAAAGTAAGTAGGATTAAAAATAATATAAGAAGATTTGAATTTACTAATAACAGTTGACGTAACGTTTAAAAAAATCTGAGAAAAATGTAAACCAATAAGTTTATTTTTTTGCATAAATCGTAAATTACAATAATTTAATGTTTTAACCCCTTACCACCTACAACGGTGTCAGTACCTAGGCACGATTTTAAATTATGTAAAATAAGTTTTTAATTGGAGAAATAATCAGTTAATCAGTGGCGTAGCTAGGTGGACAAGGGCTCCGGTGCATAAAAAAAATCGGCCCCCTACCCCTTTTTCCACATGTTTGCATTAGAAATTAAAAAAAAAACAGCTCAGGGGGCCCCCTAGGCTCCGGGGCCACGGTGCACTGCACCGCTTTGCCCTATGGTAGCTACGCCACTGCAGTTAATAGGTTGTAATAAATTGACGATTTGCTAATGATGTTCATTGAAGGATTGTAAGATATTGTGTCCTATTTCGAAATAGGTTATGTTATGGAGTTATGGTACAAGAAGTGAAATATTCTATTAAAATATTGAAAACTGGTTTATCTGTCTATGCGCAAGCCGGCCGGCGTAGACCAGTGCAATAATTAATTAATTTATCATGTATCGATTCAAAAATATAATTCTATGTAATTATAAAAGTTATAATTAATTGGACTTTATTAAGATATGGCGACGAAGTAAAATTATATACTCGAAATATTCCGTTATTTATTTCTAATTCTATCGAAAATTAGTACTGTTAGATACCTACTTAATGTGATATACATAACGTTTATTATAATAAGTATAAATTATCAAAAATTATATTAAAATTAGAGCCCTGAACTTCCTCAAACAAGAATAATTACTAAAATATGAAGATAAAAACATAAAATAAAATTTTCATAAAATTAAAATAACAAAATCCGACAGGAAATGTACATAAAAATGTAATTACATACTAATTAGTATGCATTTATATTTATCACAATCGTTTCATCGATATGACGATTATGGAGAAATAATTAAATAGATTAGTTTACGAAATATTACCTACGTTATCCGATTAATAGTCTTTATAGACGAATAATATTCCAAGTTTGAATAATGAAATTAAATGAACAGAGTATAGTTACCACAAAGAAAAAGGGATGGACGCAAAGCAAACCAATAATCTCAACACAATTTAGTAATAATTATAATCCCCCTTTATGAAAACCCCCAAAAAGTTAGGGTTGAATAATTAATCCTCTCGAAGTGTTTTATTCACCAACTTATAAATTAAAAAAAAAAAAATAAGTTGATGAGTTACAAAAGATTAACAATAAAAATCAAATTTAATAAAAATTCAATTATTATGATCATTTGAGTTTCATAAATTATATAACTTTCAACATGACTGAGGGCCAGTTCTACAAAGCAAGCATAAATTACGAATAAGCTATACTGAGAATAAGTTACACAGATTTCAATTTAGAGAGAGAAAATATAGACCTATTCTCAGTATTCGCGTTTTACATTAACAAAACGCCACCACACGGAATAATTTCGAAGTTCATTTGGAAAGTATTTTGCTTTGTTATCATTGGTTTACACAATGAATTTGTTTACATAAACGTATTTAAAATGTATGGTTTGCAGCGCCACCAACGGTAATGTAAAACGCGAATAGCTTATTCTTAGTTTATACTTGCTTTGTATAACTGGCCCTGAACAAGAAAAGAATATGCTATTATATTAAAACGCTTGCTCGTCTAAACAACTTGATCTTCTTCTTAGGGTGGGTTGTACCTCGTTCAACTTTGAACTTAGTTCAACTTTGAACTTAGTTCAACCAATCAATATAGTTCAAAACCCCGCATTTAGCTATGTTGATTGGTTGAACCGTTATTGAACCGAGTTCAAAGTTGAACGAGGTTTAACCGACGTTGGTACAACCCACCCTTAGACCTATATCTTCTTTAGACGAAGGCGATCTTGCTGGCTAAGCCAGAAAGACTTTACTAGGGAAATGCTAATGGGGTGGTTTCCTTTGCCTTCTCGTTAGTCCACAGATCGATTTTGGACTTTTTAGATCACAGCACATATTTGAACAATCAGGATTGGAACCGTGTTTGATTTACGCCAAACAGCTGGTCTTCTGCTGGTATGAAACAACTTCATACATTCACATAAAAAAATTCAGTGGAGTTGCGATAACGTGAACTAATTGAAGACTTTAGTATATTACAGAGAAAACAGAAAACACTATCATAAAAATCCAAAAACCATACATGTATTCACACCACAAAATCATCGTTCAAATTGCCCACCAATAATCAATCTCTTTAACTCCCTCTTTAAGCCACCAACTGTGGTTTACTTCTTTAAATCATTTGGCAACCCATTTTATTAGCCCATAAGAAAATAAACTCTTCGCCTTGCTGGTAGGAGACACTGTGACACAGAAGTCATTCCTCTGTCTAGTGCAGGTTATAGCCATGCACATCCGACACAAACTTAATACTTTGTTGAACGATTTGAGGAACCAGCTCCGTTTTAATTTTGTTCAATAATTTTAATAGCTTTCTATTTTGTCAATTTATTATTGCGACATCAAGCCTTCATCCACTCAGGTCTTCGATTACTTTTGTTCTCGTTTTTGGATGTTTACATTACCGCGACTCCATTGTTTTTGTAATAATAATACATCAAGAGAACGGACCTCTGTCAGACGGGACAAATATTATAAAATAATTGTCATGAAATGCGACAAATTAAAACTTTCGGTTGTACCAAAATATCTATGGGTTTTATTTTAAATAACTTTTTATGAGACACATCGTGGCATGGATTAAGTAACAATAATAATTATAAGACATCGTTTTCCAATTAAAAAGTGAAAGCTGAATTGTTCTACTTAATACTCAACGAGGAAGGTGAAGGTTACATAAAAATAAATAGAAAACGTATTTACAAAATTACAAAATTGTAATACCACCGTTTATGTAACCAAATTATAAAAACCATTGTTCGACTTTAAATTGGAACGCTGAAGACAAAAAGAGCTTCATTCCATATCATCGGTCGTGAATAATTTGGGAACTCAATTATTTCATTATTTATATAAAAATTCATTTTGATATTTCAATATTATTCAGAGCACCCAATTATATCCAACTGTTACTAATTAATAAGTACATAGTGAGTACGTAATAAACTTAGAAGCAAATTGGCTAATCAGCACTTTTAATAATTAAATTCATTATTAAATAAAACAAAAACTTGGTTTTATCCTTTACTACGAAAACAAAAATGTTAAAATTTACTTTTCCAATTAATACTTACATTAATATTAAAAATATAAAAGTTGATCAATTTTTAGTAATTAATTAAACTTATAAATTTAACGATTTTGATACGATATGCGGAGCTAATGAAAACGGTTGCATGTTGTTAATAGATTAACTATGCAATACTATTTTTTAATTTTCAATTAATTAATTAATTAAATAATAATTGTGGAAATTTAAAAAAAGATTTTCAATATTTCGTTTCCAGAAGTAACAAAAAAAAAGTTGCCCCAAGTTAATAACAATAAGGGAAAAAAATTGAAATTAAATTTTAATTATAGTATAACTTCTTCGAGGACTTTCAAACAAATTAAGGTGTAAAATGAAGTTTATAACGTATAAGTGACTGCAATAATGATCTCGATCTTGATGGGTAAAAAAAAATTGTATCTATTATGTCAAATATTGACGGCACTAGAAAGTTCTGCCCAACTCTGTATGAGGTATTAAATCGACAACACCTTTTGCTCGAAGTGATACATCGATCATCAGCTGTCATCAAATCCGCCCATCTTTAAGGTAACCCCCTTTAATAGATAGTACGACTTCCTAACTTACCCTGCATTTTCAGGTCCAATGCACATGTGGGCAACATCTGTAGGAGCAGTTAGGACGGCGGCGGAAGGTGGTAAATAATCAGCGCACTCGAAAGATCCCAAATGCAAGGATGGAATTACCGCCTCCGCCGTCGTAGAGTAATCCTGGCTCAATAACTCCACGATTTTTTGGCCGTCTCCGGCACCCTCACGTTCCCACGTATAAAACACTTTCACTAGGTTAAATATTCATCCAATTAAAAAATAGTAACGCACACCACTAAATCAAGTTAACAGTCGATTACTATCATAAAGATGTAACTAGGTGAAGATCTTAACTAGAGAAAGGTCACGTTCACTAGCACAAGTGAGCTAATAGAATCTTCACTTCTTTACTAATCCAGTTTTGATAAGAACCAATAGATGTATTTAATTTCAAAATAATCAGATATTCTTGGCAGAGTATAAAATTTAATTATTTTCAATATCTTGTCGTTTTATCGAAAAATCTCAAATCCAAAGCATCTAAATCACGAGACCCAACTTTTTGTGTGCACATAACACAATAAAAAGAAACACAATTCTACGCAATTAACAAGATATATTGGCGATTAATAGTGAATTTAGTGCCAATGTCGGGTCCGAAAAGGGTTTTCCTAGTCGAAAACAAAATATCTCGACAACGTAAAATGATTAAATAAATGGAATAGTCGTCGTCTGCTTCTTCTTATTCCATGATGAAGGTAGGTGGTACAGGTATGTGTGTCGGAGGATTCAGAATAGAACCTGATTCAACTTGACACAATGTGAAGAAAATAAAAGTAGCATGAAGGAATTTTGATTTAGGTTAGTAAATCCACCAATACAAAACCTACACTAATTCGTGGTTTATAATAAAAACTTGTTTAGAACTGGATGCACGAATACACGTCGATCACACAAAATTTATACGCAAGGTTAAATAAAACAGATAAACCGTAGACACTTAAGCACACACACTGGCTTTAAGTTCAACGAACAGTATTTCATTAAAAACAACTTTACAAACATGCAATTTGATTCTTACAAAATTTTATTTATTGTATTTTAATAACGTCAAATTACATCGATACGTTTGCGAATATTAAAGAAAAAAGTTTATGTATTATTCTACCGCTCGTGTCGAAATTCTGAGACTCATAATTGAACACGCAACTACTACGTACCGAACGATAGATATACGTACCGACGTACCATCAGCTCGTAGCAAACTGACATATTACTTGACGCCTTCGCTCGCCGTTAGAGGCGCTGACAAAAGATGGTGCCGTCTAGCAACGGAATGTCGCGACCAGATAAAACACACGAAAATCCACCAACCAACTCACTCGCCTTGGTATTGTATCCCATGCCCATGATATTATATAAACTCGAAAAATGCGTTTACCTACATTGAAATTATTTACACAATAAATATTTCAGCTGTCTCGTTTGAAAACCAACACTAAATCCTGATTTATTCCATCATTAATCAAACAAATCGAGACGAGATACTTCATCTCTCCAATTAGACGAGAAAAGGTGCCATGATATGCCCACTTACGCAAATTATTACTGTCATAGTCGAACAAATATTGAAAATTAATTAATTTAACTTCATTCGAGTGATGAAAACGGTTACACCTACGCATTTGTTTGGATTTAAATCTGTAGTGTCAATAGGTAGGTAAAACACGTTCGCGTTCAAATTTAACCACCAAAGAATCAAAATGGAAAATGAGAACATCAATATTACAAATAATACTTGGGAAAATAATTTAATTAAATGTAGCAACTGATGCTACGAACTAAAGGGACGGACTACCTATTAATCGGAACGGTGCAGTGTAGGTCCACTTTTGGAAGAAAATTTATTATTATTATTGTAGTGTTTGTTCGCAATGATTTCGAATTTTTTTCAACCGAATGTCGATATTATGGTATAGGAGAATATTATTAATAATAAGTTGACAAAAACGAAATGAAATAATTATGTAGTTTAGTAAATAATTAAATTCGTTCAATACAATTCCAGAGAGCTTTATCTCGAAACGTTGGAAAACCTTGATAACCTAAACTCAACAAATCAAAGTCCTTTTTCTTCATTTTTAAATATCATTAAATGCGCAACTTACTTTGGTATTCCGAAATTCACGTTAGAAATAAAATTTATTTAAAAAAATAAATAGTGAATCATGAATAATTTTAAATTACGAATTATTGATTTGGGTTAAGGTTATTACGGTTTCTAAACTGAATTAATTATACACACCATTCACGTAATAATCATAAAAAAGCCTTCTAAAATAGATAAGCAATGAATTTTAATAAAATTAACAATACAGGACTACAGTAAATTACTATTTTGGATACTTGCAAGGTTCTCTTTTCATATTGCAATTTTGTAATAGGTCTTAATATAAAATGCCTTTTGGTCACGTAAACAGAATTAGATAATTAAATTTGTAAATAAAAACAGATAAAATATATTATTATTATCGAGATATTTATTAAGTTCTAATGAATTGAAATTTATTTCGATGCAGCAGCGGTACACAAATAAAACTCCCTTTTAAATCCAAAAATAATTAACACAACACCATAACGTTTATAGATACCGCAATCAAAAATATTATTTGATAACGCCATTAAAAATTGAATAAAAACATTCAACATTATTTATTATGTAATAAATCGATTTAAAAAAATGTTGATTGTTTTATCAATTTAATTTTTATATGTATGATGTTATGCTATTTCAAATTTAAAACATATTCGACTAATACACTCGATTGTTGAACAGAAATTTAATAAAGGGAAAAAAAAGTGGAATAAACCAAGTTTAGAAGTAACGAAGAGAAAATATACTTTCTGTGTAAACCGCGAAAATAAAGGGTCTGGCCGGTTAAGTATGTTAAAAATGCCTTTTTTGAATTTCATGATGGCAATTTTTTTCAAAGTTTGTTATGTAAAAAGACAGTCATGTACAAAATTTCAGCTTTTCAATTAACTTCCTGTGGATTTTAGAAGGAAAAAACTGCTTTTTCACATTTCTTCATTATTCTTGTACTAAAAGATATCCGAAAAATCTCAAAAAATTCAGAAAAATCAAAAATTACCTAAGAAATATGAAAATAATTTTTGGAATTCCTTCACAGTTAAATTCAACGAAATACGAATTTATCAACTTTAAAAAAAATTATTTAACCATGGGGGAATTTTCCGACTAGAACAAGAAAATTTGACAAAATTCTACTTTGGAATCCCTACAAATTAAAAAAAAAATCATCTCAAAATTCCACTTGCAACACTATCAAAAATGCAAAATTCTCTTCAAAGTTGTGACGTGATTCAACGAAATACGAATTTATAAACTTTAAAAAATATTATTTAATCATGGTAGAATTTTCCGACTAGAACAAAAAAATTTGACAAAATTCTACTTTGAAAACATTCAACATTATTTATTATGTAATAAATCGATTTAAAAAAATGTTGATTGTTTTATCAATTTAATTTTTATATGTATGATGTTATGCTATTTCAAATTTAAAACATATTCGACTAATACACTCGATTGTTGAACAGAAATTTAATAAAGGGAAAAAAAAGTGGAATAAACCAAGTTTAGAAGTAACGAAGAGAAAATATACTTTCTGTGTAAACCGCGAAAATAAAGGGTCTGGCCGGTTAAGTATGTTAAAAATGCCTTTTTTGAATTTCATGATGGCAATTTTTTTCAAAGTTTGTTATGTAAAAAGACAGTCATGTACAAAATTTCAGCTTTTCAATTAACTTCCTGTGGATTTTAGAAGGAAAAAACTGCTTTTTCACATTTCTTCATTATTCTTGTACTAAAAGATATCCGAAAAATCTCAAAAAATTCAGAAAAATCAAAAATTACCTAAGAAATATGAAAATAATTTCTGGAATTCCTTCACAGTTAAATTCAACGAAATACGAATTTATCAACTTTAAAAAAAATTATTTAACCATGGGGGAATTTTCCGACTAGAACAAGAAAATTTGACAAAATTCTACTTTGGAATCCCTACAAATTAAAAAAAAAATCATCCCAAAATTCCACTTGCAACACTATCAAAAATGCAAAATTCTCTTCAAAGTTGTGACGTGATTCAACGAAATACGAATTTATAAACTTTAAAAAATATTATTTAATCATGGTAGAATTTTCCGACTAGAACAAAAAAATTTGACAAAATTCTACTTTGGAATCCCTCTACAAGTTAAAAAAAATATTATCGAAATTCCACTTGCAACACTATCAAAAATGCAAAATTCTTTTCAAAGTTGTGACGTCACACTACTAGAGTCAATTTACTACATTGGTAGCTGTTAGAATACTATAATTTATAGAAATTTTACCTCAATAACTTCAACTATGGCTGCTTTTCACGGTGTTTTATGATTTGAAATGACAACCTGTATATTTCTAGATGATCGATGAAAACTATTCATAGTGACCGGGTAATACCGGGTCATTTTTACAGAACACCTCACAAACCCAATAATTTCTGTATTTTCAAATTTTCGCCAAATACCGCATATACTATCAATACTTTACTAAAACATTAAAATTGAACAAACATTTTTTTAAATAAATTATGTTTAATTGAGCATACATGTAAATTGTGTTGAAAAGCACACTTTCGTTATTCGCTGTTATTTTGCTTATTACTCAAAAAATTTCACAAAAGTAATATTATTTAAAAGAGTACACTTGGACACAGACCGCATTGTTTTTGCGAAAGAAAAAGTTTTGTGCAATTTTTTAAGTAACGATCAAAATAACAGCGAATTGGAAAAATGTGTTTTCCAACTTTGAGGATTCAGTCATTGCATAGCCTTTTAATTGAAGCCCAATCCACATTAATCTTCTTCACTGTCACTGTTAATGACTGCATTCACTTCTTCCACACCGAACAGTCTTGTGAGAATCGCGACTGGACTTATAATTCTGGATAAATATCGAGAATTTGCTAAATAAAAAATCACGGCTACGATTGGCGAGCAGCATCCGACAGTGTGTCGACTATTTGGACAATCACAAACGTAACACCAGATTCCTGAAGGACCTTGTGAATTCCGAGCATATCGATTTAGCATTTATATGTCTTGCTATTGATATGTCTCGACCTCACGAGAATCTGAATGATGGACTTACTCTCATTTTTCAAGTTTTTTTAAATAACTCATGATAATATTTTCATCTTCATCCGTCATTTCGATCAGATAGGATACAGCTTGAGGTAGTTGGAAGGAACCAGTGAAGAGAATCTTCAATTACTGATCTGGTAATTCTGGGAAATCGAGAATTACAGATGATGTTAATTTGCGAAAATGATTTTGCATTTTTGATAGTGTTGCAAGTGGAATTTTGAGATGATTTTTTTTTAATTTGTAGGGATAAAGTAGAATTTTGTCAAATTTTCTTGTTCTAGTCGGAAAATTCCCCCATGGTTAAATAATTTTTTTTAAAGTTGATAAATTCGTATTTTGTTGAATTTAACTGTGAAGGAATTCCAAAAATTATTTTCATATTTCTTAGGTGATTTTTGATTTTTCTGAATTTTTTGAGATTTTTCGGATAACTTTTAGTACAAGAAAAATGAAGAAATGTGAAAAAACAGTTTTTTCCTTCTAAAATCCACAGGAAGTAAATTGAAAAGCTAAAATTTTGTACATGACTGTCTTTTTACATAATAAACTTTGAAAAAAATTGCCATCATGAAATTCAAAAAAGGCATTTTTAACATACTTAACCGGCCAGACCCTTTAATCAAAATATTATTAAAATATGTTTTATAAGCACGTTAAAATAAACTACCAATAATTAAAGGATTAATATCAATATAATTAGTATCAGATTTGAATGACAAATGTATGTATTACCCACCTTTTCTTATAATTATTTATGAATTAAATCTATCTGAGAAGTTTTAATGAATGTGAAACACGTGTTGTGGTTTATATACAAGCAACTCCACGATTGTCAGAAAAACCACTTGAAAAGGGTAGAATAGAAATTTTGTTAACGAAGTAGCAATTTAAAATTAAAAAATTGTAAATTACGACTTTTGTTAAACAAGCATTTAAAAAAAATCAATTGTAATAAATTCAACTTGCAGTTAATGCGTCAACATTTAAACTATTCAGACTACTTAATGGTAGTCAAAATTAATAAATCTGAAAAAGCCATAAAATCCAAATATACACCAGTACTTGCATTCGATATTATTTTTACTAATTGACTACTTACTTTTTAATGTCAAGTAGTTCTTGACGTATTATCTACATAAAAATTCTTGTTCAAGTTTATGCAGTTTTTCAAATAAATTAAGTGAAAAAACATTTTTCAACACGACCAAATATAAAAGAAAATTTACGACTCAAAAATTGCTTTGATGTTGACTTTTTGTCAAAAAAAAAATATAAATACATGTAAAATTACTTACTGGCCAATTGTTCGCAAGTGATTGTTTCCTCTCTACCTTTGAATTGCGCTTTACACGTAAACAAGTTTGTTTACGAATAACGAAATCGAAACGTTTTGATTGAAATATCGTGCAAACAAATTTTGGGAAGAAAGAAAATGGGAAAACATTCAATTATTATTATGTTTCACAAAAGAGACGAGAGTGCTCAAGTTTGAAATATTCACGATGATCAAAAATGCTCCAAAGTCTAAACTAAGTGTACAAGTTCTATCACGGTTAATGTTCTTGGCATTTTGCCACACAATAAAAGGAGAGGTTGTCTAAATGTGTAAAATTAATTAAAATTAAATGGAAGCTTATTAAAAACGGGTGGCGAACGACGATTTTCGTTTTCATTAGGAAAGGTCGACAACGAAGTTTATTTAACAACTTACATTCATAATATCGTAGACTTTTTCTCTTCATTAACAATAACAAAAAAAAATCTCGAGACATTGCAAAAATGTATAATCTCTTACCGAATGACTTTTTTTGCCAAAATATAATTCTACTACTTGTCCAGAAACAGTCAATCATGAATCTAATTTTAATTCAATTTTGTCTTTCGTTTTTTATATTTACTCTTTTGGGGCTTGTGTCGTCCATGAAATTAATGGAGCACCTACTACACAATTAAGGGCCGATCTATTCATCTCTTCGTAAAGCGCCAAGTTACTACCTGTCTGATAAGTATAAAGTTTCCTGTAAAACCTTAAAAACCAGTTCACACTATATGATTTCTCATATGACTTAGTCATACGAAAAGTCATAGCTAAAGTCATGCCATCATAACAGCCAATCATGAAAGCCACAACTTCTATAATATTAAAAATCATATAGTCTGAACGTAAAAATATTTCTCATATGAGAAGTCATATGACAAGTCAGATGAAAAATCAGATAGTGTGAACTGGCTTTAACAGTGCCCTATATTTGCAAGACAGAAGTTGCTTATTGGTTTGCTTCACAATCAACGAAGTTTCTCTATTATTGCTCGTGTAGATTTGAATTGTAAGCATTTTCAAACAATATCGAAACTTAATCAGTTGAATTTTGGCAAAATTATTTCAAAAACTGATTTATTTTTTGTTTTTTTTTACATCAACTCTCTGTTGTATTGCCAAAACTACCCTGAGATTGGGGAAAATACCAGCTATCCCTATTGACTTACACCGTGGCAATGGCATAGTGACACATACTATACCCAAGGTAGATAGATTTACAAGGTATGATACTGCGCATATTTAAACGAAATAGACAGTATAGACAGACCTTAACGTTTAATAATTCCCTGGGCTAATCAAAGTATATAGATGATAAGGTATGATTTTGCCCCATTTGGTCTATTAATCTGAAATCTTAATAATTCAATATGGCGGACGTTTTGTGACAATGCGCAGTACAAGACGAGTTTTCGTTCACGTATGATCATACCTTGTAATCTGATATACCTTGTATTATACCTATCCGTTATGAAAAATAAGAAGTTTATAATTAAACTTGTGAAGCCTTTTCAAGACATAATTTTAATTATATTAATTAACATACTCTTTGATGGGAGTACTTTTCCTAGCGGAAATTACAACAATTGTAATTAAAAGTAAGCACTGGTTGTTGTTATGAATGACAAAACCTAATGTTAAATTATTACAAAATTAAATGATAATTTATTTATTTATAAAATAATTCAGTTGAAAAAAATATAAAAACCTATTTTAAACAATTATTACAATGTAATTAGTTACATAAACATACTGGTTCGTTCGTATCGTGTAATCTGCAACATCAATCGAACACTGCTACGTGCAATTAACAAAATGCATAGGATCACCTTATTAAATCATGCGTTTGTTCACAACTTGTGCACGAACTATGTTATACATTTATTAAGTATTTTTTTATTGATTCAAACGTTAATAATGTGTAGGAACGACAATGAAATCAAAGTGCACATTCTTTCTTACTCATTAATGACTAAAAGAGTCGATACCCAGATATTGCGTATCAGGATTGATTCATTTACGTTTATCAATAGAACAATAATACTTACTAGTTTGATTTCTAACAGGCGAACCTAATTACAGGAAATATTATTAACCCCTTTACGCTCAACTCCAAGCTAAGCTCCAGGAAGAGTTAACCATGCATGTAGTTGTATATTTGCCGATTTCCTACCCTAAGCTAAATTCGAGTGGCGCATATTTTAAATGACCTACGCTTTCATACTCGAATTTAAAAAAGATTGTACAGCAAGTTTAAAAAAGGAAGTTAATTGGTTAGGTTAACACCAAAGTTCCCTGGCAAGGACAATACTAGCGTGAATTCTTTCGTTTTATTGATTTTGCTCAAAGTTCTGTTTTTTTCATTTTTTGAAGAATGATGCAAATTGTTTATTGTAACAGAAACTGCAGTAACTATCAAAACATTTCATCGTGTCAATAAAAAATAATGTGTCAATTTTTCAGGACCTACTTCCTTTTCAACCCGTATTAAACTTAGAGCATGAGGATTCGCCCTCGCATATCCTGCAAAGGACATAATATAAATACTACTAATACTTGAAAAATCAAATAGCACGCATTCCTTTTGAAGAGAAACCCGTTGTAGATATCAGTAGCATCGGTCCGTTATTAAATTCTACATTTTTAGAATATTTTGATGTGTGCACTAATTAATAGTTTTTATCAACACAATTTTAAGTAATTTTAAAATGTTTAAAATACTGGTATTAAGTTAAAAATAGTTAATGCTATTGAGTACCGCATACAAATCAAAATTAAAAAAAAAATTACAAAAAATATTGTACGAAAAGGGGTGAATGTACGTATGTATGTACACACATACTCCTCGTATTATGTAAATAAATGGAATCCAGAAAGAGACATAAAAATTTGCTATCTTTTGGGTAGTTTGCACTGAATGAATTTGTCCCACTTTACTTACATGTAACGTACCTAATAAAGTTTGTAGTAAATAGTAAATGCGGATTAAAATTTCCATATTATTCAGCTACCAGTATTTATAGGATTTCCCATTGTGTTCGTTGCAGTGTAAAATATGACGACGATTGTTCAATTCGGCACGAAATATGCATTTAGCTAGGTAGGTATTCATTATGCAAGTTAGTGTATTTTAGCGAACACAAACAATTGTAAATGATAACGCGATAATTAATTGTTACAAAATAGCAAATATTATGTTGCCTGTAATTTCTTAAGCAAGTGGAATTAAGGAATCTTAACCAAAAATCGTTAATTACCTCTCCGAAACTCTTCAATTATATAATTTTGCAAGCGAGAACACGCACTTACGTTTTTTTAAATTACTTTGTTGATGACATTCTTTTTCGTATAAATGATTATAGTTTCATCAAACAGTAATGATAATGTAAATTACAAAATAATCTCATATCCCTTATGACTCTAGTGATTTAGGATTTACTATAAACATTACAAAACAATAGCCCTGTGTGATAAAGTGAATAAGGTATTTCAATCAACTAAAGATGATTTTATAACGGGGATACCGAATACCGAAAATAAGTTATACGATATTTAGGCGGATCTGTAGGGTGCATAGATTTGCTGCTGCCACCTCCAACCTTCATATTTTTTTTTTTTAAATAAAATGAAGGTATCTGTAAACTTGTCACATTTGCACACCAAGGTTTACACTAATTTTATTTCTAAAGGCGCGAAGGTTGGAGGTAGTGCCGCCGAAGTAATACTCTGACTTTTGTTAAAAAACAAATGACGTCAGGTACCAACCAAAGTCATTATACGAAATGCAAAATTTTAGAACAAAAACTTCATTTTAACTTATTGGCAGTCTTTACTACTACTACATCATTTTGTAGGTAAACTTGCCCAAAATGATTAAGAACACAAAAAGTCGAAAAGACTCACCATTTTCCGGATAAAAATGTTGTCCTGAAAATGCCCATTAAATGTTTTCGAACCACGAAGAAATCACAACACTATCATACGAAGTATTCAAGTAAAAGAAAAATTTAGCACTTAACGATTTCATTCTGGCACTAGGAAAAACACAGCACACAAGGAAGTGTTAATTTAAACAAAATTAGAACCGAAATTTGCAAAATAAATTGAAACGTGACATCCACATACTATGAACGCGTACTACAAATGACTAAAGGCCAAGCGGTCAAATTTCAAATAAAATTGTTAAAAATCCCCTCCTTTCGGTTAATTTCAATAGTCTGATGAGTAAGAAATTGTATGATGTTAAAATAAAATATTATGTCGTCACCTATAAAAATTACGTTGGTTGGGGGGGGGTTACCAACAGCATTCTCGACATAAAAAAGTTTTTATTAAATTTAAACGGTTGCAAGTCATTTTCGCCTTATTTTCTTATTCTGCTAAGACATAGCTGTACTTTTTTAAAAGATTTTCATCAACCATAGAAAATAGACCCCCCCCCCCCCGGACTTATGTTAGTCCAAGATCGGTCACTGAATGACGTCAGTCGTTCGATTGGCCGTAGAAAAATAATAATTATAGTACTACAAAAAATTAACTCCTTTGTTATAAAAAAAGTGGCCAAAAACCACATGAAACTGAGCACAAAATGTTGTCTTTGTCAACGTGATACCAAATATCACATATTTAACTCGCTAGAACTAAAAAAACCTTGATGTATAAAATTTCCTACATAACACTACCTATAATGCTTTCGGGAATTGATCTGACAAGCTCCTTGGATAAAGGCTCGATATGAAAAACATCAATAGCCACTTAAGTTGACCTAATTTAATTTATCACAAAGAAAATTATAGCACTACAATTCTTCATAAAATAGAAGGGGAAAAGTTGAACATAATAATTATTGTATAAAAAATTTGAAAACTAAATTTGTAGAACATTCGTTTTTTATTCAATTTCAGAAGTGAGAATAAAATTTGATACGGGCAAATACCTAAAAGCACTGTACCGACCTATTTTTTCCTCGCAAATAATTAATCTACATTTATTTACTAATGATCTTTCGTTACAACGCCAATAAAAAGCGTCACATGTGTACCAACACCTTTTCAATTACTTACACGTACATTTCTGAACAAACAATCACAGAATTCAAATTAACCGTTCTTTTGCAAAAGGATATAACCGATAACAATTATTATAACTATCATACATTCATTTTACTGTTTATAGGTACATATTAGCAAATAAAAAGAAAACCTTTCGTCCAAAATCAATTTATTCTCTACCTCAACAAAATAGAATAAGAAAATTTATGATAAATTAATAAAAGAAAGAAACCTTGAACAATAATAACAAGAATTTCCTATTTGTGACAAAAGTTGAAAATTTGAATATAAACTCAAATAAAGATTCGCTTTTGTAAAGCACCATATTGTTGTTTTATACATCAAAGAAACCCCAGAAATTGGGTGTAAAACCTAGGCAACAATCGATTATTTTTTCCTTTTCAAAAAAATATATTGTAAAAAACAAATTTTCCACATTCAAAAACAAACTGGATGTCAAATAAATTGGATGGATCACAAATACTATGAAATAAAGAATTATTGAAGGTATCAAAGAATTGGTAGTTTATTCTTAGTAAATATTCAAAGTCATTTTAAATGTTAATATTTTGCAAATTTAAAACAAAACATAAAAATGTCTATTCGTTTACGGAATCATATTATGTAACTCTTTACGAGCACAAGCTTAATCAAAAATTTTTTATAAAAAAAAAATTAAAATGGGCTTTTGCCAAGTTAGTTCATCTATGTTCTATAGTCTACAGAGTAACGCGACGACACGACGCTGTTAAAAACAACCCATGTACAAAGTAAAAAAAAAAGAAACTACTTCTAACGTATGTTATATACTTTTGACTTTTAATTACCTGTTTCTATTCGTTTTGAAATTTGAAAATGATTTTATTTCTTACACAATTATTAATTCTTAAAATTGAAAATTGTGTAGTAATTACATTCGTCAAACTGCTATTATTTAATATTGCTTATTAAAAAAATATCCGTAAGGTCTCAAAATACTGTAACATTTCTATTAAATTGCAATACAGATAAAAAAAAATACAAAAAAAATTAAGTATCATTTGGAGAAATTGGAAAAATGAGCTTCACATTTTGTTGTGGAAGCGGATTAAATTGAAATTTGTAGCTACGATGTCGTATTCAATACGTCATGATTTTACTTCCCAAAATCTGTGCAAAACTACATAAAAGACTTGATTTTCCGTACAGTAGACAATCCAATGTAATGTTGGCATTAACATACAAAATTCAGGCATTTACCTTTCTTTTGATGTTCTTGCCAACCGACTAGGCGAAAATGTGGTTTAATTAATGCACACACGTTAAAACAATTTAAATTTATTTACTAAGCTGGTTTTAAACAACACATAAAAATTAAACCATCCGGAATTGTTACGGTATACTATTAGGTCTAGCAAAAATGGATGGTATCATATTTTATAGTTTTTCTAGTTTTGGAAGGTATCCAATGTTCCAAAATGAAAAATTAAAAGATCAACACCATGGAAGAAACAAAATATTTATGCAATCACGATAAGGACTTATTAATATTATGGTTCAAATTATACTTTTATGCTTAAAAAAAAGGGAAAATAAATACCCACGAAATAAAACGTAACGCTTCTCTGACAATGAAAAATTACGGAATTTTTACATTTAGGTAGCCTTATTATTATTATGAATTTTTTTTTTAATTTGTGTATGATGCGTTAAGTTAGACGAAACACAATTTATAGCAATTTTTTTGCTTCAAAAAACAATGTAAAGTGAAGTTTTCAACATATACGGTTAATAGGGAAATAAGCACTTAAATTTATATTTTACCATTAACAATAGATAAAGTACTTCATATAATATATGAATAATACATGAAAAATAATTAAAACAATTCGACAACAATCAATAATTACGCGCATGTAGAAAATACCAATTTGTGTTGCAGTAAAAAGCATAAAAATTCAAATAACTCAAAGAAATATCTCAAATGTTCTTAATTAACCCAATAGTCTGTAAAATGACATTTTTACAATAAGGGAAAATCTGCAATTTTTTCAAACTTTCTGACCTACCCCAGGAAACCCCCAAGTTCCATTCACCCATTGATATGTTTTAATATTAAGAAAAACAATTATATTTTTAATATTATAATGTAGTTTGTATAGATAACATAATATAATACTTATAAAAGCTTTTATTCAAGTTATAAATTAATAGTTGCGATGTTAATGAAGATAGAATTTTAAGAAAAATGGCTCTAAAGAGGGGTATCTCCTACTAGAATATATTTTTATAGAATTTCCCAATAAGAACAAGTTTGGAAAGTTTTACATTGCAATTTTTTCTTAAAAAGAAATAATAAAAAAAAATCAGATCAACACATTGGAGAATTGGAAACAAAAGGAATTCATTTCGATAGGATCCGAGTAAACCGGTGCTTGATTCTACCCCATTAGCCAGTAATGAGTCTAATCAGTGTAAGCATTACCTACTCCAAACCGGATAACAAATAAATGGCGTGAAAGAAAACCTGTCACTTTTTTATTACTTTTCACTATTTACTTAGTCCATCTAACATCTGCTAGTCCTTTTTTATTATTTCTTCATTTCCACTAGAAAAGATCCTTCACCACTTAGTTAGTATAATTTTGCATGCTTTCATTATAGGGACACGTAGTATTTCATCGAGTTTTAAAGAAACAAATGAAAAATCGCGTGGAGGTTCTTTTCCGTTTTTCCCATTTTCAAGTTGCAGAGTACATTACCAAAATTTGAAATTACCCTGATTTTTTAGGATTCTGAAGTTCGATGTTAGCTTAACCGTAATGAATAAAATGAGAAAAAATTTTTGTCAGTAAAACTTTCTTTTAATTATGTGCATTTACTCGAAGATTAAAGTCTGTCTACAAACAACACCCACAATACTGCAGATTAGGAGAACATGAGGTACATTTTCAAATGCTAATTCTTTTAATATTCAAGATTACAACATTTTTGGCAACAAAGTGTCTGCCAATAGTGTTACATTGTAATGGAATTATAGTGTTAAATTTATATGTACCTAGTAGCGCCACTGAGCCAGGGTAACAACCGGTGAAGGACCGAGCAAGGCCGTCGAGAAAGAACGTGTAAGTAGATGAGGCATCGCACAAATTTTCTGTACAATCATTTGGGTTAAATATACTAAATTTCAGTTTCACAGTTAATTTTATTAATAGTGTAAGAGATTGACTTTAGCATCTAAAATAATCAGTTAATTATCGTTAACTCATGTCGTTATTTTCATTATGCTGGCTGATCAATATTTTTAAAACATATTTTAACATTGAAAACAATAATGTAAATTGTGGAGAATTATTCGAGGTAACAGTGACATTTCTCAATCTTTTATCCTGGTGTCACAATCAGCCCGGATGACTCCAACTCCAGTTTAAATAATAGGTTTTGAAAGTTTTCTTCCCCAATTTTCAGAGGACAAATGGATTCAACAAAAAACACTGCAGCAAGAGTTTTTTTAAAGAACCACTTAAATATTTAATTCACTTTTCTGTTACAATCGTAACTATAAGCAAACTAATAGCCTCTCATTAGTTGTACGAATTTCCTTTATTTATTTACCTTTCATTTTGTTATTTTGGAGGTCGACAACTTGAATAATATTATGTATATAATATCCATGTGGGGTATTGACAGTGTTCTTTTCAACATTTTTATTTGCGCATTTAAAAAAAAAAAAAAACAGAAAACGCAACGAAAGTATCGGTCAATGAGTCGAGTTTAAACAGTGCATTTAGAATGAGAGACGTGATTTACATTAGATTAAAAATAACGTCCTTAGCAGATGCACGATTTTAAAAATAAATTTATTTTTAATGCTGAAAAAGGATCTTAGTGATTAAAATGTCTCAATTCTCTACTCTGACAATTAAATTCGAAACCAATACAATAGAAGTTCCTCTTGGTAGATTCTCGGAGGGTTCTTGGGTCAAATGTTATTATAGAAAATGTAGCCGTAACATAGCCCTCTGCACTCTTAATATACATAAAATGAGTAGAATCTCATTACTCCATTCATGCGCGTCATTATTCCTACTGTCAAGTTAGTTTCCTGAATCAATTTAAACCTAAATCCAATTAGTTTTACGTCTCAATATGAAAGTACTGAATATTAAATTTGATGTAAAATGGTTGTGAGGTAGAGCGCACATATCTAGACATTTGCTGATGTTTGGTCTCATTCAACTTATGTATAAAACCTCAAAGATGCAAATTCGTCAAAATCTTAACTTTTCATTATTATTTATGAAAGAGTATCATATGGAAAGTCAGGAAATCAATTTTATCCTTTTTATCGATGCAATTCTCTTTAGGCTTGCTTCAAGAATTACACGTTTGATACTAAAGAATTGTTAAATAATTAAACGTTGTATGAAAATGTACTATACAGAGCACAAAAAACAGCTATGTTAATTTAACACGATAAGGAAGGCGTCGGTCTTCTAAAACTAACATGTAACTGTCGTAAGATTTGCCTATTTAGTTAAGAAGAAAATTACATTATTTAATAAGTTAGAACACTACAAGATTAATTCAACTGAAGATCTAAACGCTTCGCCGATTCATCGTTTACGAAAAGCGTCCCTATCTTTGCCACAGATTCTAGACATTGTGTAATACGCGATGTTCATCACGATAAAAAGTTCCACAATTCTTCGACCTAATGATCCTGTTCGTGTCTACCACATTTATCCGTTGAATTAAGTAATGGTCTGAAAGCGACTTTGTAAAATTGCAAACGCTGATTTATCATATCCAGAAGCTGTCAAAATATTTTCAATATTGAAGTATTTTAAACACTTTTTCAAAATTATATTAACATCTCCATAATTTTTAGTAAGTACATGGGTTGTGTTTGTACCTACCTACCTACCTATATTTGGCGTTTGAAAAGTGGTTTATTAACTAATTTAAAATTATAAATATGGATTCGTTTAAGGAGTTACGATGGTTATAAAAAATATTAATACCGTAGTCGTAAATTTTAATTTCTACTCAAAATGCATAAAGCAAATTAAAAAATTCTTCATATGACCGTTGTCATATAACATTGTCAAGCTGAACTTAGTTATGTGTGCCTATTTCTCGATTCTTAGAAAGCTGCATATTTCATTAAAGGGTGGTGACCGCGACCACTAAAAAATAGTTAAGCTGACGTCAGAGAATCGTTTTCAACTTGACGACGTTTTGTAACGCATGCCCTGTTGTAATGATACCAATTTCGATCTAACAAAGTCTTGGAAAACAATATTAGTTAGATACATAACGATTAGATGTCAATTTTTGATAAGGTTACTGCTAAAAATAAACTTTACCATCATTATTCCATTTTATCATATTTCCAAGTTCCTGCCCACTACGATCTGATTTTTCTTAGGCACCTACATACTACACTTCAAAAATAATTTTAATCCATTGATTTTCCTGAAAACTCGTCATTTGTTTCACGGACGTCGTCCTATATTGAAACGCGTACTCTTCACCAGTTCAAAATTTGAAGATGCTTTGACACTTTTCTACTAATATACCCAATTTTGTAGATATCAATGAGAATACATGCAGTTAGCTAATTCGCTCGTCAAGTTTGGAACGAATTAAGGGGGAAACCTACTGTAGAACGTGCATTATTGTACATTTTATATTGAAGTACATGAAAATAATTTTATTTTTAATTAAGGGGGGACGGTCCCTTAGAGTTTAGACGGTCTGATTTCGGACGATTTTCGTAAGTTTTTATTTTTATGAAAGATTACCTTAACCTATGAGCTACTCATTTGTGTAGCGTAGAAGGTTTGACCCAGAAGGTACTGGGATGACTCCCGTACTTATTGTACTTGCCTAAGAACTCAAAAGAATGATGATCTTAACCCATGATTAGCTCATGCCGCGGAAGGTTTTTGTCCGGATGAGAATTAGCATGGGCTAATGATCTTAACCCATGGTTTTCCATGGTGCAGGAGATCAGTCCTGGATAAAACTTATTAAATTGACACCTAAGAGGTTCCGGCTTTAACTCATGGCACGGAGACTTGTCATGGCGCGGCAAGTCGAGCCCTGGTGTACTCCAAAGAAACAGCTTAAATATGAGATGGCAAGTAAATCTCGAAGGGTGTTTACGAATCATCCTTGAACATTTGGATCCAGGGGTGTCACGTTTTCAAAAAGTTAAAACTACTACGGGGGTGGGAGCCCCGGGGTCAATTCGTATGTCATCGTCATCGTAATATGTCGTCAATGGCGTATACTTGCTTGACCATGCCCATGTTAGAGATTGGACTCAGTGGCGTAACTACAAATTTTAGACCTGGGAACAAAAGCTTTGACGGGCTTGATTGAGTGTTAAATATGCGATTTAAAAACAAAATTTGGTCCTAAAATAATACAGTTTAAGAGGACCATTCCTCCCCCCCCCCTATTATTTACGCCATTGTCCATACCTCCCCAGACCCTAGATTGCACATTCAATTCTTCACATTTTAGGGTGATTAGTGGACTTATCCACCCTAGAAAATTGAAAAACACTTCAAAATGAGATAAAATTAAGTAATATCAATTTACTAAAAAATTAATTAAAACATTGTTAAACCGAAACAAATTTATTCCCCTGAAATGGGCGTCAAACCGGGGGGTCTGGGGGGTATGGAATACCCCCCAGGTATACGTAAGCAACAAGCCGACTTATTAAAATTGATAACCAAGCAATTTTGATTCTTGAATTGTCTTCTTGTTGCTTTACATACCAAACGGAATATTGTATACGCCTAAGCACAGCTGAGTAGCTTGGGGAGTGACAGGATCGGAGTGAAGCTGAAAACCGGAGGTAGTACAATGGGTCCGAATTAGATGCTTAGGTGAGTTTATCTTACTCTTTACAATAAATCCAGACCCCAAACTCACTTGGCCCTACAATGGTTCCATATGTCAAGTTTGAAGAGAATCATCGGTAACCATGGAAACGATATTTGCTTTTAATAAATAAAAATAAAATAAAAGCCAATTAACTATTTATTTGGCTTTTCTATCTTCCGCAAAACGCAGACCAGAAGGTCTAAGAGAAAATTTGTTGGGAATACCCCCCAGCACAGGGAGAGGTACACAACAACTCTGCACCGGCGGATCTCCGTTTTAACAGTTCCTTCATTTAAAAACATTGTTTCCTAACACTAATCTAAGCTCGACCGGTGGATTTCCGTTGCCGAATTGTCCTTTTCCGGCTTGCACAGGCGCTTTTTACCCTTGTTTAAGAATTTTTTACTTTACATTGCCTCGGGCCCCTAAAATTTTACGGGCCCTGTTCATTCGCACACCGCGCACACTGGTAGTTACGCCACTGATTGGACTCGTAGTGTCGTGTGCTTCTAGAAAGTAGTGAAAAAGTGTTTGAAAATGACCTCAGTACGGCCTGTCTGCCGGGATCCCTCCACCAAAGGCCATCAAGGGTCTTGTAACCCAGTGGTGCGAATAGGCAGGACCCCCTGCGAGATGTAAATTCCGGAACAATACCTACTTCAGCTTCTTTATCTGTCTGTTAGTAACGTTAAAATCAAAGATTTTTATAAATGTAGTGATATATAAAAATCTGCTAATTTGTTTTCACCTCCCTAACAAATGTATCTCCTCCTCACGCATATGTGATGTTTGCGTACCTCCGTTCATGTGGGAGATACGAAAATATAAAGAAAGTGTTGAAGGGATACGCAGACTAAAAAGGTTGAAGACCTATCTAGGTATTCACATTACCGAGTGTAATTTTAAAAGTTCGCAAATAGGTCATAATTAAATTTCTTGAATTAATTGATATAGTCCAGATGACTAGGTCAAAGGCAAAGTATATCTTTAGAAGTGGTTATAAAAAGAAGTCAATCACACGGCACGGTGGGCGCGAGCCGACGTATAGAGCCTGGGGACGGTTTAAGAAATTGTATGTACAGAAAGAAAGTATAATAGATCCACTACATCCAATATAATACTTTAATGAATAGAATTTTGTCCGACATTATGAATAACATATTTGTAGTTTTCGAAAATCATTGTGCAATTTACTTAAAATTACAACACAACACAGGATGCTTGTAATTTCAAAACCCCATAATTTTGTAATCATGACGATTTATGTAATACAGACTAAGTAGTGACAACAGAAAATTTTCATTGTAAAAGAGAACCCTGCAAAATGTATAAATCAGACCGATTATTCTTCTCACTAAAAAATTTAATCTACACCCATAAAACCTATGATGATATAAAATGGTTGAAGTAAAGTTGAATACAATTTGATACGCCCTCATAATATAATTCAAATACCCGCATTTATTATTATAGATCTCGAATCCCGAGTAAACATAAAGTCCGAAGTTACAAGCAAACAGTATGAAAAATTTGTTTTCAAAATCACCATCAGTGCATAATTTCCGATAATAAATTATCAAAAATAACAAAACGCAAAGATAAACGCAATAAAACAAACAAGAAAATGGTAATATACAAAAACAAAAGTTTTCCAATTTTCTTCGAGGTTTTCAAAACATCCAACTTAAGATTTGTTGAGTTTCATTTTTTTTTATATTATCAAGAATCTTGTCTCGTATTTCAAGCAAAATAATATTAAAACAAACATTTTTTGTAATTAATTGTGTTACAATTATTGCTGAAATATATGTCGCAGGATAATTTTTTTTAAGCATGTTCTACATAATTGAGACGATCAAATTATAAGAGGATTTTTAAAAACATCAAAAACAGATGGTAAAACTATGTCTATTGTTGAAATTATAGACGGGGCGAGATGCAACCCTGGCCAAGAACCAACAAAAAAGTAAGCCCTAAAGCATTCATTATCTACAAAATATACCTAAGTATGGAATGGAAGACACCTGCAAGAAGTTATGTAACATGTAAAAGTGGGAAGATTCGACGCACTGCTGTCGGTTTTTACCTGTACGTATACCATGTACAAGGAAAAGAGTACAATGAATTTCAAAAGCTAAAGATCCTATCTTAAATTCGATCAGAATTAAGGGATCGAGGTTTATTATAGATAAAAATACGATCTGCAGTGGTCGATGGAATATAAAGTCATTCTACCTACAGACATTCATGCCATTCAATAAAAAATGATAACTGACAAGCGTATATTTTTGCGTTTTCACTTGTGGGGTGAGACACAAATATAAATTTTATTCCACTTATCACTTATTCATCAGCATCACATAACTATTGAATAGCTTGAGCATCTGTTCAAGAAATAATAAATTTTCAATTTTAAATAAATATCACGACGAACAATTCAAACAATTATTTCATTCAACTTTCGGTACTAACTACACTGGTCCTGGTTAGAACAGGTTGGTCACACATCAACGATTGATTTTGTTGAAAATAATACATTAGAAAGACTTTCCCAATCTTTTAACGTTGTGTCTTTTCACAGCCTCAGAAACCAATGTGTTCAATGGTAAGGATCATACATTGACATTATGTTTACCTCGTGGTAAAAATCTTGGATTCACATCTAAACTATAGTCTATTTATTTATCGCATGCAGTGGATGTAAACAGTGATCAACGCGTGACATGCACGTGATTGCATTATGTTTATTGCACCTGTAATTGCGATTGGGTGTTTGCAAGATCAAAATAGATGCGTCCCTGCGCAATGACAAACTCCTCCCCATAATTCACGTGCAAACTGCATGTATTTGTTATTCTCCACTGCATGCGATAAATAAATAGACTATAGTATCATCTCCAAATCTTGACACAATTTGGATGTAGTTGAGTAGCCCAGAAAATTGCTATGTTCAAAGTGAAAGGGAGATAATCGTACTGGCAGCTCCGGCAATGTTATGTATGCATTGCCTAAAATTTTGTCTTTATTTTCAATGACTTTTGTAAAACGATATGGTAGTATCCATCCGATAGAAGACAACGAAACGAATATTTGATTTGTCCAACAATATTTTTAAATGAGATGGAAAGCTTAGGTCAGAAACCTTAGAAACAAAGTTATATTATGGAGAATGATGAATACCAGTCGATGGTAACCCGAGGGTTTTATTTATCGTTTCATTTTCTTTTTTGGCCTCCAAGTAAGTGAACCGCTGCCTCACCTGAGCCACTGGAAAAGAGCGCTCTATTCAAATAGATATATCGCAGTTCTATGGTTAACAATTTCAATGGCATTCTGCATTCGGAATGATCAAACCGATATTCGTCAAGCATTAAACTTAATCTCACAAAAAAAACTAGGTAGGTACAATAATTATTTCTAAGGAGTGATATTGTCATCTAAATACAAAGCAGAGGATTGAATGTGACAAAATACGAAATGTAAATAAACATACTATTAAAAGGTCAATAGAAAATGAGAGCCACATGTCTATTAGTAATTTATGAGTTGTATAAGAGCACATCAAATTATTTCTCGGAGTGTACTTAATACCTACGTAATAAGCAGGCATGCGAATTACGTTATCAATCAATAACCACACTTATACACGGTTAAATGCTCAAAGTTTGTAGGTGTTTAGTACTGACAAAAGCATTACGTAACGAAAGCAATTAAATTGTCTAATTAAACAGTTGCAAAAATATAAACAACCGACGTTCGAGTCGTAAATCATAACCTAACCTACATTAACCCCAGACATGAAAATACCTCAGTTTCTTTCGATTTTGGCAAATAACAATCAAAAATGGAACATAATAAATCTTACCTGAATTACTATGATGCATACTGAGCTGTATCCACACTTGGTTTATTGCTGAGAAGCCAAACACAATTCAAGGTCTCTCACTATCAAAACATGTCAATTGCCACTAAAATCGAAAGTTCCTTGCTTAACTTTTCCCGAAAATAAAGCAACAATTCACCGCACTCACAGAACTCCTTATTATTTTAAATATTTAATCGGAATATCGATAAAAATCTAAAAAATAGCACACGTCGAATAAAAGGTTGTTTTCAACATGGCCGACACAAAACTCGGTTATTTCACAAGATTTGTTGACCCTGGCGTATAAAGTTTTCTATTGGTTGCTATACTGCGTTTCGTATTCCCATTGGACAATTTCAAGGTTATGAACACAACATGGACTTGCACCTGTCAAATATTATCGGAATTTTATATAATTTTTAATTACAAAGCAATAATATAAATATATCTAATTGTTATTAGAAATAACATCAAAAAATTAATATAGCGAAAAAAAAAATAACCTGCACTTGCACAAAATAACTTTGCAGATGCTTGTGCCATCTTTACAACTTTTGTGCAACTTCGCGCTGTCGATTTAAAGTTAATTAAAACTTGAAATATTAATTGTTAACAAATTTCTGTAAAAGTGAAATAAAGTGTATAACTTAAAATTTAGATAAAAAGATAACACGATCAGTTGCGATGTTTTATTTGAAATTTGAATTTTAATATAAATTTCCTACGGTTACTTCCACCTACTGGTAGTAATTGGTATTATCTATCCAACATATTGTACAGGATAACACGTAAGTTATTGATTTGTTACAAAATTAGGTGTCAGGCGTACAACATTTATTTGATCCATGAACCCGTAAATCAATAAGCTATTCAATCCATAGCCGGAAAATCCATCTTTTAAGGAAAGTGAAGGAGGTAATAAATGAGAGCAAGGGCATACCCGCATCATAACCCACAGCTCCCTAGGCCAAAAGCTTTCAACTGCTCCCTTCCCCAGGAGTTTTGAATATAATTCCCATTCCTTTAAAATAGAATATGTTTTAAAATAAAAGCATTTTATTTACAAGAGATTGTATATTAATCATATTTATTATAATAATAATTATTAAGGTTTTACTCCTCCTTCAGTTTTATGGTTTAGCAGACGCTTAATGATTAGGATATGTAGTCCAATCGGGCCGTAGTTCTTCATAGAAGATATCCATAATAATCTTGGGATTAGTGGTATAATCGTACCATATGAAGATGGGGCTTGTTATTTTTTATAAACAACAAGGGATGCAGTTTTAGGTCATACCCAGGACCGCAGCCTAAACCCAAATACCGCAAAGTTTAAAGTTATATTAATTATTGCAAATTTGAATTTTTGAACTATCACTCGTAAGTAAAACTTAATTAAACGTTAAAATTTATTTAAATTTTTCAATGTTAGGTCGGTACCTTATGACACTGCTTTATTTTACACTGCCTGGAACAGTTTCTGAAATTTTTATTTTAAAACCTTCACTTCATTTTAAACTTCACGTGCGTAAGGCAATCTAGTTTTAATCTATTATTCTATATTGGTTACCATTATTTTTTTGATCAATTATTTTCATATTAGATACGACTGAAGATTGTCAATAAGCTTGAAATAACGTTATATCGTATTACTTTTCTTAATTCTACAATAACTTTACTATATTTTTCAACTATTTTTAAAAACACCACGTTTTTAAACCTCCTCTCCGTATTTGCAATTGGATGCCTCTTTTTTATGACTTTCTTTGGTCTCCTTAAATAAAAGAAAAATAAAATTTGTTTACCAAAGCTCGGTACTTTGAGAAACACAAAGTTTAGATGGTATTCATTTTTACCTACGGACCACAGTAGTTGGACGAGTAATTATTGATTTGTTGAACTTATATGTAATTTACCTTGATTAGTGATTTGAATACCTACTTGATTCTTTACACCACAGTCCATATCCAATGACAGAAAGTATTCGCTATGTGCATTCCTCCTACTGCCCTCTGGTGGCTCAATAAAGAAAATTACTCGGGACTGTGAACATTTGATGTTCACTGTGAAAATAGTACGCCATGAGAAATTTGAATATTTTTGCTGTCATAAAATTTGAATACCAACTGTTTTAAAGCAAATAATTATAATTAATTTTGTATGATCACGTGTTTATGACATAATGCAAGTCCCGTTGAGGTTCTATTATCGGCCACTCCGAACACTTCGTTCGATTTGCTTATCCCCTCTCATACCTTGCACATAGCGAATTATATTATTAGAAGTAATTATTTTATTATGTATATAGATGCATTACCATAATAAAATTTTATTTAGCTATTTGGTATAAACTCCCTTTGGTATTTTAGCTTTTATTTATCATGAAATCTTTTTATGATTTTTAAATTTTGACCAAAAATCGTCATGTACTTTTAAGGTTGAAGCCCACTTGGACCACGCGACACGACACGACAGACGCGCTTAGAATATTTTTTTTTGTTCTCCGTCGTATTTCTTCTTGACAGAAGCGTCATGACCTTTAACCATGCTTGTTAAAGGCGTTCATGGCAGATTACACCCCGGTGGTTTGCCATTGCCTTCCGAGGGGAGAGACGGTCAGAAATAAAGTTCTTACTTCACTCGGATTCGAACCGGGTGATTAGCGTTCATAGTCAACTCGCGTGACCGCTATGCTCCGACAGCCTCTAGAATGATTTACATATAATCAAATGCAAGTCCGCACACTAAGACCACGCGACACCAGGCCATAACACCAGGCTACAACAAAAGTGTAGCTCGGTGTGGTGTCGCGTGGCGTGGTCTCAGTGGCGTAGCTACCATAGGGCAAAGCGGTGCAGTGCACCGGGGCCTCGGAGGCCCCCTGAGCTGTTTTTTTAAATTTCTAATGCAAACATGTGGAAAAAGGGTGAGGGGGGCCGATTTCTTTTTATGCACCGGGGCCCTTGTCCACCTAGCTACGCCACTGCGTGGTCTAAGTGGGCTTGAACCTTTAAACTAGGTACTATAATAATAGAACTGATATTCTGGCTACTATATCTAAAAGTACAGTAACTGCAAAATTTTTGAATTAAAATTGTTGCCACATATTGCCCTGGAAACCAAATAGTTTAATTTTGTGAAACTAAAATGCAGTAAATATTTTTACTCCATGACTAATATTTATTCCATTTTAGTTTCAAACAGTAAGATTATTTACTATCCAGGATAATAAATACAAATTTTTTTTCATTTGTAGTTACTGTAGTCTTAGATATGACGGCAGAATAATTCGAACTGGTTTATTAATATTTATGAGATCCTCACTAAAGGCAGGGTAATACCCTGAAGAGAACGAAGAAATTCGAATAGCAAATTAAATAACTCCATATTTCACAGACAACTAATGCTGTTTTTTGTTATTACTTTGCTGATCATATAAACACGATTTTACTGTATTTGCGTTTTAAATTATCTGTTTATTAAACCGCATCCAGACTGGCAAATAATCTAACAATAATGTTGGGCTAATTACAGATTCTTTTTTATCCCAAAGTACCCAAATTCAATAATTGGACTGTTGAATCTTTTAGATACTACTAAGAGGAAGAATACACTGGTGATTTCATATCGATTTATGCTCATAAAATTTGGAAAGGTTTTAAAAGACCTATAAGTATTCTTACATATTATTCCTTGTATAATTTAATTTGGCTAATGTGTTAAAATGTGGGCACGGACTTAAAATTTCGTTTTTCTCAAAACCTTTTTACTACAAATATTTTAAAAAACACAGAAAATTGCTATTGTTGTAAAGCTGTTGTATGCTTGTAAAGCTGCATTTCTCAATATAACAACATTTTAAAAATTTGCACGTCGTCTTCACATACAACGATTCTTTTAGAAAGAAATGCTGAAAAAATAAATCAATAATGTATCTTTAGGAATCATGCAAATTAACATGAATGCCAATTTACACTAATTTTTTTATGTTTACGACCACTGAGTGTCAATAAATACCCATAAATTTTATAAATCAGTTGGTTTTCTTTCCGTTTTTCTGTATTTTCAGCAATTTCTCGAGGGGTGGCAACCTGCAAGCCTAAATTTCAAGAGCTCGATTGTAGGTACTTTTCAAAAACTCCTGTAAAATTTTTATTTTTTGAAAATCCAAATCATTTCTACGTCAGGATTGTGCCTTTTGAGTTCCTGTTTCCAACGAATGTTATAATATATCAACAATACGTTGGTTTTGTGACGAGCTATGGGCAAAAAAGCTAAGGGGTGGCAACCTGCAAACCTCTCCCCTAATAATTATTGCAGGTAAAAAAATAAAAGTTTTCAGTTTACTTATTTTAAATAAATGTAATTCAGCCACATTCAGTCATAAAGGCATTCTCTCTCTCTCTCTTTCCAGTACCAACTATGAAATCGTGATTCCGTGATTCAGTAGTCATAAAGACATTAATCGCTTGTAAAATATCAATAGGTACACAATTAAACGAATTATATAATGCATTGGTAATACAATTTTAAATGCTTAACAAATTGTTAATGTTAAGCAACCAAAACTAATAAAACCATAAGATTACAAAAGAAATTTTATTAATTGCTATGTAAATTAAAAAAATAGTAAATTAATTAATTATGATTAATTTTACATTAAAAATCAAGAAAAGTGTATCGGAGAAACAATTTAAAAGATTTTTAAAATTAACAATGGTATAAGACCCACTAGAAATCTTTGGTGCATTTTAAAAAAAAATTTCAATAAAAAACATTAAATTAATAAATAATTTTTAGATACAAATTTTTTCTATTATCTAAGTTTCACTAACGAATATCTTCATTACGTTATAAATATGACATTTAAGAAACAATAATTCTAACCCAGGTGCTAAAATGTAATTTTCTTAAATCTTCTTCAGCAGTCAGCAGTACAATTTATTATGTCGTAAAGTGACGTTATTTTATTAAACTAAATTTTGCATCTACTCAAAAGAATAGGCAAAGGAAATTCGAGGCAGTGTAAACCTTGTTCAAGTTCCAGTCAATTTTTTTCGAGATTATAGTATTATTTACCCCCTCCTTAAGGGGATAAAAATGGATACTGCAATCTTAAATAGAAAACGACGTTATGGATTCTAACAGTAAACGGATTACAATAAATTATTGTTATATTTTAACGAAATTGACTAGATTTTATTTTTCCAAAAATTATTGGAAGCGATTGTCAAGATGCGGTCGCCAAATTCTTCTGTCCACTCTCTGGATATCACTGTATGAACGTTCTAAAACAGAAAGGTAAAATTAAGTAAAGAAAATAGCGTTTCAGCATTTATTTGGGTAGGAAGGAGAATTGAGGTAAAAAACTGCAAACGTTGTTAACAAGGAAGAAATTTTTCTCGTAATGATAATTTTTTCCTTGTTGTTCATTAAAGTAACGGTTAGTTTAATCAAGTTGATAAGATTCTTGAAGGCAAACAATTAACCATAGATGCAATCAGCCGAGCTAGTAGAAGTTTACGTTTTCAATTTAACTTGTAACAGAATTAACCCTTCACTGCATCGTGATGTTTATAAACAACATAAATTTAAATCACCTGTAAAAATTTAAACTTTTGGATTTATTTGAACTTTTTTCTTTAAACAATGCCACAATATATCTGAGATTCTTGCTATCACGTGCAAAAGGTATAAATTTCAAAAGATAAGCAGATTTCAGCAGATTACTCTTTCGAAGTCGTGAATCTAATGTGATTGCTTGTTACTGCATATTTCGCTCCGTATTCATTTATTAATTATTTTCATTTTAAATTGTTTTTTTTATTGTTGTGAAGTGATATTTAGTTTAGAAAGGTATTGATTAACACATTTATTTAATTTATTTGTAAATTAGTGCAAAAGAAAAAATTTTATAGCAAATAACATAATTAGAAAAAAACATCATTTTATTCGATAAAAAAAATTCCTTGCAAGAAATATTTTTTTTAAATATTTTTCCATATATCAGGAAACCACAATAAACAAAATATATTTTTTTTAAGGCAAAAAAAAAAGTCATGCAGTGAAGGGTTAACATTTTACCAACTTTGATATAAGTAAATTTGGTATTTATGGGTGTAGTGGTACATACAGGATTTGGTTTTAGCGATTTACTATTTATACCTCTGTATTTTATGAACGGTGGTGAAATATCCTGTTGATTAGGTGTAATTCTCTTTACTGCTCCAGTTGTATTTCGAGATCTGAAGGATCCAGATTGTCTACTAAGAGACGACGGTTGAATACATAAAACATCCTCGTTCATCCTGTACGACGAAACTGATGGCGTATCCAAACTATCATCATTATATGAATTTATATCTATATCAGTCAGCACTGAAAAAATATAAGCATAATTAGTACAATTATTCATAATACAAGTCAGTGTTTAGATATTTAAAATTATTCTGCGCAGGAAAAGAAACGACATTTTCCAGACGTTATAATGCTTATGTTAATAATTTTAAGAAATTGATTTACGAAAGTTATTGATATGCAAACTCGTTATCATGTGTCGACTGAATAAAAATATTAAATGTTAGTCATAATCGCATTTTTAATCGTTTGCGAGTCAACATTTCGGAAAGGTCAAGAAATCGAATGTTAAGTTTGTTTTCATCACATCCTCTTAGAAAGTTAATTTATTAAATTAATTCGATTTTCGTATTAAGCTGCTTTTGGATGCGATTCCTCACAGAAAAATGTGATTTACACAACGATTAAGGCCAAATGAAAGCTAAAAATTCAACGCACAACAAAACGGGCATAGCACAATTATTCGTGTGCAAAATTCGTGCTCATATACCGTACAATGCACACAAGTAATCATGAAATGTAAATATCTGGGTTATTACTCGAACAGCATAATTATAAGAAGGAAAATTTGAGTGTGCATGCAGCATAAAGTAATTTAATATGCACTCCACTTCCACTTACAAGTGAGTTCGGTAAAAGAAATTATGTAATTGAAAGAATGTTTACCCGTTTAAACATGATCGTATGTAATTATTAAAATTATTTCAATTTTATGGAAAATTTTTCTACACTTGACTAAATAGAGTTTTCCATTAGCATGTTTCAAAACTCGTAAAAATGATTCACATTTTTTTTTGAATTGGCTTGTGCCTGTTGGGTCTCAAATCGTTTCGGTACTTTCTTATTCAATAAACTTGAAAAGCAAATGACACTTTAGCATTAAATTAATTAAAATTAATTTAAAAATTACCTTTTCAGTTTAAAAAGCATTAAATTCAGACATATGCAGATTATTTATCATAAGTATGCAGATATACTAGGTGCAACCCTAATAAAAAAACTAACTTTTTAAAATAATATTGCAAGAGATGTACATAGTTTTTTTCAAAAATGATTACGTTCTAGAAAATATGTGTAAACCGATACGAGAAATAAAATAAAAAGCAACTTACAGGATAATCTATTGTCTAGGGTTGGATTTTCCCAATCCTCGTCCCGAGGCATCCAGTCACGACGTCTTACGCTATCCTGTCTTGTGCTAACACTATCGGTAGGTAGTCGTGCCTTTGCTGTAATAATCAAAACCAAAAATAATTTAAAACAAAAACTTACAAGAAAATCCTAGACATAATATAAAATCAAAAAAGAAATTTTCTTTATGTTGTTCCTTTTGTTCCCTTATTTTTCATGAAAAAGCTTCTCGCATTACTTGTAAAAGCATCGATACGATATAATAATTTGTACGACGTGACATATAATTTTGTCTCGATATTTTATTTTCCTATATAATTTTTGCAATAACACCAAACAAATTGCCTATCGATTGGTAAAGCTTAAGAAACATTAGGTATACTGATTGTATTAAAAATTAGCAAATATCTATAGGAACACATTTTTAATTAAAATGAAAATATTGTACCTAATAATATTAAATTATAATAAAAAATAAAAATATATCTTTAAAAGTTCATAATTTAAAGGACGAAATAATTGAGAAAATTAAAAATGGAAAATTGAGTAAACAGAACAAAACAGTTAATTTATAAGAAAACAGGAAGTGAATCATGAAAATTATAGAGATCCTATTAAAGCAAGTGCGATAATGTGGAAGTAAAATACTTTTTATCGTTTTTATTTCTTACAAACGTACAATTTAGTGTGAAATTCTTGCTTTGTTAAAAAAGTAAAATTGCACGTTTATTATAATAAAATATAAAAAAAAAGTTATCAAATGTAATATCACTAGTGATCTGATTATTTATCTACTTGTATTAGTTTTAAATCTGTATATTACCTGTTTCTACGTTAATTAAATATCTGACGGTAGCTGAAAGCTCATAGAAATATAATTAAATTTTATGGGTTTAAATGACTTGATAATTTTATATTCTAATTAATTTCACATGCTACCTATATTATTAATATTGCAATAGCTAATTTTCTAAGCAATCTCAAATAGGAACCACCAAGATAGAAAAGTTTTTTTAATAAGGAGTTTGATTCCAAACTGTAGGAAAATGTTTTAACACAAAACTTCCTGTAATTGGGTTAGACTGTAGGAAATAAAATAATTAGATTAAAATGAATTAGCCCCCACGTGCTTATGCCTCTTCATATTTTTGTGGGTCCTTTTGCACGAAAAGTAGGAAAATTGGGTAATAGCAGTATAAATAAATTATTCAGAAGTTAGTAATAATAATTAATAATAATTGTTGTATTATTGAAAAATCATTTCTTGAGCTTATTTGAACTTTCAATCAAAATAGTAATAATTAAGAAAACTGAAAGTAAGACAAAGAGAGGAATTAATTGCAATTAAAATGATTTGCTTTCAAAGAATTACAATAATAATAATCAAAGAACCTTGGATACTTGAAAAATATTAACGATCAACATAATTATAAACAAATCTGAAATACAAGTGCACTTGTAACAATAAAACAAACTAATTATTTACAAATTAACAAATAATGTCATTATAACAAGAAGAACTTCCTTTGATAACCTATACCGATTATATTTATTATTAATAAAAAAAATTAATTTTTCAGGTTCAATGGCTTTAGGTCGGTAGTTATATAAATAAGTATTATCTATAATACATAAATATTTTATCATCCTTATACGTTTGCATGAATAATAATATTATGGTCTCGGCTGTAAAACAATGAGAAATTTTAGTCTGGGAATAAAAAAATCATTTTTAGTGTGTCTATGTTTTAGCCAAAAAATAAAAAGAGGCGAGAACTTGAATGGAAAAACTAATTAATAAATGTTTGATGTACTCACGTATTTTTTGTCGGCTCATGAGCCAGTCGTCTAAAGAATTCAAAACGTTGTTATTATCTTTCGATTTTCCGTCGTGGGAATTTCTAAGTGCTAATCTTCTCTCTTTACTCGTTATCGTACATTCTTCCAATAATTCGAACCAATCCTCTAGTCCTTCGGGAGCACGAAGGAAAACTTTACCATCACGTCCAAGAATTAACGATACCGTGCTGTAAGTCTTTTTATTTTCCCATTCGACTCGATCGACGTCGACTAGTTTAATTTTAAATAAAAATTGACCCATTTCCGATATTTTATCAGACCCAGACGCTCGACGAAAACAATGCAAATAATCTCTTGTAAGAATGAAATAGCGTTCCTTCCATCTACTGAACAGTTTGTCCCTTTGTTGCCACAGTAAACCTTTTTTAATGGCGTGTGTTGAATCTTTGCCGAAATTTGGAGGAAGCAATGACTGAAAATTGAAAAAAAATAATTAGGTACAACTAAAAAACATTCCTTTTTGAAATGCGAAAGTCAAGTGGAAGCCTTAAAATAACATGAAAGCTTTTCCGTAAGTAAATACTTTTTAGTGCAAGTAGGTTTTGGTTAGAAAAACAAATTGCACTCTTGTTCTATCCGCCCGAGCTTTATTGAAAGTTTCTTTTCTCAGGGCAAATAAAAAGCACAATAAACAATTTAATTTTGTCGATTTTCCTTTTCAGTAATTTTTATGGTAACAATTAAATATCATAAAAGCGTGAGTGCCGATAAGAAGTACGAGGAAGAGCGGAAAATGCATCGGTCAAAGTACTTCCGGAACAATGACCGCAACTAAATCGAAAATCCCAAAGAGGAAATTCGGTGCGATGTGTAAGTAAGACTGATAAATTTAAAGTAGGTAACATGCAAAATGTGTACTAATAGTCGAAAATTTATTGACCGAGTAGTACGTAAAATGGTAGGTATGTCTCGAGAGAAAATTTTCTTTAAAAATTCATCGCCTAATATAAGTTCATTTTCTCGTAAATAACTAAGAAACGTTTATATTTTGTTGTTCTCGAGGGAAAAACAAATATACTAGCTTCGTAAGATTATCTTAAATTGTAAATAAGATAGAAAATTTAAATTTTCTTCTTTATATACTAGGTATATCATAATTGAATTCGATTTTTTGAAAAAAAAAAATCGCTATTAGTTTAATAAAATGGCGTCATTAAAATAATAATAATTGAAACTGCGGGGATTTCTAATATTGAAAGTTAGACAATAAATTGGGAAATGTCGCAATCCTGCGGGAATAAGTAATACTCGATTTTCTACGAAAGTTTTCTAATTTGGAAAACTTCAATTTTCATTTCTAAAAACTTAATGTACTGCCAAAAAAATAAATAAATAATGCATTAACCAAAATTGAATTTGAATTCTATTACAACTCAGCAAAGTTTCCATTCTTCCTTTTCATTCTCAATACATAGTCGAATTTTCCATTCCGTTTCTGATAATCAATTATAGAAAATTGCTCTTAAAGTCTTAAAAGAGGAGAGTGACAAACGAATTAGTAAATGAACAATAGACAAGAAATTAAATACAAATGTCGAGTATTTTATAGCAACAAATTAAGTTATCTTGTAAAAGTATTTAACAATGCAGGGAGATAACCTTTCACAAGTCAAAAGTCACAACTTCCTTCCTGCTATTCCTTCAAAGAATAAGATATTGGAGCATCGTTTTGATAACGCAATCTCCCCTCTTTGGATTGTTTTTCAATAAAATACATCTGTTGGTATTGTTCTTAATTGGATGTTTAACTTCTCAAAACGATCTAAAAGTACTACTACGATTCTCCAATTGCTCTCGAGCATTACTACACCGTCGTTACATAATAAGCTTCAAGCTTTTTGGAAACCAGCTGGTGTTGTTTGACAGGAAATAATAAACGCGGTGTGTGCTATCGGATTATGTTTACAAATCTTAATTATTTTTTTAAAACTACGACAGCTAAAAATAATTTTCTTTTAATCGCAAGCAGGAAAACTTCCCAATATGAGAGTCTCTTCCCTAAGCCCTACCACCTGTTTTACTGGTCTCAGTTTTAGGCGAATAACTCTTTGAGACTTAAAATTTTAATTAATTTGAAACTTATCGATCTTTAAGAATTTCTTTCAAAAAGTGCAATACGAAAATGTGGAAAACTTGAAAAAGTATAAGTAGTATTATTAAATTAACTGTTTAGAACCTAGAACAAACACATCCGATATTTTTTTTTAAATATTAATAATGTATTTCTACTATGTACATTATTGTATGTACAATGTATTGCTAGTTTTATAAATAATTAATTTACGCATATTGGAGCTTTTTTTTAAATTTATGACATGAGTTTGGGTTTATCATGTATTATGGTGAATTTTGTGGTGGTCCAAATAATTACATTATTTTATTAAATATCAATCTTTCTTGATTTCAATTATTACAAAAAAAAATTGTAACCATAAGTGGTTAGTCCCACAACTTAAGATTGGAATGCGAGTAAAAAAGTGTAAACCAATTGTTTTTTATTTAAAGTTTTTAATTTTTGTAGCATTTGGTTAGGCTAAAAAATTGCAAAAGTAATTATTGCGAAATTTTAATTAACTATATATTTTATAACAAAAAAATTCAGCCATATGTTGCATTAAAAACAAAATGTGTTAGTTAGAAGTGTATATTCTGTTACAATAAAATCAAGACAATATAATTTTTCAATGTAAATTTTATATTAAACTCATTTACGTGTTAATTACTTTAACTTTATAATTCTAAAAGTATAAATAAGTCTAATAATTACACAACCGAAAAAGCTGACAGGCAATAATTAACTCTTAGCAAAGCAGATTCAATCACCTCTAATGATTATACTCGATAAATTAACAATTAAAATTTTTTATTGTTCAAAAACCACACCTACATATTACATAGGTATGTTTTAAATTAATTAAAAAAATAACTTTTAACAGGTGAATCGATTTTAAAGTTTGAAAGTGTGTCATCGATAGTGACATAATCGCTTGACATTTTTTTTTTATTAAATTGTAAGCATTTGTTATGTAATTAGCAAATAATTAAAATGCATAGAAAAATTTAATTTGTGTCAAGGCGCTTTCAAGATTCATTTAATTTGTGTTTAATTATACAGGGTGTCACATATTTTTTTAAATCATTTTGTTATACCTTGCAACAAATTAATGTCAATAACTTGTACAAAATTAGACGACTTTAATTTTTCTGTTCTAAAAATGCTGATTAGATAATTTGCGTTTTTATTAGTATATTTAATAATAATAATAATATAGGCGTTTATTTAGTCTTGTCAGACTAAATGCTAGCTATAATAAAAATAATAAATTGATCATTATGCTTAACGATTTTTGAAATATTAATAATTTAAGATAATATTAGATCAAGCGAATAAGCTCTTGGACAATTCTTTCTTAAACCCATTAGGGCTAACAAGGGGCTAACCCACAGGATAAAAAAAAACTTTTACTAAATTTATGATTTTTGTACGTGTTGACAAATTTGTCGATATTTATTTTATATTCACATTCCACTGCCGATGTGTTACGTATATTATTATAAAAAGAACGTGTTTAAAATTTTTCAACAACGTATACGATTTTTGAGATTTGCTTGCATATTGAACTTGGTGATAACTTGAAAACCGAATACATTACAAAAATGTAATTTACAATAATTTGTAGCAAAACACCCTGTATTTTTGTAAACGTAAACTCGTAAATATAGAATAATTATTGTTATTGGTTAGTCACTGTATTATCTTAACCTTTCAATAAACCAATTTTGTTATGAGTGAATCACTAATTTGATGAATCAAAATCTTATAAATACTGCTTCTTAATTATTTATGAATTGTCTACCTATTAGTATGAGAATGTTTTAACAATAAATTATTAATGTAGACTGCTGGTCTCCAATTTCGATGTGGAAGTGGTTTTTCACAAAAGAACTTATAAAATAAGTTGCAGTTGAATTATTTGGAATAAGAATTCTATATTAATTAATCATATAATTAGGTAGCTGAATTACGAAAATTATATCCCTAAATAGTTATTTATATAATATTATAGTATTTTCGTACGTATTTCATACAACATTTTAACTACTTTGGTTCGAAAGAAAAATTTTGCAAAAATCACGATAACATAATATATTGCAAACACTGGAAATAAAATAAATATTCTATTTTCCATATTAGCGTAGTGACAACATTTTATTCAAACCCAACTTTGTAATAAACCTTTTAGTGAAGCAATAAAACAATGTTGTCACCAAACAAAATTATTTGTATTCTTGCGGTCACTTTTCGAGATATGCCATGCATTTCCGGACTCTTACCAACGAAATTGAACGTAGTCAATTTAAAATGGTGATAACTTAATTTCCATGTAAAATTATATTTCCAGGTCAAAAAAAAACTGTAAAAATGGCGTGACACGGTAAGAAATTTGCAAAAATTATTTATTCCTGTATAATTAATCCCAATTTTATGTGGTATTATGTAGTACACTACCTAGAAGAAAATTATTTGTCTTAAGCGGTGCTAATTTAAACAATTGTGTGTGTAGCGAGTCCAAGATAATAATACTGCACTCCGAGGAGCTAAGATAAAAAGATGTTGGTTACACGAACGATCGTGAAAGTAGTTGTAATGCAGATCTCTACAACATACTTATGAAATTTTAGTCATATCCTAATTATAACGTGAAGCTTTGTTTGTAACTAAATTTACTGGCAAAAGCAAACATCGTCAGAACGTGGGGGTGTTTGGCGTAGGAGATAGTAGTTAATGTTATATTTTAGGGCGGAAATTGTTAGAATCTATGCATTTCAATGTTAATGGATTTCGAGTCCGATATAAACTCGGCTACTTGTAATTCACAGCATATTTTCATACTTCCGTCGTATAGGATGACACAGCCATACAATTAGCATACTTGTCATTGACCGATCGTCCAAATCGATACTTCTATTTAAATAACTTGGAGGATGTGCGATAAAAGTGAAAATTTTCAAAACACTTCCTTTGCGACAACTTGTTCTTGGTAATTAAACGACGTATAATATACAAACCGGAAATACAATCACTCGACCGTACAAAATTACTTTCGATAATTAAAAATGTAGAGAACCTAATACCGGCTCCTGCGGGATACCCCATTCAATATTAAGTTCTTCTGTATTAATAATTTTCCCGACCTAGCTAACTGTCAACTCTTGCAACTCGAAATAGAAATCAAACAAATTTTCACGAAATTCAAATTAATATTTAATTCCAAGATTGCTATTAGCAAGTAGGTACATGTTAATCCACTTTAGATTACGGATGAAAAAGCACCCAATCCCGAACTTATTGTTACGTCTGTAAATGTTCAAAATTGGAGCACCACCCTTTTAAGCTTAAATCCGACGTTTACTTAATCGGTTGGGAAAATTTCAAAAAGTTTACTAAAAGAAATATTTGCAAATTTAAAATATTGATTTTATTAGGTTGCTTCACATTTTTAAATCTAAAGAAAAATAAGAACCTTTGAAAGCTTATCGCGACAAGCAAAGTTATTAAAAGAAAAAATGATGAATGATGGCTGCTCGAAATAAAAGTATGTTACAGGTGACAAAATTTTGTAAATTATTAAAGAACTTTTTTGTGTAAATTGAAAGTAAGTGTGTTACACAAATTTTCTGTTTTCCTACGAAATAAAACTCTTCGAAAAGAGCTTTATAATAATAAATTATTCTTTGTACTCGGATCAGAAATTTTCAATACGTTACTATATCCTAAAGCATGGCTACGATAAAAAGGATGACAATGACATAAGCCAATAAATACTAATTAAATGAATCATCAAAACATTTACACTAATAAACGCATTTAACACTGTGAACTTCACACAAGCTAAAATTATGGCTCGACAAATCCTTTTTTTTTTCATTAACGTCCAACTTGGGTCGTATAATTGAACTTAAAATTAAGTACCACTTTAACCAACTATTCCTGTTTTGTCGCAAACTACAAAAAAAATGCAGCTTATATTTATGAATTTATGAATCATACTGTATACACACCCACACAGTAAATTTATGAATGCAAGCAATTTTGCAAATTGGTAAGGAAATTCCTAGTATTCTGAGAATATTTCAAAGGTGTAAAACAGGAAAGCACTCCCCTAATAAAAATTTCATAAATTTTATGTTGTGTTTAGGAAAGTAAACTGCAATGAAAACTCGAAGCTGATTTTTTTGCGCTGTCAAAATTAATTGCAGCTTTGATAAATTATACTATATCTGTGATTAAATTTATTGACGGATTACCACACAGTTAAAAAATCCATGAGTCAAAGCAAGAAGTGAGTTAATGCTCCTAGAATTTTCTTAATAACTAAAAAGTTGACAAAAGCGTATGATTGTAAATTAACTGTGACTGTGAGATATTATCTTATCTTTATTAAACAAAAATTAGTTTTTAAATATTTCAAATGCGGCATATGGGTGACACATTTTATCATATAGATATGGATGTACGCTAAGCTAAAATAATTATAATCGGTGAATACGACGAACGCTCCATAGCATTATTATGTGGGCCAATAACAGACTCGGGGTTTGCCAGAGTCATCGCAAACCTGCCGAAAGTGTTAAGACGAAGTTTGCAGGAATTTTCATTGTGCAAGTAATTTTATTAGCAAACACCAAACAGGATCTAAGGTATATAATTCTAAGGTTAATTTGAACTTTGTACAATTTGATGTACTATACGAATTTACCGAACCTTCCACTGGAATTAAGATTTACACATTATACATCATAGGTTTAACGGGTTTAACCACAACACCTTAATAACAAATTATTAGTAGGTAGGTAAGTAATTTCATTTTGATGAATTAATAGCTTAAAGAAAAGTAAATTCACCGCATTACACATTTGTTATAAATGCAAACTTGTCATTTACTTTCTAAATTCCTTTGTGTATAGTGCGTTTTCTTGTCTCTTACATTTTTTTAAAGAAAGTTTTTCTCGAGGAATACGTCGGACAATTTTTCATTTGATTAAATTCAACTCCATTGTAAGGTCCCATATCGTTCCCTATAAATTTTTGTTCGTGAATAAAACAGCGTACACTCACTAATTTGTTATTTATTTATCTAATTAGTTACAAGTAATTGTGACATTTAAGCGAAGGTCGATTGTATTTGATTTTACAATAAATTAGCGGATTTCATTTTCATGGTCACAAAGGCGAAATTAAAAATTGAATCAATGAAGCATTCATTTCCTCGATTTAACGACCGGTTTTGTTATTTGCAATTATTATATAAATTTAAATTATAAACTTTTCGTCGGAAAATGTAATAAAAATTATACAAAAGAACGAGGAAATTTTGAAAGTACCGGGAAAACAATTATTTTGTCAATTTGTACTTTTGAAATTTTTGGTTAACAATTCGATGAACCTAATAATTATACGATAAGCTAATTATTGGAGATGACCAATTCCGCGGTGCGGTATGCATATTGCTAATTTTAACACGGTCCAATTTCCAACCGTTAATTATTTAAAATTATTACTACCATCAGTAAAAGTGTTTATAAGGCTTTCACTAATTAATTAAAATTATTAATTTCTGTTATATAATTTAACCTGCTTTTATATGTATACGAGATATTTTAACATTTAAAAAATTTAGTTTTACTTTTCCGTAACACAATAGATTTTGGGACACAAATTCCACCTAATCGGTTTGTGAAAACTTTAGAAACGCAGTTGCTACAAATATTTGAAATTAACGTTGCGTTACGCAAAGAAGGTAGAAAACTACAGCTATTTTTTATGCTCGTAAGCAACATCACGATTATAACTGCATTTTCATTAAAAAACGTTATTTTAATTTTGCATTAAAAAGATTTTAATAACCCGAATTTGCTATTTCGTACGTATTTACTTGGCTTTTGTATTTGTTAATACTTACAAGCAAAATGCGAAACTGTTCCAATTAGAGACAATTGGGGTTGAGAAATATAGAAACGGATTATTGAAAGTGTAAATAATCCCCGTAAATTCTCCAACATATGAATTTTTAAACGCTTGCGAAGCATTTATTCTATAAATTTAAAAAAGAAACCGAAAAATGTTCAAATAAGCTTTGATACCTATGTAAAAAAATTAGTTCCTTTAAAAAATACGAAAATAAGCTATATCGGAATTTATCTTGTGGAGTTAATTTAGAAAATATATTAAAAATTGGATTACTTTTTCGTAGGAAAGAGTGGGAAACTGTTTAATAAAATTTTATTATCGATTTTCTCAATTTCGAATAAAATACTTATTGAATGAGAAGGGACTTATCACATCTTTCCATAATTACTTTTCGTCGGTATATTTTCCTATTTATTAAAATTCAAAAATAAATAAAAACGCTTAACCCATAATCTACTCGTATTTTTATTTAATTTTGAAATTCTATTTCGTTTGAATATATTTAGCATCATTTACATTTTTAAAAACGACCTTTTGGATGAATATTCAAAAATCTGTCGGAGCATTTTAAAATGCATTCGTGCATTATTCATATTAAATTATTCATTAGATTCAAAAATTGATATGAAAAATTAATGATATCGTTTTCATAATATCGGATTATAACGTTTCGAATCAATACGAAGGGATTGCCCTTAGCAATTTGCAACGATCATGTAACCTGATGTAACTGGCGCATCCCCAGTTTTCCTAATTCTAGTTGACTAACAAAATGCAAACTAAAATCCAATCGACAATTCAAATTTCGCCTTTGTTCTAAATGAATGTAATTGGTATTTCGTTAATTTAAAAAATTATCTCTAATTTGCATTCCAAAATTCATTATTTTACTTTTAAAGGTGCAAAATTTCATTAAATTTATTACAATTTTAAACTTATTAGCTTCACATGTAATTTTTTTAATTTAATTTATTAGATTACGTAACAGTAACCGTAGGGGAGTTCGTATTAAGCACGATTTCATTAATTTTAAAAATTTAAATTTTCATTTTTATGTGAGGTACAAATTGAACGACGAAATTATTTTCGTTCTATTTTTTTGCCCAAATATAAATAATCAACGACTTGAAGCATAATTTATTCTTCTAGTTGGATTTCACCAAAATTTTTCACATTAGTACAGAAAAATAAGGCAGGAAGACATGGAAGAGCATTCAATGATGGTAGGCACTTGAAAGGATTTCGTTCTGGTTTAGGTTTCAAAATTTTTCGGGAAATTCAAACTACAATACGGTCCTCCAGGATTATAATAAAAGCGATTACGGTTCGTTAAATTGCTCTTACATCATGAACAAAGACCAGTCTCGCATTCAATGTAAGATTATGAATCATGAAATAATTATATATGTACGACATTGTTTAATTAGAAAAGCTTTAAAGAGATGTCAAAGTAATTTCAGAATTAGACGAGTGATCATTAACCAACAATAAAAATAATTAAATTTAATCAAATACAGAGCAATGATGCATTAATATAAGCATTCCCTTGATAACTCACAAAGGGCAAATTGCAGTTTTATGGAATAATTAGTAGAAGGTGGAACGGTGAAAAGTGTGGTTGCAATTGGGACTTGGGGTTTCAATCTGAAATGTTTATAAAATCGGATCTTTAAGCATTTGTTGTAAAATAGTAATTTTAATTTTTCCTGATCGGTTTAATTAATTAATTAATTAATTATACAAAATAAATACATAATTAATTTATATTTAGCAGTAAACCGTTCGATTACCACTGTGAGTGGAAATAAGTAGTTTTTAGTATTGGGCAACAGAATTCTACTCTATGTGGCAGTAAATCGGTACAATTGGACAGTATTTAACAGGTAATCCATATTTATTCGCAATAAGTGTAGCGGTAATGTTACCAACAAGCATCAGCAGCATCTTTTATGAAATCCTTTTGAAACAACTTTTTTATGAATTAGTAATTACAAAATGCACGCACCGCTAATATACTTTTTTGTACAGTGCTAAAGCGATTCCACCAAATTAACAATTATTATCTGGATTAATTTCTAAACCCCCGGAAAATTAATTAAAATTTTTAGCAAAAATTTAAAAAATAAGTTGGAAGCTTCTCATCCTGAAAGATAAAACTTAAAATACGCAAACATTGTGCATTTTATCTTGAACAATATTTTGTTCAAGTTTAGTAATGATAAACTTTTCATGCGCGGTTAAACAACGATATAAAGTAAACTAAATATTAAAACTTTTGTTTTTAATTGTTCTGAAAATTCAGATGAAGCTAATTTAAAAGTTTAATCAAATTGTGAAAAAATAACAAAATAATTTACTTTTGCTAATTGGCAAACTCGTTAAGTAAAACCATTTCTAACCAATCCGCTCTAATAAAAATTAATTACAAAACGCTTTCTAAAATGTTTAAGAAAGTTAAAGAGTTCTTACTGTTTCAGAGAACAAAATTACAAATTTTAAGTATAAAAAGTTGTTAAAAGCATTTATAATATCTATAATTAATAAATTGATTATATTAAAAATGGAAAAATATATCACATGGAATGATTTTGATGGACGCTCTTCTGGACAAAAAATTTTACGTATTTTACTATTTGGTATTGCAGCAGTTTGAACCGGGGGTTTAGAAAAAATTGAAATTTGGAAAATACGTTAACATGATAAATTGGAATTTTGATATCGTCATATTTTTTGCACCCACTAAGCCAAAGTTGGATTAATTCAAATCTGCCGGAGAATTTTTCTTTGACGAAACAGTTAACTTATTCAATTTCTAATTTTCCAAGTATAAACTACAAACTTGAGAAAACTTGAACATGGAACTTTGAATTTCTTTTGCAGAATAAAACCAAAGCAAAGTTACCTATTTTACGCCTATACAGGGTGTCCCCGCACTCACTTTACATAACTTAGGTGGTGATAGAGGACACTTTTCTAAGAACAATATTTAACAAAATTTTTTTTCTAAATTCAAACCTTCGAGAGTTAGGCCTCTTTAAAGCATTTTTTTTAATTTCCACCTTGACGTGGCCATAGCTCCAAAAATAATGATTTTTCAGTAAAAATGGTTTAGTGCTTTATTAAAGAGCGTGAAATAATCTACAAACTAGGTTTACATCTTTTGTTGTCTAAAATCAACGGCTTTCGAGTTATGAATTAAAGTAAGCTAAAAAATGTCGAAAAATTTGAGCTTTTCTTTTTTTTGTTTTTTTTCAAAACCCTGTATCTTTTAAACGAAACATTTTACAAAAAATCTGACGCCCCATTCCGGATAGGAAATTTAACGGACTACAACTTTTGTCTAGTAAAAATTTTTGAGAAACGAATCCATTTCATAGAAAATCAGAAAATAATAAACAAGGCAGTCACAAAACAAAAAATTAATTTCACTTAATTTTTAATTTTTTTGAAAAATTATTTTATTAATTAATTTTAAACTATTAGATTTTTTAAATAAATGTTGAAAATGACCACCCTCATTTTCAATACACAGTCGTGCTCGTTTTAAAATATGCTTTATAGTATTATTTATAAAATTTCCTTTTTTGTTAAAAGCTATTATAGTAGGGGTGGTCAACAAGGTCGAGGGATTGACCGGTCGATCACAAGGTCAATTTTGGTCAATCAGTGAGTGTGAAAAGTGTCAAAAATTCGAATTTCTGCGATTAAAAGTGACGAAAAATCCACTTTTTTCGATTTTTTTCGACAAACATTTTTTAAAATAATCACGACTGTGTATTGAAAATGAGGGTGGTCATTTTCAACAATTACTTTATTAATGTAATAATTTAAAATTAATTAATAAAATAATTTTTCAAAAAAAATAAAAAATTTTGTGAATTTAATTTTATGTTTTGTAGCTGCATTGTTTATTATTTTCTGATTTTCTGTGAAATGGATTGGTTTCTCAAAAATTTTTACTAGACAAAAGTTGTAGTCCGTTAAATTTCCTATCCGGAATGGGGCGTCAGAATTTTTGTAAAATGTTTCGTCTAAAAGATACAGGGTTTTTAAAAAAAATAAAAAAAATTAAAGCTCAAATTTTTCGACATTTTTTAACTTACTTTAATTCATAACTCGAAAGCCGTTGATTTTAGATAATAAAAGGTTTGAATCTAGTTTGTAGATTATTTCACGCTCTTTAAAAAAGTAGTAAACCATTTTTACTGAAAAATCAATATTTTTGGGGCTATGGCCACGTGAAGGTGGAAATTAAAAAAAATGCTTTAAAGAGGCCTAACTCTCGAGGGTTTGAATTTAGAAAAAAATTTTTATTAAATATTATTCTTAGAAAAGTGTCCTCTATCACCACCTAAGTTATGTAAAGTGAGTGCGGGGACACCCTGTATAAGTATTTTCCGAATTTTCTTCAGAAGTTTGTGTAAAAAACACGAAATCCCTCGTTCCATAATTTTAAGTAAACAAAAGTTTTAATTGTCTATTTTTGAATCGACGCAGTGGGATAGCGTTTAACTTAATAAAAAGTGTAGGAGGAGAACTATTAATATGCACGACATGTGTAGTTATCTTCGTGAGATTATCATAGAAAGGAAATTACATTATTTATATTTATGGATGAGCAACAAAATGCTCCATGTAGGTACTTTTTTGCCATCGCATTCGCAGAATCGATTTTACTGAATAAGTAGTCAATTTGTGACAATTTTTCTCTGCCTTAATGGTGCTTTTATGTTCAATTTATGACAGACACCGATTAACGATTTATGCTATTATAAGCGTCACTATTTTATGATATTTGGTTTGGTGGTGGTTAATTTAAATTAATAAAGCGTGAATTGTAATTGAGCATAGAAACCCACCACAAGTAGATAATTAGTATGCAATTTAAGGTACCTATAACAAGAAAAAGTTTTTGATGAGAAAAATTACTGTTTTAATAATCTGGAAAAGTTTCATGTTTTTCTTTTCAATTTCTTAACAAATTTGTCCTAGCGATTTTAGATTTTCATTCATGTCAAAAACATTTTAAAAGTGTAACAACCAGAAGTACAATGTCACAGGAGCGATAACAAATTCAAAAATAACATCACAGTTCATAGACTATTATTTAATATTCTTTGTTTGCAATTATTTATCTGTCCATGTTATGAAATCATAACAAGATTCTGTTAAAAAAATGATTAACAAATTTCAAACACTACCTCGTAAATAATGAATCAAAATTATAAAGTTTCAGTATTCATTAGATTTATTGGAAATAATTTTCATATTAATTTCTATGGTATATCGCAGAAATACGTCTAGATCTCTGCTATTTACATTTCTCGTTAGCAAATAATTAAAATGAATAAATTTGTTATGGTTCTACTAGCAGACAATTCTCTTGTTTAATGAAAAATTAATAGTTTAGTAAAGGAATGTTTGTTTTTCATATTCGATTCAAATTTATGGCACCCAATACTCAATTCCTCTCATTTGAGAACTTGAGCTCTTAATTTTTATTGGTTAAAATTTTATACGTTCACGCACTACTCATTAAATACCGCAAACAACAGTAATACGACAGACATTAATGTTTAATAAAAACAGATGATGACTTCTGAAGTTCATTTAAAATTGACCTTAACTACCTGCCATTGTATAAAATACAGTTACATGCTTAAATGGTGTCTACTTGAAATTATCCTCCGTAATTGATACCAATTATTCATAAGTTTCTTATCGTCACCTTAATTCGTTTAATAAATTTATGACGTAACCTACCCAATAAAAAGTATATTCGATAGTCAAAAATCATTTAACCCACTTGGTATCCTAATCAGTGTTTACAACAACAATATTAACATAAAAATTATCATTATATTTGAATATTATTTTAAATTTTCTAACAACAGCTGTCTTGGTAGTTACCAGAGACAACCAAATAGATTTTAACCACCCCTAGCATTTTCGAGTGGTTATTATTAAATGGTCAACATTTATTAGATTTTGAGAAAAGGAAAGAGAGATGGAAATGATGGTGAATCAAATTCCATGAACAAAATGCTTATTGGATTATTTAGTATAAATTTCCTACTATGTATACCTAATATTTTTATAAAAAAAAAATTGTTGGAAACTCTTCGAGACCTATGTATATGAGGTACATACATAGGTAATTTTTGAGAAATATTTAAAATTTGTTACAGCTTATTAGTAATAAACATTTACCATATTCTGATGTGAGAAAAGAAAGCAAAAGCAAAAGATTTCTTTTCGATAATCCAACCTAATAAGCAAGCTCGTTATTTTAATTGTCAACTTGAACACGCGGAAACAAAAATCATCGATACGAAAATGTCCAAAAAATCGATCGAAACTTTCTCCATAATAACAATCATTTTAGTGCACATTTTCGACCTTAACGGAGAAAGTAAAATGAATCGGTTATTTAAAAATTTGTGATCACGAATTTTTGATTAAATTTTGCATCAATTCCCACCGAATGCACGATGTTGCTGTTTTAAAATTCACCATCCTGTTACGTTTGTTTACCCTTTTTCTCCATTCATTTTTCAAAAAATAACCCACTTAAATATGCATCCAATCTTCTGTTTTTGAATTTATCTTACAAAATGCAGTGCAGGGTGGTACGAATAATTTAACTTTTGATGAAAACGAGACAAGTGCACCTATAAGGTTGGAATTATTATTTACACAAAGCCAAACTTACTTAAACGAGAACAAAGACAACAAACTCATTATTATATAAATCTAAATGTGTAAGTCCCTTTCACTCCCAACTTCGATTTACCCTCAAATTTAACTTAGTTGAATTCCATTTTGCAAGGTTAAATTAATTTCAATACTCGACATAACTAAAAATATTTGTCAATAATTTACCTTAGTAGACGCAACAAAGGGCGATTTTATTCTAAAGAGAACAATGCAGTATTTTCATTATGCGAACCTGTCTGGAATTTTGTTGTAAAATTTTTATTTTTTATATTCATATTATCTACTATATTATACGTAAAGTGGGCAGGTAGATATATTTTTTTATTTGCCTCGCCTGCACGTCACGAAACCAAAAATTGAGAATTATTTTTATTTAAAAATACCGAATGTTTCAAAGTACAACAAAAGGATGACAACAATAAAAGAGCATTTGAAAAATAGACTGGAGCATGAACAATATTCAACCTGTACAAACTTGAGAAGTTAAAATCAGTAAATACTTATCAACATTAATAATAATTAATGCTTGTTCCTGTATAATGTATATTTTGTATATAATCGAATCTTAATTTTAATAAAAAGCAAACAATTATTAGATATTGAAAAACAATTATAACCACCTAACGTGACTGGGAGTCTTCTTCAAAAAAGTTCCATTACCGTTGAAGTTTCATTAATGATCATTATTTGTGTTAAATTCTTTACTAAAATAAAGCACTGCCGGTCGTCTTTTAGATGACAGGTACCTCTACCTACGTCTAAAATTGGGCGATTGGGTATAACAATGACTCAAAAAAATCATTCTCATTCTTTCTACATGAAGGAAGTACAAAAGAAAATAAATGTAAACCTCGAGAATTCGATATGAAGCCAAAATTTTCTATCCAATGGATTATATTATTTTCTTTACATGTAAAGACCATTTTAATAAAAATTGCTAACAAAATGAAAATTTTCTTGGCAAATATGCGGAAATTCGATATGCATCTTTTATTAATAATTTTGCACAAGTAAATAACATTACAAATTTTTATCGAAATTGGATTTTATCGAAATTTTGTGATATTACATCAGACGGTAGACGTAAACACGATTTTGCTTGTTTTATTGCGTTATCTCAAGAAAACCACCGAAAAAATTTAAAAATCGACAAAATTTTGAGGCATTGAAACTTTTTTCAATTTATTTCAAGTGTGAATATTTTCAACCCTCGACGTGTTAAATATTCACGAATAGCGCACGAAACTTTTTAAATTTTAATTGATCCTTTGAAAAATCGATCAAATTTATAGGTCAATGAATTTTTTAGAAAAAAAAATCACAACAAAAATACCTGTGTGAATGCTTGTCTCTGACGATGAGAATTTTCTCTTGGGGTACCTTCTTCGTGCCTCAACATCGCACGCTCAACTCTTGCAAGCGTGGGTGAGTCCAAGATACCAGGAACCGTTGCTGTTCGCCCAGAGGGGCAATTCGAATCCATTTGTAATAACATTCCAAAAAAACTTAAAACAATTCGTGCAATATATCACGCGTGTTAAAGTTGGACCGCACGTTCCTACACAACCTCTCACTTCCAATATTCAGCAACAACTAACTGATATGCGCGCACACTTTCGTAATCTCGTGGTGCACGATAAACGCAGCAGTGGTCAAAAGAGATGGAAAATTGAAAATTATTTCGAGATAAGAAATTATTAAAAAAGAGGAAAAGCCCATCATTTTATCTACCTAACTTCCACATTTGGTAGTCTTATCAAACAGAAAGCCAAAATTATCAGTTACATTTTTTTTGCAGTATTAATCATCCAATTCCGCGGAAGATAAGGATTCACAAATTTACACAGCGATTAGATGATTTAATGTTTTTTAGAAGACGACTAGGTTTTAATAATTACTCTGATGCATAGAAAATTTATTTTTAATTTTCCTCTCATCTAAAAAAAGATATTTTCTGTGGGTTACAGTAATTTGCGTTTTTCATAATAATGGACTTGTTTACGGGCAGTGCGGTACTTCAGATATTTTTAGTTAAAATTGGAAGTAAATTTTAACAGGGATGGATTTTGTAACTTAAACACCTGCAAATTTAAACAAAATTTGAAACAAAAAATGAAAATTGGAAAGTAGAGATTTCAATCTAAAAATAAACGAGTTACTAAAAAATTTCCAAAAAATTCGATATTGTTTCGTTTCCACTATAATCTCATAAGCATAATTTGTTTTATTCAATTAGTTTTCTGTTTCCTTCGCGTAATTTATCAGGTCCTTCTGGACGTTGGCCTTCTTTTCGTGTTTGTGTTGGCGTGTGATCCAAATCCCGTGTAGAGTGATACACTTTGGGAGATTGCACTTCTATGATTTGCCATCATCAAAATAAAATTCTTCCTTAGTCCAAAGTTGAATCGAGTCGTCCGTCGCTATTACTAGCTCTAATGTTTATTTTATTAAACTTTTGTATTTAATTGCTTTGTAAAAGTGCCTCCTGAAGAGTTAATCAATAAATTACTTACAGGATGATCAGTGATCATAAGTTTGCAGTTAAAATAAATTTGTCAATGAATACATCTCATACTTTTTGAAAATAAACACGTCCTATCTATTACTACCTGACACAAATTACAAATTCAAATTACCGAAAAAAATTTAGGTGGTGAGAAACCACGTACCAAATACTAAATTCTTTACATTCTTGTCTCTCGTTAACTTGTAGATATTTTGAAGGTAAGGATAGCCGTATAATTTTTCAATTGTCTTTTAGTTTTAGAAAATCTTTGTTACAAGTAATTCAATTAATCGTAAAAAATACATTGTCCTTTAATGTAGGTAATTTTTTAATATTTCGACTCTGACTGGTCACAATTTATTGATTTATTACCAATCCTTGTTCTCTTCTTGTTTATTTACCTGTAATGGGTCTCTTGCTTCTGGCTCCACGTATAACTGTATAAATATCTTCCATCTAACTCACTAATAAGTCTCTATTTCTTTCTTAAAATTACAATTTCCGATTGAAAATTTATGGCTACAAAGACGTATCTAAAAAAATTTGATTTAAAAAAAATATTAGTTTAACATAGTAGGTACATGCAATAATTTATTAACATTATACAAATCAACTTAATAAAGAACATAATAATGTTATAAAGCACATATTATTTTTTCTATAACTCAATTATCAACTTTATTAAAACTACGAATTCCCTATTTGCAATTACTAGGTAATTGCTGTCTCCAAAATTCTTGTCGTTTATTCAAAAAATCGACAGCTTCTTGAATGTATCCGATAACTTCCGAATTGTCTTCTTTATTCTTACATTTGATATCAGGATGATTTAACAAATTGTCGAGATAGTCTTTATCGTCTTTTAGTTCCCTCAATAACCGACTTCCCTTTTTAGCCACTGGATTGGTTCTACTTTTTTTATTCGACGTTTCCTTAGAATCTGTTTTTAAATTTGAGCTAGTAACTTTCGATTCCGTCGTATTTTTTGATTGAGTGGTAACTTTTGAATCTGTTGTATTTTTTGAATCCGCTGTTGCAGGTGTTTTCATCATAGGCGTTTCGGTTCTTGAATGATTTTCCGAACTTGCAGGTTTTAATTTTAAATTTGGGAAAGCACCACCAACCGCATTCTCAATAGCTTTCTGAGCTTTGTGAACGCCCAATTGAAATCCTTCGAATTCCGGCCTAATTTTTAACCCTCTGTGATAATACATCAAACTATGCTCGAAATTGCCCAGATAATAAAGGGCCTCAGCTTTTTGATAAATACCTTTAACGAACTTCTTGTCGACTGCTAAAGCTTGTTCGGCATCTTTTAAACCATTTTCTGGTTGTCCTAATAAAATAAAGCACTTGCTACGTGCCACGAGTGAGTGCTTCTCCATTGGATTTAACTCCAGTGCCTAGAACAAAACTATTTGTTAATTTACAAAATTCGAGCACAAGAAACTTTCATAAATTTATTTTTAATTCAAATTAGTGGAACACAGTTTGTGACGTCTTTACACTTTCGTAATCGATTTTTTAGTGACTAATGCAAAATTTTAAGTATTTTTAACTTCTTTCTTCACCAAAGAAGTTACTACTTTATTATTTAATAAACTAAAGAAAAATGATTTTCGGGTTTGTTTATTTATCAAAATCGTTACCTGTATTTTTACATGAAATTACTTTTAAACAATAGGTTCTAAATATAACACCCATCTGCTAATGCGTAATAACGTCGTAAAATAAAAACTTCAATTTTAAGTAACTTTCCTGGTATATTGAAAAAAAACGTACTACTTCTATTAGAACACCGCAATAGCTATCAATAACATAAACAAATAAAAAGAAACACCTTGTGATAAAATACAAGTGCAGAAGTAGGACCTCTTCGAATCAATTCTGAATGTCCAAGCGCCAAATAAGTGGCCGGTTCCGCTTCATCCGGTAATTGTAAAATCCTCGTTCGATCTTCTCTTCTTTTAATTCTTAACGATTGCTTTATATCTCTTGTGCCTAAATTAACGGCAGCTGCGCGGTCCTTATCCGTGTAAACTTCTTCGGGTTTTGGTCGTCTCCTCTTCTTTTTCTTCTTTTTTAATTCCAGATTAAGTTGCTTTTGTCCAATTTTAGGTTTAGGCTTTTCTTCCTTAGAAGTCGATTCGGCGACTGCTACCTTTTCGCCTTCTTTCTCCGTCTCTTTTTCTTCTACATTTGCTTCTGGTGGTTCTTCTTCTTGAGGTAACTTTTTATCAAATTCGACTTTCTTCTCTTCCTTTAGTTTACGTAAGTGCACGTTTCTAAAAATATCTCCCTTGTGAGGCGCCAACAATTTTAAAGGATCCTTTTGATCACCTTCTATGACTTCCACGGCATCTTGTGTATTAGTGCCCACAAATTGATTAAGAAAATCACTATCGCGATTAATGTCTAATCTTACACCTGCACTGAACCTCACACTTAAGTGGTTACTCATTTTTAACAGAAACAGAGTAAATAATTTGGGTTGATTCTACAATTTTAAGAGTGTTCGCGTTGTTGTGAGAAAACTTACACTTCGAATGAAGTTTCCATGACTACCCCATTTGGTGTGATCAATTTTACACCATTTAATATTCACACTCCCGCCCAACATTTTGAAAAAAATCGATTAAAAGAAATTACTCACTTAAAATGAAAATTTAGTGTGTTTAACTAAATGAGATTGCATGATGTGTGGAGCAAATAGGGTTTGTAATGCACAAAATCCATCAATTCGTGATATCTTTATTGCTATCTCCTTCGAAGTGTAATTTTAGTTTTCAATTATATAACGTGCACCTGAGCTTCTAAAACATAACTCGAACGCTTTGCCAGTTTCTTATTATGAAAAAGTATCATAAAATAAAAAATCTCAAACACATCTAAGATTAATATTGCTTTTATTTTTGATTAAATTTTTTAAAAGGGGTAAAAGTTGAGTCCTTGGCTGCTTGGATGTGTGAATAATTTAAATCAAAAAGAAAAGCTTTTAGGTTTTCATTTATCAGCGTGTAATGATTTCAACGAGGAAATGTATTTTAGTTTTAAAAAGTGTGAATTCTTTTAATAAAAGTTCTAAACTATCGACATGGTTATAATTATTTTCAAGTTTCACTAACCGAACCAAGAAGCAATCCATTATCGCGTCAATGTATAAAAATTTATATCTAACACCGTTCTTATCAAAAAATTTCCCACGTTGGCATTGCTACGAATCGCACAAGTCATTCAAAAATCAACCGTTGACCAGGGTTCTATTTTTCAAAATTACACAAAAATGCCACATTTTTATTCTTGGCCAATTATGTCAGGTCCCAATTGTATCAATTCAACCTTTAAAAATCAACGGTAAACCTTAGAGGTTGTGTCTTCCTACATTCTCAAACAGGATCGAAGATACTTGTTCGAAGTGGAGTAATCATAATCATCATTTATATTTTAAACTACTAGATTATAAATAATAAATTACTGTTAGTGCTGCAGTACCTACAGAGTTGAAAAATTTGAGCTAATCTAAGTTGTAGAGAATTTTGTGCTCTTTAATTTTGGTGTGATGGTAGTTTTCCATAAAATTGAAATTCAGTGAGTTATATGCGAAAAACCTCTTTCCTGGACTGTTAGATCAAACAAGTCTGGACTTGACTTTTTTATACCAAAATAATGACTTTATCATTTTTTTAGCTTTGTCCTCTACTATTGCATTGTAAAAACGCTGAAAATAAATGGAGAAAAAATTCGTCAGCGAATATTAGAGTAAGGCCGCATTCACAATGAAGTAGGATCTTGCCTTGCTTAAGTACAAGGCTAGCAAGAGCCAGCCAATCAATATGAACACATTTTTAATCATAGAAAAGGATGGAAGAAAATACTTTAATCTAATTGGCGCTGTGCCAGATTTCTACCGAAGCAAGGCAAAGACCCCATTTCATTGTGAATGGTGCTTAACAATTTATACGCCACGGCTTAGCTCAGTAATATTTAAAATGATTACTTGGTCCTAAAAGAGAAAATAGCACCATGGGTGTGAATTGCTCACAATAAAAACTCTTGTTTCAAAAATACAAAATTTTAATCCATAAGGATAAATTTTCTTGTGTAAATAAATTGAATAAAAATCATCCCCTTGGTTATGGTATTTAAACCTGTGAAATAAAATTCGAAGCCAAAGAGTTTGGTCATGTATCTCAAAAACGGTTACATTGAAACACAAATTAACCTGTCTAATTAATTAATAACCTTATAATAATAGAATCATGAATTAAAATCAATTACTTTTTGAATAGTTAAGATGGAGCTCGGCCTAGTCGCCTCTCGGTTAGTTTCTACCATTTGTGTATAATTAAATTATAAAAATATTATGAAATTTGACTCTAAAATTAGGAGTAGATAATAAATAATAGATTTATTAACGTAGACTTGCAGGTTTGTATTTATATTATTTATTGTGAGAAATTTTCTTTCTCTCTTCCTCTTTCACTTTTAAATAAAATTACGACCTAATAAGTTAGTATTTTTGCTTGAGTCATCTTTAACCCATGTAAATAAAAGAAACCCAGTAAATAAAAGAAAAAGATCGGAAATAAAAGAGAAAAGCTGAGTCTCCCGAGTGGTTTATAGAATCGCGACTGATATTAGGTGCTTTGTGAAAATGTTAAAAAGTATTTTCCAGCAATTATAGCCATTGTGAAATAAAGTTCAAAGGTACTTGTAGGATACGACTAAAACAGAAAAAAAGGCGAACGGAAATTTCTTTCTTTAATAAATTTTTATTTTCTTCTGTTAATTTAAAATACTTGTTAATTTCTTTTAAATATTTTTGACTGATCTGTATTAATTAGATATTTATCATTTCCTTTCACTTGTTTAGACACTTTTTAATTTTTCAGGCAACAAAAAATGAACTTCTAGATTTCGCAAGGATTGGAACTCTTATTTACTGGTAGGAAATTGATAAAATCACAATATGAGACCTTTTTTTTAAATTTAAATAATTATTAGTTTTAATTATAAAAAATGTCTATATTTCATCTCCAACTAAAGTCAAAGTTTTAGAATGCAAATTCGAAGAGGACTTCTGTTTTTTTGAAATAGAATCTTGTCATACAAATCACAAAATAAAAAAGTGATATGTTTTTGAAGATGTAAATTGATATTCAATATTATAATTTAGTTTAATTTGGAAAATTAATTTACCATTAATTTTAGCAGTCTAGACAAGACGTTTGTGAAACCAAGTGAAGGAAATATCTCACAAGCTCTTAGCAGCTTTTGTAGATAATAATAATTGTCTCTAGGTTATAATTATAAGCTTCATTGCTCTGCTTGCTTTTGCAAAAAACGCTTTACATTTCCTTAAAACATTATAAAGACGTAAACAAGCTCTTTGTCTAGACCCAGCAAACTCATATTTTTATATCTTACATTTTAATGTGAAATTTTCTAATATTAAAATTCTAGAATTAAATTTTAAAGATTTTTTGAAAAAACTGCATTTTTACGCTAGCGAGGCTTTGTTTTCTCCCCTGCCTTCCAGCTTACCTTATTATAAGCATAGAGAGCTGTCAGAAAATTTTCAGTTTTCACATGGTTGTTAGCTTCTTCGTAATAAACTTTAGCTTCTTTTTGCTGAAGTGCAACTTTGATCATGGATTCCGAACGACCTCTTCGTGATTTCGACATTTTTGTTCATTCTGGAAAATAAAAATATCGGTAAGTATAGCTACGAGCCCAAAATCGTGAATTGGTCAACTCTCATATCGACATTTAGATTATAGGCACTTTGCAAAAATTGAAAACTGTGATAATTTTGTGTTTTATATGAGGGCCCAATAGCTGTGGTTTTCTTGACCCAATTCGACTTGGTTTGCGTACCAATTGTCACCCAACTTGTTATTTCTTTACCATACATAGTATTTTTATATGAAACGCATCGTAGACAAAGTCATAATCATTCAAAATCGTTTAATTGACTGAAACGATTTAATCTTGCAACGAACATGGTACACAACACGTCAAAGTAAAATGAAAGACTGGAAAAACGTTTTATAAAAATGCATTTCGTGTTTTATAATCTACAAATATGTAATAATAAAAAAGGAAACAATGATGAATTACAATGTATTTATAGAACTTGAATAATAAAATCAATTTTATATATTTGACTTTTCTATGTTGGAATATAATAAAAAGGAAATTTAAAATAAAACCGGTACCAAACAACCTTAATTTTATTGTTAAAGGGGAAATTGCCACGCAATTTAATTTTTTGAATTTTTTTTCTAATAAATTAAATTACTACTCACATTTTTGCCTTCACTTACAAATCCGCATTAAGAGTTTCTCCGATAACAATAAATCAAATTAAATTCCCATTTTCTTACTAATCGCCTCGTTAATTGTATTTTATATTGGAATAGCAACGTCTGCTATCAACAATTCCTATTAGAAATTCACTATAAATTTGTTGAATTCGCGGTTATCGTAAGAGGATTAGAACGAACTGATTACGGAAGCAACCCTACCGCAGACAAAACCACAAGTTTTCATCCCCCGGTACACGGAACAAAATTAATCCTTATGGCGATGTCTTCAAAAGGTAACTTAATGTATCGCTTGGAAAATTATGATAGAAACTCGTAAAATAAATTTCACATGATATAAAAGTTATTTGAGAAACATAATTAAATTAAAATTTAAATACATTGATTTATTAAAATTGTCCTTTTTTGTACTAGCGCATACAAATTTGCATTGTAATGTTGATGCAATTTCATTATCTTTGATTGAGGATGATTTGATTAGGTTTGGCTCGAGCTACTTGTTAGTAGATCAAATTAGGACTTAGAGCAAATTAATACGACAAATTAACGTATTTATTATAAAAAAAAATTAAATAACTTATTAATTAGCAAACTTTACCTTTAGCACGATGTAGGTACTTCCAAACAGTTTACTCCACCATCTCTTCGGCAAAATTGAATTTCCGATTTTTGATAGCTCCATTTTACTGCATTTAATATTCGTGCACCGTTATGCACGTAATAATATTTGTGTATATTACGTTCATAAAATATCTAATAGTTTTATTATAAAAGAAGACACAATGATAGTCGGTAGTTATGTGTGTAGCTAATGATAGTTACGTCCAATATAAAGCATAAATAACAAGATTATATAAATTAGTTGGAAATCGCGTGTCGACAACTGTAATTATTATTATATTATTTAAATCACGCACACATATTTAGGGATCAATTCTAATATTTTCTTTTCTTTTAAATTATAGCTATCATTATTGCAGTTTGAAATTGCACATCAGTTTGAAACATAAATTAACTATATTGATTATAATAAAAAAAAAATGTGACAATTTTAACCGTAGTCGTCAATCTTCGCAAATATGCTTTACGTTAGCGCCAACTTAGTCACTAGCCAACTATTTGAGCAACTGACGGTACGATACGATGGCGTTATTAAATTTTGTTTGTGTATGTTACAGTTTATTTTTTTACATTTATTTTATTTAGTTCACAAACTGCTTTTTACTTTCCCACACATAGAGGTTATCAAAAAAATAATTCAAATTTTGACGGATTTATAGTTCTTGAGGCCCAACAAGTTGAAAGAAACCAATAAGAAATGTCTGTAAGTAAGTAACAAATTAAGTAACAGGTCAACCGCTTCTATAAAAATTTATCGGCTGCATTTGAACAATGGTCTGTTCCTGGAGTCTTCTCAGATTATTAATTATGATTATTAACAGCACAGTCTTGACTTTCCGACTCCCGTGGCCAGCATTTTTAATTTTTCACCAGAGTTGCATGGTATTCATAGCATTCATAAAATCATTTCTAACAATTTGCCATATAAATTTGAGGTGCCGCTAGTCCACGTACGTTCTCCGCATTACACTCTCGAAGCTGTTTTCCTTCAATTTTTGTCGAAAAACTACTTCGTTTTTCAGTATAACTTCAGGGGTGCCATCAGAGGTGACCAAATCTATCTAATCTGGAAAGCAAAATTTTTGGAATCACTTGGAATCATTCCAAGGCTTTCCCCGCAGCCATCGCCACATCAACGCTCATTTGTAATTCCGTCTGGTCAGTGAAGTCGTTTTCCATTTCTTCCGCTCAAATCAGTCCCCTGGCTATGACGCAATCGCGTTTCTATTTCTACCACTTTTACTGGATTTTTACATGATTATCGCCCCTTTTCGATATCAAATGTGCCTAAGAGACCCATGCATGGTAAACATTTCATTAGAATTATCAAAGTATAATTGCTGAAATATGAGATCCATTCCCGTATAGCAATTCTTTTATATCTTTATAAAGAAACTTTATAAAGATGTAAATTTAACAAAAAAATTAATTAAATGTTAAAATTTTTGAATTTTAACCGTAAGTAAAAAAGCCCATGGGCCCATTTTATATGTAAATTTTTTTTATAAAATTTATATTTAAAACTTTTATAAGAAATAATAGAACTTTTTTAAAGAATTTTTACCCTGGGGCTCTTGAGGACAGTGGCGGTTTTAGAATTTATGAGGCCCCAGACACAATTCAATTTTGAGGCTCCCCTCTAAATATTTTCACTAATCCTACATACACTCCCTAAAGCAATTGATTTGAACCCCTGCTGGTGCCCGGGGCGCTCATCCACCAGCACGTAGACGATTTATTTTTTTAATACTTTTTTTTACTAAAAATTGCACTAAAATCAAAATAACTGCAAATCTAAGACATCTTAGGGCTTAGAATTTTTTCGTTATTTTTCCTGTGTTTACTACTACAGAATTGATATTTTCGTAAAATTTCAGAATATTTGAACAAAATTAAATTTTTATCAAAAAATTGTAATCAAAATTGCACTGAAATCAAAATTACTGCAAATCTAAGCCATCTTAGGGCTTAGAATTTTTTCGTTATTTTTCCTGTGTTTACTACACCAGAATTAATATATTCCTAAAATTTCGGAATATTTGAACAACATTAAATTTTTTATCAAAATTTTAAAAATCAAAAATTGCATTGAAATTAAAATAACTGCGAATCTAAGGTATCTTAGGGCTTAGAATTTTTTCGTTATTTTTCCTGTGTTTACTACTACAGAATTGATATTTTCGTAAAATTTCAGAATATTTGAACAAAATTAAATTTTTATCAAAAAATTGTAATAAAAAATTGCACTGAAATCAAAATTACTGCAAATCTAAGGCATCTTAGGGCTTAGAATTTTTTCGTTACTTTTCCTGTGTTTACTACTACAGAATTAATATATTCATAAAATTTCAGAATATTTGAACAACATTAAATTTTTTATCAAAATTTTAAAAATCAAAAATTGCATTGAAATTAAAATAACTGCGAATCTAAGGCATCTTAGGGGCTTCGCATTTTTTCGTTATTTTTCCTGTATTTATTACAACGGAATTAATATTTTCATAAAGATTCAGAATATTTGAACAAAATTAAATTTTTACTAAATATTTCAAATTAAAAATTGCACTGAATTCAAAATAACTGAAAAACTAAGACATCTTAGGGCTTAGAATTTTTTCGTTATTTTTCCTGTGTTTATTGCAACATAAGTTAATATTTTCATAAAGTTTCAAAATACTTGAACAAAATTAAATTTTTATCAAAAATTTCAAATTAAAAATTGCACTGAATTCAAAATAACTGAAAAACTAAGACATCTTAGGGATTAGAATTTTTTCGTTATTTTTCCTGTGTTTATTGCAACATAAGTTAATAGTTTCATAAAGTTTCAGAATATTTGAACAATATTAAATATTTATCAAAAAATTTAATTCAAAAATTGCTTTGAAATCAAAATAACTGCAAATCTAAGGCATCTAGAGCTTAGAATTTTTGTTTTTATTACAACAGCATTTAATTAATAATAATTATATTTTCTTTATTTTGAGGCCCCTTGATTTACGAGGCCCTAAGCGCGCGCCTCTTGCGCCTGTTGGGAAATCCGCCACTGCTTGAGGATATTTTATATCCAAAAACTGTGAAATTATATGAAATAGTCCTTTATAAAATTTACACCTAAAATTTTTATATGAAGTAAAAGAATTGCTATACGGTGGTGGACTTCACATTTCAACCCTTACACTATCATAAACCTAATGAAAATTTTACCAAGGGGCTCTTGAGCACATTTTATATCAAAAAACTGTGAAAATATAGGAAATAGTAGCACTTTATAAAATTTACACCTAAAATTTTTATTCGAAATAATAAAATTACTGCACGGGGATGGATATCATATTTCAGCCACTTATGCTTTGATAATCTTAACGCAATTTTTACCATGGGACTCTTGGGCACATTATATTAATTTCAAGAGACGTTGAAATTATAGGAAATAGCACCTTATAAAATTTGCACCTAAAATTTTTGTAAGGAATAAAGGAATTGCTATATCGTGGTGGATTTCATGTTTCGGTCCCTTAATGCTTCAATAATCCTAATGAAATTTTTAACATGGGACTCTTGGGCACATTTTATATCAAAAAACCACAAAATTATGAGAAAAAAAAATTTTAAAAAATTACATAAGATCGAAAAGCGGGAAGTTCATTGTGTTCTGATACGGTAGTAGATTTAGGGCCAGTTCTACAAAGCAAGTATAAATTACGAATAAGCTATATTGAGAATAAGTTACACAGATTTCGTTGTACGCAAGCGTAGAACGCAATTTAGAGAGAGAAAATAGAGACTTATTCTCAGTATAGCTTATTCTTAATTTATACTTGCTTTGTAGAACTGGCCCTTAAAGTTTCAACCCCTTATGAACTTTTAAATTAACTTTATACTATACTATTAAATTTATTTTTATAAAAAATACACACTTTCAAACATAATTTTGTACCTAATACGCGGTAAATAAATTTTTAGATTACTTAGGTACCTTATATAAAAAATATTATAATATGTAACTAATCGATTAAAATAACATTTCTGTTTAGAAGTAAATTACAGGTGGGTTCGTTATCACAGTTTTGTAACGAACCGTAAAATATAGTTGGTAAAATCTCATTATTTTGAAACAATATTGTTTCTGACTTTTTTTTGGATCCTTGTGAAAAAAGTCTGTTTTAATTTTTTTGAATATTTTTTATATTCGTTGAAATAATTTATTAAAACCCGGTCTATATTTTTAACTGGACGATCTGTGTACAGTAACTTTCGTAGTAAAAGTACTCTCGTTTGTATTATTCATCAAAACGGGTAAACTAAATCTGGCTTCATTTTTTTTACTCGCACCTTTCTTTGAACCATAACGAAGAAGGTGGTCGACGTTTGAATTAAGTGGAACTACTTGTAAAACAGTGGATAGGAGTTTGGGTTCACATTTTGGATTTTCGATTACAATCACAGCTTTATTTTTACGTTCTAATTCTGCATTTTGTTTCATGAGCTGTTTGGCTTTTTTATTGAGCAGTTCTTGAGCTTCGGGATAATGTTTTAAAGCTTCGTTTAAATCGGATTTACTTAACACAAAAAGATTTGAATATCCATACGATCTAAAAGAAAAAAGAACACTTTGCTAAGTTTACGAGAAATTTAAAAAGAAATGTACCTGACGTCGGCAGTTCTTCGATTCATTCCCGAAATACCTAGCAAACTAATTTCGCCAAAAACTGATCCTTCCGATAATGTTGCCAATACTTCGTCGTCGGTTCTTCCTATAACGCGCACCTTTCCGGACTGGACAATGTACATTTCTTTTCCCACATCTCCTTTCTTACAAATTATGTCTCCAGGAAGAAAAATCACCGATTTTAATTGTAAAACCAATTCTCTTAATAAAGCTTCATCGCAATCAGCAAACACGTTTACTTTGCTGAGTGTCTTAATGTGAACATTTATTGCGATATCGGTTTTTGTCTTATGAGGCAAACAATCCATAATTGTATTTTCGTCTAAAATGTAAAAGATAATCAAGTGGGGAGGAGGGCAAAAATTGTATTATCTTGATTAGCCCGTTAATCGATCGAAAGCAATTATCGTGAACTAACCTAAAGTATGCTGCGTTTCCCAAGTATAATTAAACCATAATTGAACTCTTCTTTGCATATCCTGAGGTAAATTAAGTCTTCTCATGTATTCCAAGGTTTCGTCAACTAATTTCCTACATTCGGTTTGAGCCCGAGTTGCAGTGGCGATGATATCTCTTATCTGTCCTATTAACAATGCAAATACAAAAACACCCATTAACCAAGAAAATGTCATAAACATAAATTCCGCTTCTTGAGTTGGTTTGGGATTTTTTCCAATCGAAGTTGCCGTCTTGGTGGCAAAATAGAAGCAAACGATGTAAGCGTTTCCCTTTCCGTTGTAAACAAAGTTGTTGCTTCCGATCCCTTCCCATAAGGAAAATGCATAATAGGCACATGCATTTACGTGAATTAGATACATCATGTATAAAAGTGTTCGAGTTACACGTATTATGTGCGGTGATGCTATCAGTTTGTCGACAAAGTCGAAAAATTCCCAAAATGTATGCAACTTCAAAAATCTGGGCAGTCGTAGGATAACCTTTTCGGGTCCATAATAAAAATATAAAAAATCTAGTGGTATTAAGGATAAGACATCCAACTGTAATCAATAATGTGGATGAGGCAAAGATTTCGTCGATACAGAATTGACGCTTACCTTAAACTTGGTCTTTTTCATGTAATTTCTTCTGGTCAAATTATAATCCGATACTATAAACCCTTCACTTAGGTACATAATTCTGGTTTGTACGAAAAGTATATCAAAGACGTACACTATGTCTGCAAAATAATCGAAAAGCATCCATATTGCTCTATTTGATGGGGTTTGATATGGAAAAGAACTTCTCAACGGGATCACCCACACATTATACAAAACTGCAAACGCCGTAATGGACATCCAAATGACGTAGGGTTTGCCCTGTGGATCAATTACCGATGTATTATAAACGTTCAACAAGTGCGCAAAAATGTTGCCATTAAAGTGTGTTACTGTTGGTGTACCACTATCGTCCCACCATTTCTCAGATTCTTCTGTAATTTGACGTGTTCTTTTGCTCGAAACTGGAGTTGTTGTTCCACGACTGCTGATGGACGAAGGAGTTGCCGGAGTTTCCATTTTTTGACGCACAGAACGAGTTCTATTTGAGAAAGCATCTACCAAATGGCGAACTCTTCCTTGAATAAATTGCTTATTTGTTATTCTAAAATCAAAAGAAAACAAGTTTTAATATTGTAGGTGAAGAACGCTTAACTTACACGGTGGGATTTAATTCTTCAGAACTTGCCAAATTGTCCTTATCACATTCGCTACTAAGATTTTTATGATTATTTGCACTGTGCTTATTATTTTCCAAAGGTTCGTTGCACCAAGAGCTGGTCGAAATTGTGGAATGCTTTTTTGAAATCTGATCTAACGTTAATTTTTCGGGGTAAACCATTCTTTGTATCTGAAACAAATATAATCTAATTAATTTCCAAAAAGTATTGTTAGATAAAAATCGTAATGTACATACGAGATAATAAAAGATAAGTAAATTTGCATTCGATTTTAGTTAGTCGATATTATAATTTGGATAAAGAGACTTACCGAAAGCTCAAATAAAATTGTGAAACGCGCACTAAAAAACGTAGCAAATATCGAGGTGTAATCGAGATTAACATAATAGGAAGTCGTGTAGTTAACGATTCGAAATTGCTTACCTTTTTAAGTTTGTAAATGTTTTCCATGTTAGATGATTAATGGAGATTGCGTGTCATCCAGGTGACCAATTGATAGTTGATTCTACCCACACGGTAGTCGCCATGGAAACAACGACAGAACTTTCGTAAAATCGATTTTTAGAAGAACGAATGTATAGGATAATGCTGAAGAAATGTTTTTGTTTTCCTTAACAAAATTTAAGTGGAACGATAAATAATAAGCTATTATAAGGGTTCAATGTTGATTTCGTTAAACGACTAAAATAATCTATTGATTCGTGGTTAATGTAGTGAAGCTTAGTGGCGGTTTTAGAACTTATGAGGCCTCAGGCGCAATTCAATTTTGAGGCCCCCCTCTAAGTAGTTTCACTAATCTTACACTCCATAAACCAATTGATTTTAACCCCTGGTTCTCACCAGAAGCAGCACCGCAGACGATTTCTTTTTTAATACTTTGTTTTTTAATAAAAATATTGCACTAAAATCAAAATAACTGCAAATCCAAGGCATCTTGGGGCTTAGAATTTTTTTCTTATTTTTCCTGTATTTACTACTACAGAATTAATATATTTCCATAAAATTTCAGAATATTAGAACAAAATTAAATTTTTATCAAAATATTTAAATCAAAATAACTGCAAATCTAGGGCATCTAAGGGCTTAGAATTTTTTCGTTATTTTTCCTGTGTTTATTACAACAGAGTTAATATTTTCATAAAGTTTCAGAATATTTCAACAAAATTAAATTTTTTCCAATAAATTTATATCAAAAATTGCACTGAAATCAAAATAACTGCAAATCTAAGGCATCCGAGGGCTTAGAATTTTTTCGTTATTTTTCCTGTGTTTATTACAACAGAGTTAATATTTTCATAAAGTTTCAGAATATTTCAACAAAATTAAATTTTTTCCAATAAATTTATATCAAAAATTGCACTGAAATCAAAATAACTGCAAATCTAAGGCATCCGAGGGCTTAGAATTTTTTCGTTATTTTTCCTGTGTTTATTACAACAGAGTTAATATTTTCATAAAGTTTTAGAATATTTGAACAAAATTAAATTTTTTCCAAAAAATTTAAATCAAAAATTGCACTGAAATCAAAATAACTGCAAATCTAAGGCATCCGAGGGCTTAGAATTTTTTCGTTATTTTTCTTGTGTTTATTACAACGGAATTAATATTTTCGTTAAATTTCAGAATATTTAAACAAAATTAAATTTTTACCAAAAAATTTAAATCAAAAATTGCACTGAAATCAAAATAACTGCAAATCTAAGGCATCCGAGGGCTTAGAATTTTTTCGTTATTTTTCCTGTGTTTATTACAACAGAGTTAATTATGTACATGAAGTTTCAGAATATTTGAACAAAATTAAATTTTTACCAAAAAATTTAAATCAAAAATTGCACTGAAATCAAAATAACTGCAAATCTAAGGCATCCGAGGGCTTAGAATTTTTTCGTTATTTTTCCTGTGTTTATTACAACGGAATTAATATTTTCGTTAAATTTCAGAATATTTAAACAAAATTAAATTTTTACCAAAAAATTTAAATCAAAAATTGTACTGAAATCAAAATAACTGCAAATCTAAGGCATCCGAGGGCTTAGAATTTTTTCGTTATTTTTCCTGTGTTTATTACAACGGAATTAATATTTTCGTTAAATTTCAGAATATTTAAACAAAATTAAATTTTTACCAAAAAATTTAAATCAAAAATTGTACTGAAATCAAAATAACTGCAAATCTAAGGCATCCGAGGGCTTAGAATTTTTTCGTTATTTTTCCTGTGTTTATTTCAACGGAATTAATATTTTCATTAAATTTCAGAATATTTGAACAAAAATATTTTTTTATCAAAAATTACACCGAAATCAAAATAACTACAAATCTAGGCATCTGAGAGCTTAGCATTTTTTCGTTACTTTTCCTGTGTTTATTACAACAGGAATTTAATTAATATTAATTAAATTTTTCTTATTTTGAGGCCCCTTGATTTACGAGGCCCTAGGCGCGCGCCTCTTGGGCCTGTTCGGAAATCCGCCACTAAGCTTGATAGTAACCTCATGAATATTTTTGTGATACCTATATAGATACGTGATCAGACCCGGACTGGCTAGGTCGGCTAGTCGGCTATTGCCGAGGGCCCCGGACCCAAGGGGGCCCCGACAAGGACTAAAAAAAGTGGTTTATACTTAGGGTAAAAGTGGACTTTTTCAAGTATTCAAAATAGCGGAAAATGCGTTCTTCAAAAATCTCCCCCTTAGTAAGGGGGCCTCTCCTCAGTGTCTAGCCTAGCGAGGACCCCCAAAGGAAACAGTCCGGGCTGTATTAGTATTAGTATTATTAGTAGCATTTTAGTATTTCAGACTCGAGAACCGCAGTCATTTAATATAATTATTAAATAAACGAGTACCTAAAAAAGTACATATTATTGATCTCTCAGGGGTTCCGAGAAGAAAATTTACTATCATTATAAATTAACTATTCTGTTACCCCTAAAAAGTTGAGAACCACTGCACTAATTTTTTTGTTATTTAGCATGTTTTTTTTTCTCTTTGCATTTTTGTCCTATTTATTTTCTGGTAATATTTTTAACTCTCTTCCTTTAACTGAAAGCTACTTTTCTTTCATTATTTTGTAATTCTTTCATTTCATTTTAAATAATAATAAAAGGCGGGGAATTTTTTAAATCAAATTTTGAAATAGTTGCGCGAGCATTGGATCACGATACGTCATGGATCTAACCTGAAATTATTTAAATCCATTTCATTTATATCTAAAATTTTGTAATGGGTGACATTACTACTGAAGATGATTTAAGTTTAGCAGAGCATAAATACGAATGTAAGTTAATTTACATTGTACGAGACAAAATTTAATTTCTAATCTTGCACAATGTTTTAGATTTGGATCATACAGCGGACGTACAGTAAATATCAAAAATGAAGCCTAAGTGACGACCGTTTGACTAACACAGTGTTTTTCAGATTGCACTCTTGGGGCGACAGCTTAAAAGAAGCTTTCGAGCAATGTGGCATTGCCATGTTTGGTTATATGACGAACCTTGAAACGGTCGAAATTAAGGACGTTAAAGAAATAGAGGCGACGGGCCATGATTTGGAGAGCTTATTGTTTCATTTTTTAGACGAATTGTTATTCTTGTTTAGTTGCGAACCTTTTTTAATTTGTAGTAAAGTTAAAATTATAGAGATGATAGTCGAGGGTGAAGAACTTTCCATCAAGTGTAAGTGCTACGGTGAAGAATTTACCTTGGGAAAGCATCCACAAGGTACTGAAGTTAAAGCCATTACATATTCTGCGATGCAAATTGTAAATATTCCCGAAGAAAATCATTTCGAATTGTTTGTAATTATTGATATTTAATAAATATTTTATTATAATCTCCTCTTTTATTTTTAAAATCATTTTATTAATGTTTTCGATATTACATCATTGTACTATTAATTTATGATGATGAAATTTTGGGTAATGTTTTCATTGAGCAATGATTTGTGTCTTTATTTATTATATTAAGAGGGGCATTTAAATTTTGATGCGAAAACATGTTTCAAAAGATGTTCTTAGAATATTTTAGGGCGCGAAATCTTTTGAAACATGTTTTTGCAACAAAATTTAAATGCCCCTCTTAATAAATTTAATAACTAGAAACGCAGTGGCGGATTTCCGAACAGGCGCAAGAGCCTAGGGCCTCGTAAATCAAGGGGCCTCAAAATAAGAAAAATTGAATTAATATTAATTAAATTTCTGTTGTAATAAACACAGGAAAAGAACGAAAAAATTCTAAGCCCTAAGATGCATTAGCAGCGGCGTAGCTAGGTGGACAAGGGCCCCGGTGCATAAAAAAAAATCGGCCCCCCTCCCCCTTTTTCCACATGTTTACATTAGAAATTAAAAAAAAAAACACATCTCAGGGGGCCCCGGTGCGCTGCACCGCTTTACCCTATGGTAGCTACGCCACTGTGCATTAGATTTGCAGTAATTTTAATTTTAGTGCAAATTTTGATTTAAATTTTTTGATAAAAATTCCATTTTGTTCAAATATTCTGAAATTTAATAAAAATATTAATTCCGTTGTAGTAAACACAGGAAAAATAACGAAAAAATTCTAAGCCCTAAGATGCATTAGATTTGCAATTATTTTGATTTCAGTGCAATTTTTGATTTCAATGTTTTGATAAAAATTTAATTTTGTTCAAATATTCTGAAATTTAATAAAAGTACTAATTCCGTTGTAATAAACACAGGAAAAATAACGAAAAAATTCTAAGCCCTAAAATGCCTTAGCTTTGCAGTTATTTTGATTTCAGTGCTATTTTTGATTTAAATTTTTTGATAAAAGTTTAATTTTGTTTAAATTATTGTGAAATTTAATGAAAATATGAATTCCGTTGTAATAAACACAGGAAAAATAACGAAAAAATTCTAAGCCCTAAGATGCATTAGATTTGCAATTATTTTGATTTCAGTGCAATTTTTGATTTAAATTTTTTGATTAAAAAATTCAAATGTTCTGAAACTTTATGAAAATATTAACTATGTTGTAATATACACAGGAAAAATAACGAAAAAATTCTAAGCCTTATTATGCCTTAGATTTGCAATTATTTTGATTTCAGTGCAATTTTTGATTTAAATTTTTTGATAAAAATTTAATTTTGTTCAAATATTCTAAAACTTGATGAAAATCTTAACTATGTTATAATAAACACAGGAAAAATAACTAAAAAATTCTAAGCCCTAAGATGTCTTGGATTTGCAGTTATTTTGATTTCAGTGCAATTTTTGATTTTTTTTTTGATAAAAATTAAATTTTGTTCAAATATTTTGAAACTTGACGAAAATATTAACTATGCTATAATAAACACAGGAAAAATAACGAAAAAATTCTAAGCCCTTAGATCACTTGGATTTGCAGTTATTTTGATTTTAATGCAATTTTTAGTAAAAAAAAAAAGTATTAAAAAAAGAAATCGTCTGCGGTGCTGGTTCTGGTGAGAACCAGGGGTTCAAATCAATTGCTATATGGAGTGTAGGATTAGTGAAAATACTTAGAGGGGGGCCTCAAAATTGAATTGCGCCTGGGGCCTCATAAGTTCTAAAACCGCCACTGCTAGAAAGTGTTGTTATTTATCCAATTTTATAATATTGTTTCTGGTCACTTTAATAATTCATTATTCTATAATATAATACATACCAAATTTGGTAGATATTTTTGCTGCTACTGCCTACATATTCATATTACCTATATTCACGGGCGGATCCAGGATTTTTTTCTGGGGGAGGCACAAGGGGCGGACGGGCAAAAAAGTCAACAATAACTGTTATCATATCACACAAAAATATATATACAAAAATACCCCCCCCCTGGATCCGCCCTTGCCTATATTGAACTTTTTGATCACAGCACTCTGCAGTGTATCCTGCGCGACCAGAAATAGAACATGGATTTTTCATTCCCTTATACTTTACTTGATACCGTTGGTCATTTTAAATACTTATCAAAAATAAAACGAAAAGCTTAATTTTTGCTATCTTCGCTTTCTAAAATAAGTAGAAAAAATCAAAAATTGATATGCAATCGCACAAAACATATCGAAATTCTGTTTAAAAAAATTATTTACATTTTATTATTTATCTGAAAATAACGACGTTACGTTAATTTTCCAAAAGAAACTCAACCTCTCACCCTACTCATTCTAATATATTGACTGGGCGTCGTTTTATAAATTTATTGTTAGGTAAGAACCGTACCTGCGGTTAGTTCATTATTTCTTCTTTGAATGCGGATGCGGGTTTTACAGAAAAAAATATTATCTACAGTTTAATTTTTGAATATAAAACTGTTGAATAATAAAAATGTAAATTAATCTATTAAAAATGCATTTTAAAGTATTTTGTGGAGTATTTTATTATTTAATATTTTTTGTGAACCTCCAAAGTGCAATTCGTTGGCTGTAAGTAAAAACTATTTTTTAAATTAATTATTCGCTTATTATATCTTATTTACAGTAATTCAAATTTGGCATAAAGAAATGAAAGAAACATTTCTGAATAATAAAGTAAAACCAAAAATATTTTAAAGGTAGAAATGTATCAAACTTTCATATTATTTGAGTTTTTTAAATTTAAAAAATGTGGAAACGTGAGAATAAGTTATTGATAAAAGCAAATAAGAAAAATTTGTAACTAGGAAATTAAGGAAAAAGTACTGATGTGTAGATGTAATTTAAGGTAACGAAAAGTAAATTACATGGGATTAAACTTATAAAAACAATTTGGAGTTAAAAAGGTGTGTGAGTACCCTCAATTATTATTTCGGTTATTGTCACATTTTGAAGGTGTGGTTGTCGGTACATAATAATATCTTTATGTGTTTATTATAAACATAGAAACTTTTTTGAAAAAATGCCGCCTGTGTAGTATATAAGCATAACCAAAGTATTTAATTGTGATTTTTAATCATTTTCGATAAATCAAACAAGTTATATTTACACCGTACGTGTAATGGCATAAAAATAAGTGATTTTATAGCTATATAAGGGGGCAATAAAACAACAATTTCATATATTATTTGTTGAACATTAATTAAACACGTTCATAAAAGGCACTTAGCACTATCGATTTATCAATAATTTAACAAAGTTCAACAGCAATAGAACTTTTCTACATGAATAAGTTATTCATGCAAATAAAATTTTTTATTAGCAAAATATAAATATAAATAAAATGTAATAGAATTAATTCCAGTTACCATAATGCCAAAATGCCAGCTATATAACATCTAATAAGTATATAACCATCAGCAATTATTAACACGTGATAAAATCTTCAGGTAGATTAAGGATCGCTAATTACAGGTGTAAGGCTATCATTATTAGGTGCCAGACTAAATCATCTTTTGTCTAAAGGTGCTTTATTGTGGTAAAAAACTAAACAAATCAAAATTCCATTCTGTAATTAAAACTTTTCGTTTCTTACACTTTCATTGCAAAAAATACACTCTCCGGATTTATTTATAGGTACATAGCAATTCAATGAGCTAACTTTCGGTGGAATTCTCAAAAACTACTGATCATCTGATACTTTTGAGGCCCCTCCGCCTTTCAAAATTATGGAGAAGAAAATTAAAATGTTGGTTTTGTTCATGAATAATTTTAATTACATTTTTATTACAATGAGCGATAAAATGTTGAAAATTGGGGCGAGGCAGTTGCCCCCCCCTCTCTGAGAGGCCCTGGTGGTTACCTACTATTACCTATTTATAAGTAAATTCATGCAATATGGTTAGATATCTTTGGTGCAATAATTTATTTACGCGTATCTACTATTCAATAATAAAATAGAAATATCTTCAAAACAAGGTTTAGCCATCATACAGTTTGACTTACTTGTCCCCTCTTGAAATATATACAAATATTACAAAGATAAGCGTATTATATAGTCCAAGGTACGCAAGAAGAAATTTAAAAAATTGATTAAGTAAGTACCCGTTTATTAAGTAAGTCATTAGTTGTGATTAGGGGTGCCCAACTTCCATTACAGGAAGATTAAAAACTTGAAAAAAATATGCTTCCAAAAATTATATATTCACATTAAAAATAAATCTATTTTCAGAGCTATACAACGCGCAAAAAATATAAAATGGAACATCAACAATTCCGCTCACAAAAATGAAAGTATTCATCCCTTTAATTATCCGTGTATGCTTACAAAGGAAAAATATGGTTTCACAAAACTACAGTCACAAATATGCCAAAACTACATGGACCTAATGCCCAGTATACAAAACGCAGCATTTCTTGCAATAGAAACATGTCAAAATGTTTTTCAACACAGACGATGGAACTGCTCTGGAATTAAAACTGCGCCTATACTAACTTCAGATCTTACCAGAGGTACATAACACTAGTAAGTTTAACTTTAAGAAAATTCCGTCCGGATAGGTACCTTCTCACATTTTATGAAACCCATAACGCTAATAAAAAGTTTAATTAATCCATCTTTTTAGCTACTCGTGAGCAGGCATACGTCTACGCAATCACTTCTGTAGCCTTGACATATTCGATATCAAAATTATGTAATACTGGATCAAATTATCACTGTTCCTGTGGCAATCATCCCAAAGATCCGCCAAACGGAAATTTCAAATGGGGCGGATGTTCAGATAATTTAAAATTTGGAATACGATTTAACAGACGTTTTATCGATTCCATAGAAAAGCTCAACTCGAAATTAAATGAAACTGATGAAACCAACAATTTTGAAAAGCAAATCTCACAAGTTAATTTACATAACAACCGAGTTGGAAGAAGAGTAAGAATTCAATTATATTATAAAATATTGCACTGTTATCGATTAATACAATAATATTTTCAATTAAAAATTATTTTAGGTAATGGATAAAAGTTTAACGATTCAGTGTAAGTGTCACGGTGTATCGGGTTCTTGTAACATAAAAACTTGTTGGAAATCTCTACCCAACATAATAGAAATTGGGAAAAAATTAATGCGCCGTTATACTAACGCAGTCGAAGTAACCAATTATTCCGAATTAAATAAACGTAATTTGCCCGAACTGCCAGGACGAAAATCGCCTACAATCGATCAACTAATTTATTTAACTAAATCTCCCGATTATTGTACAAAAGATGCACGCTTAGGAAGTTTAGGTACAAAAGGAAGGTATGTTAGATTCGATTTTAATATTTAAGAATTTAAAAAGAATTTGTTGCAGAAGATGTAATGTAACGTCGACTGGAACCGATAGTTGTTCTCAGTTATGCTGTGGGAGAGGGTACAAGACATTTGTAGAGGAAAAAATCGAAAGATGTCAGTGCAAATATCATTATTGTTGTTATGTAATCTGTAATACCTGTAAAATAATTTCAAAGGTTTATAAATGTAAATAAATTTTTAGAAAGCGATTTTCAAGCGTATTATAATTTTGGTCTAAAAAAATTTAATTTGTGAATATCGCCAAAGCATTCTATTACTTTACAAGTCCTACTCGGCTATTCCAAACTGTGATCCATGAAGCTCTTAGATCATCAAGATACATATGATACATCTTGATATGAAAAATAAAAATTAGACCCACCTGAGGTGGCTTTTCTAAAACATTTACCTAATCATTTTTTGTACTGATAACCAAATACAGTAGCGGCTCAGTTATGTGACTAATTAGTTCACAGAATCGAGCTTCTACTGTAGTGATGTTCAATTCAACTCATGTAAAATGTTCAAGTAATATTTTAAGAGAGTCCTATTAATTGCTGAACTAATTAGCTAGCAAAAAGGCAAATATATTTTAAAAAAGATTTACCTACTTGTGTGAAACAATAAATAAAAAAATTACTTAATTCTTTATTTGTACAAAGTTACAATTAAATTATTTACTACTTCCGTCATAATTCTGTATGAGAATCGGTTGTTTCTAAAAAAGAAAAAGAGTGAATTGGCACTCGAAATATTTATATAAAACCTACGTTTTGATTCCACTTCAGACTCCAATGTTTCAGCAGGATCAGAATCGAGAAGACCTGAATCGATTTTCTGCTGTAATTTCTTAATTTCATCATCATAACCTTTCCACTCTGGCAGGATTCTTATCGCCGCGGTTAGTTTCGCTTCTTTTGTCAGCGGATTATTACACTACAAAAATGATTAAAACTAAAAATTACAACAAAAATAAAATTTTACCAAATCGATAGTTTTTGCTTTCGCTTTTGATTCATCATCACACCAAGTCTCGCACCATAACCATTCTTGTGGTAAAGACTTAATAGCAACCTGGTGGATCATGTTATTGGGTAAATCTTGATCCAAATTTGATAAACTGTTGGGATCCTGACTAAGAGCTTGATATTGTCCTCTTAATCGATCACCAGCTGCTATTCTTCTAAACCTCTTTAGATCTACAACATAGAGTGCAGAGATATGATACCTGCGACCTTGGAGATGAGTTCTCCAATATCCTTGTTTCCAAAATCTGAAACCATCCATTTCTGTTCTCGAACTACAAAACGGTGTATAACCGTAAGGTGCCCCGCCTAAATCTAATTGCTGCAACTCTTGCAAATCAGCTCTTACAACCTAAAAATTTTATTAATTTTTTTTTATTGTATTAAAGAGACCTTGTTTGCAATTACCTGATCGGCATCGACAAAAATAATTTTCTTTACATCAAGTGGGAACAGCACATCAAGGAACAGTATTTTGTAGCCCCAAATTGTTCTTTGTTTTTCTGTTTGTTGATGTAACCATCTGGGCCACTTATATTGAACCAATTCGTACTCAAATCCATATTCTTTCGACATGTATGGCAAGAAATCCTGCAAAAAAAAGAAAACAAATTCTTATTCTTTAAAAATTCTCAGTGGAGGTAAAGGAATAGGTATTATAGTACCTTGAATTGTGGGGAAAGATAATTTTTCAAAAACCAAAACTTGACCGGAGTTTTCGTGTGCTTGATGACCGACAACATCATAATTCGTAAAAATCTCTCATACAAGTGACCCGAAGCTAAAGAAAATATGTTTAGTTTTTCGTCCGAATCTTCCTCAACACCCGAAAATGAGCTGCAAAAATCAAAGTTATGAGTGCTTAAGAAAACTTTCATCAAGAAAACTTTACGTGGTGATAGAATTCCAGATTCCCGAGGGTGGTTCTTCCTCTGAAAGTAAATCTACGTGGTACATGTCAGGTTTCTTGGATACCTTGAGTTTAAGTACGGTCGACCTTAAAGAACTAATTAAAACTCGAATATCCGTCGAATTTTCGGGTGTGTCGCTTCCTTCATGACTGATAATGTCGTAAATGTCGGCACTTCTTCCTTGCCTTAATCTTAACAGCCACGCTCCAGGCTTAGCTTTAAGCTGGAAATAACCCAGATTAGCCATAACAATTGTGTCGACCACCACCGGGTTTTGTTTCGTTCCCAGCGTAATTTGTAATCCTCTAGGAGGACTTCCAGCGGCAGTTTCAAAGCAGTGACCTTCCACTAACAAATATTCCAGTTCGTATTCGCTAAAAGGTTTCCATAAATATTTGTTTTTAAATAATGTAATTAGGTGACAAACCTGTGGACGACGCTTTCCACATTTTCAAGTCGAATGTTGTCTAAATCGTAAACAGATCTGACAACCTCCACTAGCCAATTTTCAGGTACGTGAATATTTTGTGTAAGTAAAGGTGCTGTAGGCATGTTGGTAAATTTGGCGATAGGGCCCGATGCTTGCTGTCCTTGTTCGTTAAATTGGATTTCAGGTTCCAAAACAAAGCGATAAAAGCTGCAAATTAATATCAATAAGACACTTTTTTTTTAATTTCCATCTAAGAAACCTTTTAACTGGCATATCGCTATTTTTTTCAATGCTGTTGAGAAAGACTCGAATATTACAATTTAAAACTTCTTGTAACACTTGCAAAATTGGCCCTAATTTTTGAGCACCTCTTGAAACCGGATCAACAACGGCGGCAATGTGAAAGACTGGTTTTTCTGTATCCAATGCAGGTAATTTTAACACCGAATGCTGATCCCCATGAAAGGTTATTTCAAATCGAGTTCTACTTTGAGGACGAGATACCAAGAGCGGTACTAAACGTAAAATTGTATTGCTGCTCATAACTAAAAATTTATTTCTTGATTATGAAACAAGGAAATTAAAAGATATGGTAATTGAATACCTTCTCCGTCGTCTGATTTAGATAAAGCATTTTGAATTTTTTCTCCATACAATGCAAAACTAAATCTGTCCAGTAAAGAAAAGTCATCTACAGTGAATTCTTCGTGATCATCTAATGGTCCAAGTACTCTGCCATTAGCTACGATTCCAATTTGACCGGCTTTAAACTTTAAAACTCTTTGAGCAAAAACTCTCAACATTTTTAAAGACAAATCTTGACTTTTTAAATGAGCAGCAAGTTCGGGCTATAGAAAAACAACATAATATTTAAATTCGGATGTACAATCGCAATACAAAATACAAAGAAAAGAATTAAAACCTACCAATATGTCAACTTTGTCTGAGTTTATAGATTTCTCGTCTTTTAGGAGCGAAATTAAATAGTTGATTGCTTTATCTGATGGTAGTTCTTGCAAAGAAGCTAATACAAGTTTGTTCAACAAATTGTCGTTATCTCCATCCACATTTGGTAAAAATGCAACGCGAACATCGTTATTGCTTTTCTAAAAATGAAAAAAAACATTTATAATATGCGTACGGTCAACTGTTGTAAAAATAATTTCAGAAATCAATAAAACTCTTGTAAAAAAGTTATTAATATAACATAATTAATAAATTATTCATGTTCATAAAAATATAGTATATTTTTTAAATTGTTAGCAATTGATGATTTTTAAAATTATATTTTGTTTGCTCTTACTAGGTGTTCCAATGCGGAGAGTAGTAACAGCCTACTTTTTGGGCAATTCAAGTCTCCTACTACCCAATAAGTCATCGAATGGTACTTGAGATCCTTTTTAGACAAAGAAAAATACTTTAAATTTTCAACTGCTGTTGCCACCATATCACGTTGGGATAACTTTTGTAACCCTTTAATATCGAGTAAAGTTGTTGCTTTTCCCGACATATCCAAGTAAAAGCTATTATCTTTATTTAAGATTCTCTGATTGAGTCTTGGCATTACGTTCGGTTGATTCATTATGTAATCCAAAACGTCGTCTCTATCGGAAACCTTCCCCCTGAAAATAGCCTTTTGCAGAATCGGCGTTTGTGACATAACTTCTTGTAAGACAGCTTCTTCAAATTCGTCCACGTTCAACTGCGATTTTTGTAAAGGAATTCCATTTAACAGTGCTTGGGGTGTGTTGTGCAGTCCAGATCTTTGAATAAAATCTTCAGAAAGCTGACGTCCAAAATCAAATACAGAGTCTTCTCCTAATATTTCGTTAACATCAGCGTTGTATTTTTTGCTTAATTGACTTTTCACAAGCTCCACTGTTACGTCTTCATTTTTAGCCAACGAAATGATCTAAAAATATTTTAATGACTTACAAAGAAACGAGTACAAAATTACACTTACGGAAGTTAAAAATTCTAAAGCTGCAATGGGGTCGTGCTTTTGCGTTACATAATTAAATGCACACAACATTGCAACTCCTGGATCGTCTAAACCTGTCAAGGATACCGCCGAATTTACAGATAAAACTAAACCAACTCTGAGAGGTGCAGTGTGTACAACTAACGATTGCAACAGTTTTAAGATACCACGAACTTCACTTTTGATTGGATCTATCACCAGTACCTGATAATAAATACTACTAATAAAAACAGCAAACAAGAATTTTTTACTTACCAAATTGAAAATATTTCTTCTAACTTGTCGCAACATGCCAGGAAATGTGGGCTTCAACAATTCCATTAAACTAGTCGACCACCGCGTATATTGAGGATCCTTTTCGATGTCATTAATCCAATTGACGGCCGAATCTCGTATATCCATGGCAAAATCTTGAGTGCCGGTGTTGGTGTCACTAAAATCTAAAGACAATAAAGACGCCTGTTGATCATTATTGATTCCAATTCCGTGCAAGCCTTGCATGCTTCTCATTTCCTGCCGTAAAATTTCCAAAATAGAATAAATATCCACTAAATCTAGGTCAAAGAACATTCCATTAATAAACAACGCCGTATCAGCAGGTTGTAAATTTAAAGTTGATGCGAACACATCCTGATTTTTTCTAATTTCCTTTTTCAAATCGACATTTACTATCGTTTTTACCAAAGACTTGGCCTAAAATTTCAAATAAATTACCATAAACGTTAAAAAAATAAAATTTATAGAAATAACCTGCATGGGGAAATTTTGTGCGATGGAAGTGAAAATTTTTAGTGCTTCCTCTTTTGGGGCACTCATAATTCGTTCAGCTGCTTGTAAACTCAACTCTTGAAACTGCCACACTTTTAATGGTGCCATTTCGTTTGACGATTCTTCCAAATATTGTTTAAATTTGTCAAGATTTTTCTTATGATCGGGAAACAAATTTCTAAAAACAAAAAAAGTTATCCCAATACGTTTCGTCTTCTAAACCAGTTCTCACTTTAATTTTAAAAAGTCAAAGCCTTCAATCTCTGTGTCTTCGTCTTCTTGCAAATTCTCGTTTGAATTTTGATCTTCTTGAATTTGAATGTCATCTTGCACTTTATATTCTGTAGATTTCATTTGCAATTCGACTCCATAACCCGACAGCCTTAACTGCCTATTTGAAGGATTCTAAAAATTTTTAAGGGAAAACTTATAACGTGAAATGACACCTTGCAAGTTTTACCTTCACGTAATGTCGGACGATATAATCGATGCTTCCCTCAATTGCAAACTGCTTTAGTTTAGCGTGGAAGGTTGTAAAGTCTTGTGTACCTAACTCTCCGTATAAAACTACCACCAAACTTTTGTTTTCGGAACCAGGATAGTGAGTGTCGACACGATACAAGTCAACTTTTCCGTTATTGTCTTTCAAATCAAACTAGAAAGTCAAATAAATGATGAAAGAAGCGGAATTAAAATTATCATCTCACCTCGTTTATGTAGTTTTCGGCTTCTTTTAAATTACATGTAATTTTTTCACCAACTTCGACAATAACTGAACACAAGTTATGCGAGTTTTTGTCCGTTACCATTTGATTAAACATCTCAACTTTGGGAGAATAGATATGCAAAGACAAACCCAATTTTAAAATGGCCAATTCGGAAGAACTGATATACTTTCCGGCTTGCTCAAGGACAACTTCGTATTTTTTCTTGTCGGTTTCTATAAAAATAATCACTGTAAGCGAATTCGACCATAAAATAACTTGATTGTACCTAATTTATACAAAGGTGGATTCAAACTGCAAATGGAATCGATGAAATTCCAATAAAAATCGGCATTTTCATCGGCTAAATATTCGGCCACCTCTAATACCAAAGGGGTAACTTGCCATTGAGCATCCAACAGAGTCGTCACGGATTTTACCTTTTTCGTTTTGCAGTTTACTTCTACATTTACAAATAAACACAACGCAAGGACTATCGCAAGGCAGTGATTCATCTTAAAATAAGCTAAAAATAAAAGTTACGGTATTTGACTAAAACTCTAATAAAATAGGTTAATATAACTCAAAACGTAGCGAGAGTTTGAACAAAAGCCCCGATTTCAAGTAGGAAAGCACTGTAAATTTGAATAAATTTAAAATTTTGCTTACCCAGCATTTGTGCCAGCCAAATGATTATTGGAAACACTAATAAGAAAATCAAGTTATTTATGTGTTTCTAATTGTGTAATTAAATTAATTTTCTATCTAAAAATTGAACATTTTCCTAATTTTCGTGAATGCCGCTAAGCAAAAACGAAAATATATTTGACGTTTAACCGAAGTTAAGGTTAACCATAAGTGTACCAATCAAAAACCGACAGCTACAACATCAGTGACAACAAAACGTGCCAAACGTAGAACAGTGGTAAAACACAAAATTGAGGAAAAAATTATAATATAAAATAATATTGTTAAGTTATTAACTAAATGTATCGAGTTATAAAGAAATAATCGAATTAATTAATATCTTTTTATTAAGCTTTCAAAGGCAAATGCGCCCTTCGTCAGAAAAATTAATTTGATTATTTATTTTTAAATCGATACATTTCAAAATATCTTATTTATAATATGTTAAAATAAAATAATTAATTAAAACTCTGTGGCGCATGTGTCAAATCTGCTGATGATTTTGAGACCTAAGGCTTGAATTTGAGGTGAGCTCTAATGCTAGAGCGAATAGTGCTAATCAGGCCCGTAGCCAGGGGGGCACTTGGGGGCACGTGCCCCTCTCGAAATGTTGAAAAGACAAAGAAAATGGAAGGGGAACAACCGAGAATTGTACATTTTACAAAAGGTTTTTTACAAGTGCCCCCCCCCCCCCGAAATGAAATCCTGGCTACGGGCCTGGTGCTAATAATTTTAACTCGATTTTTCTACCGTTAAGGGTGGAATTTTTTTTTCAAATTTAAATGGGACTACCGTCGATCTGTACCCTATCTAATAAAAAGAAAGAATCATAAATCATCATAAATCGAACTACTCTCTAAAAATTATAACACAATATCAGTCTAAGCACGCGTTTTTGTGTTCACAATACAATTATTATTAAAAATCCAACTGCATACAGCATACTTTTTCGCGGAACATATTTCGGTCAAATCAGTGGTCGAAGTGGAAAATAATTACTGGGGGTATGGGTATTCAGGGACGTGCCTACGGGGGGAGCCCCCCCCCCCAATAATTTAGGAAATTGGAAAAAAGTTTGCAAAATCACTAAAAATTTGGTCACAACACTCAAAATTTGGTCAACTTGGCAAAAGCCGCTAAACCTATTAAGTTGCAATTAAGTTGGCAAATCCCCCCCCCCAAAAGTTGGCTGGTCCCAGTATAATTAATAATTATTTACTACGCTACTTAACCCGTAACTACTACTAGTTCATTGAATAACATGGTAATTTGGGTCCTTAGGACCCGATAGTAGTAGTTACGGGTTAAATGCGACCACTGGGTCATATAATATATTATATTAAATATATTTATTAATAGGAGTAATTCAAGATACTTGAATTAATTATTATAAAATCAAAGTAATTTATTAAAAATTATTTTATTATGAATTAATTACAGGGGTACCAAATTTATTACTTACAAAAAGCAACGTAGATGGCGCTGGAAAAACGTTGCTGATATCGCGCACTGTCAAAAAAATCTGCAAATGTGTTAAAAACACAAAAACAGAGCACTTTAAGCACTATATGACGATAAGTTTATAAATTTATTAATTTAAAAAAATGGCTTCGGTTAATTGTACTGGTAAGTATCATGCTTGTGAGAATGACGTTTCACCTTTAGTACTGCATTTGGTGTCTTAGCAAATAGTTTTTCTTTTCAAAGATTTGTTTTTTATGTTCACAACTGTTTCCCATATTTAATTGTTATTTCTACGGTATAAAAATGGTTTATTATTATTATTATTCACAATTTTGTTATTATTTTGGTTCAATAATAATGCAAGATTCGCTTCATAACCTAACGTTTAAAATTTGAAAATATCAGATTAAATCTGCTGAAAAGTCAAAATGTGGTGTTTAAGTCACTGTTCAGCTTTTATTATCTCTTAGCCGCCTACATAATGTGGTTATATAAATAACTTTGATTATTGTTTGTAAACTTATGCAAATTTTACCACTCGATGTTGGTGTCTAAACCTGAGAGTCACTCAAACGCCAAAGCAGATTTTGACTTTTCAGCTACGAAATATGAAATCATAGCTGAAAGAATATTAAAATTATTATCAATAACTGTTAACATTTTTGGTGTTGAATTGGCAACCATTTAGTTACCGATCTTCGTGTGGTTTACCTACTTGGTTTGCTTGACGCAAAAATGTTAAACATTATGTTACAGATTTAATATTATTAAAGCTCTCGATTTTCAGGTATGCCACCAATTCGTATAAAGCTACGAAGAAATTGTAAGTTTCCTCATTGTGCTTGCATTATATGAACGTATTTTAATAAGACCAATTTGTATTAAATTTAATCTTTATTTGATTTTAAGATAACAAAGAAGAAATTATCCAAAAAAACCTAGAACATTTAAAGGTTCAAAGTTCGAAGAAAAAGTATGCACAGAAAATTTATTACGGTGCAAAAACCGAATATCCAAATAAGGTGCCAGTGCATGCCCGCCTGGGCATGCAGAGAATAAATTTGCGCAGAGGGGCGTACAGTTATGTAAACCATGGCTTTGTTCACAAAAGGTTATCACTGAGAAAAAGATTTATAAAAAATCATGTAAGAAATCAAAAACTAAGAAGATTCCATGACAATCAACGACCGATGGGTTTTACCATCGAAGTACCCCTGCAAGAGAGAGAGTTCAGAAACAATTTGCATAGACATAGTTGCCTGGCGCAGTTAAATGGGCAACTGCAAAACGAAATTCGCGTGATCCAAACAGAGGCGGAAAACTCAAACACTCCAGAAATTATACCTCCATTTCCTATTCATGTAGCTGGCTATGGCTGTACGGCCATAAGCCTCAGCCAGCGATTCTCTGTATAAATTTGTTGTTTTATTTTAGTTTTAAGATTTGTATCATTTAGTTTGATTAGGAATAAAATTAAGTTTTTTTAAATTCTCGTATTTTATTATTATTGATTTAGTTATTGTAAAAAAATATTATATTGATATATATTTCATTAACTAGTATGCTGGAGAGATAAATTCCAATCAACGAATGAAATGTGTTAACAGGAAGGTCATTTGAAAGTACCAGCATTGCCCCACCGATTCGCACCATTGCCATTATTAGGTCTTGATTTGTTGGCAAAATTAAATATATTTATTCCTAACAACTTGAACATCCTTGCATGTGGTGCTCTACTGCTGTGCATTACACATTTATGAGTTCCTAACATTCCCCTTATTTACTGATCAAAAATTTAATCCTTGTAAATAAAAACACCTTAAAATCAACAAATTGTGATATTTTATATAGGCATATAAAAGTTTTCAAATGCGGTATAAATTCAAAATTATCACTGCCTTCTAAATAATCATTACAGTCTACAGCAGGGGTCGGCAGCCCGCGGACGCTAAAATAAATTACCTTTTTTCTTTAAAAAAACTCTTCGCTAATCCCAAAGTAAATAAAATATTCGGCTCCCATACAACAAAAGGTTGCAGACCCCTGGTCTACAGCAAAAAAATATTATCAAAACTTTATATCGAATTATTTGATGATGATAGTACTATACTTTGTTTACCCATTTTTATGGGGATTATCTACTTAACCAGAATTTATGTAACCCCCACTGCATTTCAATAATACTATCGCCAAAGCTACGAAAATTTTACAGGTTGTTGCTCTCAAGGCTTCCTGTGTAACATATTGAAATATGAGGCGTATAAGATAATTATTACATTGATAATTCAATAAATAAGGCGATGACGCGTATTGCGCATGCGAAATCTCATGATTACGCGAAAAATAATACACATAATTGTCTCATATTTCAATATGTTACACGGGAAGCTTTGATGAACAACCTGTAAAATTTTCGTAGCTTTGGCGATAGTATTATTGAAATGCAGTGGGGGTTACATAAATTCTGGTTAAGTAGATAATCCCCATAGAAATCGGCCACCTTAAGCCAATTGTAAACGAGTTTCAAAATTTAAGCAATAGAAAATTCTATTCTATTTTTTGGGAGGAAAGTTGAGTAAGTGGTCTATTTGAAAAAATTTTGAGTTGTCCGACGTCTCAGGTGTTTTTGACTCGTCCATTATCAAGGCTAAATAACATACAGATTACATTAACGGAAAAGAAAACAAAATAATATTAAATTAAAACAAATATAAAATAAAGAATTTTCGATGGAATAGACTGAATTTTTTCTTTAGCGGTTGCGAGTGGCTAAAATTCGTTATTTCGGTTCTACGTTTGTGTCAATTGGTGGAATTAGGTGTCTCCTTCCACATTTTCCGCGCAAGCCTAAGTCACGTGCCAACCACTAAAGAAAAATTTACCTCGACTAATCTAAAGGGTGAAAAAGGAAGTAAGATACTTCTTGCTTGAAATTTTACCATTGGCGACACTTCAGCAAAAATTGGATGCTACCATTTTGAATCTCACGCAGAAAATATTATATACAATGTTAAATATCATACAAGAAATGAATGTCTTTGAAGTAACTGGAAAGTGCACAGAAAGCCTTGACATCATGATTTTATGCATACAAGATATTAAAATTTCAGTATTTTTGTTATGCAATATTTAAAAAAAAAGGCACAATTTAAGCAACAATAAATTAGTATGATAACTTTACAATTTTATTTTCGGAAAGTATTGTCACAAATTTAATAAAATTTGGATTGTAGCATCTTTTTTCAAATTGGTTCAACTTTGAAGAAAAATACAAAAAATCATTAATAAGAAGTTTTTATTAAATACAAAGAAATTTTATTATAAATTTACTTCTTTTGCTTTTTGGCAGCAACAGGAGCAGCAGCAACTTTGGGTTGGCTAGTCTTGACTTTAGGTTTACTGCTCTTGGTTTTAGGTTTGCTGGCCTTAACCTTCAAAATTTGCTCACGTCTTCGTTTTTGTAAATTTGCAGTCTTAATAACTGCACTATTATTTGGAAGGAGAATGCCACGCTTCTCAGCCAAAACCTTTTGCCTCAACAATTGGCTCTTTTGAGTTCTCAAAACAGATTGACGTTTAAGGACAGCAGCATATGGATTGAGTTTAAGCATAGCACGTGTATTGGTCAATGGGTTAAGATGTTTAACTCTACGAACCACCTTCTTTTGAGGTGCACGCAAAACTTGCTTGATTTCTTCGGACTTCAAAATACGAGACAAATCAGTATTTGACATTTTAGGTTGGGGTAGATTGTAACCTGAAACATAGCACCATAATTAAAATAATATCCTTGTAAGAAATTCAAATGAAGAAAATTTTTTTCAAAACGTCAGTACTTTGTAGAATAATCACTAAAATTGTCATAAACACGGACCAAAGTAAAATCATCATGAATAAAAAATGTTATTATAGTAAATAGAGGACAATATTTATTTACCCTTCTTCTTTTTGGACAAGCTGGACCATGTTCCAAAAAGTTTATCTAGTTGTTGGAATGCAGATTGGGTCCAGATAACAAATCTTCCAACATGACCACCAGGAGCCAACTTGAGCAAGTTTAACTTGTCGACATTCACCAAATCTACACCTGGGATGTTACGGAAAGCGCGCTTTAATCCTTGATCCTTATGGTAGATAATCAAAGGTCCACGACGTTGAATACGACGACGGTTCCTCATTTTACCCTTACCGGCGCGCATGCGTTGGGATTTGTACACTTTTTGTATGTCTTCCCATGCCTTAATTCGTCTCAAAAATTGTACAGCTTGCTTAGTTTTAGTCAATTCTTGGATAGAATCGGTAATAACCAATGGTACTTCTGGTGTTTTGTCAATGATGTGTCCCTTGCTGAGAACTAAAGCTGGAATTCCACTAGCAGCAACCGCAGATGCCAAAGCATAACGGCGCTGGTTAATGTTCACACGTCTGTGCCAACGACGCCAAGTCTTGGTTGGGGCAAACATACGCCCTCCTCTACACATGTTACCAAAAGCACCCTGACCGGATCTGTGGGTACCACCACCACGAACACGAGGAATACGAGCAACAGCTCGACCAGTACCCCATGATTCGGCAGAAGTTTGATGACCTAAATAAAATCAAGATATCAAAATTTTGCACAAAAATATAAAACCATATTAAAGGTATTTGTTTAAATCAGAACTTTGTGGTATAATCACTAAAATTGTCATAAACACGGACCAAAGTAAATTCATCATTAAAAAATCAAATCATCAAAGAAACGACATTTTAAACCCATAGTTTACCTGCTTTTTCGCTAACACAATACGGTTGACGACTGTTGCATGAAATTTGTTGATGTACAAAGCTCACGATGTCGGGCCTGATTGGTGCCTTGAAGACCGTGGGCATAACCACCAACTTGTTTTCTACGGCTTCACCCTTTTCATTGTAAACCGTCACGAGGGGCCTCACTGTAGCGAGCGACTAAAAATTTATATTATAATGTTTCTGTTAACGAAAAATACCATCAATTAATTAGTGCACCCGCAAGTAAAATCTCAAAAATATAAAATTGTCACTATACCAGCGTGGGTAATTTTAAGTGTTTTCGATGTTTTACCTTACTTTGGACGAGAAATGTTAAAAAGAACTGAAAATAAAGCCATATTGCGAATAAAAAGCACGTGGCATGAATCCACGTCTAGGTTAAAAATGTAATCAAGTGGTAGGCATAGAACTAACCGAAAGCAAAATTTATATTTATGAACATTTGTGCAAAGAGTTGTAGTAATGAAACTATAATATTATTGTGTTGTACTTACCATTTTTAATTATTTGTGCCGTCTACTACACTATTCGGACACAATCACATATAGGAAAGATGTCGAATACTTCGTAACCGTTGGAAAAAGCAGAGGTCGTTACTTGTATCCGCAGCGTTTACTCGAGGCGCCAAAATTTAAAAAGTTACAATTTAATTTATACACCGTAACTATTATTTATCGTTAAAGTTATTTTTTTAAATTCATTTCATCTACATTTTAACGTACAAAATTAACAAATATTGTTAAAAAAATTGTATCAACAAAAGTTACATTATTGTCGCTCTACCTATAGTTGCTGTAATTATTATTATTATTTATATCTACCTCTCGAATACTGTGTATATAATCAAATATTAAATAATTTGACAATCAAGTCTGGAATAACCTCAATTATTAAACCTACGTCATTTCTATTTATTTTGTCGTAATAACTTACAGGTGATTCATATGTTATAAATTATTTTCTTTATTTGCGTAAAAAATGTTCTCGAGTTCACCAAATTATACTAAATTAAAGACACATTTGCGTTTGGCTCTTAACCGGTTGAAATTGTTAGAAAAGAAGAAAACTGAATTGGCTCAAAAGGCGAGAAGGGAAATCGCAGATTTCATACAGGCAGGAAAGTATGAAAGAGCTAAAATTCGAGTCGAGCACATAATTAGGTAAACGAAAACATTTAAACGTGATCGTTGACACGATTACATTTCTTTTTTCCATAGGGAAGATTATCTCGTTGAAGCTATGGAAATAGTTGAAATGTATTGCGATTTGCTGTTGGCACGATTTGGTTTGATTACCCAAATGAAAGATTTAGATGAAGGTATTGCGGAAGCAGTGTCCACCCTTATTTGGGTTTCACCACGCTTACAAGCTGACGTTCAAGTATGAGTCTTGTTAGTAACATTGGGGAAGGTTAGAAGTTTAAGGTTGTACTTTTAGGAATTGAAAGTGATTTCTGAGATGCTTGCTTCTAAGTATGGAATGCCGTATGCCGAAACTTGTAGAACTGAAGCTTGTACGACGATTAGTGATAAATTGAAGCATAAACTATCAATTCACAGCCCACCAAAGTTACTTATTGAAAGATATTTAATAGAAATTGCAAAGATTTATAACATTCCTTATGAACCAGATCCTCAAGTGATGCAGGAAGGTCAAGGTGGTAAGTAATTTAAATAGAAAATGCAAAAGTGACTATAAAATGTTTGGATTTTTAGGTTCGGAAGGCGTACTGATCGATTTTGGTGATAAAAATAATTTAGGTGGAGGTGGAGCACCACAACCTGCTGGGTTTATTGGATATCCACAACCACCGCCTCTGCCAACAATACCCTTTAATTATCCTGTAAGTTAATCGAAGCAATCTTTCCAAATTTACTAATCAATTAATTTTGTACTTTAGTCTTTACCCAACACTGAAAATACCGAATTTCCTAGTCCCCAAAAACCAAATGATTCTCCACACGGTGGAATGCCCTATGGAGTACCCTTTTCCTACAATATTCCACCTGGAATGGAATCGAAAGAATCTAACATCAATTATGGTGTAAGTTATTTGTTCTTGAAAATAAGTTTAAAATTTTGTTCATTTAAAATTGGTTTAGGATGACTCTTTACCGACGTACAATATGGCTACATCGCCGGACGATAACTTTCAAGTACGTCAATACTTTTTTATTTTTAAATATAAACATGTATTTAATATTATAAAACTTTTAGAACAAAGAACAAGAAGCGAAAGCTTTACCCCCAAAAATATCGGGAGACTCTTTTCCAAGTCTTCCCGATTTACCGGCTGTACCGTCTGATAGTCCTAAAGCTTCACATGGCAGCAGTGATATAGATTTCGACGATCTCACTCGTCGATTTGAGGAACTTAAGAAGAAAAAGTGAATATTTTAATCAAGCAAATTGTAAGCTTTAAAATGTTAATTAACATTTGACGTTGTATTAAAACGACACCTATTATGGGCTTTTAGAACATCATTTATGTATAATTTAATTTTTTAAGTAGATTGTCAAAAAAAAAGTTACTAACACAAGAATAATCGTTACAAATATATTTGTATCAAGTTATCTAATTTTAAAAGCTTGTTAGATCAAATAACTGTATTTTTGTAAATTAATTTTATTGCATTTATTCTACTCACAATAAAGTAATCAAGTTATAATTTATAATTCTTTTATTTGATGGTCATAGAAGTTACAAACACAAGGTATTATTAGGCTGTGTCGTTTTTCTTTCAGGTAGAATTTTCCCTGCTTGAAAGACGAGGCAAGAGAACAGTGAAAACTTTGAATTTGTAACACCCTGTACATACAAATATTATAATTGAATCGGTTATTGTTGAAAGGGGATAACTCACTTTTTGACTTTTTTTTGGTAAAGGTGAATTTCTATATTTTCGAGATGGACGCGGTGCTTGGTGGAGAAAGGGATCTTCTTATATCATTTTTTACAAAAAATTTACTATAAAACAAGTAACAACGAACGATATTTTAAATTTTATAGAATGATGGCCAAAAATACTATAAGAAAATGGTTAATTCTGAAGGAATTTTTATACAGTTTTCATTGCATTTTAAATATTTGTGTAATAAAATTTTCAAAAATAATGACTAATTTACTTTTAAAACAAACAAATAAAATGTTTATTGTTGAAAGGGGATAACTCAAAAAACTTTGACCTTCAAATTTATAGATATAACGATTTTCAAATGTTTTCAAAATATATCCAAAAATACCATGGGTTTCTATAGAACCATCAAGTATTGTTAAAAATGTAAAATTTGTTTCTATTTGTTCAAAAAACAGTTTTTAGCGATTATCTCAAAACATCAAAAAGTGAGTAGTCCCCTTTCAACAATAACCGATTCAATTAGTTGCATAAAAAAAATAATAATATGTAAAAAGGAAAAATTGCAAAATAAGTAAAAAGAGGAGACACGAGGCGAAAGTGGAAAAGCGAGGAGAAGAACCGGGTACGCGCTTTGGGACAGAGTGGAAGGTGAGAAAGTGAAAGTGTGTTCGGAAAAATCCAAAAATGCATTGCTTTACATTTTTATAAATAAAAATAAATATTTAAGACAGTTTGAGCAAATGCTTCGAATTTTCAAAAATATTCAACGTATCGTCATGGTTGTACTCAATAAAAAAGATAAAAAAAACTATTGGTATTTTTTAAATTTAAAATTCACTTTATTCTCTATGTCAACTAAATTAGTACCATGCAATATTTCAAGAAACATTTAAATTAGTTTAAAATCACTGCAAGGGAATCCTACTGATCCGGTGTTGGTAACTTTAAAAACGGCACCAGCGGGATCCGCTTGACTTTTTCCATCAACAACTAACTGGGCACTCGTAACATACATAACATCCAACTTTGGACCTCCAAATGCTATTGCCGTAATCTATAACACGATGCAAAGGTGAAATTCTTCACAGTAAGTTAATTATGTTTTACCTGATTTGCAGGAAAGTAAATGGTGGTAAGCAATTCAGACGTATTAGGATTAATTTTTAAAATTCTTCCTCCATTAAAAACGGCCACCCATAAGTTTCCTTCGTTATCCATGGTCATTCCATCGGGTACACCCGGAATATCGTGATCATTCAGGTTAAATATTACTTTCTTGTTACTAATTTTTCCTTTAATGATATCATAATCGTATTGGTCCACAGTTCTCAACGGCGAGTCAATGTAATACATCTTTTTTAGATGCACGTTCCAAGCTAACCCATTGGAGATACTCACTTTGGATAAATGTTTCTTAATTTGTTGTTTTTCGATTAAGGTGTACAACGATCCTTTTTCGGGTTCCAATTTACCAATTTCTGGTTCAGGTCCCATGGTGCCTAAATAAGTTTTATTAAAATTAATTTTTTAAATTTTAAATTTAAACTTTTACCGGCCCATAGTCTTCCACAAGGATCACATTTAGCATCATTGAACCTGTTATTGGCATTTTCACTCTCTTTATCGACTTCCGCAATGATTTCAACTTTGGACACCTTTTCGCTTTTTCCATCCCAAATAACCACTGCAATTTTTTTCCCTATACCGACAAGAAAAGCATCCTTTTGTTTTTCGACCGGTATTATGAATGCAACCGCACCACCTTCTAGAAATTTTTTAGTAATAATAATATTTAGCATTAAAAAAGTACCTAAATTTAAAGAATAAATAAGTTACCGATTTTGGCTTTGGTATGAGTATTTGTCGACGGCACGTATTTGTGAATCGCTTGACCTAAGATGTCGACATAATAAAGACACTGTGAAGAAATGTCCCAGTGAGGACCTTCACCCAATGTTACTCTTTTTGTTACGACTTCTACGACTGGCGTCATTTTGAAAATAACTGATGAGTAGAAAAATTCTAAGACGTCTTTTATATTAAAATGTAATCTCTCTGAGGTTAATTAAATTTGATAACTCAGTCTTAATTACAAAAAATGTCACATAAAATTTAATTAAAAGTAAAATCAATTTTGATATGCTTTTGAACTTATTAAAAAGTAAATAAGAAATGATGATTTATTGAAGAATATTCGATAAAGCCAGCGGGCTTGATGGGTTAAAAATTGTATTTACGAATAAAATATTTTATTTAGGAATAAGAATAACACATATTAACGAATTACAGGTCGATATTTTTACTTAAGAGACTATACGTCATGTATATAATTTATGATCCATAGCTTAACGTGGAATCCTAAGCACGGCACAAATAACTCGGGAGTGGCCGAGATTCAAACTCACAACCATTACTTCTGTAGTTCAATTTCTTTACCTCTAGCACTATATTGTACTTTTTTAGTTTTTTTCTTTTAGAATTAAAAAGAAATAAACGATTTCAATCATTGCTTTTGTGTTTTGTGCCTGATTTTAAACATGATGTGTAAAACATGTAAAAACGTGTAACTGTCATCTAGGATAGCCAAAAAATGGATTCTTTTTCTAAATTCAAATTATTTTTCTTCAATTTCCTCAAAATTTTCGAACTAATCTTCAAGGATTTAAGCGCGATTTAAAAGATAAAAGTGAATGCTCTTCGAAATTCGAACAAGTTCGATTTGCATTATTGACTAAAAATTTGAAGATTTTTGTTCTGCTTAAAATTTTCAATACAAATAGTCAGATTCTTTTGTATTGATAAATAATTGAAGATATTCCTTCAAATTAGCCCATATTATATATTCCATTTTGGCCAATTCTCTATACTCTATAGCTCAGATATTAGGTAGTATAATTTGGAAAAAAAATTATAAAGAAAAAAGATTATTATATTTGAAACATAATATTTTAAACAGATCCCTATAACAAGACTCAACCAGTGTAAGTTTAATTTAAAACAAAATTTTTGTTATTAGAATAAATTAAAATTGCAAGTGAAAATTTAGTAACACCTTAACGGATTTTATGTTTAATTAGCATAATTCTGCGATAGATTCACATGCTTAAAATCTGTGTAATAATAAATTAAACACGAACTGAATTTTAAAAACGTGTAATAATAATAGTGAAGTAAGTTAAGTTAGAAAAAGTATGTCAAATAAGTACCTATGCATTAAAAGTAAAGACGAATTGTTATTTTTCTAATTGTAATATTTCCCAACAGATATAATGAATATACATACTTTTTTTTACCATATTATTTATTTTTTATAACAATCAATTACACAAAAAACTCGTAAGTTATAAACGCAGAAGTCTACGTCCTAAACACAAGACTTGATTTAGAGTGGTTATTGTTTGCGTAATTAAGTAGGTACATTCTATTTTGCTTTATATATTTTTAAATCATTATCTTCCGAGATAATTATCATTTATCATTTCAAAAAGAGAGTGGAATATTGCAACCATCACCGTTTACGTGTTGCAATTTAAATTTAACAATTTCAATTGCCCATGAACAAAGAAAAATATGACATGTTGGTTTTAATTTGTTAATATTCACAAGCTATAAAAAATTACGCAAATAAGGAGGTACTGGAAAATAAGAAGAAAAAGTTATTTGGCCCCCTCCTCACAAAATTGTTAGGAACGAGATTTAAAAGAAATTAATTTGTCGGCTTTTGGTAATGAACTTGTGAAAATGAACAAACACCCGGCTCGTGTTTTTTGTTAAACGTTAAAAAATTCATTCTCTCTCATGTTTTAACTTAAAAGGTAATAATAATTTAAAAGTCATTTGCCGCTTTTTTTTTAATTACCTATACCAATAAATTTTAAAATGTTCTCCAAAATGAAATAGAATGTATATTATACATTATTATAATATATTTTAATAAAGTAGGTATAGCAATAAATTATATTAAAGAAAAAAACGATTGGGTAATCGTTTCAATAAACCAAGGTTACGAAGATTACTGACCTTATGCAAAAAAAAATTAACATTGACCAAGTTAAATAAAATTCATTAAACGAATAGAACATATTGAAAAGCTCTGCATCTGAATAACAATAAAACTTTAAAGTAACAGTTAATTACCCCTATTTAATAGACGATGTGAAAACAGAAAAAGCAACAATGAAAAGATTACTCAACATAATTTAAATAAAAAGTTTTAAATGTAAATAATATGTATAAGTACAATTGCAATTAATTAATTACCTTACTGGAAAAGAACGCTAATTACCCTAACACGGATAATATGCAATTCCATGTCTGGTGTGTCTGTGGAAATCATTAAAAATATACTTAATCGATTTTATAGTTTTAATTTAACTTTGCAACGCGAATCTTTCACCTCTAGGCAGCATTATAGATCCAATTGTTTGTCCCATAATTACCATTATGTAAAAGTAAAAGGAAGTGTAGGTAATAACAATTAAATTTAGATTTGACTATAATAAAAAAAAATGTAACTTTTCACCAACGAATTCGAAAAGTGGTGGATACAGTCGCGCACTACTGCGGAAGACACAAAGGAATTGGAAAATGTAGTTTTATAATGAAATGTTGGTGTTAATTTATTAATTTTTTGAATTTACATTAACCAAGGTGCCGTAATAACTAAAAATCCATCGGAAGATAAATGGCAAACAGTTTGGTCTGGATTTATAGGTTGAGGAAGACAGTAAGATCGATTCATCGCAGTGTTGCGTTGAAGAAATTCAGTCGCATTTCCATCAGAATTTTCATTTCGTGCAATCATTTCTACTACATCTTTCGTCACGTTGCACCGAATGTCTTGGGGTTTAAAACCTCTGCAATCGACTACAACCTAAAAATTGGACATTAAAAAGGTTTTCAAACTAATGTAAGAAGAAAGTTGAACTTGAAATTTATCACTTTGAAATGTAACATTATCCATTTTTTTGGTATTGCTATCAGGTTCTTGATTGCCGCAATCACAGCACAACAATGAGGACCATTTTGGTGCTAAAAAGTAATGCAAAATTTAACAAACAAAAATGGTTAAAATAGCTTACATAAAAATGTTATTGCTTGGGAAAAAATGGAATCTTGCGTAAATTGGCCACAATTCGTAACGGGAATATCATACGAACGGTAATTTTCGGAATCGGTTGCAGTTGTACTATCCAGACTCATTTATTTGATTGAAGAAAGTTGAAATTACAGGAATTTAAAATTTTTTTAATAATTATGATTATGTTATGATGATAAATTAAAGTGACATTTTGTGAAAATTTTGAAGTATTTCCATGGTTTTGCTTCTGCACCCTCGTTATCTCAACCTGTATCAATCATCAATTTTGTTCCTACATGGATTGATCTACAATAAAATTCATTGTGATGAAATATCGTGCAAAATTAAGATTATTATCGTACCAACAATATGGAAAAATGTCAAGTAAATATTACTATGTGTTCCAATTGGTTCCAATGCTAATCAATAAATGATTATACTATAATGTGGTCTCTGTGATATAATAACCATGAAGGTTTTGTTAAAACCAAAAATGCAGCATATCAATTTCTTAAAGGACAAAGTTAAGTTACTTTGATGATACCTGTAGGTCAAAACTACCTACTTAAGTGGTAATAATTAAATTAATAAAAAAATATTTTACTTGAATCATTTTCAATAATTGCAAATTTTACGCACAACTTAACTGATATTGAATTGCTTCACGATTCAAATAAAAAATATTAAATGTTAAGTTTATTATGTGAATCATGAAGTTGCGCCATAAAATGTTGCGAAAATGTACCTACTTATTATCAAATTTAACAAATTAAGCCACTGGTATGGAAAAGTTAATTTTTAAATCATTAAATTTGCAGTTCAAGGTGATTCAAGGTACTAACGAATTCAATTTTGTCAATTAACACGTCTTTATTCACTATATTTATCACAAAAAGCAAAACTATGCATAATTAATAAGTAATTGGATACACTAAAAATGTTATGATAGTTTTAGAATGGCATCTAAAAATTTGATTGATTTTATTTAAGTGTTAGTTCAAGAGAAGAATATATCATCATTCAAGACTACATTTATAAGATGGAAAGAGTTAAGGAGGAGGAAGACAAAGAAGAGGGTTTCTGATTGTAGTTGGATGAAAACTAACTACTTACTGAAAACTGCATCAAAATGTAAAAGTATCCACATAGAAAATATTGAAAGGTCGTGCAAAATAAAAAAAGAACGGACAAGAACTTTTTGAATAATTAACTTTGAAGTTATTATGTAGATACGAGTATAAATACAAAAATTATGCACATACGACTAATAGAAAACTGAGTTTTAAATAAATCATTTACTTCATAATAATCACTGTGATTTATTGAATTTTGCACTAAAAAATGTAGAATACGCATTATTTATTAAATTAATAATTAAATCTTGAATTAATTTCGGTTATTGCGTCCATATTTAATAATTATTTTCTTGCTTTTCTTTTATTTGCGGGGTTGGTGGACAAATAATACGTTATCTTAATTAAAAAAATATATAGAGTTTAATATTATTTGTCCACCAACCCCGCAAATAAAAGAAAAGCAAGAAAATAATTAAATCTTGAATTATAGTAAATAATTACACCAAAAATTTAAAAACTGCCCTGCACCACAAAACTTCCGCAGATGCTAGTAATAGGAAAAATATTGGAAAATTGAAAATCATGAAATTTGTTGTATTTAATTTCACAAAAATCTTTTTCTCCAAATAATAAAAATAGTTTTCACATTATAGGTAATTTTCAAACGTTCAAAATTTGGAACTGTCTAACAAATCAATTATTACGACATGCACAATAAATTATTTCAATTTTTAACTCTGCATAAAATTTATTACTATTGCCAATGTTGAATTGGACAACTTTCAAATTGTAAACTTCAAAATTTGTTAAATTTACAATTCAATTTAAGAGCCCATTTCGAGGGGGGGGGGGACTTATAACCTAATTGATTTATCGCTGTCAAATGCTAAATTATATTTGAAACTATCTGGATATCTTTCTCACTATTAAGGGGACTTTATAAACATGGAAGTTCATCTTTTTGCCGGAAGAGATTAAACTGCAATTTTAACTCAAAATAAAATATTGGAAAAAGGTTCGTAAGTGAATGACAATAGTTTGAGGAACTTTTAACGCTGTAGTTGGATTTAATATTATAAATACTACAGTTAATAATCACAATTTAAATTTTATTATTATTTTTCAAGAAATAAAGGTAAATTTTCACATTATTTTTGTAATAATAACCCTCTATTATACTATAAAATTATATTTATGGTGACCATTATAATATATAGGTACTCTTTTTAGTATATCTCAAGTGAAATAATTGAAGATGAATATCCATTCAGTTAATCGTAAATAAGGTACATGACAGATTAATTTACTAAGTGATTGTTTAATAGATAAAAAGGTCGTCGAAATAACTGGAAATTCACTTTACCACAACTTCTTCCTCGATAATTAAAGAAACACTTAAATTGGCAAGAAAGGTCAATTATTAACAACTCCAATAATATTGTTACATCCGCTTTAATGAATCTATTGATTTCGAGAAGGGCATACTTGACCAAAATAATAACTAAAAAATTATTATTTTAATTTCGTAATATTTAAAAAGTCTCAGCGATTCACCCCGGAAAGAAGACAAAGAGTTGAATGAATTTTTTATATTATGCTATTGTTTAACCCAGTTTTTCAAAAAATATGAATCCAACGGTTAACACTTCACTTATGCAGAAAATTAATTGTAACAAAATATTACCTAACACTTTAGTATTAACCGGAGAAAGTAAAGGTAGAATGAAATTTTCAAATTGGGAGCAGCTACTACCGATGCATTTTCATTTCGTATTTCTCCGTTCTAATTGGTTAATTTTGGAATTTAAATCCAAAATAGATGTAATAATCGACACGTAGACAATATTATGCTTCACCATTTGGGTGCTAATTATTTGAAAATCAAAAATATTATAATTTTTTCCTGGATGAGATGGAGATAAAATAGATTTTGCAATATTTCAACCTTTACACACTAAAACCTTTCCTTTTTCAAGTACTAAACGATGCGTTTCTTAAAAATTGCCCAGAAAGATTAACATTGGAAACTTAATTTAATTCTGTTGGCATTAATAAATTAAATTATAGTTCACCCAAATTTCAATTTGTATCGGTTCAAAGGAAAAAATTGATTATTATAAATTGAGAACGTTTTCCTAAATTTGATCCAACTTTGATTGTTGCATTTAATTGTATTCACTTGATTTGATTATATGTTACTCAATTTCTTGTTCTTGCAGTTTTCGTAATAATTTAATGATGACAGTCGCTTTAAGAGGGGATGTTAATTTTTGTTTGTTAGGAAACAAAATATATTTTAAACAGGATGGGGGATTACCATCAAGGTTTAAGTTTACTATATAAGCAAAATTTATTAGATGCTGTTTATTAGTAAATTTTTAATAACAAAGATGAAGGTAATTAAAATGGTTTATAGTTTGGTGTTAAAAATATTATTATTAATTAATTGTTCAATTTCAGGCGGTTGTTATATTGGTAGTTGTGGCATTATTTGCAACAGTTAAAGGTATTTATTAATTTTTACTTTTAATATTTCAGTTAGGCTTCATCATCAAAATATTTATCGCCGAATACCTAACAACTTTTAAATTTATAGAATAAGTCTTAAAAAAGAAATTTCGAGAGAAGGTGTGATATTAGTACTATGTGTTGTAAATTTATCTACAAAAATTACACTAGACGATAAAAAAGTAAAACCAAAATTTCAGTTCGTTACATTTGAAAATACAATGGAAAATTTTGTTTCGTTATGGAGTCATCATTAGAATCTTCAGTCAAACGCTTCCAGAGACCTCTCTTTTTTAACACATCTTTATTGTCTTTGTTATAATTTTATGGTTTTACTAAACAATAATACATAAATTACCACTAGGTATTTGAAGAAAATGGTATGCGATTCTTCGCATAGCAAAATTTTAATTTATACACATGAAAACCAATTTATTCTGTTCCACAATACGTTTGCATAAAATAATTCAATTCAAATTCGATTATAATATTATTTGTTCATCTGTATTCGGAGGAAGTGATTTAGTGAATTTAACTTTTTTACAAAATTAAAAGAAAGATAGTTTTCAAAATCTTTTAAGAGTAGGTATAATAGGCATTTATTAATATATTTACGTTTTTAGCTGGATATCTAGGAGGAGGAGGAGGAGGAGGTTATGGAGGAGGAGGAGGTGGGGGAGGATGGAGTGGAGGCGGAGGTGGATGGAAAAGTGGAGGAGGAGGAGGCGGATGGAAGCTAGGAGGAGGAGGAGGTGGATGGAATTTAGGAGGAGGAGGAGGTGGATGGAATTTAGGAGGAGGCGGAGGAGGATGGAATTCTGGTGGAGGTGGTTGGAAAAGTGGTGGTGGTGGAGGAGGATGGAAAAGTGGTGGAGGCGGAGGCGGATGGAACGGAGGAGGAGGTGGAATTAAAATCATCAAGGTCATATCAAGCGGCGGAGGAGGCGGTGGATGGAATGGTGGTGGTGGTGGATGGAATGGAGGCGGCGGCGGCGGAGGATATGGAGGAGGAGGAGGTTGGAAATCAGGAGGAGGAGGAGGTATAAAACACAAATTTCTTTATAACAGTACTATTATAATCTTATAAAAAAATTAATTTTAGGTGGTTGGTGGTAAAGAAGAATTTCTCTGAAGCTATTATGTGATCAAAATATTAATACCTTGACTTTTGTAAATATTTGTGTATATTTTTGTTTCAAATTAATAATTATATTATTACAATTTTGTACGAAATAATATGTTCGACCGTGAATTATTTGTAAATATAAAACAATAAATACTATTTCATAAGTAAATTGGGGTCTTCAGAACCGCATTAATTTATTTTACTTCTTACTTTAAGGAAAAATTTATTTCTTTAGAAATTGTACTAAAAATTGAGAATGAACACTAAACACAGTGTATAAATAAACATAGTGGAATAAAGTTTAAAAGTTGTAGATATTATAATAACTCCAAAGTCAAGATCTGCAGATTTAAATTAAGAAAGTGGCTTTCATAATGGCCTAAAATAATGTAAAATATATAATAGGAGCAAATTATATTATTTACAGTACCTCTTGGGTAATTTTCATATTATTATGTTATCTAATGTATTATCATTAAAGAAAACTTTTTGATTTATTGCAATATACAGTAAAAATATAATTCAAAACAGATTACAAATGCAACTTGTTTATATTTTTGGCCGCCTCTATGATTTGGCGGTCATGTGTGATGTTGACAGTGCATATCCGATTGCAAAAATTAAAACAATTTAAAAATACCAGTGGCATCTCGTTAATCCATTCATGCGTACCACTACCATTATCAAGTTTCCGTGAACCGATTTCAACCAAAATCTTAAAGCTCTAATAAATCTCAATATAAAAACACAGATATTTCTTGATATGTGGTGTCCTTCAACTCGTTGGACCTCAAGGACTATAAATCCGTCAAAATCTGAAATTTTTCCAATACTTTCCCATACTGTATCGTGTATCCTACTACATATTCGTATACCTACTACGTTTACTCATACTATGTTGTATGGTAAAGCAAAAAAAGAATCACCTAATGCACTTCCATAGCCTCCTTAACTTTTACTTTCTTTCTGAACGTAATCCAAACAAAAACAAGAATCATTCACCGATATTTAACAATAAAATATTTGTTAACCTTTAAGAAGTGCCGTGAATCTTTCCTATTTCAAATTTCCCATTTGAAATGCATTAAAATAAACACAAAATCTAAAAAAAAAATATTCAACAAAAGAAATTTTTTTATTACAAAAATTAATACAAAAACGATCTTATCATCTAAACATTAAATTTATCTTTGTCTATTTCAAAATCAAAAATATTTGATGTCATCGTTATATTTTACTTTCTGGAATGTTGAACCAAGTGGAGGTAGATATTCGGGCGCGTTAGTAGACGGACGTTGCGTAGAGTAAATTCCAAATGATCCACCGGTAGGTTTGGATGAGGAAAACTCAATTTTTGGTTTATTTGCTTCATATCTGTTCACATTTGAAAACACCCCAGTTTGACCGTTTCCTGTAGATGGAAACTTTGACGAAAATGTAGAAGTTGTTTTTTGTGTATTCAATGAAGATCCACCACTTCCAAAAATTCCAAATGATGATTGATCAACTGGTTTAGGTGTCGGTTTAGGTACATCAAATTGTATTGTGGGTTTCTTAAAATCGTATTTGTTGACGGTAGACACGAATGATGTTTGGCCACTTCCACTAATTCCTGCTGACGGAACTGTAGAGCCAAAGGCAGACTGGGAAGTCGTCTTTTGTACACCACCACCAAAAACACCAAATGAAGATTGACCAACTGGCTTTGGTGTCGGTTTAGGTACATCAAATTGTACTGTGGGTTTGTTAAAATCGTACTTGTTCACGGTTGATACAAATGAAGACTGCCCACTTCCACTAATTCCTGAAGATGGAAATTGAGAACCGAATGTTGACTGTGAAGATGTTTTCTGTACACCACTACCGAAAATGCCAAATGAAGACTGCCCAACTGGTTTAGGTGTCGGTTTAGGTACATCAAATTGTATTGTAGGCTTGTTAAAATCGTACTTGTTGACAGTAGACACGAATGAAGTCTGACCGCTTCCAATAACTCCTGCAGATGGAACTTTAGAGCCAAAGGTTGCCTGGGAAGTAGTTTTTTGTACACCACCACCCAATATACCAAATGAAGACTGCCCAACTGGTTTAGGTGTCGGTTTAGGTACATCAAATTGTATTGTAGGCTTGTTAAAATCGTACTTGTTAACAGTAGAGACGAATGAAGTCTGACCACTTCCACTAACTCCTCCAGAGGGAACTTTAGAGCCAAACGAAGACTGGGAAGTCGTTTTTTGTACACCACCACCAAATACACCAAATGAAGACTGACCAACTGGTTTAAGGGTCGGTTTAGGCACATCAAATTGCACTGAGGGCTTTTTAAAATCATATTTGTTGACGGTAGACACAAATGAAGTTTGACCTCCTCCACTTATTCCTGCAGATGGAACTTTAGAGCCAAATGCAGACTGGGAAGTCGTTTTTTGGACACCACTACCAAAACTACCAAATGAAGAGTGACCAACTGGTTTAGATGTCGGTTTAGGCACATCAAATTGTACTGTGGGTTTGTTAAAATCGTACTTGTTGACAGTCGATACAAATGAAGTCTGGCCACTTCCACTAATTCCTGTAGATGGAACTTTAGAGCCAAAGGTTGACTGGGAAGTCGTTTTTTGTACACCACTGCCAAAGATTCCAAATGAAGACTGACCAACTGGTTTAGGTACATCAAATTGTACCGTGGGCTTGTTAAAATCGTACTTGTTGACAGTAGACACGAATGACGTCTGGCCATTTCCACTAATTCCTGTAGATGGAACATTAGAGCCAAAGGTAGACTGGGAACTAGTTTTTTGTACACCACCACCAAAAGCACCAAATGAAGACTGACCAACTGGCTTTGGTGTCGGTTTAGGTATATCAAATTGTACTGTGGGTTTGTTAAAATCGTACTTGTTGACAGTCGATACAAATGAAGTCTGGCCACTTCCACCAATTCCTGTAGATGGAACTTTAGAGCCAAAGGTTGACTGGGAAGTCGTTTTTTGTACACCACTGCCAAAGATTCCAAATGAAGACTGACCAACTGGTTTAGGTACATCAAATTGTACCGTGGGCTTGTTAAAATCGTACTTGTTGACAGTAGACACGAATGACGTCTGGCCATTTCCACTAATTCCTGTAGATGGAACATTAGAGCCAAAGGTAGACTGGGAACTAGTTTTTTGTACACCACCACCAAAAGCACCAAATGAAGACTGACCAACTGGCTTTGGTGTCGGTTTAGGTATATCAAATTGTACTGTGGGTTTGTTAAAATCGTACTTGTTGACAGTCGATACAAATGAAGTCTGGCCACTTCCACCAATTCCTGTAGATGGAACTTTAGAGCCAAAGGTTGACTGGGAAGTCGTTTTTTGTACACCACTGCCAAAGATTCCAAATGAAGACTGACCAACTGGTTTAGGTACATCAAATTGTACCGTGGGCTTGTTAAAATCGTACTTGTTGACAGTAGACACGAATGACGTCTGGCCATTTCCACTAATTCCTGTAGATGGAACATTAGAGCCAAAGGTAGACTGGGAACTAGTTTTTTGTACACCACCACCAAAAGCACCAAATGAAGACTGACCAACTGGCTTTGGTGTCGGTTTAGGTATATCAAATTGTACTGTGGGTTTGTTAAAATCGTACTTGTTGACAGTCGATACAAATGAAGTCTGGCCACTTCCACCAATTCCTGTAGATGGAACTTTAGAGCCAAAGGTTGACTGGGAAGTCGTTTTTTGTACACCACTGCCAAAGATTCCAAATGAAGACTGACCAACTGGTTTAGGTACATCAAATTGTACTGTGGGCTTGTTAAAATCGTACTTGTTGACAGTAGATACGAATGAAGTCTGGCCACTTCCACTAACTCCTGCAGATGGAACTTTAGAGCCAAAGGTTGTCTGGGAAGTCGTTTTTTGTACACTACTACCAAGAATTCCAAATGAAGACTGTCCAACGGGTTTAGGTGTCGGTTTAGGTACATCAAATTGTATTGTAGGCTTGTTAAAATCGTACTTGTTAACGGTTGATACAAATGAAGACTGACTATTTCCACTTATCCCTGTAGATGGAACTTTAGAGCCAAAAGCAGACTGAGAAGTGGCTTTTTGTACACCACTGCCAAAAGTAGCAAATGAAGACTGACCAACTGGTTTAGGGGTCGGTTTGGGTATATCAAATTGCACTGTTGGTTTGTTAAAATCATATTTGTTGACGTTAGATACAAATGAAGTTTGGCCACTTCCACTTGTTCCTGCAGATGGAACTTTAGAGCCATAGGTTGATTGGGAAGTCGTTTTTTGTACACTGCTGCCAAAAATACCAAATGAAGACTGACTAACTGGTTTAGGGGTTGGTTTAGGTACATCAAATTGTATTGTGGGCTTGTTAAAATCGTACTTGTTGACAGTAGACACGAATGAAGTCTGACCACTTCCACTAATTCCTCCAGATGGAACTTTAGAGCCAAACGCAGACTGGGAAGTCGTTTTTTGAACACCACCACCAAAAACACCAAATGAAGACTGACCAACTGGTTTAGATGTCGGTTTAGGTACATCAAATTGTACTGCGGGTTTGTTAAAATCGTACTTGTTCACGGTTGATACAAATGAAGACTGACCACTTCCACTTATTCCTGATGATGGAAATTGAGAACCGAATGTTGCCTGTGAAGAAGTTTTTTGTACACCACTACCAAAAACACCAAATGAAGACTGACCAACTGGTTTAGGGGTTGGTTTAGGTATATCAAATTGTACCGTAGGCTTTTGAAAATCGTATTTGTTGACGGTAGACACAAATGAAGTTTGGCCACTTCCACTAATTCCTGCAGATGGAACTTTTGAACCAAATGCAGACTGGGAAGTAGTTTTTTGTACGCCACTACCAAAAACACCAAATGAAGACTGACCAACTGGTTTAGGGGTCGGTTTAGGTACCTCAAATTGTATTGTAGGCTTCTTAAAATCATATTTGTTGACGGTAGACACAAATGAAGTTTGACCTCCTCCACTTATTCCTACAGATGGAACTTTAGATTCAAAGGTAGACTGAGAAGTGGTTTTTTGTACACCACTACCAAGAATTCCAAAAGATGCTTGAGGCGCAGGTTTGAAAGTAGTAATTTCAATTTTTGGTTTAGTGTATTGAACTTTATTGACGTTTGATACAAACGAAGTTTGTCCATAACCGGATATTCCACCAGTAGGTATTTTGGAGGTAAATGTAGATGGTGGGGCGGTTTTCTCCGTGATAGTTGTAACACTCGGTTTAAAGGTATTGTATCTATTTACGTTTGTTGTAATAGTAGATGCTCCATTACCAAAAATGCCGAAAGATGATGGCTTTTGTACTTCAATGTCCACCCTTGGTTTATTAAATTCATATTTATTAAAGGTAGTGGTGACTGAAGTTTGTCCACCTCCGCCTATATTGATCGATGGGGTTTTTGAAGAAATTGACGATCCACCACCGCTTCCAAACAATGTAGAAGATATTTGTTCATGTCTTATTCCTACTGGTTTTGGATTTTCTTCAAATGCAATGCTTGGTTTTGGATAACTGTATCCCGTTGGAACTGGTGCTATTGTGGTGGCCGCTGCAAACGGAGTTGATGTTGGCTTTCGTGTTGGTAGCTCAAACGAAATAGATGGTTTATCATAAAAGTAGCCTTGTCTTTCGTTATCAGAACCGAAATTAATTTGTTTTTTGCTTCTATTTAAGTCTGATGTCAAAATTGATGGTACAAGTAGCAGTGTTACAGCAAAAATAATATTCTAAAAATAAAACATGTGTTAAATGGGTCTATCATTTTATTTATTATTTACAATAATATTCATGAAAAAATAACAGCCATTGGGGTTTCTCGCAATGTTTTCTAAAATATTCTATTTTATTGCGCGTCAAATTTATCATAAACGGATTTTATAAATTTTGTTTTAATAATAATGGACGAGAGCTTTCAATCTTATCAAAGAAAATATATCTACATACGTAATGGCGTAAATAACATTTTGAAAACTTTAAATTTATCGATAAAGTCAAAAATTAATGTTTTATGGTCGCTTGTTTTGTATTGTTGAATGAAAGCCAATGAAACGAACAATATTGGAAAAAAATTATTATTTATTTAGATTTATTATTTATTATTGTCGAATGCCCTAGCCCTAGATCAAAATATTGTAATATACTCGCGGAGATTATTTAGATTTGAAAATTTTGGATGCGAATCGCTGTTTATTTACACACGGATACCAATATTTTCACATGTGAAGTCGATGGAGACATTTTTTATTTTAAATACCTTATCACAAATAATTAATTTATTATTGTGCACGGATTTATTAAATTTTAAAAATATAAAAATTTTTATAAGTTTATGAAATGCCAAGGTTTTTGCTATCCTATTGGATCAAAATGTTTTTATGCTAATAATGTTTTTTAATACTGCATTAAAATATATCTGTTGTATCACTTATTATTTAGTATGTAAAAACAGTGACAATAAAATTTTATTATAATATATTATGTAAAAATTGAAAGATAATCTTATGTAGTAGTAATTTATTGGAAATAACACAATGAAGGTAGTATAACTGAATTGTTACGTAATCACTTCTTTTAAAATTTGCCTAATTACCAAATGATTTTAATCTTGGACTAGGTAAAAAAATAAATTTGAAAACCAGAGTCGGGCTTATTTCATTGGAAGCATATTATTGTATTCGCTGGCTGCGAAGTGCATAGTGGGGGTATTAAAAAACGACGCCAGCGTCCGCTGCGGACAAGTTGTGCAAAAAAAGTGGCCAGATGTCACGCACCCAGCGAATAGGTACCACAAAATATAAAATTAAGTCGATGGATTATACCAAGATAAAATTTCTTGGTTAAAAATATTTTTAGCGAGCATACAATCATAATCAGATGCAATGAGTATCTACTATGTGAAAACAGGATAATCTCGACATTTCATTCAGGAATTAAAAAAGTATACTGCTTTGCACTAGTAAAAATAATGCTTCCGTTATTTTAAAGCTAACGACGGTCCTGATACAGGAGTGCATTATTTTTAAATTTAAATTAAATGATGTAACTTATATACGACTAGTTTAGCACACAGATTATAATCTGATGCAAATAATTATTTTAATGTGGTTAAATATACATACAACTGCTTGTCTAGAATTTGCGATCTGGTAAATGAAGGAAACAAGAGAAAAGCGACCAAATGGTTGGTAAATTACTTCAAACAGCAGAAAAAAACGTGGTTTCCTTCAATCGAGATTTTATTCAAAACGACTTAAATAGAGTGAAAATTTAAAAATATCCTTTACTTTCATCGTAAAATGTTAGAAGTTCCCTAAAGGCATTAGCGGTTTTTTAAATTGTAATAAAATTTGAATTCGAATTAAAAACTTCAACGTGAAAGGTGTAAAATGGTTCTTTATATAGTACAAAATAATAAATAATATAAAAGGTTTTCTATAAGAAATAAGCAATTTAAATTTCCTGAGTATTTTTAGAAAACTAAAGTGAAGGTCGGTGTGAAAAATACTACTAAATACAAACTTTGAATTTATTTATTTAATACTGCAATGCCGTCTTACATTACAAAAAATGACGTAATCGCGTTTAAATATCATCGATATAGATGATGAAGCGTTCAAATTAAATTAAGAAAATTCCAGATTGAACTCGGGGCGAGTTTGATTTGTATTCTGTACCCTATGGCCCGCGCCTATAGTCAAGTTTAATTCATTAAGTTAGTAATAAAAATTTAATTTTTGTTCATAATTCATTCATAAATAAACGTGTTGAAATTTTTAATAGTAAATTTAGCACACGATATTAATAGTCGTAGTGTAAAGGTTACCAAGCCAATAACTAAATATCCGTAAAGTTCTTCATTATCTAAAGAAAAGAGAAAGCCTTATAATATGCTGTATCGCCTATGGTATAGTATTCGCTGGGTGCGTGACATCTGGCCACGTTTTTTGCACAATTTGTCCGCAGCGAACGCTGGCGTCATTTACGCACCCAGCCAATGAGTGCGTGCCATCTGACCACGTTTTTTGCACAATTTGTCCGCAGCGGACGATGGCGTCGTTTTTTAATACCCCCACTGTGCACTTCGCACCCAGCGAATAGGGTAACAACATAAACAAGGCCCTGATTATTTGTAAAAATTGTTGAAAATTGTCTTAAAATTGCAGTGAATTCATTTAAAAATTAATCATTTCTTCAAATAATTAAAAATAGTAATTTAAATTAAAAAGTAAAATAAAATTTTTAATTTCCAGTGAGTAATACTTGGCATATGAATGTTAATAAACTTTTACGTTATTTACATAATTTAGAATTTTATACATATAAATGGTTCTGTTCTGATTTAATTTTGGAAATATTAAAAAAATATCTGATATGGCCATCTACATATTAACTTGTTCATACTTTAATATTTTGGTTTATTCACATTTTTTAATGTATTTTTATTATATTGTAGGCAGGATACAATTTGATCAAGGTAGATAGATTTTCAATCTGTTCTTATACCATTACAATAATTTTCTTTGAAAGCACAAAATAGAAAAATTTAAGTGAAAAAATATTCTAAACATTTGAAAGGAAAAAAATGTTAATTAATATATCAAAATTAACTTATGTTAAGTTTACATCGTTTGTAACGGAAGGTGCCCTCTTTTTCAAATTAAATATTAACTTCGGTTTTAGCTTTAGTTATTATAAACTTCATAAAATCGTTAGCAAATAAAATAGATTGTAGTTCATCTAAAATTTTATTATCCTATAAATTATATTCTTGAGAAATTTTCTAAGGTCAGGTTTAAATTAAGCAATTAATAAAATTAAATATATAAAAATCATCAATTCGTAAATAATATGTAATTAAAAGGTCAAGAAAAATTTATTTAAATTTTTTTAACGATTTAAAACATATCAAGTTCGGAAAAAACAATACGCCCAAGGACTAAATTATTCAAAACGCGTTTTAGGGTTTAAATTTGAAAATTAAAAAAAAAATTAAAGTAAAACTTGTTAGATTAGATGTAATTTAAATAAATTTAAATTATGACCATAAACGCCTAAAAGTTCAATTCAAGTCAATTTTATGAATAATTATAATTTTCCGTGGTAACTCTTTTTTCTAACTCCGGAAGGTTCATGGGCTCCGAAAGTGATAAAAAATCGAAATAACATAATAATATAAAGTATGTTTGTGGTTGTTTTTGTTAATTTGCATGATTAATTATACGAAATTCAAAATTTATTGTATTGACGAAATACAATAGATTTGGCAATTTATTTTCGAAGGCCATCTTCATCAGATAGACATCACATTCAATGTCAAAATACATTTGAAGATGAAACGACAAATTTTATTCCGACATACATACTAAAGTAATATGAATTAGGAATTATTTTCAAAACAAACACTATTCAGGATTAAAATGTACAAAGATTTGTATTTGGTTTAATGATAATTTTTCGTAAATGTGCAATTTAATATTAAATTGCACATTAGTTCTGAAAAGTGTTTGTGTATTTATTTGTGAAAACCTTTTTAGAAAATTGTTGTCAATTCTTTAACATAACATAGCAACTATGCTCTACAATTTTATTAACATGGTTTTAAAATTAAAAATTACAATTTAAAAAGTTAAAACCAGAAATTTTAATAATAAAATACATCATATTTCTTTTTATTAGAACAAAAATCTTGAAACTTTTTGGGCGAATGACCACATTAGGATATTGAAATGCTATGTTGGTCAGATTAAAGTTTTTGTAGAGAAATAATTGAAATAATTTTTTATTAAAAACAAAAAAAATGCGCCACAATAATTTATTGTAAAGAAATAAATATTATTTTGTTTATTTGCAGGCGGGCCGTAGTTTAGGGATCCCTTAGTTTTTTAAGAAAGCTCTACAAATTAGATACAATTTATGAAATGTTATCCATATTATTATAAAATTATGGCAACTTTTGTCCTTCGCGTTCTTGTTTGAAGAAGTTTAATAGAAATTGGGAATTTCGTGATTCTCTAGATATTTAAAACAATTTTATCATTTAGCAACTAGCAAAGATTGTACCTCACTCTTCTAATTATTCTCCTTGAAAATTAACTTGGGAATAAAATAACCATCAAAGAAAAAGAATTGTAGTAAATTTTGAAATAAAATGTAATTTTATTTACTCTGAGGAACATCAGAAAGAATCTATTAAATGTAATATTCTTGTAATTTTAATTGTCACGTAACAGATAAATATTAATTTGTTGTAAATAGGATTAATTATAAAATACTAGCAATAAAATCTTCTTTCATAATAAAATTTTTATTGTTGATATTTTCAATAAATTACTAAATTAATTACAACTGAAATTATCAATGAAACTTTCTCAAGTTTTATGAAAATTCTGATTTATGATTGCATCAAAAATTATAATAATATAATTGCTAGAAGAAATTTTTCAAAAAATCTAGTTTTGTTATTAAATTAATAAATTTCTTTGGAAGGTAATAATTTCAAGGATTCTAAAAGCCGTTAAATAAAATATAGATATCTATTGCACAATAGTAGAAACATAGTTAGTTAATTATATTAAATTTAAAAATTACGTGTTTCGTAAAACTTAGGACACTTGAAATTTGTATAATTTCGATAAACTAGTAAATTTTGGAATATATTCGTTAGATACTTCAATACCTAATGAAAATGAAATAATAATTTATAAAAAGAGAGTTTAAATTTAATAATAAAGTTTTGTTATATTGGGTTACGATAAAAGAAGTTTCAAAATTTTTGTAAGGATGTTTTGTTTTTAGAAAATTGAAACACCAATAACCTCTCATTTTAAAACGAGCCGTTGACCCTTTTTTAATAGAAAAATTGTTAGCAATAATTTAAACAATGAGACAAACGTTATTAATCATTCTAAGTTGAACAAATTTTAAAACAACTTAAAATAGTTTGAAGGAACAATTTAATTTGATTGCTCTATGAATAAAATTTAAATAATCCTTAATATTTATTATAAATTCATAATCTCGAATATAGTTTCCTAAGGTCACTCTAAAGATCATAATTTTCCAATGGTTAATATAATTAAGAGCAGCACTTAGACCAACGAAAGCTTGTTAAGGTGTATCTGATGTTTACGTAATTATTAAATTTTTTACAGCTTCGGGCATTAATTTAGACTATTTAAGAACACGATTTCATGTACATGTCTTCTCTAAAAGATCACTTGTACAATATCCGCATAATGTTCGAGTAATTACACCAAATCAACTTATTATTCTCATTCGATCGTTAATAATAAAAAAAAAAATATAATTATTGCAAATATCATGAGTTGCAAATTTGTTAATAAAATTTATTAAAAATTTTCAAAAATGTCTTTTTGAACGGGTGATATTTAATATTGTAATACGCATTTGCAAATATAAGTTTATGAAAATAATTCAACTGCAATGCTAAAACAAATTCATCCAAATTACTAATTTGAAAGGCATACACATTTTGTATAACAAATATTTTATTCGGTAATATTACTGAATTAATTTATTGTTTTCATGAAAACAAAATTTAATGCTGAAATAATTTAAAGGTATCGGTCAATAATCACAATGCCCGAATTTACATAAATATATTGTTAAAGGCCAAATGGAAACTTTTTATTTTTTCACAAAAAATTATTTGACTAAGAGGCACATACCATTTTGCTAGAGCACTTTCGACCATATCACAACACGACAGAAATTAATATTAAGACACAAGTTAATATGACTTTTATATATACTGTATTGTATAGACGAAGGCAATCAAGTTGTGAAACATCTTTGCTATAATATGTAAATTTTAAAGCTCATCACTGCTCATCTGTGAATGAAAGATGAACCCAAGAACAAGTGCTTAATTCGTTAATCACACAAAAAATACATTTACATTGTTTAAAAATACTTTTACGTATACCTATTTATTTATTGTCTTGTCGATCTAAAGAATTCGTAAAAGGTTATTTTTATAGTATAATCTACCTATTAATTTCCTCTTAAAATTGTTTTAACTTTTCCGGTTAATTTCAGTATAAAATTTCTATATTATAACAGAGGTATCCCTAATATTGTACTTTTTTGTAAAAAAAAAGTAAAATCTTTAAGAAGTACTACCAGTGTAATTTATTTACTTGGAGGAATCAAAAGATTCGCCATAGATAACAGGATTTGAGTGGAATTTAGGGCCAGTTTATCAATTTCCATTTAGACTTCCTTATAACTATATTTGTCAAATAAATTCAACTTCTATAAACTTTTTTGAATGAGAGAGCACAAATGGAATAATATAAATTTTCCATTTGAACTTGGATTTAACAAAATTTTTATTTTGTTAAATTATTAATTTTCGGGACGGCTTACGCCGGCTTGAAATTCAAGTTCACATTTTCCTGATTTCAGAGCAAGTGACTTTTTTTTAAAAAACCTAATAGGTATTTTGGTAATTGAGGGTGTAAATTATAAAATTTTATAGATAATTTGAAGATTTGGGCAAAATGGGAAAAAAAGAATATGAGAGTATTATAATATCGTAACAATAGGTGCCTAATTTATAATTAGCTACAATCATTTCTATCAAGAATTTAATTATATTTTGGGAGGAAATATTGATTATTTTACTTGAGCTTTTTAATGGTTGAGTAAAAAAGTTAGGTCTTTTTGTCGCATTGTATGCAACAATTTACTAGCTAATAAGCTGATTTAATCGGTAAAAAGCTCAATTAAAGTAATCGTCAAGTAGCTCCTTGAAGTTTATAAAACGTGAAAAGAATCGGCCCTAATAATAATATATGATTATTCATATTTTATAAATAATATAAGGGAGAGGTGGAGGTAAAAATTAATTTCTTTTTTTAAATAATCCTCATGTAAGATGTGGGGGGGGGGGTGCCACAATCTTACCAAAGTAAATAGAATCTTAGTACCCTTACGTAGGGGGGAGGTTGTAAAAAATTACAAAAATCGTCTTTACGTAATCAATGATGGATGCTCTCCCTAAGTTGTATCATAATATTTATTGTGCGTGTATGACCGACATTACAATTTTAGTTAACAGCGCCTTCACAGTCAGTAGCGTGCTGGGGAGCATTTTGGGCGCCGAAAATTCGATATTTCTTTCTATATTTTTCATAAAATATCGATGGTTTTTCCTTTTTTCTAGGTTGATGACTTTTTCCTTTTTTAGTCCTGTATAATACAACAGCAACAAAAAACCAGGGCCGTCATTAGGACTCGACGTATTGAAAAAATTAACACAAAAAATTATAAAATCAAAGAACTCCTTACCGGATTATGATCATTTCAACCTGAGTCACGATTCTACATGTGACATTGGTATCATCAGATTTGTACTGGTTTCAGTACTTTCATTACTCTATGGTGGGTCAGCACGCACCTGCCCTTGGTTATTATTTTCAATATCGAGACAAGAGCATCAGTAATCCCCAATCCTTTTAAGCCCTTCAATGTTTCATAATCTTTACTGTGACTTTTAGATCTATTATGATAGTTTTAAAGGACATTAAAATGCATATAAAATTAAACAGTAATGTTTATAAAGCAACTTTATTTTTATTACTGCTTATATTCCCAAGTTGTAAACCTAAATTAAAACAAACTTCGTTGGCTGTAACTTGGGCAACTTTTGAAGCTTTTTCTGCTCCATTTTCCAACACTTTTAATAAATGATCAGGATTGGCACGCAAATCTATCAATTTTGTACGAATTGGAGTAAGGTGTTCGATAACACATTCAGCTAATTGTAACTTATACCTACAAATTTAAAATAAAAAACTATCTTCTAAAATATTGACAAATTACCGTAAAGTATCTAATCCTTCACATTCTCGACAAATATCTTCCACGCTTTTTTCTGTTAATAAAGAATGAATACGAACCAAATTTGATATTCCAGGCCTGCTGCTTGGCTCAAAAGTTATCTAAAACGATCATTATTACTATTTTCCCATCCTATAAAAATTAAAATGTAAAAGAATACCGTGGAATTAAAATCACTCACGGCTCCTTTAATTTTTTTAACGATAACGTCAGGAGTATCTGTTAAATAAATTATACTTTTAGGATTAGAATCAGAGTTGTGCATTTCTTTCATCGGATCCTTCAAACTAAGTATTTTAGAAATGCCTGCACCTAAATAAATAAATTCATCGTTAAAATGCAAAAGCATAAAACTTATAAAAGTACCATCGCCCCCAACCAGCTGTGGTATCGGGAACTTTAAGCCGTATTTATGGTTAAACAATTTTGCTATTTCTTGAGCCAACCGTAGATGTTCCGTTGGGTAACCTCCTGCTGGTACGTGGGTGGCTCTACAATTGAAAAAGTTTACTTTGAAAAGTTAACAAGCATAAAATACCAAATTATTATTTGTAATTTTCTAAAGAAGATCTAAATGCATGATCGAAAGCTTAAAATATAACTTTTAATATTATTCCTTAATTCCTTATTTATTAAAAATAAAACATATAAAATACCAACTTATATAATAAAATATCGACAGCTTGGGAAATTGGATGCATGAATAATTCCACGGGTATTTCTTCTGAATTTAAAAATTTGTCTTGAAATTGAGGCAACTGTGACAACCTATAAATTTTATCATTAACCAAGCAAGAAAATATAAAATCTTAGAAAAGCAAACCTTTCCATTGTTGCAATGCAAGTTGTGTGCCAACACAAATCGTTGTGGTGATAAATATGTGACTGTTGAAACAAAACCGATTTGTTGGGGTTGATACCACAAGCCAATAAAGTTGCGGTTGCTTCCAAAATATTTTTCTTTTGTACTTTAGGTTCCTTAAAGTTGAAAATTATTATAGTGAATTGAAACAGTGCTAGGCAACTTACACAAGGTGTCGTAGAATTTTCGATACTAAGCATAACATTTTTGCCCAAATTTTGTAACTTTACACATTCCTTAATAGTATTTAAGTAATTTCCCAAATGGATATTTCCTGTAGCCTCAAGTCCTAAAAATATTTTTTCTCCTGGTTTGAGCTACAATAATTTTAGTAACATTTTTTAAACTATATTATAGTCTGAATGGCAAGACCAAATTTTATGGAGTTTCAATAAATTTGAATGAATAAATAAATAGAGCAATAAAATAAAATGGTATCAGTAAACTCACATTAGCATCGTTCGCCTTTAAAATATTTTGACTATTATTAAAACAAATATTGCTGTGGTTGACACCTAATTTGGAATGAACCTCCCGTACAGTTATTGCAGCAACTTTTGAAGCTTTCTTAGCTCCATCCTCCAAGACACTAATTAAATATTCAGGATTGGCAATGAAATTTAACAACTTAGTACGAATTGGACTCAGATGTTCTATAATACATTCGGCCAATAATGACTTATACCTAGAAAATTAAAACACTATAAAGCCCAAAACATGACCCCATGCAAATGTATTACCGTAAAATATCTAATCCCTCGTATTCCTTAATAATACTTTCGACACCTTTTTCTGATAACATGGAATGGATAAATACCAAATTTGAAAGTTCGGGTTTGCCTTCTAGCTGGAGAGTCATCTAAAACATAAAAAAATGCAGTATGGAACATTTAAAAATAACTTGTCGTACATTGGAGTTATTACCACAAACGGCACCTTCAATTTTATGTACTATTTCGTCGGGACTGTCTGTTAAGGATATTCTACTGTCAAAATTAGAATCAGACTTGGACATTTTTTTAAGGGGATCTCTTAAACTCTTTATTTTTGAAACGGTGTCATCTATTAAATAAAATTAATTAGATCACAATGGAAGGAATTTAAATATTAGTACCAGATAAAATAGCTTGAGGAATTGGAAACGTTTGACCATATCTCTTGTTAAACATTCTAGCTAATTCTCGACACAACTGTATGTGTTGTAATTGATCCTCGCCGACCGGTACATGAGTAGCCCTACAAAGTGTTTTCCCATTACAGTTATCGTTTAAACTAGGGTAATGAAAAATACTAACTTGTACAACAAAATGTCGGCACTTTGCAATACGGGATAGAAATATAGTGCTAGGGGTACATCTTGTAAAGTAGAAGATTTTGTTTTAAATTGTGGTAAATGAGCCAGCCTAAAACATACATTTTTTCTAGAGATTCATAAAAAGAATTACCTACTTATAAACTCAATAAAAGTAACGATTAAGCAACAAAATTTCCTAAATAAGGATGTTCAATTTAATCAACTATTATTACCGCAATCTATTTATAGTCATAAAGCAGACCTTGCCATAGTGGAAACTGTTCTTAAGTATCGCCACAATTCGGTGTGCTGATATACATTTGATTGTTGAAATAAAGTTGTTTTATTTGGATCGACACCGCAAGCCAGTAAAGTGGCCGTTACTTCCAAAATACTCCTAGATAGTTCTTTGGGATCCTTCAATTGAAAAATATGTAAATGAATCCTTTCAATGTTAGGAAAATAAATTATTACTTACAAAAGGTAACGTCATAGCATGCAAATCGACAATACTAAGAATAACGTCCTGGTCAGAATTTTGTAATTTTACCCATTGATTTATGGCACCTAAATAATTTCCCAGGTGCACGCTACCCGTTGGTTGAATTCCAGAAAACACTTTATCAGGAACATTGCTCGATTGAATCTAAAAAGTTGATGGTAAATGAAAACTAAAAGTGAACGAATATTTACCAAGTAATACATTTGTAATACTACGTGAATTTTTGCAGAACTTTGTACTAAAATTGCGTAAGCCCTTCACGAGTAACATTTTTTTTATTTTATTCAGAAATATAATAAATTTTAAATTATAACCTGAAATTAAGTGATCGGTACCAATTTGGTGACATGTTATTTATCACCAGAAAACTGCTACCCAGTGTTGTCAATTTAGCTGATTGCTCGCTAGATCTGACTTCATTGGAAGTTTCTTTAGCGGTGTAAATAAAATTAATTAGCGTTAATTTATTGTTGGCAACATTGCATGTTACCCAATCTGTAAGTCAGTCCGTGAAAAACAAATTTGTCATTTGTCATGCTAGTGACGTTATTAAAAGAATTTTTATTTAAAGTGTGCAAAAATTATTCCTATAATTGATTAAGTTTGTCATATTTTTCGAATAAGCTTTGTTAAATTCAAACGACATGGGTTAGTTTTTATTTTACCTTAATGTCCTTTAGGAAGGGAAAGTTATCATTACATACTGTTTTACTTTTAGCAAATATGCCCTACAAATTAACTTACAATTTCGAAGGGAATTATAGAACGAGACCAGAACAAAATTTGGCAGGAGCCAGTAAAAAGGAATCGCTAGAGTTGCTATTGAATCGTGCTCACGAAGAACGACAAAAGAGACGTGTAAGTATATAATGTTTTGGTGCAGTAATCAAAGTAATTTCATATTTAAAGTAACCAATTAGAGCTATTGAAACAGTGAATAAGTGACCAATTGTATAATCATTATTAGAAAATATCCAAATTCATGTTTTTGTAATCAAAGAAAAGTGGTCGGGATAAAGTTTTATAGAAAGAATGAACATTAATCGAAATTTGTTTGTAGGACAAACGTTTAAGGCATAAAAATGCAATAATAATTCAGTCTTATGTGCGGAGTTATTTAATTAGAAAACGTAAAAAGGAAGAGGAAAGAAAAAATTTTGATAATTACGAAAATGTTTTAAACATAAAACAGCTGATGCAACATTTATTGTTTTTTTATAATTCCAATGTCGATAACGAACGACTGGTAATAATAAATTTACGGTAATAATAAGTTATTATAAAAATTCTGTTCTAGTTTCGAACATGCCAAAAACTTTTAGAAAATCAAGTCGAAATCATCACAAAAATGGATACAGATAGTTCCGTTAATTGGTGTATTCGAAGAATGTTGCATTTATGTGGAAATAGCCTATTAAAAAAAGAATATTACGGTACATGTTTGAAATGCATTAAAATTTTTACAGAAAATACAAATTCCAAAACAAGATTACAAATATGGCCATACCTTATTAGTAAAAGTAAGTTTCTTCTTCGTCATTTCTTATTAATCTCTAATCGCTCTTTTATTTTAGATTTATTTAGTCCAGTTAGAAAACTTTTAGACAATCCTAACATCGATCCGACGCAAATTTTATTTTTAATTTATAATCCTTTAGCGTGTGTACCACAAATTTCCTCGTCCCATGATAGGGAAATAATTTTATCAGAGTTTTGCAATACATTCTTGTCTTCTATAGTTTCACCCGCTATGAAAAATATAGTAATACCGCACTTGCAAGATTATTCCTCCCTCTTTTATAATGACATTATAAAATTTTTAAACGGAACACCTCCCGATGAACATGCAGTCAACGTATTTTATGTCGTACTTGCGATAGAGCCTTTACATTATTGTAAGTATGAATTGTAACAACATATTTGACAAAAATATTGAAGTGTATATTTGTAGCCCCCACTTCAGAGAGTCTCAAAGTTTTGGCAAATTTCAGCAAAAATTTGCGGTCTATGAATTGGAAATTGGAAACTGATGATGAATTATCTGATGATGAGGACGACAGTGACGTGGAGGACATGGAAACGTCCACGGAACAAGTGTGTCTACAAGATTATATCCATTTATTGAATCAGTCCAATCGGGTGACAAAATTAATTAACTTCTTTATTGAAAATACTCACGACGATGAAATTTTAATATCGGTAGTGCAGTTATGTCATAATTTATTACTCTCTTGTAAAGATTCCATTAGAAAATTTATGTAAGCATTATTTCCACTCTCTCCACCGTTAAACTCTACTATTAAAATGTTTTTGTTACAGGTTATTATTTATGTTGTCATTAAAAGGCTGCTTTCTTAACAAATTGTGGCTCAACATATTAAAAAATAAATCGTCTTTACAAATAAGTAGTATGTCATTGATGAGTTGGAAGGATATCCATAAGGCAATTTCAGTGTTCTGTGATATGTTTACTTTCTTTACTGAAACGCTAACTGATTCGGATACGAGCGATACGAGTACAACATTTACCAATGACGAATTAAGATCCATGTCGGAAATACTTAAAAATATGGCTTTAAATTTAATCGACATAGCATTTTCCATGTGCTCTCCTAGTAACATAACACCCAGCACCGAAGTTATACGATTATACTATTCGTGTTTAAAATGCGTCAAAATTTTGTATACGTTGGACTTGAGAAAAAACTTTTGTAAAGAAAGCTTTTGGACGCAAAAGAAAATCAGCTTGCCGTCGGGTATCGGAAAGCAAATGTGTTTGTCTCTAAAAGTTGGACCCTTTTATAATAATACCACGCACAAGGACGACGACGAACGTTTGCCGCCACTAACGACCATGGAACAAAGATCGCTTGCCATTTTAAAGGAGTTGCCCTTTTTAGTCGAATTTAATACCAGGGTAATATTGTTGAGAGATATGTGCCGTGCTAGTGCCATGTCCCCCGAAGCATCCATACGTCAATTTTTAAGTGGAAACACTATCAAAGTGCGCAGAACGCACATCTACGAAGATTCTTTTAACAAATTATCACGTCAAAATGAACTAAATTTAAAAAGGAGAATTAGAATACAATTTATAAACAATTTGGGTTTGGACGAAGCGGGAATTGATGGCGGTGGAATTTTTAAGGAGTTTGTCAATGACCTTCTCAAAACATCTTTCGATCCCAATCGGGGCTTCTTTTTACTAACAAACGATAACATGTTGTATCCGAATCCTAATGTTGGTTCTTTAATGGAAAATTTCAACGAACATTATTATTTTATTGGTCGTTTGCTTGGGAAAGCTATTTTTGAAACTGTATTGGTCGACTTGCCTTTTGCAGAATTCTTTTTAGTTAAATTATTGGTCGATCGTGCCGATTCTCATTATTTAAAATCGTTGGATCCAGTTTTGTATAAAAATTTACTATTTTTGCGCGATTTTGAAGGCGATGTGCAGGATATGGATCTGGATTTTACATTAAATAGCGATATTTTAGGAGAAACCACAGTAAGAAATATTTTATTTTATACTATTTAGTTATAGTTGGTTGACTTTCCATTTGTATGTATAGCGTTCATTATTCTAGTCCAAAAGTACAGAAGCATATTATGAAAAAGTTATATTTTCTAGTATTTATTAAAAGTTAGGGGACATTTATAAGGGTTTTGAGGACAAAGGGGTCCGGAAGATGTTATGAATCTTTTACAAGGTGAATGGGAATTCAAAGCGATTCTTACATAAGTTTCTTCTTTCTATTAATTTATTTTGGAGATGTCACAATCTTATCAACTGTTACGAAAGTATATATAAATTAATATGTGAATAATTAATTGTACAGAAGATATTTTGTTTTTAAATTTTGTATTGAGATAATTTTTATAGGTAATCGAATTAAAACCCAATGGTAAAAATATTCCAGTGACAAATTATAATCGACTAGAATACATTCATAAGTTGGCTAATTATAAATTGAATACACAAATTAAAAAACAATGTTTGGCTTTTCGTGAGGGTCTGGATAGCGTCGTTCCAATTTTATGGCTTCGTATGTTCAATCATAAAGAATTACAAATTATTATTAGTGGTGGAAATCAACAAATTAACATTGACGATTTTAGAGCTCACACCACTTACGGAGGTAACATTATATTTTAATTTATAGAGGCACTATGAAGTTTATTGTACAAGAAACTGTAAGGTTTTTATGTAGAATGCAGTGTGCGCATGTTCTTATACAATGAATTGCGTAGTGTAAAATGGTCATAAGATTTAATTATAAAATGGTGTGACTTATTTTAGGTGAATTTAATGAACAACACGAAACAATTCTATTGTTTTGGAAAATATTCAATAATTTTACCAATGCTCAAAAGAAGCAATTGCTGAAATTTGTAACTAGCAGTACTCGACCGCCTTTGTTAGGATTTAAGGTGAATAGAAGTGATTACTTTGAAATTTAAAAACTAATAACTTTTTATTAGGAATTAAATCCAAAATTTTGCATTCATTCCTCTGGAAGAGAAGATCGAATGCCAACTGCAAGTACGTGTTTAAATTTATTAAAATTGCCAATTATTAAAGACGAGGAAATGTTACGTGGAAAATTATTGGCTGCCATCGAACAGCAAGCAGGATTTGAACTGTCGTAATGTTTTTATTGTATTTTAATACAAATTTATAATTGTACAATGTATAACTTACATCATTTTCTATTTGTGTGATTAATTTTGTTCAATAATATTTTTATTTTAAACAATATCAAATGTTTGATTCTTTAATAGACCAAGTAAAAATTTTACTCTATTTGGGACATACCATGTGCAATTGGCAAACTTCTCAAGTCTATAATTTTTAGTTTTGCTGATTTTACTCATTGAAAGAACGATTATAGCTTTATTCAAACTACATACATCTTCTACCTTAAAATTTTCATTCAAAATCAAGATCTATGAAGCGTTGATTGAAGAGGTACTAAGCTTAAAATTTGTAGAATTAGCTAAAGTTTTTTTTTTTTAGAGAATTTATTCAAAAATTAAATTGAACCCACACAACTAAAATTATTGTATATCAAAAAATTTAATTAATGCATGTTCTTTTTTTTTTAACTTTGCAATATTATTTTAAGAAACTTTGTTTCTGTAACCATCTGTGATGGTTTGAAAACTATCAGATGCAAAATATTAGTTGACTCATTGTGTTTAACAGTTTAGAAACCTCTTCAGGAATAATTATTGAAATCCTTGTAAACTAAAATAGAACCCTTGTGAATGTAATATTAATGATTTCTTGGTTGATTAAAAACCGTTAGAATGTACATTGATTTTTGTACATGCTCACCATGGCTTGGCGCCTATTTGCATCCGGACGACTTTGCACACCACTCTTGCTAGGGCACTGGATATATACAATACATAAGTACTCATTTCCCGTATATATAAAATCCAATTGTAAGTAAGATCAAATCAAAAACTTTAAAAAACATTAATTTTAGAATTTTTAACAAAATATCTTGTTTGGTAGGTTGTGAATTTATTAAATATGTGCCTGTTGCTTCTAACAGCAATTTACCATAAAGTTATGAATCAAACTTGGTTAAAGAACAATAATATTAAATAATTGATGTTTATTTTCTCAGCAAAATTTATAAAGTAATTACGGGCGATACTTATACTTTTAAAATGGGCAAAACTTTTACTTCTAAAAGCCGGTTCACACTATCTGATTTCTCATCTGACTTAGTCATATGAGAAGTCATGGCTAAAATCATACCATCTTAAAAGCCAATCATAAAGGCCAGGACTGCTATAATATCAAAAATCATATAGTCTGAACCTAAAAATATTTCTCATATGAGAAGTCATATGACAAGTCAGATGAGAAATCAGATAGTGTGAACCGGGTTTAAAAGGGGGTTTACAATATTTTTTTATTATATAGACATTTTTCTTTTGTGTCGTTTTGCACGTAAGGAAGATTTATAAGGGACATGGAAGTTGAGTAAGTTAGCGTAGTTAATTGTTAATATCGTCGGGTTGTTGGTAAAAATGACCAAATGTATAGGATTTCTATGTTAGTTGGTCACTTTTACCAACAACCCGACGATATTTCTTATTGAACTCTCACCGAACCGACTGCATCAAACTGTACCCGACCCTTTACAAAACTTCTGCATTCACCACAATCACTGTAAGTTTTAAATATCTTCTCAGTGATTAGTAAATCCTCATTATGTTAAAAGATAATCATAAAATAAAGTCTTCAATGGGATGGATAAAAGGTATTTTGAAACAGCTAAATTAATTGATGTACTGTAAACTGTGGCTACTTTGAACAAATTTCACGTTCATCTGTGTGTACGTTGCAAATAGTTGCTTAAAAATTTTCAGAAATTGAACATACTATACTTACCGTATATATATTTTTTATTTCCTTGTGCCTGTTCAAAGTAGCCCTTCTGCGGGGATACTTTGCATTATGGAGCTACTTTGAATCAGTTATTATTCCTCCTCTGTTTCAGAGTTAAGCCTATTATAGGGGATTCTTTGAACATTTACAAGTTTTTTAAAAAAATAGTGTCACATGCTGATTATAAGACAATTTTTTGACTTAATTAAATAATTACATTTAGAAGTTCATCACCAGAGCTGATATCAGACACTTGATGATCATCGTGTTTATCGTCATTATGGTCATGTCCATTAAAAACTAAATCGCGATACCGGCAAAATTATCATTTATCGAAGTAATATTCAATAATTAATGACATTTTTGATAAAATTAGTCGTAACACTTTTTGTGCAGAACATGGTAACTTAAAATCAATATTATTATGTTGATTTAGGTTTAGATTTAGAAGGTTTTATCCCTTCGAGACAATTGTCGAAATTTTTAATAAATCTACATAGCATTGAGCAAATATATGTTGATATACAATATCAACAAATCTTGATTTTATTTAATGAAAGTTTGAAATTTTGTTCAAAGTAGCGACGGTTTATGGTAATATAAAACAAGATGAGATTGGATAAATAGTTTTGGAACAGTTTCAATATTTTGTTACGGTTTTTTAGTGTGATACAATAGTTTTTGACAATTAAAAATCATACCAAATTGTGTTGTTTAGAGTTTAGACCTAAGAATATAATTATAATTTTTTAATTATGAACAAAACGTAAATCCATTAAAAAATATCTCAAATAAGCATAAATATGGGCAACATTACGTTAAATCAGCGCAATTTTTTAGAAATGTAAAGATCCAAAAGGCTGGACGACGACTCTGTAGAGTTGATGGATGGATGGTACCATGACCCTTCTGAAAACCAAATTGTTTTTAATTATGATATTGTTACTCGACAAATGATCAAAAATTTACTTATGAATAATCCTCTCGACAATTTTGCTCATGGAGAAAAAAAGACTTATCGGGCGATAATAATTTGTGGCTTCATTTTCGTTCTTATTTAGGGGACCGTACTGTCAAAAATGCTTGGACATAAAATTCTCGTCTTGGCTGCGGCAACTTGCTGAAAGAATTAGGTCGTTACAAAGAAATACAATTTTGGAAATCAGATATGGGAAATTTACAAGTGAAAGTTAGTACAAATAAAATTTTAATTTACGACAGTACCTGTACCTACTATTTGTTTAGAGGCAACGAGAGTGTAAATAGCTTTTAAATTGATTTATTGTGTAAAATTGACTGATTAGATGTACTTATCACCATTATTATTAAGCTCAAGTATTGGTAAAAGTAGTTGTACTTACTCAACTCCAATAAAAGTAATCGAAAATTCTTTTCAGAAGGAAATATATTTAAGTTTTGGTAATAAATACGGATAATTTTTGAAAAATTGAATTAAAATATTTCTAGTTGTATTTTGTTGTTACTTTTGAGATTTAATTTGCAAGAACTATAAAGCTTTCACTTGAAAAATATTTACCACAACTTTTACTTTTAAAGATGATTTAAATATGTGAGGGGTCAAAGTGCGTCTAATACAGTCATTTATATGTTAATCGATGCGTTCGTTATCTCTTTGATAGAAAAATTATGTAATTATTAAATATTTTAGGTATCATTTATAATCAATAATTTATAAAAAGTAAGGCAAATCTTTAAAAACGTATCTACCACATTTCCGTACATGCCAACTTTTAATTTTCTAGACAATATATACGGTAAGGTATTTAAGTACCCCCTTGGTAAAAATTTATAATTTTTACTTGGTTAAATTTTATACTGAATCGGCACTTTCTTGAAACACCCTTAAATTCAAAAATCGCGTTTTATTATTCCTTTATTTATGATAAATTTAATATTTGACAGGTTAAATATTAATGAGATTAAAATGTACTACATAATTACTAATAAGTACTTTCATAATTTTGTAATTTTATAAGGACTTGCGTGAAGGTTGTTTTCGGGTCAATCGTCTCTTTAATAGATACGATCGCCTAAGAGTACATAAAGTGAATGCATTTTTTTCTCTCAGAATGCAGAATTGATTAAACAAAATCAATTCCGTATTTCTATAAATTTTAGAAAAATAAAACATTATCGTACAAGCGCAAATTATTATCATTAAAAAAAATTTTAAAATATTTAGTGAAACTGTAGAATTTTTAGATAGTAGGGATTAAAATAATAATCTCGTGAGAGGGAGAGTTGTAAAAGAAGAATCTTTTCCGGATGAGAATAGTTGCAAGTCGCGCTTTTACTTTATTCTTAGCACGATGGCGCCGGCTATTACAAAAATTAGTGTTAAAATAAAGAAAAATTTTTTTAGTTACATTGTATTCGTTTTGTGTATTGAAGTAACATTTGCACAATTTAATGTGGGACCATCACAAACCGTAAGTGAAATTGATTAAAAATATCGGAATTTAGAGGAACAGTCACAAAATTTAATTTATTTAAATAGATAAAAAATATATCTGAGAAAATAATTTTGCTAAAGCTCATCCTTAGTATTTTAAAGGAGTCATGCCAAATAATTAAAAAAATTTGAATTTCCCATAATTTTATAAAAAAATACACCCATTCAATTATTTTCTCACGCAAATAATTGTTTTGTTTTAGAGAAACCAACAATACGTGTGTTAATTTTAAGATTACAGTTTTAATTTCTTTCTATTTTGAGTAGGATTTAAATTATTCAAGTTAATTATTTTTATTGAAGCATTGACAGCATATATTTATTTAATTGCAAGGTTAGTAGATATAGGATGCATTACATTAAACAGAGAACATAAGATTACAATGATGGATAACGCCAATAATTATGTTACTTATAAATTTTTACAAACAACAAAATGATCTGAATATTTTCGAGTTGATCCTGCATTTGAATGTTGTATTAAAAATATTCTGTCGTTGGTGACCAACAGTTATTGAATAAAGTTCATCCTCGGTGGAAGCTCGACGGTATTATATCCGTATTATTTCCATCGTTCAATATTACCAAAACGAGCTTTCACCACAGATTGTAAGGAATCTTAGTCATACCAATTTGGATTAAAATCTTGCTAGCTTTCGATATAATTATAAAGATTCTAAAGGCTTACCGATGTACCTAATCATCACAAAATAATTCCGTTAATGAAATTTGATTTTTAAGCTCGAAGTCGAGCTTTTTTTTCGAAAAGGGAAAAATGTGTGATATAAAACAATAATAACTGTCAGAGATAATTTACACTAAATTATATCCAATCGCACAAATCACGCTATGGTGGTATAATAAAGTTGATGAATATATCGTCGTATGACAAGAAAAACTCATTAAGTACATTTCAAGACAACAGAGATAATGAAGTTTAAACATTTTTTATATCTGATAAATCGTATTTAACAGCAATTGTTTTGATATTTAAAATGCTAATGAATCCTCATTCATATTATAAATTGGTACATAATTTTTTTTCAGGCAAGCATAACCATAAAATAACGCACTTAGTGAAACATCTCGTTTTTGTCGAAAACTGCACTTAATGAGTTTTTCTTGTCATACGACGATATTGAGTCCAGGAAAGGTCTTCCGGACAGAGGTTGAGGTAGGTATCAATACCCCTTGTATCAATACCCCTTGTATTTAATACATACTTAGAACATTGTATTATTTTCTACAATAATTCAAAAGATAACTTTTAAAAAATATCAGTAATGCTTTAGAAGTCAAAATTGGAAAGCTCCTGCATTATTAGGTACAGCATGAATCAGACCATCGAGAGTCCTTGAAAGAATTGATACTTGTATAATAAAAAATATCTACTTATTATCCGCTGTTAATAGCCCTATGTAAATATTGATTGACACGAATATCGATTAATTTGTGGTCAGTGAAATTTAATAACAGACATATTTCAACCGTTTAATCCGACAGAGCAGCGCAGTTGAAAGATTGCTCGTGACTGACATACTGATTATAACAACCTCTATGAAACTGCAAATTTTGTAGTAGTAGATCAAATTATTATAATAAATTATGATTATACTTATGTATTATTATAGGTAATATTAATAAAATTGAATAAGTACAAAATAAAGGCTCAAGATTTTGGCAACTTTATTTGAATCTGAAAGCTGACTTTAAAATTTAATTAATTCTTATTGTGATAATAATTTGACTTGAAGCTTTTTTACATTTAATAAAGTCAATGTTCGTATTATAAGAAATAATAATAAATACATTTGTCAATAAGATGCTGTTCTTTTGATGTTGTGAATTGAATGCTACTGCTTTCAGCTATAGCAAATGTTTCCTATTTTAAAGCTAGGTAGAATGGCCTACAAAGATCCATCAACGTCATTGAAAAAAAGTATTACCTAATAAAATTATACATGCAAGTCTCTTCCTGACAATTATAAGAATATAAAAACACTTGGAGGAAAGAATGCCTTCTGCAAGTGGATTTTCAATAACTTATTTTTGATTAAAATCATTCAATTAAAATCATTCAACAGTTGGTTCTAAGGTAAATACCATGTAGATAAGCAGTGAAGCTCTGAAAGCTTGACAATTGAAAAATGTGAAAAATTCAAAACCTCATAATTCCTCGCTGAAATTTACTTTAAGAGGGGCCTTTAAATTTTGATGCGAAAACATGTTTCAACAGATGGCGCGCCCTAAAATATTAATCTTTTCTAAGAATCTTTTCACCAATACAGAACTTTAATAATTTATAAAAGTCATATGAATAAACGATAACTAATTTAGACAATGAGGAAGTTTGAGCTTCCAATGTTGAATATTTACAAGTATATTTCAAAAAGATACTCATATTTGAAAATATTGAATATTTTTAAAAATATTTAACTTTGAAAGCTTAAACTTCCTCATTACCTAAATTAGTTATCGTTTATTCATATGACTTTTATAAATTATTAGAATTCTGTATTAGGGAAAAGATCCTTAGAAAAGATTAATATTTTAGGGCGCGCCATCTGTTGAAACATGTTTTCGCATCAAAATTTAAAGGCACCTCTTAAGAGGAATCCTTAAAGTTGTAAAATACACTTTCGTAATTCAATGATATCTTGCTTATTACTCAAGAAAATTGCACAAAAGTATATATTTTTTAAAAGAGGACACTTGGACGCACGTCACTGTGTTTTTATTTTTTTTGAATTCAAATTTTTTTCAAAACTTTTTTTTCAAAAAATTTGAATTTAAAAAAAATAAAAACAAAGTGACGTTCGTCCAAGTGTCCTCTTTTAAAAAATATATACTTTTGTGCAATTTTCTTAAGTAATAAGCAAGATATCATTGAATTACGAAAGTGTATTTTACAACTTTAAGGATTCCTCTTAATCATTAATGTAACAAAATGAATAAATTATAATAAATTATTAATTATTGTTGCCTATTTTAATTGATTCCTACGCGACGCGCAACGTCGGGAATGCAAGGTGATAAATGACGTTTAATTAGTTATGTAGGTATCTTAATTTTAGGCCTCAATAGTTATAAGTTTATAAAATTCCGATTTTTGTTGTCAGTTTTAGTTTTCTTCTACGAAAGAAAAAAGGCGAATTTGTTATAGATGCCTAAATTGAAAGACATTTAACAGAAACATATTTTGATGAACCTCATTGTCTTCTTTTAACCTGAACCATTTTAAAATTAAAAAAGTTGTTGATTGTTGAATTTTAAATGAAATGAAAATAATACTAATAATAACTCAATAACAAAAAATGTAAAAAGCAGTAAAACAAATGTCTAAAAAATGAATTTTAAATATTTTATACTGGAAAATTCTTGTGCATTATTATTAATAATATTATATTAAAAATTTTAATTCATCTCGAGCACACTTTTTAACATCGCAACTTAGATCATGTTACGAACTTTAATAATCAAAGAATAACGTCATTTATATTATTTACTGTTGATTATTTTGTAAGACTGACACGATGGCTATATTAATTACCAATACAACAATTGATATTTTTTAAATATTCTATTCTCTTATATTATTATATTCCTGATAACTTCTGTTTATAGATCTTTGCCATCATAGTAAAAATTGAAATGATGCCCCTACCCGCAATATTATGATGATTTAAAATACTACTCAATGTGCAATAATTTAGTTTTTATCTTTTATTTAAATTTTAATTGATATAATATAATATTATATGAATAATGTTCTATAATGATTATTATTAACGGAGGGTCGCCGATGTTCTAAGTAGCTTTAAATTAATTTACTTATTATTATATTAGTGGTAACTAACTTTCGACTATAATGTATATTTGCTATTGTATTTTTTGTTTGAATTACTTATAACAATAAGATAAATCTTACTTTCATTTTTTAATATACTTACGAAGTATATTTTTTATAAGGCTTTGTTGATTTAAAGAAGTTGTTCTACTCATTTTATAATAAATTTTAGTTTCAAAAAAGTATAAAAGTAATAAATTAGTATGCAAACAATATAATATGATACTATGCATAAACTTGTTAATGAAAAAATTATTTGTAGTACACTGTATGCGCTACTAACTTTTTATGCTCATATAAAAAATAGTAGATATATCTATAACTACCTTATACCTATTATACTAGTATAATAAAAATTGTTTATCTGAAATAAATTATAAGAGATATGTGACCTCAAGAGAAAGTTATCTTGAATAAGGTACATCAACTTTTAAGGTCATATCGTATTTAATAATAAACAATTGATCTTTACAAGTTTCCCCGCAATGATAAAAAATGTTATAATAAAATGAATATTTTTTTCCATTCAATAATTACGAGCTATATCAACGAAGTTAATCGTGACACGTTTGGTGTGGAGCATGATATAATTTAAGATAAAAAATAACAATTTAATTTGCCGAAAATTGTTATTTTTTATTTTAAATTATTTTTGATTTAGTAATTCATTACTAAGTGGCTGATAATAAATTAATATGTATAAACGCGTGATTACAGTTTACACACTGCGAACAAATTCGTCTTATTATTTATTATAAAAATCTGGTTTAGTAGATATTATATTTATACATTGCAAAACTCAAATTAAAAGCAAATTACTTATACTACCTATCAATAAAGTTGCAATTTCTACAATCCATAATGTAATTAGAATGCTATCCTTATACCGTGCAAGTAATAAGTAATTGCGTAATTAACAATCAACGGATCAATAAACTGATATTAAAAAAGTTACTCAAGCGCTATAAAGCGTTTAATTCCTAAGATTTCTGCACTAGATTCGCATTTAATTGTCAATTAAATTTTTTACGGCCTATACATAATTTTGTAATTGTATGTACCTAATACCTACATTTAAAGAAATTTATTTAAATAAAATTAAAATTTTGTTTAGAAATAATCGATTATTGCAATTTACACGCACAATTACTTAAAAAATATTAAGCAGTATTTATATTTGCAAAAGCAAGCTGAGGTTAATAAGAGAAAATTTAAATTTGTGTGCATTGTCCAATATTTAAACTTCAGGTTTCATAGCTTTCATAAAAAAATTATAACAATTAGTTATTAAATGATATGTATACATTTATCTTCACTAAATTTAATTATAATACACACAACATTATTATGTACCAGTAAAGTATAAGCACGGTAGATTCCTCTTCACTTTCTCTAGCCTCTGGGAGCCGTAAATATGGCAAGTGAAAACCCATGGGTAATCAATTTACCGCTCACTCACTCACCCATATAAATTTGTAATGTTTGTTGTTATGATAATATCTTATGTCTTTAGCTATGCAGAGAGACTTCCTTGATGAAGCATACAAATTATGATAAGTTCTATTTGATGTGTATTAATTATAAAAAATATTAGAAACGAAAACAAAATAATTTATTATCCGTCAATCCATTAATAGATAAGAGGACATAAAAATTTTAGGCCAAATAAGTGCACGAAGCGGTAAAATATTGCCCAATTCTTTTTATTTTATCGAATACTCGAAGATATTTTATTACTGGTGAGCTAAGTATCAAGTAATAGGTACATAATATTAAATATGTAGGTAGGTATTTAAAAAGATAAAAAGACGTAAACCTAATTTAAATTCAATGCTTGTATCGATGACTTGTCTATAAAATATTGAATGAATGTTGTGTATAATTAAGTAATGCAATGCTTTTCTCTTATATCCAAAAGATACCAACATATTTATTTAAATTAATGCAGAATTTAATTGTAAGTAATCTTAAGAATGTTCCGGAGAGACATCAACTTTTACTTTAAACGAAATTGTTTAATTTGTTGTTAAATCATATAATATCTTCGTTAATCTTGCGTCACAAACTAGGGCAATTGAATAAAATCTTGTTGAAATTTAAAAGTCTCCTATAATTAATTGTAACAGAATTTTACAAAATACCTACGTTTACAAAAGCTCTTTCGTTGTAGGTAATGACAAATTATTATTTTTGTAAATAAGTATTAAGTCAAGTAAAACAATTTAAAGAAAAGCACTTGAGTAATTTAATATTTTACTTTTCAAATCAAACTTATAATAGCGAGCAACAATAAAAGAAAGTAATTATTATGGTTTTTGTACAATAAAAACTTTAAAATGTGACAAGTATAAAAGTTGTTGGACCATTTTACAATTAGATAGTACGAAAAATTAAAGGAAAGTATTCAATCTTTACGTAACTTTAATGGGAATTATCAAAATTAATTCAACACATTAAATCAACAATGAATTATCATTAAAAACTAAGGAAGAGTAACAAACCTGATTGCATCACATTTTGTCTTCTGATGTGAATTTCTATTCAAATATTATGGCTTCTATCGTCATTGTGATTTGTGTGAAATATTCACAAGATGCTTTAACCGGAACTTCCTCTGCTAATGTGTTATTAATTTATCATTTTATAGTAGTTATGGTAATGAAAATCTTTAATAAATATTAATTGGTATTTATGAAAATATATTTAAAATTCAATCACGATTAGGCATAATTATGTATTATTTTTGTATACCTAATTATTGTACAGTGTTTTTCTATCGATTCTAGAACTTTCCTGCACAATTAAACACACCAAGATTATCACCACAACAGCAAGGCCATATCTTAAGCGACATACAACAACACCAACACAGATTTAACATTCATCAAAATTTGTTAAACAATCAGCAGTTTCCAAGACAATCCGGTAATTTGGGAAGCGAACAAATTTTACAAAATCAGCAACAATTTAATCAACAACAGAAATTCCTACAAAATTCGCAAGGCGTAATAGGCAATCAGCAACATCAACCTCAGGTAGTTAATCCTACACCCAATATCATTCCTTCGATTGCACACTTTCCAATTCAGCAACCCATTATTCATAATCATCAATCTTCATTAGAACAGCATTTCGTTCCACAAACTTCGACTTTTTCCAATTCACCCCTATCATTAAATCATCAACAAAATCAAAAAATAATTCAACATCACACACAAACTAGCTTTACTCCAAATTTTTCTCAGCAACTTAATAATAATAATAGCAAGCAAATTCAATTTCTTGATAACATTAATAATGCTCAACAACAACTTAATCAAAAATTTCAGATATCAACATCTGCCGAATCACAATTTTCGATAGACGACATTTTACAAAGACAGGAAAATTTAACTCCCGATCAAAAAAAACTTTTACAAGACAAACAAGCAATAATAGATAAACACAACCAATACGTAAAAAAACAGTACGAAGCTGCTCTAAATAAAGCACAATCGGACCACGTAGAATTTGTTGAAAAGCAAAAAAATTTTAAAAAGAAATTATACACGCGCTTGTACAAACCTCCTGGTGCTCCCAGGGTCGACTATTCTTTAAATAATCCGAGATACATCTATCCCGAAGAGGTTCCCTTATTTAAGTTGGCAATAAAAAATTATTACAAACTACATCCGACAACGACGACGACCACGACGACAACCACCACAACAACCACTACCGAAACTCCACCGACAATTATTAGAAATATCGAAAAATCTAAAATTTCCGACTACGAACTAGAAACCAGTCAACAAAATTTATTTAACCAAATTAAATTGCAAAATGTTCAAAATAAAGTTAAATCGAACGATAGATTAGAGAAGCAGATTCAATTTTTACCCACCGTAATTCCGATGCCAGAAAAAATTAAACCCATTGAATCGTTGGACGACTTAAGCCAATTGCAAAGCCAATACAAAAATCACGAAATAAATAGAGACGATCTTTTAGCTCAATTGAGGTTAGCAATTGGCGAAAATCCGGAAGACGAATTAGGCAAAAATATAGCATCCAGAGAGATATCCCTTCCCAATGGCCAAAAAGTACAAATAATTAAAACTTCCGATCCTAACTTGATCAAAGGTGCGACACCCCTAAGCGGTATCAATTCCATTCAGGAATTGGTGCCAGAAATCGCCACTACAAGCACGACCACCATAAAACCACCAAAACAATATTTTGAAGAGTTAACGAAAGGTGTGTTACCGCCCGGAGCAGATTTTGAATTATTGAAACACGCCGACAATGGCGGTTTGGAACACATAAGCGGTATTCCGTCGAATCTACCCAACGAGAAAAAAGTTACTTTCGTTTTATTGGAAGAGCAAGCCGACGGCAGTTATAAAGTTCAAGGTGTGAAAGGAAACGATGAAAAGTCTAAAAACGAAACCGATGTCGAATCTGTTATAAAGCGAATCAAGCAAGGAGAAATAAAATTACCTTCTTTACCTAAGAAAGCGAATTCTGTATCGTTCCCTTCGGTATCTTCTACTATTTCACCAAAATCCACAGTCAAGTTCGCCGTCACATCGACCGAAGTTCCATTCACTAAGAAGGCATATTCCACGAAAAGTATTCCATCCGTAACAGTTTTACCCAATTCGTTTGCCGGTTCGGAGAAAATTACAAAATCGTTTAAATTATCTACCAACATCGGAGTAGGGCCCTCGACGAATTCTGGTGCACGAATTTTAACGTCGAGTTCAACTCCAAAAGAAATCGTAAGTGTCAATCCATCTCTAAAAGTAAGATTTAATCAAAATTCGGGAACAAACGATTTGATTCGGCAAGCGTCTACCGCTTCCACTATTAGCAAGAATTCAATATACGATAACAATTTTGGAATATCGTCAACGTACAAACCTATTTCATCTCCATCGTTTAGATCGTCGACCTTCCAAAATAAGGTAACACTGACTACGGAAATTCCATCCACAACTACCGAAAACCTATTCAATATCACATCGAAAAGGTTCGAATTGACCGAGGTATTAAAGCAAAGTGGTCTATTTGCAATGGCCAAATTTTTGAAACAGTCGGGTTTGGATACGATTTTGAACGAAACCGGACCATACACCGTATTTGCTCCAACCGATAAAGCATTTAGAACCTTATTGGTTCAATTGGGAGGTCCCGATAGAGCCGAAGAAAAGTTTAAAGAAAATCCACGATTATTGAGCGGGGTAAGAAAATTTAAAACTCATATTTTATCATGTTAATTTAATGATTGTTTTACAGTTGTTGTTACATCACGTAATTCCTGGATCGTTCACGGTCGAAACGTTACAAGATGAAATGACGGGTGTATCTTTAGCCGGTACGCAATTGAGAGTTAATCAGTACAAAATGCACGACCAAGAATGGAACGATATAAAAGTAAGTTTTATGACAAAAAAAACTGTTAGAAAAAGTTGTCGTGCTTCGTGATTACATGTATAAAAGAATAAATTGTAAATCATATGCTTAAACAATGAAAACATTTTCAGATAACAACAATTAACGGTGCCAAGGTGGTCGAAGATAAAAGGGACATCGAAATTCCTCAAGGAACAGCACATGCGGTGGATCGGGTCATGTTTCCCCTTCCCGTGGGTGACATTATTCAAACATTACAATCAGATCGTGAGAGAAGATTTACAAATTTCTTAAGAACATTATTTACGTCTGGGCTAGCAGAAAGTTTACAAGGTAGACCAAGGTATTTAAGTTGCGTAAATGTTTAAACGAAAATTTTATTCTTTAGGAACCAAAACGTTCACTCTTTTTGCACCAACAGACAAAGCTTTCCTAATTTTGTCTCCAGAAGATGTAACAAAAACAGTAACGGATCGAACATTAGCAAGAGAATTGATAATGAGACATTTGATACCGGGAACGTTGTATACAAGTGGAATGAGATATTATCAAGTTCGAGATAGTTTAGAACCGGAACGCCAAATTACCCTTAGCAAAAGCTCAGGTAGGTGTAGGGTATAATTAAAGTTCAAGCAAAATCGCGACGTTTATCGATGAAGAGTAATTTGAATTTTTGCACAAACTTTATATTGGGTAGTATTGGGTCAAAAAAGAAAGGTGGTAGATGCAGTTTTAACAACAATCGGTGAAAGGACGCGTCGAATAAAGTGTATAAGCACTACACAAATACATACACAACATAATACAAAAACAAGACACTTTCTTTAATGGTTTTTATTTAAATGCATCTTATTCTAATTAACCTACTTATATTAACAATAACTTGACCTTTTAATTAATTACTTTTTTAATTTACATTACAATAATAAATATTTGGGAAAATTTTTATTTCTAAATTTGAGAGAAAATTGCCATAATACAGTAGCTACATTTTGAACGCTTTTGCCAAAGGCGAGTTAATTGGAAAAAAATGTTTTGTGATCTAATTCCAATTTAAATATCTATTGTAGGTGCAAAATATAAAATTTTAAATGATGTACGGTAGACAAATTTCGAAATTTGTATTACCATCTCAAATAATTATTTGGTCACGATTTCATCATTTGGTAAATTGTTTTAAGATCCACTTTTTATTTGCCATTGTTTTCCAATTTTTTTTAAAATGCAAACAAGACAAATTTTTCAAAATGAATTATAGGCAATGCACGAAACGTTGCGTCAGAAAGAATTATTTACAATATCTTTAATGAGCCTTTATGCGTGCTTCTATTTTAAGTGCAATAAATATTTCCAATTTTTACTTTCTCCCATTCAAAATGGTTATTGGGACACCACTTAAATAGTTCTTCTTAATGTGCAACCAATAGTGCAAAAGTTTACTAAAATCCAATATCTACTAATACAATCTCTAATGTTCACTTTCCAAAATCGACTTTGCATTATCTAATTCAATAACTAGAAAAAAAAGTGTTTCCTTATTTAATTGAGAAGAAGTTCCACATTAAGTACCACAGTACCAAGTATTAGATAGATATAATATACATACTATCTAATTAAAAAGAAAAGTTACAATGAGAGGAAGTTTGGCCATTAAAAAATTTCAATTAAAATACAAAAGAAAACTTTTCGGTATAATTTTTGAAACGCTATTAAATAAAGCATAACGAAATAATTTGTAAAATAAAAATCTATAAGCCTGTTATTACATTGACGAATAATTTTCATAACAAATTTGAATAATAATTTTACTTTCTTTGGAGACCACGAACTTTTACGAGTAAATCACATAATAACATCATCATCATTTTAATATTTAGAAATGGAGAAATGGTGACTTTGAACCTCGAGGCATTTAAAACTTTCCCAAATATGCGAAACGTAAATCTTTACCTTCTTCGATGTCAGCATAAGGAAACGTAAATAACAGCTACTTTATTATCGTTTTCTTGTTTTATTCCTGATAATTGCTTACCAATTCAGTGGAGTGAATGGATCCTTTCTTGATTCCCATTATTAAAAAATGCATGTCTGCTATTTAAAGGGGAACACCGAGGCGAGTGTCTGAAACAATATTAAACTTGTAGATTACCTACATACAATAACTAGCGAGAAATTTCAAAATATTGGGTTGGGTTTTGAGGAGAATTAAAATAAATTTTGTGTAAATTAACAAAACGGAAACAAAATAGATATTTATTTTTTGAGAAAGTTGGTAAAAAATTGTGAATATTTTTAGTTAATTATTCAAAAGATAATTTAAGATTTCGACAAAAATATTTTAAAATACTGGCTTTATAAATTATTTTTGTAATATCAAATATTTAGTGTGCAAGGCACAACTTAATTCTTGGCGTTCCTTGTAGAGAAACTTTGAACAGAAACAAACAGAACTCAAATTAGTATCTAAATTTTTTTCCATTATTATCGATGATCTTATATCATTTATCGGGCAGTCTGATTACTTAACATACCATAATATGGCACACATCATGTACCCCATTTCTCGCCTAAATTTAGCTAACAAGTAAAACAGAATTCATTTTTGTAAGCTAATATAAAATTGCCACTTCTCACTTATTTTGAACAAAGTTTAAATGAAGACTTAAAATTAATTGGTTTAAACGTGTACAAAATTACATCTTTATTATTTTTTTTAGGAAAAGTCAAAGTAAATAATGCTCAAATTGTGACACCAAATATTCCAGCAACAAATGGAGTTTTACATGCGATAGACGTTTTATTATAGAATAATTGATGCAATTATTTTAAATTTGCCATGTTCAAATAAAGATACAATTTATTTTTATTGCCACATTTAAAAAATGCGATGTAGAAGGAACTGTCTTCAAATTTTAACTATTAAAATTTTTTATTTATTTTTTAAAGGACGTCATTTCAAGATTTTATTGTTACTTTTTGATAAAGAATTGGTGTTACTTCATTTAAGAATAATTTATCATTGTTGTATAAATTTGTAAATTAAATAATATGGTTAGTGTAGGTAGATACAAACATATTATGACAAAGTAGTTGAACAATAATTATTTAATATTTTTAAAGTGTTAAGTAAATTTGGAAAGAATACTTCCTCGAGGAAAATCGGCCTAAATGATTTGTCAAGTTTTCTCAGCAAGTTTTCTAATCCACAATTTTTTGTACGTACTGATTAAGATGTTAAAATTATTTTGTAAGTTCTAAGTTATATTAATAATTAAATGTTGTAATTATTATTGTATGCAGTATTATAAATATGACTATAAATAAAAAGTTGTTTTTTTGAATATTTATTTAACCATCTTTATATACAGTATATTTATTTAAAATAGTTTAAATTAATAAATAGTTTTATACTTTTTAAGCTCAACCATTATGTGGTGAATGTTTGTAAGTTGAGAGCGAACGTTTGGCGTTAACAATTTGTGAAATCGGTGATAATACTGGATCAATTGAGTCAGAGCCAATTGTAAAAGACCGGAGCCTGTAACGAGGTTAGGAAAAGACAGTAGAACTTCGCGATTTAATTCTTCCAATGACTTTTTCCACGTTAACGAAAAGTTCTGGACCAATGCAAGTGATTTTGATTCATACTTTTTTAGCTGATCCTGTTGTCCTTTTTCTAATAAATGCTCGCACTCTTTGACAAATTGCATCATCTCACCAAAATGTGGACTCAGTATTTCTTCCACATACTCTGAACTTTTGGACGTCAATCTCGCTCGAAAACTTTCGGCTTCTTTTGAATTATCTCTCGTCCTTTCCATAATGATATTCAACACCATGTCGTAATTATTAATCAAATAAATTAACTGTTCTTTACGTTGGGGAAAAATACCGGCCATTCTCAAAATAAACAATTCCACTTCTTCTTGTAATTCTGCCAATAATTTATTAATCAAATCGTTTGGAAAGTTTTCACTAATTCCAACTAAGGCGGCACTAAACTCGGCATAACGACGAGTAATCTGTAAAAGAACGACATTATAAATAAAAAAAAAGTTAAATAAACATTATTTGTCATTTACATAATGTGGTCCCATTTCTCTATTAAATTTGGTCGGATCGCAATCTCGAACGCTGACAATGTTCAATTTAAACACGTATTCGAGTCGTGGCAAAATTATCTCTTGTAAATTCTCCCAATACGTATCCAAAGCTGGAACGCATCTCTTATGGCACATCAGTTGATAGCGCAGTATGAGATGGAAGCATAAAAAAAGGGCTATCATGTCGTAACATTCCGAAACAAAACTTTCCAGATTTTTCTAACAAAAAATTATTTTGCTGTAAGCAGCATTAAATAAAATAATTTGAACCTAGACAAAAAATGCCGTTCCCCCACTTGTCTATAGTGGGGGGTTAGCAATATGCACCCACGAATGCTTACCGTGAGCAAAATTAAAGTTTTACCCAATATGTGGTTAAATAAGTCCTGTGCCTGTTGTCCTCGTACCATAAAAAACTCGCTAACAAAAAGATACTCTCGACATGCATTGTCCACCACTGCATATTGCTCGCTTCTAAACAAAGCCTCGAAGGGATACTAAAATAAAACTTCAAACAATCACACAAACATTTACCATATAATATAGTTAACATTACCCTATTTTTCATTTGTGCGTGGGGCACGATAATAGGAGCCTCCAATTGTTGTGCCAAAACGTTACCACGATTGCCTATCGAAAACACGGTGGCTTTGTGTTTCAAAGAGGTCTTGTGAAATAAACCTCTGGATGCCGTATCTTCTATACCCATAAGGTCGTCTTTGCTGGCACATTCCTCGTATTGCAATTTCATAATACGCCCCGAATACGATTTAAAGTAGGAGAAATAAATTTTACTCATCGTATCGATGTACTCGTTACATATTTCTTGTGCTACGTTGCGTTCATTGGATAAAACAAATTCGTAAAAAAATTTGTGTTTCAACAAAACATTTTGAGGCACTTGATAGTTAGCCATGGGCTTACGGAATTTAAAAACCTGCTCCAATAAATAAATGCGCAATTTTGTCATGGCCTTAATTTTTAACTTTTCTAAAATATCCTTCACGTCTAAGCAGGATTTGGATTCCTTGAAACTTTGCTCCTTAACGAAACTTAATTTATGATTTAAAATTTGCAAATGCATCAAAAAATCTTTGTCCGTTACGCTACCGTCTAAAATTCCATTTATGAGACTCTCCGACACAACCATGTCGTCGATAAACTGGCTCAACTGACCCCGAATCGCCTGCCTATTGGACAATTCTTGACTCATGGAAATAGACTTCTTTTGCAAGGAGACAATTTCGCTACTTATACTACCCAAGTCGCTTTGAAAACCCAATAGCATATTTTCCATTCGTTCCAAAATTTGATCGCAAGCGGATATTTGATTATGCAAACTAGCTATATTCTGACTTTCTTTGATATAATCCTGTATGGATTTGTTTTCCACTTCCTTCAGTTCCTTTTCTACTTGCTTTGAATATTGTCGTAAATCCGTACCAGTTTTTAATATCTCTTGTACGACTTCGTCTTCCAAATTTTGCTGGATCTGAGATTTGGATTCTTCCATCGAGCCAGTTCTAATTAACCGGCTCATGTTTATTAATATTATTTAAAGAAATATAATTAATTTTTATTTTTAATATAGGTTACTTTGGTTATGACACTGACAGCTAAACGTCAAATGTCAACTACTTTTAAGTAAACACCAACAAAATATTGTACGTTGTGTTGCCTATAACATTTTTTATGTACCATTCAAAATGTGCAATAAATAAATAAAATCATCAAATTAATCAGGTCAAAATCTCCTTGAAATGATATACGTAAAAAGAGAAAAAAAACGCCTTGGACAGAAAAACAATAATCGACGGTTTGAGTAACGAAACTTTAAAAAGTCAAATAAACAGGATACACTTTAGAGTGATAAGAGGTGCTAATAAGACTTGAAAGGATGGCCGTGACTGGACGAAAATTGGACGTAATTTTTTGTCCGGGGTAATTTATGATAATTTTGGATAGGAGAAAATTTTTGCGAAAATTAATTATGGTGTTGGCTCAAGTGATTAGGAAATGATGTTTAAAACGTCCGTTGTTCGCAGTGGCGGTTTTAGAACTTATGAGGCCCCAGGCGCAATTCAATTTTGAGGCCCCCCTCTAAGATTTTCGACTAATTCTACACTCCCTAAAGCAATTAATTTGAACCCCTGATGGCCGGGGGCCCCATTCACTAGCACCGCAGACGATTTATTTTTTTAATACTTTTTTTTTACTACAAATTGCACTGAAATTAAAATATAACTGCAAATCCAAGGCATCTTAGGGCTTAAAATTTTTTTGTTAATTTTCCTGAGTTTACTACTACAGAATTGATATTTTTATAAAATTTCAGAATATTTGAACAAAATTAAATTTTTATCAAAAAATGTAGTAAATCAAAAATAGCACTGAAATTAAAATTACTGCAAATCTAAGGCAACTTAGGGCTTAGAATTTTTTCGTTATTTTTCCTGTGTTTATTACAAGGGTATTAATATTTTCATAAAGTTTCAGAATATTTGAACAAAATTAAATTTTTAACAAAAAATGTAAATACAAAATTGCACTAAAATCAAAATAGCTGCAAATCCAAGATATCGTAGGCTTTAGAATTTTTTCGCTATTTTTCCTGCGTTAATTACAACAGAGTTAATAGTTTTATGAAGTTTCAGAATATTTGAACAAAATTAAATTTTTATCAAAAAATGTAGTAAATCAAAAATAGCACTGAAATTAAAATTACTGCAAATCTAAGGCAACTTAGGGCTTAGAATTTTTTCGTTATTTTTCCTGTGTTTATTACTACAGAATTAATATTTTCATAAAATTTCAGAATATTTGAACAAAATTAAATTTTTATCAAAAAATGTAAATACAAAATTGCACTAAAATCAAAATAGCTGCAAATCCAAGATATCGTAGGCTTTAGAATTTTTTCGTTATTTTTCCTGCGTTAATTACAACAGAGTTAATAGTTTTATGAAGTTTCTGAATATTTGAACAAAATTAAATTTTTATCAAAAAATTTAAATCAAGAATTACACTGAAATTAGGCAAAATAACTGCAAATCTAAGGCACCTCAAGGATTAGAATTTTTTCGTTATTTTTCCTGTGTTTATTACAAGGGTATTAATATTTTCATAAAGTTTCAGAATATTTGAACAAAATTAAATTTTTAACAAAAAATTTAAATCAAAAATTGCACTGAAATCAAAATAACTTCAAATCTAAGGCATCTCAAGGCTTAGAATTTTTTCGATATTTTTCCTGTTTTTATTACAACACAGTTAATATTTTCATAAAGTTTCAGAATATTTGAACAAAATTAAATTTTTATCAAAAAATTTAAATAAAAAATTGCACTGAAATCAAAATAGCTGCAAATCCAAGATATCGTAGGCTTTAGAATTTTTTCGCTATTTTTCCTGCGTTAATTACACAAGAGTTAATATTTTCCTAAAGTTTTAGAATATTTGAAAAAAATTAAATTTTTAACAAAAATTTAAATCAAAAATTTATTGCACTGAAATCAAAATTACTTGAAAACTAAGGCATCGTAGAGCTTAGAATTTTTTCGATATTTTTCCTGTTTTTATTACAACACAGTTAATATTTTCATAAAGTTTCAGAATATTTGAACAAAATTAAATTTTTATCAAAAAATTTAAATAAAAAATTGCACTGAAATCAAAATAGCTGCAAATCCAAGATATCGTAGGCTTTAGAATTTTTTCGCTATTTTTCCTGCGTTAATTACAACAAAGTTAATAGTTTTATGAAGTTTCAGAATATTTGAACAAAATTAAATTTTTATCAAAAAATTTAAATCAAGAATTGCACTGAAATTAGGCAAAATAACTTCAAATCTAAGGCATCTCAAGGCTTAGAATTTTGTCGTTATTTTTCCTGTGTTTATTACAAGGGTATTAATATTTTCATAAAGTTTCAGAATATTTGAACAAAATTAAATTTTTAACAAAAAATTTAAATCAAAAATTGCACTGAAATCAAAATAACTGCAAATCTAAGGCATCTTAGGGCTTAGAATTTTATCGTTATTTTTCCTGTATTTATTACAACAGGAATTTAATTAATAAAAATTAAATTTTCCTTATTTTGAGGCCTCTTGATTTACGGCGCCCTAAGGCTCTTGGGCTAAGGCCTCTTGCCCCTGTTGGGAAATCCGCCACTGGTTGTTCGTGATATTTTAAGAGTATTATATCTAATAATGATATATCATCGTGATGATGATGATGATCTAATAAAATCAAGAAGATAAGTAAAATGGGTAAAATAGTACGGATAATTTTGGAATTTTGGAGATGTGTCTTTTATTTGATACAATACCGAATAAATTAATTGGTTGGATGAGATCTGATGTCATACATTTTTGGCTGGTTTATATACTGGAGACTTCTATTTATTCCGTTTGATTAGATTTATGAATGAATATTGATCACACCGATGGCGATGCTTCGATTAGTAAAGTAATGGATATTTGTGCAAATAAATAAACAAGTACCGAGTCAATTTACGTACATTATTGGGGTTTATTTATTAATTTTATTTGTTGTAATAATGTTTGATTGATTATTATTATTAATAATGAACATTGCAACCTGGAATAATTGGTGAAATTAAATGCGTTATTGGTTATCATTCGTAGATGGTGTTAAAATTGAATTTTTGCAGTTTCGTATTCGAAATGATAAAGATTCGATATGATATTATAAATTTGGTTTATTTAGTTTGAATAAATTGTTTTTGATTTTCGACGTTATCTCTACTAAAAAGTAGTGGATAATTTCAAAATTATTTTCGAAACTGTATTATTTATTTCTTTTAAACTAATAAATCTCTTAACACCTCTTTATTTTTTTTCATATAACACCTGGTTTTTCCTCACCTGGCTTCTACATAATGGACATCTACTGATGTATTAATTTTAATCTTTGTTGTAATGAGTCTTAATCATTTAATAACATAGCAATTATGTATACATTTAAAATTGATATTAAATTTAATATTATTTGCATTCATTCATTTACATAGTTCTTGTTTGAATAAAAATATAAAATATCAACCGAAAAACAAGGAAAAAATTTCGATTTACTCAAAATAATAAAAGCAGAATATTTATTGCGAATTATTAGGATTTTGACACAGACCTAATTTCTTTTCTGAACTTTTTTGGAACTATTCAGTCATTGATATGAAATTTGAAAAAGAAAACAAGTAATTTTCTATAAGACATTTTCTTGCTCTAAGCTAAAAAGTTAGTGTTAAAAAAGGTGGATAAATTATTTGAAGTAAATTATCGTATAGTACCGGTGGATATCTACATTAATAATATTATGACCGATGAAAATGTCAAAAAAATCTTAAAGTTTAAGTAAAATGAATAAATTAAGTTGCATTTAAAAAAAAATTATGCTGCTTGCACACGATCTATAACGAAGATAACACACAGTTTGTATAAAATTACTAAGCCGTGACCAATTATTATCTTACTTTAATAATACGTGTTACTTAATTTATTTATAAAGATTTGATGAGATAACAACATAAATAGATGGTACTCATCTGTGCATAAGAATAACCTGTCAAACATCATTGATGATCATCACAATAATATAATAATTAAAGCATAAGCAGTATTTATTTTTGAATAATAATACAATTTTAATTATTGCAAAGCTTCACCATCATAGTTAAGTTCCTTATTTCTCAATAATAAGGTAACCGCATATAAATAATAATAATAATAAATAGTATACCTACCTATACCTTCATATTCGATAACGAGGAGCAATATTTATAATATAATTTATTATGAAATTTCTACATCTGACAACTTAAGAATTATTTTCTACCATCCGACTTGTATGCACAGAAATGTCATTCAATTTTTAAAATTTTCAAAAATTAATATCAGGTTTTAGAATATAATTTATATTATTTGCGGATTAAATTTGCTAATCCAGTTGAAGTTCACGAGGTCGATTTAACTAACAATAAGTACGCAATTAATGCAAGAATGTTGGTAAAGTTAAATGATTATTTTAAACTTCATAATAATATTAATAATTATTAGTGAAAAATACAAGATTAATTCCAAAATATTGATGTAACGTTAATGATGTAGTAAACACTCCTAAACACTTAACATTTACAATTTTAACACATTTATCAACTTTCTGATCTGATACTATTTCGATGAACCATAGCAAAGCCATTTATTTATTCAAATTTTTTAAAAACATGTACAGAAAATTTTTAAAATTTTTATCAAGTAGTAAATACATAAATTAACACAAATAAATAAATTCATCTTTAACGAACTAGGTATTAGGTATTTGCTAGATTCCCATATCGGAAATCGGTAAAAAATCGGAAAAACTTCTCTGGAGTCCTGGACATGGGATTTCATAGGAAATTATGCCTAGATAGTAAATAATGAATTAAAAATATTAAGTGATCTTCGACTACCCTTTTCAGTTTTTCGACGCCATAAAAGCTTTGAAACTGCAAGAAAATATTTACATTATTTAACATTTTGTAGATTGCTTAATTATTCTCTTTTCTTTAATATACGCACATAATGCTCTAATAAATTGTCAATAATTTTCGTCATGCTATGATATCATAACTAATTAATAGTCATATTTTGAATTTTAATTGTCTAATGAATATTAAATAATCATCACAATATTTATTTTTATTGTTAAATATAAATTATAACAGATTATCGTAAGTAATTTTTGTTTAGCATAATATTAACTAAATATTTTATAGTTATTTCTTTAACTTGTCCTTTTTAAATTTACTGGTTTATTTTTAGATTGACAAATAAAACTTTCGCAATAAAATTTTGCACCGATAAGAGCGTAGAAAAGAAAAAAAATGAAATGCCTTTAAGGGGCGGGCAAAAATTAAAAGTAAAACTTTGTGATTTTTTTCTCAGAAAATGAATCTATTTAGATCAATTTGGGTTTTGACACATTATTGTACAAGTCTTGAAAAAACATTTAAAAAATTTTTCAAGTAAAAATATTACAAAATGGCGGTGTGACAGCTGAACTCCAAAAACACATCTTAAAATGAAAAATGAGATGGAAAATCTTCCAATGATGCAGTGACGGTTTTAGAACTTATGAGGCCACAGGCGCAATTCAATTTTGAGGCCCCCCTCTAAGTATTTTCACTAATCCTACACTCCATATACCAATCGATTTGAACCCCTGGTTCTCACCAGAACCAGCACCGCAGATGATTCCTTTTTTTAATACTTTTTTCTACTAAAAATTGCACTAAAATCAAAATAACTGCAAATCCAAGTCATCTTAGGGCTTAGAATTTTTTAGTTATTTTTCCTGTTTTTATTACAACAGACTTAATAGTTTCATAACATTTCAGAATATTTCAACAAAATTTAATTTTTATCAAAAAATTTAAAATCAAAAATCGCACTGGAATCAAAATAACTGCAAATCTAATGCAATTTAGGGCTTAGAATTTTTTCGTTATTTTTCCTGTGTTTATTACAACAGACTTAATATTTTCATAACATTTCAGAATATTTGAACAAAATTTAATTTTTATCAAAAAATTTAAAATCAAAAATCGCACTGGAATCAAAATAACTGCAAATCTAATGCATTTTAGGGCTTAGAATTTTTTCGTTATTTTTCCTGTGTTTATTACAACAGACTTAATATTTTCATAACATTTCAGAATATTTGAACAAAATTTAATTTTTATCAAAAAATTTAAAATCAAAAATCGCACTGGAATCAAAATAACTGCAAATCTAATGCAATTTAGGGCTTAGAATTTTTTCGTTATTTTTCCTGTGTTTATTAAAACAGACTTAATATTTTCATAACATTTCAGAATATTTCAACAAAATTTAATTTTTATCAAAAAATTTAATCAAAAATCGCAAAAAATCAAAAATCGCACTGGAATCAAAATAACTGCAAATCTAATGCATCTTAGGGCTTAGAATTTTTTCGTTATTTTTCCTGTGTTTATTACAACAGACTTAATATTTTCATAACATTTCAGAATATTTGAACAAAATTTAATTTTTATCAAAAAATTTAAAAATCAAAAATCGCACTGGAATCAAAATAACTGCAAAGCTAAGGCATTTTAGGGCTTAGAATTTTTTCGTTACTTTTCCTGTGTTTATTACAACAGGAATTTAATTAATATTAATTAAATTTTTCTTATTTTGAGATGTTTTAATTTTTTTTGAGTTATAAAGGTTCAAAGTCGAAAAAATTTTTTCGACCAAAACATCGTCACCTAAACGGTCGTACAAAATTTTTGAGACAAAAATTTAAAAATTTGGGTCGAGGCGGACTGGAGAAACATAATATTAAACTAAATATTTTCATTTCTTATGTTGTAGGTCTAACGACACTATTGGGAGATCTTCCACCGCATTTTAAGAGGTGGTTTTGGAGTTTAGCTGGGGCGCCGCCATTTTGTAATATTTCTTATTCAAGACTTGTGTCTAAAACCAAGTTAATCTAAATACACTAAGGTTATTTTTATCTACCCCCCTCCTAAATTTTCTTAGGCAGAAACACGGACTTACCTATTAATTAATTAATAGTAATATAATATTATTTTTGTTTATTGAAAACCTCACAAATTTTACATTGTGGAATAATAATATAGAATGGGGGATTTCGCTCCAACCATTCTATATTTTATTGTGTGTTGCATATAATATTTTTTTTAGAAATCTTAAATAAGCAAATTAAAATTATATGGTTAAAAACAAATTAAATAGTTTATAAGTTTCGGCATTTCTTTTTACGTGATAGCATTTAAAAATTTTCTAACAATGTGGCAAGTTTCTAAAATGACTGCTTTTTGCATCTCAGGGAATAATTTTGAAGAGATGTCTAAATGGGACAGATGGGTTGAAATTTGAAAGAGGAAAAAGAATTTTCTCTTCAGTAATTATCTCCCTCAATTTCATCAAAATCTTTGCCAGAAAAAGATCTCGCCATGCTCAGCCTCCGGTGTACTGGGAAAACTATGTGATTATCATTATAGGTTTAAGAAAATCACTTTTGTATATCACATTAATAAATTTTGTCATGTTTAACCGAAAGGTTTCCAAACAGCATCATTAATGTTTTGAATAAAGTGTGATGTATAATCAATTTATTATAAATATTGCAACAGTGAGTCAGTGTACACCTACAAAGCGTTTATTGATATTTTATTCAATAATTTAAATTTTTAAACATGAAAACGTAATTTATATTAAATTAATGTTTACTTTTGATTACACTCTTTGCAAATTTTAATAACATTTATAAAACCAATAAGGCGATATTTATTAAGTAGTATGTAGTTAGGTATGTAAATGATGAGTTACTCGTATCTAGGCGTGCATTTTGTTATAATATTATATCAACGAGAATAAATTGATAAATAAGTTTAATTTATAATTAAGGTGGAGATGGAAAAAAATATTTTGTTCTATATCCGGAATTGTCCTTTAAAAGGAACATTTTTATCTATCAAGTTAAACTTTAACTGTTAAAAAATAATAAATTAATTACATGTTTATGCAAGAATTAGGAATTAATTCACTTGCGATTTCAATAATAATAAGATCACCTTCTGAGGTTCCATTTGTATAATAAACGGATAAATTTTTCAGTTTCGTGCATATCTCTAAGACTAATACTAAAATTTATTGTTAAACATCAAATTAACATATTTTTCATTTACATAATCACGGAGAAAAAATTTAATGTTCCAAAACTTATAATTTTAAGTCAAGGTTTTTATGTAACAAACAATTATCTTCATTTTAGAACAGGAACAATTATTTCAGACGTAAGTATCGTTTTGAACCGTTTAGGGCAGAAACAATATTTATGTAAATTTGGAAAATTACAAACTACGGCATCATAGATTCTATTGTGACATTTGCAAAAGTTTAGAAAACTTTATGGCAAAGAATTAAACTAGGTGTAGTTTTTCAAGGTAACATTTAACGAAAAAAATAAAAAATAAAAAACATGTTTTACCAACTAAAAGTCCTTGATAAACCTCAAGCAAATATACCCATAACTTACCTACGTTAATGAAATTTTGTTTTTGAAATGTATATTTTTCAAAATTGGATGCGATGCGAAACATTTCAGTTTCACTGTCAACTTTTTGTTGGATTTTCCAAGTTTAGATTTAGGTCAGCATTACTGATCCGTTTCTTCTATTATCCCTTTTCGAAAAACTTTGTATTTGTAATTTGAAGTACCTAAGTATACGTATGAGGATCAAAGAAGAATGGGAAAGATGAGATCAAGATTTACCATCTTCAAATTGTAAAAATCACTCAGTAATTGGAAACTAGTAATAAATAAATAAAGGAATAAAAGTTAATTTTATATAGTTTAATGTAGACCATAAATTTGGTTGAATAGCTTAAAGTTAACATATTCAAAGGTTTTTAAAAGAAAAGTATTAGTGACACTTAAAGAATTATAAATTTTATCCAAGATTGGTGTAAAACAAACGTTTGCTATTTATTGTTATTACTTCTTATTGTATGGTTGAAATTTCTAGTTTATATCTTCGCACATCAAGTTTGTTAAAATCAAAAAGAAAAAAATATATCAGGTTTTTCAAACGAGAATATTTATTAATAATTTAACATAAAATCGTTGAAAAACTTTGACCCTTTTTGGTTCAAGGCAATTTGGATTTTTTTTTGCTTGGGAAATTTCTAAAAATTAAATAACGATAATATTGAAAAGTCAATTTTCACGTTATTGCTCGACGTCAAGTTAATTATATAAATATAAATAAATACGGAACACCAGTAAAAGGTGTTCGAGATTCAAGAATAATTTCTTGAGAAATTGTAATAATACGACAAACACTAATCAAGTTATATACAATTAATTTTGAAATATAAAGCATATAACTTTCCATAATATTTATTCGTTATAAAATTAAAATGTTGCAAAAGGAAATAGTTTTTAAAATGTGATTTAATTTAAGTTGATCTATGAAACGCTTACAACAGAAGTAAATCATTTATTATTTGCATAAATTGATCAAATTATATTATAATAAAAAGAGCACCAAACGTCCTTGTTAATTTAAATCAGATGAGGGCCCATCCTTATTTTCAAGTCTTCACTTGCCACATTTTTAAATAGTTAAAATTAGGCGTCGTTAATTGAGTAATTTGAAAATTTAATTGCAAACTTCAATACGACCACTACAAAAATGTGCATCCCCTGGCGTAACATTTCCAACTACTACAAGTTAGTGTAATTGAAAGATGTTGCAAATTTCCGCCTACTTTGAATAACATTTTAGATTGTATGTATTCTTATGCCACGGAAAACCGTGACCTCTGAAAGATTTTCTTGCATAGTTTTGGATCGGGTGTGGTTAAGATGAACCAGAGCATCGGTGGGGGTTCTCTATATAAAATAATTTAAATTCGTTCTCATGTTAGATTGTGAATCTTGTGGATATTTGTACCCTCACAAAATGAAATCGGTAAGCTACAATTTTTCATAATTTTTAAAATTTAAAACATTAATTTATTTATAATTTTCATAAAATGCAATAATAATTATTATAAACAATTTAAACATGGTAATAATTAATTTTTCTAGCAAGAATTTGAAAGAAAATATTTTTGAATGTTATTCAATCATACTGAAAAATTTAATTTAAATTAGGGCTTAAATTTTAAATAAATTGTATTATAATATAAGTTTTATTTACTTTTTTTTATTTTGAAAAATCTTGACAACTTGAAAAATAAATTTTTTCATCATCTTCAATTACGAATAATTAATAGTCAAAATTTTAATTAAATATAATGTCATTAAATAATAATTAAACATTATTGAGTTACTTAAGTACACGGCCATAAATAAAGGTGAATTTGAGGAATTTCTTCTCGAAAACTTGTAATTTTATTTGTCCTAAATTATTTTACTCAAAATACATGCATTGAAAAGTACAGAATAATTTGTTTTTGTGAAGACGGAACACGGTTAATTGGAATCAACGTCTACTAAACCTTCTAGTTGCGGTGCCAACTACTCTGTCTCAAAAATGATTAGACCAAGAAGATTCTTGAGGCGTATTGCCTCAAAAAGTAAATGGTAAATCGGTATATTATATGGAGCTATTTTCGCGATACAGTCGGAATCGGAATCATCAGGGTAATTGAACACAGTTGACGATAACACGTAAATTTTTATACAAATGTTAGTTTTTTGTATCTCCAATTAAATACTTAATTAAATAAAATCGCACTTTAAGATAAACAAAGTTAATTGTTTTCGAGAAGAACATTCGTAACATTTACCTTTTTGCAGGCCATAATACTCCGGCGCACCCTCTTAATTTAATATTATAAAATCGATTGTAAAATTTTGGTTTTCAGATAGATTTGCAACCTTATCAGAAAAATTCTGGTAAAATAATATTTATATACTTAGTATTTCAAAATTAATTTTTAAAGATGTTCGAAGATTAATTTATTTTAAATTTTTAACCTTTTCCCTAATTTGCTGATTTATGTTTTTAAATTGCAATCTTTGTATTTGTATATAAAATTGAAATTCAAAATTATTTATTAGAAGTTTGTATAAAATATTTAAGATTTGAGTTTAATATAATATTTACTTTGAAAGCTGCAGAATTCACTTTATCATCAATATAATTTTTAACTCCTTCTATGTGTAAAATTTAATTTCGACTATTAATTTTAATTATTATAAATATTAAAATTATTTATTTAAAATTTTATCTATCTCGCCATAATTTATTTATTATAAAGCGTTTCGACAACATACGATCGTTTATAATTAATATAAAAATAAAGATAAAATTCTTACGTATTTAATTATAAAATTAAAATGACATTTCTGAATATGTAATAAAATAAATAAACAATTAATTAAACATAATATTATTCACATTAATGATATTAGGTACATATTCTTATTTTACTTCAAAATTACATATTTAAAAATGCAATACATTCTAATTTTATAATTTAATTTGTAAAAATATTACAATAATTATTTTAACATATTATTATAAATATTATATTATTGTATGTATGTATGTATGGCTTTAAAGGCAAAAAAAAAAAATTAAATCATCTAAAGAGCTGTTATTTTTTAAATCAATAACTGCAAAAAAATTTTGTTCTATGTATATAAAATGCGTAAATACAAATACAAATAGTGTGAAATTTTGGATAATTTCTGTTCTTTTAAGGTAGAAACAATTTTGTTTATATCGATTTTGTTAATAACTTAAGGCTGACACAACTGTGGGTCAATTTAATAATATTTAAATAATAATTTAGTATTATACAAACCAATTGAAATGCTAGTACCTACCTACCTATTTGGTATTTGCAGATGCCAATCGTACTTTATTATTTATCACGTAAACCGTAAAATAATGGAACCTTTATCCTGTCTTTTAATGTTTTATAGAAATATGACAAGTTAACAGAAAGTGCTTATTTATTATGACATTATAAATTTATATAAATAAGGGAAATGTCATTTATCTATTTTAATTTTGAATACTTACTCATAAAAATTAATTTTTTATTTGCCGGTGACATTATAAAATTTTGTGTAATTATCAAAACGCTTATTAAATTAAGTACCTATATACTTAACAATGCCAAATTTTAGTTTTACCAGTATAATTGGTTACTTAACTTAATTGCATTTTTGAAACTTGTAGGTATAATTAGATCTTGTTAGTCACTTATTACAATTTATGTAAAAAATGTGATTTCGTAATAAAAGTTTAACGATTTTACAAATACAGAAATAGTAGGTGGTGGATTAGAAAAATAAATAGGTAAAGGTCATCAAATTAAACAGTAAATTAATGACATGCCTTCAGAATACAATGGATAAATTATGAGCGGATCCTAACCAAATTTAGAAAACTTAATAAACTTTAATAATTTTTTAATTGGTTCACTCTCAATCCCAGTGTTTATCTCATAAAGAGAAAGGTTTATATGATATCTTTCTTACTTTTACTATTATATTATTATATTATGTAGGTACCCAATCATATTTTTTTAAGTCTCTATTGCATTTTTATTGTACGATTGTCGGAAACGCGTCGGGTTTCTGTATTGCGGGCGTTGAAGTCTCCAAAGTGCTCGCTAGTTTTGTTAACAATTACTTTTGTTTTAGATAATAATATGTTGTTTGTTGGCTGTCGCAAGTGCGGGACCACAATATTATAACAATCCATATCAGCAAAAGCCATCGTATCAACCACAACAGCAGTATTATCAACCTCCCCAAGTTTATAATAACAGGCCAGTGGTTGCTATTGTTTCTGAAAATAATGAATTAAATGCTGATGGATCTTTCAGATATGGGTAAGTACAAAAGTTTTCCATTTTTATCCCAAATTTCTTACAGTCAACAACTATTAATTTCAAGTATATTTAGTTTCTTGTTAGTCTCTCAAGACTCCGTCGACCTTTGAATGTATTATATAAATAATATCAAGTCAAAATATACTAATAGAGATTATAAGCATTTCACATTCAAAAACTAAATTAAAGCGATCAGTTTTTCATTATACCGATAATTTTCCATATTCATGACGCTTTGGAAATAAAGTACATAATGCATACGTAGGTACATAATAGTTGGGTGCAATTATTTCTGCAACCGTCGTTGCACAAACTAAATATCAATAAACATTGAAAAATTATAAACAGAAACTAATTGTTTAACAATACTTCTCACACCTAGCATCATGTCAAAATAAGAATAAATCAGTATAATTACAATGTAACATTACATGATATGCATGCAACAGAAAATAATTTTGAAATAATAGTAGTATACAATCGTTGCGAAACTTAAATGTGACCAATTAGCAATTTAACTTACTTTTATGCACTTTTTGAATGTTCAGATATGTCTCTGCCGATGGTCAACAAGTTCAAGCAGAGGGTTACCTTAAAAGTCCAGATGCAGAAACTATCAGTGGATCGTATTCCTACACCGCTCCAAATGGGGAAAAAATTATAACCAAATATATTGCCGACGAAAATGGTTTTCGCGCAGAAGGTCCACATATTCCAACACCTCCACCAATTCCAGAAGCGATTCTCCGATCTCTCGCATATAATGCAGCCCACGAAAATTACGATACTAAATACGACAACCAAGGACAATATGAACCGCAACCAACTTACAGGCCGTTACAACAATACCGACCCTTCAAATCCTACAAATAATTTAATTAATTAATACGTTTGCATTAGAAAGGCCAGTAAGTTTTGAGAAACGTGTCTCTCTAATGAGAGGTCTTAAATTGTTTAATTGATTAATGGTATCTCATTAAATATGTAAGAGCAGTTTTGTATTTTTAATAACAAAAAAAAATAAATCATGAGCAACTTAAGTTTAATTTTATTAAATATCCGCAAAAGTTAAATGGTTGGTACGGTAAAAAATTTTAATAGATTAAATCGTTTGGTTATTATATTATATCACTACTACTATTATTGCATAATTTATTATTATAATGACAATAATTTATTATAATAAAACACTAAAATACCTACCCGATGTTTCGGGTCTTTATTAACCCCTTATCAACGACAACAAGAAATAAAAATAGACATTTGAAAAAAGTAACAACATTTAAAATATTGACAATCTCGAATAACCTATTGAGATAAATGTCTGATGTGAATTTGTTTAACTAATTGAATGACTTGCTAAAACTCACAGGTATTTCTTAATAGGATGTAAGGTAGGTTCAAATTCTTCAATAATTCAAATTTTTATTACTTATCTAAATTAATATTTTCTTTTATGGCCTTGATAATGGGCCAATAAACACCTGAAACGTCGGATGATTTTATTCTTAACGTCTATGTTGGCCACTTTTCTAAATTAAATAATTACATATGATGCATAATAATAATATATTATTTTGAATTTGATTTGAGGAATTGTTTGACGAGCATTTCCTTTTGACTCACGGATGATCATTTTATCTCCTCTTTGGGCAGGCAGTTTTTCGAGGTTGTCCTGTTCTTGGACGTGAGTCCGCTGTTCCATGTTCCGTTTATTGCTTATTGTTTGATATGACTGTATAAGAATTATTCAAATAAATAAATAAATTATTCAGTGAGATTCGATTTTTTCTGAATAGGTTAGAAAAATTCTTGGTAGAATAATTATTTGAAATATCAAAACTAACTTGAACTACATTGTTGTTTCCTGTTTTAGGCAATAACAAGTAGCAAAAGAACAAACAAAATTTGGGTTGCAGTTTACAATTTCTGAATACAATGTAATTATAATTTTACTGTTTATTTTTAATAGTTTAAGCAGTGAATGTAAAAAATATATGAATATATTTTAGATGTCCTGTGACGCAAGAGTAAGACCACATTGCATGCATGGTAGATTAACTCGAACCATTGGAAGGCAACTGGTTACTTCATTCATACTAGGTTTATCTGGCGCATTTACATTTTGGATATGTGTTATGCTTCACCTTATAAAGAAAAACACATTGCATTTCACAAGTAAACTCTGATATCGATAAATCTTTTGAACAAATTCGAAAAACTGCGTTCGAATCAGGGTCGTCGCGCCCTATTGTTCACAGTGTGCCAAACACACGGGCGAACAAAATCCCAAAAATAGGGGTTAAGAAAAAGACATTTACTTTACGGCAGGGAATAAGTAGTAGAAATTTAGGAAATTGTATTAAAAAACCGAAAACAATCGGCTACAAGGGCGGTCAAATTAAACTTTGCACACGGGCGGAAGTACCCCTAGCGGCGGTCCTGGTTCGAATCCTGTTAAGAAAAGCTAATAAAATATTAATATTTTCCTTATATTCTAACGTAAACTAACATTGATTAAATATGTTTTATTATTAATAAACATTGATTAATAAAAAAAACATTGGTTCAATAAAAACACTTTGAAATGAAAGCGAATGTAAGCTATGCTTAGGGGCCCGGGAACATAAGGGGCCCTACCTTACCTGCCCATATACCGTTATTAAAATAAATAGACAATACCCAATTTAGCAATACTTTAATTATTATAGAACGTACAAAAATAAAAGATTTTGTATAAAAACCGCCCCGAAACCAAATTATCGGAAATTAAAGACAACTTTTGATTTAGAATTTTTTCATTATTTTTCCTAGCTTTACTAGGTTGTAATCAATAGTTTTATGCAGTTGCAGAATATTTGAACAAACTTTATTTTTTATCCAAAAATCAAAAATCGCTCCGAAAACAAATCATCGGAAATTAAAGACAACTTTTGGTTTAGAATTTTTTCATTATTTTTCCTGGCTTTACTGGGTTGTAATCAATAGTTTTATGCAGTTGCAGAATATTTGAACAAACTTTATTTTTTATACAAAAATCAAAAATCGCTCCGAAAACAAATCATCGGAAATTAAAGACAACTTTTGTTTTAGAATTTTTTCATTATTTTTCATGGCTTTACTAGGTTGTAATCAATGGTTTTATGCAGTTGCAGAATATTTGAACAAACTTTATTTTTTATCCAAAAATCAAAAATCGCCCCGAAAACAAATCATCGGAAATTAAAGACAACTTTTGGTTTAGAATTTTTTCATTATTTTTCCTGGCTTTACTAGGTTGTAATCAATAGTTTTATGCAGTTGCAGAATATTTGAACAAACTTTATTTTTTATCCAAAAATCAAAAATCGCTCCGAAAACAAATCATCGGAAATTAAAGACAACTTTTGGTTTAGAATTTTTTCATTATTTTTCCTGGCTTTACTAGGTTGTAATCAATAGTTTTATGCAGTTGCAGAATATTTGAACAAACTTTATTTTTTATCCAAAAATCAAAAATCGCTCCGAAAACAAATCATCGGAAATTAAAGACAACTTTTGGTTTAGAATTTTTTCATTATTTTTCCTGGCTTTACTAGGTTGTAATCAATGGTTTAATGCAGTTGCAGAATATTTGAACAAACTTTATTTTTTATCCAAAAATCAAAAATCGCTCCGAAAACAAATCATCGGAAATTAAAGACAACTTTTGTTTTAGAATTTTTTCATTATTTTTCCTGGCTTTACTAGGTTGTAATCAATGGTTTAATGCAGTTGCAGAATATTTGAACAAACTTTATTTTTTATCCAAAAATCAAAAATCGCTCCGAAAACAAATCATCGGAAATTAAAGACAACTTTTGTTTTAGAATTTTTTCATTATTTTTCCTGGCTTTACTAGGTTGTAATCAATGGTTTTATGCAGTTGCAGAATATTTGAACAAACTTTATTTTTTATCCAAAAATCAAAAATCGCTCCGAAAACAAATCATCGGAAATTAAAGACAACTTTTGGTTTAGAATTTTTTCATTATTTTTCCTGGCTTTACTGGGTTGTATTCAATAGTTTTATGCAGTTGCAGAATATTTGAACAAACTTTATTTTTTATACAAAAATCAAAAATCGCTCCGAAAACAAATCATCGGAAATTAAAGACAACTTTTGTTTTAGAATTTTTTCATTATTTTTCATGGCTTTACTAGGTTGTAATCAATGGTTTTATGCAGTTGCAGAATATTTGAACAAACTTTATTTTTTATCCAAAAATCAAAAATCGCCCCGAAAACAAATCATCGGAAATTAAAGACAACTTTTGGTTTAGAATTTTTTCATTATTTTTCCTTGGCTTTACTAGGTTGTAATCAATAGTTTTATGCAGTTGCAGAATATTTGAACAAACTTTATTTTTTATCCAAAAATCAAAAATCGCTCCGAAAACAAATCATCGGAAATTAAAGACAACTTTTGGTTTAGAATTTTTTCATTATTTTTCCTGGCTTTACTGGGTTGTAATCAATAGTTTTATGCAGTTGCAGAATATTTGAACAAACTTTATTTTTTATACAAAAATCAAAAATCGCTCCGAAAACAAATCATCGGAAATTAAAGACAACTTTTGTTTTAGAATTTTTTCATTATTTTTCATGGCTTTACTAGGTTGTAATCAATGGTTTTATGCAGTTGCAGAATATTTGAACAAACTTTATTTTTTATCCAAAAATCAAAAATCGCCCCGAAAACAAATCATCGGAAATTAAAGACAACTTTTGGTTTAGAATTTTTTCATTATTTTTCCTGGCTTTACTGGGTTGTATTCAATAGTTTTATGCAGTTGCAGAATATTTGAACAAACTTTATTTTTTATACAAAAATCAAAAATCGCTCCGAAAACAAATCATCGGAAATTAAAGACAACTTTTGTTTTAGAATTTTTTCATTATTTTTCATGGCTTTACTAGGTTGTAATCAATGGTTTTATGCAGTTGCAGAATATTTGAACAAACTTTATTTTTTATCCAAAAATCAAAAATCGCCCCGAAAACAAATCATCGGAAATTAAAGACAACTTTTGGTTTAGAATTTTTTCATTATTTTTCCTGGCTTTACTAGGTTGTAATCAATAGTTTTATGCAGTTGCAGAATATTTGAACAAACTTTATTTTTTATCCAAAAATCAAAAATCGCTCCGAAAACAAATCATCGGAAATTAAAGACAACTTTTGGTTTAGAATTTTTTCATTATTTTTCCTGGCTTTACTGGGTTGTAATCAATAGTTTTATGCAGTTGCAGAATATTTGAACAAACTTTATTTTTTATACAAAAATCAAAAATCGCTCCGAAAACAAATCATCGGAAATTAAAGACAACTTTTGTTTTAGAATTTTTTCATTATTTTTCATGGCTTTACTAGGTTGTAATCAATGGTTTTATGCAGTTGCAGAATATTTGAACAAACTTTATTTTTTATCCAAAAATCAAAAATCGCTCCGAAAACAAATCATCGGAAATTAAAGACAACTTTTGGTTTAGAATTTTTTCATTATTTTTCCTGGCTTTACTGGGTTGTAATCAATAGTTTTATGCAGTTGCAGAATATTTGAACAAACTTTATTTTTTATACAAAAATCAAAAATCGCTCCGAAAACAAATCATCGGAAATTAAAGACAACTTTTGTTTTAGAATTTTTTCATTATTTTTCATGGCTTTACTAGGTTGCAATCAATGGTTTTATGCAGTTGCAGAATATTTGAACAAACTTTATTTTTTATCCAAAAATCAAAAATCGCTCCGAAAACAAATCATCGGAAATTAAAGACAACTTTTGGTTTAGAATTTTTACATTTTTCCTGACTTTACTCGGTTAGAAGTAGAAAACTTACGAACTTTTTTTTTAGAGGCCCGTTATGTATATTTGCTTTAAGCCCTAGCTACGCTTGCACCGTCTCTAACTTTTTACCAATGTTATTAGGTAAATCTATCCCATTCTTTCAGTTTTAAAATTTTAAAATTTCAATGTATCATGTGTTGCCTATTTCATATGTTTTAAAATCTATGTAATGAATCGTTTCTCAACCTTACTTGTGTTTCGACCCCCTAAAGAGAAAAAGAAAGCACGCAATCCCCTCAGGAACAGGAATGACCTTCTTCTTACTCTTTAACCCTTAAAAAGACAATAAAATGGACGTAATCATCTCTGATCGCGACTCCCAAGTTGAAATACGATGGAATAATAATATATTAATAAGTAACTCACAACAGAGCACTGTACCATTTGATCATAATTCAAAAAAAGGCCGCCTTTTTCTTTATTCCTGGTTTAGAATTTTTGAAAAGATTCCTTTTTATCTTTTTGAAAACATTTTATAAAACGAGGTGATTTGGTAATCTATAGAAAAGTTTAAATTTTGCTTTATAATTTTCTTACATCCTAAGTACACAGTAGTGTCGAATCTATGACCCACGGGTCAAACACTGACCCACAAAGTAAAAACATTTTTGCTGAATAAATACATGTGATGTAGAGTAAAATTGTTCGTTAGTGGTTGGGAGTGTCTAATGTGCAGAAACGAATATTTGCTATTTTATAAATTATACACATTTTTACTTTATATATTTTCTTAAAAAATTATTTTCTAAACTACCATTATCATCTCTAATTTTCTTCTTCAAACTTCTTGACGACGATGTTCGTCGGTACACCAGATGAATTTTATGATCTAAAAAAATACAAAGACATTACCATGATGACATTACAAACATTTATAACATTATCTAACAAACCAATGCCTTCAGAGTCAGTGATGACTGATGAGTTTATTGAAATAAACAGTAGGCAGCGTCGATTTATAAATGCGATGATGTTGGCCAGTGCATGTTTGCATGTTATGAAAGACTTCAATCAGTATGAGAAATTCTACCAGATGGTTTTCAAAGCAATCTAGAAGCTTTTGCACAGAGCCATGGATAATAAAACCTAAATTAAATCTTCATAAACAATGAGATGATCGATTTTTAAATGGGAAAATGTAAAAAACTTTATATTAGTCCTGCTTTATATTCGCGCCTGCCGTCACTTTCTTTGGCAAATGGGATTCACCTGTAACCAAAATTTTCATAATTACACGTAACACACGTCGATATAAATTAGTTTTTATTGTGTAAATTGTATACCTAATTATCACTTTAAAATTCGAAAATACTTGGATACAACTTTTCAATGTATTCCTAGAAAATAAAATTGTAAATTAACATTTTTATTTTTATCAAATCATCATTGACGCATTACGATATTATGACAAAAGTTGACGTTTAAAACTTCTAATAAAATATTGTATCTACTACATAACTATTGCAAAAGGTAAAATAATTTTCAGATATAATTTAAGGGCTTATTTAATTCGTAATGCCTAAAGAAGAAAAAAGGGTTCTACCGAGACCAAAACTGCATGGTTTTATGACTAGACAAATTGTATTTAATTTCGTTGGTGCCTTTATTTGTGGAGGTATTGGCGTAACATGTTTTTATTTATTTTATGTCGTGCCATTTAAAAAGAGAGTCGAGGAATATTACCGGTATTTACTATCTATAACGTATCTCTTATATTTATAACATTTTAACAGACAAAAATCTGAATTGTAGAGTAACGGATATCGACGCCTTATTTGAAACGCAGCGTAAAAACAGAATATTCGACAGTTGCTAAATTTCAATATTTGAAAAACTGAATGAAAAATTTACCCAGCTTAAATTTATTTAGATAAATAAATTATTACCCATAATGTACGTAGCCAGAGCAAATAAATAAATTATACAGTGAGATTCGATTTTTTCTGAATAGCTTAAAAAAATTCTTGGTAGAACCATTATTTGAAATATTAAAACTAACGAACTATGTACATTGTTGTTTCCTGTTTTGAAAACTTTATAATAAATTAATAATTTTTTTTAATCTAGAAGCTTTTAATTGCCTAGGCAATAAGAAGCAACAAAAAACAATTTTGGTTGTAGTTTACAGTTTCCGAATACAATGTAATTATAATTTTATTTTACTTTTTATTTTTGATAGTTTAAGCAGTGAATGTAAAAAATATATGAATATATTTTAGATGTCCTGTGACGCAAGAGCTTTACCACGTCCAATCATGAATGGTAGATTAAATCGAGCCATTGGAAGTCAACTGGGTACTGCATTCATATTAGGTTTCTCTGGCGCATTTGTATTTTGGTCATGTTATGTCGCACCTTATAAAGAAAAACACATTGCATTTCACAAGTAAACTCTTATTAATATATTTTACGATAATTCGGTTACTAATTATTAATTGTATATATTTCAGAGTTTACGATATCGATAAATCTTTTGAACAAATTCGAAAAACAGGAGCGTTCAATTCCTGTTAAGAAAAGCTAATAAAATATGAATATTTTCCTTATTCTAATGTAAAATAACATTGATTAATAAAAATACATTGGTTCAATAAAAATACTTACAAACTTATTTTCCTAGGAACGCATTGCATCACAATTTTGAGCAAAAATGTTCATGTTAAACAGCACAACCTTTCACTAAAAAATAAATAATGCATCCATCAGCAAATGGTATTAGGTAGTGACTCGATACTCGACGTTTGCATAATAATAATTGTAAATTTTCATTTCATTTAAAATATAACGAGAAATCGACAAAGGAGTCGTTAAAATAAGAACAATTAAAGGTTGAAAGTGAGTTCAGATACTAGGTTTTAAGGAATGTTCCCATGAACCTGTTGACATAGCAACTATTATTATCTACCAATATGCATCTTCTCCATCTCTTACATAACTTGAGCACGACCTAGACGTCTTACCATAATTTACCACCAATAACAACTATTGTAGGTAATAGGATCAAATTTTATTTGATTTTTACATTCAAAAGTGTTATATAAGTTGCTAATACTTAGCTAAATTTATTGCATCTGATATTGATGATTAATATTATTATTAAGTAGGGATACTTTTCTAACAAAAGGATCTTGACATAATTATTATGCATCTACTGCTGTATTTTTTTTCATCAATTACCATAAATTTAATAGCCGGTAACCGTAAAATTGTCAAAAAAAAGTTTTTGGATTCCAAACATATTGTTAATAATCTTCAAAACATTAGTCACCGACAAAAAAATGTGCATTGCCACTCCATTTGCTGTAATTTCCATCCAACCATCTCTCGATTAGTCTTTCTACAATAACCATAAAAGAAATTCAAAGTCGAAATATACCACTTTCAATAAATTATTGGTCTCTGTTATATCAAATGTAAAAGATTTCAAATTAGAGATTTTTTATGAAAAGAACCTCCAAAAAATCTATAAGTTTAATAATTGACGAATCATTTAAGTATTATATAACTTGTCAGTTTATACTAAACTACGATATTTTATAGTATGTAGATATACCTAAAAGTTAATTGTTGCTTATAGCTGCTTAATTATTTCACCATGCATAAGCTTTAGGCCTATAGGCATCTAACATGAAATTCAAAATAGTAGTTTTATGACTTTTTATTTTAATGCAAAGAGAACATTTCAAATTATTTATTTACATTTAATACTTTTTATGCACATGATGTTTGAATTATTACAACCAATTATCTTCTTTTAAAATATTTTTATGGTACAACAGTATCCACCTGATGCACTGGGTTAAATTGAGTCATGATTTAATCAAGCATTAACCTAATTAAGATTGGCACGTTCACGAATACGACATTCACTTCTATTGCTTGTTGCTAGTGAATCGGTATCATCTTAAAAATAATTTCGAAATTTTTATTAGCAACAAAGCTCTTCAACTCGCTCAATTAATTACGATCGACTATTGAAGATAGTAATTAGAAGAAAATTATAATAATTGCAAAATTTGAACCGAATTTTATTACAAGGATTAATAAAAATTTTAATTTTTAGGGTTTTGCATGCCCTCTTTTCCTCTTTTCAAGATGTACATAAGAAATTAGTTATATTATTTGAGAATAATAAAACAAAATGCTACTAATTATATCGTAATTCAACATATTATATTAATAGTTGCTGTAGTATTATAATGTTGGTTGTTTTCCTGTTGTATAGTTAATAATGTGAGTAAGAGGCCGTATACTATAATATGAATCATGTAAACTTAAGTAATAATTATTATTATTAGTTTGGTTTAATTAGATTTTATTTTTACTGTTAAGGTAACATCCACATTAACTTTTAAAACCAATAAATTTAACTTTTTTTATGAGTATTTAACCTTATATGTGTTCTACATTCTTTACTATAGCCATCGCAACTGATGTTGGCAATATTTCAGCGTTTAATTATTTATTTCAATAATTAAATGTTTTAATTAATAATTACAGACAATTAAATGTTGCGCTTCTGTTTACAAACGACTCGGTTACAATAATAAAGTAATCAAAGATGACACGATGTAAGGACGACTTGATCGCATTAAAAATGAGGAAGTTTCCATCAGTCCTATTATAAAATCTGCATTTCGACATATTTTCTTAGACCTTATTATTCCTCTTTAGTTATCTTGGATTTAATGTATGTATTTTATGAAGATAGTATTGGAAACAAAATTGAGCATATTCTAACAGATTATGCGAAACTGAACTGATGAAATTGTTATGGAAGCAGATAAATAATTATTTTTTATCCTCACGTGTGAATAACAAAAATTTATTAGACACAAAATTGGTATCAAGAAGGACGGATCCACGAAAACATGGAGACTTATCCAAAAATTTTGAGGCAAACCACTCAAAAATGGACTACTGTTTAGTTAAAACTAAATTGAAAAAACTTATGAGTTAAACTTTTCTGCAAATACAAAATATTCATTTTTACATATAAAATTTTGCAAGAAAAAGCTTGCTTGGACCCGTTGGACCCATCGCGTCGCGTCCCTGCACATATCCTGTTCTCATGTCCCTGTTCTGTATCCAAAAAGGTTTAGCAATGGAAAATAAAATTTAATTAAATGAAATCATAAATTCGACTAACATCTTAAATTGAAATTAGAAATTAACTAAAAATTTGGGGATATACTTTGTGCTTTTTTGGTTTTTTTCAAAAACCTGTATCTTTTAAACGAAACATTTTAAAAAAAATCTGACGCCCCATTCCGAATAGGAAATTTAACGGACTATAACGTTTGTCTAGTAAAATTTTTGAGAAACCAATCTATTTCACATAAAATTTGAAAATAATAAACAAGGTAGCTACAAAGCAAAAAATTAAATTCACCAAATATTATTTTATTAATTAATTTTAAACGATTACATTATTAAAGTAAATGTTCAAAATGACCACCCTCACATTTTCAATACACAGCCGTGATCGTTTTAAAAGATGTTGTATAGTATTATTTATAACATTAAAGAAGGAAGGAAGGACGAAAGGAAGGAATTAAAGGAAGCATCCGGAAACTCATTAATTTCTTCGATGGAGATTATTAAATTCTTATAAAAGTCCCAATTTCCTTCCAAAATATACGGAAGAAGTTCCAGTAGTTGTTTTTTCTTTTTTATTGTTATTGCATATTTTGTAGAGTAGACTGTGTTTATGACCTCGTTTTTCCAAGCTGAGAATTTTATAATCCTCATCTTCATCTAGAGAGGTTTTGTATAATAAACATCTACTATTTTCTGATATAAAACAAGTTATAATTGAGAAAAGATCTAATAATAATAATATTTACTTCTTACAAACCGTTAGCATAAAAACAATGAAAATCAGGACCGTCGTTAGAAATCGACGTATATTGAAAAAATTAGCAAGAAAAATTATAAAATCAAAGACCACCTTAACGGATTAATATTATTAATTAACGGATTATAGGAGATCGAAGTATTTTTGAGAAACTGGTGAGTAAAATTGAATTTTCATTAAACCAACGGGTCTGACGATACCAGTGGCACGCGTAAAAAACGTGCCTGAGGTTGAAACAATTGTAATCCGTTAAGGTGGTCTTTGATTTTATAATTTTTCTTGGTAAGTTTTTCAATATACGTCGATTTCTAACGACGGTCCTGATTTTCATTGTTTTTATGCTAACGGTTTGTAAGAAGTAAATATTTAAAATCTACTTGATAGATTTTTTTTAGATCTTTTCTCAACTATAACTTGTTTTATATTAATATAAGATCAACTATTTCGTTTCTTAATATTTTGTTTTTTTTTTTAAATTCAAATTTTGAAACATTATTTATATTTTCTGATACCTTATCCATTTCACTTCTCTCCCGTTAAACTGTTTGCCCATGGTATCTTGCTTTCAATTTACCAATGATGTGACATATAAGCAATGATATAAGTTAACAAAATGGAAAAATTCAAATCTCTGCATTTCGTGAACCATAAAAGATTTTCTTTTGCCTACTAGGGGTATAAATTGAGCCTAATCGTGAAGGTGCTCAATTTTCAAGTTATATTTTCTCTTCTTTACAATGAGACTATAGTCCGTCACGTTCCATGTGTGTACGTCAAGGAACTAAAAATTTATTATTTTTGCACTGGCAAACAATTTCCAGGCATTTTCCAGGTAAATGTGCTACTAGGGTAACATTCAAATTTTCACAATTTGGTAATGCCACAAGACAAACTGCTGCGATGTAGCTGAAATGTAACCCTTATCAGCTTTTTAATGATTTTTGTAGAATTTGAGCTTAAAGCTATTATGCTAACACTGTTCCTCTTCCCATTTTCGAAAAAAATGACTTACAGAAATATGATCTTAAAATTATTTATTATCCAAAAATCAAAAATTGCTCCGAAAACAAATCATCGTAAATTAAAGACAACTTTTGGTTAAGAATTTTTTCATTATTTTTCCTGGCTTTACTAGGTTGTAATCAATAGTTTTATGCAGTTGCAGAATATTTGAACAAACTTTATTTTTTATCCAAAAATCAAAAATTGCTCCGAAAACAAATCATCGTAAATTAAAGACAACTTTTGGTTTAGAATTTTTTCATTATTTTTCCTGGCTTTACTAGGTTGTAATCAATAGTTTTATGCAGTTGCAGAATATTTGAACACACTTTATTTTTTATCCAAAAATCAAAAATCACTCCGATTACAAATCATCGGAAATTAAAGACAACTTTTGGTTTAGAATTTTTTCATTATTTTTTCTGGCTTTACTAGGTTGTAATCAATAGTTTTATGCAGTTGCAGAATATTTGAACACACTTTATTTTTTATCCAAAAATCAAAAATCACTCCGAATACAAATCATCGGAAATTAAAGACAACTTTTGGTTTAGAATTTTTTCATTATTTTTTCTGGCTTTACTAGGTTGTAATCAATAGTTTTATGCAGTTGCAGAATATTTGAACAAACTTTATTTTTTATCCAACAATCAAAAATTGCTCCGAAAACAAATCATCGTAAATTAAAGACAACTTTTGGTTTAGAATTTTTTCATTATTTTTCCTGGATTTACTAGGTTGTAATCAATAGTTTTATGCAGTTGCAGAATATTTGAACACACTTTATTTTTTATCCAAAAATCAAAAATCACTCCGATTACAAATCATCGGAAATTAAAGACAACTTTTGGTTTAGAATTTTTTCATTATTTTTTCTGGCTTTACTAGGTTGTAATCAATAGTTTTATGCAGTTGCAGAATATTTGAACACACTTTATTTTTTATCCAAAAATCAAAAATCACTCCGAATACAAATCATCGGAAATTAAAGACAACTTTTGGTTTAGAATTTTTTCATTATTTTTTCTGGCTTTACTAGGTTGTAATCAATAGTTTTATGCAGTTGCAGAATATTTGAACAAACTTTATTTTTTATCCAAAAATCAAAAATTGCTCCGAAAACAAATCATCGTAAATTAAAGACAACTTTTGGTTTAGAATTTTTTCATTATTTTTCCTGGCTTTACTAGGTTGTAATCAATAGTTTTATGCAGTTGCAGAATATTTGAACACACTTTATTTTTTATCCAAAAATCAAAAATCACTCCGATTACAAATCATCGGAAATTAAAGACAACTTTTGGTTTAGAATTTTTTCATTATTTTTTCTGGCTTTACTAGGTTGTAATCAATAGTTTTATGCAGTTGCAGAATATTTGAACAAACTTTATTTTTTATCCAAAAATCAAAAATTGCTCCGAAAACAAATCATCGTAAATTAAAGACAACTTTTGGTTTAGAATTTTTTCATTATTTTTCCTGGCTTTACTAGGTTGTAATCAATAGTTTTATGCAGTTGCAGAATATTTGAACACACTTTATTTTTTATCCAAAAATCAAAAATCACTCCGATTACAAATCATCGGAAATTAAAGACAACTTTTGGTTTAGAATTTTTTCATTATTTTTTCTGGCTTTACTAGGTTGTAATCAATAGTTTTATGCAGTTGCAGAATATTTGAACACACTTTATTTTTTATCCAAAAATCAAAAATCACTCCGAATACAAATCATCGGAAATTAAAGACAACTTTTGGTTTAGAATTTTTTCATTATTTTTTCTGGCTTTACTAGGTTGTAATCAATAGTTTTATGCAGTTGCAGAATATTTGAACACACTTTATTTTTTATCCAAAAATCAAAAATCACTCCGATTACAAATCATCGGAAATTAAAGACAACTTTTGGTTTAGAATTTTTTCATTATTTTTTCTGGCTTTACTAGGTTGTAATCAATAGTTTTATGCAGTTGCAGAATATTTGAACAAACTTTATTTTTTATCCAAAAATCAAAAATTGCTCCGAAAACAAATCATCGTAAATTAAAGACAACTTTTGGTTTAGAATTTTTTCATTATTTTTCCTGGCTTTACTAGGTTGTAATCAATAGTTTTATGCAGTTGCAGAATATTTGAACACACTTTATTTTTTATCCAAAAATCAAAAATCACTCCGATTACAAATCATCGGAAATTAAAGACAACTTTTGGTTTAGAATTTTTTCATTATTTTTTCTGGCTTTACTAGGTTGTAATCAATAGTTTTATGCAGTTGCAGAATATTTGAACACACTTTATTTTTTATCCAAAAATCAAAAATCACTCCGAATACAAATCATCGGAAATTAAAGACAACTTTTGGTTTAGAATTTTTTCATTATTTTTTCTGGCTTTACTAGGTTGTAATCAATAGTTTTATGCAGTTGCAGAATATTTGAACAAACTTTATTTTTTATCCAAAAATCAAAAATTGCTCCGAAAACAAATCATCGTAAATTAAAGACAACTTTTGGTTTAGAATTTTTTCATTATTTTTCCTGGCTTTACTAGGTTGTAATCAATAGTTTTATGCAGTTGCAGAATATTTGAACACACTTTATTTTTTATCCAAAAATCAAAAATCACTCCGATTACAAATCATCGGAAATTAAAGACAACTTTTGGTTTAGAATTTTTTCATTATTTTTTCTGGCTTTACTAGGTTGTAATCAATAGTTTTATGCAGTTGCAGAATATTTGAACAAACTTTATTTTTTATCCAAAAATCAAAAATTGCTCCGAAAACAAATCATCGTAAATTAAAGACAACTTTTGGTTTAGAATTTTTTCATTATTTTTCCTGGCTTTACTAGGTTGTAATCAATAGTTTTATGCAGTTGCAGAATATTTGAACACACTTTATTTTTTATCCAAAAATCAAAAATCACTCCGATTACAAATCATCGGAAATTAAAGACAACTTTTGGTTTAGAATTTTTTCATTATTTTTTCTGGCTTTACTAGGTTGTAATCAATAGTTTTATGCAGTTGCAGAATATTTGAACACACTTTATTTTTTATCCAAAAATCAAAAATCACTCCGAATACAAATCATCGGAAATTAAAGACAACTTTTGGTTTAGAATTTTTTCATTATTTTTTCTGGCTTTACTAGGTTGTAATCAATAGTTTTATGCAGTTGCAGAATATTTGAACAAACTTTATTTTTTATCCAAAAATCAAAAATTGCTCCGAAAACAAATCATCGTAAATTAAAGACAACTTTTGGTTTAGAATTTTTTCATTATTTTTCCTGGCTTTACTAGGTTGTAATCAATAGTTTTATGCAGTTGCAGAATATTTGAACACACTTTATTTTTTATCCAAAAATCAAAAATCACTCCGATTACAAATCATCGGAAATTAAAGACAACTTTTGGTTTAGAATTTTTTCATTATTTTTTCTGGCTTTACTAGGTTGTAATCAATAGTTTTATGCAGTTGCAGAATATTTGAACACACTTTATTTTTTATCCAAAAATCAAAAATCACTCCGAATACAAATCATCGGAAATTAAAGACAACTTTTGGTTTAGAATTTTTTCATTATTTTTTCTGGCTTTACTAGGTTGTAATCAATAGTTTTATGCAGTTGCAGAATATTTGAACAAACTTTATTTTTTATCCAAAAATCAAAAATTGCTCCGAAAACAAATCATCGTAAATTAAAGACAACTTTTGGTTTAGAATTTTTTCATTATTTTTCCTGGCTTTACTAGGTTGTAATCAATAGTTTTATGCAGTTGCAGAATATTTGAACACACTTTATTTTTTATCCAAAAATCAAAAATCACTCCGATTACAAATCATCGGAAATTAAAGACAACTTTTGGTTTAGAATTTTTTCATTATTTTTTCTGGCTTTACTAGGTTGTAATCAATAGTTTTATGCAGTTGCAGAATATTTGAACAAACTTTATTTTTTATCCAAAAATCAAAAATTGCTCCGAAAACAAATCATCGTAAATTAAAGACAACTTTTGGTTTAGAATTTTTTCATTATTTTTCCTGGCTTTACTAGGTTGTAATCAATAGTTTTATGCAGTTGCAGAATATTTGAACACACTTTATTTTTTATCCAAAAATCAAAAATCACTCCGATTACAAATCATCGGAAATTAAAGACAACTTTTGGTTTAGAATTTTTTCATTATTTTTTCTGGCTTTACTAGGTTGTAATCAATAGTTTTATGCAGTTGCAGAATATTTGAACACACTTTATTTTTTATCCAAAAATCAAAAATCACTCCGAATACAAATCATCGGAAATTAAAGACAACTTATGGTTTAGAATTTTTTCATTATTTTTTCTGGCTTTACTAGGTTGTAATCAATAGTTTTATGCAGTTGCAGAATATTTGAACAAACTTTATTTTTTATCCAAAAATCAAAAATTGCTCCGAAAACAAATCATCGTAAATTAAAGACAACTTTTGGTTTAGAATTTTTTCATTATTTTTCCTGGCTTTACTAGGTTGTAATCAATAGTTTTATGCAGTTGCAGAATATTTGAACACACTTTATTTTTTATCCAAAAATCAAAAATCACTCCGATTACAAATCATCGGAAATTAAAGACAACTTTTGGTTTAGAATTTTTTCATTATTTTTTCTGGCTTTACTAGGTTGTAATCAATAGTTTTATGCAGTTGCAGAATATTTGAACACACTTTATTTTTTATCCAAAAATCAAAAATCACTCCGAATACAAATCATCGTAAATTAAAGACAACTTTTGGTTTAGAATTTTTTCATTATTTTTCCTGGCTTTACTAGGTTGTTCGTAACCTAGTAAAGGTTATTCTATCGATAGTTATCTTAAAGCTATTATGCTAACACTGTTCCTCTTCCCATTTTCGAAAAAAATGACTTACAGAAATATGATCTTAAAAAAGAAATTTTTTCAAGAATAAAGTGTGATTTTAGTAGTGATTTTAGTATAAATTAAACAAAAACTTAACTAGACGTTAAAATCTAATATTTTAAGTTAAGTTTTTGTTTAATTTACAAATGACTTAACCTTAACCCCTTTTTCACCAGAAGTAGCGATTTATTATTAGGTACATTATTAGATTATTACACTACAATAATAAAGAATTTTGTGTAAAACTTGAATATATTTTTGCCGATGCTTGAAAGTTAAAAATTGGTCAGTAAATGACAGCGCTACAACCACTAAATGAATTTCCAAATTTTTTGTCTTAATTAATATCAAATAATATATTTGAAAATTTGAAAAAGCTATTAGATTTTGTAATTTAAAAAGTGCAACTTTTCGTTTTTTTACTACAGATTTTCTAGAAAATGCAAAATAATGTTTTAATTAACAAATATTAATGACATGAAAATTTGTTAATGAATTTGATGACATTTTAACTGTGAACAGAAATTGTCAAATTTAAGTGTAATAAATCAAAAGATTTTTAGGAAACGTGTACCTATCCTATATGAACTTTTAGCTTTTTTTGTGAATTTTATCAATCAAAACCAAAAAAATAATAGCATTTTCGAAATTGAATTTCAATCCTGTTTTTTTTATTTGTAAAATTACTTATTAGTGATCCTTATTTTATCGAAAAGATAAAATTTGTGAATCTCTTCTCCTTTTTTTCAGCAACAAACAGGAGTGTGAGTAATTTTATTAAATTTCAATTCATAAAATAATATAAATTAATAAATAATAATTGTGATCTCTACGTTACTATGGCAATTGTATAGCCAGATTATAATAGTTTTTGATTATAATAGTTCAATTTTTCTTTATTATGAATATTTAGTTGCAGTGATGGTAAATAAATAGATTTACTTTTAAAAAATATTACTTTTAATGAAGAAAAATACCATGATGTAGGTAATAATGGGTAGAATATAATGCTTCAAAATTGTCGTAAATATAATATTGAGAAACTTATTTGCACATTATTATTACACGTTATTTTACAACATAATAAATAAACATACAAAATTAATAAAAATTATACCTATAAACTTTTAACCATAATAATTATTATACATAATTTAAAGAAATTACGATTAAATATGTATAATCATAATTTCGTCACCTTAATATTATAGTAATATATTGTTGAGAGGATAGAAAATGTAACTGAAAATTTTAAAGATGCTTGCATACATTACAGCGAATTTCTCCGATTGCAAAAAGCGTCCAAGTGGTAAAGAAGTGCACGTACATACACATTATACCTACGAGTACTACAATAATTAGCGGTTGGGTAATAGCAGACGATATCAACTTGACACACAATTGAAAGTAAACTCGTTTATACTTTTAGTGAGACATAATTAAAACTAATATACTATAATTTATATACATAATTATTTAGTAGGTATCTAGTACTAAAAAAAAGTAAAAATCTTAAATATTAGTCTCTTTGATTATTTGAGTAACATTGAGAAAACTTATTGGCACATCTTTTTCACAATTTTTAATTGTACAGGTAATTGAATTTGTACTAAAGTAAAATTAACATTTATACTTTTTGTAACTGGTGAGAAAAGGTCATAAATGGGTGCAATTTAACAAAATTATACAAAACAAAATCTCATTGAATTATTATTTACACTGGATGGTCAATTTCAATTTTATATTTTTAAGCTTCCATTCGAATTGATCAAAATTGTAATTATACCTCAAAATCAAATTGAGATTAGGCACCTTAAGACACCGACAAGAGTATTTGGAACCATGATCGAAAATATTTCAATATTTTCATTAAAACAAACATCCATTAAATAAATAAAATACATTTCAAAATCAAAATGAAGTTTCAAAAAGAACAATAAAGTACGTTTAAAATTATAAAAAACAAATTTCTTACCCATGCGATGTCAAAAATATTCCCAATCTTTTCTATTTTAACTGCACTTAAAAATAAATTAAAAGAGTTTTTAGTAGATGTCGATGTAACTTAAATGTAAAGTATAAGGCGAAAAACATATTACACATACCTCATCAGATGTTGCTGTTATTACTTTCTACAAGTATAATTTTTATAAATATTTGACATGAATTGCCTTTAGGTCCTGTGATTGAAATCTGACATGGCTAGGAAAATTTGCGTCTGGACGATGATTACGTTAAAAGTTAATTATGATAAATTTGAAATATTTCATAAATGCCCTAAACACACACAAAGTTATTGTTATAATTATTGTTAAAACACATTCGTAACAGAGCAATTACCGTGAGTAGATCAAGAACACGATGGATCATCTTTGGAATGTAAAAGGATACAAACAGCACATGAACGTTTTACTTTTTCTTATTTTTTTTTACTGGAACATCTCAACCATAAAAAATAATTTAAATAATTTTAGTGTTTTGGTTGTGTAATTTAATTGCACGTTTAGCTAATATTTTTAATATTGTTTAATGTTTAATTTATATTAAATTAATAAATCATTAAGTAACATCATTAAGTTAAGTAGTAAATAATAATGCATAACTAGAATACAGTTGATCAGGGAAATTAAGATGGAATTCCTATATAAATATAATTTATATTGAAACTTTGTATATGGGCAATTGGAATTTTTATTTAAAATAAATAATATCTATAACGTATTTATTATTTATAAATATTTTTTAATTTATAAATAAATATCTAGAGGCCTTAATCTTTTTTAAAAGTTAACTTTTCCAATTTTAATTAAAACCTTTCAAATATGTCATATTTTATTACTTAATTTCTTTAAATACAATTAGGGAGTACAATTCTGTCAATAACTCAGTAAGCTCAATTAATTTTGCATGACTTGTAACGGTAGAAATGAAATAAGTCATATGAAAATGTCGCAAATTACTTAACAAATAGTAAAATAGTGAACTTAAAAATTAAAAAAAAATTAATTTTTGTTAGATATTGATAGATAATAAAAAACAACATAAATAGTTTTTCTAAATTGGTTAGTTGTTGTCCCGATTAATAGAAAATTTTGAGAAAATAAAGAAATATCTTCGTTTCCGACGTCCAGTAATAAAGAAGAAAAATTTCATGTAATATAAAAGTTTTACAATTTTATAAATTAACCCAAATGCTTAAAATTTATTTAGGATTGTTATGCATTTCCTTTTATAAAAAAATTTAGTTAACTTGATTTATTATATTATATTGTTATTAAATTTTGCATTCGTCTTTTTTCGCCTATTTCATATTCATTAGTAAGAAGTACTTGACTTACGTAACAAAATTTATTGAGCATCTTTTAACAAATCGATAAATTCCAAACAAATTAAAATTTTGCTTTCCTTTTACGATAAATCGAAAGATAATGTGTATTTTCTCGTATACTTGAATGTATAATGTCTGTACCGAACGCCATAAATCACAAATTTTCAATTTTCCTAATAAGGTAAATATTGCAAAACATTGTACTAAAAATAAATTCATTAACCTAACAGTTAATTACAAGTATTGTTATTTTCAGGTAAATCAAGGTCTGGCTACAATAATTATAATAATCTATAGTGAAAAGAGCATATCATAATCAAATTCACACCTTAAAAAATGTCAACCTTAAATCTCACTAAAATAAGAATATTTGCAACTTAATTATTTTAGTAGTAATTGCCAAATTCAACAATTTTGTTATACTTAAATTCATGTTTGATAGTAAATTTCATAAAGAGTAAAAATTCTAGAAATGTAACAACTTTTTGTTAGTTAATTGCATAAATTTAGTTACTTAATGAAGTTTTAGCAAAATTAAATTACGCTTTTGAAGTCGATGTATCGGTAATTTTGATTCCACTTAAAAGTGTGCAATACACGTTCGAATAATTACCCAAATTATTATTATGGAATCATCAATTCACACTTTAAACATCAAATCAATATTTAAAAAAAATGTAGGTTTTACAATTTAAGTAGGGCATTTTTTCTAAAATTATATAATCGTTTATCTCTATGATAAAAATTAGTCCTCGCAGTCGATGAAACGTAAAAAATAGAAAAAAAGTGCAATGTAATGACGATACCTATGTGTGAAAGGCCAATAAGGCACGCAAGTTGTATCATTTGCGTCACTTTTATTTTCATAAAAGAAGATGATCCCGTTTTTACTTAAAGTTCTGATTAATTCAAAGAGTGGGGTTGTATTTTCTGTTGCTATTTTATACTATATAAAGAGAATCTTCTTTAGCATCCACAACAGTTTTAAGTTTGTTATTACAGTTTGTGTTTTAAAAACTGCACATCATGAAGTTGGTGAGTTAATAAACATTTTCTGAAAAATTGGAAAAGCACTAGGTACTCGTGTGTATAATTTACATTTTCAAAAAAGTTTTCTCGTTACATAATAAACGATTGGAGTGCACGTGAAAGATGTAAATAAGTCGTTTTCACCCTTTCTCTTTGATGTACCGCCAGGAGCTAGATAAATAACTTTGCAAACATGAGAACAATGAGAGATGTTCTCTTTTGGATAATCACAATAATTGCAAAACTGCAATACACTTTTAAGACTTATACGGATGCATACCTAGATTATCGGCCATTAAGGAATAATTAAGGTTAAACTTCACTTATGTAACTTGAGGACAAATTGTATGCTGTTATTGCAAAATTTTATAATTATTGTTATTTTCGAAAATTTTAAAATTGTTTATCTATTTTGTAAACCCGATGTTTAAGCAAAATTAATATTATCGTCGATATTAGTAAATAGGTTAGAATTGTATTCTAAACCTTTAGTCATAAAGCTAAAACTTTTTATCGTTAAAAGTATAATTTTCTTAATTTTTTTTATCTAAATATGAAAGTTTATATTATAAATAGGTACCTACCTATAATTAATTTTTTTTGCGAATCAAAATTCTGTCAATATTATTATTTATTTTCACAAAACACGCCATTATTAATGTTCTCTGAATTAAAACAAATTTGGTAAAAATTACTCCAAAATTAATTATTGATTTATTCCAAACTATTGTCAATTATTACGACCGAAAATCATTTCCGGTTCTGCTTTTGTTTCAACGTGCAACCTTCGTCGAAGTTCAAATATCATATTATGTAATTATAATTAATTAAATAAATAAATAAATTGCTTCTGTTTTATTGCAGTTGCAGTTTATATAATATAATATTATGCAAATTAAATTTAAAAAAATCTTGCACCTCGCAATCTTAAATACACTAAATAAATGAGCATATTGCATGTACATAGGCAGAAAGACAATTATTATGCTTATACATAGCTATAAGTTATATGTTATTATGTGTTACATAAACGTAATGGTATACTAATTAGGTATAGTTCATCAATTGACTTAACTTGAAATTTTTCTAAATTTTTCCTCTCGAAAATTTTCTATTATTTCCTCCTTTCGTTTGTGTTACCAACGAAAAGCGTACATTGCCTATCGGCAAGGTTATAAAAACCGGTTAGCAGAGTATTCACTATAAAGAGGCAATGAATGTGATAGTATTTTATATTCATTCATAAGAGTTGCTCATTATAATAATTACGAAGAAATTCAATTGGAAGCGTCTCGTAAGGTTTTATGAATTAAAATAAGCTTCCCTTACCTATTATTAAAACAAAAAATTTGAACAAACTGGAATTGCATAAATTTTAGTTGTTACTAATCAAAAGTTTCTAAGCTTTGGTATATTATATTATATTATTATAAAATTTTCAACATTTTTGATATTTTGTAGAAGCGAATAGCTTACTAAATTATTCTATTATTACAGAAAAAAATTGTAAGAGTAATTTTCCTACTACATAATAAATTAAACAAATAAAAGCAACTTTCCAATTGGGCAAATAATTATACTTGACCTTACATCTTGCATCTTATTAGATATAATGATATTATATGTATTCAATAACGGATTATTTATTTTCAGTTACTGCTAGCAGTTGTCGTAAGCATTTCGTGTGCGGCTCGTTTGGATAATACGTACCTTCCTCCTGCTGGTGCGGGTGGTGCCGGTGGTGGTCCTGGTTTATCGACACCTTTTGGACCTGGTGGTAAAGGATCTGGTGGATTTGGTAAATACTCTTTACTAATAATTAAAGTGTAAATCGTGACAGAACCATCTGTTAGCGTTTAAGTTTTAGTTGTTCCTTTGTTACCTTTTTTATTTATTTAGATTGTCGGTGAAACATAAATTATAGGATAAACGTGAAAGGTTATTAGGTTGTCAGCTTCTTTAAGTACTTGTGAAGTGGTTACGTTTTATAGTTACATATTTATAAGCGCCAATTGCTAATATAATTCTCAAGTATAAATGTCAAAGTACACCTCATCATACCATACTTTCATCTTCGACATAAATATTTGTATATGTTGGTAATATAATCCATTTCTGTACGATTGTATTGCAATAAAAACGATTAAGTACCTACCGTTTTTCAAGGTATCTAAAAATAAACTCACACATTCTCTTATTGTATTGCTACATTTGCTCATCAATCATCAGTACTATAGGTATTTTATTTTATCCAAGGTGGTGGTAGACCTGGATCGTCTTACGGACCACCTACCGGTCCAGGACAAGGCGGATCCGGAGGACCACGAGGTCCAGGCGGATCAGGCGGTACAGGAAGACCAGGTGGATATGGACAAAATGGAGGAGGTGGCGGCGGTGGCGGCGGAGGTGGTTACAATGGACCAGCTGGAGGAAACAGTGCAGATGCAGGTGCAAGTATTCTTAAATATGACAACTCACCCAACGCAGGAGATGGAACTTATGAATACAGGTAGGCACCAGTTGCCTCAATACCATTTTAAAAAAATTAAAAATTGCTGTTTTTAGTTATGAAACTTCTAATGGAATTAAAGCCGAAGAACAAGGACAACCTGGTGCTCCAGGCCCAGATGGTGAAGGTGGTGAAGCTGTTAAAGGATCCTTTTCGTATACCGCACCCGATGGACAACAAATTGAAATCACTTACACAGCTGACGAGAACGGATTCGTACCACAAGGAGCTCATCTTCCAACACCACCTCCAATTCCCGAAGAAATTTTGAAAGCGTTAGAGCAAAACGCTGCTGATGAAGCAGCTGGTAAAAGTGATGATGGTTCATACTCTGGAGGTGGCGACGGAGGAGGTAGCGGCGGATATCCAAGTGGAGGAAATGGAGGAAATGGAGGCTATCCAAGTGGAGGTAATGGAGGTTATCCTAGTGGAGGTGGTGGAGGATATCCTAGTGGAGGACGACCAAGCACAGGTGGTAGTGGAGGATTCCCAGGAGGCAGCGGTGGAAGACCAGGAGGTAACGGTGGATTCCCCGGTGCTCGACCTGGAGGTAGTAAACAAGGATTTAATCCTCAAACAGGATACACTTACTAAGTTACGGTAAAATTAAAATTTATTAATAACAAATTAACCAAAATAATTTTTATTTTGTTGCAGGTTATAAAAACTTATTAGTAATATTTATTTAATTTATCACTGCCATTATGTTCATCTCATATAAATGCAATAATAACATGTTTAATTTTTAAAAAGGAACTTAAACATTTAGTTTTGCAAAAATGTGTACATAAGATTTAGGGTACTTAATAATTATAAAACAAAAAGGTACAAACGTTGTAAATGCGTATAGACGTTTAATTAGTCAATTATAGAAATAATTTAATATAACATACCGACATTGCTATGATAAAGGCTATCGATTATAATATTTATTATTGTGATTTTTGAGTGGTGCTATGTTGATTTTTAATACGATATTTAATTTGTTTAATATTTTTTTGTATTAGTAATAAATTAGATTAAATGTTGTATTAAAAATGATTATTTATTAGATACTTCTAATAAATCGTTGTGTACTTAACAAAGTATATATTTATAATTATGTGAAACTATAATTATTGTAAATATTTTTTAATAAATTGCAAGTACATAAGATCCAAGTTTTTATTAAATTCTTTCTTTTTTATTTTCTTTTAGCACTTGAAAAATATAATTAAAATAATTATTTAAATTAAATTAAACTTACTTACTACAGTTCTGATGAAAGTTCCAAAAACGCAACTGAAAACTCAAAATAATTTTCCTTATTTATTAAAATAATTAGGTTGCAAACGTTATTTCCAAATGTATAAGTCAACTATTATATTAATTTATTTATAAGTAGATATAGATAAAATAAGCAAGTGCCTAAGTTATGGTTTTCGAACCACTTTTTGAATTTTTGGGAGACTTTAATGATCGATAGAGCACAAGTCAGCATTACATTTTCTGCTGTATTATAAGAAAATACTGCACATTAGAACAGTAAAATTATTTTATTGGAAATTTTTTGGATATGTAGGTATATCCTTAATTTAGTTATTATTTATTATTAAATTATTTTAAATTTTAGATTGAAAATGGTTTTTTGTGTAATTTAATTGTAGAAAATAACTATTTGAATTTTTAAATAAATTATAACGTCCTGCTGGATTATCACCGTTTTGTTATGTTGGAATTATCCTTCTAGCACAGGCATGGCTACTCGCGGCCACTGAATGTAACATTCGATTTTGTTGAGAATTTCAGAATTTCAGAATAATAAGAATTTTATACTTTTATATTAAATTATATTAAGGATATTATACCGAGTCATTTAGTTTTTATATTTAGAAAAACAAACCATAACTTTTATAATATTATTTATATAAAATCAGGAGGTTCACGTAATTTAGAAAATTATGTAAACTTTTATGATGATTCACACATTTAGGTATATGCTCCAATTTATAATTTATTGTTGTTGATTATCTATCAGTTATATCGTAAATTATTATATTTTCTAATTTATTGTATATTTAACTAAAACTTTAATAAGAAAATGGATTGTAACTCTATTAAAAGTGCAAGTAATCTAACTAATAAGTTTACCACGAACAGATAAGCGGACGTAAATAGTAAAACTGTTTTTCGTCATTCATTTTTGTAATTCATATTATTTGTAAGCATATTTTATGTAATTTATATGTAATATGTAATTAAATGCATATTTGTAATTTCCTTTCGCACATTCAAATCAAACCACGATTTGAGAAATAATTTGAAAAAATTTCAAGTTAAAAAAAGGAAATTCTATTTGTATCTCCTTTCCCCGAAACCATAAGGTTTCCTTGAAATAAAAAAATTGTCTGCGTCGCTCTTTTGCAGTTTTCATCCATTTTTTAATAATTTATTTAATTTGATTTTTGAGTTAGTGGATTAATTAAATAATAACTATATTACGTAAATCTTCAACATTTTGCTCATATATTTCAAGTTTCGTCAGAAAATACAATAAATAAGTAGTAAAGTAGAAATTATACTCCTGTATAATAGGCAACTTAAATTCTCAAACGTTTATTGTGCTAATAATTTTCCTAGTAAGCGAATAGTTTAATTCACATAGATACTAATTTCAAGAGCACCACGAGTAGGTATAATAATATTAATATAATTAAAATGTTAGTTTTTATTTCAAGTTATTAGCAAAAGAATGTTTGCAGTGCTGCATAAATTTTAATTTTAGTATTGGATTGGATTTTCTGAAAATACTTCCCATGCTTTTCCACTGACACATTTATAAACTAATACTAAGTAAATCTTATATAATTCAAGCAGAAATGCGTTATGAATGTTTAATAATAATACAAATATTTTAAATATTTGATGCTTTAATTATATGAAAACAGGTAGTTTTTTTATTACTTATCAAATTACAATTACAGCCCAGTTTAATAATAAAACTAAAGGTCGACACAATTTTAAATTTTAATTTGTGGTTTTTATAGTATCCCATAAGCAACTATACATAATAATTAACTTTTTATAAGTTTTGAAATATTATTGTTTTTGCATAATTATTTATGCAAATGTAATAAAAATATAATTTTATAAACTTATTACCCGGATAAAAAAAGCTTTTAATGTTGTTTTTTAACTATTAATAAAAATTGTCAGTAACAAAACTTTAATTTGTATACGATTAAGAGATTAAAGAGGTCCTGTCAAATAAGTTAATTACCAGTACCTAGTTATTATATTAGTTATTCATAATAATGTAAGTAGTATTAAATGGCACTTAATGGTAAACATAAATGTCACTATCTGGTGTTACTAGTCGACCAAAAATGTAAACGTTTCCGAAAAACAAATTCATCGAAAGGATGTAATGATTTTCATAATAGGAATATCGCATAATGGGTGCAAGAGGACCAATCTTTGTCGCTGCATGGGTCAAAATTAATTAGGAATGTTATAATAAACAGTTGCTTAAAACCATAAATTCGAAACCCTAAGTCATTGTATGCAGATAATAATATTGAAAGTGTCACCAGATATCCCTCTAACTCATATTTCAAAGAAGGTTCTTAAATTTTCGGAAGATCAAATACCGATATTTTTAGATCCGAGATACATATGGACACAAAATTAACCCAATCTTTTACTACTTCTTCTCTTTTCTTCGTCTTCTTTTATTTACTCTGTGGCTGCTCTTTATGCGATTACTTAAAAAAATGTTTAAAACGAAAATTAAAACTAAAATTGAGGAGGTCCGAAATATTCTTCCAAAATTTTACACACGCTCTTAAATTGTGGAGCTAACAATTTTTATCTATTAAAATTAATTTTGTTAAATTCCGTTAATAAATAAAAAAGTTATTCGACTTCAAATTCGCCCGTTTATTCTTTCACACTTACCTTTAGATGTTATAATGTATAATATTATAAAGTTTAAATATTAATTTTATTTTTATATACGAAATTTAAAAAGTCATTCGGTTAAGGTAGAAAATGGATATAAAAAGATACCTAATACATCGTTAAATATTTTTGATTAATCGTCTTTTCTTACATTACTTTGGTGATGTTACAAAATACTGATAAGCTTTCCAATATTTTCATATTTTAGCGATGAATTTGATCATGCTATTAGGTGATAGTAAACTTATCGTGGAAAAACATTGTAAAATTGAAAATATAATAAACGTAGAGATAGCAGGGAAAATAGATTGATCCCCAGCAGCAGTGCACAATTTTAAAAAATTAAGCGTAAATTACTACAAAAATGTCATAGGTCAAAAATCTCACTAAAATTGATAGTATAAATAAAAGCTGATTGTAAAACAATAATCTTATCTTCGTTGCCGTGTACTTCAGCAATGAGCGACGATTTCGGGCTGAAAAAATTGTAAAGTATGAATAAATATTAGGTGAAAAGTTCCCAGTTGTATGTTTACTTAGTTCGCCAAATAAAATTCCCCCCAAAAAAGCGAAAAAACAGAACCTGCACATGGGATGACTGCCTTAAGCATTTATTTTATTAATTTCCACATTTTCCAATGATTATAGCGCCTAACCTAGACTATTGATATTCTGACAAAGATATCTGCATCTTTCTTTCTCAGTCACTCTGTGACGTTATTTCGAAATTCTGATTGGTTCCTCATTTATTACCAACCCAAATAACAATTTTACACACAAATTGAGTTTAAAATAATCGCTTACTTTAAGTCAGGGCGGCCTATAGGTCGCACTAACCTTCTAGTTATGTTTAATATTTTTTTACAAGTGTCTAGCAATTAATTTCTTTTGTATTTTTTGTATTTTGTATCGTCAGGATTCTCTTTGGTATTTTTAATTTAAAATAAAGTATTTAAAAAATATGTTACCTTTTTGTGCTGTTGTATAATTACTAAAGTAGCAAACGTTGACATGTTACGGCATCGTGAAATAAATTAGTAAATTAATTTAAATCAATTATCGTGTGTGTATGTGTGACATCCATAATGAATATTCTTATTATGTTACTTTCGATGCCCCACTAATATTTTCTCCTACACATAGACCATACCTCTTTATTTATTTATATGTTATGTTTATTGAACGTTCAATTAGTTAATCCTTAGTTTAAAATACGTACCTACATATTATTAAATATTAAATTTGAAGCCAAAGGCGATATAGTACGTACATGGTAATATTTACCAATAATTATTATTGATCATTTAATTTAAACATTACTTTAAATAGGTAGTAGGTACCTAATTCTTTTAAATTTCCAAAATTATTATGATTTTGAAAATGCAATAAAAAATATAATTTTCATATATTTTATGCGAACAAAGTAAATTATATAAGAATAACTCTGAGGTAATCGTTTGCGTTTGCATCATTAATATTGTGTATCAATTCTCGTTTTTGTATTTAATTAACAAATACCGCCTTAAATGTGCGTAACTGGAATCTTCAAAATTTTTAGAAAACAAACTGCGGTTTAATAAAAAAAAACGTCCTTGAGGAAAGATATGAAATCATCATATGTGGTCCTTTATGCAACTGTGAAATATTAAGTGTTAATCAATTATTCATCGATTTAATTGACAACCACGTTAGAATTTATTAAATTTGAATGAAAACTATGCAAATATGCTTCATTAAAATAAGTTATAGTTTGAACAATAATTGAATTGCGTGATTTTTGGCCGGTTACCATTGTAATGGAGCAAATGGTATTGGGAAAGATAGGCAAGCTTTTTATCTAAAAAAAAAAAGTTATGCGATGGGAGTATAAGATGCTTGAAAATTTAGGATCAGCACTAGGATTAGCTGACTTCTGATCGTTTAAGTGGGGAATAACCAAGAAGAATATTATGGTATAAATATTGGAGTCGTTTCAGATATTTTCTATAGTTATCAGTTTTTAGTGATTGGATTAAATCGTCCAAATATATAAAATAATCATTATGAAAGTGGTGAGTACATTTTTCCAACGATATAATTTCCTTTTGATGTAAACAAATAAATAAAAGCGTGGGTGAACTTATTAATTCATACAAAAATTTATAAATTCATTGACCCAGGTTCTTACTTACGTTTATTTAACTAATCTACTATAATTAATTATATTAATTATACTAAAATTAGAATTATAAATTATAACGATTTTGTAACAGTTGTGATTTTTTGTTAAAAGTTTTAAATATCAAATAATTATTAGTAAACATTTAACATTAAATTTAATATCAATTTTTGGTTGATTTATAATGTTGATCGCTTTGACAAATTTTTTTTGAATTGTAAATATAAAGAGTTGCAAAACCTACTGAATAAATTAACAGTTTACCTAAAAAAATTTTATTTTTTTTCGACTGTTTATTGTTTCTACATTTCCGTTAGGAACAAGTGAAGAATTAAGTTAATTGTTGAATAAAAACTGGTTGAGAATTTTATCATTATAGAAAAATTAATTTCATTGCATCATCAGCAAGGGCCTATACTTGGTAATTTTTTATTTTGCTTTATTATTGTAGGTTCAGCAAATTTCTTGCTTAATTAACTTGGGTTTTATAGTTCATTATCGTAAAGTGGTGATTTAAAGTTCAATAGGACAACCTAGAGTGTCTATTGGATATACATTTGAGATGAAGCAACAAATATAAAATGACACGTTGCTTATAATATGTTCTATTATTATTTATTTTCTCTTATTGTACAACTGTTACATCAATAAAGGTCAATTGTAGTAAAAATATTTACTAATAGTTTATTCAGTAGTACCTAATTTAATAAAATCTATTTTCTTTTTATTTTGCAGATAATCTTCTTTGCCGTATTAGCTGTGGCATTTGCAGCCCCACAAGGGTCCCCCGTTAAAGATCTCTATATTTTAAGACAAGAACAAGACATAAATGTTGATGGATCTTACAAATATGGGTATATTATTTTAGATTTATTATTACTTACATGGAAAGATAAAAGATCCTGTTATACTTACTAATCCTGCCAATTGAAAACTTTTGTAAATTTTTTGTCATGACAATTTCCACAATAATATTATATTATTATTATTGGGTATAGGAAAACTTAAAAAAATACTTACTATATTAATTAAAATAAAATAAATATTATATTTTGTTACCGGACAGAACTACAGTAAATTGAAATTCTATAATGATTTTGAAAAGCAACACTACGTAATTTTATACACCCAAACAAATTGTTGGTATAATGTCGATAAATAAACAATATTAATCACTTTGAAGATAAACTTTCAATCGCATTAAGAGTTGCGTATATATTATGCATCTCCTTATATTGATTATTTTTAACAATCAAATTGAATTTAATTGACATCAGTGAAAGCTGATCAGAAAATAAAAATTTTGATAGCTCACACCCAATTAAATAAAGAGATTATTTTTATTGTCGACTAACATCTTAAAATACAAGTATCACAATTTAAAAATTAATTCTAAATTTGTAAAGAAAAAGTATGGTGTTGCAAACATAATATGTACATAAATGACAGAATTATTTATTAAATTTTTATAATATTTATATACCTAAATAAATTATATTTATATGAATGCCACAATTATGTATAAATATCGTTTACTAATATTATATTTGATTGACTACATTATCATAATAATGCAAAAAGTACTTTTCCGATTAGGTCAAGGAATATCATTTCGATTGTCTTAATAAATATTAATTATTGCGTATTGATGATTACCTTACATGGTTAATTGTTTTTTTAAATTTGCGTACTTTGCCCTGTATAGATAGATTAACGAAAAATAATTAGAAAAGTCTAATAAGATTAGTATTTCAATATTCATTTTCTCAAAGAATATAGAAATAATTTATTATATTAACGTTAATATCTTAAAATAAGTATGTAGGTACGTTCCATGTATATTTTTTTATGTTTTTCCCCTCCAGGTCCACACACAAACCCTCACCAAACAAAATTAATACGTAGGTACCATCGAAATGATGCAGTAACTACTGCATAATTTTATAAATTTATAAATATTATAAATGAATCAGGTCGTAGTATTTTAGCTTTATTATATTATACAAAATTATACGTATCACTCACAATCGGAAATCTTCTTCAAAACCTCATTGATGAGACATAATAATATGTGTGCAATAAAATAGAAACATGCATGTATGCAAATTTTACAATATCTTCCTAAAATATTAAAATACCTTAATTTTAATCGTGGTTGAAATGCAGACAAAAATTTAAATTGTAATCAAATAGATATAAAAAATTTAAGAAAATAACTTACCTACTATAATAATAAAATTATTATGAATTATAAATATCTGAACTTTTAAACGAAATTTTCAAACTTAATAAAGAAACAAAATTATTATTTACATATTGTAATTTGAAGCAATACATAGCAATATACGTAGGTATAATATTATGTGTTGCAACACAAATTTCTTCCTTGATTTTTTGCATTATAACCTATAACGATTTCAATTTTATCCTCAATTTATCATATAGAACTTAATTATTACTTTGAATATATTATTACAGTTTTGAAACATCTCATGGTATAAGTGTTGAAGAGCAAGGTTTCTTAAAGAACGCTGGCCAACCCGAAAAAGAAGTGCAAGTCGCACAAGGCACAAATAAATATACTGCACCTAACGGAGAAGTAATTGAAACCTCTTACATTGCTGATGAAAATGGTTACCAAGTACAAGGAGCTCATTTACCAACGCCGCCGCCAATACCAGAACCAATTTTGAAAGCTCTTCAATGGATATTGGATCATCCAGAACCAGAACAGAAATCGTCGAAATTTTAAATTTACATATTATGTAAAATCAAATTTACCGTTCCAATGCAATGTAAATACTACAACCATTACAATTTTGTAAAAAGTCATCACCAAAAACTAATAAATGTACTTTTGTAATAAATTAAAACTTTAATTTCCAATTAACTCCCATTTGTTTGCTGAATGAAATTAACCAAAAGATCCGTTATTAAAATACCATATTGCACAAGGTCATTGTTTTACGTAAATTCTTCTCATAGGTGAACTTCAATCGTGAACCGTTCAAATAGAAAGGAACCTTGACATACCGCAAAAAAATCGATTAAAGAATAAATAAAATTTTAATTTAAATACTTTGACGATTTTTGCGACGAAGACCACAAAGTAAATTTCTTATGTCTTATGTATGCGTTGAATGGAGTAATAGCGCAGAATTTATTTGTAAATCCAAATTTATTACTAATAAAATATTAATTTAAAATTAAAAAATATCATTTAAGAAGTCGTAGAGAGTTTTAAAAGTTTAATATCTTAATAATCCGCAAAGGTGTTCATGAAACTATTAAACTTTTTTGATAATGATGTTCCAATCAATAAACGGTCTTTTAATAATCTTAAATTTATTTAAATATTTTTATTTTAAACAAGATTTAAAAATCTTTTTCTTCGTGTTTCTTTGCATGGTATTTTGTTCTAAATATCGAAATTACAAGGCAAACAATTTTCAGGGTTTTCCGAGATATCATAATTAGATATTTATATGCATTTTAATTAAATTTTAGCATTTCAAATAATATTTTTTATTCAGGATAAGTTTTCGGTCATTTGATAATGGGTAATTTATTTTATGTTATTTTTGGGTTTTAGTGGACTATTAAATAATAATAATTAGATTATGTAAATCTTCAACGTTTCGTCATTTTATATAAAGCTTTGTCAGAAACTACAATGAATAGTAAAGTAGAAATAAAAATGACAAATTAAAATTATGAAGTTATAAAATTAAAATTTTTTTTCTTTTTAATATTTATAATATTATAGACTATAGAATACAATATACTAATTATATGAATCAAAAACGATCACCATTATATTGTGTTTATAAATTATTTACAAAATCAAAATAATGATTGTGATATAGTAAGTTAAAGGACAATAAATCAAGGTGTGGTCAAAACTGGAAATCATTTAAAACTTTGTGTTGGATGTTTTTCCTGTCGAACCCTTATTGGAAAATTTAAAAAAAAATTTATTAATTTTCTTATCGTGGATATCTTCCGTCTACAACTCCGACACCTAATTAAATCAATTTGTCAATAAATATTTTAACATTTAAGATTTTATTAAACAGTAATTCTTAAAGCTTGTTCATTAGTGGTTCTAAAAAACTAATTAGTGATTAAAATTAATATTCCTAACTTAAAACAAACATTAAAGAAATTTATTACTTTATTTAAATTTAAAATATTTTGTAACGATTCTTCTACCAATAATAACAATAATTATTGCCTAACATCGAATTAAGAAATTTCATTACATTTTATAATCTAAATAGGTGCCTACAAAAATTTTGCGTATTTTCTTAATAATCGAATTATACTAATAATTATTATTCTTTTCACATACTATCAATGATACATAACACAACATCTTCAAAAACGAATAATTTACTATCGTCCAAGTAAATCATGACCCAATTTTAATAAAAGCATAAGCACGGTAGAAATCATTGCAATGTGCTAAAAAATTAAGAGTAAAATGGAAAATTTTATAATTATAGTTTAAATAATTTTACCACCGTACTAACGGCCATATGCGCTAGAAAACAAAAACTGTATAACAGTAATTAATTGCATTTAAAATAACAAAACAAAGAATTTTTGAATTTTATAATTTCATTCATGATAATTAATGATGATAAAGGAGGTTCTTTAGCATGTATGCAATTTATGCAATTCAGATTTAAAATAATGATACAATTTTGAATTGATTTCGAAATATAACATATTTCGCTCATATTATAACGTAGACAATAAATTTGCAGTTTAAAAAAGAAAGTTTTACATAAAATAACAACCTACGTTTTATCTTAAAACGGTAATAACATTAACATAAGCTGATTTTGATGGTTATTATATTAGTATTTAATACGTAAAATACCGTCACAACAAATTTATTATACCTAACCACTTTTTGCATTGCAAATATTTAAACGTAATTTTTAATATTTTTCGTATTTTAAATTATTATCCTTAACCATAAATTAAGCTAGCAAAAAAATCAATACATCAAAGGAGTTTTGACTCGCATTATCTTAAAAGTTTTACCACATTTTGATAGCTAACAATAAATTAAAAATTGAAATAAATCCTACTCGATTTTATAAAAGCGGGTTACCCTAGCTTAGTATAAACTAGAGTGAGTATAAACCATATAAAACTTTTATTATAAAGAATAAATAGGTACTATAATATAAATAATATTAAAATACAGATGCCAGTATTCACCAACATTTTATTTTACTTAAATAAATGTTGATGAAAACGGGCAAGAATCTCCCAAAAGTAAGTTAAAAAAACTATTTTTTAACTTATTAATGCTAATTTTAATATTTTTTAATGTGTTTTAACATAAGAAAAAAATAATAAAATTAAATTACATAAGAAAACATTACGTTCCAAAAGTAAGTCAAAATATTATTTAGTATCCACAATGGCCGCCTTTTCCTTCCGACATGAGTGCTATTCTGGAAGGTAGAGTGATTTGGTATACTTCTGGCACGCGATTGGACTAATTTTGTACCAATTTTCACTAATGAAAGCCCAGATATTGACCAAATTTCTAGGTGCTTTCTCAGCTATAAATAATTTAATAAAGACCACCGGAATTTCAATGAGTGAAAGATCTGGACTCTGGAGAGCCAAGTTAAAACATTAGGTATTTTGCTCTTTAAATTTTTCGTGTGTTTTATAGAAGCATCATTGGCATCACCAACTTCGTCGAATTGGCGTTTGGTTTGTTAGCATTTTACATTTTTTACCTACGACGAGGAGCAAGCCCGACGTAGAACCCCCAACCTGGAGGACCAGAGAGACAGTCAGAATAAAGTTCTTACTTCAATCGGAATTGAACCGGGTATTTAGCGTTCATAGTCAACTCGCTCAAAAATTTAATTTAAAATTAAATAATGTGTATAAATAAGTGGTGTACTATACTAAAATTATTTTTTAGTGTGGGGAATCTGATGACACCACAAATTCTGCCAATGTTGCGAATTTAAATAATTCAGTCGAAACTCAAGATGGAACTAAAAATGATACTTCAAATATTGTAATTATATTATAAATAAGTTATAAGTAAGTAGATGAATTACTTATTTATATACTTCATTTTAAGATTTTTTATCCATAAGTAAGCAAATCTACTCAAATTTCCAGGGTGAAAATTTGGTAAGTTTAAAATTCTGATTCTTTAGACTTTAGAGTTCATCCTGTAGAGTTGGCCATGTAGTTAAAATTGCTTGATACCGAATCTGGTTAACGGAAATAAATATGGTCATCTCGTCCGAAATTATCTTATATTATATTATTCTAATATTTTAATTATTTTTTAAGGATTCTAAAAAGTGGATCCAATATAATTTGGCACTATTTGAGGCAGTATTGGAGCACTGACAGCTAAAACGTTTGAATTTAGAAAAAATAAAAACTATCAAGATGAAATGGAGTATTTCAAAGATTTGCCATCACAAAGATCGTTCACAGATCTAAATTGGTATTTTTTTAAATTATTTAATTACTGTATGTAGATTAACGTTGTTTTTTTGTAGTTAAATTTTGAGTTTAGTTGGATCAATGATAAAAGATCTTTAAAGATTTTGTATTGTATTGTATCAATTTGAAGAGATTTTTCATCCGCTTGTAAAGATACCCAACACTTGATATTTTGTTTTTTAATTTCTTTTATAAACTCACTAATAAAATGCCAAATAGCGCATTTAAAATTTTTTTAGTTGCTTTGTTTGAATTTTATTGCAATTGTTTTTGTTTGAAAACTAATAATTACCATCAAATTACTTTGACATAGTGAGTTTTAACAGTAATTAAAGAACAAAATATCCAAGTGTTATTAGGTTAAATGCGGAATAAAAATCTCTTCAAATTGATACCCTTTTCATACTTATCCGTTTTGATAGGAAGCAGGAATTAAAGAAAAATCAATTTCCTATGTTCACATCGGGGGCCGGTCACCTGGTATAATTTATGTATCTACCAATAAAAATAAGCAATAAAGTAAAATATTTGAAATATTTACGTTTACGTTATTTAGTAACTTATGAAAATATAGTATAATTTGGTCAAATTCTAATGTGATGGAATATTGTAATAACTAATATACTAATAGGTATTATTTTAAAATTCAGTCGAGAGGAAAATTCACTATGTTATATGCAACGCATTATACATAAACGAGTAGATGTTATTTAAGGGGTTTAGCCACTCTAGAATGAAAGAAATGAATATTGGACGGCTTTCTGCAGAAAGGAACCAACTCCAATATTTTAGATTTAAATAATTATTGATGGTTAAAGTCTAAGCTTAATTTAAAATTAACCATTGATTTCAGTGATACTAAACTTATGAAATTTTAAGAAACATGTAGGTAAATGTGGGTTGGTTCTTTTCTGCAAAAGACTTTATTACATTTAGAAAAATTTTTTTTTTATTTTGTGGGTTGGTTCCTTTCTTCAGAAAGCCTTCCACTTATACTTTGTAGAGTAAAAAAATATTGTTTATAGACATTGCGTGCCACGTCATACATATATGAATGACATCTTGTATAAAATGTCTTAAGTTATTTTTTATTACCTTGTTATTGTTATTATCTTTGTTATATTGTTATGTTTATAATATGTTTTGTTATCTTATTGTTATCCTTTTATGTTATATTTGTCGGATTTCCCATTATTTGCCATTTCTTTCTGTCTTGGCAGATCTCTCCCCAGTTCTCCACCTTCATTCTCCTCAGGTCAGTCAGCGCTTCATCCTGCTATCTCGATCTTAGCCTTCTATTCAAGAGAAATATAGTAAACAAAATAAAAACACATACGAAAATCTAAAGTATCGAAGAAGAGAAGTTAATTTAAACATTCAAAACTAGTCTTTAATAGAAAGATTTTCCAAAACACTGAAATTTGACAATATGGCAGCCATTCAAAGTCAAAATTTCAATTTTCCTTAAAAACAGTAATTTTTGGTTCATAAAGTAGAAAATACTCAATGAAAAACCAAAATTCAATTAAATGTTTAACTTTTTTTTGAGATAGATTGGTGCACGTTCTTGAAATATCTTGGTCACCGATTTGAACACATAATTTTGAGATAAACGCTTTAACTTTGGTATTTATTAATATTTTGCAACAAAAAAATTACCAAGCCCTGACTAAATAAAGCTCTTTTAAATATTTAAACTGTTGTACAAAGATATGCATACACTTCTCCACAAAAAAATTTCAAAACATTATTTTTTCTTGAACGTCCTAGGTGGTTTATTTTCTCAGCCAGTGCAAACAATTTGAATTTACAATATGAAAAAATATGCGTACGCTAATGAAATTCGTAAATGTTAAAACACGTGATTCGCATACAGAAAAAAAACTCCAGCATACAGTAGTCAACCGACGACGCTACCGTTGCAATAAGTTGCGAAATTGTTTAATAAAACAATAGTTAAAGTTTGCTCACCCAAATTATCGTCTTCCAAATCGAAACGCTCAACCAATCTTCACATAGAAATTATTGAAGCAGATCCGTCGATGTTCTTATCACTTCCTTGATCTTCACCAAAATTTTCAAATAATTATCTTTCACCTTTAAACCATTAATTTTTGACAAATCCAAACTTTTAGTTAAATTATCAATCTTCAACAAATTCATATCAGATTTCCATAATCTCATTCGAAATCTCCATGTAAAATTTTCTCATACCGTTCACCAAAAATCGCTATCGTTAAAATTTTCGCTTCACCGCTATCAAATTTCTGATGCAATCTTAAATTCCATTAAAACCAAGACATATAAAATTTTCGCAGACGAGCCCCGCACGTCCTTAACTCCAACGGAACTCCTTCAAGGTCGTCACAGAAAACTGCGCCAACTATTTGTTGCGAGGTGAGAAACTTTGCTAAATTAAATTTTCGCACACTAATTAATTAAAACTTTCTCTTCTATCTGATTGAAGCACCACCAAAGATGGTACGAATTTCGATACAAACCAAATTCTATAATAATCCTATAAGCAAAATTGAAAAAACTTGGCTTTTCTATTATCTAACAATTCTTGCGAAATTCTCAATCGATATCATGGTAAAGAATGTGTAACTGGTTCCTTTCCTACGGGAACCGGGAACTCAAATTGAAACAAAACCATCATTTATGTGAGAGCTTCTGACTTAAACTAACTCTTTAAAATTCATTATTAAATTTATAAAAAATAACCGATGTCTCATTTTTATTCTCTATTTTAGGAGTTGAATTTTAAAATATGTCAACACACAGAGTAATTTGATGGGAACTCTATAGGTTTTTTGAGTGCACTAAAGCAGGTATCGAATAAATAATTATTATGAAGCCTCAAAGACAATCTTATTTTGGATCTGAAAAGCTAATTTACATTTTTTCTAATGTCCGTTTAAATGGATATTGCGTCATTGCCCGGTTAATTTTATTGATAAACTTAAGTATTACAGAAACATAAGACACCATCTTTAAAGGTTATAATTTGCATTCAGGAATATTATATTTTAACTAATTTTATTTTTGCATAGTATTTGCAGTATGTGCAGTGTGCGTAAAAATAATTAAACCAATTTTAATAGCCGATACTCCTACCGGCAAATATTTTTACAACGATAAACTTCTGTAAACGCGGTGATACTTAAAATGAAAAATTTTCATTATTATAATGGACTTGAAGGTTATAAGGTATCAAAAGGTTACAAAATTGAATACCTTAATAAAATATAAAAATTTCTAAATAAAATTCTTACCACAATTATTTTTAGACATTGTGATGACTTTTATTGTTGTCCTTAACCTTTACATTGCTAAATAAAGTATTATTATCATTGCTATTTAAAATCCACTAATATAACAAAAATTTAGTTAGGTACCGAATAATTTAAAATTTGATAAATAGCTCAATTTTATTATTTTCAAAATATTATTTTGGCGGCATTTGACTGTTTTGACACTGTGATAATATTCTATTATTCTTCATTCCGTTTTATTTTATTGTCACTCCAATGGTTAACGCGCGCCGTCGCGTCGCACAGTGGTCATTTTATTTAATATAGGAATTAATAATACCAAAAATTTACCGTCACCAATATCATTAATTTTTATTTTATTTCAAAAGAACATAGTTGGATAGTCAATATTGTAAAAATAATTAATTTGAGTCCACACATTTATTAGTGACGACATAAAGAATGCGCTAAATGAGCGTTCATATCCATTATTTATAGTCCAGAGTTGTATTTTACGCGTCTGATTTAAAAGTTTACAAGTGACTCTGTGGTTATAATTTTCCTTATTTTTCCTGTTGAATATTCGTATTCAAGCTTTGTATTTGTACTGTGAATAATTTCTAATTTTATAATTTTGTTCAAAGTGTGAAAAAACTACTATTGAATATCGTTACTCTCAATGACTTACTTATTTTTCTGTTTTAAAACTAATTAGTCTTGCAATTCTATGATTCTCGTTTATTCGCAGTGATTTTTTGTTTTCTTATCAGGTAATTAACATAACTTCATATTAAACTTAAAATTAGCTGCTAGAAAGTGCAAGTTTTTTAAATATTTAATTTTTTATTAGGCACCATGTCGTTGTTGAAAAAAGACCTGTTTGTTGTTTGGCATCAAGAGTGTGGTGCAAATCAAAAAAACTTATCGATTTTGACTTACGTTTTGGACAAATTTAATTTTATACATAGTCAAGACTATGAAAAATTTTGTAGTATAAAAAAATGGTGTGTACTTTTACCAGTAAGATCGCTAAACTGAGGAAGAGCGTGTGACTACAGTGCGAATTTTCATTTATTTATGAGAAAAATTAAATTTTGTTCAATATTTATTCTGGAACTTCATGAAAATACTAATTCGATTATAATAAAGGCAGGAAAAATAACGACAAAAATCTAAGCTCTAAATTGCCTTCAATATCTACATAATTTTATTTCGGTGCGATTTTCATTTAAAATTTTTGAGAAAAATTAAATTTTGTTCAAATATTCTGGAACTTCATGAAAATACTAATTCGATTATAATAAAGACAGAAAAAATAATGAACAAATTCTAAGCCCTCAATTGCCTTCAATATCTACATAATTTGATTTCGGTGCGATTTTTCATTTAAAATTTTTGTGAAAAATTAAATTTTGTTCAATTATTCTGGAACTTCATGAAAATAATAATTCGACTATAATAAAGACAGGAAAAACAATGAAAAAATTCTAAGCCCTCAATTGCCTTCAATATCTTCCTAATTTGATTTCGGTGCGAATTTTCATTTAAAATTTTTGAGAAAAATTAAATTTTGTTCAAATATTTTGGAACTTCATGAAAATTCTAATTCGATTATAATAAAGACAGGAAAAATAACAAAAAAATTCTAATCCCTCAATTGCCTTCAATATCTACAAAATTTGATTTCGGTGCGAATTTTCATTTAAAAGTTTTGAGAAAAATTAAATTTTGTTCAAATATTTTGGAACTTCATGAAAATACTAATTTGATTATAATAAAGACAGGAAAAATAATGAAAAAATTCTAAGCCCTCAATTGCCTTCAATATCTGCAAAATTTGATTTCGGTGCGAATTTTCATTTTATTGAGAAAAATTAAATTTTGTTCAAATATTCTGGAACTTCATGAAAATACTAATTCGATTATAATAAAGACAGGAAAAACAATGAAAAAATTCTAAGCCCTCAATTGCCTTCAATATCTTCATAATTTGATTTCGGTGCGAATTTTCATTTAAAATTTTTGAGAAAAATTAAATTTTGTTCAAATATTTTGGAACTTCATGAAAATACTAATTCGATTATAATAAAGACAGGAAAAATAACAAAAAAATGCTAATCCCTCAATTGCCTTCAATATCTACAAAATTTGATTTCGGTGCGAATTTTCATTTAAAAGTTTTGAGAAAAATTAAATTTTGTTCAAATATTTTGGAACTTCATGAAAATACTAATTTGATTATAATAAAGACAGGAAAAATAATGAAAAAATTCTAAGCCCTCAATTGCCTTCAATATCTGCAAAATTTGAATTCGGTGCGAATTTTCATTTTATTGAGAAAAATTAAATTTTGTTCAAATATTCTGGAACTTCATGAAAATACTAATTCAATTATAATAAAGACAGGAAAAATAATGAAAAAATTCTAAACAATCAATTGCCTTCAATATCTACAAAACTTGATTTCGGTGCGAATTTTCATTTAAAATTTTTGAGAAAAATTAAATTTTGTTCAAATATTCTGGAACTTCATGAAAATACTAATTCGATTATAATAAAGACAGGAAAAATAATGAAAAAATTCTAATCCTTCAATTGCCTTCAATATCTACATAATTTGAATTCGGTGCGATTTTTCATTTAAAATTTTTGTGAAAAATTAAATTTTGTTCAATTATTCTGGAACTTCATGAAAATACTAATTCGATTATAATAAAGACAGGAAAAATAATGAAAAAATTCTAAGCCCTCAATTGCCTTCAATATCTACATAATTTGATTTCGGTGCGAATTTTCATTTAAAATTTTTTAGAAAAATTAAATTTTGTTCAAATATTTTGGAACTTCATGAAAATACTAATTCGATTATAATAAAGACAGGAAAAATAACAAAAAAATTCTAAGCCCTCAATTGCCTTCAATATCTACAAAATTTGATTTCGGTGCGAATTTTCATTTTAAATTTTTGAGAAAAATTAAATTTTGTTCAAATATTCTGGAACTTCATGAAAATACTAATTCGATTATAATAAAGACAGGAAAAATAATGAAAAAATTCTAAACCCTCAATTGCCTTCAATATCTACAAAACTTGATTTCGGTGCGAATTTTCATTTAAAATTTTTGAGAAAAATTAAATTTTGATCAAATATTCTGGAACTTCATGAAAATACTAATTCGATTATAATAAAGACAGGAAAAATAATGAAAAAATTCTAATCCTTCAATTGCCAGTCAATATCTACATAATTTGATTTCGGTGCGATTTTTCATTTAAAATTTTTGTGAAAAATTAAATTTTGTTCAATTATTCTGGAACTTCATGAAAATACTAATTCGATTATAATAAAGACAGGAAAAATAATGAAAAAATTCTAAGCCCTCAATTGCCTTCAATATCTACATAATTTGATTTCGGTGCGAATTTTCATTTAAAATTTTTGAGAAAAATTAAATTTTGTTCAAATATTTTGGAACTTCATGAAAATACTAATTCGATTATAATAAAGACAGGAAAAATAACAAAAAAATTCTAATCCCTCAATTGCCTTCAATATCTACAAAATTTGATTTCGGTGCGATTTTTCATTTAAAATTTTTGTGAAAAATTAAATTTTGTTCAATTATTCTGGAACTTCATGAAAATACTAATTCGATTATAATAAAGACAGGAAAAATAATGAAAAAATTCTAAGCCCTCAATTGCCTTCAATATCTACATAATTTGATTTCGGTGCGAATTTTCATTTAAAATTTTTGAGAAAAATTAAATTTTGTTCAAATATTTTGGAACTTCATGAAAATACTAATTCGATTATAATAAAGACAGGAAAAATAACAAAAAAATTCTAATCCCTCAATTGCCTTCAATATCTACAAAATTTGATTTCGGTGCGAATTTTCATTAAAAAGTTTTGAGAAAAATTAAATTTTGTTCAAATATTTTGGAACTTCATGAAAATACTAATTCGATTATAATAAAGACAGGAAAAATAACAAAAAAATTCTAAGCCCTCAATTGCCTTCAATATCTACAAAATTTTATTTCGGTGCGAATTTTCATTTTAAATTTTTGAGAAAAATTAAATTTTGTTCAAATATTCTGGAACTTCATGAAAATACTAATTCAATTATAATAAAAACAGGAAAAATAATGAAAAAATTGTAAGCCCTCAATTGCCTTCAATATCTACAAAATTTGATTTCGGTGCGAATTTTCATTTAAAATTTTTGAGAAAAATTAAATTTTGTTCAAATATTTTGGAACTTCATGAAAATACTAATTCGATTATAATAAAGACAGGAAAAATAACAAAAAAATTCTAATCCCTCAATTGCCTTCAATATCTACAAAATTTGATTTCGGTGCGAATTTTCATTTAAAAGTTTTGAGAAAAATTAAATTTTGTTCAAATATTTTGGAACTTCATGAAAATTCTAATTCGATTATAATAAAGACAGGAAAAATAACAAAAAAATTCTAATCCCTCAATTGCCTTCAATATCTACAAAATTTGATTTCGGTGCGAATTTTCATTTAAAAGTTTTGAGAAAAATTAAATTTTGTTCAAATATTTTGGAACTTCATGAAAATACTAATTTGATTATAATAAAGACAGGAAAAATAATGAAAAAATTCTAAGCCCTCAATTGCCTTCAATATCTGCAAAATTTGATTTCGGTGCGAATTTTCATTTTATTGAGAAAAATTAAATTTTGTTCAAATATTCTGGAACTTCATGAAAATACTAATTCGATTATAATAAAGACAGGAAAAACAATGAAAAAATTCTAAGCCCTCAATTGCCTTCAATATCTTCATAATTTGATTTCGGTGCGAATTTTCATTTAAAATTTTTGAGAAAAATTAAATTTTGTTCAAATATTTTGGAACTTCATGAAAATACTAATTCGATTATAATAAAGACAGGAAAAATAATGAAAAAATTCTAAGCCCTCAATTGCCTTCAATATCTACATAATTTGATTTCGGTGCGAATTTTCATTTAAAATTTTTTAGAAAAATTAAATTTTGTTCAAATATTTTGGAACTTCATGAAAATACTAATTCGATTATAATAAAGACAGGAAAAATAACAAAAAAATTCTAAGCCCTCAATTGCCTTCAATATCTACAAAATTTGATTTCGGTGCGAATTTTCATTTTAAATTTTTGAGAAAAATTAAATTTTGTTCAAATATTCTGGAACTTCATGAAAATACTAATTCGATTATAATAAAGACAGGAAAAATAATGAAAAAATTCTAAACCCTCAATTGCCTTCAATATCTACAAAACTTGATTTCGGTGCGAATTTTCATTTAAAATTTTTGAGAAAAATTAAATTTTGATCAAATATTCTGGAACTTCATGAAAATACTAATTCGATTATAATAAAGACAGGAAAAATAATGAAAAAATTCTAATCCTTCAATTGCCAGTCAATATCTACATAATTTGATTTCGGTGCGATTTTTCATTTAAAATTTTTGTGAAAAATTAAATTTTGTTCAATTATTCTGGAACTTCATGAAAATACTAATTCGATTATAATAAAGACAGGAAAAATAATGAAAAAATTCTAAGCCCTCAATTGCCTTCAATATCTACATAATTTGATTTCGGTGCGAATTTTCATTTAAAATTTTTGAGAAAAATTAAATTTTGTTCAAATATTTTGGAACTTCATGAAAATACTAATTCGATTATAATAAAGACAGGAAAAATAACAAAAAAATTCTAATCCCTCAATTGCCTTCAATATCTACAAAATTTGATTTCGGTGCGATTTTTCATTTAAAATTTTTGTGAAAAATTAAATTTTGTTCAATTATTCTGGAACTTCATGAAAATACTAATTCGATTATAATAAAGACAGGAAAAATAATGAAAAAATTCTAAGCCCTCAATTGCCTTCAATATCTACATAATTTGATTTCGGTGCGAATTTTCATTTAAAATTTTTGAGAAAAATTAAATTTTGTTCAAATATTTTGGAACTTCATGAAAATACTAATTCGATTATAATAAAGACAGGAAAAATAACAAAAAAATTCTAATCCCTCAATTGCCTTCAATATCTACAAAATTTGATTTCGGTGCGAATTTTCATTAAAAAGTTTTGAGAAAAATTAAATTTTGTTCAAATATTTTGGAACTTCATGAAAATACTAATTCGATTATAATAAAGACAGGAAAAATAACAAAAAAATTCTAAGCCCTCAATTGCCTTCAATATCTACAAAATTTTATTTCGGTGCGAATTTTCATTTTAAATTTTTGAGAAAAATTAAATTTTGTTCAAATATTCTGGAACTTCATGAAAATACTAATTCAATTATAATAAAAACAGGAAAAATAATGAAAAAATTCTAAGCCCTCAATTGCCTTCAATATCTACAAAATTTGATTTCGGTGCGAATTTTCATTTAAAATTTTTGAGAAAAATTAAATTTTGTTCAAATATTCTGGAACTTCATGAAAATACTAATTCGATTATAATAAAGACAGGAAAAACAATGAAAAAATTCTAATCCATCAATTGCCTTCAATATCTTCATAATTTGATTTCGGTGCGAATTTTCATTTAAAATTTTTGAGAAAAATTAAATTTTGTTCAAATATTTTGGAACTTCATGAAAATACTAATTCGATTATAATAAAGACAGGAAAAATAACAAAAAAATTCTAATCCCTCAATTGCCTTCAATATCTACAAAATTTGATTTCGGTGCGAATTTTCATTTAAAAGTTTTGAGAAAAATTAAATTTTGTTCAAATATTTTGGAACTTCATGAAAATACTAATTTGATTATAATAAAGACAGGAAAAATAATGAAAAAATTCTAAGCCCTCATATTGCCTTCAATATCTGCAAAATTTGAATTCGGTGCGAATTTTCATTTTATTGAGAAAAATTAAATTTTGTTCAAATATTCTGGAACTTCATGAAAATACTAATTCAATTATAATAAAGACAGGAAAAATAACAAAAAAATTCTAAGCCCTCAATTGCCTGCAATATCTACAAAATTTGATTTCGGTGCGAATTTTCATTTTAAATTTTTGAGAAAAATTAAATTTTGTTCAAATATTCTGGAACTTCATGAAAATACTAATTCGATTATAATAAAGACAGGAAAAATAATGAAAAAATTCTAATCCTTCAATTGCCTTCAATATCTACATAATTTGAATTCGGTGCGATTTTTCATTTAAAATTTTTGTGAAAAATTAAATTTTGTTCAATTATTCTGGAACTTCATGAAAATACTAATTCGATTATAATAAAGACAGGAAAAATAATGAAAAAATTCTAAGCCCTCAATTGCCTTCAATATCTACATAATTTGATTTCGGTGCGAATTTTCATTTAAAATTTTTGAGAAAAATTAAATTTTGTTCAAATATTTTGGAACTTCATGAAAATACTAATTCGATTATAATAAAGACAGGAAAAATAACAAAAAAATTCTAAGCCCTCAATTGCCTTCAATATCTACAAAATTTTATTTCGGTGCGAATTTTCATTTTAAATTTTTGAGAAAAATTAAATTTTGTTCAAATATTCTGGAACTTCATGAAAATACTAATTCAATTATAATAAAAACAGGAAAAATAATGAAAAAATTCTAAGCCCTCAATTGCCTTCAATATCTGCAAAATTTGAATTCGGTGCGAATTTTCATTTAAAATTTTTGAGAAAAATTAAATTTTGTTCAAATATTCTGGAACTTCATGAAAATACTAATTCGATTATAATAAAGACAGGAAAAACAATGAAAAAATTCTAAGCCCTCAAATGCCTTCAATATCTTCATAATTTGATTTCGGTGCGAATTTTCATTTAAAATTTTTGAGAAAAATTAAATTTTGTTCAAATATTTTGGAACTTCATGAAAATACTAATTCGATTATAATAAAGACAGGAAAAATAACAAAAAAATGCTAATCCCTCAATTGCCTTCAATATCTACAAAATTTGATTTCGGTGCGAATTTTCATTTAAAAGTTTTGAGAAAAATTAAATTTTGTTCAAATATTTTGGAACTTCATGAAAATACTAATTCAATTATAATAAAGACAGGAAAAATAACAAAAAAATTCTAAGCCCTCAATTGCCTTCAATATCTACAAAATTTTATTTCGGTGCGAATTTTCATTTTAAATTTTTGAGAAAAATTAAATTTTGTTCAAATATTCTGGAACTTCATGAAAATACTAATTCGATTATAATAAAGACAGGAAAAATAACAAAAAAATTCTAAGCCCTCAATTGCCTTCAATATCTACAAAATTTTATTTCGGTGCGAATTTTCATTTTAAATTTTTGAGAAAAATTAAATTTTGTTCAAATATTCTGGAACTTCATGAAAATACTAATTCAATTATAATAAAAACAGGAAAAATAATGAAAAAATTCTAAGCCCTCAATTGCCTTCAATATCTACAAAATTTGATTTCGGTGCGAATTTTCATTTAAAATTTTTGAGAAAAATTAAATTTTGTTCAAATATTCTGGAACTTCATGAAAATACTAATTCGATTATAATAAAGACAGTAAAAACAATGAAAAAATTCTAAGCCCTCAATTGCCTTCAATATCTTCATAATTTGATTTTGGTGCGAATTTTCATTTAAAATTTTTGAGAAAAATTAAATTTTGTTCAAATATTCTGGAACTTCATGAAAATACTAATTCGATTATAATAAAGACAGGAAAAATAATGAAAAAATTCTAAGCCCTCAATTGCCTTCAATATCTACATAATTTGATTTCGGTGCGAATTTTCATTTAAAATTTTTGAGAAAAATTAAATTTTGTTCAAATATTCTGGAACTTCATGAAAATACTAATTCGATTATAATAAAGACAGGAAAAATAATGAAAAAATTCTAATCCTTCAATTGCCTTCAATATCTACATAATTTGATTTCGGTGCGATTTTTCATTTAAAATTTTTGTGAAAAATTAAATTTTGTTCAATTATTCTGGAACTTCATGAAAATACTAATTCGATTATAATAAAGACAGGAAAAATAATGAAAAAATTCTAAGCCCTCAATTGCCTTCAATATCTACATAATTTGATTTCGGTGCGAATTTTCATTTAAAATTTTTGAGAAAAATTAAATTTTGTTCAAATATTTTGGAACTTCATGAAAATACTAATTCGATTATAATAAAGACTGGAAAAATAACAAAAAAATTCTAAGCCCTCAATTGCCTTCAATATCTACAAAATTTTATTTCGGTGCGAATTTTCATTTTAAATTTTTGAGAAAAATTAAATTTTGTTCAAATATTCTGGAACTTCATGAAAATACTAATTCAATTATAATAAAAACAGGAAAAATAATGAAAAAATTCTAAGCCCTCAATTGCCTTCAATATCTACAAAATTTGATTTCGGTGCGAATTTTCATTTAAAATTTTTGAGAAAAATTAAATTTTGTTCAAATATTCTGGAACTTCATGAAAATACTAATTCGATTATAATAAAGACAGGAAAAACAATGAAAAAATTCTAAGCCCTCAAATGCCTTCAATATCTTCATAATTTGATTTCGGTGCGAATTTTCATTTAAAATTTTTGAGAAAAATTAAATTTTGTTCAAATATTTTGGAACTTCATGAAAATACTAATTCGATTATAATAAAGACTGAAAAATAACAAAAAAATTCTAATCCCTCAATTGCCTTCAATATCTCCAAAATTTGATTTCGGTGCGAATTTCCATTTAAAAGTTTTGAGAAAAATTAAATTTTGTTCAAATATTTTGTAACTTTATGAAAATACTAATTCGATTATAATAAAGACTGGAAAAATAACAAAAAAATTCTAATCCCTCAATTGCCTTCAATATCTCCAAAATTTGATTTCGGTGCGAATTTCCATTTAAAAGTTTTGAGAAAAATTAAATTTTGTTCAAATATTTTGTAACTTCATGAAAATACTAATTCGATTATAATAAAGACTGGAAAAATAACAAAAAAATTCTAAGCCCTCAATTGCCTTCAATATCTACAAAATTTTATTTCGGTGCGAATTTTCATTTTACGTGTGAAAACAGCCTAAATTTTTATAATACGTACAACTGGCTAGGTTGTTAAAGTTCTCGCAAGGAATCGTGGCCGGGCGGAGCTAATGTGCAGAAAGGAAAATTAGTCCATTCGACTTTATGTTCGTGTCAATTGATGCAATTGGGTGTCACATCATGTCATCTACTGGTCAATTTTTTGGCTCGGCCAGGCCACGATTCCTTGCGAGAACTTTAGATAGTATGTACATTATATTGGTTACTTTAAGGAAGATCTAATAAATAGCAAAACGTTTAGCTTTTGTTAACATTTTATAACTGATTAGATCAGAGATGGGGTATTACAAAACCTTACTTAATCAGAGGTTAAACTTAATTGTAAAGGTGTGGTGCTTCTTGAAAAGATGCTAAGATTTCTAGTTTTGGAATTAAGAAAACAAAAAAATTTAGGTACTATTACCGGAAATTACCTACATTTACCTAAATACCTACATTACATACTTCTTGCGTTTTCCATGATAATTTTTTAGAAATCTGGCAATCGGTACTCGCCTTCACCTTTGGTAGTGACCTTTCATACTAATTAATGACAAGGTTGCTTGGTTCTATTAAGCCAAGATGTGTTATTATTTTAGAACTCTTTTTTTTATCGCAATCACATAATAAAGAAACACTTACAAAATTTGAAATTAAGAATATACTAAATAATAAAATTCATTCCTTGTTCACCTCGTCCGTTATAATATTCAAATTGAAAACAATAAATTAATCTTAAAATACAACATGGTAAAATTAAATCTTCCAATGGATTGCACAAGTGGAAACTGTGGTCTAATGCGAGGATATAGTATCATAAGAATGAAACTACAAATCTAGCGTCGCGACGACGCGACCGACGCCACGACTAGTATTTTTAATTATTCATTTTTAACACAATCATTGCAAAATCAAAATCAAAATTAACTTATCAACTTTATAGCAGTTTTGGAAAATAAAACAGCATTTTATAGGGCATTAATAAATCGATAAACAAATAAGTGCCCTTTACAAATAAATTTGTCACATCAATGGGAAGCCCTGCTTCAGCTACCATCTCTAATTTGGTTATGGAAATTCTATACATAAATGTTATGTTGGTGCAGTTGGTGACGTTATTACACTGAAAAAAAATTGAAAGAAAAAGTTGAAAAAAAAGTCAAGTAATGATCCGAGTTTAAATTGTTTAAAAGTTTAAAAATCCATTTTGGATATAATGTTGTTAGTTGTTGGCACCACCAATGGTAATATAAAACGCAAATACCACCATAAACAAGCAATCTTTTGCTTTATTTACATTTACATTGACAAAAAGCCACCACACGGAATAATTTCAAACTCCATTCTGGACGTAATGTTGTAAAACGAAGAAGGAAACTTTGATAAGAAATAGATATCCTAAATCTTTGTTAAATACTTAGATCATACGTTTTTCAAGTCTTTCAAGAAAAAATTAGAAAAATAATTCGTTTCTTAAATTTTGCTGGTTGCTTTCCAGTAACTGACATTCGGGCTATGAAGTATGTTCCTACTGGTGCATCATTATATAATTTAAGGTTTCAAAATCCATGGGAAGTTTTGCCCCAGCGTACTAAACGAAAAACTTCAACCTGTACTTGGAACCTTGGAACAAGTTGGACAATTTATTTCTGAAAAGCAGAACATAAAAGCTAAAAAATTCAATGAATTCAGAATTTAGTATTTACAAAGTAAATAATTTATGTAATTTAATAAAGTGGAATTTCAATTTTCATTTAAAATAATTTTTGAGCAATCTACACGGGTTTTCTTGCCTCACGTAAAATTTCACTTTTAGAAGTTATCATTTTAAAAAAAATCTTAACCGACGATATATGAATTTAATTTACTCTTTGCTCTCAAACTGACTAATTGACCAATATTTGCATTATTATTTGGTACATATCCATAACAACTCACTAAAAATTTAATTTGTCTCACTTTATCATGAAATATAATATTATTTACTTTTTTGCTATTTAAATATATGTTACGTTTGAGAAGAAATTATGATTGTATATTTTCACTTGTTACCTGTTACAAAGTAAATCAGGTATTAGGCAAAGAACGTTCGGTATTACTAAAGAAGCTAAAATAAAATTTAAAAATCATGAAGCTTTTTATATAGCACCAAATCCTACTATACTTACAAAATTACTTCTTTTTGTATATTATATGCAAATGAACTAAAGAAGAGCTAATGTGCAATTTTATAAAGTTTAAAAAACCGGACGTGATGCTAATATAAGTAAGTGCTAAATATTTAACATTAAAAAACTAATATATTTAAATTAATTTAATTTTTATAGCAAATTTTAAATATTTGTTAATAATTACGTTGATTGCATCATTACGTTTAGAAAAATTATTTTAATTTATTATTTATTTTTTAATCGGTTTTATTTCTTCGATCCTAAATTTCCAAAGGGTGCATCATCTAAGACTCAAATTTTTTATTTCATCTTCTAATCCTTTATTAGTGGTTTAATGATTTAAATGAAAATAGATACAGAAAAGAATTTGTGTAATAATTAAGCAATATTTCGAAAAGTTGGTAGAATTTCGATTCACCTTGTATACTGTAAAAAAATAAAAGAAACCAATTCGAATTATTAGTTGATGATCTTCATTTGACTGCCAAAAAATTAATATAAAGGTCAACCGAAATGTTAATTTGTACTTAAATAATTTATATATTTAATGTAATTTTATTCTAATAATTATTTCATTTAGAAAGCTTAATGTAATTGCATATTAATGTTAGTACTTTATAATGTAGTTATTATGTAACAAATAAAATCGTTTTGATTAGGGGAACATTTTTTGGATTGTAAATTTTTTGAAATTGTGGAGTTTTTCAAGAAATACTTTTAAAACGTTAAAGTCGGTTAAAGTAAACATTAATTATTAATACATTTTTTATGAATAATCATCAAATGCCATTAAGGATATACATATATAAATCAATAGAATATTATGTGATCGAAAAGTACAAAAATATGTATTGTGCAAGAATTTTCACCTTTTATAATTTGAAGCTACTTGCATAAAATTTAAATACACTCTAAAAATTTTGAATTAAAGTTTGATTAAATAAACCATTGTTCATTAAATATCAATTAATTTTATTATTAAGTAAAATTATATACCGATTTATTATTAGTACCATAATACATATTATATTATGTACCTACATACTAAATAATTATGTATTGATACATAATTATTTTGATAGATTTTCAGATTAGGACCTAACACAGAAACACACTTTATATTTTTTTTTAACAAAAAATTAAAATTGCGTAATTTTACATTTTATAAAAATGTAAAATTACTGAGTAAATAGATGAATATCTATTATCATTTAATAAAATTAAATTTAGTAAAAGAGTAGGTATTCTTCAAAAATATGAGATGAAAATAATGTATTTCCAAATTAAAATTAATTTATTATTGCAAAATCTTCTCTAAGGTCAGTAGTCATGATCATGCATTAATTTATTATTAAATGTCAAAAAAGTCGAAAAACCACGTTAGTTAATTAATTGCTTGTAACATTCTTCAAATTTGAATTGCACTGTTGTTATTTAGCGAAACAGTGTTATCTTCTGATTATTAAAAAAAAAAATTGAAAGCTAAAAGAAAATAATTAGTGACCTTTTGTAATAAATTGGCATCTGCCGTTTAGTCGCCAAAGCTTAAAATATGAAAGAGTAGCTACGTACCTAACGCAAATTTGATTGGATTTGTGTAATAATTGCACACTCGAACATTAAACATTATAAATTATATTGTTATTGTATTATAGAAAAGGTGCAACGAACAATAATTCCAACACAAATGTCAAGTTACATATTATTTACCATTGAGACGAGATTTTTCTATACCATCTTAAATATAATGTATTAGGTATAATACAGAAGATGTGCCTAATATCTAATTAAAAAGTTGGACAAATACATAATTACATAATTTGTATTTGTCAACTACCGGTAGCATTAATAAAAATGATAGCAATTTAAATTAAATGTTAATTAATAAATCAATGTCCTTGACGATTACCGATGTACGAAGATAGATACGTAAAAAATTGAAACTTATACATCCAAAAACTAGGATGGTCCACGATCAGAAATAGGAGATGGTAACTACCTCATGACTTGAGTCCTCGGTATAAATATCAATCACTTTGCGTCTTCTTTACAGTCTTCACTTAGTCGACTTATCAATAGCAACATGAACTCTTTGGTAAGTCTTAAGAAACACTCTCAATTAAAAATTAAAATTAATCGCCGGTAACATATTTCAGGTTGTATTTTTAGCAGTTTTGGCTTGCGCCTTTGCCCAAAAGGGTTCTCCAAACTTACAAGTGGTTGGCATCGTCCGACAAGCATCAGACCTCAATGCCGATGGATCTTACGAATGGAGGTAATGAGTAAACTCGTTTGTACTTTGTTTAGTAATCATCCGACTAAAATTTTTGTTTTACAGTTTCGAAACTGAAAATGGAATTGCCGCAAGAGAACATGGTACTTTGAAACAAGTTCCAGATTCCAAAGAACCAGGCAATTCTGCCGAAGGTGCATACGCCTACACCGCTCCAGATAACAGCAAAGTCGAATTATCATACACCGCCGATGAACGTGGTTTCATTCCCAACAGTAATGTTCTTCCAGTTGCTCCACCAACTCCACCAGCAATTCTCCGTCTTTTGGAATGGCTCGCCGCTCACCCAGAAGAACAACGTAAATTGTAAACTTCTTAATGTTATAAATGTTATGCAAAAGGAAATTAATGTGATGAATCTTATAAACGTGCCACCTTATTTATAACTGACTACAAAGTAGTCAAATTTTTTTTATGTTATGTTAATTATCAATAATAAAATAAATCAAGTCTATAAAACTAAGTTTCTTTCTTTTAAAAGCATCGAATAAGTTAATATACAATCATTATTGTTATTCGCTGGGTGCGTGACATCTGGCCACATTTTTTGCACAAGTTGTCCGCAGTGGAAGCTGGCGTCGTTTACGCACCCAGCCAATGGGTGCGTGCCATTTGACCACATTTTTTGCACAATTTGTCCGCAGCGGACGCTGGCGTTGTTTTTTTAATACCTTCACTATGCACTTCGCACCCAGCGAATACCCTTCATGTGAGCTAATCAAAATTCTTCTTCTACCTACCTCTACCCTCTACTACGGGGGTGCCAAACTCGGTCGTAAAATCTCGTTTTACGGCCTTGTGATGTAAACTACTATTTCCTACAAAACTTGCTTATTTTTACAAGATCTTTTCAACAATACTACTTTTGAGCTATGGTGCCATTTAAAATTCTGGAGTTCTGGAGTTTCTGGAGAAAACTATCCCGGATGCCGACCTTTCCCGGAAATAATAATACAGTGGGCATATAAACATTCCTTACCCTCCTCGACACCAGGGTCTCTGCGCAGGCGCCAAAAAACATGTTTCGATTGGCTGAAAATTGCACCAGCGCCCTAGGTACTTGTCAGAACTTAGCATTTTTATTAGGACCAAAAATACTAGGACAGAGTTTTTAATTAATTTAACGACGTTGAATCCGATTGGAGGGTGGTTGTCTTGTCAAAACTGACTCTTCCGCGCCGCTCCGTTCCGGACGCTTTAGAGCGCCTCAAGACCTAAAAAATTAACACGGACTGAGAACAGAATGTCCAATAAGGTCGAAAATTGAGTGAGAAAATTAGCCAAACTAATCCATATACGACATTCCTCCGTATGCAGTTCGTTTCATTTTAATGTTATCTATATTTAAATCCGTTAGTTTTCTTTAAAAAATTTAAAACTCTCGGGTCCAGGTTAAGTAACTACATCCTATATTTTTTGTAAACATAAATTTATTTCATAAAATTTTATTGCTATTAATGAATTAAATGAATATAATAAATTAAAACAGAATAGAATATTATATTAATAGAACATTAGACCGTTAAATAGTCTAAGAATAGAACAAACAACGCCTATGAAAAAATAAGGTTAGGTTAGGTGACAAATGCAATGTCGCATGATGCCATACTTGTCAGCCGATCACATGTTTTGGCGCCTGCGCAGAGACCGTGGTGTCGAGGAAGGTAAGGAATGTTTATAATATGCATACAGTCGAAGTGGAGCCCGCTTATTGGAATCACGCAGTGACGTAGCAACAGGTGGTGCGAGTGGTGCCGGACACTAGGGCCCCGTGGGGGCCCGGTACACGGACAAAATTACAGACATTTTTGTAAAAATTATCTATGAAAGTTTGCACAATGAACACAGCGAGGGCCCCAGGGCGGTGCGTCTACACCGGGGGGCCGGCGCCCTGAAGGAACGCCAAAATAAAGAAATATTGGAAAAGATTGAATAATGTAATTCATTCAGTAAATATTATAGCCATATTTACGATGCAACGAGTGACGCAGTTGCATATAAAATAGGTAGTATTTTCTAAAAAAATCGCCTGCGGCGCTAAAAGACGCTGCTTTCCCTACCCCCATGTGCCGGAGGTTGAATTATTTAGAGGGGGGCCTCAAAATTGAATTGCGCCTGAAGCTTCATAAGTGCTAAATTTTCATTATTCTCTGCCGGGGGGGGGGGGGATTGAGATCTTGCACCACCAGAAAATCTTTCTAGGGAAATCTACGATGCCTTTTTGTCACTTACATATTTTTTGTGCAATAACATTGTTAATTTAAATTTTATTTTTATAATAAAATAATGAAGGGGGCCCGCTGTGGATCTTGCACCAGGGCCCGGTCTTGACTTGCTACGTCACTGGAATCACGGTTAATGTTATCATTCGGGTATTGTTATCACTTTTGCGAGGAACGGAACGGAACGGACATATTATATTATAACACACAAAAAAACATCGCTTATAGTCATCAGAAATTCGGTTTATGTTATCATAATATTATTCTTAAGGTCCTAAATCAATAGGACTAAATAATAAAATTCAACAGATGTCACTAGTTGTTTTATGATATTTCATTGGTACATTTTATTGAGATTTATTGATATTTACTTCTGATAGGTTAAAATTTGAAATTTCATGTATATTGCTTCATTTCTTGTGTCAAGTTCAACTCAAAAACGAATAATCGTAGAAAGCTGAAATTTTCAGAATATACTTAAAATATGATTTTACTCAACGTAAGCTATTTTATATTTATAACTAAAGTGCATTTTATTGAAAACGGCTAGAAAATTTTTTTTATATTAATTGTTTTTAAATAAAAAATAGCTTATGTTAAGTAAAATCATATTTTACGTATATTCTGAAAATTTCAGCTTTCTAAGATTATTCGTTTTTGAATTGAACTTGACACAAGCTCAGACCCTATTGATCTGCCATCTGCCACCTTAAGATTATTTTCTCCCATGAGTAAAGGAGTTGATTTTCAGGTACAAGCATTTTTTATATTGTGCATAAATCTGTCTATAGTCCATTTATTTAAAAGACGGAGTTGATGTAAACAAACCCACCGTGTGACTCTAGTTTCTGTCACCGTCACATGTGATATCACATTATTTATGTTTATTATGCACTCCGTCGTTTAAATAAATGGACTATAGTTTGCTGTTAATGTGTGATGCAGTGTGATGTAAGATTAGTCCTACTTGAAAACTTCGCAATGAGTGACTTAAAAAGGAGACGTGATTTAAGTTTAATGGAAAAAATCAAAATTTTAGAACAATACGACAAAAAAAGAAAATAGGAGAGTAAATTAAAAAATGCGGCCAATTTGCCGCGTACGCGAGCGGATGAAGGTTAAATAAAAATCGACCAAAAACTTTTAACACATGGTGTATATAAGGCAACATAACCTCACATATTTATTACTTAATCTGAATATTACTCCTTTGGTTTGAATTACTATTATATGAAAGTATATCAGAATGGCATTATTTTGCCGTAAGAGTAAGTTTTTGTTATTAACTATTTAATTTATTATAATATTATTTTTTTACCATTTTAGTCCAGTTGAAAACTTTTTCACCTCTTATTCAGTCTTGTCGCTTTCGTGGAAAAATTAACATACAAAAACCTAAACCACCTCATTTCGATAAAGCGAAATATTTAGAACTTACGAAACCTATTTATCCCAGCTTTAAAAGAGGAAAAGCACAACACGAATTATGTAAAAAAAGTGTTCGCTTCATTAACTCGGACGACATTGAAAATCCCTATCAAAATGCTTTGGCCCGGGAAATGTATAAATGGTTTACGCAATCGAAATTAATTGCCTTTTATCACATGAATGCTATGAGCATGGACGATCAATTTAAGGCTTTCGCTTTGTTCAAAAAAAATAACATGCACATGAAGAGCTACGGTAAAAAAACATTAGAAATTGCAATTAAAGGAACACCGTATGAAACAATTCTGGATTTGTACGTTTCTAGAAATACGATAGTGTTTAGTCAAGAAGCAGAGATTAAAAAATTGATGAAAGTTACGAAGAAGTTTCCTCAAATAATTTTCTTGGGTATAATTTTCTTCAATCATGATATTATATAGATTAATTTACTTTTATTTCCTTTCAGCCGGTATATATGATGGCAGATTTTTAAGTAAAGATGAAATAATGAGATACAGTACCATTCCCGATATTCAAACGGCACAATTACAACTTGTACAAACGCTAGACAATTTAGGAGCAAATGTCGTACAACAATTAAACGCTCACCAAACTAATCTAGTTGATAATTTGCAGCAACGTGTTAAGCAATTGGAATTAAATTAATTGTGATTTTGTACAATATTAAAATAAAAATAATTAAATGTTGGCAGTAAAACCGCAATAGATGTCGTTATAATTTTAAGGTTATGTTAGTTATAATTATTTAAATTGAACGTCGCTTGTCGATAATAATTTATTATTTTCTGTTATAAAGTAATTATTCTTTTGATGGCAAAATCGTCACTCGACTTGGAGTGTTTAAACACAATCGATTGCCAACAAGGAGCAGTGAGAGCTGTACGTTTTAACGGTAACTATTTTTTATAATAAATCCTAACAAAATTTACCTATACTCCTTTTTTCACATCAGTCGATGGATCTTATTGCATAACCTGTGGTTCCGATAAAAAGTTAAAGTTGTGGAATCCTTATCGCGGTTTGTTATTGAAAACTTATGGAGGACACGGCAACGAGGTATTGGATGCGGCAGCTTCGTGTGACAGCAGTCAAATCGTGTCTTGCTCGTCCGACAAATCTATTATCGTGTGGGATGTATCCACGGGCCAACCTATGAGAAGGTTACGTGGACACGCCAGTAAGGTAACCTGTGTTAAATTTAATGAAGAATCGACCGTCGCCATATCGGGTAGTTTAGATAACACAGTTATGTGTTGGGATGTTAAATCCAGACGAAATGAACCCATTCAAGTAATGAAGGATGCTAAGGATTGCATTACTTCGGTGAAGGTTACGGATAGTGAAATTTTGGTCGGATCTGTCGATTGTTCTGTGCGTAGATATGATTTAAGGAATGGTTCCTGCCATGTCGATTTTGTTGGAGGTAACTTGAAAGTTAACATGTGTGCGAGTAATTTGCATAGTAATAGGGTGATGTTTATCGATTTCAGCTCCTATAACATCCGTTAGCTTTTCACACGATGGCCAATGTATCTTGGTATCTTCGGCCGATAATGTTATAAGACTTTTGGATAAAAACACAGGCGAAATGTTAGGAGAGTGAGTAAGCAGAATCTTGTCGTTACTTTTTTAATCTTCAAGTTCGTTTTTAAGGTATACGGGTCATAAAACTGAGGATTTAAATATTGAAAGTGGAATAATAACCAGCGACGATCACATCGTATCTGGATCGGCAACTGGAGAGCTCTGGTTTTGGGATTTAATTAGTGCACAAGTTAAATTAAAATTGCTACATACGCAAAGAAAAGCTGTACATTCGTTTGATGTTCATCCTACAAAAAATGTTATTTTGAGTGCGTCTATTAATACCATCAAATTGTGGGGTATGCCAGGAGATATGCAAGTAGTTAACGTTGCAGAAGATGATTAATTTATAGTATTGTATATATTTCTTTTAAATATACTTACCATTTTGTTATTAATTTTAAATGTTTTTTAAAATGAACAAGGAGGTAATGATACAATAACATATAATTAACATGCAGAACCTCAATGGTGGTTTAAGGAGCACCCTTGGAAAAATTTCTGTTTTTAAGGATTTTCATCTCTTGATTCATTTATAAAAATGAAATAAAACTATGCACCAGCCACATCGTTGCTATTGTTGTCGCATAGCTGTTGCAAAGACAATCTTTATTTTACTATGGCTAGCTTAAAAAACTAATTTTAAATTTCTGTAAAATTAAAACACCTGCTCACACAAGTAAACGACTTTTTAATAAAAATTAAGCTTTAATAAATTTCTGTGTATAAATAACTGAAAAAAATCAACACCTCCATTATGGGATTTGTACTCATAAAACATAGTTCATAACCAACAATCCTTTTCATGTGCCTCTAAGCAGATGCTTTTAAATAATAATAACCTGCCGCTTATGCCCGTTTGTACCACCTGTCCTTATGTTTAGCTAATAAGTCTCTCTTTTAACTTTAAGGTGGACCAATGAAAAAGGGTGGTACTTAGCGATTTAGGGTGAAGGTTAAGGAACGTTGGTGCATTAGACGGGCATTAGAAACACAAACAGGAACAAATTACTATAATAAAAATATTACGTTTCTTTCCCAATATATTGATCCAAATTTTTTTAACTTAATACGGCATTCCAATTTTTGACATTAAAATTTGTTACGGTCAATGATGTAAATCGGGCGTTGACGTCAATGGCCGGGCAATGATGTCAATTGTCAATACCCATTTATGCTGGCCATTAACGTCATTGTCCGGTCATTGACGCCAACGCCCGCTACCGGTGGGCAATGATGCAAATATTTTCATCTGATTGTAATATTTACGTCTTTGGCCGGTCAATGACGTTATTGGCCAAAAAGGATTGGACAATGATGATATCATAGAATAAGTGATATAAGGAACAGCAAAATGGTGATTTGAATTTGACAGCCAATTATTGGCAAGTGATATTTAGGTGTGTTGTATTCATTGTAGTAAAATCATTTATTAACAAAAATTTAAAACAATAATAAAAATTTATTTAATTATTTTTTAAATTAATCATTTAAAATCAACAATTAACTAGATATACTAGAAAATTTTAAATTAATCATTTTTATTCTAAATTATCTTAAGGGCTCGATCTATCAACAGGATAAAAACTTTTTCAACGAGTGGCGCAGTTACCTAGATTTGCAGTTTCATTATAAATGGCGGCTTTCATTGGTTGGAAAGTAAATTTTCATTGGTTTCTTTTGAAATCATTCAAATTATGGTAGAAACGAAACTTCATTTAGGAGAAGCATAGTCAAAAGACTAGGAGAAGACTTAGGAATAACTCACCAATAGAAACTATCCTGTCTCTTGTAGTCATGACAACATATTTTAAATTTTAATTAATTTTACGCTTTTTATAAAATCGCCAATTAACATAATCAAAATATTAATCCGTAATAAAAACCGACTAAAAATTATATTCACAAAATTCTCCTCTTTCCGTTAAAAAAGAATTAATGCTGTATCTATAACTAATTTCTAGCTGTAAATTAATGAAGTTTTGAAACAGTCCTTAAAATCGCACCCTAAAGTACACAGGACATTATTTAATATGTCACTTTAAGATGGAATAGAAAAAAAATACCTACTAAATTGTAACTTATATTATTTTATATTCAAGTTAAGGATAAATAAAAATTAAAATTGGATTTAAAAAATTTTGTTTTACATCACTTGTTAATAAATTTATCTTTGTTTATATATTATTATCATTTGATAAGTCCAAATAAGGACGAAACAGACGTTTGTCATGATATATATACATCCAATTTTAATTTTTATTTACCCTTAACTTGAATATAAAATAATATAAGTTACAATTTAGTAACTATAATTAAATATTCTTACGAGTTAATAATACACAAAAATAGAAAAAAAATACCGCCAACTAAAATAATATCAGTTTTGATATACAACAATCATCATACTACAAGTAGTATCATCATTGATCACTCTGTATTGGGCAATGACGTTATTGCCCGGTCAATGATGTAAAAGCCGCATATAAAATTTTAAATTTCAACATCGCCCAAAATTGACGTTATTGGCCTGGCGTTAACGTCAATGCCCAACTAAGCCGGGCATTGACGTCATTGTCCGGCTATTGACGTTAATGGCCGAATTGTCATCATTGACCGTAACATAATATACTGCAATGATATTCACCCTTAAATGAATGATCACCCCACAAAAGCCCCAAAAACTAACGTTACGCCGGAGATGGGTTTTTCTCTTCCTCAGAGCTGATAGGTTCGACGAACGAAATAAAAGGGTAGTTCATTGTAGACATAATTTATTGAATGACAAAAAGAAATCAGTAGTAAAAATTTGCATCAAATTACTTTAGACAATAATTTTGTCTGAAACCAATGTGTTATTTTTGTGTAATAATTAAAGCATCCAAATCACATTTAAATCCTCGATTTTAGGAACTAAATTTGGATATTTCATTATTGGTGTAATTATGTAAATAATTTATAATTATCAATTTTAATAAAGTCCTTTAATCAATCTAAAATCAACACAAATCGTTGATTCACAATTTAGATTCATTAAAAATAAAAAACAAATTTTGTACCTTGTTGCACATTAATAACATTCCATTAAACTTCGTGTGTTGCCGGATGCATGCGTCGAAACTCCTGCCAGTAGTCGCCAGCTGTTTCAACCTGTCCAAAGCTGTGAATGTTCCACACGTCTGCCAGTATTCCAAATACAAATACGTCACCAAATGTGAAGTTAATTTCCAATTCGCCACGTTCACGATACACAACTTTTTATAAACTACCGAAATTTCGTCACTTTACGATTCCACTATTCATTTACTTCCGCTTAATCAAGTAAATTAATGCTTTGGATTTTTGTACCAAAGAACCGCAATTGAGTTCCTTAATTTGAGTTCTCTCAAGAGACCTCACGTGTACTCAAATTGAGCTCTACTTGAGCTTCACCCGGGAACTCTTCTCCGCTTGGAGGTCACTTAGGAACTGCCGTGTTTCTGCTCGCTGATTTCTGTCCCTTTCCCAGTTTTCGAAAATTTGATTTTGTGGTGGGAATCTTTTCATCCTGGCTTGCTAAAATGGTTCCACTGACAGGTAACCTAATGCCGTTAATCGTGTACGCACCAAACTGATATTAACACTTTATTTGCAGGAATCTGTTGTTGTTTTTAAAATTAAAAATCACTTACAGAATGTTACAAAAATTTTGTATTCCACAAATAAATTCAAAATTGTGTTTTATGTGTAATAACTCGTTACATGTGATGGTTTTTTGTTTTTGATGCAAATTTCACTTTCTTGTCAGTCACATCAACTGACTACTGAATTAAAAATTAAATAAAATCAAATTACTCTCTTATTTGCTTGCTGTCACTCTTAATTGATCAAAATACCACAACAATACACATGTACGGATTGATATTCCAAATTCCAGCATCGAAGCTTTGGGAATCAAAATGCAAAACAAAAAGGTGACATAATAATAATAGACCACGAAATAATTTTAGCGACAATGACCTAGAAGACCAACTCTTTGGAATTGGTAGTAGGCGATCTAAACTTGAGACATAACAACTGGAACTGTGACACATATACTGAAAAAAATATAGTACCTACGTTATTATCACCTAACCAAAAATGTAGTGTTGCAATCTTTTTAGTACAAATTTTAAAACGGTAGTTCACTTATTTATAAACCTTCGTTGGCTCGGCATTGCATCGGTACCGAAAGACGAAATTTGTAATTAAATTGTAAATCTTGGTAACTGCGCCATCTATTATATAAGTTCTCGTCCAAATAATAAATCAGACCTTTAATAATTTTGTCACTAATTTATTATTTATTAGCTAATTTCTCCACTGTATTTAATTATAATTGATTTTTAATTTTCTTGTAAGTAAAGGTAAAAATTTAAAAATAAAAAAGGGAAATAACTTGCTTAATAATAAATTAATTATCGTGTTACGTGCGCAGTGTTGTCAAACTACCGGCGCGCATTTCCACGACGCCACCGTCGGTACGCATCGTCACCAATACCGCTTCATAATATTACCTTACAGTAAAAATGAAAAATCGTTCAACTTTTTTAATAACGGCTTCACTATAAAAAATGTGAATGAAGAGTTTTAACATTAAGGTAAAGATATTTTAAAATAATATAATGACAAAATCATGGCGACAAATAAATAGCAGATTCTTCGTGTGTTGACGAAATCAATACTTAAAATATTTTTCACTTTTACGACTTTGATGAATTATAAATTTTAGATTATAGTGCTTTACGTGCTATCGTTAATACCATGGCCTGGACCAACCATATTCAAAATATCGTGCCCAAAAGATAATGCAAGAATTGTGAGAAAAATTATACAAAACAAATGGATTCCCGTATTAGAAAAATATAAAGTTAACATCCCCTTGGAATGTCCGTTTCATCCCTTGAGAGACATATTTGGACCACAAGAGATGGCCAAACAGCAGCACAGATTATCGCAATGGACGTGTGGATTGTGTGGCAAATCGTTTTTTGAAGAAAAATATTTAGATTTACATTTTGATAATCGCCATAAAGGACACATTAATATGGTAAATTACATTGTGTATTTTGTTTTTCTATTACATATTATTTCCTATAAAGGTTAAAATGCCGCAACATTGCGGCACATATTCCGACATTTTTAGGCAGAAGATGCAGTCTGTTTAGCCGATTATTGCGATATTATACGATGCGATGTACTCAAGACTCTAGAAGAAAAAATTATTCAGCCAGATGTCATAAACACCGATATAGAAATTTGGAGAGAGGCTTCGGCTTATCGAACAGAATTGGTAGTTTCAGGTTCTAAAGATTTAGTAAAATATAAAAAGAACGAAGACGTTCTTTTTACCACTAGAAAAATTATAAATAATCAGAAAAAAATTGAACACTGTGAGAAGTACGAAGGGCCAGATGGAACCGCGACAAATAATGGTGGTTGACGATTTTTTGTACTTACATTATATGCTTTTGTAACATTTAATTTTAGATGGGGATACTAGCGAAGATGACAAATCTCAAAACGTTAGTTCCAACAACATGTGTCAAAACGACTTGGTCGACTCTGCCTTGCCATCAAACGATAACAAGCAGCAGAGAATAGCAGAATTGCAAAAATTGAAGGCCAATTGTAAACCCGAAGAGTTGCAATCTTTGAAAACAAAATGCGAAATTTTAGTTCGCGACTGTATAGCTGGTTTATTAATACAACTTTCAATAAAAGACTTTAAAGAAATTGAAGGTAGCAATATGACTTTTCAAATTGCGACTATTTACCCCTCTTTTTATAATCAAATGTTTTCCAGATGAACTCAATAGAGCCGTTTGTTGGTATTTAACGTGCGACAGATATTGGGAAGATTCGCAAAGCGATTTTCGGCATTTCCCTTGGGGTTTAGTTTGCGTAGTCGTTATGGTTTTATCATTAGGAATATGTATATGTTACTACATAATATGGGTTCTCTTTGAGTGAGTATTGATTACCTATAAAAATTTGTTGTTACCTAATACGTTTTTGCTACCCGAGACCATGCTGGCTTATGCCCAAGTAAATTTGTGTGTAATTCTAGTACGGACGATGTAAGCGTCACAAGCACAAGCATAACGGATCGTTCGACACCATCTCCGGCGCATATTTTACGTGGAGAGATGTCACAAAGTGCAGATGGACATCATTCCTATGGAGAAGATTATTATAGCCAATCTGATAAAGATAACGAGTACATTTATGTAACTTATCCTCCAGATTTAAAAAGAAGGCTACTAGAAAGGTAAATTTTTTAATAGTAATTTGGTGTAAGTAGGAGCTTAACTTTTGCCATAATGATATATTTTCATATCAAATTGTGATGGTCCGTCCAATTTAAAAAACATTTCGGTAAGTATAGGCAGGCAACTATTTTCCAGGCCCATTAGAAATTTTAATCTCTTTTTAATATTCATTTTCAATTCTTCTTCGTCGGTACGCCCGAATCCGGGCATCGTGGTAGCATTCATGATTATTGATGAACAATGTTTATCAATTACGAATAATGTTTCTCCCTTGGGACAAGGTACGTTATGCAGTACGGGTCCCTCTCCCTTCTGCATAGAGACGGCCAGAATAAAGTTCTTACTTTATTCGGAAGTAATAAAATTAATTAGAAAATTGAATAGGGAGCAATATCTAGTGCATTGGATAATTCCTGTGTTACGTCATTATTATTTCTTTGGGGAATCCTGAATTTAAAATTGCGCTACATTCAAATGAGTAGGTACTAAATCAATGTTTTAGTGCAAATCTAACACCAAAAGGTGTAGATCAAAATTATAGTAGACTATATTTAGAGGGTCGATTGCATTATAGATGTTAAATGCAAAGCGATTTACCGGAGTCTTTTAGGCCTTCTTGGGTACTTGATGGAGAATAGAGGAGGAACCAAGAGAACACCCAACGTCGATTAATCTACTATCGAGTGGGACAATTTGCAGATTATTAGCATAAAAACACTTTGAACTCGAAAAAACCACGCGACTTGGATCATTTTCTAATAATAATGGCGGATTGTTCTGATCTCTTGTTAATAAAATTCCAGATTGTGGAAAATGAACGACCAAGTATTTTAATTTTTATAACATTCTAGAAATAAATGGCATAAGACACGAATTATGCATCTTATGTAGCACTAGAGTTTAGACATTATAAATTATTGAATCGTAAAGTCCGTCCTATTTTCGAACTGGAAATTTTTTTAAATCCCATTTGTTATAAAATTTATTATCGTGTCTTGCAAAGTTTGAAAATAGGTACCTAATAGTTTAGTAATATTTGTGATTATATAGTTTATATTGGCAATAGCAAGTAGGTAGTAATAAAATGTTTTACTTGTAGTTGCTACAATCGTACAACCCGTTTGTGACCACCATTTAGTACTAAACAAGTGGAACAACACTTTTTCATAAAAAAATATTTAATTAAAAAATTATAATTCACTCACTATTATAGAATAGATGTTTTAGGTAATGCTTGATTGAAAATGTTTAAAATTTAAAATTTTGCATGCGTTTAGATTAGGTAACTATAAGCTCCGTGCGAAATTTTTTACTTGCCAACTGACGCTCTACTAACCGAAGAAAATAAATGTCGTAGATACTTTTATTAGTAAAACTTTATTGGCATGCATAATTAATTACTTTATTTATTTTGATGACCAATAGCAAATATTTGTCTCTATGGCATGTTCATGTAAAATGTAGACTTTTCATTTACATCATTATGGATGGCGCAGATAGTATTATAAATACGCACAGAGCTTTAGTTTCGCCTTTTTTACTAGGTATGATAACTGAACTTTTTATACCACAAAGTGTAGCCTTTGCATCACTTTTGTGTACTTACAAAATAAATAAATAAATATTTAGTCAGTTTTATGCAGTTTTCTTTTATTAATGACATGTGGAGCAAACAAGTTTTAATATTAATACAAATTTTAAGATTTTCTAGGTAATTCAATGCAATACAATCAAATATAATTTTTTGAGTTTTTGACAAAAGATGATTTTCTAGCTTTACTTAATTTTATTGTGTATAATTACTATAATTAATTTCGTGAAAAAACAATAAAACTTTTTGCCACATTGCCACAACAAAGTACTACTTATACCTACGAGTAAAACAAACAATATTAATGCTCTCCAATAAAAATATTTAGTCTTATTTACAGTAGGTATTCAAATTAAACTATTATTAACCATGTGGTAACTAATGAAAAAAACCGATGAAAAAAGAGCAGGAGAAAATGAATAAAACACTTTTCAATTGAAAATGTCTTTTTTTTCAAATTTATTTCGATTGATAATAAGACAATAAAAATTACATTAAAAAACTGTCAATAATTTACATTAGAATCATATTATAGCAAAATGATATACATATATACAATATATACATTACCGAAAGATCAATAAAGTGAATTTCAACATGAAAAGTGATCCAAAATTCCAGAAGTTAAAATAATTTGTGCAAAACTTCCATTACTTACTACTCATATTAAGAATTCAGTTTATTGAACTTTTATAAATATTTCGTTTCAATAATACACTTTATATTATTATTATGGCAGTTGTAAAAAAATATTTGTTACAAGAAGCACTTGAAAGTGATATACAACTCTCGGTTAAAAACATCCATATTACAAAAATATCTGCATAAAAAACTGCAGTTTCACAATAAAAATGCAAGCTTAAAATAATTATGTAGTCACTCACATTTAAATTATTAAACGGTAAGTTAAGTTAGAACAGAAAAAAAGAAATTTCATTTCAGTCTTGAAAAAGTTTAAAAATATCAAAACAGTAAATTTATAATCGAGATACTCAGTACCTACTAGCTTTAATTATCTATAAACTAAATATGGTTTTCTATACAGCACCGATAAAAAAACAATCAACAGTCAGGGTGGGTCATCTTCAGAAAATTCAAAGCAACCTTAGTAGACGCTAGCTATTCGATGTTATATTCTCAAATATTAATTTACTATTTTACTTTAAAAAATGTTATCAAAATTTCAAAAGTTCACAAAATCTAATTCTAAACTACGTATCAACATTATTAGTATTCAAAAATATTAAGAGGTTAAAACATTTGAATAGCATTAAGACCCTAGACTCAAATTCAGAAGTTATCTTCGAGGCTTTCCAAGGTAGGACAAAAAACCCTTTATAAATTTTCATTCCTTCTAGAAAATTTGTAAATTCACTCTCGCAACAGGTAAATAATTAGAAAATTTATTCCCACTAGTTGAGTTACAAATTGACCAAATTTCATTTAAAAATTTGTACGTTTTACTTAAACGTAAGCTGCCGTATGACGACCACGCAATCTGTTAAAAAATACATTCCAACTGTGCACAGTTTTTCGTGACCAAATCCAAACACTTGACGTAATGCCGACTATCATGTACATCAAATATTTGATCATAAATACTTCAAAGAGAGGTCTCTTGTCAGATTCTCTTGTTCTAGGACAAGGGATTGTATATTGTGGTTTGTTTTTACACATATCCTTCCTCCAAGTGTTAATCCAAACGTCGAAATAAAGGTACTCGTAAATTAAACACCCAATAACGACCATGGCTGGGACGGTGTACAAAACAGAAAACACTCCAATTCTTATCATCAGCTTTTCTAATTTATCGGTTCTTGTTCCGTCATGTTTCATCACTGTACGAATACGGAAGAGCGAGACGAAACCAAACATTAGAAAAACTATGCCCAGTATTAGATAACCAGAGAGCGGCAATAACACAAACCGTTGCAAAGCGTCGACGTTCCACAATCCCACGTAACAGACTCCACTCAAAATATCACCTGTAAACAAAATAAATGTAACTAGTAATATATTGGCATGCAAATGTTTTTACTTGATATAGCTTTTACTATCATGGGGAAGTCCAATATTACTTATCACATCTGGTGAAAATTTAAAATTCCATAATCAGCCAATTTGGGAAAAATCGATTTTGAAGAACGAATTTGTATAATTATTACTGTATAAATTCCATTTGGATTAGGTCACATTTTCTATTTTGTTTTGAAAGTGACTATTTATACTGTTATGTATGAGCCTTATGGCTGCCCTGTACAAAATAGAAATATTATATTTCTATATTATATTATCTATCACAGAGAAGCTGTGCTGTGGGAAGAAGAATAAGCATGGATACATTTACATTACATTGTTCTGTTGATCCGAAACATTACGGCCTATCTCATTCAGGACATAACATATACATACAGTATGTACTATGTATACGCAATTATTGGCTATTTATACATACTTTTCCGAGTTGGACGGGCCTAGGGGATATTTTTAATTAGTACAGCGCAAATCATGGGTTGCATACTCTTAACGCATAAGTAATGTTAAAAAGTATTATTCGATGTATGCAATGTAAAATTACTTGTTCTTCAAAATCGATTTTCTACAAATTGGCTGAATTCTGAATTAGAAAATTTTAAATTTTCACCAGATGACGTTCTAATTAATTGTAAATATCACGTATTCATAATAATAACGTTGGCCTTCCCCTTGTAAGTAGATGGTACATTTTGAAAACTTCAAATGAAACAATTAATAAAACTTTTATTAAACTTTGCCGAACTCTGATATCTTTTCACAGAACCCACTTTGGGAACCGCTGGATTAGTGTATAATTTATTAAAAATTATTTTATTTGTAATCTCACAAAAGCCTTAAAACGTAACTGGTAGTTATCTGTTGTGTTTTTTTTTAAAGATTTCTGCTCCAAATTATAATGAACAGAAATGAAAATTGTAAACAATTTTGAAAAAATCAGTCCTGCTTTGGAAATAACATAAACCAGATTTCAAAAAATCAAACTTACTTGGGAAACCCTATGGGGAAACCTAAGGTCCAATTTTTTAAATGTCGCTTTATTACCTTTCCATTTTTAACAATAATTTAATAATAGGTAAATATCAAGTGTTAAATGAGAAAAACGCTCTTTCGATTGATACCAAAACAATATAAACGTCCATTAACAAAACAGGGTCTCTCTCATAAATCAAGGGGGCCTCAAAATTCACTTCTTAAAATGAATATTATTATCTAATATTATTCAAGACATAATAACAAATTTGAATTAATACAATAATCTAAATTAATCTTTTAAATATAGCGAGGCAGTTGTTCCATGTTATTTCTCTGTCTCGTTTTTTAGGACCAGAATAAAAAGCGCGCGCGTAGAATACACACTGTAGACTGTAGGAGCATTGAAAATATTTAGAGGTGGGCCTCAAAATTGAATTGCGCCTGCAGCCTTTCAAGTACTAAATCCGCCTCTGGTTTCTGATACTATCCCACCAGTGACGTCACACATGTTTGCTTCAGTATGTATTCCAAGGAGACAGGCCCGTAGCCAGGATTTCATTTGGGGGGGGGGCACGTGCCCCCCCCTGGCTACGGGCCTGCCAGGAGAGATAGGAAAAGGCGTGTCTATACAAAATATAAAATGGTATAAGTCTAAGGGTACGCGCACGATATAGAAAACAGATCTGTTTTCTAGATTTTGGGTACGCGTACCCCAGGAGACGGAAAGAGTTGGGTGGAGGTACGCGCTGCACCGGACTTTGGCCAAAAATTTTATTTTTTGTTTATGTACTAAACAAGAAAAAAATAAATATATTTTGATAGTTATTACTTATTAAAGTACATATGCAATTTTTTTGACAGGGAGAATTAATGTTACGAAAATTATAGAAGGGGTAAGCATATGTCGAAAGTTTTGGAACCACTGTGTTGCACCAAGGATGCGACAAGTACAACAGCTTACTTTGATCATTCTGTGGGTCATTACAACATTTTTAACATTTCGTATTGTCTTCATATTTTATGGGTATAATATGGTATAATATTATTATACAAACTCTGTATTATAACCAGAACAACCTTGAAATTATCGTTGACCTGAACAACATATTATCAGCATCCGACAATAGAAATCTACCTGAATGCAGGTATTGCTGTTTCCAAAATAAATAATTAAGGAAGTGGTATGTAGGTATGTAAACGCTACGGAGATTAATCTAAATTAATTTTAAATTATAAGTAATATTAATTACTTTTATAAGCCTAAATTAAATATGGCGGACTTTTCACTTTTTCGAGGTCGTTCACTAATTTGTTATTTTACAATAAAAACACATATTTTGAAAAAGAGTTAAACCATTAACCACTATATAGTCTGTTTTTTTTTAAGAAACGAGTAAAAAATTCTATTCCACGTGGATAACGTGAATGTTAACCAATGAAATTGGTTGAAATTAAATTTCAAGCAAGGTTGAACCTAAGGTTGAACCCTATTCAAGGTTGAAATTAAATTTCAAGCAATTTCATTGGTTAACATTTACGTTATCCACGTGGAATAGAATTTTTTATTCGTTTCTTAAAAAAAAACAGACTATAATGCATATCGTCGTGTCTGATATTATGTCCACTCTCACGCGCGTCGCAAACATAACTCAATTTCGTAAAGCAATAACAATAACTGTGTAGTTTATAACATTTGCAAAATCGTAGTCTACTTAAAAATGTATCATTTCCTGCTCGGTCCTTTTACCCTAAAGAGGGTTTGGTGAACCTTTTAATTTGGGGACGATTTATGTACTTTATATGTTTCGTACTAGGTCCTTTTTTTTACCCTAAGACAAGGTTTCTCATGGCAGATTACACCCCGGTGGTTTGCCATTGCCTGCCGAGAGAGAGACGGCCAGAATAAAGTTCTTACTTTACTCGGATTCGAACAGGGTATTTAGCGTTTACAGTCAACTCGCGTGACCACTAAGCTCCGACCGCCTCTAAAAATATTAGATATTTTAAAAAATAAAAATGAATAGTGACATGGAAAATAATTTGGATTTGTTTACGTCAAAATAAATTTAAAAATGTGGATATTTGGTTACGGTTCGTTAATATGGAAAGTAGATTTTCCATATGACTCAAAATTGCACGGTTACATAAATGGATTCCAAAGAAAATTTTATCAGCATAGTACGGATCACCGAGGAACTCTGGAAAATCCTGGAAGAGTTGCGACCTTATTACCGGGAGATGCAGAAAATCAAGTGTGGGGTGTAGCGTATAAACTTAGGGACGATGACGTTGATTGGGTGGTCAATCAACTCGATTATAGAGAACAAGGAGGTTATGAAAGAAAAAGGGTGATGTTTTTTCCTAAATTAGCGCCGTCCAAACCGTTTGAGATTACAGTGTATCTGGCTAATATGGATAACGCGAATTACGGAGGATTTGCCGATGAACTTAGTATTGCAAAGCAAATTATCGGGGCAGCAGGATCTAGTGGCACGAATGTAGAATATATTTGTAATTTGGCCCAAGCCATGAGAGAGATTGCCCCTGACGTAGTTGATGAACATTTATTTTCTACGGAAGAAGAAGTAAATCGATTACTAAAAATTGAAAATTTCACAAATTAAAATTTTTTTATTACATCATGTAAATAATGAAAATGGTAGTACACGTCAATAAAATGGTCTGTTATTTTTTATTCCGCATTATACAGGGTGTCTTATAAATAATGGGATATTAATCACTCTAGTCAGAACTACACAGAAAAAAATAAATTCGTGTTTTTATCTAATCTAAATTAGATGATTGAAATTCTATGGTTTATCTAATGTTTTCTACCTTTCAATTACAGTATTTAGTTGTTTCAGACAATCAGTTTAGTAAATATATCTAATTTAAATTAGATAATAAATAATTTAAACTGTAGTTCAATCGTTTACAAAAAATATCTATTTAGTCCAGTGGATGGTGGATTTTTGGAATTCGGTCAAAACCAATAAGACTTACTAAAGAAATGTGAAAATAAAATTGTTTCCGATTTATATTAATATTTTTATTAAAATTTTCTATACTTATCTTCAGTTTCGCGCATTTGAAACATAATATAATGAATATAATAATTTCCTTCTTGTGGGAAATAAATATAAAAATAAAATTAAAACCATGAATAAACTATTAGAAGTAAAATTCAAAACTTGAAAAATTCACATCAAATTGACAATATTCAGTTTACAAAAATAATATTGAAACTCAACTGATAGATTTACAATAAATTCAACTAAGCTTTGCTACTGAAGCTTTGACGCATTACAAAGCTGCCTAGATCATGAAATGGCCACACCTGAACATCCCGAACTCTCACCCAGTGATGCCGAAGACCAAATAACCACATCCGATGTTCTATTTTTTGTGATAAATAGTATAAGGGGGTAAAAGTAAGCATTATTACTACTATTTTTATTTGTGGAGAAGCTGTGGGCATAAAAATTTGATGACCATCAAAAATAAAAGTTACTCACCGTCAACTTTTCCCATTGCCAAAATTGTTATAGTTTGAACTGCAGGAACGGCCCATGCTGCTAGATGAAAATATTGTGAGTTTGCTTCGATGGCTTCGTGGCCCCACTTAAGACCTGCAGCTAAGAACCACGTTAAAGTCAAAACCACCCACCATATGCCGGATGCCATAGTATAAAAATACAACACCATAAAGAGGATGGTACATAATTCGTATTTTGTACCTTGAGTTATGGTACTAACTGTTTGATAACCAGGAAATGGTTCGCGGCACGCAATCGAATCACCTGCGATAAATCCGACGACGTAAGCTAGTGCAACCATCAAATAACACAACGATAAGAAAATGATGGGTCTCTCCGGATACTTAAATCTGTTGGTATCAATTGCGAAAGTCAAAACCGTAAACAGACAACTAACGGAGCACAAAACCGCCCAAGTGCCTATCCAAATTTTGGAAAATTTACGTTCGTTATCACTGAAAAACATCATGGTACAAGGAGCCCCACAATCCTTTTCAACGCCATCTCCCACTTTTAAGGAGTAGTCCAACACGGCAGGAACTTTAAACTGAACTGGACATTTAAATCCTATATCCCTTCCCGGATGAACATCACGAAAAGGAGTTTCCGGGTGAGAACTTATGGTGCCTAAGTGGTATCCTCCAAAAGAAGAGGGCGTAGTGGGAGCCGAAGTTTTATTTTTACCTACACACAAAATCCCGTCGATATCTTGCCCTTCCGGATATTGTGCACAATCCAAGTGATCGGGCCACTCAAAACCAAAACGTTTCATAATAGACTCGCATCCGTTTTTAGCCGAAAAACACAAAGACCTACACGGGGGTATCGCACGCTGCAACATAGTACAAACCGGAACATAAACGGAACATAAAAAGAATTGTAAATCGGGACTACATTTAACTTTGACTAATGGAAAATATTGGTGCACTTCGAGACCAGCATCTTCTTGTTTTTGATGGTTGAGAATGTTTGGCATTATGGTGGTATTGTATTGGATATCCATACAAAAAGGCACAGTAATTTGTTGACACTTATCGTATCGAGGTAAGAGTTCATCTCGATCCGAGACCCGAGTCGTGCCATGCTCGAATTCTTTGCTGCCACCGCACATAAACAACACAAATAAAACAAAGAATATCCACATTTTCGATCGAGATGATGCACTATTTTACCCTCACATTTTATTTACCCAAACCTAATAACAATACTAAGCAAACAAACTATAATTTATCTTACAATTTCGATCTATTTACATCATTTACAGATTAAAAACTAACACACACAACTTTACATTATGCACAACCATAACGAAACCAAACGAACGAAAATAATTTGTGTGGTGAAAACTGAAAAGGGAGCAGAAAAAATTACCGTCAAAAAGATACCTGTAAAACTACTTCCGCCCTCTGGTACTTACTTACCTTACTACTTACCTAAATTAGTCGAGTTATTTTTTTCTCTCATTTTTGAAAATATTCTTTTCGAAAACTAAATAATATACGCGCTATCAAACTTGCATTTTTTTAACGTTACGCCCGCGATCTTTTTCGCTCATATTATTAAATTGATTTAAAAATCCAAAATGATCATTGACAACGTCAAAGAATACTATCCATGATGAACTGTATGAATGGTGTGGAGCACCAGAACTATGTTCCATATCTCCCTCATTTGTATTATTAAAATGCTCCAATAAATATTGATAAGCCTTTGAAATTTGCCAAAGCAATTGAGACGTGAGACGGTCATTGCCTTGCAGCTAACGCAGTTGGATGCAAATATGGGGCACCGGGTTTAAACCTGGGGAGAGTCAAACTTTCTTATGACTAGTCTCCGTGCTTCGGAAGGCACGTTAAGCCGGTGGTCCCCTGGGTTAGTGAATTGCTACCATTAACATAATAAACCAGGATACAGGCACATCTGAAGGCAAGTCTAGCAAGCTACCTGATGGATGTAAAATATTTATATGCTCAAAGTTTCTAACCATGTGTTGGAAAATAACAGGCCTTGGCCTACTAGAAGAGAATTACTTCTAGAAAGAAGAAGAAGAATTGACGAACTGACCTCGCTCGCAAGAGCTTGGGCATTCCATGATCGTGATACAACCACTTGTTATAACCTTTTTGTTTCTGATTTAGCTAAATAAAAAAAACATTAACTTTTTAAGTAATTGAGTTTTTTTCTTATTTTCAGATCTTATAATTAGTTTTAGATCAATAATTATAAGTATTAATTAGGTATTTTATTATGAATCCCATAGTCCTCTATTTAATTTTACTATACATACCTGTATAATAAAAAAGTATTATACCTAGGTATAAATTATTCTTGGTGAACTCAGAATTAAATAATTTATTCAAATGCCAACGTCCACTTGTAGCCAATAATAATTTATATAAAAAAAATATTGTACAATAAAATTCTTTAATGTACCTATTAATATAATATAACGCATGTATTTCTAGTTCAACATTAAAAAGTACAATACATATGAAGGGTCCACTGGAAGAACGATGAGACTCCATTTTTTTCAAAATCGATATTTTATCGGAATCTCTTAGCTTGTAACATAAGCTATGAACATAGCAATCCTCACAGGAAACAAACAATGAAATTCCACTAAAAACTCCGGTTGAAAATAGGAAGCATAATGTAACGTTACGAAGAGTTGTGAAACTTTAAACCTCGTTTTACTCGACTATTTAAAAATGTGACCCTCATCGTTCTTCCAGTGGACCCTTCATATATTTTAACAGTTGGAAAATTTCGCTAGTACTGAAGAAGATTGCACCGTCAAAGCCATCTTAAATCGCACACCAAAGCAACATGATCTGATGGACAAACCACACTGGGTAATGCTATGTGCTGAGTTATTTCCTCGTGACTGGGTAAAGGCACAACTTGTGCAACTTCAAATGTTGATATGTCATAATAAATGTAATCTAAACAGCCGTTGAATGTTGCAATATAATTTGTGTAAGGGGGAATCCCACAAGCACTCTCGAGCAGAAGGGACTGTTGTAAACTTAATTCTTTTACTTGTTCTTCTATGTCTAGGAAAGTAAATAAATTAACAAAAAAAAACAAAACAAATAGGCACAATGCTAATGCAACTTACGGCTACTCCAATCCACACAATTTTCAGAAACACTGCCTTTAGTGTATAAAGAATAAATACCACATTCTGGTGTGCTATTAAAATCGCCACAGAATACCAACGAAACTTTCTTGCTCGTCTGTTAAATCAAGAAAACAACATTAAAAACGTAGTTCCAAATATAAACAAAAATAGTATGTACCTACCTTCAGTTTCAATTTTTCCATTATGTCATTAATGTAGCGAATGGCTAAACCACCTTGCAAAAGGCGAATGTGATCTGCATCAGGATGAAAATATAAATGCGTATTTGCGACCAATAATAATTCTTCCTTTTCTACGCATTCAAGTGCAACAGTTTGAACCGCCGTAGTGCGTTCAAGTAAGCGTTGCTTTAATTTCTCATTACCACAAACTTTTGTCCAAATGTCGGCAAATATCGGATTCTTATCGACATGTTCACTAAGAATAATGGAATTAATTTCTATTTGCTTAAATCGTCTTGTGTTAAATATGCAAGCTAAGCCTTCCGCCACAGTGCCACCTTTCAGCTGAAAATTTGAATTGTACAATAAACTCTCAAAGAGCGGTTTTAAATGGTGAGTGTAAATCTTTTGGTCCACTTCTTGCAGGCAAATAAGATCAGCATTGTATCCTGGCAAAAGTAGGAAAAAAGTGAAAAAATAAATTAAATAAAGCAAAAGAAAACGCACCTAAAAGTTCTTTAAATATCAATTGTTTCCTATAATCGATTTCTAAAGCGTATGCGGGACAATAAGGAAATAAACTAGTCCTGGTGTAATCGGAATCGCAGTACAAATCTGCTAGAATATTGTAACTAACCACACGAAACCTTAAAAGTATCTTTATGATTAATAAAATTACAATACAAATGAAACAACTTACTCTTTTCCACTTGCCTTTTCTCGTGTAAATTTGTGCCTATTTTCAAATGGACAAAATCCCGGACCGGCCTCCACTTTAAACTTTGACACATCTTCCACAATAGGACCTTCCAAACCGTTATTTTTAGGTACACAACTAATTTTTAAGTAAGAGTTAACGTCGTCATTAGTTGGCGTGTAGACAAATCCATCACCAACCAAAATCCACTTAACTTTGTCCTCCGATTTGTACCACTTAAAAATGGACTGTTCCTTATTAACGAAGACGCTTTCGAATTTGGAAGGAGAAATTGGAAAGCTGGCCAAGACAGAATTTGGCAAGGATATTAAGTCCACCCACGGCGAATTTATAATCACTCCATATTCCTTTTCAAATATTTTCATGACGATATTTTTATTATCGTCGCCGTCAAATAAATCGTCACAAATAACTTCTTCTCCGAGTTGCTTACCATTCAAGTGTACCGTAACGTCAACATTAGCCAACGACTGTAAAGTGGCAGTGGCATTCTTCTTATTTTTCTTCTTCTTTATTGCCCTCTCTATATTTTTAGCCATTCTATCCGTCAGTGTTGCTACATTTTCACCCGATTGTCTGCATAAATTAAAAACGCGATCTACCATCAAATCAGAGTTGGAATAACGGAACGATAGTTGAAATTGATTTGTGCTATCCAAGCGTCTTACATACGCGTTGTCCATTTTATAAATGTAACTGTGTAAACGTCTATAACAGCGCACGTTAACAAAGTTTAGCAGTTTAGTTTGTACTAGTTGTTTCAACATACCCAAGTCTGTTCCTGCATGAATTACCCCAAATTATAATTTTATAGGTTAGATAAGTGATATATTTTGTGTGTAAAGCTGTCGAATTAACGAAGAGAACTTGTTAATCAAAACAATAATTATGTTAACAAATTAAAATATATCTAAGGTTTTTAAAAAGCTGTTACAAATCGCAGAGACAGAACTGTAAATTAAAAACACAAATTAAAATGCAAAAGGAAATATAAATATTTTGAAACCTTTGAAACCCTTCGATACAGAGTGGAGTCATCTACCGCAATATTCAAGAACTGACCACCAATATTATACGAGCGACTAACGGCAGCCGGGTCTAAAAATTTCCGTCCAATAGGAGCGAACTAACGTCGCGCGCATTCGTTTTAAATTTGACGTTTAAAAATGTAGAAAGTTAACCTATAAATTACTGTTGTCTGTAATCATTAAATTTTGACGTTTAATTATTTATAAATTTTAAAATTCTGTTTCAAATTCACGATGAAAACAAATCAACACTGTATTTACTATATTAACAGTTTATCTATCGCTTTAAACGTTCAAGTTGTTGCAATAAAAGTATTTGCTGAATATTTCATAATTTTTATTAAAAAGTAACAAATAATAATTTACAAAACAAAATTATAATAGTAACTTATGTTTTATTATGAAGAATTTTCTTATGAAAAAACTTTCTAAGAAAATCTTTTTAATATATAATTTTAGGAGTATTTTAATTTTATTTTGTAAATTATTTGGTTTGTTTTTAATAAAAATTATGAAATATTCAGCAAACGCTTTTATTGCACCAACTTGAACGTTAAAAAGCGATAGATAATCTGTTAATATAGTAAATACGGCGTTGATTTGTTTTCATCGTGAATTTGAAACAGAATTTTAAAATTTATAAATAATTAAACATCAAAATTTAATGATTACAGACAACATTAATTTATAGGTTTACTTTCTACATTTTTAAACGTCAAATTTAAAACGAATGCACGCGACGGACGTTAGTTCGCTCCTATTGGACGGAGATTTTTGAGACCCGGCTGCCGTTAGTCGCTCGTCAATATTATACAGGCTGTTCATATAAAAACTTACACACTTTCAAGTTCATAGTTGAAGCGTTGGCGTTGATTGAATCTTCCTTTTTTTTTACCAAAAATCACAGTTGGAAAACCCTTGCTTTTTCGAGTGATTCTAATGTATTTTGACGAGAAAATTCGACTGACGAAGTTTATTTTGCAATATTTATTAAAATAACAATTTTACGGTCGATTGAAGTTGCAAAAAGCGATCTTTACGTTTTCATCTTTGAAAGTGATTTTTAATTTTAATCTTATTTAATAATAAAAATTTATAATTTTTAAATTATATCTATTAATTATTAAAACAAAAAATTTTAAATTATTTCCAAGAAATTTAATTCTAGGAAAATAAATTTAATTCCTAGATATTGAAATTATTTCCAAGAAATTTAATTCTAGGAAAATAAATTTAATTCCTAGATATTGAAATTATTTCCAAGAAATTTAATTCTAAGAAAATAAATTTAATTCCGAGATATTGAAATTATTTCCAAGAAATTTAAATCTAGGAAAATAAATTTAATTCCAAGAAATTTAAATTATTTCCAAGAAATTTAATTCTAGGAAAATTAATTTAATTCCGAGATATTGAAATTATTTCCAAGAAATTTAATTCTAGGAAAATAAGTTTAAATCCAAGAAATTTAAATTATTTCCAAGAAATATAATTCTAGGAAAATAATTTTAATTCCGAGATATTGAAATTATTTCCAAGAAATTTAATTCTAGGAAAATAAGTTTAAATCCAAGAAATTTAAATTATTTCCAAGAAATATAATTCTAGGAAAATAATTTTAATTCCGAGATATTGAAATTATTTCCAAGAAATTTAATTCTAGGAAAATAAGTTTAAATCCAAGAAATTTAAATTATTTCCAAGAAATATAATTCTAGGAAAATAATTTTAATTCCGAGATATTGAAATTATTTCCAAGAAATTTAATTCTAGGAAAATAAGTTTAAATCCAAGAAATTTAAATTATTTCCAAGAAATATAATTCTAGGAAAATAATTTTAATTCCGAGATATTGAAATTATTTCCAAGAAATTTAATTCTAGGAAAATAAATTTATTTCCAAGAAATTTAAATTATTTCCAAGAAATTTAATTCTAGGAAAATAAATTTAATTCCTAGATATTGAAATTATTTCCAAGAAATTTAATTCTAGGAAAATAAGTTTAAATCCAAGAAATTTAAATTATTTCCAAGAAATATAATTCTAGGAAAATAATTTTAATTCCGAGATATTGAAATTATTTCCAAGAAATTTAATTCTAGGAAAATAAATTTATTTCCAAGAAATTTAAATTATTTCCAAGAAATTTAATTCTAGGAAAATAAATTTAATTCCTAGATATTGAAATTATTTCCAAGAAATTTAATTCTAGGAAAATAAGTTTAAATCCAAGAAATTTAAATTATTTCCAAGAAATATAATTCTAGGAAAATAATTTTAATTCCGAGATATTGAAATTATTTCCAAGAAATTTAATTCTAGGAAAATAAATTTATTTCCAAGAAATTTAAATTATTTCCAAGAAATTTAATTCTAGGAAAATAAATTTAATTCCTAGATATTGAAATTATTTCCAAGAAATTTAATTCTAGGAAAATAAATTTAATTCCAAGAAATTTAAATTATTTCCAAAAAATGTAATTCTTGGAAAATAAATTTAATTCCTAGAAATTTAAATTATTGCCAAGAAATGTAATTCTAGGAATATAAATTTAATTCCTAGAAATTTAAATTATTTCCAAAAAATTTAATTCCAAGAAATTTAAATTATTTCCAAAAAATGTAATTCTTGGAAAATAAATTTAATTCCAAGAAATTTAAATTATTTCCAAGAAATGTAATTCTAGGAATATAAATTTAATTCCAAAAGTTTTAAATTATTTCCAAGAAATTTAATTCTAGGAAAATAAATTTATTTCCAAGAAATTTAAATTATTTCCAAGAAATTTAATTCTAGGAAAATTAATTTAATTCCGAGATATTGAAATTATTTCCAAGAAATTTAATTCTAGGAAAATAAGTTTAAATCCAAGAAATTTAAATTATTTCCAAAAAATGTAATTCTTGGAAAATAATTTTAATTCCGAGATATTGAAATTATTTCCAAGAAATTTAATTCTAGGAAAATAAATTTATTTCCAAGAAATTTAAATTATTTCCAAAAAATGTAATTCTTGGAAAATAAATTTATTTCCAAGAAATTTAAATTATTTCCAAAAAATGTAATTCTTGGAAAATAAATTTAATTCCAAGAAATTTAAATTATTTCCAAGAAATGTAATTCTAGGAATATAAATTTAATTCCTAGAAATTTAAATTATTTCCAAGAAATTTAATTCTAGGAAAATAAATTTAATTCCAAGAAATTTAAATTATTTCCAAAAAATGTAATTCTTGGAAAATAAATTTAATTCCAAGAAATTTAAATTATTTCCAAGAAATGTAATTCTAGGAATATAAATTTAATTCCAAAAGTTTTAAATTATTTTCAAGAAATTTAATTCTAGGAAAATAAATTTATTTCCAAGAAATTTAAATTATTTCCAAGAAATTTAATTCTAGGAAAATTAATTTAATTCCGAGATATTGAAATTATTTCCAAGAAATTTAATTCTAGGAAAATAAATGTAATTCCTAGATATTGAAATTATTTCCAAGAAAATTAATTCTAGGAAAATAAATTTAATTCCAAGAAATTTAAATTATTTCCAAGAAATTTAATTCTAGGAAAATTAATGTAATTCCTAGATATTGAAATTATTTCCAAGAAATTTAATTCTAGGAAAATAAATTTAAATCCAAGAAATTTAAATTATTTCCAAGAAATATAATTCTAGGAAAATAATTTTAATTCCGCGATATTGAAATTATTTCCAAGAAATTTAATTCTAGGAAAATAAATTTAATTCCTAGATATTGAAATTATTTCCAAGAAATGTAATTCTAGGAAAATAAATTTAATTCCAAGAAATTTAAATTATTTCCAAGAAATGTAATTCTAGGAATATAAATTTAATTCCAAAAGTTTTAAATTATTTCCAAGAAATTTAATTCTAGGAAAATAAATTTATTTCCAAGAAATTTAAATTATTTCCAAGAAATTTAATTCTAGGAAAATAAATTTAATTACTAGATATTGAAGTTATTTCCAAGAAATTTAATTCTAGGAAAATAAATTTAATTCCCAGATATTGAAATTATTTCCAAGAAATTTAATTCTAGGAAAATAAATTTAATTCCAAAAATTTTAAATTATTTCCAAGAAATTTAATTCTAGGAAAATAAATTTATTTCCAAGAAATTTAAATTATTTCCAAGAAATTTAATTCTAGGAAAATAAATTTAATTCCTAGATATTGAAATTATTTCCAAGAAATGTAATTCTAGGAAAATAAATTTAATTCCAAGAAATTTAAATTATTTCCAAGAAATGTAATTCTAGGAATATAAATTTAATTCCAAAAGTTTTAAATTATTTCCAAGAAATTTAATTCTAGGAAAATAAATTTATTTCCAAGAAATTTAAATTATTTCCAAGAAATTTAATTCTAGGAAAATTAATTTAATTCCGAGATATTGAAATTATTTCCAAGAAATTTAATTCTAGGAAAATAAGTTTAAATCCAAGAAATTTAAATTATTTCCAAAAAATGTAATTCTTGGAAAATAATTTTAATTCCGAGATATTGAAATTATTTCCAAGAAATTTAATTCTAGGAAAATAAATTTATTTCCAAGAAATTTAAATTATTTCCAAAAAATGTAATTCTTGGAAAATAAATTTATTTCCAAGAAATTTAAATTATTTCCAAAAAATGTAATTCTTGGAAAATAAATTTAATTCCAAGAAATTTAAATTATTTCCAAGAAATGTAATTCTAGGAATATAAATTTAATTCCTAGAAATTTAAATTATTTCCAAGAAATTTAATTCTAGGAAAATAAATTTAATTCCAAGAAATTTAAATTATTTCCAAAAAATGTAATTCTTGGAAAATAAATTTAATTCCAAGAAATTTAAATTATTTCCAAGAAATGTAATTCTAGGAATATAAATTTAATTCCAAAAGTTTTAAATTATTTTCAAGAAATTTAATTCTAGGAAAATAAATTTATTTCCAAGAAATTTAAATTATTTCCAAGAAATTTAATTCTAGGAAAATTAATTTAATTCCGAGATATTGAAATTATTTCCAAGAAATTTAATTCTAGGAAAATAAATGTAATTCCTAGATATTGAAATTATTTCCAAGAAAATTAATTCTAGGAAAATAAATTTAATTCCAAGAAATTTAAATTATTTCCAAGAAATTTAATTCTAGGAAAATTAATGTAATTCCTAGATATTGAAATTATTTCCAAGAAATTTAATTCTAGGAAAATAAATTTAAATCCAAGAAATTTAAATTATTTCCAAGAAATATAATTCTAGGAAAATAATTTTAATTCCGAGATATTGAAATTATTTCCAAGAAATTTAATTCTAGGAAAATAAATTTAAATCCAAGAAATTTAAATTATTTCCAAGAAATATAATTCTAGGAAAATAATTTTAATTCCGCGATATTGAAATTATTTCCAAGAAATTTAATTCTAGGAAAATAAATTTAATTCCTAGATATTGAAATTATTTCCAAGAAATGTAATTCTAGGAAAATAAATTTAATTCCAAGAAATTTAAATTATTTCCAAGAAATGTAATTCTAGGAATATAAATTTAATTCCAAAAGTTTTAAATTATTTCCAAGAAATTTAATTCTAGGAAAATAAATTTATTTCCAAGAAATTTAAATTATTTCCAAGAAATTTAATTCTAGGAAAATAAATTTAATTACTAGATATTGAAATTATTTCCAAGAAATTTAATTCTAGGAAAATAAATTTAATTCCCAGATATTGAAATTATTTCCAAGAAATTTAATTCTAGGAAAATAAATTTAATTCCAAAAATTTTAAATTATTTCCAAGAAATTTAATTCTAGGAAAATAAATTTATTTCCAAGAAATTTAAATTATTTCCAAGAAATTTAATTCTAGGAAAATAAATTTAATTCCTAGATATTGAAATTATTTCCAAGAAATTTAATTCTAGGAAAATAAATTTATTTCCAAGAAATTTAAATTATTTCCAAGAAATTTAATTCTAGGAAAATAAATTTAATTCCAAAAGTTTTAAATTAATTCCAAGAAATTTAATTCTAGGAAAATAAATTTAATTCCAAGAAATTTAAATTATTTCCAAGAAATTTAATTCTAGGAAAATTAATTTAATTCCGAGATATTGAAATTATTTCCAAGATTTAAGCGCTTCCGCCAGATAAAAACTAGTTTTTCGCACTCTACGCATCTAAATACGTCGTATACAATCTAAAAAAGGGCATGTTAAATTTTAGCGGATTTTGATAAAATCCGATAAAATCCCTTTGAATTTTTTTTAGCCCAAAAACTCATTTTTGGAAAAACATTGCTTTTTCGAGTGATTCTAACGTATTTTGACGAGAAAATTCGACTGACGCAGTTTATTTTGCAATATTTATTAAAATAACACTTTTACGGTCGATTGAAGTTGCAAAAATCTTTGCATCTTTGAAAGTGATTTTTTCCAAGATTTAAGCGCTTCCGCCAGATAAAAACTAGTTTTTCGCACTCTACGCATCTAAATACGTCGTATACAATCTAAAAAAGGGCAAGTTAAATTTTAGCGGATTTTGATAAAAACGATGGATTAACCATTTTGAATTTTTTTAGCCCAAAAACTCATTTTTGGAAAAACATTGCTTTTTCGAGTGATTCTAACGTATTTTGACGAGAAAACTCAAAATACACAAAATTTTTTAAGATTTTTTTTTTTTCAATTTAGGACATTCAGCACTTGTTTTTTATATTTGGAAGCATAGATTTACCGAGTGTATTCCGATAGGGGATCGAAAAATCCATTATTTTTGCGATATCTCTTACCGTTTTCGAGATAATCGACATTTTCCAATTTTAGTCTTTTTGGCACTCAAAATACACAACATTTTTTAAGATTTTTTTTTTTTTCAATTTAGGACATTCAGCACTTGTTTTTTATATTTGGGAGCATAGATTTACCAAGTGTATTCCGATAGGGGATCGAAAAATCCATTATTTTTGCGATATCTCTTACCGTTTTCGAGATAATCGACATTTTCCAATTTTAGTCTTTTTGGCACTCAAAATACACAAAATTTTTTAAGATTTTTTTTTTTTTTCAATTTAGGACATTCAGCACTTGTTTTTTATATTTGGAAGCATAGATTTACCGGGTGTATTCCGATAGGGGATCGAAAAATCCATTATTTTTGCGATAGCTCTTACCGTTTTCGAGATAATCGACATTTTCCAATTTTAGTCTTTTTGGCACTCAAAATACACAAAATTTTTTAAGATTTTTTTTTTTTTCAATTTAGGACATTCAGCACTTGTTTTTTATATTTGGAAGCATAGATTTACCGGGTGTTTTCCGATAGGGGATCGAAAAATCCATTATTTTTGCGATATCTCTTACCGTTTTCGAGATAATCGACATTTTCCAATTTTAGTCTTTTTGGCACTCAAAATACACAAAATTTTTTAAGATTTTTTTTTTTTTCAATTTAGGACATTCAGCACTTGTTTTTTATATTTGGAAGCATAGATTTACCGGGTGTATTCCGATAGGGGATCGAAAAATCCATTATTTTTGCGATATCTCTTACCGTTTTCGAGATAATCGACATTTTCCAATTTTAGTCTTTTTGGCACTCAAAATACACAAAATTTTTTAAGATTTTTTTTTTTTTCAATTTAGGACATTCAGCACTTGTTTTTTATATTTGGAAGCATAGATTTACCGGGTGTATTCCGATAGGGGATCGAAAAATCCATTATTTTTGCGATATCTCTTACCGTTTTCGAGATAATCGACATTTTCCAATTTTAGTCTTTTTGGCACTCAAAATACACAAAATTTTTAAATATTTTTTTTTTTTTCAATTTAGGACATTCAGCACTTGTTTTTTATATTTGGAAGCATAGATTTACCGGGTGTATTCCGATAGGGGATCGAAAAATCCATTATTTTTGCGATATCTCTTACCGTTTTCGAGATAATCGACATTTTCCAATTTTAGTCTTTTTGGCACTCAAAATACACAAAATTTTTTAAGATTTTTTTTTTTTTCAATTTAGGACATTCAGCACTTGTTTTTTATATTTGGAAGCATAGATTTACCGGGTGTATTCCGATAGGGGATCGAAAAATCCATTATTTTTGCGATAGCTCTTACCGTTTTCGAGATAATCGACATTTTCCAATTTTAGTCTTTTTGGCACTCAAAATACACAAAATTTTTTAAGATTTTTTTTTTTTTCAATTTAGGACATTCAGCACTTGTTTTTTATATTTGGAAGCATAGATTTACCGGGTCTATTCCGATAGGGGATCGAAAAATCCATTATTTTTGCGATATCTCTTACCGTTTTCGAGATAATCGACATTTTCCAATTTTAGTCTTTTTGGCACTCAAAATACACAAAATTTTTTAAGATTTTTTTTTTTTTCAATTTAGGACATTCAGCACTTGTTTTTTATATTTGGAAGCATAGATTTACCGGGTGTATTCCGATAGGGGATCGAAAAATCCATTATTTTTGCGATAGCTCTTACCGTTTTCGAGATAATCGACATTTTCCAATTTTAGTCTTTTTGGCACTCAAAATACACAAAATTTTTTAAGATTTTTTTTTTTTCAATTTAGGACATTCAGCACTTGTTTTTTATATTTGGAAGCATAGATTTACCGGGTGTATTCCGATAGGGGATCGAAAAATCCATTATTTTTGCGATATCTCTTACCGTTTTCGAGATAATCGACATTTTCCAATTTTAGTCTTTTTGGCACTCAAAATACACAAAATTTTTTAAGATTTTTTTTTTTTTCAATTTAGGACATTCAGCACTTGTTTTTTATATTTGGAAGCATAGATTTACCGGGTGTATTCCGATAGGGGATCGAAAAATCCATTATTTTTGCGATATCTCTTACCGTTTTCGAGATAATCGACATTTTCCAATTTTAGTCTTTTTGGCACTCAAAATACACAAAATTTTTTAAGATTTTTTTTTTTTTCAATTTAGGACATTCAGCACTTGTTTTTTATATTTGGAAGCATAGATTTACCGGGTGTATTCCGATAGGGGATCGAAAAATCCATTATTTTTGCGATATCTCTTACCGTTTTCGAGATAATCGACATTTTCCAATTTTAGTCTTTTTGGCACTCAAAATACACAAAATTTTTTAAGATTTTTTTTTTTTTCAATTTAGGACATTCAGCACTTGTTTTTTATATTTGGAAGCATAGATTTACCGGGTGTATTCCGATAGGGGATCGAAAAATCCATTATTTTTGCGATATCTCTTACCGTTTTCGAGATAATCGACATTTTCCAATTTTAGTCTTTTTGGCACTCAAAATACACAAAATTTTTTAAGATTTTTTTTTTTTTCAATTTAGGACATTCAGCACTTGTTTTTTATATTTGGAAGCATAGATTTACCGGGTGTATTCCGATAGGGGATCGAAAAATCCATTATTTTTGCGATATCTCTTACCGTTTTCGAGATAATCGACATTTTCCAATTTTAGTCTTTTTGGCACTCAAAATACACAAAATTTTTTAAGATTTTTTTTTTTTTCAATTTAGGACATTCAGCACTTGTTTTTTATATTTGGAAGCATAGATTTACCGGGTGTATTCCGATAGGGGATCGAAAAATCCATTATTTTTGCGATATCTCTTACCGTTTTCGAGATAATCGACATTTTCCAATTTTAGTCTTTTTGGCACTCAAAATACACAAAATTTTTTAAGATTTTTTTTTTTTTCAATTTAGGACATTCAGCACTTGTTTTTTATATTTGGAAGCATAGATTTACCGGGTGTATTCCGATAGGGGATCGAAAAATCCATTATTTTTTTGATATCTCTTACCGTTTTCGAGATAATCGACATTTTCCAATTTTAGTCTTTTTGGCACTCAAAATACACAAAATTTTTTAAGATTTTTTTTTTTTTCAATTTAGGACATTCAGCACTTGTTTTTTATATTTGGAAGCATAGATTTACCGGGTGTATTCCGATAGGGGATCGAAAAATCCATTATTTTTGCGATATCTCTTACCGTTTTCGAGATAATCGACATTTTCCAATTTTAGTCTTTTTGGCACTCAAAATACACAAAATTTTTTAAGATTTTTTTTTTTTTCAATTTAGGACATTCAGCACTTGTTTTTTATATTTGGAAGCATAGATTTACCGGGTGTATTCCGATAGGGGATCGAAAAATCCATTATTTTTTTGATATCTCTTACCGTTTTCGAGATAATCGACATTTTCCAATTTTAGTCTTTTTGGCACTCAAAATACACAAAATTTTTTAAGATTTTTTTTTTTTCAATTTAGGACATTCAGCACTTGTTTTTTATATTTGGAAGCATAGATTTACCGGGTGTATTCCGATAGGGGATCGAAAAATCCATTATTTTTGCGATATCTCTTACCGTTTTCGAGATAATCGACATTTTCCAATTTTAGTCTTTTTGGCACTCAAAATACACAAAATTTTTTAAGATTTTTTTTTTTTTCAATTTAGGACATTCAGCACTTGTTTTTTATATTTGGAAGCATAGATTTACCGGGTGTATTCCGATAGGGGATCGAAAAATCCATTATTTTTGCGATAGCTCTTACCGTTTTCGAGATAATCGACATTTTCCAATTTTAGTCTTTTTGGCACTCAAAATACACAAAATTTTTTAAGATTTTTTTTTTTCAATTTAGGACATTCAGCACTTGTTTTTTATATTTGGAAGCATAGATTTACCGGGTGTATTCCGATAGGGGATCGAAAAATCCATTATTTTTGCGATATCTCTTACCGTTTTCGAGATAATCGACATTTTCCAATTTTAGTCTTTTTGGCACTCAAAATACACAAAATTTTTTAAGATTTTTTTTTTTTTCAATTTAGGACATTCAGCACTTGTTTTTTATATTTGGAAGCATAGATTTACCGGGTGTATTCCGATAGGGGATCGAAAAATCCATTATTTTTGCGATATCTCTTACCGTTTTCGAGATAATCGACATTTTCCAATTTTAGTCTTTTTGGCACTCAAAATACACAAAATTTTTTAAGATTTTTTTTTTTTTCAATTTAGGACATTCAGCACTTGTTTTTTATATTTGGAAGCATAGATTTACCGGGTGTATTCCGATAGGGGATCGAAAAATCCATTATTTTTGCGATATCTCTTACCGTTTTCGAGATAATCGACATTTTCCAATTTTAGTCTTTTTGGCACTCAAAATACACAAAATTTTTTAAGATTTTTTTTTTTTTCAATTTAGGACATTCAGCACTTGTTTTTTATATTTGGAAGCATAGATTTACCGGGTGTATTCCGATAGGGGATCGAAAAATCCATTATTTTTGCGATATCTCTTACCGTTTTCGAGATAATCGACATTTTCCAATTTTAGTCTTTTTGGCACTCAAAATACACAAAATTTTTTAAGATTTTTTTTTTTTTCAATTTAGGACATTCAGCACTTGTTTTTTATATTTGGAAGCATAGATTTACCGGGTGTATTCCGATAGGGGATCGAAAAATCCATTATTTTTGCGATATCTCTTACCGTTTTCGAGATAATCGACATTTTCCAATTTTAGTCTTTTTGGCACTCAAAATACACAAAATTTTTTAAGATTTTTTTTTTTTTCAATTTAGGACATTCAGCACTTGTTTTTTATATTTGGAAGCATAGATTTACCGGGTGTATTCCGATAGGGGATCGAAAAATCCATTATTTTTGCGATATCTCTTACCGTTTTCGAGATAATCGACATTTTCCAATTTTAGTCTTTTTGGCACTCAAAATACACAAAATTTTTTAAGATTTTTTTTTTTTTCAATTTAGGACATTCAGCACTTGTTTTTTATATTTGGAAGCATAGATTTACCGGGTGTATTCCGATAGGGGATCGAAAAATCCATTATTTTTGCGATATCTCTTACCGTTTTCGAGATAATCGACATTTTCCAATTTTAGTCTTTTTGGCACTCAAAATACACAAAATTTTTTAAGATTTTTTTTTTTTTCAATTTAGGACATTCAGCACTTGTTTTTTATATGTGGAAGCATAGATTTACCGGGAGTATACCGATAGGGGATCGAAAAATCCATTATTTTTGCGATAGCTCTTACCGTTTTCGAGATAATCGACATTTTCCAATTTTAGTCTTTTTGGCGCTCAAAATACACAAAATTTTTTAAGATTTTTTTTTTTTTCAATTTAGGACATTCAGCACTTGTTTTTTATATTTGGAAGCATAGATTTACCGGGTGTATTCCGATAGGGGATCGAAAAATCCATTATTTTTGCGATATCTCTTACCGTTTTCGAGATAATCGACATTTTCCAATTTTAGTCTTTTTGGCACTCAAAATACACAAAATTTTTTAAGATTTTTTTTTTTTCAATTTAGGACATTCAGCACTTGTTTTTTATATTTGGAAGCATAGATTTACCGGGTGTATTCCGATAGGGGATCGAAAAATCCATTATTTTTGCGATAGCTCTTACCGTTTTCGAGATAATCGACATTTTCCAATTTTAGTCTTTTTGGCACTCAAAATACACAAAATTTTTTAAGATTTTTTTTTTTTTCAATTTAGGACATTCAGCACTTGTTTTTTATATTTGGAAGCATAGATTTACCGGGTGTATTCCGATAGGGGATCGAAAAATCCATTATTTTTGCGATATCTCTTACCGTTTTCGAGATAATCGACATTTTCCAATTTTAGTCTTTTTGGCACTCAAAATACACAAAATTTTTTAAGATTTTTTTTTTTTTTCAATTTAGGACATTCAGCACTTGTTTTTTATATTTGGAAGCATAGATTTACCGGGTGTATTCCGATAGGGGATCGAAAAATCCATTATTTTTGCGATATCTCTTACCGTTTTCGAGATAATCGACATTTTCCAATTTTAGTCTTTTTGGCACTCAAAATACACAAAATTTTTTAAGATTTTTTTTTTTTTCAATTTAGGACATTCAGCACTTGTTTTTTATATTTGGAAGCATAGATTTACCGGGTGTATTCCGATAGGGGATCGAAAAATCCATTATTTTTGCTATATCTCTTACCGTTTTCGAGATAATCGACATTTTCCAATTTTAGTCTTTTTGGCACTCAAAATACACAAAATTTTTTAAGATTTTTTTTTTTTTCAATTTAGGACATTCAGCACTTGTTTTTTATATTTGGAAGCATAGATTTACCGGGTGTATTCCGATAGGGGATCGAAAAATCCATTATTTTTGCGATATCTCTTACCGTTTTCGAGATAATCGACATTTTCCAATTTTAGTCTTTTTGGCACTCAAAATACACAAAATTTTTTAAGATTTTTTTTTTTTTCAATTTAGGACATTCAGCACTTGTTTTTTATATTTGGAAGCATAGATTTACCGGGTGTATTCCGATAGGGGATCGAAAAATCCATTATTTTTGCGATATCTCTTACCGTTTTCGAGATAATCGACATTTTCCAATTTTAGTCTTTTTGGCACTCAAAATACACAAAATTTTTTAAGATTTTTTTTTTTTTCAATTTAGGACATTCAGCACTTGTTTTTTATATTTGGAAGCATAGATTTACCGGGTGTATTCCGATAGGGGATCGAAAAATCCATTATTTTTGCGATATCTCTTACCGTTTTCGAGATAATCGACTTTTTCCGATTTTAGTCTTTTTGGCACTCAAAATACACAAAATTTTTTAAGATTTTTTTTTTTTCAATTTAGGACATTCAGCACTTGTTTTTTATATTTGGAAGCATAGATTTACCGGGTGTATTCCGATAGGGGATCGAAAAATCCATTATTTTTGCGATATCTCTTACCGTTTTCGAGATAATCGACATTTTCCAATTTTAGTCTTTTTGGCACTCAAAATCCACAAAATTTTTTAAGATTTTTTTTTTTTCAATTTAGGACATTCAGCACTTGTTTTTTACATTTGGAAGCATAGATTTAGCGGGCGTATTCCGATAGGGGATCGAAAAATCCATTATTTTTGCGATATCTCTTACCGTTTTCGAGATAATCGACATTTTCCCATTTTAGTCTTTTTGGCACTCAAAATACACAAAATTTTTTAAGATTTTTTTTTTTTCAATTTAGGACATTCAGCACTTGTTTTTTATATTTGGAAGCATAGATTTACCGGGTGTATTCCGATAGGGGATCGAAAAATCCATTATTTTTGCGATATCTCTTACCGTTTTCGAGATAATCGACTTTTTCCGATTTTAGTCTTTTTGGCACTCAAAATACACAAAATTTTTTAAGATTTTTTTTTTTTCAATTTAGGACATTCAGCACTTGTTTTTTATATTTGGAAGCATAGATTTACCGGGTGTATTCCGATAGGGGATCGAAAAATCCATTATTTTTGCGATATCTCTTACCGTTTTCGAGATAATCGACTTTTTCCGATTTTAGTCTTTTTTGCACTCAAAATACACAAAATTTTTTAAGATTTTTTTTTTTTCAATTTAGGACATTCAGCACTTGTTTTTTATATTTGGAAGCATAGAGTTACCGGGTGTATTCCGATAGGTTATCGAAAAATCCATTATTTTTGCGATATCTCTTACCGTTTTCGAGATAATCGACTTTTTCCGATTTTAGTCTTTTTTGCACTCAAAATACACAAAAATTTTTAAGATTTTTTTTTTTTCAATTTAGGACATTCAGCACTTGTTTTTTACATTTGGAAGCATAGATTTAGCGGGCGTATTCCGATAGGGGATCGAAAAATCCATTATTTTTGCGATATCTCTTACCGTTTTCGAGATAATCGACTTTTTCCGATTTAAGTCTTTTTTGCACTCAAAATACACAAAATTTTTTAAGATTTTTTTTTTTTCAATTTAGGACATTCAGCACTTGTTTTTTATATTTGGAAGCATAGAGTTACCGGGTGTATTCCGATAGGTTATCGAAAAATCCATTATTTTTGCGATATCTCTTACCGTTTTCGAGATAATCGACTTTTTCCGATTTTAGTCTTTTTTGCACTCAAAATACACAAAAATTTTTAAGATTTTTTTTTTTTCAATTTAGGACATTCAGCACTTGTTTTTTACATTTGGAAGCATAGATTTAGCGGGCGTATTCCGATAGGGGATCGAAAAATCCATTATTTTTGCGATATCTCTTACCGTTTTCGAGATAATCGACATTTTCCCATTTTAGTCTTTTTGGCACTCAAAATACACAAAATTTTTTAAGATTTTTTTTTTTTCAATTTAGGACATTCAGCACTTGTTTTTTATATTTGGAAGCATAGATTTACCGGGTGTATTCCGATAGGGCATCGAAAAATCCATTATTTTTGCGATATCTCTTACCGTTTTCGAGATAATCGACATTTTCCCATTTTAGTCTTTTTGGCACTCAAAAGACACAAAATTTTTTAAGATTTTTTTTTTTTCAATTTAGGACATTCAGCACTTGTTTTTTATATTTGGAAGCATAGATTTACCGGGTGTATTCCGATAGGGGATCGAAAAATCCATTATTTTTGCGATATCTCTTACCGTTTTCGAGATAATCGAAGTTTTCCCATTTTAGTCTTTTTTGCACTCAAAATACACAAAAATTTTTAAGATTTTTTTTTTTTCAATTTAGGACATTCAGCACTTGTTTTTTATATTTGGAAGCATAGATTTACCGGGTGTATTCCGATAGGGGATCGAAAAATCCATTATTTTTGCGATAGCTCTTACCGTTTTCGAGATAATCGACATTTTCCAATTTTAGTCTTTTTGGCACTCAAAATACACAAAATTTTTTAAGATTTTTTTTTTTTTCAATTTAGGACATTCAGCACTTGTTTTTTATATTTGGAAGCATAGATTTACCGGGTGTATTCCGATAGGGGATCGAAAAATCCATTATTTTTGCGATATCTCTTACCGTTTTCGAGATAATCGACATTTTCCAATTTTAGTCTTTTTGGCACTCAAAATACACAAAATTTTTTAAGATTTTTTTTTTTTCAATTTAGGACATTCAGCACTTGTTTTTTATATTTGGAAGCATAGATTTACCGGGTGTATTCCGATAGGGCATCGAAAAATCCATTATTTTTGCGATATCTCTTACCGTTTTCGAGATAATCGACATTTTCCCATTTTAGTCTTTTTGGCACTCAAAAGACACAAAATTTTTTAAGATTTTTTTTTTTTCAATTTAGGACATTCAGCACTTGTTTTTTATATTTGGAAGCATAGATTTACCGGGTGTATTCCGATAGGGGATCGAAAAATCCATTATTTTTGCGATATCTCTTACCGTTTTCGAGATAATCGAAGTTTTCCCATTTTAGTCTTTTTTGCACTCAAAATACACAAAAATTTTTAAAATTTTTTTTTTTCAATTTAGGACATTCAGCACTTGTTTTTTATATTTGGAAGCATAGATTTACCGGGTGTATTCCGATAGGGGATCGAAAAATCCATTATTTTTGCGATAGCTCTTACCGTTTTCGAGATAATCGACATTTTCCAATTTTAGTCTTTTTGGCACTCAAAATACACAAAATTTTTTAAGATTTTTTTTTTTTTCAATTTAGGACATTCAGCACTTGTTTTTTATATTTGGAAGCATGCATAGATTTACCGGGTGTATTCCGATAGGGGATCGAAAAATCCATTATTTTTGCGATATCTCTTACCGTTTTCGAGATAATCGACATTTTCCAATTTTAGTCTTTTTGGCACTCAAAATACACAAAATTTTTTAAGATTTTTTTTTTTTCAATTTAGGACATTCAGCACTTGTTTTTTACATTTGGAAGCATAGATTTAGCGGGCGTATTCCGATAGGGGATCGAAAAATCCATTATTTTTGCGATATCTCTTACCGTTTTCGAGATAATCGACATTTTCCCATTTTAGTCTTTTTGGCACTCAAAATACACAAAATTTTTTAAGATTTTTTTTTTTTCAATTTAGGACATTCAGCACTTGTTTTTTATATTTGGAAGCATAGATTTACCGGGTGTATTCCGATAGGGGATCGAAAAATCCATTATTTTTGCGATATCTCTTACCGTTTTCGAGATAATCGACTTTTTCCGATTTTAGTCTTTTTGGCACTCAAAATACACAAAATTTTTTAAGATTTTTTTTTTTTCAATTTAGGACATTCAGCACTTGTTTTTTATATTTGGAAGCATAGATTTACCGGGTGTATTCCGATAGGGGATCGAAAAATCCATTATTTTTGCGATATCTCTTACCGTTTTCGAGATAATCGACTTTTTCCGATTTTAGTCTTTTTTGCACTCAAAATACACAAAATTTTTTAAGATTTTTTTTTTTTCAATTTAGGACATTCAGCACTTGTTTTTTATATTTGGAAGCATAGAGTTACCGGGTGTATTCCGATAGGTTATCGAAAAATCCATTATTTTTGCGATATCTCTTACCGTTTTCGAGATAATCGACTTTTTCCGATTTTAGTCTTTTTTGCACTCAAAATACACAAAAATTTTTAAGATTTTTTTTTTTTCAATTTAGGACATTCAGCACTTGTTTTTTACATTTGGAAGCATAGATTTAGCGGGCGTATTCCGATAGGGGATCGAAAAATCCATTATTTTTGCGATATCTCTTACCGTTTTCGAGATAATCGACTTTTTCCGATTTAAGTCTTTTTTGCACTCAAAATACACAAAATTTTTTAAGATTTTTTTTTTTTCAATTTAGGACATTCAGCACTTGTTTTTTATATTTGGAAGCATAGAGTTACCGGGTGTATTCCGATAGGTTATCGAAAAATCCATTATTTTTGCGATATCTCTTACCGTTTTCGAGATAATCGACTTTTTCCGATTTTAGTCTTTTTTGCACTCAAAATACACAAAAATTTTTAAGATTTTTTTTTTTTCAATTTAGGACATTCAGCACTTGTTTTTTACATTTGGAAGCATAGATTTAGCGGGCGTATTCCGATAGGGGATCGAAAAATCCATTATTTTTGCGATATCTCTTACCGTTTTCGAGATAATCGACATTTTCCCATTTTAGTCTTTTTGGCACTCAAAATACACAAAATTTTTTAAGATTTTTTTTTTTTCAATTTAGGACATTCAGCACTTGTTTTTTATATTTGGAAGCATAGATTTACCGGGTGTATTCCGATAGGGCATCGAAAAATCCATTATTTTTGCGATATCTCTTACCGTTTTCGAGATAATCGACATTTTCCCATTTTAGTCTTTTTGGCACTCAAAAGACACAAAATTTTTTAAGATTTTTTTTTTTTCAATTTAGGACATTCAGCACTTGTTTTTTATATTTGGAAGCATAGATTTACCGGGTGTATTCCGATAGGGGATCGAAAAATCCATTATTTTTGCGATATCTCTTACCGTTTTCGAGATAATCGAAGTTTTCCCATTTTAGTCTTTTTTGCACTCAAAATACACAAAAATTTTTAAGATTTTTTTTTTTTCAATTTAGGACATTCAGCACTTGTTTTTTATATTTGGAAGCATAGATTTACCGGGTGTATTCCGATAGGGGATCGAAAAATCCATTATTTTTGCGATAGCTCTTACCGTTTTCGAGATAATCGACATTTTCCAATTTTAGTCTTTTTGGCACTCAAAATACACAAAATTTTTTAAGATTTTTTTTTTTTTCAATTTAGGACATTCAGCACTTGTTTTTTATATTTGGAAGCATAGATTTACCGGGTGTATTCCGATAGGGGATCGAAAAATCCATTATTTTTGCGATATCTCTTACCGTTTTCGAGATAATCGACATTTTCCAATTTTAGTCTTTTTGGCACTCAAAATACACAAAATTTTTTAAGATTTTTTTTTTTTCAATTTAGGACATTCAGCACTTGTTTTTTATATTTGGAAGCATAGATTTACCGGGTGTATTCCGATAGGGCATCGAAAAATCCATTATTTTTGCGATATCTCTTACCGTTTTCGAGATAATCGACATTTTCCCATTTTAGTCTTTTTGGCACTCAAAAGACACAAAATTTTTTAAGATTTTTTTTTTTTCAATTTAGGACATTCAGCACTTGTTTTTTATATTTGGAAGCATAGATTTACCGGGTGTATTCCGATAGGGGATCGAAAAATCCATTATTTTTGCGATATCTCTTACCGTTTTCGAGATAATCGAAGTTTTCCCATTTTAGTCTTTTTTGCACTCAAAATACACAAAAATTTTTAAAATTTTTTTTTTTCAATTTAGGACATTCAGCACTTGTTTTTTATATTTGGAAGCATAGATTTACCGGGTGTATTCCGATAGGGGATCGAAAAATCCATTATTTTTGCGATAGCTCTTACCGTTTTCGAGATAATCGACATTTTCCAATTTTAGTCTTTTTGGCACTCAAAATACACAAAATTTTTTAAGATTTTTTTTTTTTTCAATTTAGGACATTCAGCACTTGTTTTTTATATTTGGAAGCATGCATAGATTTACCGGGTGTATTCCGATAGGGGATCGAAAAATCCATTATTTTTGCGATATCTCTTACCGTTTTCGAGATAATCGACATTTTCCAATTTTAGTCTTTTTGGCACTCAAAATACACAAAATTTTTTAAGATTTTTTTTTTTTCAATTTAGGACATTCAGCACTTGTTTTTTATATTTGGAAGCATAGATTTACCGGGTGTATTCCGATAGGGCATCGAAAAATCCATTATTTTTGCGATATCTCTTACCGTTTTCGAGATAATCGACATTTTCCCATTTTAGTCTTTTTGGCACTCAAAAGACACAAAATTTTTTAAGATTTTTTTTTTTTCAATTTAGGACATTCAGCACTTGTTTTTTATATTTGGAAGCATAGATTTACCGGGTGTATTCCGATAGGGGATCGAAAAATCCATTATTTTTGCGATATCTCTTACCGTTTTCGAGATAATCGAAGTTTTCCCATTTTAGTCTTTTTTGCACTCAAAATACACAAAAATTTTTAAGATTTTTTTTTTTTCAATTTAGGACATTCAGCACTTGTTTTTTATATTTGGAAGCATAGATTTACCGGGTGTATTCCGATAGGGGATCGAAAAATCCATTATTTTTGCGATAGCTCTTACCGTTTTCGAGATAATCGACATTTTCCAATTTTAGTCTTTTTGGCACTCAAAATACACAAAATTTTTTAAGATTTTTTTTTTTTTCAATTTAGGACATTCAGCACTTGTTTTTTATATTTGTAAGCATAGATTTACCGGGTGTATTCCGATAGGGGATCGAAAAATCCATTATTTTTGCGATATCTCTTACCGTTTTCGAGATAATCGACATTTTCCAATTTTAGTCTTTTTGGCACTCAAAATCCACAAAATTTTTTAAGATTTTTTTTTTTTCAATTTAGGACATTCAGCACTTGTTTTTTATATTTGGAAGCATAGATTTACCGGGTGTATTCCGATAGGGGATCGAAAAATCCATTATTTTTGCGATATCTCTTACCGTTTTCGAGATAATCGACTTTTTCCGATTTTAGTCTTTTTTGCACTCAAAATACACAAAATTTTTTAAGATTTTTTTTTTTTCAATTTAGGACATTCAGCACTTGTTTTTTATATTTGGAAGCATAGAGTTACCGGGTGTATTCCGATAGGGGATCGAAAAATCCATTATTTTTGCGATATCTCTTACCGTTTTCGAGATAATCGACTTTTTCCGATTTTAGTCTTTTTTGCACTCAAAATACACAAAAATTTTTAAGATTTTTTTTTTTTCAATTTAGGACATTCAGCACTTGTTTTTTATATTTGGAAGCATAGATTTACCGGGTGTATTCCGATAGGGGATCGAAAAATCCATTATTTTTGCGATATCTCTTACCGTTTTCGAGATAATCGACATTTTCCCATTTTAGTCTTTTTGGCACTCAAAATACACAAAATTTTTTAAGATTTTTTTTTTTTCAATTTAGGACATTCAGCACTTGTTTTTTATATTTGGAAGCATAGATTTACCGGGTGTATTCCGATAGGGGATCGAAAAATCCATTATTTTTGCGATATCTCTTACCGTTTTCGAGATAATCGACTTTTTCCGATTTTAGTCTTTTTTGCACTCAAAATACACAAAAATTTTTAAGATTTTTTTTTTTTCAATTTAGGACATTCAGCACTTGTTTTTTATATTTGGAAGCATAGATTTACCGGGTGTATTCCGATAGGGGATCGAAAAATCCATTATTTTTGCGATATCTCTTACCGTTTTCGAGATAATCGACATTTTCCCATTTTAGTCTTTTTGGCACTCAAAATACACAAAATTTTTTAAGATTTTTTTTTTTTCAATTTAGGACATTCAGCACTTGTTTTTTATATTTGGAAGCATAGATTTACCGGGTGTATTCCGATAGGGGATCGAAAAATCCATTATTTTTGCGATATCTCTTACCGTTTTCGAGATAATCGACTTTTTCCGATTTTAGTCTTTTTTGCACTCAAAATACACAAAAATTTTTAAGATTTTTTTTTTTTCAATTTAGGACATTCAGCACTTGTTTTTTATATTTGGAAGCATAGATTTACCGGGTGTATTCCGATAGGGGATCGAAAAATCCATTATTTTTGCGATATCTCTTACCGTTTTCGAGATAATCGACTTTTTCCGATTTTAGTCTTTTTTGCACTCAAAATACACAAAATTTTTTAAGATTTTTTTTTTTTCAATTTAGGACATTCAGCACTTGTTTTTTATATTTGGAAGCATAGATTTACCGGGTGTATTCCGATAGGGGATCGAAAAATCCATTATTTTTGCGATATCTCTTACCGTTTTCGAGATAATCGACATTTTCCCATTTTAGTCTTTTTGGCACTCAAAATACACAAAATTTTTTAAGATTTTTTTTTTTTCAATTTAGGACATTCAGCACTTGTTTTTTATATTTGGAAGCATAGATTTACCGGGTGTATTCCGATAGGGGATCGAAAAATCCATTATTTTTGCGATATCTCTTACCGTTTTCGAGATAATCGACTTTTTCCGATTTTAGTCTTTTTTGCACTCAAAATACACAAAATTTTTTAAGATTTTTTTTTTTTCAATTTAGGACATTCAGCACTTGTTTTTTATATTTGGAAGCATAGAGTTACCGGGTGTATTCCGATAGGGGATCGAAAAATCCATTATTTTTGCGATATCTCTTACCGTTTTCGAGATAATCGACTTTTTCCGATTTTAGTCTTTTTTGCACTCAAAATACACAAAAATTTTTAAGATTTTTTTTTTTTCAATTTAGGACATTCAGCACTTGTTTTTTATATTTGGAAGCATAGATTTACCGGGTGTATTCCGATAGGGGATCGAAAAATCCATTATTTTTGCGATATCTCTTACCGTTTTCGAGATAATCGACATTTTCCCATTTTAGTCTTTTTGGCACTCAAAATACACAAAATTTTTTAAGATTTTTTTTTTTTCAATTTAGGACATTCAGCACTTGTTTTTTATATTTGGTAGCATAGATTTACCGGGTGTATTCCGATAGGGGATCGAAAAATCCATTATTTTTGCGATATCTCTTACCGTTTTCGAGATAATCGACTTTTTCCGATTTTAGTCTTTTTTGCACTCAAAATACACAAAATTTTTTAAGATTTTTTTTTTTTCAATTTAGGACATTCAGCACTTGTTTTTTATATTTGGAAGCATAGATTTACCGGGTGTATTCCGATAGGGGATCGAAAAATCCATTATTTTTGCGATATCTCTTACCGTTTTCGAGATAATCGACTTTTTCCGATTTTAGTCTTTTTGGCACTCAAAATACACAAAATTTTTTAATATTTTTTTTTTTTCAATTTAGGACATTCAGCACTTGTTTTTTATATTTGGAAGCATAGATTTACCGGGTGTATTCCGATAGGGGATCGAAAAATCCATTATTTTTGCGATATCTCTTACCGTTTTCGAGATAATCGACTTTTTCCGATTTTAGTCTTTTTTGCACTCAAAATACACAAAATTTTTTAAGATTTTTTTTTTTTCAATTTAGGACATTCAGCACTTGTTTTTTATATTTGGAAGCATAGAGTTACCGGGTGTATTCCGATAGGGGATCGAAAAATCCATTATTTTTGCGATATCTCTTACCGTTTTCGAGATAATCGACTTTTTCCGATTTTAGTCTTTTTTGCACTCAAAATACACAAAAATTTTTAAGATTTTTTTTTTTTCAATTTAGGACATTCAGCACTTGTTTTTTATATTTGGAAGCATAGATTTACCGGGTGTATTCCGATAGGGGATCGAAAAATCCATTATTTTTGCGATATCTCTTACCGTTTTCGAGATAATCGACATTTTCCCATTTTAGTCTTTTTGGCACTCAAAATACACAAAATTTTTTAAGATTTTTTTTTTTTTCAATTTAGGACATTCAGCACTTGTTTTTTATATTTGGAAGCATAGATTTACCGGGTGTATTCCGATAGGGGATCGAAAAATCCATTATTTTTGCGATATCTCTTACCGTTTTCGAGATAATCGACATTTTCCAATTTTAGTCTTTTTGGCACTCAAAATACACAAAATTTTTTAAGATTTTTTTTTTTTTCAATTTAGGACATTCAGCACTTGTTTTTTATATTTGGAAGCATAGATTTACCGGGTGTATTCCGATAGGGGATCGAAAAATCCATTATTTTTGCGATAGCTCTTACCGTTTTCGAGATAATCGACATTTTCCAATTTTAGTCTTTTTGGCACTCAAAATACACAAAATTTTTTAAGATTTTTTTTTTTTCAATTTAGGACATTCAGCACTTGTTTTTTATATTTGGAAGCATAGATTTACCGGGTGTATTCCGATAGGGGATCGAAAAATCCATTATTTTTGCGATATCTCTTACCGTTTTCGAGATAATCGACTTTTTCCGATTTTAGTCTTTTTGGCACTCAAAATACACAAGTTTTTAAGATTTTTTTTTTTCAATTTAGGACATTCAGCACTTGTTTTTTATATTTGGAAGCATAGATTTACCGGGTTTATTCCGATAGGGGATCGAAAAATCAATTATTTTTGCGATATCTCTTACCGTTTTCGAGATAATCGACATTTTCCAATTTTAGTCTTTTTGGCACTCAAAATCCACAAAATTTTTTAAGATTTTTTTTTTTTCAATTTAGGACATTCAGCACTTGTTTTTTATATTTGGAAGCATAGATTTACCGGGTGTATTCCGACAGGGGATCGAAAAATCCATTATTTTTGCGATATCTCTTACCGTTTTCGAGATAATCGACATTTTCCCATTTTAGTCTTTTTGGCACTCAAAATACACAAAATTTTTTAAGATTTTTTTTTTTTCAATTTAGGACATTCAGCACTTGTTTTTTATATTTGGAAGCATAGATTTACCGGGTGTATTCCGATAGGGGATCGAAAAATCCATTATTTTTGCGATATCTCTTACCGTTTTCGAGATAATCGACTTTTTCCGATTTTAGTCTTTTTTGCACTCAAAATACACAAAATTTTTTAAGATCTTTTTTTTTCAATTTAGGACATTCAGCACTTGTTTTTTATATTTGGAAGCATAGATTTACCGGGTGTATTCCGATAGGGGATCGAAAAATCCATTATTTTTGCGATATCTCTTACCGTTTTCGAGATAATCGACTTTTTCCGATTTTAGTCTTTTTTGCACTCAAAATACACAAAATTTTTTAAGATCTTTTTTTTTCAATTTAGGACATTCAGCACTTGTTTTTTATATTTGGAAGCATAGATTTACCGGGTGTATTCCGATAGGGGATCGAAAAATCCATTATTTTTGCGATATCTCTTACCGTTTTCGAGATAATCGACTTTTTCCGATTTTAGTCTTTTTGGCACTCAAAATACACAAAATTTTTTAAGATTTTTTTTTTTTCAATTTAGGACATTCAGCACTTGTTTTTTATATTTGGAAGCATAGATTTACCGGGTGTATTCCGATAGGGGATCGAAAAATCCATTATTTTTGCGATAGCTCTTACCGTTTTCGAGATAATCGACATTTTCCAATTTTAGTCTTTTTGGCACTCAAAATACACAAAATTTTTTAAGATTTTTTTTTTTTTCAATTTAGGACATTCAGCACTTGTTTTTTATATTTGGAAGCATAGATTTACCGGGTGTATTCCGATAGGGGATCGAAAAATCCATTATTTTTGCGATATCTCTTACCGTTTTCGAGATAATCGACATTTTCCAATTTTAGTCTTTTTGGCACTCAAAATCCACAAAATTTTTTAAGATTTTTTTTTTTTCAATTTAGGACATTCAGCACTTGTTTTTTATATTTGGAAGCATAGATTTACCGGGTGTATTCCGATAGGGGATCGAAAAATCCATTATTTTTGCGATATCTCTTACCGTTTTCGAGATAATCGACATTTTCCCATTTTAGTCTTTTTTGCACTCAAAATACACAAAAATTTTTAAGATTTTTTTTTTTCAATTTAGGACATTCAGCACTTGTTTTTTATATTTGGAAGCATAGATTTACCGGGTGTATTCCGATAGGGGATCGAAAAATCCATTATTTTTGCGATATCTCTTACCGTTTTCGAGATAATCGACATTTTCCCATTTTAGTCTTTTTGGCACTCAAAATACACAAAATTTTTTAAGATTTTTTTTTTTTCAATTTAGGACATTCAGCACTTGTTTTTTATATTTGGAAGCATAGATTTACCGGGTGTATTCCGATAGGGGATCGAAAAATCCATTATTTTTGCGATATCTCTTACCGTTTTCGAGATAATCGACATTTTCCCATTTTAGTCTTTTTGGCACTCAAAATACACAAAATTTTTTAAGATTTTTTTTTTTTCAATTTAGGACATTCAGCACTTGTTTTTTATATTTGGAAGCATAGATTTACCGGGTGTATTCCGATAGGGGATCGAAAAATCCATTATTTTTGCGATATCTCTTACCGTTTTCGAGATAATCGACTTTTTCCGATTTTAGTCTTTTTTGCACTCAAAATACACAAAATTTTTTAAGATTTTTTTTTTTTTTCAATTTAGGACATTCAGCACTTGTTTTTTATATTTGGAAGCATAGATTTACCGGGTGTTTTCCGATAGGGGATCGAAAAATCCATTATTTTTGCGATATCTCTTACCGTTTTCGAGATAATCGACTTTTTCCGATTTTAGTCTTTTTGGCACTCAAAATACACAAAATTTTTTAAGATTTTTTTTTTTTTCAATTTAGGACATTCAGCACTTGTTTTTTATATTTGGAAGCATAGATTTACCGGGTGTATTCCGATAGGGGATCGAAAAATCCATTATTTTTGCGATATCTCTTACCGTTTTCGAGATAATCGACTTTTTCCGATTTTAGTCTTTTTTGCACTCAAAATACACAAAAATTTTTAAGATTTTTTTTTTTTCAATTTAGGACATTCAGCACTTGTTTTTTATATTTGGAAGCATAGATTTACCGGGTGTATTCCGATAGGGGATCGAAAAATCCATTATTTTTGCGATATCTCTTACCGTTTTCGAGATAATCGACATTTTCCCATTTTAGTCTTTTTGGCACTCAAAATACACAAAATTTTTTAAGATTTTTTTTTTTTCAATTTAGGACATTCAGCACTTGTTTTTTATATTTGGAAGCATAGATTTACCGGGTGTATTCCGATAGGGGATCGAAAAATCCATTATTTTTGCGATATCTCTTACCGTTTTCGAGATAATCGACTTTTTCCGATTTTAGTCTTTTTTGCACTCAAAATACACAAAAATTTTTAAGATTTTTTTTTTTTCAATTTAGGACATTCAGCACTTGTTTTTTATATTTGGAAGCATAGATTTACCGGGTGTATTCCGATAGGGGATCGAAAAATCCATTATTTTTGCGATATCTCTTACCGTTTTCGAGATAATCGACATTTTCCCATTTTAGTCTTTTTGGCACTCAAAATACACAAAATTTTTTAAGATTTTTTTTTTTTCAATTTAGGACATTCAGCACTTGTTTTTTATATTTGGAAGCATAGATTTACCGGGTGTATTCCGATAGGGGATCGAAAAATCCATTATTTTTGCGATATCTCTTACCGTTTTCGAGATAATCGACTTTTTCCGATTTTAGTCTTTTTTGCACTCAAAATACACAAAAATTTTTAAGATTTTTTTTTTTTCAATTTAGGACATTCAGCACTTGTTTTTTATATTTGGAAGCATAGATTTACCGGGTGTATTCCGATAGGGGATCGAAAAATCCATTATTTTTGCGATATCTCTTACCGTTTTCGAGATAATCGACTTTTTCCGATTTTAGTCTTTTTTGCACTCAAAATACACAAAATTTTTTAAGATTTTTTTTTTTTCAATTTAGGACATTCAGCACTTGTTTTTTATATTTGGAAGCATAGATTTACCGGGTGTATTCCGATAGGGGATCGAAAAATCCATTATTTTTGCGATATCTCTTACCGTTTTCGAGATAATCGACATTTTCCCATTTTAGTCTTTTTGGCACTCAAAATACACAAAATTTTTTAAGATTTTTTTTTTTTCAATTTAGGACATTCAGCACTTGTTTTTTATATTTGGAAGCATAGATTTACCGGGTGTATTCCGATAGGGGATCGAAAAATCCATTATTTTTGCGATATCTCTTACCGTTTTCGAGATAATCGACTTTTTCCGATTTTAGTCTTTTTTGCACTCAAAATACACAAAATTTTTTAAGATTTTTTTTTTTTCAATTTAGGACATTCAGCACTTGTTTTTTATATTTGGAAGCATAGAGTTACCGGGTGTATTCCGATAGGGGATCGAAAAATCCATTATTTTTGCGATATCTCTTACCGTTTTCGAGATAATCGACTTTTTCCGATTTTAGTCTTTTTTGCACTCAAAATACACAAAAATTTTTAAGATTTTTTTTTTTTCAATTTAGGACATTCAGCACTTGTTTTTTATATTTGGAAGCATAGATTTACCGGGTGTATTCCGATAGGGGATCGAAAAATCCATTATTTTTGCGATATCTCTTACCGTTTTCGAGATAATCGACATTTTCCCATTTTAGTCTTTTTGGCACTCAAAATACACAAAATTTTTTAAGATTTTTTTTTTTTCAATTTAGGACATTCAGCACTTGTTTTTTATATTTGGAAGCATAGATTTACCGGGTGTATTCCGATAGGGGATCGAAAAATCCATTATTTTTGCGATATCTCTTACCGTTTTCGAGATAATCGACTTTTTCCGATTTTAGTCTTTTTTGCACTCAAAATACACAAAATTTTTTAAGATTTTTTTTTTTTCAATTTAGGACATTCAGCACTTGTTTTTTATATTTGGAAGCATAGATTTACCGGGTGTATTCCGATAGGGGATCGAAAAATCCATTATTTTTGCGATATCTCTTACCGTTTTCGAGATAATCGACTTTTTCCGATTTTAGTCTTTTTGGCACTCAAAATACACAAAATTTTTTAATATTTTTTTTTTTTCAATTTAGGACATTCAGCACTTGTTTTTTATATTTGGAAGCATAGATTTACCGGGTGTATTCCGATAGGGGATCGAAAAATCCATTATTTTTGCGATATCTCTTACCGTTTTCGAGATAATCGACTTTTTCCGATTTTAGTCTTTTTTGCACTCAAAATACACAAAATTTTTTAAGATTTTTTTTTTTTCAATTTAGGACATTCAGCACTTGTTTTTTATATTTGGAAGCATAGAGTTACCGGGTGTATTCCGATAGGGGATCGAAAAATCCATTATTTTTGCGATATCTCTTACCGTTTTCGAGATAATCGACTTTTTCCGATTTTAGTCTTTTTTGCACTCAAAATACACAAAAATTTTTAAGATTTTTTTTTTTTCAATTTAGGACATTCAGCACTTGTTTTTTATATTTGGAAGCATAGATTTACCGGGTGTATTCCGATAGGGGATCGAAAAATCCATTATTTTTGCGATATCTCTTACCGTTTTCGAGATAATCGACATTTTCCCATTTTAGTCTTTTTGGCACTCAAAATACACAAAATTTTTTAAGATTTTTTTTTTTTTCAATTTAGGACATTCAGCACTTGTTTTTTATATTTGGAAGCATAGATTTACCGGGTGTATTCCGATAGGGGATCGAAAAATCCATTATTTTTGCGATAGCTCTTACCGTTTTCGAGATAATCGACATTTTCCAATTTTAGTCTTTTTGGCACTCAAAATACACAAAATTTTTTAAGATTTTTTTTTTTTCAATTTAGGACATTCAGCACTTGTTTTTTATATTTGGAAGCATAGATTTACCGGGTGTATTCCGATAGGGGATCGAAAAATCCATTATTTTTGCGATATCTCTTACCGTTTTCGAGATAATCGACTTTTTCCGATTTTAGTCTTTTTGGCACTCAAAATACACAAGTTTTTAAGATTTTTTTTTTTCAATTTAGGACATTCAGCACTTGTTTTTTATATTTGGAAGCATAGATTTACCGGGTATATTCCGATAGGGGATCGAAAAATCAATTATTTTTGCGATATCTCTTACCGTTTTCGAGATAATCGACATTTTCCAATTTTAGTCTTTTTGGCACTCAAAATCCACAAAATTTTTTAAGATTTTTTTTTTTTCAATTTAGGACATTCAGCACTTGTTTTTTATATTTGGAAGCATAGATTTACCGGGTGTATTCCGACAGGGGATCGAAAAATCCATTATTTTTGCGATATCTCTTACCGTTTTCGAGATAATCGACATTTTCCCATTTTAGTCTTTTTGGCACTCAAAATACACAAAATTTTTTAAGATTTTTTTTTTTTCAATTTAGGACATTCAGCACTTGTTTTTTATATTTGGAAGCATAGATTTACCGGGTGTATTCCGATAGGGGATCGAAAAATCCATTATTTTTGCGATATCTCTTACCGTTTTCGAGATAATCGACTTTTTCCGATTTTAGTCTTTTTTGCACTCAAAATACACAAAATTTTTTAAGATCTTTTTTTTTCAATTTAGGACATTCAGCACTTGTTTTTTATATTTGGAAGCATAGATTTACCGGGTGTATTCCGATAGGGGATCGAAAAATCCATTATTTTTGCGATATCTCTTACCGTTTTCGAGATAATCGACTTTTTCCGATTTTAGTCTTTTTTGCACTCAAAATACACAAAATTTTTTAAGATCTTTTTTTTTCAATTTAGGACATTCAGCACTTGTTTTTTATATTTGGAAGCATAGATTTACCGGGTGTATTCCGATAGGGGATCGAAAAATCCATTATTTTTGCGATATCTCTTACCGTTTTCGAGATAATCGACTTTTTCCGATTTTAGTCTTTTTGGCCCTCAAAATACACAAAATTTTTTAAGATTTTTTTTTTTTCAATTTAGGACATTCAGCACTTGTTTTTTATATTTGGAAGCATAGATTTACCGGGTGTATTCCGATAGGGGATCGAAAAATCCATTATTTTTGCGATAGCTCTTACCGTTTTCGAGATAATCGACATTTTCCAATTTTAGTCTTTTTGGCACTCAAAATACACAAAATTTTTTAAGATTTTTTTTTTTTTCAATTTAGGACATTCAGCACTTGTTTTTTATATTTGGAAGCATAGATTTACCGGGTGTATTCCGATAGGGGATCGAAAAATCCATTATTTTTGCGATATCTCTTACCGTTTTCGAGATAATCGACATTTTCCAATTTTAGTCTTTTTGGCACTCAAAATCCACAAAATTTTTTAAGATTTTTTTTTTTTCAATTTAGGACATTCAGCACTTGTTTTTTATATTTGGAAGCATAGATTTACCGGGTGTATTCCGATAGGGGATCGAAAAATCCATTATTTTTGCGATATCTCTTACCGTTTTCGAGATAATCGACATTTTCCCATTTTAGTCTTTTTTGCACTCAAAATACACAAAAATTTTTAAGATTTTTTTTTTTCAATTTAGGACATTCAGCACTTGTTTTTTATATTTGGAAGCATAGATTTACCGGGTGTATTCCGATAGGGGATCGAAAAATCCATTATTTTTGCGATATCTCTTACCGTTTTCGAGATAATCGACATTTTCCCATTTTAGTCTTTTTGGCACTCAAAATACACAAAATTTTTTAAGATTTTTTTTTTTTCAATTTAGGACATTCAGCACTTGTTTTTTATATTTGGAAGCATAGATTTACCGGGTGTATTCCGATAGGGGATCGAAAAATCCATTATTTTTGCGATATCTCTTACCGTTTTCGAGATAATCGACTTTTTCCGATTTTAGTCTTTTTTGCACTCAAAATACACAAAATTTTTTAAGATTTTTTTTTTTTCAATTTAGGACATTCAGCACTTGTTTTTTATATTTGGAAGCATAGATTTACCGGGTGTTTTCCGATAGGGGATCGAAAAATCCATTATTTTTGCGATATCTCTTACCGTTTTCGAGATAATCGACTTTTTCCGATTTTAGTCTTTTTGGCACTCAAAATACACAAAATTTTTTAAGATTTTTTTTTTTTTCAATTTAGGACATTCAGCACTTGTTTTTTATATTTGGAAGCATAGATTTACCGGGTGTATTCCGATAGGGGATCGAAAAATCCATTATTTTTGCGATATCTCTTACCGTTTTCGAGATAATCGACTTTTTCCGATTTTAGTCTTTTTTGCACTCAAAATACACAAAATTTTTTAAGATTTTTTTTTTTTCAATTTAGGACATTCAGCACTTGTTTTTTATATTTGGAAGCATAGATTTACCGGGTGTATTCCGATAGGGGATCGAAAAATCCATTATTTTTGCGATATCTCTTACCGTTTTCGAGATAATCGACTTTTTCCGATTTTAGTCTTTTTTGCACTCAAAATACACAAAAATTTTTAAGATTTTTTTTTTTTCAATTTAGGACATTCAGCACTTGTTTTTTATATTTGGAAGCATAGATTTACCGGGTGTATTCCGATAGGGGATCGAAAAATCCATTATTTTTGCGATATCTCTTACCGTTTTCGAGATAATCGACATTTTCCCATTTTAGTCTTTTTGGCACTCAAAATACACAAAATTTTTTAAGATTTTTTTTTTTTCAATTTAGGACATTCAGCACTTGTTTTTTATATTTGGAAGCATAGATTTACCGGGTGTATTCCGATAGGGGATCGAAAAATCCATTATTTTTGCGATATCTCTTACCGTTTTCGAGATAATCGACATTTTCCCATTTTAGTCTTTTTGGCACTCAAAATACACAAAATTTTTTAAGATTTTTTTTTTTTCAATTTAGGACATTCAGCACTTGTTTTTTATATTTGGAAGCATAGATTTACCGGGTGTATTCCGATAGGGGATCGAAAAATCCATTATTTTTGCGATATCTCTTACCGTTTTCGAGATAATCGAAGTTTTCCCATTTTAGTCTTTTTTGCACTCAAAATACACAAAATTTTTTAAGATTTTTTTTTTTTCAATTTAGGACATTCAGCACTTGTTTTTTATATTTGGAAGCATAGATTTACCGGGTGTTTTCCGATAGGGGATCGAAAAATCCATTATTTTTGCGATATCTCTTACCGTTTTCGAGATAATCGACTTTTTCCGATTTTAGTCTTTTTGGCACTCAAAATACACAAAATTTTTTAAGATTTTTTTTTTTTCAATTTAGGACATTCAGCACTTGTTTTTTATATTTGGAAGCATAGATTTACCGGGTGTATTCCGATAGGGGATCGAAAAATCCATTATTTTTGCGATATCTCTTACCGTTTTCGAGATAATCTACTTTTTCCGATTTTAGTCTTTTTTGCACTCAAAATACACAAAATTTTTTAAGATCTTTTTTTTTTTCAATTTAGGACATTCAGCACTTGTTTTTTATATTTGGAAGCATAGATTTACCGGGTGTATTCCGATAGGGGATCGAAAAATCCATTATTTTTGCGATATCTCTTACCGTTTTCGAGATAATCGACTTTTTCCGATTTTAGTCTTTTTTGCACTCAAAATACACAAAATTTTTTAAGATTTTTTTTTTTTCAATTTAGGACATTCAGCACTTGTTTTTTATATTTGGAAGCATAGAGTTACCGGGTGTATTCCGATAGGGGATCGAAAAATCCATTATTTTTGCGATATCTCTTACCGTTTTCGAGATAATCGACTTTTTCCAATTTTAGTCTTTTTGGCACTCAAAATCCACAAAATTTTTTAAGATTTTTTTTTTTTCAATTTAGGACATTCAGCACTTGTTTTTTATATTTGGAAGCATAGATTTACCGGGTGTATTCCGATAGGGGATCGAAAAATCCATTATTTTTGCGATATCTCTTACCGTTTTCGAGATAATCGACTTTTTCCGATTTTAGTCTTTTTTGCACTCAAAATACACAAAATTTTTTAAGATCTTTTTTTTTCAATTTAGGACATTCAGCACTTGTTTTTTATATTTGGAAGCATAGATTTACCGGGTGTATTCCGATAGGGGATCGAAAAATCCATTATTTTTGCGATATCTCTTACCGTTTTCGAGATAATCGACTTTTTCCGATTTTAGTCTTTTTTGCACTCAAAATACACAAAATTTTTTAAGATCTTTTTTTTTCAATTTAGGACATTCAGCACTTGTTTTTTATATTTGGAAGCATAGATTTACCGGGTGTATTCCGATAGGGGATCGAAAAATCCATTATTTTTGCGATATCTCTTACCGTTTTCGAGATAATCGACTTTTTCCGATTTTAGTCTTTTTGGCCCTCAAAATACACAAAATTTTTTAAGATTTTTTTTTTTTCAATTTAGGACATTCAGCACTTGTTTTTTATATTTGGAAGCATAGATTTACCGGGTGTATTCCGATAGGGGATCGAAAAATCCATTATTTTTGCGATAGCTCTTACCGTTTTCGAGATAATCGACATTTTCCAATTTTAGTCTTTTTGGCACTCAAAATACACAAAATTTTTTAAGATTTTTTTTTTTTTCAATTTAGGACATTCAGCACTTGTTTTTTATATTTGGAAGCATAGATTTACCGGGTGTATTCCGATAGGGGATCGAAAAATCCATTATTTTTGCGATATCTCTTACCGTTTTCGAGATAATCGACATTTTCCAATTTTAGTCTTTTTGGCACTCAAAATCCACAAAATTTTTTAAGATTTTTTTTTTTTCAATTTAGGACATTCAGCACTTGTTTTTTATATTTGGAAGCATAGATTTACCGGGTGTATTCCGATAGGGGATCGAAAAATCCATTATTTTTGCGATATCTCTTACCGTTTTCGAGATAATCGACATTTTCCCATTTTAGTCTTTTTTGCACTCAAAATACACAAAAATTTTTAAGATTTTTTTTTTTCAATTTAGGACATTCAGCACTTGTTTTTTATATTTGGAAGCATAGATTTACCGGGTGTATTCCGATAGGGGATCGAAAAATCCATTATTTTTGCGATATCTCTTACCGTTTTCGAGATAATCGACATTTTCCCATTTTAGTCTTTTTGGCACTCAAAATACACAAAATTTTTTAAGATTTTTTTTTTTTCAATTTAGGACATTCAGCACTTGTTTTTTATATTTGGAAGCATAGATTTACCGGGTGTATTCCGATAGGGGATCGAAAAATCCATTATTTTTGCGATATCTCTTACCGTTTTCGAGATAATCGACTTTTTCCGATTTTAGTCTTTTTTGCACTCAAAATACACAAAATTTTTTAAGATTTTTTTTTTTTCAATTTAGGACATTCAGCACTTGTTTTTTATATTTGGAAGCATAGATTTACCGGGTGTTTTCCGATAGGGGATCGAAAAATCCATTATTTTTGCGATATCTCTTACCGTTTTCGAGATAATCGACTTTTTCCGATTTTAGTCTTTTTGGCACTCAAAATACACAAAATTTTTTAAGATTTTTTTTTTTTTCAATTTAGGACATTCAGCACTTGTTTTTTATATTTGGAAGCATAGATTTACCGGGTGTATTCCGATAGGGGATCGAAAAATCCATTATTTTTGCGATATCTCTTACCGTTTTCGAGATAATCGACTTTTTCCGATTTTAGTCTTTTTTGCACTCAAAATACACAAAATTTTTTAAGATTTTTTTTTTTTCAATTTAGGACATTCAGCACTTGTTTTTTATATTTGGAAGCATAGATTTACCGGGTGTATTCCGATAGGGGATCGAAAAATCCATTATTTTTGCGATATCTCTTACCGTTTTCGAGATAATCGACTTTTTCCGATTTTAGTCTTTTTTGCACTCAAAATACACAAAAATTTTTAAGATTTTTTTTTTTTCAATTTAGGACATTCAGCACTTGTTTTTTATATTTGGAAGCATAGATTTACCGGGTGTATTCCGATAGGGGATCGAAAAATCCATTATTTTTGCGATATCTCTTACCGTTTTCGAGATAATCGACATTTTCCCATTTTAGTCTTTTTGGCACTCAAAATACACAAAATTTTTTAAGATTTTTTTTTTTTCAATTTAGGACATTCAGCACTTGTTTTTTATATTTGGAAGCATAGATTTACCGGGTGTATTCCGATAGGGGATCGAAAAATCCATTATTTTTGCGATATCTCTTACCGTTTTCGAGATAATCGACATTTTCCCATTTTAGTCTTTTTGGCACTCAAAATACACAAAATTTTTTAAGATTTTTTTTTTTTCAATTTAGGACATTCAGCACTTGTTTTTTATATTTGGAAGCATAGATTTACCGGGTGTATTCCGATAGGGGATCGAAAAATCCATTATTTTTGCGATATCTCTTACCGTTTTCGAGATAATCGAAGTTTTCCCATTTTAGTCTTTTTTGCACTCAAAATACACAAAATTTTTTAAGATTTTTTTTTTTTCAATTTAGGACATTCAGCACTTGTTTTTTATATTTGGAAGCATAGATTTACCGGGTGTTTTCCGATAGGGGATCGAAAAATCCATTATTTTTGCGATATCTCTTACCGTTTTCGAGATAATCGACTTTTTCCGATTTTAGTCTTTTTGGCACTCAAAATACACAAAATTTTTTAAGATTTTTTTTTTTTCAATTTAGGACATTCAGCACTTGTTTTTTATATTTGGAAGCATAGATTTACCGGGTGTATTCCGATAGGGGATCGAAAAATCCATTATTTTTGCGATATCTCTTACCGTTTTCGAGATAATCTACTTTTTCCGATTTTAGTCTTTTTTGCACTCAAAATACACAAAATTTTTTAAGATCTTTTTTTTTTTCAATTTAGGACATTCAGCACTTGTTTTTTATATTTGGAAGCATAGATTTACCGGGTGTATTCCGATAGGGGATCGAAAAATCCATTATTTTTGCGATATCTCTTACCGTTTTCGAGATAATCGACTTTTTCCGATTTTAGTCTTTTTTGCACTCAAAATACACAAAATTTTTTAAGATTTTTTTTTTTTCAATTTAGGACATTCAGCACTTGTTTTTTATATTTGGAAGCATAGAGTTACCGGGTGTATTCCGATAGGGGATCGAAAAATCCATTATTTTTGCGATATCTCTTACCGTTTTCGAGATAATCGACTTTTTCCAATTTTAGTCTTTTTGGCACTCAAAATCCACAAAATTTTTTAAGATTTTTTTTTTTTCAATTTAGGACATTCAGCACTTGTTTTTTATATTTGGAAGCATAGATTTACCGGGTGTATTCCGATAGGGGATCGAAAAATCCATTATTTTTGCGATATCTCTTACCGTTTTCGAGATAATCGACTTTTTCCGATTTTAGTCTTTTTTGCACTCAAAATACACAAAAATTTTTAAGATTTTTTTTTTTTCAATTTAGGACATTCAGCACTTGTTTTTTATATTTGGAAGCATAGATTTACCGGGTGTATTCCGATAGGGGATCGAAAAATCCATTATTTTTGCGATATCTCTTACCGTTTTCGAGATAATCGACATTTTCCCATTTTAGTCTTTTTGGCACTCAAAATACACAAAATTTTTTGAGATTTTTTTTTTTTCAATTTAGGACATTCAGCACTTGTTTTTTATATTTGGAAGCATAGATTTACCGGGTGTATTCCGATAGGGGATCGAAAAATCCATTATTTTTGCGATATCTCTTACCGTTTTCGAGATAATCGACATTTTCCCATTTTAGTCTTTTTGGCACTCAAAATACACAAAATTTTTTAAGATTTTTTTTTTTCAATTTAGGACATTCAGCACTTGTTTTTTATATTTGGAAGCATAGATTTACCGGGTGTATTCCGATAGGGGATCGAAAAATCCATTATTTTTGCGATATCTCTTACCGTTTTCGAGATAATCGAAGTTTTCCCATTTTAGTCTTTTTTGCACTCAAAATACACAAAATTTTTTAAGATTTTTTTTTTTTCAATTTAGGACATTCAGCACTTGTTTTTTATATTTGGAAGCATAGATTTACCGGGTGTTTTCCGATAGGGGATCAAAAAATCCATTATTTTTGCGATATCTCTTACCGTTTTCGAGATAATCGACTTTTTCCTATTTTAGTCTTTTTTGCACTCAAAATACACAAAATTTTTTAAGATTTTTTTTTTTTCAATTTAGGACATTCAGCACTTGTTTTTTATATTTGGAAGCATAGATTTACCGGGTGTATTCCGATAGGGGATCGAAAAATCCATTATTTTTGCGATATCTCTTACCGTTTTCGAGATAATCGACATTTTCCCATTTTAGTCTTTTTGGCACTCAAAATACACAAAATTTTTTAAGATTTTTTTTTTTTCAATTTAGGACATTCAGCACTTGTTTTTTATATTTGGAAGCATAGATTTACCGGGTGTATTCCGATAGGGGATCGAAAAATCCATTATTTTTGCGATATCTCTTACCGTTTTCGAGATAATCGACTTTTTCCGATTTTAGTCTTTTTTGCACTCAAAATACACAAAATTTTTTAAGATTTTTTTTTTTCAATTTAGGACATTCAGCACTTGTTTTTTATATTTGGAAGCATAGATTAACCGGGTGTATTCCGATAGGGGATCGAAAAATCCATTATTTTTGCGATATCTCTTACCGTTTTCGAGATAATCGACTTTTTCCGATTTTAGTCTTTTTGGCACTCAAAATACACAAAATTTTTTAAGATTTTTTTCTTTCAATTTAGGACATTCAGCACTTGTTTTTTATATTTGGAAGCATAGTTTTACCGGGTGTATTCCGATAGGGGATCGAAAAATCCATTATTTTTGCGATATCTCTTACCGTTTTCGAGATAATCGACTTTTTCCGATTTTAGTCTTTTTTGCACTCAAAATACACAAAATTTTTTAAGATTTTTTTTTTTTCAATTTAGGACATTCAGCACTTGTTTTTTATATTTGGAAGCATAGAGTTACCGGGTGTATTCCGATAGGGGATCGAAAAATCCATTATTTTTGCGATATCTCTTACCGTTTTCGAGATAATCGACTTTTTCCGATTTTAGTCTTTTTTGCACTCAAAATACACAAAAATTTTTAAGATTTTTTTTTTTTCAATTTAGGACATTCAGCACTTGTTTTTTATATTTGGAAGCATAGTTTTACCGGGTGTATTCCGATAGGGGATCGAAAAATCCATTATTTTTGCGATATCTCTTACCGTTTTCGAGATAATCGACATTTTCCCATTTTAGTCTTTTTGGCACTCAAAATACACAAAATTTTTTAAGATTTTTTTTTTTTCAATTTAGGACATTCAGCACTTGTTTTTTATATTTGGAAGCATAGATTTACCGGGTGTATTCCGATAGGGGATCGAAAAATCCATTATTTTTGCGATATCTCTTACCGTTTTCGAGATAATCGACTTTTTCCGATTTTAGTCTTTTTTGCACTCAAAATACACAAAAATTTTTAAGATTTTTTTTTTTTCAATTTAGGACATTCAGCACTTGTTTTTTATATTTGGAAGCATAGATTTACCGGGTGTATTCCGATAGGGGATCGAAAAATCCATTATTTTTGCGATATCTCTTACCGTTTTCGAGATAATCGACTTTTTCCGATTTTAGTCTTTTTTGCACTCAAAATACACAAAAATTTTTAAGATTTTTTTTTTTTCAATTTAGGACATTCAGCACTTGTTTTTTATATTTGGAAGCATAGATTTACCGGGTGTATTCCGATAGGGGATCGAAAAATCCATTATTTTTGCGATATCTCTTACCGTTTTCGAGATAATCGAAGTTTTCCCATTTTAGTCTTTTTTGCACTCAAAATACACAAAAATTTTTAAGATTTTTTTTTTTTCAATTTAGGACATTCAGCACTTGTTTTTTATATTTGGAAGCATAGATTTACCGGGTGTATTCCGATAGGGGATCGAAAAATCCATTATTTTTGCGATATCTCTTACCGTTTTCGAGATAATCGACATTTTCCAATTTTAGTCTTTTTGGCACTCAAAATACACAAAATTTTTTAAGATTTTTTTTTTTTTCAATTTAGGACATTCAGCACTTGTTTTTTATATTTGGAAGCATAGATTTACCGGGTGTATTCCGATAGGGGATCGAAAAATCCATTATTTTTGCGATATCTCTTACCGTTTTCGAGATAATCGACATTTTCCAATTTTAGTCTTTTTGGCACTCAAAATACACAAAATTTTTTAAGATTTTTTTTTTTTTCAATTTAGGACATTCAGCACTTGTTTTTTATATTTGGAAGCATAGATTTACCGGGTGTATTCCGATAGGGGATCGAAAAATCCATTATTTTTGCGATATCTCTTACCGTTTTCGAGATAATCGACATTTTCCAATTTTAGTCTTTTTGGCACTCAAAATACACAAAATTTTTTAAGATTTTTTTTTTTTTCAATTTAGGACATTCAGCACTTGTTTTTTATATTTGGAAGCATAGATTTACCGGGTGTATTCCGATAGGGGATCGAAAAATCCATTATTTTTGCGATATCTCTTACCGTTTTCGAGATAATCGACATTTTCCAATTTTAGTCTTTTTGGCACTCAAAATACACAAAATTTTTTAAGATTTTTTTTTTTTTCAATTTAGGACATTCAGCACTTGTTTTTTATATGTGGAAGCATAGATTTACCGGGAGTATACCGATAGGGGATCGAAAAATCCATTATTTTTGCGATAGCTCTTACCGTTTTCGAGATAATCGACATTTTCCAATTTTAGTCTTTTTGGCACTCAAAATACACAAAATTTTTTAAGATTTTTTTTTTTTTCAATTTAGGACATTCAGCACTTGTTTTTTATATTTGGAAGCATAGATTTACCGGGTGTATTCCGATAGGGGATCGAAATATCCATTATTTTTGCGATATCTCTTACCGTTTTCGAGATAATCGACATTTTCCAATTTTAGTCTTTTTGGCACTCAAAATACACAAAATTTTTTAAGATTTTTTTTTTTTTCAATTTAGGACATTCAGCACTTGTTTTTTATATTTGGAAGCATAGATTTACCGGGTGTATTCCGATAGGGGATCGAAAAATCCATTATTTTTGCGATAGCTCTTACCGTTTTCGAGATAATCGACATTTTCCAATTTTAGTCTTTTTGGCACTCAAAATACACAAAATTTTTTAAGATTTTTTTTTTTTTCAATTTAGGACATTCAGCACTTGTTTTTTATATTTGGAAGCATAGATTTACCGGGTGTATTCCGATAGGGGATCGAAAAATCCATTATTTTTGCGATATCTCTTACCGTTTTCGAGATAATCGACATTTTCCAATTTTAGTCTTTTTGGCACTCAAAATACACAAAATTTTTTAAGATTTTTTTTTTTTTTCAATTTAGGACATTCAGCACTTGTTTTTTATATTTGGAAGCATAGATTTACCGGGTGTATTCCGATAGGGGATCGAAAAATCCATTATTTTTGCGATATCTCTTACCGTTTTCGAGATAATCGACATTTTCCAATTTTAGTCTTTTTGGCACTCAAAATACACAAAATTTTTTAAGATTTTTTTTTTTTTCAATTTAGGACATTCAGCACTTGTTTTTTATATTTGGAAGCATAGATTTACCGGGTGTATTCCGATAGGGGATCGAAAAATCCATTATTTTTGCTATATCTCTTACCGTTTTCGAGATAATCGACATTTTCCAATTTTAGTCTTTTTGGCACTCAAAATACACAAAATTTTTTAAGATTTTTTTTTTTTTCAATTTAGGACATTCAGCACTTGTTTTTTATATTTGGAAGCATAGATTTACCGGGTGTATTCCGATAGGGGATCGAAAAATCCATTATTTTTGCGATATCTCTTACCGTTTTCGAGATAATCGACATTTTCCAATTTTAGTCTTTTTGGCACTCAAAATACACAAAATTTTTTAAGATTTTTTTTTTTTTCAATTTAGGACATTCAGCACTTGTTTTTTATATTTGGAAGCATAGATTTACCGGGTGTATTCCGATAGGGGATCGAAAAATCCATTATTTTTGCGATATCTCTTACCGTTTTCGAGATAATCGACATTTTCCAATTTTAGTCTTTTTGGCACTCAAAATACACAAAATTTTTTAAGATTTTTTTTTTTTTCAATTTAGGACATTCAGCACTTGTTTTTTATATTTGGAAGCATAGATTTACCGGGTGTATTCCGATAGGGGATCGAAAAATCCATTATTTTTGCGATATCTCTTACCGTTTTCGAGATAATCGACATTTTCCAATTTTAGTCTTTTTGGCACTCAAAATACACAAAATTTTTTAAGATTTTTTTTTTTTTCAATTTAGGACATTCAGCACTTGTTTTTTATATTTGGAAGCATAGATTTACCGGGTGTATTCCGATAGGGGATCGAAAAATCCATTATTTTTGCGATATCTCTTACCGTTTTCGAGATAATCGACATTTTCCAATTTTAGTCTTTTTGGCACTCAAAATACACAAAATTTTTTAAGATTTTTTTTTTTTTCAATTTAGGACATTCAGCACTTGTTTTTTATATTTGGAAGCATAGATTTACCGGGTGTATTCCGATAGGGGATCGAAAAATCCATTATTTTTGCGATATCTCTTACCGTTTTCGAGATAATCGACATTTTCCAATTTTAGTCTTTTTGGCACTCAAAATACACAAAATTTTTTAAGATTTTTTTTTTTTTCAATTTAGGACATTCAGCACTTGTTTTTTATATGTGGAAGCATAGATTTACCGGGAGTATTCCGATAGGGGATCGAAAAATCCATTATTTTTGCGATAGCTCTTACCGTTTTCGAGATAATCGACATTTTCCAATTTTAGTCTTTTTGGCACTCAAAATACACAAAATTTTTTAAGATTTTTTTTTTTTTCAATTTAGGACATTCAGCACTTGTTTTTTATATTTGGAAGCATAGATTTACCGGGTGTATTCCGATAGGGGATCGAAAAATCCATTATTTTTGCGATAGCTCTTACCGTTTTCGAGATAATCGACATTTTCCAATTTTAGTCTTTTTGGCACTCAAAATACACAAAATTTTTTAAGATTTTTTTTTTTTCAATTTAGGACATTCAGCACTTGTTTTTTATATTTGGAAGCATAGATTTACCGGGTGTATTCCGATAGGGGATCGAAAAATCCATTATTTTTGCGATATCTCTTACCGTTTTCGAGATAATCGACATTTTCCAATTTTAGTCTTTTTGGCACTCAAAATCCACAAAATTTTTTAAGATTTTTTTTTTTTCAATTTAGGACATTCAGCACTTGTTTTTTACATTTGGAAGCATAGATTTAGCGGGCGTATTCCGATAGGGGATCGAAAAATCCATTATTTTTGCGATATCTCTTACCGTTTTCGAGATAATCGACATTTTCCCATTTTAGTCTTTTTGGCACTCAAAATACACAAAATTTTTTAAGATTTTTTTTTTTTTCAATTTATCACATTCAGCACTTGTTTTTTATATTTGGAAGCATAGATTTACCGGGTGTATTCCGATAGGGGATCGAAAAATCCATTATTTTTGCGATATCTCTTACCGTTTTCGAGATAATCGACTTTTTCCGATTTTAGTCTTTTTGGCACTCAAAATACACAAAATTTTTTAAGATTTTTTTTTTTTCAATTTAGGACATTCAGCACTTGTTTTTTATATTTGGAAGCATAGATTTACCGGGTGTATTCCGATAGGGGATCGAAAAATCCATTATTTTTGCGATATCTCTTACCGTTTTCGAGATAATCGACATTTTCCAATTTTAGTCTTTTTGGCACTCAAAATCCACAAAATTTTTTAAGATTTTTTTTTTTTCAATTTAGGACATTCAGCACTTGTTTTTTACATTTGGAAGCATAGATTTAGCGGGCGTATTCCGATAGGGGATCGAAAAATCCATTATTTTTGCGATATCTCTTACCGTTTTCGAGATAATCGACATTTTCCCATTTTAGTCTTTTTGGCACTCAAAATACACAAAATTTTTTAAGATTTTTTTTTTTTCAATTTAGGACATTCAGCACTTGTTTTTTATATTTGGAAGCATAGATTTACCGGGTGTATTCCGATAGGGGATCGAAAAATCCATTATTTTTGCGATATCTCTTACCGTTTTCGAGATAATCGACTTTTTCCGATTTTAGTCTTTTTGGCACTCAAAATACACAAAATTTTTTAAGATTTTTTTTTTTTCAATTTAGGACATTCAGCACTTGTTTTTTATATTTGGAAGCATAGATTTACCGGGTGTATTCCGATAGGGGATCGAAAAATCCATTATTTTTGCGATATCTCTTACCGTTTTCGAGATAATCGACTTTTTCCGATTTTAGTCTTTTTTGCACTCAAAATACACAAAATTTTTTAAGATTTTTTTTTTTTCAATTTAGGACATTCAGCACTTGTTTTTTATATTTGGAAGCATAGAGTTACCGGGTGTATTCCGATAGGTTATCGAAAAATCCATTATTTTTGCGATATCTCTTACCGTTTTCGAGATAATCGACTTTTTCCGATTTTAGTCTTTTTTGCACTCAAAATACACAAAAATTTTTAAGATTTTTTTTTTTTCAATTTAGGACATTCAGCACTTGTTTTTTACATTTGGAAGCATAGATTTAGCGGGCGTATTCCGATAGGGGATCGAAAAATCCATTATTTTTGCGATATCTCTTACCGTTTTCGAGATAATCGACTTTTTCCGATTTAAGTCTTTTTTGCACTCAAAATACACAAAATTTTTTAAGATTTTTTTTTTTTCAATTTAGGACATTCAGCACTTGTTTTTTATATTTGGAAGCATAGAGTTACCGGGTGTATTCCGATAGGTTATCGAAAAATCCATTATTTTTGCGATATCTCTTACCGTTTTCGAGATAATCGACTTTTTCCGATTTTAGTCTTTTTTGCACTCAAAATACACAAAAATTTTTAAGATTTTTTTTTTTTCAATTTAGGACATTCAGCACTTGTTTTTTACATTTGGAAGCATAGATTTAGCGGGCGTATTCCGATAGGGGATCGAAAAATCCATTATTTTTGCGATATCTCTTACCGTTTTCGAGATAATCGACATTTTCCCATTTTAGTCTTTTTGGCACTCAAAATACACAAAATTTTTTAAGATTTTTTTTTTTTCAATTTAGGACATTCAGCACTTGTTTTTTATATTTGGAAGCATAGATTTACCGGGTGTATTCCGATAGGGCATCGAAAAATCCATTATTTTTGCGATATCTCTTACCGTTTTCGAGATAATCGACATTTTCCCATTTTAGTCTTTTTGGCACTCAAAAGACACAAAATTTTTTAAGATTTTTTTTTTTTCAATTTAGGACATTCAGCACTTGTTTTTTATATTTGGAAGCATAGATTTACCGGGTGTATTCCGATAGGGGATCGAAAAATCCATTATTTTTGCGATATCTCTTACCGTTTTCGAGATAATCGACTTTTTCCGATTTTAGTCTTTTTTGCACTCAAAATACACAAAAATTTTTAAGATTTTTTTTTTTTCAATTTAGGACATTCAGCACTTGTTTTTTATATTTGGAAGCATAGATTTACCGGGTGTATTCCGATAGGGGATCGAAAAATCCATTATTTTTGCGATAGCTCTTACCGTTTTCGAGATAATCGACATTTTCCAATTTTAGTCTTTTTGGCACTCAAAATACACAAAATTTTTTAAGATTTTTTTTTTTTTCAATTTAGGACATTCAGCACTTGCTTTTTATATTTGGAAGCATAGATTTACCGGGTGTATTCCGATAGGGGATCGAAAAATCCATTATTTTTGCGATATCTCTTACCGTTTTCGAGATAATCGACATTTTCCAATTTTAGTCTTTTTGGCACTCAAAATACACAAAATTTTTTAAGATTTTTTTTTTTTCAATTTAGGACATTCAGCACTTGTTTTTTATATTTGGAAGCATAGATTTACCGGGTGTATTCCGATAGGGCATCGAAAAATCCATTATTTTTGCGATATCTCTTACCGTTTTCGAGATAATCGACATTTTCCCATTTTAGTCTTTTTGGCACTCAAAAGACACAAAATTTTTTAAGATTTTTTTTTTTTCAATTTAGGACATTCAGCACTTGTTTTTTATATTTGGAAGCATAGATTTACCGGATGTATTCCGATAGGGGATCGAAAAATCCATTATTTTTGCGATATCTCTTACCGTTTTCGAGATAATCGAAGTTTTCCCATTTTAGTCTTTTTTGCACTCAAAATACACAAAAATTTTTAAAATTTTTTTTTTTCAATTTAGGACATTCAGCACTTGTTTTTTATATTTGGAAGCATAGATTTACCGGGTGTATTCCGATAGGGGATCGAAAAATCCATTATTTTTGCGATAGCTCTTACCGTTTTCGAGATAATCGACATTTTCCAATTTTAGTCTTTTTGGCACTCAAAATACACAAAATTTTTTAAGATTTTTTTTTTTTTCAATTTAGGACATTCAGCACTTGTTTTTTATATTTGGAAGCATGCATAGATTTACCGGGTGTATTCCGATAGGGGATCGAAAAATCCATTATTTTTGCGATATCTCTTACCGTTTTCGAGATAATCGACATTTTCCAATTTTAGTCTTTTTGGCACTCAAAATACACAAAATTTTTTAAGATTTTTTTTTTTTCAATTTAGGACATTCAGCACTCGTTTTTTATATTTGGAAATATAGATTTACCGGGTGTATTCCGATAGGGCATCGAAAAATCCATTATTTTTGCGATATCTCTTACCGTTTTCGAGATAATCGACATTTTCCCATTTTAGTCTTTTTGGCACTCAAAAGACACAAAATTTTTTAAGATTTTTTTTTTTTCAATTTAGGACATTCAGCACTTGTTTTTTATATTTGGAAGCATAGATTTACCGGGTGTATTCCGATAGGGGATCGAAAAATCCATTATTTTTGCGATATCTCTTACCGTTTTCGAGATAATCGAAGTTTTCCCATTTTAGTCTTTTTTGCACTCAAAATACACAAAAATTTTTAAGATTTTTTTTTTTTCAATTTAGGACATTCAGCACTTGTTTTTTATATTTGGAAGCATAGATTTACCGGGTGTATTCCGATAGGGGATCGAAAAATCCATTATTTTTGCGATAGCTCTTACCGTTTTCGAGATAATCGACATTTTCCAATTTTAGTCTTTTTGGCACTCAAAATACACAAAATTTTTTAAGATTTTTTTTTTTTTCAATTTAGGACATTCAGCACTTGTTTTTTATATTTGTAAGCATAGATTTACCGGGTGTATTCCGATAGGGGATCGAAAAATCCATTATTTTTGCGATATCTCTTACCGTTTTCGAGATAATCGACATTTTCCAATTTTAGTCTTTTTGGCACTCAAAATCCACAAAATTTTTTAAGATTTTTTTTTTTTCAATTTAGGACATTCAGCACTTGTTTTTTATATTTGGAAGCATAGATTTACCGGGTGTATTCCGATAGGGGATCGAAAAATCCATTATTTTTGCGATATCTCTTACCGTTTTCGAGATAATCGACTTTTTCCGATTTTAGTCTTTTTGGCACTCAAAAGACACAAAATTTTTTAAGATTTTTTTTTTTTCAATTTAGGACATTCAGCACTTGTTTTTTATATTTGGAAGCATAGATTTACCGGATGTATTCCGATAGGGGATCGAAAAATCCATTATTTTTGCGATATCTCTTACCGTTTTCGAGATAATCGAAGTTTTCCCATTTTAGTCTTTTTTGCACTCAAAATACACAAAAATTTTTAAAATTTTTTTTTTTCAATTTAGGACATTCAGCACTTGTTTTTTATATTTGGAAGCATAGATTTACCGGGTGTATTCCGATAGGGGATCGAAAAATCCATTATTTTTGCGATAGCTCTTACCGTTTTCGAGATAATCGACATTTTCCAATTTTAGTCTTTTTGGCACTCAAAATACACAAAATTTTTTAAGATTTTTTTTTTTTTCAATTTAGGACATTCAGCACTTGTTTTTTATATTTGGAAGCATGCATAGATTTACCGGGTGTATTCCGATAGGGGATCGAAAAATCCATTATTTTTGCGATATCTCTTACCGTTTTCGAGATAATCGACATTTTCCAATTTTAGTCTTTTTGGCACTCAAAATACACAAAATTTTTTAAGATTTTTTTTTTTTCAATTTAGGACATTCAGCACTTGTTTTTTATATTTGGAAGCATAGATTTACCGGGTGTATTCCGATAGGGCATCGAAAAATCCATTATTTTTGCGATATCTCTTACCGTTTTCGAGATAATCGACATTTTCCCATTTTAGTCTTTTTGGCACTCAAAAGACACAAAATTTTTTAAGATTTTTTTTTTTTCAATTTAGGACATTCAGCACTTGTTTTTTATATTTGGAAGCATAGATTTACCGGGTGTATTCCGATAGGGGATCGAAAAATCCATTATTTTTGCGATATCTCTTACCGTTTTCGAGATAATCGAAGTTTTCCCATTTTAGTCTTTTTTGCACTCAAAATACACAAAAATTTTTAAGATTTTTTTTTTTTCAATTTAGGACATTCAGCACTTGTTTTTTATATTTGGAAGCATAGATTTACCGGGTGTATTCCGATAGGGGATCGAAAAATCCATTATTTTTGCGATAGCTCTTACCGTTTTCGAGATAATCGACATTTTCCAATTTTAGTCTTTTTGGCACTCAAAATACACAAAATTTTTTAAGATTTTTTTTTTTTTCAATTTAGGACATTCAGCACTTGTTTTTTATATTTGTAAGCATAGATTTACCGGGTGTATTCCGATAGGGGATCGAAAAATCCATTATTTTTGCGATATCTCTTACCGTTTTCGAGATAATCGACATTTTCCAATTTTAGTCTTTTTGGCACTCAAAATCCACAAAATTTTTTAAGATTTTTTTTTTTTCAATTTAGGACATTCAGCACTTGTTTTTTATATTTGGAAGCATAGATTTACCGGGTGTATTCCGATAGGGGATCGAAAAATCCATTATTTTTGCGATATCTCTTACCGTTTTCGAGATAATCGACTTTTTCCGATTTTAGTCTTTTTTGCACTCAAAATACACAAAATTTTTTAAGATTTTTTTTTTTTCAATTTAGGACATTCAGCACTTGTTTTTTATATTTGGAAGCATAGAGTTACCGGGTGTATTCCAATAGGGGATCGAAAAATCCATTATTTTTGCGATATCTCTTACCGTTTTCGAGATAATCGACTTTTTCCGATTTTAGTCTTTTTTGCACTCAAAATACACAAAAATTTTTAAGATTTTTTTTTTTTCAATTTAGGACATTCAGCACTTGTTTTTTATATTTGGAAGCATAGATTTACCGGGTGTATTCCGATAGGGGATCGAAAAATCCATTATTTTTGCGATATCTCTTACCGTTTTCGAGATAATCGACATTTTCCCATTTTAGTCTTTTTGGCACTCAAAATACACAAAATTTTTTAAGATTTTTTTTTTTTCAATTTAGGACATTCAGCACTTGTTTTTTATATTTGGAAGCATAGATTTACCGGGTGTATTCCGATAGGGGATCGAAAAATCCATTATTTTTGCGATATCTCTTACCGTTTTCGAGATAATCGACTTTTTCCGATTTTAGTCTTTTTTGCACTCAAAATACACAAAAATTTTTAAGATTTTTTTTTTTTCAATTTAGGACATTCAGCACTTGTTTTTTATATTTGGAAGCATAGATTTACCGGGTGTATTCCGATAGGGGATCGAAAAATCCATTATTTTTGCGATATCTCTTACCGTTTTCGAGATAATCGACATTTTCCCATTTTAGTCTTTTTGGCACTCAAAATACACAAAATTTTTTAAGATTTTTTTTTTTTCAATTTAGGACATTCAGCACTTGTTTTTTATATTTGGAAGCATAGATTTACCGGGTGTATTCCGATAGGGGATCGAAAAATCCATTATTTTTGCGATATCTCTTACCGTTTTCGAGATAATCGACTTTTTCCGATTTTAGTCTTTTTTGCACTCAAAATACACAAAAATTTTTAAGATTTTTTTTTTTTCAATTTAGGACATTCAGCACTTGTTTTTTATATTTGGAAGCATAGATTTACCGGGTGTATTCCGATAGGGGATCGAAAAATCCATTATTTTTGCGATATCTCTTACCGTTTTCGAGATAATCGACTTTTTCCGATTTTAGTCTTTTTTGCACTCAAAATACACAAAATTTTTTAAGATTTTTTTTTTTTCAATTTAGGACATTCAGCACTTGTTTTTTATATTTGGAAGCATAGATTTACCGGGTGTATTCCGATAGGGGATCGAAAAATCCATTATTTTTGCGATATCTCTTACCGTTTTCGAGATAATCGACATTTTCCCATTTTAGTCTTTTTGGCACTCAAAATACACAAAATTTTTTAAGATTTTTTTTTTTTCAATTTAGGACATTCAGCACTTGTTTTTTATATTTGGAAGCATAGATTTACCGGGTGTATTCCGATAGGGGATCGAAAAATCCATTATTTTTGCGATATCTCTTACCGTTTTCGAGATAATCGACTTTTTCCGATTTTAGTCTTTTTTGCACTCAAAATACACAAAATTTTTTAAGATTTTTTTTTTTTCAATTTAGGACATTCAGCACTTGTTTTTTATATTTGGAAGCATAGAGTTACCGGGTGTATTCCGATAGGGGATCGAAAAATCCATTATTTTTGCGATATCTCTTACCGTTTTCGAGATAATCGACTTTTTCCGATTTTAGTCTTTTTTGCACTCAAAATACACAAAAATTTTTAAGATTTTTTTTTTTTCAATTTAGGACATTCAGCACTTGTTTTTTATATTTGGAAGCATAGATTTACCGGGTGTATTCCGATAGGGGATCGAAAAATCCATTATTTTTGCGATATCTCTTACCGTTTTCGAGATAATCGACATTTTCCCATTTTAGTCTTTTTGGCACTCAAAATACACAAAATTTTTTAAGATTTTTTTTTTTTTCAATTTAGGACATTCAGCACTTGTTTTTTATATTTGGAAGCATAGATTTACCGGGTGTATTCCGATAGGGGATCGAAAAATCCATTATTTTTGCGATATCTCTTACCGTTTTCGAGATAATCGACTTTTTCCGATTTTAGTCTTTTTTGCACTCAAAATACACAAAATTTTTTAAGATTTTTTTTTTTTCAATTTAGGACATTCAGCACTTGTTTTTTATATTTGGAAGCATAGATTTACCGGGTGTATTCCGATAGGGGATCGAAAAATCCATTATTTTTGCGATATCTCTTACCGTTTTCGAGATAATCGACTTTTTCCGATTTTAGTCTTTTTGGCACTCAAAATACACAAAATTTTTTAATATTTTTTTTTTTTCAATTTAGGACATTCAGCACTTGTTTTTTATATTTGGAAGCATAGATTTACCGGGTGTATTCCGATAGGGGATCGAAAAATCCATTATTTTTGCGATATCTCTTACCGTTTTCGAGATAATCGACTTTTTCCGATTTTAGTCTTTTTTGCACTCAAAATACACAAAATTTTTTAAGATTTTTTTTTTTTCAATTTAGGACATTCAGCACTTGTTTTTTATATTTGGAAGCATAGAGTTACCGCGTGTATTCCGATAGGGGATCGAAAAATCCATTATTTTTGCGATATCTCTTACCGTTTTCGAGATAATCGACTTTTTCCGATTTTAGTCTTTTTTGCACTCAAAATACACAAAAATTTTTAAGATTTTTTTTTTTTCAATTTAGGACATTCAGCACTTGTTTTTTATATTTGGAAGCATAGATTTACCGGGTGTATTCCGATAGGGGATCGAAAAATCCATTATTTTTGCGATATCTCTTACCGTTTTCGAGATAATCGACATTTTCCCATTTTAGTCTTTTTGGCACTCAAAATACACAAAATTTTTTAAGATTTTTTTTTTTTTCAATTTAGGACATTCAGCACTTGTTTTTTATATTTGGAAGCATAGATTTACCGGGTGTATTCCGATAGGGGATCGAAAAATCCATTATTTTTGCGATATCTCTTACCGTTTTCGAGATAATCGACATTTTCCAATTTTAGTCTTTTTGGCACTCAAAATACACAAAATTTTTTAAGATTTTTTTTTTTTTCAATTTAGGACATTCAGCACTTGTTTTTTATATTTGGAAGCATAGATTTACCGGGTGTATTCCGATAGGGGATCGAAAAATCCATTATTTTTGCGATAGCTCTTACCGTTTTCGAGATAATCGACATTTTCCAATTTTAGTCTTTTTGGCACTCAAAATACACAAAATTTTTTAAGATTTTTTTTTTTTCAATTTAGGACATTCAGCACTTGTTTTTTATATTTGGAAGCATAGATTTACCGGGTGTATTCCGATAGGGGATCGAAAAATCCATTATTTTTGCGATATCTCTTACCGTTTTCGAGATAATCGACATTTTCCAATTTTAGTCTTTTTGGCACTCAAAATCCACAAAATTTTTTAAGATTTTTTTTTTTTCAATTTAGGACATTCAGCACTTGTTTTTTATATTTGGAAGCATAGATTTACCGGGTGTATTCCGATAGGGGATCGAAAAATCCATTATTTTTGCGATATCTCTTACCGTTTTCGAGATAATCGACATTTTCCAATTTTAGTCTTTTTGGCACTCAAAATCCACAAAATTTTTTAAGATTTTTTTTTTTTCAATTTAGGACATTCAGCACTTGTTTTTTATATTTGGAAGCATAGATTTACCGGGTGTATTCCGATAGGGGATCGAAAAATCCATTATTTTTGCGATATCTCTTACCGTTTTCGAGATAATCGACATTTTCCAATTTTAGTCTTTTTGGCACTCAAAATCCACAAAATTTTTTAAGATTTTTTTTTTTTCAATTTAGGACATTCAGCACTTGTTTTTTATATTTGGAAGCATAGATTTACCGGGTGTATTCCGATAGGGGATCGAAAAATCCATTATTTTTGCGATATCTCTTACCGTTTTCGAGATAATCGACATTTTCCAATTTTAGTCTTTTTGGCACTCAAAATCCACAAAATTTTTTAAGATTTTTTTTTTTTCAATTTAGGACATTCAGCACTTGTTTTTTATATTTGGAAGCATAGATTTACCGGGTGTGTTCCGATAGGGGATCGAAAAATCCATTATTTTTGCGATATCTCTTACCGTTTTCGAGATAATCGACATTTTCCAATTTTAGTCTTTTTGGCACTCAAAATCCACAAAATTTTTTAAGATTTTTTTTTTTTCAATTTAGGACATTCAGCACTTGTTTTTTATATTTGGAAGCATAGATTTACCGGGTGTATTCCGACAGGGGATCGAAAAATCCATTATTTTTGCGATATCTCTTACCGTTTTCGAGATAATCGACATTTTCCCATTTTAGTCTTTTTGGCACTCAAAATACACAAAATTTTTTAAGATTTTTTTTTTTTCAATTTAGGACATTCAGCACTTGTTTTTTATATTTGGAAGCATAGATTTACCGGGTGTATTCCGATAGGGGATCGAAAAATCCATTATTTTTGCGATATCTCTTACCGTTTTCGAGATAATCGACTTTTTCCGATTTTAGTCTTTTTTGCACTCAAAATACACAAAATTTTTTAAGATCTTTTTTTTTCAATTTAGGACATTCAGCACTTGTTTTTTATATTTGGAAGCATAGATTTACCGGGTGTATTCCGATAGGGGATCGAAAAATCCATTATTTTTGCGATATCTCTTACCGTTTTCGAGATAATCGACTTTTTCCGTTTTAGTCTTTTTTGCACTCAAAATACACAAAATTTTTTAAGATCTTTTTTTTTCAATTTAGGACATTCAGCACTTGTTTTTTATATTTGGAAGCATAGATTTACCGGGTGTATTCCGATAGGGGATCGAAAAATCCATTATTTTTGCGATATCTCTTACCGTTTTCGAGATAATCGACTTTTTCCGATTTTAGTCTTTTTGGCACTCAAAATACACAAAATTTTTTAAGATTTTTTTTTTTTCAATTTAGGACATTCAGCACTTGTTTTTTATATTTGGAAGCATAGATTTACCGGGTGTATTCCGATAGGGGATCGAAAAATCCATTATTTTTGCGATAGCTCTTACCGTTTTCGAGATAATCGACATTTTCCAATTTTAGTCTTTTTGGCACTCAAAATACACAAAATTTTTTAAGATTTTTTTTTTTTTCAATTTAGGACATTCAGCACTTGTTTTTTATATTTGGAAGCATAGATTTACCGGGTGTATTCCGATAGGGGATCGAAAAATCCATTATTTTTGCGATATCTCTTACCGTTTTCGAGATAATCGACATTTTCCAATTTTAGTCTTTTTGGCACTCAAAATCCACAAAATTTTTTAAGATTTTTTTTTTTTCAATTTAGGACATTCAGCACTTGTTTTTTATATTTGGAAGCATAGATTTACCGGGTGTATTCCGATAGGGGATCGAAAAATCCATTATTTTTGCGATATCTCTTACCGTTTTCGAGATAATCGACATTTTCCCATTTTAGTCTTTTTGGCACTCAAAATACACAAAATTTTTTAAGATTTTTTTTTTTTCAATTTAGGACATTCAGCACTTGTTTTTTATATTTGGAAGCATAGATTTACCGGGTGTATTCCGATAGGGCATCGAAAAATCCATTATTTTTGCGATATCTCTTACCGTTTTCGAGATAATCGACTTTTTCCGATTTTAGTCTTTTTTGCACTCAAAATACACAAAATTTTTTAAGATTTTTTTTTTTTCAATTTAGGACATTCAGCACTTGTTTTTTATATTTGGAAGCATAGATTTACCGGGTGTTTTCCGATAGGGGATCGAAAAATCCATTATTTTTGCGATATCTCTTACCGTTTTCGAGATAATCGACTTTTTCCGATTTTAGTCTTTTTGGCACTCAAAATACACAAAATTTTTTAAGATTTTTTTTTTTTTTCAATTTAGGACATTCAGCACTTGTTTTTTATATTTGGAAGCATAGATTTACCGGGTGTATTCCGATAGGGGATCGAAAAATCCATTATTTTTGCGATATCTCTTACCGTTTTCGAGATAATCGACTTTTTCCGATTTTAGTCTTTTTTGCACTCAAAATACACAAAATTTTTTAAGATTTTTTTTTTTTCAATTTAGGACATTCAGCACTTGTTTTTTATATTTGGAAGCATAGATTTACCGGGTGAATTCCGATAGGGGATCGAAAAATCCATTATTTTTGCGATATCTCTTACCGTTTTCGAGATAATCGACTTTTTCCGATTTTAGTCTTTTTTGCACTCAAAATACACAAAAATTTTTAAGATTTTTTTTTTTCAATTTAGGACATTCAGCACTTGTTTTTTATATTTGGAAGCATAGATTTACCGGGTGTATTCCGATAGGGGATCGAAAAATCCATTATTTTTGCGATATCTCTTACCGTTTTCGAGATAATCGACATTTTCCCATTTTAGTCTTTTTGGCACTCAAAATACACAAAATTTTTTAAGATTTTTTTTTTTTCAATTTAGGACATTCAGCACTTGTTTTTTATATTTGGAAGCATAGATTTACCGGGTGTATTCCGATAGGGGATCGAAAAATCCATTATTTTTGCGATATCTCTTACCGTTTTCGAGATAATCGACATTTTCCCATTTTAGTCTTTTTGGCACTCAAAATACACAAAATTTTTTAAGATTTTTTTTTTTTCAATTTAGGACATTCAGCACTTGTTTTTTATATTTGGAAGCATAGATTTACTGGGTGTATTCCGATAGGGGATCGAAAAATCCATTATTTTTGCGATATCTCTTACCGTTTTCGAGATAATCGACTTTTTCCGATTTTAGTCTTTTTTGCACTCAAAATACACAAAATTTTTTAAGATTTTTTTTTTTTCAATTTAGGACATTCAGCACTTGTTTTTTATATTTGGAAGCATAGATTTACCGGGTGTTTTCCGATAGGGGATCGAAAAATCCATTATTTTTGCGATATCTCTTACCGTTTTCGAGATAATCGACTTTTTCCGATTTTAGTCTTTTTGGCACTCAAAATACACAAAATTTTTTAAGATTTTTTTTTTTTTCAATTTAGGACATTCAGCACTTGTTTTTTATATTTGGAAGCATAGATTTACCGGGTGTATTCCGATAGGGGATCGAAAAATCCATTATTTTTGCGATATCTCTTACCGTTTTCGAGATAATCGACTTTTTCCGATTTTAGTCTTTTTTGCACTCAAAATACACAAAATTTTTTAAGATTTTTTTTTTTTCAATTTAGGACATTCAGCACTTGTTTTTTATATTTGGAAGCATAGATTTACCGGGTGTATTCCGATAGGGGATCGAAAAATCCATTATTTTTGCGATATCTCTTACCGTTTTCGAGATAATCGACTTTTTCCGATTTTAGTCTTTTTTGCACTCAAAATACACAAAAATTTTTAAGATTTTTTTTTTTTCAATTTAGGACATTCAGCACTTGTTTTTTATATTTGGAAGCATAGATTTACCGGGTGTATTCCGATAGGGGATCGAAAAATCCATTATTTTTGCGATATCTCTTACCGTTTTCGAGATAATCGACATTTTCCCATTTTAGTCTTTTTGGCACTCAAAATACACAAAATTTTTTAAGATTTTTTTTTTTTCAATTTAGGACATTCAGCACTTGTTTTTTATATTTGGAAGCATAGATTTACCGGGTGTATTCCGATAGGGGATCGAAAAATCCATTATTTTTGCGATATCTCTTACCGTTTTCGAGATAATCGACATTTTCCCATTTTAGTCTTTTTGGCACTCAAAATACACAAAATTTTTTAAGATTTTTTTTTTTTCAATTTAGGACATTCAGCACTTGTTTTTTATATTTGGAAGCATAGATTTACCGGGTGTATTCCGATAGGGGATCGAAAAATCCATTATTTTTGCGATATCTCTTACCGTTTTCGAGATAATCGAAGTTTTCCCATTTTAGTCTTTTTTGCACTCAAAATACACAAAATTTTTTAAGATTTTTTTTTTTTCAATTTAGGACATTCAGCACTTGTTTTTTATATTTGGAAGCATAGATTTACCGGGTGTTTTCCGATAGGGGATCGAAAAATCCATTATTTTTGCGATATCTCTTACCGTTTTCGAGATAATCGACTTTTTCCGATTTTAGTCTTTTTGGCACTCAAAATACACAAAATTTTTTAAGATTTTTTTTTTTTCAATTTAGGACATTCAGCACTTGTTTTTTATATTTGGAAGCATAGATTTACCGGGTGTATTCCGATAGGGGATCGAAAAATCCATTATTTTTGCGATATCTCTTACCGTTTTCGAGATAATCTACTTTTTCCGATTTTAGTCTTTTTTGCACTCAAAATACACAAAATTTTTTAAGATCTTTTTTTTTTTCAATTTAGGACATTCAGCACTTGTTTTTTATATTTGGAAGCATAGATTTACCGGGTGTATTCCGATAGGGGATCGAAAAATCCATTATTTTTGCGATATCTCTTACCGTTTTCGAGATAATCGACTTTTTCCGATTTTAGTCTTTTTTGCACTCAAAATACACAAAATTTTTTAAGATTTTTTTTTTTTCAATTTAGGACATTCAGCACTTGTTTTTTATATTTGGAAGCATAGAGTTACCGGGTGTATTCCGATAGGGGATCGAAAAATCCATTATTTTTGCGATATCTCTTACCGTTTTCGAGATAATCGACTTTTTCCAATTTTAGTCTTTTTGGCACTCAAAATCCACAAAATTTTTTAAGATTTTTTTTTTTTCAATTTAGGACATTCAGCACTTGTTTTTTATATTTGGAAGCATAGATTTACCGGGTGTATTCCGATAGGGGATCGAAAAATCCATTATTTTTGCGATATCTCTTACCGTTTTCGAGATAATCGACTTTTTCCGATTTTAGTCTTTTTTGCACTCAAAATACACAAAAATTTTTAAGATTTTTTTTTTTTCAATTTAGGACATTCAGCACTTGTTTTTTATATTTGGAAGCATAGATTTACCGGGTGTATTCCGATAGGGGATCGAAAAATCCATTATTTTTGCGATATCTCTTACCGTTTTCGAGATAATCGACATTTTCCCATTTTAGTCTTTTTGGCACTCAAAATACACAAAATTTTTTAAGATTTTTTTTTTTTCAATTTAGGACATTCAGCACTTGTTTTTTATATTTGGAAGCATAGATTTACCGGGTGTATTCCGATAGGGGATCGAAAAATCCATTATTTTTGCGATATCTCTTACCGTTTTCGAGATAATCGACTTTTTCCGATTTTAGTCTTTTTTGCACTCAAAATACACAAAATTTTTTAAGATTTTTTTTTTTTCAATTTAGGACATTCAGCACTTGTTTTTTATATTTGGAAGCATAGATTAACCGGGTGTATTCCGATAGGGGATCGAAAAATCCATTATTTTTGCGATATCTCTTACCGTTTTCGAGATAATCGACTTTTTCCGATTTTAGTCTTTTTGGCACTCAAAATACACAAAATTTTTTAAGATTTTTTTCTTTCAATTTAGGACATTCAGCACTTGTTTTTTATATTTGGAAGCATAGTTTTACCGGGTGTATTCCGATAGGGGATCGAAAAATCCATTATTTTTGCGATATCTCTTACCGTTTTCGAGATAATCGACTTTTTCCGATTTTAGTCTTTTTTGCACTCAAAATACACAAAATTTTTTAAGATTTTTTTTTTTTCAATTTAGGACATTCAGCACTTGTTTTTTATATTTGGAAGCATAGAGTTACCGGGTGTATTCCGATAGGGGATCGAAAAATCCATTATTTTTGCGATATCTCTTACCGTTTTCGAGATAATCGACTTTTTCCGATTTTAGTCTTTTTTGCACTCAAAATACACAAAAATTTTTAAGATTTTTTTTTTTTCAATTTAGGACATTCAGCACTTGTTTTTTATATTTGGAAGCATAGTTTTACCGGGTGTATTCCGATAGGGGATCGAAAAATCCATTATTTTTGCGATATCTCTTACCGTTTTCGAGATAATCGACATTTTCCCATTTTAGTCTTTTTGGCACTCAAAATACACAAAATTTTTTAAGATTTTTTTTTTTTCAATTTAGGACATTCAGCACTTGTTTTTTATATTTGGAAGCATAGATTTACCGGGTGTATTCCGATAGGGGATCGAAAAATCCATTATTTTTGCCATATCTCTTACCGTTTTCGAGATAATCGACTTTTTCCGATTTTAGTCTTTTTTGCACTCAAAATACACAAAAATTTTTAAGATTTTTTTTTTTTCAATTTAGGACATTCAGCACTTGTTTTTTATATTTGGAAGCATAGATTTACCGGGTGTATTCCGATAGGGGATCGAAAAATCCATTATTTTTGCGATATCTCTTACCGTTTTCGAGATAATCGACTTTTTCCGATTTTAGTCTTTTTTGCACTCAAAATACACAAAAATTTTTAAGATTTTTTTTTTTTCAATTTAGGACATTCAGCACTTGTTTTTTATATTTGGAAGCATAGATTTACCGGGTGTATTCCGATAGGGGATCGAAAAATCCATTATTTTTGCGATATCTCTTACCGTTTTCGAGATAATCGAAGTTTTCCCATTTTAGTCTTTTTTGCACTCAAAATACACAAAAATTTTTAAGATTTTTTTTTTTTCAATTTAGGACATTCAGCACTTGTTTTTTATATTTGGAAGCATAGATTTACCGGGTGTATTCCGATAGGGGATCGAAAAATCCATTATTTTTGCGATATCTCTTACCGTTTTCGAGATAATCGACATTTTCCCATTTTAGTCTTTTTGGCACTCAAAATACACAAAATTTTTTAAGATTTTTTTTTTTTCAATTTAGGACATTCAGCACTTGTTTTTTATATTTGGAAGCATAGATTTACCGGGTGTATTCCGATAGGGGATCGAAAAATCCATTATTTTTGCGATATCTCTTACCGTTTTCGAGATAATCGACATTTTCCCATTTTAGTCTTTTTGGCACTCAAAATACACAAAATTTTTTAAGATTTTTTTTTTTTCAATTTAGGACATTCAGCACTTGTTTTTTATATTTGGAAGCATAGATTTACCGGATGTATTCCGGTAGGGGATCGAAAAATCCATTATTTTTGCGATATCTCTTACCGTTTTCGAGATAATCGACTTTTTCCGATTTTAGTCTTTTTTGCACTCAAAATACACAAAAATTTTTAAGATTTTTTTTTTTTCAATTTAGGACATTCAGCACTTGTTTTTTATATTTGGAAGCATAGATTTACCGGGTGTATTCCGATAGGGGATCGAAAAATCCATTATTTTTGCGATATCTCTTACCGTTTTCGAGATAATCGACATTTTCCCATTTTAGTCTTTTTGGCACTCAAAATACACAAAAATTTTTAAGATTTTTTTTCTTTCAATTTAGGACATTCAGCACTTGTTTTTTATATTTGGAAGCATAGATTTACCGGGTGTATTCCGATAGGGGATCGAAAAATCCATTATTTTTGCGATATCTCTTACCGTTTTCGAGATAATCGACTTTTTCCGATTTTAGTCTTTTTTGCATACAAAATACTCAGTTTTTCCAAAAATGAGTTTTTGGGCTAAAAAAAATTCAAAGGGGTTAATCCATCGTTTTTATCAAAATCCGCTCAAATTTAACATGCCCTTTTTTAGATTGTATACGACGTATTTAGATGCGTAGAGTGCGAAAAACTAGTTTTTATCTGGCGGAAGCGCTTAAATCTTGGAAAAAATCACTTTCAAAGATGAAAAGATTTCTGCAACTTCAATCGACCGTAAAAGTGTTATTTTAATAAATATTGCAAAATAAACTGCGTCAGTCGAATTTTCTCGTCAAAATACGTTAGAATCACTCGAAAAAGCAATGTTTTTCCTAAAATGAGTTTTTGGGCTAAAAAAAATTCAAAGGGGTTAATCCATCGTTTTTATCAAAATCCGCTAAAATTTAACATGCCCTTTTTTAGATTATATACGACGTATTTAGATGCGTAGAGTGCGAAAAACTAGTTTTTATCTGGCGGAAGCGCTTAAATCTTGGAAGAAATCACTTTCAAAGATGAAAAGATTTTTGCAACTTCAATCGACCGTAAAAGTGTTATTTTAATAAATATTGCAAAATAAACTGCGTCAGTCGAATTTTCTCGTCAAAATACGTTAGAATCACTCGAAAAAGCAATGTTTTTCCAAAAATGAGTTTTTGGGCTAAAAAAAATTCAAAGGGGTTAATCCATCGTTTTTATCAAAATCCGCTCAAATTTAACATGCCCTTTTTTAGATTGTATACGACGTATTTAGATGCGTAGAGTGCGAAAAACTAGTTTTTATCTGGCGGAAGCGCTTAAATCTTGGAAAAAATCACTTTCAAAGATGAAAAGATTTCTGCAACTTCAATCGACCGTAAAAGTGTTATTTTAATAAATATTGCAAAATAAACTGCGTCAGTCGAATTTTCTCGTCAAAATACGTTAGAATCACTCGAAAAAGCAATGTTTTTCCAAAAATGAGTTTTTGGGCTAAAAAAAATTCAAAGGGGTTAATCCATCGTTTTTATCAAAATCCGCTCAAATTTAACATGCCCTTTTTTAGATTGTATACGACGTATTTAGATGCGTAGAGTGCGAAAAACTAGTTTTTATCTGGCGGAAGCGCTTAAATCTTGGAAAAAATCACTTTCAAAGATGAAAAGATTTCTGCAACTTCAATCGACCGTAAAAGTGTTATTTTAATAAATATTGCAAAATAAACTGCGTCAGTCGAATTTTCTCGTCAAAATACGTTAGAATCACTCGAAAAAGCAATGTTTTTCCTAAAATGAGTTTTTGGGCTAAAAAAAATTCAAAGGGGTTAATCCATCGTTTTTATCAAAATCCGCTAAAATTTAACATGCCCTTTTTTAGATTATATACGACGTATTTAGATGCGTAGAGTGCGAAAAACTAGTTTTTATCTGGCGGAAGCGCTTAAATCTTGGAAGAAATCACTTTCAAAGATGAAAAGATTTTTGCAACTTCAATCGACCGTAAAAGTGTTATTTTAATAAATATTGCAAAATAAACTGCGTCAGTCGAATTTTCTCGTCAAAATACGTTAGAATCACTCGAAAAAGCAATGTTTTTCCAAAAATGAGTTTTTGGGCTAAAAAAAATTCAAAGGGGTTAATCCATCGTTTTTATCAAAATCCGCTCAAATTTAACATGCCCTTTTTTAGATTGTATACGACGTATTTAGATGCGTAGAGTGCGAAAAACTAGTTTTTATCTGGCGGAAGCGCTTAAATCTTGGAAAAAATCACTTTCAAAGATGAAAAGATTTCTGCAACTTCAATCGACCGTAAAAGTGTTATTTTAATAAATATTGCAAAATAAACTGCGTCAGTCGAATTTTCTCGTCAAAATACGTTAGAATCACTCGAAAAAGCAATGTTTTTCCTAAAATGAGTTTTTGGGCTAAAAAAAATTCAAAGGGGTTAATCCATCGTTTTTATCAAAATCCGCTAAAATTTAACATGCCCTTTTTTAGATTATATACGACGTATTTAGATGCGTAGAGTGCGAAAAACTAGTTTTTATCTGGCGGAAGCGCTTAAATCTTGGAAGAAATCACTTTCAAAGATGAAAAGATTTTTGCAACTTCAATCGACCGTAAAAGTGTTATTTTAATAAATATTGCAAAATAAACTGCGTCAGTCGAATTTTCTCGTCAAAATACGTTAGAATCACTCGAAAAAGCAATGTTTTTCCAAAAATGAGTTTTTGGGCTAAAAAAAATTCAAAGGGGTTAATCCATCGTTTTTATCAAAATCCGCTCAAATTTAACATGCCCTTTTTTAGATTGTATACGACGTATTTAGATGCGTAGAGTGCGAAAAACTAGTTTTTATCTGGCGGAAGCGCTTAAATCTTGGAAAAAATCACTTTCAAAGATGAAAAGATTTCTGCAACTTCAATCGACCGTAAAAGTGTTATTTTAATAAATATTGCAAAATAAACTGCGTCAGTCGAATTTTCTCGTCAAAATACGTTAGAATCACTCGAAAAAGCAATGTTTTTCCAAAAATGAGTTTTTGGGCTAAAAAAAATTCAAAGGGGTTAATCCATCGTTTTTATCAAAATCCGCTCAAATTTAACATGCCCTTTTTTAGATTGTATACGACGTATTTAGATGCGTAGAGTGCGAAAAACTAGTTTTTATCTGGCGGAAGCGCTTAAATCTTGGAAAAAATCACTTTCAAAGATGAAAAGATTTCTGCAACTTCAATCGACCGTAAAAGTGTTATTTTAATAAATATTGCAAAATAAACTGCGTCAGTCGAATTTTCTCGTCAAAATACGTTAGAATCACTCGAAAAAGCAATGTTTTTCCTAAAATGAGTTTTTGGGCTAAAAAAAATTCAAAGGGGTTAATCCATCGTTTTTATCAAAATCCGCTAAAATTTAACATGCCCTTTTTTAGATTATATACGACGTATTTAGATGCGTAGAGTGCGAAAAACTAGTTTTTATCTGGCGGAAGCGCTTAAATCTTGGAAGAAATCACTTTCAAAGATGAAAAGATTTTTGCAACTTCAATCGACCGTAAAAGTGTTATTTTAATAAATATTGCAAAATAAACTGCGTCAGTCGAATTTTCTCGTCAAAATACGTTAGAATCACTCGAAAAAGCAATGTTTTTCCAAAAATGAGTTTTTGGGCTAAAAAAAATTCAAAGGGGTTAATCCATCGTTTTTATCAAAATCCGCTCAAATTTAACATGCCCTTTTTTAGATTGTATACGACGTATTTAGATGCGTAGAGTGCGAAAAACTAGTTTTTATCTGGCGGAAGCGCTTAAATCTTGGAAAAAATCACTTTCAAAGATGAAAAGATTTCTGCAACTTCAATCGACCGTAAAAGTGTTATTTTAATAAATATTGCAAAATAAACTGCGTCAGTCGAATTTTCTCGTCAAAATACGTTAGAATCACTCGAAAAAGCAATGTTTTTCCTAAAATGAGTTTTTGGGCTAAAAAAAATTCAAAGGGGTTAATCCATCGTTTTTATCAAAATCCGCTAAAATTTAACATGCCCTTTTTTAGATTATATACGACGTATTTAGATGCGTAGAGTGCGAAAAACTAGTTTTTATCTGGCGGAAGCGCTTAAATCTTGGAAGAAATCACTTTCAAAGATGAAAAGATTTTTGCAACTTCAATCGACCGTAAAAGTGTTATTTTAATAAATATTGCAAAATAAACTGCGTCAGTCGAATTTTCTCGTCAAAATACGTTAGAATCACTCGAAAAAGCAATGTTTTTCCAAAAATGAGTTTTGGGCTAAAAAAAATTCAAAGGGGTTAATCCATCGTTTTTATCAAAATCCGCTAAAATTTAACATGCCCTTTTTTAGATTATATACGACGTATTTAGATGCGTAGAGTGCGAAAAACTAGTTTTTATCTGGCGGAAGCGCTTAAATCTTGGAAAAAATCACTTTCAAAGATGAAAAGATTTCTGCAACTTCAATCGACCGTAAAAGTGTTATTTTAATAAATATTGCAAAATAAACTGCGTCAGTCGAATTTTCTCGTCAAAATACGTTAGAATCACTCGAAAAAGCAATGTTTTTCCTAAAATGAGTTTTTGGGCTAAAAAAAATTCAAAGGGGTTAATCCATCGTTTTTATCAAAATCCGCTCAAATTTAACATGCCCTTTTTTAGATTGTATACGACGTATTTAGATGCGTAGAGTGCGAAAAACTAGTTTTTATCTGGCGGAAGCGCTTAAATCTTGGAAAAAATCACTTTCAAAGATGAAAAGATTTCTGCAACTTCAATCGACCGTAAAAGTGTTATTTTAATAAATATTGCAAAATAAACTGCGTCAGTCGAATTTTCTCGTCAAAATACGTTAGAATCACTCGAAAAAGCAATGTTTTTCCTAAAATGAGTTTTTGGGCTAAAAAAAATTCAAAGGGGTTAATCCATCGTTTTTATCAAAATCCGCTAAAATTTAACATGCCCTTTTTTAGATTATATACGACGTATTTAGATGCGTAGAGTGCGAAAAACTAGTTTTTATCTGGCGGAAGCGCTTAAATCTTGGAAGAAATCACTTTCAAAGATGAAAAGATTTTTGCAACTTCAATCGACCGTAAAAGTGTTATTTTAATAAATATTGCAAAATAAACTGCGTCAGTCGAATTTTCTCGTCAAAATACGTTAGAATCACTCGAAAAAGCAATGTTTTTCCAAAAATGAGTTTTTGGGCTAAAAAAAATTCAAAGGGGTTAATCCATCGTTTTTATCAAAATCCGCTCAAATTTAACATGCCCTTTTTTAGATTGTATACGACGTATTTAGATGCGTAGAGTGCGAAAAACTAGTTTTTATCTGGCGGAAGCGCTTAAATCTTGGAAAAAATCACTTTCAAAGATGAAAAGATTTCTGCAACTTCAATCGACCGTAAAAGTGTTATTTTAATAAATATTGCAAAATAAACTGCGTCAGTCGAATTTTCTCGTCAAAATACGTTAGAATCACTCGAAAAAGCAATGTTTTTCCAAAAATGAGTTTTTGGGCTAAAAAAAATTCAAAGGGGTTAATCCATCGTTTTTATCAAAATCCGCTCAAATTTATCATGCCCTTTTTTAGATTGTATACGACGTATTTAGATGCGTAGAGTGCGAAAAACTAGTTTTTATCTGGCGGAAGCGCTTAAATCTTGGAAAAAATCACTTTCAAAGATGAAAAGATTTCTGCAACTTCAATCGACCGTAAAAGTGTTATTTTAATAAATATTGCAAAATAAACTGCGTCAGTCGAATTTTCTCGTCAAAATACGTTAGAATCACTCGAAAAAGCAATGTTTTTCCTAAAATGAGTTTTTGGGCTAAAAAAAATTCAAAGGGGTTAATCCATCGTTTTTATCAAAATCCGCTAAAATTTAACATGCCCTTTTTTAGATTATATACGACGTATTTAGATGCGTAGAGTGCGAAAAACTAGTTTTTATCTGGCGGAAGCGCTTAAATCTTGGAAGAAATCACTTTCAAAGATGAAAAGATTTTTGCAACTTCAATCGACCGTAAAAGTGTTATTTTAATAAATATTGCAAAATAAACTGCGTCAGTCGAATTTTCTCGTCAAAATACGTTAGAATCACTCGAAAAAGCAATGTTTTTCCAAAAATGAGTTTTTGGGCTAAAAAAAATTCAAAGGGGTTAATCCATCGTTTTTATCAAAATCCGCTCAAATTTAACATGCCCTTTTTTAGATTGTATACGACGTATTTAGATGCGTAGAGTGCGAAAAACTAGTTTTTATCTGGCGGAAGCGCTTAAATCTTGGAAAAAATCACTTTCAAAGATGAAAAGATTTCTGCAACTTCAATCGACCGTAAAAGTGTTATTTTAATAAATATTGCAAAATAAACTGCGTCAGTCGAATTTTCTCGTCAAAATACGTTAGAATCACTCGAAAAAGCAATGTTTTTCCTAAAATGAGTTTTTGGGCTAAAAAAAATTCAAAGGGGTTAATCCATCGTTTTTATCAAAATCCGCTAAAATTTAACATGCCCTTTTTTAGATTATATACGACGTATTTAGATGCGTAGAGTGCGAAAAACTAGTTTTTATCTGGCGGAAGCGCTTAAATCTTGGAAGAAATCACTTTCAAAGATGAAAAGATTTTTGCAACTTCAATCGACCGTAAAAGTGTTATTTTAATAAATATTGCAAAATAAACTGCGTCAGTCGAATTTTCTCGTCAAAATACGTTAGAATCACTCGAAAAAAGCAATGTTTTTCCAAAAATGAGTTTTTGGGCTAAAAAAAATTCAAAGGGGTTAATCCATCGTTTTTATCAAAATCCGCTCAAATTTAACATGCCCTTTTTTAGATTGTATACGACGTATTTAGATGCGTAGAGTGCGAAAAACTAGTTTTTATCTGGCGGAAGCGCTTAAATCTTGGAAAAAATCACTTTCAAAGATGAAAAGATTTCTGCAACTTCAATCGACCGTAAAAGTGTTATTTTAATAAATATTGCAAAATAAACTGCGTCAGTCGAATTTTCTCGTCAAAATACGTTAGAATCACTCGAAAAAGCAATGTTTTTCCTAAAATGAGTTTTTGGGCTAAAAAAAATTCAAAGGGGTTAATCCATCGTTTTTATCAAAATCCGCTAAAATTTAACATGCCCTTTTTTAGATTATATACGACGTATTTAGATGCGTAGAGTGCGAAAAACTAGTTTTTATCTGGCGGAAGCGCTTAAATCTTGGAAGAAATCACTTTCAAAGATGAAAAGATTTTTGCAACTTCAATCGACCGTAAAAGTGTTATTTTAATAAATATTGCAAAATAAACTGCGTCAGTCGAATTTTCTCGTCAAAATACGTTAGAATCACTCGAAAAAGCAATGTTTTTCCAAAAATGAGTTTTTGGGCTAAAAAAAATTCAAAGGGGTTAATCCATCGTTTTTATCAAAATCCGCTCAAATTTAACATGCCCTTTTTTAGATTGTATACGACGTATTTAGATGCGTAGAGTGCGAAAAACTAGTTTTTATCTGGCGGAAGCGCTTAAATCTTGGAAAAAATCACTTTCAAAGATGAAAAGATTTCTGCAACTTCAATCGACCGTAAAAGTGTTATTTTAATAAATATTGCAAAATAAACTGCGTCAGTCGAATTTTCTCGTCAAAATACGTTAGAATCACTCGAAAAAGCAATGTTTTTCCTAAAATGAGTTTTTGGGCTAAAAAAAATTCAAAGGGGTTAATCCATCGTTTTTATCAAAATCCGCTAAAATTTAACATGCCCTTTTTTAGATTATATACGACGTATTTAGATGCGTAGAGTGCGAAAAACTAGTTTTTATCTGGCGGAAGCGCTTAAATCTTGGAAGAAATCACTTTCAAAGATGAAAAGATTTTTGCAACTTCAATCGACCGTAAAAGTGTTATTTTAATAAATATTGCAAAATAAACTGCGTCAGTCGAATTTTCTCGTCAAAATACGTTAGAATCACTCGAAAAAGCAATGTTTTTCCAAAAATGAGTTTTTGGGCTAAAAAAAATTCAAAGGGGTTAATCCATCGTTTTTATCAAAATCCGCTCAAATTTAACATGCCCTTTTTTAGATTGTATACGACGTATTTAGATGCGTAGAGTGCGAAAAACTAGTTTTTATCTGGCGGAAGCGCTTAAATCTTGGAAGAAATCACTTTCAAAGATGAAAAGATTTTTGCAACTTCAATCGACCGTAAAAGTGTTATTTTAATAAATATTGCAAAATAAACTGCGTCAGTCGAATTTTCTCGTCAAAATACGTTAGAATCACTCGAAAAAGCAATGTTTTTCCAAAAATGAGTTTTTGGGCTAAAAAAAATTCAAAGGGGTTAATCCATCGTTTTTATCAAAATCCGCTCAAATTTAACATGCCCTTTTTTAGATTGTATACGACGTATTTAGATGCGTAGAGTGCGAAAAACTAGTTTTTATCTGGCGGAAGCGCTTAAATCTTGGAAGAAATCACTTTCAAAGATGAAAAGATTTTTGCAACTTCAATCGACCGTAAAAGTGTTATTTTAATAAATATTGCAAAATAAACTGCGTCAGTCGAATTTTCTCGTCAAAATACGTTAGAATCACTCGAAAAAGCAATGTTTTTCCAAAAATGAGTTTTTGGGCTAAAAAAAATTCAAAGGGGTTAATCCATCGTTTTTATCAAAATCCGCTCAAATTTAACATGCCCTTTTTTAGATTGTATACGACGTATTTAGATGCGTAGAGTGCGAAAAACTAGTTTTTATCTGGCGGAAGCGCTTAAATCTTGGAAAAAATCACTTTCAAAGATGAAAAGATTTCTGCAACTTCAATCGACCGTAAAAGTGTTATTTTAATAAATATTGCAAAATAAACTGCGTCAGTCGAATTTTCTCGTCAAAATACGTTAGAATCACTCGAAAAAGCAATGTTTTTCCTAAAATGAGTTTTTGGGCTAAAAAAAATTCAAAGGGGTTAATCCATCGTTTTTATCAAAATCCGCTAAAATTTAACATGCCCTTTTTTAGATTATATACGACGTATTTAGATGCGTAGAGTGCGAAAAACTAGTTTTTATCTGGCGGAAGCGCTTAAATCTTGGAAGAAATCACTTTCAAAGATGAAAAGATTTTTGCAACTTCAATCGACCGTAAAAGTGTTATTTTAATAAATATTGCAAAATAAACTGCGTCAGTCGAATTTTCTCGTCAAAATACGTTAGAATCACTCGAAAAAGCAATGTTTTTCCAAAAATGAGTTTTTGGGCTAAAAAAAATTCAAAGGGGTTAATCCATCGTTTTTATCAAAATCCGCTCAAATTTAACATGCCCTTTTTTAGATTGTATACGACGTATTTAGATGCGTAGAGTGCGAAAAACTAGTTTTTATCTGGCGGAAGCGCTTAAATCTTGGAAAAAATCACTTTCAAAGATGAAAAGATTTCTGCAACTTCAATCGACCGTAAAAGTGTTATTTTAATAAATATTGCAAAATAAACTGCGTCAGTCGAATTTTCTCGTCAAAATACGTTAGAATCACTCGAAAAAGCAATGTTTTTCCAAAAATGAGTTTTTGGGCTAAAAAAAATTCAAAGGGGTTAATCCATCGTTTTTATCAAAATCCGCTCAAATTTAACATGCCCTTTTTTAGATTGTATACGACGTATTTAGATGCGTAGAGTGCGAAAAACTAGTTTTTATCTGGCGGAAGCGCTTAAATCTTGGAAGAAATCACTTTCAAAGATGAAAAGATTTTTGCAACTTCAATCGACCGTAAAAGTGTTATTTTAATAAATATTGCAAAATAAACTGCGTCAGTCGAATTTTCTCGTCAAAATACGTTAGAATCACTCGAAAAAGCAATGTTTTTCCAAAAATGAGTTTTTGGGCTAAAAAAAATTCAAAGGGGTTAATCCATCGTTTTTATCAAAATCCGCTCAAATTTAACATGCCCTTTTTTAGATTGTATACGACGTATTTAGATGCGTAGAGTGCGAAAAACTAGTTTTTATCTGGCGGAAGCGCTTAAATCTTGGAAAAAATCACTTTCAAAGATGAAAAGATTTCTGCAACTTCAATCGACCGTAAAAGTGTTATTTTAATAAATATTGCAAAATAAACTGCGTCAGTCGAATTTTCTCGTCAAAATACGTTAGAATCACTCGAAAAAGCAATGTTTTTCCAAAAATGAGTTTTTGGGCTAAAAAAAATTCAAAGGGGTTAATCCATCGTTTTTATCAAAATCCGCTCAAATTTAACATGCCCTTTTTTAGATTGTATACGACGTATTTAGATGCGTAGAGTGCGAAAAACTAGTTTTTATCTGGCGGAAGCGCTTAAATCTTGGAAGAAATCACTTTCAAAGATGAAAAGATTTTTGCAACTTCAATCGACCGTAAAAGTGTTATTTTAATAAATATTGCAAAATAAACTGCGTCAGTCGAATTTTCTCGTCAAAATACGTTAGAATCACTCGAAAAAGCAATGTTTTTCCTAAAATGAGTTTTTGGGCTAAAAAAAATTCAAAGGGGTTAATCCATCGTTTTTATCAAAATCCGCTAAAATTTAACATGCCCTTTTTTAGATTATATACGACGTATTTAGATGCGTAGAGTGCGAAAAACTAGTTTTTATCTGGCGGAAGCGCTTAAATCTTGGAAGAAATCACTTTCAAAGATGAAAAGATTTTTGCAACTTCAATCGACCGTAAAAGTGTTATTTTAATAAATATTGCAAAATAAACTGCGTCAGTCGAATTTTCTCGTCAAAATACGTTAGAATCACTCGAAAAAGCAATGTTTTTCCAAAAATGAGTTTTTGGGCTAAAAAAATTCAAAGGGGTTAATCCATCGTTTTTATCAAAATCCGCTCAAATTTAACATGCCCTTTTTTAGATTGTATACGACGTATTTAGATGCGTAGAGTGCGAAAAACTAGTTTTTATCTGGCGGAAGCGCTTAAATCTTGGAAGAAATCACTTTCAAAGATGAAAAGATTTTTGCAACTTCAATCGACCGTAAAAGTGTTATTTTAATAAATATTGCAAAATAAACTGCGTCAGTCGAATTTTCTCGTCAAAATACGTTAGAATCACTCGAAAAAGCAATGTTTTTCCTAAAATGAGTTTTTGGGCTAAAAAAAATTCAAAGGGGTTAATCCATCGTTTTTATCAAAATCCGCTCAAATTTAACATGCCCTTTTTTAGATTGTATACGACGTATTTAGATGCGTAGAGTGCGAAAAACTAGTTTTTATCTGGCGGAAGCGCTTAAATCTTGGAAGAAATCACTTTCAAAGATGAAAAGATTTTTGCAACTTCAATCGACCGTAAAAGTGTTATTTTAATAAATATTGCAAAATAAACTGCGTCAGTCGAATTTTCTCGTCAAAATACGTTAGAATCACTCGAAAAAGCAATGTTTTTCCAAAAATGAGTTTTTGGGCTAAAAAAAATTCAAAGGGGTTAATCCATCGTTTTTATCAAAATCCGCTCAAATTTAACATGCCCTTTTTTAGATTGTATACGACGTATTTAGATGCGTAGAGTGCGAAAAACTAGTTTTTATCTGGCGGAAGCGCTTAAATCTTGGAAGAAATCACTTTCAAAGATGAAAAGATTTTTGCAACTTCAATCGACCGTAAAAGTGTTATTTTAATAAATATTGCAAAATAAACTGCGTCAGTCGAATTTTCTCGTCAAAATACGTTAGAATCACTCGAAAAAGCAATGTTTTTCCTAAAATGAGTTTTTGGGCTAAAAAAAATTCAAAGGGGTTAATCCATCGTTTTTATCAAAATCCGCTAAAATTTAACATGCCCTTTTTTAGATTGTATACGACGTATTTAGATGCGTAGAGTGCGAAAAACTAGTTTTTATCTGGCGGAAGCGCTTAAATCTTGGAAAAAATCACTTTCAAAGATGAAAAGATTTCTGCAACTTCAATCGACCGTAAAAGTGTAATTTTAATAAATATTGCAAAATAAACTGCGTCAGTCGAATTTTCTCGTCAAAATACGTTAGAATCACTCGAAAAAGCAATGTTTTTCCTAAAATGAGTTTTTGGGCTAAAAAAAATTCAAAGGGGTTAATCCATCGTTTTTATCAAAATCCGCTAAAATTTAACATGCCCTTTTTTAGATTATATACGACGTATTTAGATGCGTAGAGTGCGAAAAACTAGTTTTTATCTGGCGGAAGCGCTTAAATCTTGGAAGAAATCACTTTCAAAGATGAAAAGATTTTTGCAACTTCAATCGACCGTAAAAGTGTTATTTTAATAAATATTGCAAAATAAACTGCGTCAGTCGAATTTTCTCGTCAAAATACGTTAGAATCACTCGAAAAAGCAATGTTTTTCCTAAAATGACTTTTTGGGCTAAAAAAAATTCAAAGGGGTTAATCCATCGTTTTTATCAAAATCCGCTCAAATTTAACATGCCCTTTTTTAGATTGTATACGACGTATTTAGATGCGTAGAGTGCGAAAAACTAGTTTTTATCTGGCGGAAGCGCTTAAATCTTGGAAGAAATCACTTTCAAAGATGAAAAGATTTTTGCAACTTCAATCGACCGTAAAAGTGTTATTTTAATAAATATTGCAAAATAAACTGCGTCAGTCGAATTTTCTCGTCAAAATACGTTAGAATCACTCGAAAAAGCAATGTTTTTCCAAAAATGACTTTTTGGGCTAAAAAAATTCAAAGGGGTTAATCCATCGTTTTTATCAAAATCCGCTCAAATTTAACATGCCCTTTTTTAGATTGTATACGACGTATTTAGATGCGTAGAGTGCGAAAAACTAGTTTTTATCTGGCGGAAGCGCTTAAATCTTGGAAGAAATCACTTTCAAAGATGAAAAGATTTTTGCAACTTCAATCGACCGTAAAAGTGTTATTTTAATAAATATTGCAAAATAAACTGCGTCAGTCGAATTTTCTCGTCAAAATACGTTAGAATCACTCGAAAAAGCAATGTTTTTCCTAAAATGAGTTTTTGGGCTAAAAAAAATTCAAAGGGGTTAATCCATCGTTTTTATCAAAATCCGCTAAAATTTAACATGCCCTTTTTTAGATTATATACGACGTATTTAGATGCGTAGAGTGCGAAAAACTAGTTTTTATCTGGCGGAAGCGCTTAAATCTTGGAAGAAATCACTTTCAAAGATGAAAAGATTTTTGCAACTTCAATCGACCGTAAAAGTGTTATTTTAATAAATATTGCAAAATAAACTGCGTCAGTCGAATTTTCTCGTCAAAATACGTTAGAATCACTCGAAAAAGCAATGTTTTTCCAAAAATGAGTTTTTGGGCTAAAAAAATTCAAAGGGGTTAATCCATCGTTTTTATCAAAATCCGCTCAAATTTAACATGCCCTTTTTTAGATTGTATACGACGTATTTAGATGCGTAGAGTGCGAAAAACTAGTTTTTATCTGGCGGAAGCGCTTAAATCTTGGAAGAAATCACTTTCAAAGATGAAAAGATTTTTGCAACTTCAATCGACCGTAAAAGTGTTATTTTAATAAATATTGCAAAATAAACTGCGTCAGTCGAATTTTCTCGTCAAAATACGTTAGAATCACTCGAAAAAGCAATGTTTTTCCTAAAATGAGTTTTTGGGCTAAAAAAAATTCAAAGATTTTTATCAAAATCCGCTCAAATTTAACATGCCCTTTTTTAGATTGTATACGACGTATTTAGATGCGTAGAGTGCGAAAAACTAGTTTTTATCTGGCGGAAGCGCTTAAATCTTGGAAGAAATCACTTTCAAAGATGAAAAGATTTTTGCAACTTCAATCGACCGTAAAAGTGTTATTTTAATAAATATTGCAAAATAAACTGCGTCAGTCGAATTTTCTCGTCAAAATACGTTAGAATCACTCGAAAAAGCAATGTTTTTCCAAAAATGAGTTTTTGGGCTAAAAAAAATTCAAAGGGGTTAATCCATCGTTTTTATCAAAATCCGCTCAAATTTAACATGCCCTTTTTTAGATTGTATACGACGTATTTAGATGCGTAGAGTGCGAAAAACTAGTTTTTATCTGGCGGAAGCGCTTAAATCTTGGAAGAAATCACTTTCAAAGATGAAAAGATTTTTGCAACTTCAATCGACCGTAAAAGTGTTATTTTAATAAATATTGCAAAATAAACTGCGTCAGTCGAATTTTCTCGTCAAAATACGTTAGAATCACTCGAAAAAGCAATGTTTTTCCAAAAATGAGTTTTTGGGCTAAAAAAAATTCAAAGGGGTTAATCCATCGTTTTTATCAAAATCCGCTCAAATTTAACATGCCCTTTTTTAGATTGTATACGACGTATTTAGATGCGTAGAGTGCGAAAAACTAGTTTTTATCTGGCGGAAGCGCTTAAATCTTGGAAGAAATCACTTTCAAAGATGAAAAGATTTTTGCAACTTCAATCGACCGTAAAAGTGTTATTTTAATAAATATTGCAAAATAAACTGCGTCAGTCGAATTTTCTCGTCAAAATACGTTAGAATCACTCGAAAAAGCAATGTTTTTCCAAAAATGAGTTTTTGGGCTAAAAAAAATTCAAAGGGGTTAATCCATCGTTTTTATCAAAATCCGCTCAAATTTAACATGCCCTTTTTTAGATTGTATACGACGTATTTAGATGCGTAGAGTGCGAAAAACTAGTTTTTATCTGGCGGAAGCGCTTAAATCTTGGAAGAAATCACTTTCAAAGATGAAAAGATTTTTGCAACTTCAATCGACCGTAAAAGTGTTATTTTAATAAATATTGCAAAATAAACTGCGTCAGTCGAATTTTCTCGTCAAAATACGTTAGAATCACTCGAAAAAGCAATGTTTTTCCAAAAATGAGTTTTTGGGCTAAAAAAAATTCAAAGGGGTTAATCCATCGTTTTTATCAAAATCCGCTCAAATTTAACATGCCCTTTTTTAGATTGTATACGACGTATTTAGATGCGTAGAGTGCGAAAAACTAGTTTTTATCTGGCGGAAGCGCTTAAATCTTGGAAGAAATCACTTTCAAAGATGAAAAGATTTTTGCAACTTCAATCGACCGTAAAAGTGTTATTTTAATAAATATTGCAAAATAAACTGCGTCAGTCGAATTTTCTCGTCAAAATACGTTAGAATCACTCGAAAAAGCAATGTTTTTCCAAAAATGAGTTTTTGGGCTAAAAAAAATTCAAAGGGGTTAATCCATCGTTTTTATCAAAATCCGCTCAAATTTAACATGCCCTTTTTTAGATTGTATACGACGTATTTAGATGCGTAGAGTGCGAAAAACTAGTTTTTATCTGGCGGAAGCGCTTAAATCTTGGAAGAAATCACTTTCAAAGATGAAAAGATTTTTGCAACTTCAATCGACCGTAAAAGTGTTATTTTAATAAATATTGCAAAATAAACTGCGTCAGTCGAATTTTCTCGTCAAAATACGTTAGAATCACTCGAAAAAGCAATGTTTTTCCAAAAATGAGTTTTTGGGCTAAAAAAAATTCAAAGGGGTTAATCCATCGTTTTTATCAAAATCCGCTAAAATTTAACATGCCCTTTTTTGGGGCACTTGTAAAACCCCTTAATAAAGGAAGTAGAAGACAAGTATCGTGAAGATAGCGATTCATCGTAAAAATGAAATGTTGTTTTGAATAAATATTGTAATTAACTTTTGCCAATTTATATACAAATTTTTAATAAAAGGAACAATGATACATAATAGACATTTACTCTTATTGTTATTCATATTTTATTAATTGTTAATTAAAAATGCAGTTAGGGAAAACTAGGATCTTTTGATTTCGCATCGAGTCGCATGTTTTGAATAAATTACTATTAACAAACACAAAAGTTTAAAAAACAAATTAACTAGCAATTGTAGAAACAACACTAATATTTGGTATAAATTTGTTAACATAAAAGTTTTCCAAAATAGCAATCTTGATTTCCCAGCTTTTTGATCTTAAAATAATTACAATTTGGGTTTCTTTGCGAGTCCACACCACCAAATGGCAATATTTCTTGTTTAAAATGTACGACAATGATTACCTGTAAAGAAAAGCAAATTACAAACACAATCATCTACATTATTTATAAAGCATTCTTTACTTCAACTTTCACATTCAAATGGTTTTTCGCCGGTAGGTGCGTTTTAAAATGGTTTTGCAAAACTGTAATTTCTGATGCTTCATATCGCAAAGTTCGCTGTGAAATCTGATCTGAAATGTTTTTTCCGTCTCATTTGTTGAATCGGTGGGAAATTAAAAAAACTTGCAAATTTCCTTATCGTAGCAATTTGTAACTACGAAACCATTATGTTAACTAGTTAGTATTTGTAAAACGTACAGAAAGTACGATAAATTAATTCTCAGTAATTGTAACATGTCTAAGTAACATATTAACTAGTTATTTGCGTGATTTTACGAAAATTATATCTGTAACAAAAAGGGAGGTTAAATAGTTCAAACATTCAAATCGTAATCATTTAAATTTGAGTTTATCTACTGCATTGAAACTTACCAGTTATATTCCGTATTAGTGCATTGTTGGTGCTATATGAATCTCATAGCTAAGAAATCTCTCGTTTTCGAATTATTCTTTGCGCTCTGTATTTTCCCATGTTAATTTTGCAATGTTTAGAACCCAATATTTCCCGCCATTTGCGCTTTGTAAGCGCTTACCTTTGCTTCGCATCACTAATTGCCCGTATTATTAATCTGTGGTTTATAACCAGTGTATTATAACCAAAGTTTTGTATTATACGATTTTACTAAAAACATAATAAAAATGAACGGAAGTATAACGGAAGATTTTGATGATGACAATAGTAATGCGTCAGACGACGTACCTATAAATTCTAAAGAAGTTATTGAAATGATTGAAAGTGCTTGGTTAAACGAAAAATTTTCACCTGAAATTTTGCCTCACAAGACAGTATTGGTCGATTGTTTGCTCGGCCAAATAAATTATATGGGGGAAAATTTGGCAAATCTTGGTTGTTCCGATTTTCAACGATGCATGCACCAAATGGAACTCGATCGATTGAGATACGTAGTGACCAGTTATTTACGAATTCGATTAAAAAAAATTGAAATATTCGTCGATTCTATTTTAATGGAGGAGGAACAGAGATTGGAAAAGGATGAAGCCCTATATCTTGCCCCTAACGAATTACACTTTGCCAAGGACTTCCAGAAAAGTGAGCGAGGACGATTCCAAAGCATTTTTGAATGCAGAATTTATTCAAAATCTTTTTTCAGGCGTACACGAGCATCTTGGAAGTTTATTAAAATCTTTACCCGAGAGGGCACAAATTAGTTGGAAGAATAATTTAGTTGTTCCGAATTTTCACACATTTGTATTTGCCAAATCAAAAATTCAAGTGGAAGGTGTGTTGGTAGACGATTGTACAGAAGAAGAGGGTCTCGTGGATTTTCGTAACGGATCTCGAGTGATCATATCTTATCAAAGTATAGCGGACTTAGTTAAGGACGACAAAATTTGTTTAGTATAATAATTAATAAATAAAACTATTTTCTCACTTCTTGTAGTATTTGAAGTTTGAATTTTTAACAAAAACAAATTAATAAAATAAAATTTGTTTAAATTTATTTTACAAGTATGCACATAATTTTAATTTGATAATTCGGAGGTCAGGTACTGATGAGATTCATTAATTTGGAGCAGGTTCGTACTTAAATATAACTGAAAATTGTTGGGCACCCAAATTCTTTGCCAACCACTCGTTTTTGAGTACGGCCAATTTTAAACAGTCCACTTTAAATTTTGCATTCAAGTTGGTATGCACGGCACGGCCCATTCCTTCCAAGATTATCAAATCGGCATCCTGTATTTCATTGCACAATTCTGTAAGTTTACCAAAATAGATACTTACACTTGAGGCATTGCAAAATTAATAAATACCTGCAGGCAAATTATGAAGATCGAGGCATGGTCCCTTTTGACCATTTTCGTAGCACGACAGTTTCTTGTGAATAATGGCATCTTCGATTATAATGCATTTTTGTTTGGCAGTATTCAAATAAATTTTTAAATCTTGATATGTCACGTCGTTTAACGCCGGTCTTGAATTGGCACTTAAAATAACCCGGGTTCCCAGCTTAAGTAATTGTCTGGTCAATGGAAGAATGCCCAACACAAAATCAATTCCTGCATTATCGATAAATATAACGACTTTCTTGTAAGATTTTTTCTATAAATAAAAAGTGCATTGATTAATCGGTTTGGCTGTTTAGCATATGCACATTTAAACCTGCAGTCTGTCTATCCACCTATCTAGGTTGTCTTGAAACCAAGGTCTTGCTTGTATTTTTACCAACGCCTCGGATAGACCAAAACCGTTTGATTGCTCCAAAATATCGCTAACGGCTTTCGCACCCCAATCAAACATATTTCCAGCGATTAAACCTTTAGCCAATTCTGTCCAGTTTAAATAGAAGTCCGTTATGCAATCGATATACTCGATCCTATGTTGGTATTGTAAAAACGCAGCACCGGTCTCCTTTTCCTTTTGTGAAAGCCATGCATCCTCAAAATTGTGCTTTCTCAACATGTCTTCGTTAAATTCCAACAAAGTTCGCACACTTAATGGTCTAAAAATCCTACAATATGGAAAATGAATTATTACTGACAACAGGGCGTCGATGATGATGCTACTACTACAGCCCACCTAGAATTAAATTTAATATCTTCAACGAGTTGGTGAAATTCTTGATAGCATTGTTGAGCTCGTTGCTTTGCGGTGGCGTCTTGGGGCTTCAAGTGCTCCACTTTATCGACAAATTTCTTCACCATTTCTTCGAGACAAGGCAACCAATAATTTATAGCTTCTTCATCATTTAATAAATCTATGGTGTCCGGCGAATAAGTGTAATCGTCTGACAATAAGGGACAAATTTTGTTCTCTATTTTCATCATTTTTAACTAGCCAAGTTGCAAACATTATTTTATGTTATAATAATGCATAAATATGTAATGTAATATTAATCATTGAAATCGGCACAATTATTACAAAACTTATTGAATATTTAAGTCAAGGTTGAGTGTGAAAATCGTTACATAACCTTAAATACCCTTTTAAAATAAAAAATAGCCAACGACTTACATAATAAATATTATAATTATAAGTACTATATAAATTTACTTTTTAATATAAACAGATTCAATTATAATTAATACAAGGTTTCACGCCAGTTATATAAAAATTTTCAAATTATTATACAGGGTGAAACGCACGTTAGGATACGATAGTTGATAACCAACCACATGCAAGATGGTAGCTGTAAGGTAAGACAGTCCATTTTATTTTAAGATCTCCTTGGTATCGATGCATAATAGTATATTATACACCGAGGGAGTAAAATGCCACTTTTCGTCATGAGTAGGGTAAAAATTACCCGAAGGACGAAAAGGCACTTTAATCCCGAGCGCGAATATACTATTTTTTGCCTTTCCGAAAGCCAATTACGAAATTCAAAGTAAATATTTGTTAGAATAAGCCACGAGAATAAGCAAGAATTTCCAAACCATATAGCCTAAAGTAAAAAACCAAAATGCCTCGCGAAAGTTTTCTAAAATATTGGGAGCTTCCCCTCACCCCCCTTAGGCACGTCGACCACTCAACATGGTTAAATACGGAGTTTAAACTGAGCTCAAAGCTGAACGAGGTTGGTACAACGGGCTCTTATTGTATTTGTCTGTGGTCTGTCTGTCTGAACTTCATTTTCTTGCGGTGCCGGTCTGTAACTCGCAACCCAGATTGAAGATCATGAAGCAGATTATATTATTGTAATCGACATTTTTGAAGATATTGATTTGATAATTCCGTGTATTTCAATCCTCATTAATAAAAAGCAAAAAGAACTTGGATTTTTAATTACATTTACCTAATACTATCTATTATCATAGTTGATATTATCAATTAGTATAATTTACTATAATTTACAGTACGATTTTAACCGAATTGGTTATAATTAGAGTTTTTATTTAAATTATTATTTAAACAAAGCGCTATACCGTTAATAAATCAACATAACTCTGAACATAACCTCGTCAAGTAGCGTTAATTCACGGTTTTAGCCGCTAGTGGCGCTGCGATTTTGTGTCGCCGAAAATGTGCATGAGTTTCCCGTATTGTAAAGTAAAGTATTTGATATTATGCTATTATCTATTAGGGGGGGGGGGAGATAAATCCAATAACACAGGGCAGGAAAAGGTAGTAGAACAAAAATGTAATTCAAAAATAGGACCCCGCGCTGGCATTTCTTTTGTTGGCGATATCTGTTAATTAATCTGGAGACCACTGAAAATAAAAACTGGCAACACTGTTATTCGGAGGTAGTGCAAAGTTTAATTTGGTCGCCCTTGTAGCTGACACTACTACTTATTCCCTGGCGTAAAGCAAATACTTTAGTAAAGTAAATGACTTTTTTTTAACTCATATTTTTGGAATTTTGGGCACACGTGTGTTTTGCACACTGTGTACAATTTAGAGCGCGTTCACCCTGTATAAAATTTTGCACAAGAAAACGACCTCTATCGCCTCTATTCAAAAGATAAGATTACTAATTATTAACGATTCGCTAAAAATATTTTTAGGTTTTCAATTATTTACCACAAGTACCTACGTACTACAATGAGTTTAGTTAGGTCGATCTTATTTAATCACTTTACAAACGTAAGTAGAAATGTCAAATCACAATTTTTTTGTCGGAATTACGCATTCAAGAGCGACTTGAAAATCAAGTGGGTTCACCCCGGCAAAATATGTTGCACAAAACCAGAAAAGTCCGGCGATTTAAAGCCCATGCCGGCAGTGGATTTGACTCGAACTCGATTGGAATTTCGGGGCAACGAAGAATTAAAATACGCCAGCGACTTGGTGAAAAAATTGTTCTCTTTAGAATTTGCGCCCAGGAAAGAAGTTAAGCGTGTTTATACGGAAGATGTAATGAGATCGGTTAGAAGACACGATTTAGATTGCAATTCCATAGAGGCCAAGCTTGCACGGTGGACGGCCATTATTCGTTCCATGCAAGTTGCCTCTGAAACGTATCCTAAAAATATTAGGTTGAAGGTACAACTTAAAGAGCTAATAGACAAACGAAAGAAGTACTTCAAGTTTTTAAGAACTTGGGATTATAAACGGTTTGAATGGCTTCTCGAAAGATTGAATATCACTTATAAACCGGCTCCTGTAGAATATTTTAGAATCACCAGGAAAGGATCTTTAAGGTTATTGACTAACAAATATTGCCAAGATTTAAGGAAAGATCGGCTTGAAAAGTATCAAGCAGATTTACAAGACCAACAACCTATCTTTTTGAAAAAGAAAATTGCCACCCTCGAGTTTTTAAGACAAGAACAAATTGGTTGTAAAGATGAAGTCACTATTACTTTGGAAAAAATTGATGAGGTTAAAAAGCAACTGGAGGAACTTCTCCAACGGCGTGCAAAACAAGTCGATAATGATGATTAATTATTGTATTCCTTAAAAATTAAATTTTTTATGTTGAAGTGGTATTTTTTATTTTGCGTACTTTTAAATTTTCCAACCTGTTTCATATTCTGTAGTTTGGTTCAAAAAGGGTCACAGGTCTTTTAGTTTTAAGTACCTATCTAATTTCAGTTTAATTTTGAGTTCAATTTAACCCTATACTCCTCATTGTATCATATTATGAGACATACCAAAAATCGATGCATTAAATATAATGTTCAAATAATAGTATGCTAAAATACCAACTATATTATGTTAAGATATTTAGACTGGCATCAGAATTATTACCATAATCAACAAATTCAGTTGGTTGCTATTATTCTATGGTTGCTATCGCATCATAATGGCACGGAGTGGATGTTTTGCATATTTAGTCTTATTGTTATAATAGTAATTTATGGGACTAGTAAGTAAAGATCATTTTTAACTCAAGAGTGGTATACAACATTTTGTGAAATTAGTGGAATTAGGTGTCAAACGTTCTTCCTCCACATTTGCCGCGTAAGCCCAAGTCACATGCCAACCATTATGAATAAAATGACCTATATATTATGGAAACCAAACTTTACGGTTCTTAACGATTTTGTAGCGAACGAATAACGAAGAAGAAATTAATTAATTTATTCAGTAAAAAGAAATTATAAGAAAGTCTCCACACTTTTGTCAAAGTTGTAATAAAATATATGATTGACCTAGCGATCGTTAATTTTATTCAGCAAAATTCCCATATATGAAATGAAAAATTGAACCCAAGATAGCAGTATAATTGTATTTATTGACGGTCAGGTTCTGCAATAAGCAACAAAAATATAAAAAAATTTAATCAAAAAGACCAAATCCCATATCATCGTCTTCACTTTCAGATTCCTCTTTAGCTTCTTCCTTCACAGGAGCCGCCGCTTTAGTTTCCTGAGCAGGAGGGGCAACGGAGGTGGTGGAAGCAACAGCAAACTTACTAGGATCCTAGAAAGAAAAGTGCATATAATGGTAAATGTAAGCAATAAATGTGAAAAAAACTGACCACTTTGAGGGTTCAGCTATTTTAACAATGCATGACTATGAAGCTCAAAACCCTCAAGTCTTAATAATAATTACAAAAAAATTTACCTTTATAAACTCTTTGCTTGCTTAAATTCAACATCCGTAACAGCAGCAATAACCAATAAGTTTTTAAATCCATTGGCAATGCTGTGCGGTGCAGAAGCAACCGTAGGATAACCAATGGACAAACAAACTGACGCCAAATTAGCAACACCCGCCAAAAATTTATCCCTTAAATCTTCAGGTTTTATGTCCAAAATTTGAGGTGCAAAAATTGTTCCAGAATCGTAAACTTGCTCCACAATAAGACCATAATTAAATGGAGAGATGTTCAACATATTCAAAAGAGCTGCATCGGAAGCACCAACTTTGTCTCCAGGTTTCAAAATGTAACCTTTTTCAGTTTCATTGCAGTGGTGCAATGGCGCCAGCACGAGCTAGAGCTTTCATTTTGTTTTCCAAAAGTTTATCGCATACTTCTACCAAGTCTCCACGAGTAAAAACAAAACCAACGTTGCCACGGATGTGTGGTAACAGCTTTTCCAAGCTTTGGTTTCGTTCCAAGTAACCCTTAATAGCCTTACGCATCATGGTATTTTTTCCCACGAGTACAACTGCACTGCCACGAAGTGACATGCGGATTTGTTGCATTTGTTTAGAACCGACATTGTCAGCGCCTACAATGAAGCACTTTGGATAATCTTCAAATAATTGCTGTAACAAAAACACATGGTCAGTAAAATGAAAAATTCAACATGAGCAATGTCACTAATAAGCAAGAAGTAAATCAGAAGATTTTGTCAACATTGAGATATCGAATGCCAGTGGGTTCAACTATTTCTAGCTCTGGATTGATACCCCTTGAGAGACGAAAAATATTAGCATCATTTTCAAAATTACTAGCAACCAATAATTTGGTTAATACTTACAATTAATTTGGTGAAGTAATTGCTCTTCCAAGTAGCCTTATCCTCTCTACCCATCTTTAAAGTGTGTAGAGACTTTGTACAAAATTTAAGGACTGAAACAGAACAGATTTCGTTTTAAAATACATTAACCTCAAATTTTAAATAATATGAAAATTTAAAAAAAAATACAAAATGATAAAGTGTCCTTCTTAGCATGTACAACCGTTAAGTATAATCAAATACTCACTACAAAATAACAACGAAAAACATCCTACTCACCTCGGCACAACAATCTCAATACGGTGTGATAACTCGAATAGGAGCAACGGAACCGTAAGTGGGGGTAAATCCGATATGTACTCCATTGGGTATAGATGGCACTGGTTTTCGTTTTTAAATTTTCAAGATCACGCGACGTCATCCTGTTCTGCTGGTTGTCTATTCTCAAACAAGCTTTTAACTTTCTATGCTTTTAACGGTTTTGTTTTGTGGTTTTGTTCAAGTCTTCAAGTGCTGTGGTGCTGTGTTTACTTCGTTTACTTTATGTTTTTGCGAGCTATAAATTCTATTAAGACAAAAATATAACTGGATTTATAAATACAAGTAATAATAAACAACATCATTCAACCAGTTTCAACAATGGATTAAGCTTGAAGCAGATAAATGAATGTGAGAAAATTCCACGATCATAAGGTTTGTATCTATATGCAATTAAAATATAAATGTGTTGAAAGTTAACTAAACATTTTTCTAGCATCATTTCAAGAAGATTTTAATGGTCTCTCAAAGAGTACTTTTGGACAAGAAACGAATGATGGGAAGATAAATGAATTGGTACTCCGCCACGATAAAATGGTTGCGATCCATTGAATTCATCCATGAAATGAGGAACCCAGAAAGATAATAAAGGAATTTACGCCAGCAACCATAAAAATTGGATTACTACATACTGGAGGTGATTTATAAAGTAATTAAATTACAAGTAATTCATGTTTAATATTTTGTAATTTACAGGGCTTCATTAACCTTCATACAAATTTGAAAGATTTTGGTTTTAAGAGCATGTTTCCTAGGATATTCAACCAGGATTATATGGCAAAATTAGACAAGGGAGTAAGAATTACAAATCCCAACGGTTGCTGTGTTTACTCCATTTTACACGAGCTTCTTGGTAAATAACTTATACAAGGGTCATTCGGCAGGCAGGAATTGCAAAAATTATGATCTTAATGAAGATATTTTAGTATCATTGAAAAGGTTTTAACAACAGGTAATTATTTCTCTTTGCAAACAAAGTTTTATACTAATTTAGTAATTATTTTAGAAAATAATAGAAGATCCACTTCAGCCAGTACTCGACAGTAACGAAGACATTCAGATTCCTGCAACTTTCGAAAAAACAAGAGATTGGGAAGCAACGGTCTTGCATTATGACTTGAAGAAAGCTTGAGTAACATATACAGTCAATTACTCATCTAATTCCATATACGTATTGGAGTCAGATTTTCCTTTTTTGCCGGAACACAATTTAGGTTTTTCCTAACTCTCTGTTTTTGTATATATTAGATCTAGTTAATGTTCAAATGACAATGCAATGTATCTGTTTCCGTATTGACCTATTATGTAAGGCCATTAGATACAAAACTCTGTGTTTGCAATTTTAAATTAATTACAAAATGCACTATTTACTTTCCAGCAAATTCCAAGCACAGAGTTGCACCTAATAGCCTCATGTATTATTCTGAATAACTTAAAATTATTTAAAATATACCAATAAGTTATTTATTATATTACAGTCAAAACTCTCTAAATCGAATTCTCATAATGTATTAAAATTTGTTCAAATTAGGGGGAGTTAGAGAATAAGAATTGGATTGTAAGTTAGTTGGACGTGCCATATAAATCATTTGATTTAGAGAATATTTAGAATTAAAGGGAGGTCGATTTAGAGAGTTTGACTGTAATATGTTATAAAAATTTTGTATCTGTAAATAGTTGCTATGTGCAGATTCACAAATAATTTTGTAAATAGTTGTATAAATAATATAGAGTTGTTAGATAAATATTATGTTATGATTATTTAGAGAGCAATAAAATTTTATTATAAACTTTACAATGTTTTTTTAAAGTTCATCTTAAAATATTGCTACTTTATAATCATCTGTATTTCATAAATTCTCAAGGTAATAAATCACTTTTAGTAAAGTGTATTTTATTACTTTGAGAATTTATGAAATATCGATGATTATAAAGTAGCAATTTAAAATTCAAATTTTTTTTGTATAAAAAGCTACACCTATGCCTCTAGCGGCCATTTTTGGAACTAAATATATGTACTCCATTGTCGTTTGGCGGCGCAGCGATCGCTGTTCCGTCCTTTATTATGGAAGATACTCTTCTATTATAATGTATGTTTTGTGATCTCAATGAAAAATGTCGATTGTCGAACAGCGCGATTTTTCTTGCTGCCAACTTGAAAATGATTAACACTTTTTAAAAGCGGCAATTTAAATTCAAAATTTACTACATACGTGTAAACTTTCATACAATTTTAATTCAGAAATTACATTTCTTTACTAGTCTCGTATCCACTGGTTGTTTAAATTAAAGGAAAGAGCAACATTATTGTGTTAAGGGTGCGATTTTTTAAAGACTATTCCAAAACTTCATTTAAAACTCTAAACTTTTTATAGATACAGCGATGAACTTTTGTTAATGGAAAGAGGAGAATTTTCCAAAAGTATTCCACTTAATAAAAACCAAAACTGACAGACAACGCACAGCCTAAACCAGTGGGTCTAGAAGCATGAAATTTTGCACACGAATTCCTTATTATGACGTAAGTGAACACTAAGAACGGGTTTTACGGAAATCCTATCCAAAAGGGATTTATCACCCACTATCTAATTAGTAGTGGTGCGCAGGAATGGATTAACGAGATAACGAGATTCCCACTGTTCCTCAACCCTGTGAGGCCGAACAACTACATCCGACATTCATAGGAGGTGAAGGCGGCCGAAGGCCGCTGAACCGCATAGTTTATAATATAATTTTTAATTGGTTTGACAACGGTTTAACATTTTAATTATATTAATTTGCAATTTTGTTTCAAATATGCACAATTAATTAAAATTAGAGACGGTCATTGCCTTGCAGCTAACGCAGTTGGATGCGAATGCGGGGCACCGGGTTCAAACCTGGGGAGAGTCAAATTTTCTTATGACTTGTCTCCGTGCTTCGGAAGGCACATTAAGCCGGTGCGCGGTGGTCCCCTGGGTTAGTGAATTGCCACCATTAACATAAAAACCAGGATACATGATACATCTGAAGGCAAGTCTAGCAAGCTACCTAATGGATGTAAAATATGTATATGCTCACAGAACTAACACCGCCAAGGCAATAACAAGGAATAACAAGCCTTACGGCTTAAACTACGTTAAAGAACAACGTTAAATACAACCGGTAATCCGGAAATATTATAGGTGTAAACCAAACTTTACGGTTCTAAAGGATTCCTTACGAGTTACAGAATAACCCCCTAAGGGGGTCATAATGTCATACAATCATTTGAACTTTTATGTAAATTTTTTTAGCGTGTAAAACTGGTTGATGCGCTAATTGGCTTAAATATTTGGGGAGGAGCCTTGGTGCATCTGTTGGGTAAACAGAGTATAGTATTATACGTGGTATTATAGAACTAACTATTATAGAATGGAATTCTATTAGTATTTTGAAATTATAAATGCTTATAACCCGGACTCTATTTATGACGTCTGTCATATAAGCTGTGTATAGTAAAACACTCGCTATACAGTGTTTATAAGTAAAGGCCGGGACACACTTGTCATACACCACTCCGATCCGACTCCGGTCCGATTTTGCGGGATCGGAAGGGGTGGGCACACATGTCCTACACGCTTCCGAGTCCTTTCCGATTTCCAGCTCCGGCTCGATACATTCGCCACTCTCGCGACACATTCCAACCGACACGCGTCCTGCATTCCTGCAAACGAATAGACTGCACAATCGGAACACGATCGGATGCATGATCGGAGTCGTGTAGGAGTGGGATCGGACACGTGTCGGAAAGGTGTGAACTACGCTGTTCAAACACTAGTATCATTTCCCTCTCAGACACTCGTCCGACTGTATGATCGGAGTCAGATCGGAGTGGTGTATGACAAGTGTGTCCCGGCCTTAAGACTGATAGAATATAAATATGAATCTTAAAATACAGTCAAAACTGTCTAAATCAAATTCTCATAAAATTTGTTCGAATTACGGGGAGTTCGAGTTAGAGAGTAAGAATCAAAATATGAAAAAATGTTTATAAACTATAAAAAAAAACGTTTGTTCTGATTGCGTCAGCGTCTTAACGTATCAGATATAAACCGTGGGTTTCACGTTAAAGAAATGCTTACAACCTACATCCATACGCTGAGTCACATTCATTAAAATGAAATTCGATTTATAGAGTGGCGAATTACCTACATGTAAATTGAGATCAAATGCCTAACATTGGATTTGATTTAAAGAGAGTTCGAATTAAAAAATTCGATTTAGAGAATAGGTACCATGTCGGTCATTCCTATCAGTCTGTCTCTAATTAACTCTTTTTTCAAAGTTTCAGCCAACGCAACGTACCTATGTAAATCCGTGATAAAATTATTCTTCTATTGGTTCTCCTAGTTTTTGACACTTTCTGTTAAATTCGGTCATTTCAAATATAATGTTGCTTTGAGGATTGCAACGTGTTTCAAACTTAACCAAATTTGAGATCTTCCTAATAGCGTAACCTTTCAAACCTTTTCCTCCGCAACGGCCGAGGTAGTGGCTATGAAAAATTAAATTCTTTAGGTGATGGGAGGGCTACATTATTCCGAATATATATACTAGGCTAAATGAATGCAACGGCGCGGCACCGCTAATCCCAAAAAAGTATGGCCGACTAATGGAACATAAACGGAACGTTTCATAAGAAAAATATCCCTTTCCGGATAGGAACGCTAAATAAAGGGCTATAACTTTAGTTTAATAAAAACTTATCCGTTTCTTAGTAAAGTTGAAATCTGTGTACCTATCATATACCAGTCAGCCTGGAAAATCCAAGAATGTACTTTATAGGATTTTTCAGTTTTACATCAGGAACATTCCAAACTTGGGACTTTTAATATGTGGTCAAGAAGGTATGTTCGAACAATTTCCCAAGTTTCACTTACATACCTTAATGCCCAGGTTTTGACCTAAAATCGCTAAACCTAAAACTGGACTAATAATAATTATTCATATTAATAAACAATCAAATATTTTCAAACTTATTCAACTTGTAAAAATATTTTGCAGTATAACATTTCTTTATGACGTCTATAAATTCTTAAGGGTACAATTACATAAATAACACTATACAGTATTCTAAATCATTTAAGTGGAAATTGTCTATAATAGCAATGACCAAAAGTGTATTGGAAAACTGCAGTTCAAAGATCCAAATAACAAACATATAATTGTGCACGTACACATTCCCATCCCATTCGTTGAGGGTATAAAAGAAGCGTAAGTTGAAATTGTCACTTCACTTTATAAAATCAGATCTCTCAAATCAGTCAATATGAAGATCGCATTATTTGTGTCTATAATACTTGTTGGTTGTGCAATGTAAGCGAAATTTTAAGTTTTAAAAAATAAAATAAGTATTTACCTATAAATTCTTACTTTTCTAGTGCAGCCAATGGCGACGAAGGTGCTTCAACTTCTTCACCTGTTGAGCAAAATATTCCTTTGACCGTGACATCCGAAGCCGAACTTGAACCAATAGGTAGGAATTTTCGAGAGTTTACCAATGCTAAAATTTTAAATATTTAATTATTTTATTTAGATTTTATTTGCGAATGTGCAATAATTAACACCAAAAATCCAATCGAATCTGATAAAATAATTTTAAAGCAAAAAACCATCAATATCAGTTGCGATAGTGAAGGCGAAGACAAGTGCATCAAATTGTGCACGGCACTAGCTAAAGCTTCAAAAGATCACGGCCCTCAAATAATTTGCAATTCTTTGGGAAATTATGAAAACCTAAAAGTAAGTGAACCAAAAAATACGTTCAAGCCGAATAATAATTTTATTTCTTACAGGTTTCCCTCTACAGCCGCATATGTGGTGCAAATAAATGGACTTACACCGGCTTAACCGCACCAAACGAATTATGTTGTTACGAGCATCACGTGATAAATTGTACCACCTCTACGGAAAATTCACCCGCAAGTCAAATATAAACTAAAAGAAAAATGCAGGCAAGATACATAAAATATGGCACAGAAAATGGAACACGATTTGGAAACAATAATTACAACTTGAATATAATGGAATGATAATAACAACGATTATGATTTATGCACTGCTTACTTACTAGTTTGAAGTTAAGACTAAATTTTTTTTGCTGCAAAACAAAATTTCTACGTCAGTTTTAATTACTATAATTTTACTGTACCAAGATAACAAAAAGAAAAGAACAATAAAAATAAACTCATTACGATTTCTTATTAGATATTAATTTATTAACCCATATTACTTATGCATAATGAAAAGAATACAAATATGTCGCAAGTCTCACAAAAATTTGGTTTGGCCTCTCGAAAATCGATCGTCCAAATGCATTGCCTTCTTCAGGATGACCTTTTTTTGAGCTTCATCAAATGCGTTTACTTTCAAATCGGTTTCTCTATTAAATGGGCGACGCACGCTTGCTTCACCTGCATCCGTCTGAGAAGAAAGATCCAAATTGAAAGCTCGAATAGAATAGTGGAAAAAATAGTAATTACTATGTACCTTCTGTTTCTTCATCAATTTATTTTGATGCATGTTTAACAAGCTCTTATCCCTCTTGTTTTTCTTCTTATATTCCTTAGCCATTTTACCTTGTTCTTTATCGCGCTCTTTGGCTTCTTGCAATTCTGCCAATTCTCTCATGTTTACTTTTTTTTCCGTTTTGTTGTGCAATTTATTAGTTTTATCTTGTGGAGTGTCGGTCCAAGAAGATCTAAAATTCAAAACACGAAAAAAATATATACAATCGACTCACTTAAAAAAAAATGTAAATAGGTACCTGTCGGAAAAGTCAGGTCTGTCGTTTTTTCTGAAATGTTTAGTCCCTAATCCCAAACTTCCAGAACCAACCTTGGGAAGTTGGGTCATCCACTCTTCACGAATTTGACTTTCCGGGGATTGCTTAGAACTTATGGTGCTCAATTTTATTTCTAAGGCCCTCTCTTCGAGAGCCTGCTGCGTACGTGAATTTAATGCGACACCGGGAGGCAAAGGGCCGTAGGTGTCGTCGTCTTCGACAGCGAAATTATCGAGGACGGGCGTGGGACTCGAAGATTTCGTTTCTAAACTTGGCGGAAGAGAAGGACCATAAATTTTTAAATCGTGAACATTCTCCTCTTGTGCCTTTCTCTGTAAATTTTCGGGTAATACAGGACCGTAGACGTAGTCGTTAGATATTTGTACAACATTTTGAGAGTCGTCATTTGCATCGGGAGCGTTATTAAGCGGAGGATAATTAGGTGGCAAAGCAGGGCCGATTACATTATCAGATAGAGAAGGCAAAATTGGTCCAATTATATCGCTCTCATTTACGGTTTTGGATTGTATAGATCGAGACATTTTTGGTCTAAAAGTATAAAATATAAAAAATCCTTAAAATAAGCAATTTAGTTAAAATAATTAAATAAAAACTACAAATTCTTCTTTGTTAAAGAATCCTTTAGTTATGCATCATTTTAAAAATCTTTTTTCCACTATACTTGACACTTTTTAATAGACCTGCAGTTAAAATTCCTTTTAAACTTTGCCTAATGGACGATCGCCACACAATGCTGTTTATGCATTCATCCACGATTACACCACAATTTGGATCGTAGGCGATGGCACGTAAAACGTCTTCGGTATCTTGGCGCAATTTTCCACGATTCCAATATCGTGTTAACGCTTTTTGAGGCCAACGTGGTAACTGATTCAAATGGTGCAATCGTGCCAAAGGACACGTATCTTGCGAACAATAAACGGAATCGCCGGTAGTACATTCTAATTTTTTTGCTTTGTCTTTTGTTGGATGGATCGCTAATTCTGGAAAATCCACATAATCACTCAAACTTATCAAAAATGATTTATACAAGTCTCTAAATTGATTTAACTGCGGTGTCACTATATTTTGTACTTTATGTTTATTTTCACCAAAAATCATTCTAAAGTCACCTGCATAACTTAATTTCGATATGGTGCTATAAAATTCGAATTCCGTAAAAGTTTCGGGCAAAATTAACAGAGAGGCGTGAACTGCAGATTGCAAATTCAATTGTAAAGCCGTTTGTAATTCCGAATTGGATGGTTCCTTTATAATTTCTACTGGCTTATGTAAACGCCCAGCTAAATACAAGTCGGACCACTCCAACAAATCTGTTATTAAATCTTTGCTCGACACGACCCCATACTTGATTGTGACCTTCTCATCAAAGGGTATCAAAGTGTTAAAGTAAACTTTTGCACCATAATTTTCCTGAAAGCTGGCTATGCTGTTGTGCCCCAAGTATTTCAACCCGCTGTAATGAGAAGGATTTAATATTAAATTCGTCTTATGCCAAGCATTTGGATCGTCAACGCAATAAATCAAATCGATCATATTTGAGCGAGTAGTTGAACCTTGATTGTTGAGCTGCTTTTTAACGCCCGATCCGTAAGCAAAGCAGAAGGAAAATGTTTGAGGAAATTGGCTCAATATTCTTGAATATAATGATGGTAAGGTCAAAGTTTTTGTAACCGACATGATTGTTAATAAATAATTATATTACGCAAATTTTAGTTTCATATAATTACAAAATAATTTTAAAAACTAACCTAAAATTTGATAACAAATCTCATTTGGATCACAGTGGCACAGAACATATGACAGTGGCGGCTCGTCATATTTGAAAAACAAGGGTATTTTTATGGAAACGTATACCATTTGGTTTTCACTTGCCCATCAGAAAAAATAAATTATTCAGGTTGGCTATCTGCAAGTAAAAAATATTAGCATGTTTTAGTTAAAATGCTCACTAACCATAACCTAGCTTTCTTTGCTTGCATTTCGAAATTCTTTAGGTTAAAATACCAACTTATTACAGTAAACGCGCTAAACTCCATATAAAATAGTTCATTTAAACCTTATTTTGAACTATTTTATATTTTAATGTTAATGTTTTTGTCATGAACTAACTTGAACTGAACTCGTCAATGTGACGTCGAGGTCACCAGTTCTGCACAGGCGCCAAAAAGCATGTTTCGATTGCCTAAAAATTGCGCCGATGCTGTAGGTACTTGTCAGAACTTAGCATTTTTATTAGGACCAAAAATACTAGGAAAGGGTTTTTAATTGATTTAATCAAGTTGAATCCGAGTGGAGGGTGGTTATTTTGTCAAAGTTTATTCGTGAGATCATTATTCTCGTAATAGTATAGGGTGTTTTTTTAGCTGCATGAGAACTTTCAATAGGGATAACAATTGAATCAAGATTGCTATGGAAACAGTTTTTTGACATTTGTGTTTAGCAAGGTTTGGCAATTGATAATGCATAGATTGACCATTGAACAACGCTACCAAATTGGGCTCACAACCAATTGGAAGTGGATCCATTTTTTTACCGTAAAATTTTGTTCAGTGACGAGGCACATTTCTGGTTAAATGGGTATGTGAACAAACAAAATTGCCGTATATGGAGTGAGATCAATCCGGGACATTATCTTGAGACTCCATTGCATCCATTAAAATTGACTGTTTGGTGTGGAATACACGCCAACGGCATCATTGGTCCATATGTCTTTCGAAATGAGGAAGGAGCTACCGTTACGGTGCATGGTGTGAGATATCGACACATGCTCAATACATTTTTGTTTCCAAAACTTCAAGAGCTAAACATTGACAACTTATGGTTCCAACAGGATGGTGCTACGTGCCACACAGCCAACGAAACCATCAATTTATTGAAAGGACAATTTGGTGACAACATTATTTCAAAACGTGGTCCTATCAATTGACCTCCAAGATCGTGTGATTTGACACCTCCAGATTATTTTCTGTGGGGGTATGTTAAATCCATGGTTTATGCTAACAAACCAACAACTCTAGAAGCATTGGAGGCTAATATTCAGCAAGCCATTTATGAAATAAAGCCAGAAATATTGGAAAAAGTGGTCAAAAATTGGACTGAACGGATGCGCTTCGTAACCATTAGTCGTGGTGGTCACATGCCGGAAGTCATGTTCAAATCATAAATGCCTTTAACTGTACTTTCATAAAAAAATTATAACCAAAACATTCCGTCAGGTTTTTAATGTTTTATTTCATTTTGAAGTTCTCATGCAGCTAAAAAAACACCCTATATTTAAAAGTATTTTGAATTCCTATTTGAGCCGCAATTTGTAATAATTAAAAATTAAAGTTGTATTATTGAGGTTTCAAATCAACGCGAAGCGGGAATTCAATGTTCTCAGTTACCAATTAAAACAACTTTTACAAATTTTAGGTGGCCTGAAAGCGTTCATTATTCGTTTGGAAGTATTCGAATTGGAAGCAGGCCCTATTAGAAGATATTATTTGCTGGTATAAAGTTGTCAAAACTTTAGATGTGGGCTAGTATAGCCACTAAGCTATGGGTCTTCTAGGCCTGTAGTGCTGATATATATATAGCAACTAGTTAAGTTGCGTCACTTTGACCTCGCAAAGGGTCATGATTGAAGGTTTATCCTCAACACATTTAGTACTGTCGTAATGACATGTCTTCACGATCTATCGGAAAAGTGCTTCCACAACATAACCGTGTGTTAATTTTACAAGTTCTAGAATCGGGCGAATCAACATTAAAGGTGTCTCTGCACTACGTTATAATGTAATTAAATTAATTCCGTGATTATAAAGATATATTCAATTATTAGGTACGCGTGCGGGTATGTACATTACTTTAAAAATATATTAAAAGATTGTGATATAATAATAATTTCATTTATTAAATTTTTGCCATGAAAAATACTGCCAATTTATAACAAATTCTTTTTATCGACATTATATTGTGCAGATGGGTTCGGTTTCTTTCAATAGCCACTTAAACGCATCTTGTTGTTTTTGCATTTCCAGAATAGGACCTACAATGTCTCTACATCTTTGATGATATGAATTTAATTGTTCAATTTCTGATTTGGTTAGCAAATTCATTTGTATTAATTTAATTTGTTTTGGCACCAAAGTGATTGTCTCAAACGTCAAGTAAAGACGATCGTTAAAATTATGGGTCGTCTCTGCAGGAATAATTTCAACGATATCTTCGATCCTAATGCCAAAGAGACCTTCTTCGTAATAGCCAGGCTCATTGGATATAAACATTCCTGCTTCTAAGCCTGGATCATCTGGATAGCTTCTCCAGGAGACACCCATTGGTCCTTCGTGTACATTTAAATATGAACCAATTCCGTGACCAGTGCCGTGAGCATAATCCAACCCAACTTGCCATAAAAATTGTCTAGCAAACGAATCTAAATAGTTGCCCTTTATTTTAGACGGAAATATGCTACGGGCCAATTTCAATTGTCCTTTTAAAACGCGGGTATAACACTCCTTTTCGTATTCGCTGGGTTCACCAAAGTGCATCGTTCTTGTTACATCTGTTGTTCCATCCTTATATTGACCACCAGAATCGCATAAATACAAACTAGACGTGTCTATGCAGGAGTCAGTATCAGGTTCAGGTGTGTAATGTATAATGGCTCCATGTGGTCCTGCTGAACTTATCGTTTCAAAACTTGGCCCGACATAATCTACCTGCATCTTACGAAATTCGTTTAATTGACGAGCTGCGGTCATTTCTGTTACCTTTTCGACACCCACGATGCTCTCTAGCCAAGCAAAGTAGCAGCAAAGTGCGGCCGCATCTTTAATGTGCGCATTTTTCATGCCGGCAATTTCGATCGGATTTTTAACTGCCTTCATGAGAGCGATTGGCGTAATTTCACTTCTCAGACGCTTCTTTGGCACAATTCTAGTTAAAGCATAGCTGACATTATCGTCACACCATACGAAGCCTATTGTATCATCGACTACTTTCTTTAACGTTGACTGAATTTCATTGTAAGGTTCAATTTTAAAATTTTCACAATTGTTTGTTTCACTTTTCAAGTGCATCTCGATCGTGGGAGTCATTTGTTCAGAATCAATGGATATAATTACGCTATCAACTAAGACCAACACAAATGCAAAAAATACCGGGTTGAATTCGATATCGCTGCCTCTTAAATTTAAAAACCACGCAATTTCGTCGAGTGCAGTTAAAATTAAAACTTGGACGTTTCTTTCCTTCATTTGTTTGCGAACGTCGCTTATTTTGTCTGCAACTGATCTTCCGGTGTAGCACAAAGGAAGTGGTAGAATGGAATTTTTCACCAGTGCCGGCTTATTTTCCCAAATTACATCGATTAAGTTGGTATCAACCGCAATTAATTTATGGCCATACGGTTCAAGTTGCGATTGTAGAATGGACCACGTACTGTGCGATATTAACCAGGAGTCAATTCCCACATTGGACGATTGAGGTAAAACTTGTGATAGCCATGTTCCTAGTAAATGAAAAATGTATTAATATTTTTAATTTTGTCAGTGATAACAATTTTATTAAATTTAGTTTTAAACATAAAATCATTCAACTTGTTGCTCTTTTCCTATTGTGGGTTTAGTGGACAATTTAACTCTATTATATCCTTTTTTTAATAGAATTACTTATAAATATTTGAATGTGTAACATATGAATATGACATAAATATGGACGCAATAAATGAAATTAATAAAATCATTAATTTGATTTTTATCTATTCGAGTGTCCGACTACAATTCTTTCAATTAGGATATCTCAAGTTAAATCGTTTGATTAATGTTCAAGTACAGCCTCTGTAATTTATTATTATCTCTTTGCAATATTGTATCGTAGACACAGAGATACTTGGGCATACTAAATTACTAATTTTGGAATTTTGTTGCGTAGTAATAAAAATGAAAAACCTTGAGATGGGGTTGTCGATATTCCTTCCTTCATCAGAGTCCAATTTGAATCCATTTCCTGAGAAGCTTGCAAATAATAACGTCCGTCTGTCCACAAAGAAGCATTTGTATGAGTTATTATAGCAGTTCCAGCCGATCCGGTAAATCCAGAAATAAAGGCTCTTCGTTGATGATGTTCCGCCAAATATTCACTGTTGTGTTGATCGGTCGATGGAACTATGTATGCGTTTAAAGGCTCCTTAACATATTTCAAGTTTCCCATCAAACTGCGTAATTGCTGTAGCAAAACTGCTGTTGCCTTTTGAGACGGCATTGTTGTTGTGGCCAAAAGAAAAAGGATATGATATAAAAATTACAAAATCGTACTAACCGTTGACTAATTTAACGGTACACGAGAGAATTACTTCTAGCACACTAATCATAAATCGCAAAATAAATTTTATCTAACAAGTGCCTACATAACATACGAACTTTTATACGTATGTGACGTATAACATAACCTAAAACCACTTTTAATAATATATTTTATAATGCTCGTTAATTGTCATTTGTGAGAAATTTAATATTTTTGTATAAAATATAAGTATAGTACCTACATATAAATAGAAAAGAAAAATTAAGATAATATTTGTGTAAGATAATAAGCAAATAATGCGTGGTTTGTGTACGATAAAAGTGAGAATGTTGTGTGAATTAGTGTGTAAATTTGTGAGCGACCAATTTATGAACAATAAAATAGATGAGACTATAAATGTAATAAAGTTGTGACCATATAATTATCTTGGTTTCGCGTTTTATCAAAGTATTTTTGAACTTAATGGCATACTCATTAAAGAAAGGTCGTTCGAGGAGACAACTTGCAGCTGTGCAATTTTTATCTAGCATATCTTTGGACGGCACCCACAACGTCGATACTCGCTTGCCAAAACGAAAGCCGGTAAGGGACCGAAATGTGATATCCAATGTTAATGCGGCTCTCGTCGAAGAGTCCGATGTAGAAGAAGCCGAAAACGTTTTTGCTAAAAATAGCCACAAGAGACTACAGAAGACCAAGCAACGCATTATCGATGGAAAGTCGAGTTCCGATTCTGATACACAGTTTTGTGTTGGAGAATCTTCGAAAACAACAATTTGGAATGCAAAACAGTAAGGAAATTCTTCTTGTTTTAAATTATCTATAATCCATAATAATTGTTCATGTTTTTCTTTTGCAGCGCTAACTTAATCAAAAGCAAAGATAAAAATTTAATTAACCTCCGCAAAAAGGTCAGTAGACAGTCCTTAGCATGCAACGAATTTGAACAACATCAATTTGGTAGCAGTTCGGAAAGTTTAGAGCCTGGATTGTGTAAGTTGAAAGTTTTTTCATTTCCTTTTCTTTTATTTATTTTGTTTCTTTAGCAACGAGTCCGGCATCTCGGGTTTGCACTGTAACCGAAGTTAGTGGAGAAAGGAAAGTTTCTTTTATAAAAAATATCAAGGATTACAAATGTAACGGTGAACGCATTGTTATGGTGACAAAAAAACATCAACCCTTTGCTATTTGTTCGTTTATTCCTTACATTAGAACAAGGTAGGTATAAAATATTGTAATCAAATATTTTAGAATAATAATTTATCTCATCTTCTTTAGAGATATCAGCAAGAAGAGACACGTGCCAAATTCGCGACCCTTATCTTCTACCGGTGAATTACCGGATCCTTTTGAAATGTTTGGAACCGATAGAGAGCGGGAAGGACAAGTAGTGAATATTATTATAATTTAAACTTTTATAGTAACTAATTTAATTGTTAGGAGGTGTCGTATGGTCATTTGTTGATGCCCATTCGATCGGCTAAGGAATTTTGTGATAAAAAACAGAATGCAGGAGAAGAAATTATAGAACATTCGTCGGGACGTTTTCATCATGCACTGGCTAGGTAGGCATCTGGAGGTGTAAATTTTATGAAAATAAAATTTTTTTCTTAAAAGAACTTACACGTACGATCAACTTGGTATCCCGAGAGTTTCCATTCAACCGACGCCGTTACTTTCGGAAGCAAAAGAAGATGCACATTCTTATAACCCAAATTTATTAGACAACCCTGAGTTAATAGCAGGAAAGCACAGGACCTTGTTACCCTTTAGCTCTTATGTTACTTCAATCATCGAGTATGTGAAACCTTCAGATTTAAAAAAGGAAATTAACGATAAATTTAAAGATCGATTTCCTAACATACAATTAACTTTGAGTAAACTCAGAAGGTATGTTAGATTTTGATATAGCAAGCGATCATCCTATATCTTATAATTTTGTTTTTTCAGCATAAAGCGTGAAATGCGTAAAATATCGAGATTGGAAACTTACATTGACCTAGTAACGGTCGCTCAAGCATATGTTTATTTTGAAAAATTAATTTTGCGTCGATTAATTAACAAACAAAATAGAAAGTTATGTGCTGCCGGCAGTCTACTTCTTGCAGCAAAATTAAACGACGTAAAAGGAGATTCTTTAAAATCTTTAATTGAACGAATTGAAAATGTGTTTAGATTAAATCGTAAAGAACTGTTTACTGCTGAATTTGCAGTGCTAGTTGCATTGGAATTTGGCTTACACATTCCCACTTGGGAGGTATTTCCTCATTATCAAAGATTATTGTACGAATCTTAACTTGTTGGTTTTTTTTAATTTTAACATTTTGTTTGTGTTGAAAACTTGATGACTCTGTACATAAATCATTGTTGTTTAGATTTTATATTGAAAAAACTCTTCACTGTTGAATACTCTAAATATATTATCACTTATAAATTTTTGTTAAATTAGAAAATAAATTGTGTGGATAAAATAAAAATTACTCTTATTGCAATTTTGTCAATTCAACTTGCAACAAAAACTATGTTAACTCAAATATGGATGTTTTTAAATTGCAATAGTTGTCATTCGTTAATTCCTGTTATTTATGTGAAATTTACCTCAAAACTCTGACAACTGGGAGACGGTCAATTATTGTGTGACGTATAAGTGAAAGATAAACTAAAATTACACAAATTGCCGAGAAAATTCGGGAAGCTACTAACACAATCTGGAAGTTTTGAAGAACGCCACCTAGTAACAATTTATTTCCGTTGTTGATTTACACCAAATCCTCACTGTTTTTTTTAAACAAGTATTTATCATTTAGGGTTGTACCAACTTCGCTTGAACGCTGGTTCAACTGGTTCAAAGTTTTTTGGGTTGTACAGTAGAGGTTCAGGTGAGGTTTAGTTTTTTCCCAATACTTCTAAAATGCATTATTAGGGCCAGTTGCACAACAGAGGGTTAACTCGGGGATTAGCTGATCCTGGATCAAGGCATATACGGTTGCACAAAGGAAATTAAAAGAGTATTAATAGATCAGAGATATATCTTAAAAAGTTACTGTTGGTATTCCTGAATACTGTTGAATTCCCTAGCTTGGGAAAAAAATTTTTTTTTGGATCATAAAATTCTACATCTGACCACTTTTCAAAATGATTTGATCGATGACGAAACAATCGAGGTTTTATTCCTTTCTTTTCATTTTCTACAACTATTTGTAGAAAGTCTTCGGTCAAATCACGATTATCCATTGTAATAATTTGTTAATCGAAGTTTTTATTAAAATTATAATTTTTAAAAAATAATTTTGTCTTTTGTAGACAACTACAGTTACAAACCAGGGTTTAATCCATGGATCTATGGGTTAATCCGCCGATTTCTCGGATCACGTGATCTGAGAGTTAACCCAGGATCTACGCTTGACTCATACAATAGACATTTGCTTTGATCCTTGGTTTAACCCTGATCCGAGGATGATCTTCTTTCGTGCAACTGGCCCGAAAAGTGTCATTTAAGTGACTTTAAATTCAAAATTTTTAAATTTGTAAGTCTTCAAAGTGTTGCAAGTTTCGTTTTATACGTTTATTTTGATTAATTAAAATTTATTTTTAGTAAATACCAATAACAATTTATAAATAAAAAATAAATACAAAATTTAAAGTAAATATTCAAACTTAAGTCCCTTATTTTTAACCCCCGACCCAAAAAAGAGGGGAGTTATAAGTAGAGCAGGGAATTATATGGAACTCCATGTTTTTTTCTAAGGTATGCACAAGGATAATTCTTTGAAATCTATCCGTTTCATACAAAAAGGAGTTGAAAAAGCACATGTTATATGGCATATAAATGCATATTTGACACGTTGCTGCATATTTTTGGAAATTGTTAATATTAGAGCATATATATGAACAATTGAATCAATATTACATTTTTATTTTTTATTAAATTATATTTTTTTTATTTTTATATAAGTTTTAAAATTTTTCAAATTCAAAATTGGTTAGCACTAGCCTCTCTTGGGTTGGCAACCCGTAAGGCACAACTACCAGTTTTATGGTCGGTTTCAGCCTAAGGTTTCAGCAACCTTAACTTAAATTTAATCTCGGATTAAGTTAACCCAGATCAAATATGAACCAATGGAAAACGACTAGAAGTCATAAAACCGATTTCTATTGGTTCATATTTAATCTGGGTTAATTTAATCAGAGATTAAATTTAAGTTAAGCTTGCTGAAACCAGCCATTAACATTTTATCACAAACACTTCAATATATTTCGAACATTGAGGAAAAATTAAAAGAAGTTCCTACTCTCCACTTAGGAGAAAAGATTCTGAAAAAATTTAATGATTTAGTAACCAAAAATTCTGGTTACTCAAAATTAATAACCCTCCTGTTTTTGGCAGTCCGGTAAAAATAATAGGATCGGTTATAGAAGGAAACGTGGAAAATATAGAGTTAATGGAAAATAAATTTAAAAATCTTATTAGTCAATATAAATATGCGCCAATAACATCTTGTGATGTCGAGAGATCTTTTTTCTGCTTATAAAACAGTTTTTAACTGCAAATTTAGAAAAGTATTTAGTTGTTTATTGTAATAGTGCGGTTAATACCAAATAAATTGTTACGTATAATAAAATGAAAGAGCATATTTAGTAAGTTTTTTAGCATATATCCTTATTTTTAACCTGCATATATGCCGCATATATCTTGTAGTTTTAGTGCATATAATTCCCTGCTCTAGTTATAAGTTTAACGTGTGTGTGCGCGCGCGTGTTCTTTGTTTTGCCGTATCTCCCAAACGGATTAACCAATTTTCATTTACTTTTTTTTGTTGTAAAGGTGATTTCATCGAGATTGATCTTAACTATTAATCAAGAAAATTGCTTCAGCCGTTTAAACATCATCTTAATAATAAACATTACAATTTATACTTGCAATCCTCGCGCCATCTATCGATAGTTACATCACAGCTATTATACTAACGCAGAATATGATCTTAAAAAAGAAAATTTTCAAGAATAGAGTGTGATTTTAGTGTTATGTAAAATATAAATTAAACAAAAACTTAACTAGACGTTAAAATATTAGATTTTAACTGTAAGTACTACTATTATACTAACATTATAAACTTTAAAAAGCATTAAATAAAAAACCCCAACACAAAAAAAACTCTAAGAAGTAAAATAATAAAATCGATCTAACCGTCGCGTCGGGGGCCGTTAAGCATATATTAACAACAATATCAAATCGTTCTGTGTAATTAATGTACCCAAGTGTTACTCATTTACACTATTTGCTTAGCAGTCCCCCGACACGACGGTTAGATCGATTTTATTATTTTACTTTTTACAGTTTTTTTTGTGTTTGGGGTTTTTTAAATCAGTAAATTTATCAATATATAATTTTGTCAAAAAGAAACACTGCCAAATCATTATTGACACCTAAAACATCGTCACCAATTGTTTTTCAGTAGGAAACTTTTGTTTAGTTGCTGTCGTGTTTAAAATTATTGTTATTTACTAAAAATGTTATTAATTGTTTGTTTTTTCTTATTTTTATTGCATTTTGTAATAAAATGGGAATTATTTGAAATGATGGACCCCATATCATTGAAAAGAGGATAAAAAACACCATTTAAAAATGTCATATTCAACTATGGTTTCCATTTAAAACAACACAACTTTATATTATAACTCGGAAACTCACTTAAATATTTCAAATCTATTTAGCCTACTTTATTGCCCTGAAGAAAGTGTCAACACTTTTTTGGCAACTTCAAAAACAACCGAGATATCGACTTTTATCGAAAAGTCCAATAATCGATCTTTTGGCTATAACTCGAAAACAAAAAAAGATAGCAAATTCCGGTTTTCGCCATTGAGTTTTTCTCAAAAAAAGAGATTGAGGATGCGACATCCATTTTTCGATATCTGCTATAGTTACCGATCTCCCCATAAGAAGAATCGAATTTGAGCCACCCTGTACCTATATGCATATTTTTATACAATACTTTTTTGTTCGAAAGACCTTTACCTATTTAGTGAACACTTAGTAACATTTTCATAACATAACAGGGTGTTACCTCCACTCTCACCTACACGTAAAAATTTGTACACAACATTATTTGAAAAGCAATTAAGTACATTTCATAAATTTATTATATTAAATATATAAGAAAAACCAACAGAAATTCGCCACATAAGTTAATTTTTCCCATCATTGTAGCAACAAAAATTATATATAAAAACTTTTAAAATAAAATATTTCTTTAACGTAACAAGAATCATAGTATTCTAATGCGAAATTAAAAAAATCACTTGTTCGTAATAAGTAAAATAAATTAATGTGTCTTTTTTCATTGAGGATTTCAATAACAAAAATATTCGAGAATAAATAAATTAATCCAGAGTCGAGCAAAATCATAAACATGTTAATAACTTAGTGTTTAGTGATTTAAGTAACCAACAAACTACTAAATTTGATTTTAAAGAGTGCAAAAACGTTAATGCAAGTAATCACTTGCACGTGTGTAAGCTTTCTTCACAGTCACCCTTAACAAACTATTGATCACCACACAACAAAAATTAATTTAAAGTCATAAATAAAAAAATATGAAAAATAAACAAATTAAAAAAGCGTTCATTTTTTTGAGTAAAAATATAAAACGCTTTCTCATATATTTATCATCTGCTACAAGGACATCAAACTTCCACAGATTCAGTTTCTGTAGCACACACAACCATGTTGTGTTGCTTATTATTATTTCGATTTGTCAAGTACTGCTTGCAATCAAACACTTCAGCTTGCTGAAATTTAAAAAAATTGTTTAAATGTTTGAAACAGCGAAAAAAAGTTTGTCTACCTTGCGGACTAAACTTGGAAACTCGTTAGAAATGCGATTCCAATCGTCAGGTTGTGCTAAGCAATATGGCGACATTGAAAGTTTGATCAAATACTCAAGGGAGTACACCAATTTTTGTGGGAGTTCAGGTTCCGAGTGCGCCTTGCCCAACATGATATCTTCGGCGGTAGAACGAGGTCTACGAAGTGAGCCTAAAGTTAAAAACCTTACTTAAAATTATCTCAACTTTTACAAATTTTGTTTTAGAAAATTGTTTACCAGAAAAATCATCGGGTTGACCATTAGATAATCCCGGCGAAGGAAGAGATTCTGGTGGTGATAGTGGAGATTCGATCGATTCATGCATTGCAATAGGCTGTGGCAAATTGTCAAAACCATACAATTGCCCCAGATCCTCGAGAGGCTCGCCCGAAAAGAATTCATCCAAAACCAACTTGCAGGTCTGTAGCAAGAAAAGAAAGTGAGGCCGTCAAATGAAGAACAAAAGGAAAAATTAATATACTCACACGAACCAACTCTAAATTATCGCCTGCAATTTTTACGACGTGACTTCCGACCACCACAGAGTATTTAAATTCTCCAATGGAGGCGTCGTTAGTACTTAAGCTATGGATAAGAGTACGAGAAGCCCGAGCAGAGTGAGGCAAAGCACTGTCTTCGGATGCGGACGAATTGATGCTCGAACTGGAACCAGTTAATGGACCACTCACACCTTGTTCGCGAACAGGTGAAGCATTTCGACGTATGGTATCCTCTATCAGTTGCTTTGCATTACTAAAATTAATTGAAATGACAAAATAATTATTACATTTTTTGTTGAATGGCAGTTACGTACTTGATGCTTTCTTCGTTTGCTCCTGTAATCTGAACGAGACGTTCCTTGGCGCCAGGATTTACTGTAAATAAATTGGTTTAGTCAACCTTGTAAATTAAAATTAAAAAGTTGAAAGCAGTGTGGAGTTAATAAATTAATGCGAGGGCATTTCAAATTGAAAAACAAAATATAATTTTTAGCGGTGGTTCCACACATTTTGTGTCTCAATGTGCCGCAAAGTGTATCAATGACTTTAGTTGTAAAATCTACACACATTCAGCATGACGACCCACAAAAAATTTCAAGCGTGGCAGTTAAAATGTTATTTTAATTCGCCAAGTAAGGGTTTTGCAACAAAACTTAAAATCAAATATATTTAAACATCCAACTAACTATTTAGTGCAAAAAATGAGCAGAAATTAGAAAAAAATTAACAAACACACAAAGTTTAGTTGATTAATAGTGTTGTGCGCAAAAGAAAACTATATTATATATTTTTAAATAATAATAAATAATTAAATATCACAGTGATGTTATAAGTAAAGCATAATCACAATCCAATCTTTGCGCACTTTTACCTCTTTGAAACGAAATAATCGTTTCGCTAAGTTCCTCAATCATGTGCACTCTTCTACCTTTGATTCCCATCACTATAAGAAATACACGCTAAAAACTGTTACCCTAACACAAATTTCCCTCTAAAAATGGCGTTCACTTTATTCCTAGTAAATGAATACCAACTAACCTTTCCCAGAATCTGAGTTACGTATAACAACTTCGTCTTTACAATAATTTTTTCCAGAAATTCTTGTCGGCTTGGTAAATTTTCCCGAAGGCTTGAGAATTTCTCCGGCTGCCAAAATTGGTGGGGTCGAAATTGCAGACGACATCGAATCTGTCAAACTCGTAGTATCAACAGCTTCCAACTAAAAATAACAAACTATTAAAAAGAGGGACAGTCAATAATAAATGTGGTACCTGCACACACTGACTAATTTTGTTTTTATAATACTGATACATAAAATCTGTGCCTTTCCAATTTTTTGCCCTTAATTCGATAAGTTCGAGTAAATATAATCTAGATAAATAATCGAGTCGTTGGTCATCTTGAGAACTGTTGCGAAAAATAACAAAAGCGCGATTCAGTTGATCTTGGTAGAGATGCTCCAGGTATGGACCGTACACCTGATAATAATTTCAAATATCAAAGTAAATTATTATTATCTGGACAAACAAAAATAAACAAATATCAAAAATAAACGCACCTTTAGATGTTGACCCAAATTCATGATGCTATCTTTATAAGACAGCTTGGAGTCGCTGCTTTTATTCACCAATAAGGCAGATACTTGTTCGACTATCTGCATCACGTTGTCAACTAAAAATTTGCACATTTAGACGTCTAATAAGTTAAAGATAAAAATATATTTATAATAAATAAAATTACCAGTTCCCATAACACCATCTTGTTGCAATTTGTTAGCTAAAATTTGTGATTGACTGGGTGATTTGAGCAATTCATGTTTTTTGTATTGTCTCAATCTGGCAGATATTCCTCCCAGAGACATCGTCGCCAATCGCGAACACCCAACGTTCTAATAAAGCAAAATTAATTAGCAACCAAGTTATTGGTGGGTGACTCATGAATGTGAAAGTAAATGCACAAAAAAGTAGCAATCATCGAAACGACATAAATAATGGAATTACATTAAACTAAATTTAAATGGAATTAATTAAAATTATCAAATTTAAATACCGTAAAAGTTGTTGCGAATTGCACACAGTACAGAAATAAGGCGATCAGCTGTTATACAATTTTAGATATCAAAACATTTTAAAATGACAACCCAAATTTTTTACGATTGATCGAAAGTTTGATTACGTCGACAAATTTTTCGATGTTTGAATTTATTATTTTATTATTCTTCTTTTTTGCACTTGGATAACTTGGATAAAGGTAGTATCGTTTCTCTCTCTTATATTATCCACCGCTAGAATCATAGGCGTACGCATAGTTCGTGCAGCATTTTTAAAAGTACAAACGAACGCTTTCAGTTCACCTAGAACTGAACTCCGCTAAAGCGTCGGACTTTAAATTTCCCTCGATGCTATACATACAACGTTTTATTCCATTTTGGCACTTGGTACTTGAATAATCAAAATTTAAGGATTAAATATTTTGGGAAAAAATATTAGTGTTATGAATTTTTGGTGTGCCATGCAACTTTATAGGCCCTCGGGCTTTAATCGCCATATTACGCCCGCATTTGGGTGCTAATAAACAAGGTTATGATGCCAAAATAGAATAAAAAAAACATATTAATTTTTATAATATACATTTACGTTGTTATAATTATAACGCCATTACCTAAATTTGTCATCCACTCTGTACAAAATGTAATACCAACATTTCCAGCAATTTCATGTGAGCAATTTCAAGACGAGTTATTTTGTGGTTATCTTTAACTGTCAAAAATATTGTGTTGATTTTATATGAAAAAATTTACTCGACTGCTTTATTATAATATTTAAGTAAATAAATATAATTTTGTTGGACAGAAATGGTGCAGGTACGAATTTGTAGCTAAATTACAAATAAATCCTTAAATTTTGTCATAAAGTGGTTTTATCTAATCTATTGAACTACCTACCGCGTTCCTGTTTCTTTAAAATTATTTGCTCACTCACTTGACAACATTCTAATGAAATTTGTATTTACAGGCACAGTGCGAAGCCAGTAATCTGAATTTACCTCAGGCCTTGTCCCTGTTTAACGAAATGAACCTTAGCGTACAGCATGTTGCTACGCTTGTTAACAATATGATTCAAAAAGTTAATAGTGGCGAAATAAGCACCAGTCAGGGTCTGAGTTTTCTAGAAATGAAATATAACATGCTACTAAGTTATCTCATCGATCTCACTTCCGTTATTTTAACAAAAAATATGGGCAAGAAGATCGAAGGCAATCCTTGTATTGACCGTTTAGTTGAAATTCGTACAGTTTTGGAAAAAATTAAACCAATCGAAAATAAATTAAAGTATCAAATTGACAAGTTGGTTAAAAGTTCAGTTAGCAACGATATCACCAATAATTCCACCGGTTTTAAACCACACATTGCTAATTTTGTTGGAGAATCGGGTGAAGAAAATTCAAGTGAAGAGGAGGACATCGAAGAGGCTAATTACAATGGCGAAAGATCAAAAGATGAAAGTAATAGTGGCGTTTATGTGCCACCAAAAATTGCGGCCGTGCACTATACAGGTAATTATTTAATCAAAGTTGAATATTACCTCTTTAATTAAATTTTTTATCAGAACAAAGTATTCGTGAGCTAAATAAAAGTGCGCAGAAAAAAAAGAAAAAGTTGGCCTTATCTGCCGCAATTTTGGACGATTTGAGAGAAGAATACTTGGATGCTCCGACGGAAGTTTCTCAAAGTAATCGAGCTCAACGAAATGCGGCTAAAGAGCAAAAGGAAAAACAACAATACGAGGAGGAATATTTGACGCGTTTGCCCGTCACAAAAGCAGAAAAGAAAATGCAAGAGCAGTTGACTACAATGGGTACTTTGGGAGACGAAATTACAGGTTTAGGTAGGAAACGAAAATTGATTCATAAAAAGTCAAAGGGAAAAAGAAATGCTAAACGGAAACGTTTTCATTAAACATAAACTGTTTTTGTTGCCATTTAAGTTATATTTAATTTAAATGTTTGATCATGTAATGTATTTCGGAATAGATATTTTTTCAATTGACGCATTTTGCTTTACGTTCTGGTGGTAGCGAACCATCTGTATTTGTGTACAGATTTGGATCATAGGAGACTTGACGTAATCCTTTAATTTGTTGAATTTCTTTCACTTGTCTGAGATATCCTTCGTCATAAAATTTATCTCTGGTCATTGTAGGCGGATCCTGTTCCCACTTGAATATTCTGTTTTGTAAAAAGGGACCGTTTGCCAGTGAAAACTTGAAACAAACAAACAATTTACTGATTAATTACGCCGTTTGAATTTTAAAAGTGCTTACACGCTTCATCACGTATGGATAAGGCGGACGGTAGCTGCTTTGCATTGTCGTGACAAAGCTTTCTGCACATAACGGTGGACAAACTTTATCATTTACATCTACTTCGCATGCCAAAGTACTGAAAAATAAATTTATTATTGAGTTTTTTAAATATTATCTTATTATTATATACCTACTCTTTGAAGGTGTAGTAATTGATTAAATATTTATTGGGTTTCTTGCTTAATTTGTCCACGCTATCTTTTAGGTGGATTTGTTCGAGCATTATTTGGGTTGTGGTGACATATTTTTCATTTGGCAAAAGTCCTAAACGATCATAGTGTGATAGCATGTAGTTTACACTTCCGGGGCAGTAGGGATCTTTATCGATGGGTAAACTTTCTTCATGCTTTTCCCAGTCCGTGTTTTTAACTTTTGATGAAAATTCGCATTTTGTATAAAAAACTGTGGGTTCTCGTTGAGCCACTTTTCTGTCTGGTAATTCAAGCTGCAAATGTTCATAATATGTGTATTAATATTATTAATGAAATTTTATTAAACCGTTACTCTGAAAGGGGGTGGCATTTTATTTATAATAAATCTGAAAGCTGTAAAAAATTTATAATAAATTATTGCTAGAATGTTTTTTTTGACATAATGTAAGTCAGTTTGAGATTTTGTATAGTCCTGTTTCTGCAACCAATTGTCATGGTTTTAAAACCATCAGATGCATGAGCAGTTTTGAATTTGCGTTTATTTAATCCTGCTATTGGAACATGCTGGTTTTTACTTGAATACACAACTAGAAACCCCTTCTAAAGAAAACTCAACGGATTTACTTAGTTAGATAACATTAAAATGAAGCGATTAAGGTGAGGAGGAATGTCAGATATCGATTAGTTTGGTTAATAATCGAATTTAAAATTTCCAATTTTCAACATTGGTCATTCTATCATCGGTACGTGTTAATTTAGTTTAGTAGGTTTTACGCGCGGGGGAGAGTGGGGACCGCCGTGGTCACAGCTGAGGCGTTTACTCAATGTCTCGTCAAAGACCTATATCAGGCCCAGAGGGGGGGATAACACGGGTTGGGGAGCAGCAACATACTTTCTGCGAACCAACTTGTCGACGTGGGAAAAGTGAATTTTTTGCTAGTAATCTCTCGAAGGCTGATTACTGCCAATCGCGTAATTACAACAAAACTTCGTGCGTGCTGAGGCTCCTTTTGCTTGCATAAGTATTTTATATGTTTTATTATTAATAAATTACGAATTAAGGAATAATTATAATGTTATATTTGAGCTTTCGGTCTTGCAGTAAGACCTTCGTCAGAAAATTACAAATAAAACATATTTATTTTCACGAATTAATAATAAACCAATTTTACATAAGTATTTTATACTCACTAAAAAGGTGGCTGAGAAATTGCTTTTTCTTGTTCAACGCAAATCTTAAAAACCTAAGTTTGAAATTACGAGATGGGTGTTTTTCAAAAAAAATTTCGCGAAACAAATTTTTATCAATATTTTTTCATCCTAAATTTTGAAAGCCCAAATTTTGCTTACAAAAATTTTTTATTTTTGAGTTTTGCGTCGAATGGAAAATATCTTTTGAAATCCTTTTGAATCCCACTATAAAATGATACAATTGCACTTTGCCGATACTAATCTTTAAGAGAAGTATTAATTTATAGGTATACTGTGTATATATTTTTATTAACAAAATACAGTTTTACATAAGTATTATGTGTGAAATAACTGAACAAAAAAATGTGAAAGAAAAATAAATTATTATTGAATTACTTATGAATGCCATTTTTGCTTTGGTTGGCCGTCCTCTCTTCCTTTTCATGCCAAGAGGTATATTTTTTGCTTCCATGGGCACCTTTTCCTGTTTTAAAATGACTAACATACCCAAAGAATGTTTGCAAACAAGTGCAACAAGATGTTACTTATCGTTTTCCGAATATTTATTATTTTCTGAACTTTATAAAAACGTATACCTACGTTTCAAAGTGCGATGTATCGTCTTTAAGTGTAAATGGCATTTAGAGAGCATTTATTTTATTTTTTTTTTACTTTACTTTACCTTACATATTGTGAGCAGGGCTGGGCAAAATACTTTTTTTTTTGTATTTGAAATACAAATACAAAATAATTGAAAGTCGAGTATTTAAATACAATTACAAAATACATTTGAAAAATACTCAAAAATACTAATAGTATATTATACACCGAGAGAGTAAAGTGCTACTTTTTGTCATGAGGGTAAAGGTTTTTTACACGAGGCGCAGCCGAGTGGAAAAATTACCCGAAGGACGAAAAGTCACTTTAATCCCGAGCGCGAATATACTATTTTTTGCCTTTCCGAAAGCCGAAAGAAAGAAAAAAATTCAAAACAAATATTTGTTAATTTTTTAATTTACATTTACCAAACGCCACCACTCGTCGGTAATTTGAACTTGGTCGATGCGTACACCTGCAGCTGTCAGATCGTTTGTTTACATTGTTTGTATGATCTTTATGATTAGTGTATTATTATTTTGTGTTAAAATTAACAAATAATTAATTTGTTAATTATATATTCATGTATTACTTAAGTTGGTAAATAGTTTTATTTAAAATTTATATTAAAAACGTTAATTTTAGGTACACTTAACCTAAAAGTCAAATGTTGATCTTAATATTTTTCTGTTTAAATTCATGTAGGTATTTTTCAGCAAGTCATCAATTATGAGTAATAAATATTACCTATCTTTCACACACAAACCAGGCTAAATAAATAAACATCAGCCCTGGTTGAGATTCACCCACGATGGTATAAACTGCATCGCAACATGTAAATATGTTGTTACGGTTGATGGGGAAATTTTGTTCAAAAAAACATTATGCACTTCCAGTTTGGAATGGCACTATTAAACTTAAATGAATGCTCTTTCGTTACCTTTGCTTCTTTTGATTCGTCATTTATTAATATAATTGTCAAGTACGATGTAGATTTTACTATGAAAATGAAATTAATTCAACGATTACAGAATAATTATTTTAATAAAATGTTACATGTGATATGTACACATAAATAAATATTAACATTATTATCATAATGCATTTTATTTTATTAAAAATTAGTTATTAATATGGTACATTACTCGCATAGTAAACTATCTACTGCCATTTGTTCATTCTCCGATAAAGATTTTATAGTAGCATTCTTCCAAGTTTTCCTACTATCCACCTTCTCTTCAATGCCAAACACATTTTTTATTAATAGAAAAACCACTTTTTGGATGCGGAAATTGTTGAAAATGTAAGCTTCATTCTCTTCCATTTTTCGAGCGACAACCGTAAAATGATTTAATATGGTTATGATTTATGATATAATCTGATTAGCATACACATGACTAATTCAGAGTTGTCCAAAACACAAAATTATTAAGGCACCATTACATATTTAACACAGATTTTATGAACAAAACACACGAACACCCATATAAACAACATCAACTGTACTCATCAACCACGCCATGTTGGTAGTGCCGGTGGCGCCACCAACGGTAATGTAAATTCCCGAGAATTATCAAACCATATAGCCTAAAGCCAGACCTGTACGTGGCATTAATGAAATACCAACTTAAGTTGGTGGTATTTACTTTTCCTCCCGCTGTTTTACTTTTCCTCCCGCTAATTTACTTTCCCCCCCTCCTAAGAAAAGTGGCACTTTGCTCCCGCAAAACTGCGGGAGCAGTTAAATACAATTAATCTATTGTATTTGTTAGAAAAAAATTTCGCCTGCGGCGCATATAATAGGGGACGTAACCCCTGCCCCCTCCCCACCAGTGACCCACCTAAAGAAATATAGGCCTTTTGCTGGCCCACCCAATGTTAAAATGCTAGCTACGTCCCTGCTGCTGATTGCTAATAAAAGGATTGTTATTATTTCAATACCGCGCGTTTTCGACATGTGAAATCTATGAAATTATCAAAAAATTTTGTAAAAAACAACAACCAGGTTTTATATTATTATATTATTAATTTTTTTTGTGCCATACGGTAGCCAGCGCCACCAAATTTAGGTTATTTATTTTTTTTGTATAAGTTGGTCACACGAATATTATTAAAATTGACACCGCTTGTCTGCTTGTTGTACGACGGCAAACTTTGTAATTTTATTACTTTACGCTAGATTTCAAGCAATTGTTCAGTGTTTTTGCTATTAATTGGACATTAAAATTTCAATTAATATAACGAAAATACAAAAGTAAGGGTGTTATTGGATATTATTTAAAAAATCGGTTTCTTTGATTGTGTCTGAATCCAGGTCACAATAACACAGCAATGGCGGAGGATATCGACGTCGAGGCGATGTTGGAGGCCCCTTACAAGAAAGACGTAAGTTTTAATAATAATTGGTTGTACCTATAATATTATAAATAAATTATAAAAACTTTATTTTACTTTTTGTTTAATAATAATAATAATAACGAACGAATCTTCAACTTATTACTAATAGCTACCGCAAAACGGGGTGAATTGAAACGTTTTTCAACGTTTCCGACTCGGACAAGAAAGAGTGCTTGATTTTGTATGTATTTTGCTAATATACCATCCTGCAGGCCAAAGAAAGAAAAATTAAAGGTTATTGTGTCAGTTTGTGGCAAAGCATTTGAAAAATACAAAAATTGGGAAATCATTTTGTTAATTAGGTAAAAATTAATTCTGAGAATTGCTTGATCGTGTAAAGCTCGTTCAAGAACCTCACTCGTTTTTTTGTTGTAAATTTTGGATCGTGTATAGGTAAACTACTCCAGGAAGAAAGAGTGTTGACATAAAATTGCGCAGTAAATGTGGAGAAGGAGCTTGCAATTGCTGTCGGGTAAATAGACCGAACCAATTCTCGTTTACTGCATATTCGCCACCACACATTCATCCTAGCGCGGTTTACTTATACATAGTCGTGTGTCATCATTAATCTGAACGTAAAGTAAAGAAAATGGAGTGATAAAATAAACAACGGGTCAATGGAAACATCAATAGGACTATGTTTTTACAAAAAGCATTTGATAGGAACAATTTGTTATAATATAATAATTTTGCAACTAATTAAGTTAACGGGACCGTTATTTGCTTCGCTAACTATTACTTGATTTTTTCTTACTTTGGCACATTAAGTTTATCCGGTTATCAAAAATAGGCAAAATGACATATTCAACTAATTAATTTTAGCTTCTCCGACATGTAATGAGTTTATTCAAATTGAAGCTTTCCGGTTTAAATTCAAACAATTTACCATGTCTCAACAAATTCTGCAATTCTGGTTCTATTCTCCCCATTTTACGGTACTTGCAATAAATGTGATTAGCTCGACGACGCAATTGTTCTTATATTATTTTTATTATTATAACATAAATAGTAATAATAATGTTATAATACCTTATTATTGTTTTATATCATTCCCTGATTTTGTTATTTTAGACGTGAGGTATATTTCGGGTATACACCACCTGCAAGCGTTCCACTCAGGTACTACCCTATAATAAGTATTTATTTATAACACAGATTTAAATAATATTATTATAATTAGGTTTTTGAACCAAACGATAGGTTCAATTACAAAATTGATGTGTGAATTTGTATTATTACAAAAAAGATTGTGTGAGATATGAAAAAATTAGTACTACTATGTTTGTGTGTACGATTATGGCTGATGTAACTTTTTCACCCTAGGACGGCGAGGATGTTCTTCCAGGGTGGTTTGAGAGTCCCTTACTGCTGCCTCTTTGGTGATGTCACTAGGTGCAACTAGGACGCGTTTGTAAAAGTACACACATGTAATTCTAATTAACTCTGGCTCTTTAAAATGGAATAATTAAGAAAATTAATTAAACTAAAATTACAAAACTCTTCTTGTCAAAAGTTGACAGTTGTCAAACTACCTGCTACTCATGTTGGCGTTATTGAAAATAGGTTATAGTTGTTGTTTTATAGTATAATAGTAATTATTATTATTGTTGTTGTTGAAAATGATGGATTGCAATTTTGCTAAAAACACTAGGGACCTACTATACTCGTATTTTTGTGTAAATATGAGTAATTATAATAAAAGTTAAAAAAAAAAGTCTTTACTGCTTAGCGAAATTGCAAAACATTTAAAACGACACACTTTCGACTTTTGATAAAATAATTAATTGTATTCCTTGCAGTTTTATAATTTATGGTTTTGTTAATTTTGCCCTACTTTACGCTTTAAAAAATTCATTTTACCACAAATTTTTAAAATTTATTTAATTAGACATAATCTAGATTTACACATCGTAAATGAATTTTCCATAATTATCAAAACTTGTGTAAAATGCATGAGCGTCTTGACAATTTTAAATTTATTTTAAAAAAAGGGTCTTATTGGGTGTATTTTTTCAGAAGTATTGATCTGGATCGAGTTTACCCAGCACGTACCTTTGTAACTCTCTGATACGGTAAGTCTAGTCCCCCGGCTAGACGACACCTAACACGTTTCAGCTATCCAACGACTTCATCATACAAACTTTGGTCGGTCTAAAAGCAAATATAAAAGTGTATATGTTTTAGGTTTTATAAAATCTAAATCAATCCAAAAATTAATCGCTTGTTCCTGTTCCTTATTTGATTTGGAAAAAATATAACATTGGACAGGTACAAGTGGATCAATTTATTAAGTTGGATGTCGCTTACGCACGTTGTTGCATTCAATAAAATTGTGTTTGTGCGTTTCGACGAATATACATAATTAGGTAATTATTGTTGTAATGAAATTTATTAACACAATTTGTTTTTGCCACCTGCGCGGCCCTCTTCACTTTGTTGCTGTTCGTAGGACGATGTTAATGGTAAAATTAAGGACAATGGTGATATCGGGAGAAGAAGAACTCCAGAGTAAGTATACCTACATGATACTCCCACTCGCTTGGCATCCTTATCTTCTATTTACTAATTGTTTGCTATCTTGCTTGCAGACGCTCAGGTCGTCGCAGTCGAAGTAGGTCACGGGATCGACGAGACAAAAGAGGCAATCGCGTCGATAAGGATCGAAAGCGCGAAAGCAAAAGTAGAGAAAGAAAGCGAGACAAACGGTCCAAATCGAAAGATCGAAAGCGTTCCAAGTCCAGAGACAAAAGATCCAAATCAAAGGATCGTCGTAGTCGTTCTAAAGAACGCAGGTAAATTTTAATTCGTAAAAGTTGCTTCTTCTTTTCCTCATTCCGATTTTCTTCTCTCCTAGACGTAAAAGAAGTAACAGCAAAGAGAAACGAGCTCGAGAACAAAGAAGTCGCAGCAAAGAGGCAGCAAAACCGCGCCGGCGTTCACTTTCGCCACCTTCCGTGCGTTTGCCTTTTCCTAAAAAGTCTCGTTCGCCTATAGGTCTAGGTTACAGTAGAGGTGGATCTCCAAACGAAGAATTAAGCCCAGAAGAACGAGATGCTCGTACCGTATTTGTAATGCAATTATCTCAGAGAGTAAGAGCACGCGATTTAGAAGAATTCTTTAGTTCTGTCGGTAAGGTTCGTGATGTGAGATTAATTACTTGCAACAAAACGAGGCGTTTCAAAGGAATCGCTTATATTGAATTTCGTGATCCAGAAAGTGTCGCATTGGTTAGTATTAAATGTTATTTTCAACTTTTTTTCTTTTGCACTAACTTGCTATTTTCATAGGCTCTGGGTTTGACGGGCCAAAAGTTGTCAGGCGTGCCGATAATAGTTCAACATACACAAGCGGAAAAAAATCGTATGGGCAATACTATGCCCAACTTGATACCTAAAACTACGGGCCCAATGCGTTTGTATGTCGGCTCATTACATTTCAACATTACAGAAGAAATGCTTCGGGGAATTTTTGAACCCTTTGGTAAAATTGACAATATTCAACTCATAATGGATCCCGAAACGGGAAGGTCTAAAGGTTACGGTTTCATAACGGTAAAATAAACTCCTCGAAGAAAATAAAGCAATATTACACTTTTATTTCTTTCTAAATTTAGTTCCATAATTGTGAGGATGCGAAAAAAGCTCTGGAACAATTAAATGGATTTGAATTGGCCGGTCGTCCTATGAAAGTGGGCAACGTCACCGAAAGATTGGAGCTGCAATCGCAAGGACCATCAATTCTTGATTCGGATGAGTTGGATCGTTCGGGTATCGATTTGGGAGCTACCGGTAGATTGCAATTGATGTTTAAATTGGCAGAAGGTGCAGGTTTACAAGTACCACAAGCGGCTGCCAATGCCCTTAGCATGGCAACAGGGCAACCTGTGGTACCCCAAATCCCCACCAATTCTACTCCGCCTATTGCCACTCAATGCTTTATGCTTAGCAATATGTTTGATCCTGCATCGTAAGTTTTTTTATTATTATTAATTTGACTTTAGTTATTAAATATTGTTTTTAAATTTAAAGAGAATCAGCTCACAATTGGGATATTGAAATTAGAGATGATGTTATTGAGGAATGCAACAGGCACGGAGGAGTTTTACATGTGTACGTGGACAAGGGTTCACCTCAAGGCAACGTATATGTTAAGTGTCCATCGATTGCCACGGCGGTTGCTTCTGTAAATTCTCTTCATGGACGGTGGTTTGCTGGGCGAGTGATAACGGCAGCATATGTTCCTCTTCTAAATTATCACTCTCTGTTTCCGGATGCAATGACAGCTTCACAACTTTTGTTACCCACCGTAAAACGGGCATAACAAAGTGATTCTATAAAATATTAACTATTAAGCTGGTGCTCTCATGTGCTGTATATTGTGTATTATTATTGTTACTTTTTTCTTTCAAAATCCAATTCAAGTTTTAATTTTATTTAATTAATAAACTGTGAACATTCAATATTATATTTGTTCATTACGTCTATTTTGATAGGACTAAATGGAAACACAAAAATGTTTGTTGTTAATACCAAACTGTATTTAACCCCCGATCGGGGTTGTTCAGTGTTTTCAACATTGTATAACCTTTTCCATATAAATTTCTAACATTTCTATAGGTTGGTACTTATTTATGTACCTTACAATCTTTATGTTAACTCCATCTTAACTATGTTTAGGTGTCCATTTTATTGGGTTACTTCCCTTGTTTTTATATTTTGTAAAAAAGCAAAATTATAAGGTTGGCTAACAGAACCCGGTTCACACTATATTATAATATTCCGGATTATCGAATGTATTTGTTATGAACAAAGTCCGAAATTGTATAAACTCAACATTGCACAGATATTCTTGTACAAAGCTAGAATTTCACAGTCAATAATCAATATATACAAAGTCCGATATTTGGTTGCTTTAACTGACTTTGTACAATGTTAACATTGTACACTGCAATGTCGAAATCAGTCCGTAATTATTGAGGTTGTGTAAAACTAATGTCAAACAGGCGGTTTTTGTTTGTTATTCATTATTTTTTGTAGTTTATGTTACAAAATAATAATAAATTCTGAGCACAATTTTTTTTAAGAAATCAGAATTAAGTTGTAGCTAGCTTACATAAGCAAGTTAAAAAAATGAAAATGGGAAGCGAAAAGAGATACTTTCTTATAGAAAGGGGATCAACCGTGACTACCAGTTCCTGCTTTGGACAGGGGAAAAGGAGATTCCAGAAATTTGCGTGCTGGTGTAGTTATCGAAGTTACTGAAGATAACTATTATAAAATTGGGACAGCAAATGGTAAATCAAATTGCAGCATGTAAATCTAATTAATTGTCTATTGGGGAAGTTCCAGAAGGAAGTTGTACGTTGCAAACAGCCAGCAATAAGCAATCTAAATTTGGGGGACAAGGCTTCGTAAGATGTAATTGTTTCAAAAAAATGTGTTGATGGAGATGGAAAGTGTCGCTGTCGCAAAATGCTACTAAAATGTAGCTCTAAATTTATGTGCTTATTCTAATAATAACACCTATTACTCTATAAATCTTATCAAACATATAAAAGACCAGCACGCTCCGCCGCCGCCTCCTCCAGCGTGTCAAATTTTTTAGGACACGCAGCGCATTTTGATTGGTCGTTGGTAGTACCAACTTAAAAGTTAAAATCACCTCCCCCTGGGATCGAATAGCACACCAATCAAGTTTTCATCCTTGGCAAGCTGCCCATCGGCGTTGCCTCGTGTGCTATCTTCCGTTTGTGGATAAAAATTATCTTTACTCACTTGTCCCATAAATTACTATTAATGTTTTCGTGCTCACTGATGCTCATCTCATGCGTACAGAAGCTAAAATTATGCTAGTCAAGATTTGGCTGTGTCGTTCTGTATGTGATTTTTCCTAGTAAAATATTCGTGAAAATGATAATGCACAATTTTTTGCATATACTAGGTTAAGTGGTGACCAATATAAAGTATTGCTCAGAGACAAAATTACAAACATTCGTAAATAGAAGTCCCTTCAAACCTGGTCATAGATTTATTTACGAAACAATTCAATAATTATTGCGCATCAGTTTTAATTTTTATATAAAAAATTATATGAAATTGATATTTTATAATACAATTGCAAATTAACATGCTCAAGCAACAAACACAGCTAATAAAATAATTTATTTAAAACCAAAATTTTCAAATGATTCTTACTTAGGAAATGGAGAAATTTGTAAATCAAAAGGAAACATAATTTTAATTAAATTTAATTAATTAAACATAAAATATTTTGTATATATGTATATTTAATTTCACGAATTAATAATAAACCAATTATAAAATATTTCATAAAATATAAATTTGAAATGAAGCAAATAGGCGGGTTAAAATTAATTCAAATGAACTAATTCTCAAACGAATCGCTTATTTCGCTCTAAACCCACCATTAGTCATATTTCAGAAACACCCTGTATATAGCTACTTAACCTCATTTACTTATGATTTGGGTTTGTTATTTTCAGTTTTTTTGTTACGTGCGATTTTTTAAGTAAACTTAAAAGTTGTAGGAACATTGAGTACGAGATTAAATTGATAGTCTATTCGAATAAAATTAAAATAAGAATACCAAAATTTGCGATGAAATATAATTGTAGCAATGAATTTGTATCAAGAGACAAATTGTATCAAGAGCAAAAAAGTACCACCGCAGAATATAATCCTACGATTGAAAGAGCGTGAAACATTTGGGAACAGAAAGCCAGGAACGCATTTTCATATTTCGAGACAATTTTATCAGAACGTGTTTCCAAATTTTACCATAATTAACGTGGAAAAACCACCCTGCTTTTTAAGAAAATTTAGTCCCGATGGAAAACATTTCATCGCGTTTTCGGCAGATCAGACCTCGCTGGAAGTGTACACTTACAGAGGACCAGCATCTGCAGGCGATCTTTTACAGGGTGTGGCGGTACCCGACAAGAAGGGCAAACATGCTACAAATATTAAAAATAAAATATTTGAAAGATTTTTCAAGGTTAGTTTATTTACAAGTGTTTGAAAAATTAATTTAAAGGACATTTTTAGTTGAAATTTGTAATAAATGTGGCTCAAAGTGGAGAGCAATTAAATCGCGAGTGCAGTTTGTTTAGCGACGATGGAAGATACGTTATTATAGGATCCGCATCTTACATTCCCGACGAATTGAGGCCACACTTTTACGAAATTTACACAAACAACGAATCGGTGGTTCCTAATCCAAGGTAAAGGTGGTTTTTTTTCCAAGTCATTTTTTGCATTTTGGCCCGTGGTTTCGTTTTAGGTCGCCTTTAGAAGATTACACTCTGCATTTGGTCGATCTTCAGTTAGGGAAATTGTGCGATGTACGAGAATTTAAAGTTGACAAGATATTTCTTTCTCACAATCAGGGTTTGTATTTGTACAAGGACACTTTGGCAGTGCTGTCTGTTCAACATCAAGTAATTCACATATTTCAAATATTGGATGGAATGTTTGTTGATATAAGACAAATTGGACGGTTTTGTTTCGAAGATGACTCTTATTTATTTAGTGCCGTATTTCCAACGGAAAGGGCGTTTAAGGAACCCTTTTTAAATTGCTTAAAGCATAGAATTTTGACCTTTTTATTTAAACGTGCACATTGCATTAGCAAAACTACCAAAAATCCAAAGGAACTGTGTAAATTTTATCAATATTTTGAAAATTTTGAGGGTTTACGACTTTGGAAAATGCAACTATTGGATGAAAATCATTTACTTGTTAAATTTGCGAGTGAAGAAGTTGTTACTTTAAAGTCCACCGATGCTAACGGGCAATATTCATTTTTTGTCGTCTATAACATAATCGACACCAAGGTGTTGGCTATTTACGAAAATACATCCAAAGAGTTACTCAATTTATTTGAAAATTTTTGTGATTCCTTTAGAAATACTAATATTTATACAGAAACTCAATTTACGTGTAGTCCCTCCAACAATCTTTACGCCAAACTCATTCAGCATAGGTGAGAACTTGTTAAAACTTGTCAAGTTGAATGTTATACTATAAAGGTCCAATTTTTTATTTTTGCAGGTTTAAACAAACAATTATAAGTGCAAAATTTGGAGGAAAGACAGAAGCGACGAAAAGACTTTTAGCCCAATTACCAATAAGTGCTCAGTCGTACAGTAGCTCTCCGTACTTGGATTTATCCTTGTTTAGTTATGATGATAAATGGGTGTCTGTTATGGAACGTCCTAAGACCTGCGGCGACTACCCAATACGGTAAGCTTATTTTTATAATTTTCCAATTTGTTTGCTTTTCATCTTGTTCATCTGCAATGATTCTTTCAGTTTTTATGCAAGAGATTCTGGATTTCTAAAGTTTCGTATATATGCCGGTAGCACAATAAGAACGGCCACGCCACCTGCCAGACGATTAGCTGCATTCACCTTTCATCCAACCGATCCGTTTGCCATTTCGGTGCAACGTACAAATGGAGAATATGTCGTTAATTTTCATGTTCGGCACGATAACATGTTAAGGGATGCCGATACCATTTAAATAATAACAATAATAAATTATTGTTGTTTTAAATTTATTGTTAAATAACACTAAAGTCCAGTTTTTTGTTTTAATAAGTTTAGTTAGTTTTGATTAGATGCTATCCTTAAATTTGTAAATTAGATACCAAAACTTGGTTTTTGTGCGATAACTCGTTTTCTTTTTATTCTTTGCCCAAGATAGTAGTATGCGATATTAAAGAACATTACAAATAATCTATAAAAAGTTTCTATGGCACATATTTTCCTTCAGGCTAATATTCTTTAAGAAAGTAAAAATAGTACTACTTACAAAAATTACCATTGATAAAATGGGATTATTTTTAGGGTGTGGAAATTGAAATACTGAATAAAATTTTAAAACTGGATTAATTTAAAATTTAATTCAAAAACAAAAGAAATAGTGAACCGCACATTCCATAAATAAAATAGAGTGATTTTCAGAGTGTTATACCTGAATGTCTGAATGATTCCGAACAAAGTAAGAACTTAATTTTGGTTGTCTCTATAATAATTATAATATAAATAAGCGCTAACTTACATAGGTACCATAATATAGTAAACAATGTCAAATGCATAATTATTTATAATATAGGTCTTACCTTATTAAGGATAAAACTGTTCGGATAAAACTGTTCCTACAAATTAAAGTTAAATAAAATAAAAAATCAAGTTGCAAAGCACTAGGAGCATATAAACAAAAGAAGAGGACCGTTTTTAAAAAGTCAATATTGAGTTATACTAATGGCTATCAATTGGTAAAGACAAAATTAAGCTAACAGAAACGATATAAAGCCACTTTTAAAATTTTTTGTTTTTTCAAATCTCGACAAAATACATCAGTTTTCTAAAAACTAAACATGAGTATTACATCATGATAAGACTTATTTCATGCAGAGAAAAAATAGTCAAAATGTATGACGAAGATAAAGAATTTTTATTCTTTACTTTCTTTAGTTTTCTTTACTTTTTAAATATAAAAAGTTTTAAACGTGTAGGTACCTACTACATTTATTTTATAGAGTTACTAGCTGGAAAGCCCATCCACGGACGGGCAGTTCGCCGAGGTTTAAAACTCGATTGGTGTGCTACTCGATCCCAGGGGGAGGTGATTTTAAGTTGGTACTACCAAGGACCAATCAGAATGCGTTGTGTGTCCTAAAAATTGACACGCCGGAGGAGCGTGCTGGCCTTTTATATGTTTGATGATGTGTTACAAAACAAGTGCTATAGTTGATGATGATGATGACAAGCAATTTTTGATAGTAAATTATTTCGTTAGGTAGTACTAATATTATTTGATAATAAATATTACAAATTCATATGTAAATCTGTAGTGAGACCTTCATTGAATTGGTCGATTATTTTATAAAGGTTTTAAATAATATAAATATCTAATTATGCAGTTTAAACGTTCTCCTGGAAAATTTATAGTCCCCAATTATGTAAAATACATATGGTCCAGTCAAATAAGCAGAAAAAAGGGGCAAACCTCAGAATGAAAGATAATAAGCTGAAAATTGGCATATGTTTTTGTTTTGACATTATAACCGTTGGCCCAAAAGTCTCATAAAATTTCGTGCCGGCGCGGCGTCTTGAGATATTAAAGGTCACGAAAATCAGTTTTTTGCAGATATCTTGTTTGTTGTTTCCTTTGCTCTAAATGACATTTACTAAAAATATTATAATTATGAAAAACATTAGTTATTTATTAATTAATAAATAATATTTATTATAAGACCTTCGTTTAATTATTTTAATTATAATTTTATTTACCATCAGTGAATGGTAAATCTATTACAACTTAAAATGTGAGGAGGATCTTTTCCTTTTATTCCGTTTCGTAGCTTTTCTCCGCAGACTATTAATTTATTCTGTCGCTTTAATATTTTGAAACTGTCATATTTTGGAATATAATTGGAAATTTTGTTTATTTAATTGAAAAATAATAATTTACCGTAGTTTTCGATTGATATGTTCAATTATTCTAAAAATATTCGTAATAACGAAGTTACTACACTTTACTGTTGTACTTGATAATCCAAAAAGTATTAAAATACATCATTACAAAAATTTGGGAATAGAGAAAAAAAATGTAGGTATCTAAAATCCAAATTTCATTAAATTTGAGAAAATACTTTACTAGAAAAGATATTGTAAAGTTGTCATGCTAATTGTTGCTTAAATTGTGGCTCTTTTTTTTAAATATTTTCATAACAAAAACACACTATAAAGCCTATAACTTTGAAATTTTAATAATATGTTATACAAAATTAAATTCTTTATCTGTATCTTCTTATATCAGTTACTTTTTGAAATATAAGACTTCAAACTCAGGGGTCAAAACTTTTTATTTCGATAGTAAATAGATGAGGTTTGAATCTTGATGTATCATAATTATGTCAAGTCTTTGTGATTTTGTGTAGCTTAAATTAGTAGATTAATAAAATTTGTAGTTAATTAATAGGATACCTTTAGATATTAGGGGTCTACCTGGTCTATCTTGGGGTTTTATCTACATATATATCGAGCTTGCTGTTTTCCATTTTAATGCATATCCGTTTGTCGATGATTATAATTTTTAACCATTTTAATAATTTTCTTATTTATTTCAAGTCGCAATCGTGTTACTGATATTAACTTAAAGAATATAAAATATTATTGATTTTTAATGTGTTAAATTAACTTGGCAAATTTTTTAAATTTTATTAATGATGATATCGTTATAAATATTTTTATAAATGTAGGTATGTTCCTAATATCCAGCAATTTTTTACATTTTATAATAAAGCAATGATAAATAAAATATTTTAAAATATATTATCGAGTGAACTGAAATGATGAAATGAAATGATAAAATTATTTTTATTTGATTATTATTTAAAATATTTTATTAATTAGATAAATAGATTATATTACAGGAAGATAAAAGTTTTTATTTAAATTTTTATACCAGACTTGAGTCAAAGTTGCAGATAGTATTAGTAAAAATGAATGATAAAATTGATAAAAAAAAACCTTATCTTGGTAGGTATATAATATATTCATCGAGCAATTATCAAGATAACCCTAATCAATAGGGCGTAATGAAATTGAATATACAATAATTGACGATTTGGAACATCTTTTAATGTTGTAGAAGAAAGAAAGAAGAAATGGACAAGTTTACTATCGTAATATTGTTGAGCATGTTTTTGGTAAAATTATTTAAATTTACTTTTATAGGGTGATTATGTATGGTTGCAAACCAAAGAGAAAGGCCCTTTTGTGATACCTATCGGTGGTAAGATAATATCCTACGATCAAAAACATGTCCGTATTAAAGACGACGATGAAAAGGAAACCACGATAGATCGACAGCAAGTACTGAAAGTCATGCACGTTTCTTCAATACAAGGCGTCGAAGATATGATTAATTTGGGCGACTTGCAAGAGCATGCCATATTGAGAAATTTACAAATTCGGTATAATGACGCGAATATTTATGTAAGTAATGTGTTTAACTTTATTGTAGGTTTGTTAGAATTTAATTTCCTTTTGCAGACTTACACAGGCAGTATGTTGATCGCCATGAATCCGTACCAAGTGTTACCTATTTATACCAACGCTTTGATTAATCAATACAGTAATCGAAAAATTGGAGAGCTGCCTCCTCACATTTTTGCAATCGGCGATTGCTGTTACACCGACATGAAGAGGATGAAAACGAATCAGTGTGTAGTCATAAGGTATGGTATCTAACAACGGTTGGAAAAAATGTATTCTATTTTAATAACTTGATTTGTTTTCAGTGGAGAAAGTGGCGCGGGCAAAACAGAGAGTACTAAATTGATTTTACAATACCTGGCTGCGACTAGTGGAAAGCATTCGTGGATCGAGCAACAAATTTTGGAAGCAAATCCCATTATGGAAGCTTTTGGTAACGCAAAAACCGTTCGAAACGATAACTCCTCTCGTTTCGGCAAATACATTGACGTTTATTTCAATAAAAACGGAAATATTGAGGGTGCAAAAATTGAACAATATTTATTGGAAAAAAGTCGCATCGTGTTTCAAAACGAAGGCGAACGAAATTACCACATTTTTTATTGCTTGATGGAGGGCTTATCGAAAGAAGAAAAGAAAAAGTTCGAACTGGTCCAAACTGCCGATTATAATTATTTGAAAGGGGGCGGCTGTTTAAGTTGTGTCGGACGTATCGAAGCGTCCGAATTTGCCAATATAAAAGGAGCTATGAAAGTTTTGAGTTTTTCGGACAAAGAATGTAATGACATTTTCCAATTGCTGGCGGTTATATTGCATTTAGGCAACGTAACGTTCAAGAGCACAACTATTTTAAATTTGGATGCGTCGAGTATTTCGGATACAAACTTGCTTAATAGAATTGCCTCTTTGTTGGGCACGAATAAAGTTAATTTGATTACGGCTTTTACAAAAAGAAGTATCTCCGCTCAAGGAGACAAGGTTATTTCGTATTTGAGTAAAGATCAAGCTTCCCAAGTTAGAGATGCTTTTGCCAAAGTGCTGTACAGTCAGATGTTTGTGTGGATCATCGATAAGATTAACGATGTCATACATAAAACTAGCCACGTTAATAGGAATTTGATTGGGGTTTTGGATATTTTTGGATTTGAAAACTTTACGCTCAATAGTTTTGAACAATTATGCATTAATTGGGCAAATGAGCATTTGCAACAATTTTTTGTACGACATATTTTTAAAATGGAACAAGAATATTATACTAAGGAAGGTATTACTTGGAAGCACATTTCGTTTGTAGATAATCAAATCATTTTGGACATGATTGGTGCAAAACCATTAAATGTTATGGCCTTAATAGATGAAGAATCTAAGTTTCCCAAAGGAACGGATTTTACTTTGTTATCTAAATTGCATGCCACACATTGCGATAAGGATATTTATGAAAAGCCTAAATCAGATTTAGTTTCTTCTTTTGGAATTCGTCACTTTGCTGGAGAAGTTTTTTACAACGTTCCTGGTAAGTACAACAGAATCTTTGCTTTGATACAAATAGTTGAATTTGAAGTGGGACTGTGTAATTCCTTTAATTGAATCATTTATTTAAGAAACTACACATATCCACCACAAATCGTATGGAGATGTCGAGATGTGTAGTTTCTCAAATAAACGATTCAATTAGTCTTACATGAAACTGCATAAGCTATTGGATTTAAGTTTTATTTTATTTTACCTCAACACAAAGACAACTTTTGTTTAGGTTGTTCTTTAACTCACGATCACTATTCAAGACCAAGACTCAATAAGATCAAGTTCACAATAAGAAATGCTGCATATACATTAATTACACATACTGCGAGTTCCACTTATAAGACCACGGCCGACCGCGTGCAGCCGTGTGGTTTTTTGATTAGACTAAACATCTACCGCGATCGCTAAGGGGCTTTAAGTGGAACTCATGCCCCGCTAAAGTACACGGCGAACGTGGGAGTGGACATATATATGTGACGCTGTACCTAAAGTGGTTAATTTTAACCAATTTGATCTTCTATAGTCTGTTTTTTTTAAAGAAACGAGTAAAAAATTTATATTCCACGTGGATAACTTGAATGTTAACCAATGAAATTGGTTGAAATTAAATTTCAAGCAAGGTTGAACCCTATTCAAGGTTGAAATAAAATTTCAAGCAATTTCATTGGTTAACATTCAAGTTATCCACGTGGAATATAAATTTTTTACTCGTTTCTTAAAAAAAACAGACTACGTTCTAATAATGTTTGGTAGAGTGAATTTTTTCCTTAGTGACTAGGAGGAGCCAAAATCTTGCGCAGTAGATTATGGAGCGAGAACCCGTGACACCCAATTCCACCAATTTACACCAAGATAAACCCAAACGAACAAATATTCGTATCTGCATATTAGCTTCTCCTAGTGACTAAGGAAAAAACAAACTCTACTTAAAGAAAAAATAATTTTTTACGGAATCCTTAAAAAAATTAATTTCTTCTTCTTCGTATTGCTTCTTGACAGAAGCGTCGTGACCTTTAACAATGCTTGTTAATGGCTTTCATGGCAGATTACACCTCGGTGGTTTATTAACTTAGAAAGTTGTAAATATTAATTAATTTTGGTTTTTTGGGGGATTTTGGATAATTCAATTAAACTTGACTATTTTTTTAATACTTTAATACTTTCTTTAATACCAGCCGTCTGGTGTAAATCAAACACGGATAGACTAGAGAGCGGGAAGCCGCGGTTATAATCCTGATTGCGTCGGATGTGTGCTGTGATCTAAAAAGTCCAAAATCGATCTGTGGACTACACTCGCCAACCCGGTTGGCCACCGTAGCGAGTTATAGCTAACAACCCTCAAAAAAAAAATATAAAAAAAATATGGTGGAGACTTTACATCCGACTATGGATGTTATAGCTGGTTGAAGATTTCTTTAAAGTCGACGTTTCGCGAATCTTTATTGAACGCTTCATCAAGACAATAAGTAAAATATAAATAGGGAGTACATTTAAATAAATTGTAAATAATTAACATCAAGAATTGTGATATTCTATATATCGGCATAAATTGCTCATTAGCTTGAGCTAATTTGCTCATTTGCTATAATATGCCGATATAGAATATCACAATTCTAGATTTTAATTTACAATGCTCTGCTCAAAAAGTGTTACGCGACTAACTTTATCGAATATGTAAATATTTTTAATAACTTATTAGCAGTTTAAAAATGTTTAATTATGTGATTTGAGAACGTTAAGTTGATATTCGTAATTTCCAAATTTTCAAAATAAATTTGTCTTCGTAGCGTTCTAAAAAATGGAAAGGTATTTAAGCATATTTGTACATATTCAATTTTTAATACTAATTACAGTGGAACTTGGATAACTCCAAGTGCAATGTTCTAATGTTGAACGAAAATGGTTTGAGCTATAAATGAAAGTTGAAAATAAGACGAATTTTGTTCCATTTATCAATACTTGGAGTTATCCAAGTTTGACCGTACTAATGAAATTATTATTAACTAAGCAGTAATTTACAGATTTCTTGGATAAGAATCGCAATTCTTTCAGTCAGGATTTGAAAGAATTGATACAAAATTGTAGCAACCAATACCTTTCCAGGTTATTCGAGAATGACTTGAAACCAAACAACTCGAATAATAAACGAGGCGTGACATTGGCATCGCAGTTTCGAACATCTTTGGATGTTCTGATGAAAACTTTAAATTCGTGTCGTCCGTATTTTATTAGATGCATTAAACCAAACGAAATGAAGCAAGCCAAAGTACTATTAGCAACTTATAAAATTGTTTATTATTTCTCACCTCACAATTATATTTTTTCAGTTGTTTGATCGAGCTTTGTGTTGCCGTCAGTTGAGGTACTCGGGGATGATGGAAACTGCACGTATTCGTCAAGCTGGCTATCCCATACGTTATACTTATTCAGAATTTTTTCAAAGATATCGCTATATATACAAAAACAAACATATCGATGATAAAAGCGAGCCGAAAGAGGCGACCAAAAATATATGTGCGGTGGCTTTAACAAAGAACCAAGATTATCAGTTTGGCCATACTAAGATATTTTTAAAAGAAGAACAATACATTCACTTGGAAACGGAACGAAATCGAATTATTCAGCAGAGCTTATTGATTTTGCAGAAAGTAGTCAAAGGTTGGGTTATCAGAAGGAAATTTTTGAAACTGAAAGCAGCAGCTTTAGTTTTCCAAAGACATTTTCGTGCCAGAGGTATACGTTCTTGCTACTTAGCCAAGAGGACTGGATATCAAAGACTTCAGGCGATCATTCGGTCTCGTCAGAACGCGTATTCCTTCACTAAATTGAAAGTTTCCGTAACCGGCTTGCAAATGTACTGCAAGGGCTACTTTGTGCGTAACAAACATCTGTTTGGTAAAATTTGTAATGTCGTTTGTCGAAAAGGTATCGAAGAAAAGGAATTGAAAAAATGTGGTGAGAAAAACTACAAGTTCATCGCTGAAACAAACATGAAGAAACGTTTAATAGAACTTAATAAGGAGTATACATTAAAAGAATTAGAGATAAAGGAAGATGAAGATACTAATGCACTTGAACTAATCGAGAGCGAATTTGACTTTTTAGGAAAACTTTCTTTTTCTTCTGATAATAAGAACAACAATCAAGAATCAATGGTTAGAACTTATTTATAAATTGTAATCGTTTTTTTGTAATATAATTGATTATTATAATTATTATTTTTTAACTAAACGACCGGCGTCTTAATAATTTTTTATTTTAAGGCCAAGTTAAATCACGGCAACTTGATCTCGCAAATGATTGACGATTCCACGTTGGTCGAGGATCTTTCTCGATACAATTTTCAAAAATTTGCTGTTACTCATTTTCTAAAAAACGTTAATCCGCAATACTCGACAAAATGCCTAAAAGAATCCCTACTGGACCTACCGACTCCCGACGATGTTATAGCGGCTCGGGCGTTATCGGTGACGATAATGAGATTTATGGGTGATTTACCCGAACCTAAATTTGACGAGGTCGATTCGGAAAGAAAAGAAAACATTATGAATTTGCTTACTCAAACTGTTAGTAGGAGTTTTGCTAATCGCAAGGAATTTCAGGTAAACATTTTGAGAAATAAGTAATATTAGCGCAACAGAAACTATAATGGATAAAAAACATTTTGTGTTGTAGGAAATGTTGCGCCAAGACACATCATGTCGACCGAATTTAGATAAAGTTAGCATGACTTTGAAGCGAAAAAACAAATTATTGGAAAACGTACGCAAAGGTTTAGTTGAAGACACTTTTGCTGCTAATAACTATACAGAATGGCACAACAGGAGAACAACTCACATTGAAAAACTACATTTTATTATAGGACACGGAATTTTAAGACCTGAATTGAGGTAAAAATTAGTGTTAAAAGTTGCTTACAGGTATTAGTTTAAGGTTTAAGATATCGTTCTTTAAAGTATCTTTAGGGTGTACACGGTGAGGAGTTTTCAATTCAAGATAACTACAAAAGATATCTCAAACATGAACGTGAACTCTCACCTTTCACTTATTAGTCTTATGTTTTGTCTCTAACGAATAAATTGTGATTTTTACCTGACTACCAAAAAAAAAGGAGGGTATTGTGTCTGGCATATTAATATATAAGTTCACTCTTTAGAGTCTGAACCATAGAATAAAAGGTCTGAACTACCGAACCGATTTTGACGGAATTTTTAATGATTCATAGCTTTTTTTTTATCTGTGACTAACATAGGACACCGATTTTCACGAAATTTGAAAATTAAATTAAAAGAAATAATTACCAAAAATAAATACTATAATTAAAATAAAAAATATAATTTAATAAATAGAAAACCAGACTAGAAAAAATTTGTCGCCAAAAGTAAAATGAACATTCTATTTATTTATTAATGTTTAATTTTGTGACTCTAAAAACTAGAAAATCAAAAAATGTTAAAGAAAAACTTACAAAAATAAAACTTTAATTTAAAATAAAAAGATGCACTAACAAGGGGTGAGCCAACACTGGCACTCACCAATTTGCACCATTTTTAATATACCTTTTGATCATAATTAGTTATCCATCAGGTGAAAATTTAAAATTCTTTAATTCAACCAATTTGGAGAAAATCGATTTTAAAGAATGAATTCGTATGATTACTGTATAAATTGCATTTGCACTAATTAAGTAATTCTTATGGGAAAATGATGGGTTGCCTAATCGTAATGCGTAATTATGTTACGTTTACGTTATAAAATATTATTCATGCTTATGCAATGTAAAATTACCCTCCAATTTTCGTTCTTCAAAATCGATTTTCTCCAAATTGGCTGAATTAAGGAATTTAAATTTTCACCTTATGTATAACTAATTATAACCGAAAGGTATATTAAAAATTGTGCAAATTGGTGAGTGCTGGTGTTGGCTCGCCCCTTGTAAGAAGTAAAAAATAATTTTAATAATTGACGATAAACAACATGTCCGTGAAAACATCAATAAAATAATTTAATACACAAACAGGACTCCACGCTTTTATTGATTTCTTGAAGGATCTGTTGTTGCTGCTATTGTGAGATTATTGAAATTATTTTTAATTTTAAATAAAAGCTTTTTTGAGGTTTTTTTAAATATTTCATTTTTTGTATTTATTTACAGAGACGAAATTTATTGTCAAATTTGTAAGCAGTTGACAAACAATCCTTCTAGAGCATCGCACGCAAGAGGTTGGATTTTGTTATCCTTATGTGTCGGTTGCTTTTCTCCAACCGATAGGTTTGTCAATCATATGCGCGCTTTCATCCGAGAAGGTCCTCCGGGTTACTCACCGTACTGCGAAGGAAGATTAAACAGAACGTTTAAAAATGGTGCTCGTACCCAACCACCCAGTTGGTTGGAATTAGTAGCAACAAAGAACAAGGAGCCCATTTATGTGGAAGTATCGTTTATGAATAAAAGCACCAAGCAAATTGAAATAGATTCTGCTAGCACGTCCGAAGAAGTTTGTCAACAAATAGCGCGTAATTTAAATTTAAAAGATACTTTTGGTTTTTCACTTTTTATAACCCTTCACGATAAGGTAATGTCTTTGGGCAGCGACTCGGATCACGTGATGGATGCCATTTCGCAATGCGAACAATATGCCAAAGAGCAAGGCGTACCAGAAAGGGCAGTTCATTGGAGTTTATTTTATAGGAAAGAAATGTTTACACCTTGGCACGATCCCACGCAGGATTCGGTCGCGACCGATCTTATTTATCATCAAATCGTGCGCGGTTTAAAATACGGCGAGTACAAGTGTAAGACCGAAGGCGATATAGCGACGCTTGTAGCGCAACAATATTATATAGATAACGGAGCTCATATGGATCAAAAAATTTTACATTCTAGAAGTGGCGAATACCTTCCCGCCTATTTAATTAAACAAGGCAAGAATATAAGCGAGTGGGAACAAAAGATTATGGACGCGTTCGGTAAGAGCGTTTGCGTTAAGCAGAGTTATGCCGTTATTAGAGCAAAGGAAGATATGGTGAGATACGCAAAAATCGTTTGGCCCATCTTCTTTTCTAGATTCTTTGAAGCAGTCAAAATTTCCGGTCCAAATTTACCAAAAAATAATGTTATAATTGCGGTTAATTGGACCGGAGTGTTCATGATTGACGAATGCGAACAAATACTAATGGAATTGTCGTTTATCGATATTGCTTACGTCGGATACGAGCAAAACGGTAGATCTCTTATGCATACGTTCAATTTGCGAACTATTGATAGAGACGAGTACGTATTTCGTTGTCCCGATGCCCAAAACTTGAATAAATTGATCGTTTATTTATTGGATGGGTTGAAGAGTCGTTCGCAGTATTGCCTAGCTATTCAAGATTACAAACATCCCGACGAAGCGCCATCGTTTCTTGTCTTGAAGAAAGGTGACTTGATCGAGTTGAAAGATGGAGAGAAAGGTGAAGCTTTGATTTCGTCTACATGGGGTTATGGCGAATGCGAAGGCCGTCTTGGCCATTTTCCCACGGAAGTCATTCAAATTCTGCCCACGCTGTTAAAGCCAAAATCAAAAACATTAATATCGTTAAAAACAGATAGCGATTTCCATTCCAGCAACAGCTCTTCTACCGAACAAACAGTGAGCGCACCGCAACTTATTAACTTGTATACTTTAGCAAATTACGCTCAAGAACATTTCAGAATATCAAAACCCGCCGTAAAACAAACGTCCGTCCTTTCTGCCGTACGAAGAAATTCGCAAGAAGAACTTTGGAAATATACTAATCAACCTATCCTTCAACCTTTACTGAAGAAGTTACTCACGGACGAAAGCGCTTGCAGAAGCGCTTTGAAAGCATTTACCTCCATACTTAAATATATGGGCGACTTGTCCAGTACAAAGACAAAAAGTGTTTCAGAACACACCGATGAAATATTCACGGAATGTTTGGTAAATGACGCGTTAAAGGACGAAATTTATTGCCAAATTTTACGGCAGTTAACTTACAATCGCTTGTCTCGTAGCGAAGAACGCGGTTGGGAACTTTTGTATTTGGTCACCGGTTTATTCATTCCGAGCCCATCTCTTACCATCGAAGTAACTAAATTTCTCAAATCTCGAACCCATCCCTTCGTGGAAGCGTGCCTGAAGCGTCTACAAAAAACGCAGAAATTGGGTTCTCGTAAATGTCCACCTTATTCGGCCGAAGTTGATGCAATACAACATCGTAGTATGGAAATTTATCATAAAATTTACTTTCCCGACAACACAGACGAAGCTGTGGAAATTGATTCCACAACTAAAGCTTCAGATTTACTCTCATCTCTTTGTAAACGGCTTTCTTTGCTATCCGAAGAGGGTTACAGTATTTTCATTATGATTTCCGATAAGGTGTTCTCCATTCCGGACGACTCTTATTTCTACGATTTCTTGCAGGAACTTATTAATTGGGTGAAAAGGTCCAAACCCAGTTGGAACGGTGAGACGGTTTAATATCGACCCGACAGCAAAAAATTGTATCAATATTTTATTGCAGATGCCGCTAATTTACAAATTCAGTACCGAGTTTTCTTTATGAAAAAGTTATGGTTTAATATCGTTCCTGGTCGTGACGTAAACGCCGATCAAATATTTCATTATCATCAAGAATTACCGAAATATTTGCGAGGTTTCCACAAGTGCACCAAAATTGAGGCCGTAAAACTGGCGGCGCTTATTTATCGAAGCAAATTTGATGACGATTTAACAAGTTTCAAACAAATTTCTACTGCTAATTTGAAGGATTACGTGCCCCAGCATATAATCGAAATGCAATCCACAACCGAATGGAAAAAAGGCATCATAAGTGCTTACAACAATGACGACGGCATTAGTGCAGAAGAGGCAAAAACTAAATTTTTGGAAATGATTTGTCAATGGCCAACCTTTGGATCGAGTTTCTTTGAAGTTAAACAAACTTCCGATTCTACTTATCCAGAAATTGTCACGATTGCAATAAATAGACATGGCATTAATATTATACATCTGCAAACAAAGGTAAGCACAAATTTTATTCAAAAAAAGTTTTTACATGAAACTTTGAAACTTTGGTTATCCTAACTCTTTATCGTGGAATAATATATCTCTTTATGTACATAATAATAGGTCTGTTAGTTATGTTACTCCAAACTATTCTGAGAACAAAATGCCCTCTCTTACTAATACTGAAATTTTGCTATTGCATTTTGAATTTACGTAATAGTAAATCTACCATGTAAATTTGCATTATATAAATCTGTAATATAACACTGATTTTTAACGGTGTATCTACTATACCTACGAGTATATCTATCACTTTCATTCTTTTCCAAATACTATTACGTTTTCACAACATTCTTCAAAATGCTTTTAATATTTAAAAGAATTTATTATTATTCAATCAATCAAGGGCTTTTCCATTCCTGTCGGAATATTGCCACTTCTATCGAAGTCTTTATAATCCATTTCACGAGGTGGATTAATCCTCTTTTGCTACTCTTTTTACTACAACTTTTCACCACAGTGTGTGGATGTCCACCGGAAGGCCGGGCTAAGAAATTCTGCCAAGTCCGCGATTTGAACCCAGAATTTCCGCTTCGTAACTCAACCAGCGATCACATCACTCCACAATGAGATCTTATTATTATGTGTTTCCACATAAACCCCTCCATGGCTATACTAATACCTACATAATGAATCCTTATTAATTTTTTTAAGGATATTCTTGTTACACATGATTTTTCCGAGTTAAATAATTGGTCTTCTGGAAATACATACGTACATTTAACTATTGGCAACGTTATGAGAGCAACAAAGTTGTTGTGCGAAACTTCTCAGGGTTATAAGATGGACGATTTAATAACATCCTATACGGATTATTTACGCACAAAGGACAAGACTGGAGAAGACAATTGAATTCTGATTCAAGTTTTAAATTATTTTAGAATAAGTGTATTAAAATGTTATTAAATGGGGTACCTAACAGTGTAGTGGCAAATTGAATTTTGTGTTCAAAAATATTTTAATAAAATCTTCAATCAAAACTGATAAACCAATTGAATATATTATTAATAAAAATTTAACAAAACGACATAGCTCATAAATAATACAAGAATTTATTTTATGTTATTTTTGGGTTAGTGGACTATTAAATAATAATTAGTTTATGTAAATCTTCGACGTTTCGTTATTTTACATAATCTAGTTATTATCAAGAATAAATCTCGAATAAATCACAAAAAGTGTGATTCCACAACTCGGAACTACACCGAGTAGTTTGGAGTATAAAATCGCGTTCGTTTGTCTCGGTGTAAGAAAACTGACCGCGTTCGTTTGTCCCATGTCCAGCGACGGACTCAGGCTAAAGCGGGCCCTAGGCAACATTGGTAATTCCGGGCCTATTTTCACATACTTTGCGTTTGGTAGTTTGGTTTTAAAGGCCCCAAAAATTACGGGCCCTAGGCACGTGCCTAGGTTGCCTAGGCTTTAGTCCGCCCCTGCATGTCCAAAGTAACTTACTCGGAACTACTTCAAACTATTCAGAGCTACACGAACTTACCCCGGCCAAAAGCTGGTGTAAAATAGAGTAAAGTGGTGTAGAAATAACGTAGCCTAGAAAATGGCTCTCTATTATAGAAATGAAAATTGAAATGGAAGAAACTGATAGTAGGTATCTAATTATATTATAAATAAATTAAGAAGTAAATTAAAATAAAACAATTTTGTTTTCTTGTCAATACTTGAAAACACAAAATAATTTTTTTATGTAATACTTTTTTGTAATATTAGATACTATGTATAATAATTTTATTAATTGCCTCCATTCTTTTTCTTAATAATAACTATGCACCACAAGCCTCCCCCCAATATTTCAGAAAGTTGGAAAAAAGTTGGCAAAATTACTCAAAATCATACAATAACCAAAATTGGCAAGATACATTTGGGGCTAATAAAAAGTCCTTTTTAAAAAGATATTTCATTTATTAGTACCAAACGGAGAATAGGATGTATGACTTATCAGTAGTCAATTACAACGAACACTGCGGAAAGTGCATGGGTTCAACATGCAGCTTTCCCATGCATGATCAGCTTTTTTAGAATTACCTCATTACAGAAATCTGAGGTGCTGGTTAATGACATAATCTTAACTCCTCCCAACCTAAGAGAAAAATTATAGTTGAATACACTTAATTTTTTAAATTAATATCCTCTAACGGATTCACAATTTCAGATTTTAGTTTTTTGTTAATTTTTTCTTTTAGGTGTGGATAAAATTTTAAAGTTAAAGTTAAAGTTAAAAACAATTACAATAACAATTATAATGTAACTAAAAATGGTATACAAACTGATATTATCATAATGAAAGGTTAATGTTTTTATTGACGAAATTTTTCTTTTTGAATTAATTAGTTGTTTATCCAATTCTTTTACTGCATCCAGATTAATGTCATCCAAATGAATTGGTTCGATGTTCAAATGAATATGATTTTTTTCAGTAGTTATTTCTACTGTTGGTATTTTAAAATGTTTAACATGCGGGTTTAAATTATGGTATGTCCTTAAAACTAGTTTATCAATTTTTAAACTACAATATTTTGGAATTGTTACAATATATGTTCCATTTAATACTAATTTTTCAACTACGTTTGAACAATTACTAGAAACTAAGGTTGCTTTAACAGTAATAATTAACCATTTGTTTTTTGATAATTTTTGAACTTTAGTTTTTGTTAAGTAACTATCCCGAAATTCACAATTTTTATAATTTTCACTAAAATTAATTAAATCGACTTCACATGGATTATTTTTTGTTATTAAATTAGTAACTTGTTCACTGCACAAATAATTTAACCGATTGATTTCTTTACACATTTCGTCACTGGATCCATATTGTTTATCGTTCAACATTAGGTAAGGGAATTTTGGAATAATAATTTTGTAATAGGATTCTTGCAACACAGGTGAGGAATAAAGTTTATAATAATCATATGAATTTTGTTCTACTAAAGGAATTTCTAAAATGAATATTATTTGTTCTTGACGTATATAACCTTTGATGTTTATAATCGAATAGTAAGTGTTAAGATTCTCTTCATCGAAATCATATGGCAATTTTAAATTTGTCAACCTGGAATTTATTTTTGATAATTCGGCTTTCAATTCGTCGTGCATAATTATCGACGGGTGTAATGAATTTAATTTAGCAAATGTAATAGAGTTTTCCACATTATCTACAATTTCTATTATTATATCTAGAGCTGAAATTAATTGATTAAAAATAGTATTTAGAATTACAAAACTATCAATTTCATTAAAATATAAAGTGGTAACATTTTGCATTACCTTAGCAATTTCGTTTATTCGGGATTCTAGCAATATTTGATTATGTTGTAATTTGGTCATTGATTCATTGAATACGTGCAAAGCTTTATCAGTAATACTAAGTTGTTGTTCGGCTATTTCTTTTATTTGATCTTGGTTTTCTTTGATTTTCAAAATGGCAGTATCGTATTTCTCTGCGTCTGAATTGTCTAAATTACCCGTGATGGCTTTCCATAACGAGCCTAAACCGTTTATCAATCCGCGCTTGGGACGTTCATTATTATCAGAACTTATGATCATTTGCTTAAATTTAGTTTTAACTTGTAATAACTTATAATCTAGTAAATATCTATAAGTAAACATCTCATTAGCATAAGCTGCTCCATACGTGGTCTCATGAAATGAATTGTTTAACTTTTGGTAATTATTAACTAACTTATTTAATTCTAATCGTAAACTGGATAAATCATAAATTTGGATTAAACTCCAATAATCAATCACATTTTGGGCTATACCTAATTTCAGTGGAAGTAGTCCATGATTGTTCGAAATTTGATCTATTTCTACATTGTCACATTTTGAGATGTGGATGGTTGTGGTGAAAATGGTGATTGCGGTGATAGCGATGGTGACGTGTCTGGAACAATTGGTTGTCTTTAATTTTGATAAATAAACCAAGGGACGATGATCTGAATAGATAATAAATTTTCGTCCATACAAATAGGTCTAAAATATTTGACTGCCCAAACTATCGCCAATAGTTCCTTTTCGATGGTACTATATTTTCTTTCTGATTCATTTAAAGTACGTGAGGCGTAGCAAATGGGTTTATCTGACCCTACTGGTCCTTGTGAGAGAACAGCCCCTATGGCTACGTTAGAAGCGTCTGATGTAACTACAAAGGGTTTCTCAAGATCTGGGTATTGTAATATTGGGTGATTAACCAAAATATTTTTACATCTATTAAATGCTTCCATGAATTCTTTAGTGTGTTCAATTTTATGACCTTTTTTTAAACAGACGGTTAAAGGTTTAGTGACCTTAGCATAATCTTTAATAAATTTTCTATAATAACCTGTCAATCCTAAAAATCCTTTTATTTCTTTTGTCGTTCTAGGAGGTGGGTATTTTATTACAGCTTCTATTTTAGCTGGATTGGGTTTTACACCCTCTAGCGTAATAACATGACCTAAAAATTGCGCTTCCTTTTTCAAAAATTCTGATTTATCCATTTGGATTTTAAAATTTGCGTTTCTGAGCCTATCGAACACCATTTTTAATTTTTCAATATGTTCTTGTAATGACGTAGAAAATATTACTATGTCATCTAAATAAACTATACAAGCTTCATTTTGAATTCCGCGTAAAATATTATCTATGACGCGTTGAAAAGTTGCAGGAGCATTTTTTAACCCGAAGGGCATGCGCTTATATTCATAATGTCCTCGCGGTGTTGAAAATGCCGTTTTTTCTCGATCTCGGGGGTGCATTTCAATTTGATGGTACCCCGACGCCAAATCTAATGTAGAAAAATAAGAACATTTACCTAGTTTGTCTAGTATATCCGAAATATGTGGGAGGGGATATTTATCGTCAACGCATTTATCATTCAATGCTCTATAATCAATTACCATTCGAAATTTTTGTATTCCCGACGCGTCTAGTTTTTTTGGAACCACAATGACCGGGCTTGACCAGGCACTTTTAGAATGCTGAATAATATCATTCGCTAATAGTTCTGTAACCTGAGCCTCTACTTCTTTTTGTTGTGCATGAGGCATCCTATACGCTTTTTTAAATACCGGTACGTTATCATTAGTTTTTATTTCATGTTTTACTATATTCGTAAATGACAAGGGTAGGCGGTCACAATAAAAAATGTCCCTATACTCATAAAATATTTTTCTAATCGCTTTATTTTCTTCTTCATTTAAATGATCTAATCTAAGATTTTTTAAATTTTCTTTTAATAACCTATCGACTTTATCGTCGCCATTTAATTCGTTTCTATTGGTCATTTCGACATTATCCGTTTCAATTACATTTAATGGTTCTACAGTTACTAACTTTTCCGTTTCATTGCTATTGGTAATACTAATAATGGCTTCACGATTTTTTACTGTAACTAAACATTGTGGGATTTCGACCCCTTGTACTATTTGTTTATATTCAATTATTCCTAAATTTAAATTTGTATTTACGGGAACTTTGATAATTTGTTGTTGACGCGGTTGTAATCGAAACTGTTTCGGTTTCAATTGTTCAAAATATATGGGAATCACATTATTTTTCGTACACAAAATATTCTTTTTTAAATCAATATTCGCGTCCAAATATTTCAATAAATCCATACCGATTAAACCATCGTAATTAGGATTAAAATCAAATATACAAAAGTTAAAATATTCTTTAATATTAAAAATGTTAGGTAATGGTATCCTTGCTATAAATTTATGAAATGAAGTTTTATGTGCTGTTCTAATTTTGAAAGGTGATTCTTTAACATAATCTTTATAATATCTTTTTACAATTTTCGGATGTATCAGGGTTTTCGAGGACCCTGTATCGATCATAAATTTAAGTTAGGAATTTTTATATAAGGTTAATATTAGAAATATCAATTATGTGAAACATTTCTTCTGATTTAAAATTTGATCTACTATTTTGAGGTTCGCGCCTCGTATTTCCCGCTCTAGTATTTCCCGACGACGTGTCCATTGGTTCTGGGACAAAACGTCTTGTCACGGTAGTTTTTTGACCGTTATTATTATTGAATTGCCTATTTTGATAATTTGGATAATTTCCATTATTTTGATAATTTTGATTCGGACGATAATATGATTGGAATGGCTTGTTAAAATTATTATTATTTGATCTATAATTTGAATGTGATGCAAAGTTATTTTGCCTTGCATTACCTGAATTATTATAATTATTATTGTTGGGCCATCTTTGATTAAAATTATTATTTGTTTGATTATAATTAAAAGGTTTATTCTGATTATATGATGGTTTAGAGTTACTATTTTTATCACTTCGTTGATGGTTATGACCTCTCGGTTCATACGAGTTTACTTTATTATTAGATTGCTGCAATAAATTATTTTTTGTATATGAAAAATTTTCTTCCTCTATTATTAAACTAATTGTAATTTCTAAAGTTTCTGGTTTTTGTAATCTGATAGCCAAACTACTTTGCAACCCTCGTAAGTAAGCGTCTAACGCTTGACTTTCGTAAATTTGCGTTTTTAAAGCCCTAATATCTTCATCAACTTCAGTTAACTGTAATTTGGTAAGTAATAAACTTAAAATGTCTTGACAGCGATTGCCAAAATTTACAGCACTTTCATTTTTGTACTGTCTAAGTTGTAATAAATCTCCAACCAAACATTTTTCATCTCTGGAATCGGAAAAGAATCGCAATAATAATGCCTTTATCTCATTCCAATTACTCAGACTACCTCTAGACCCAATTAAATCTAAAGCCCTATTTTTAAGTTTTCCAATTATCGCTCGTAATAAAAATTGATTCTGTGGATTATTTATATTTGCACGATCAGTGAAAGTATTTAATAAATACTCACTAGCATTTATAAAAATTGGCAAACTTGCCGAATTCCCACTAAATTCGGGAATTGAATCAATGTGAAACTTTTCAACTCGCGGAGTTGCCATTGTGACTTCTCTTCTGAGAGGACTCCTATCTCTTACTGTTTCGTTTTCTGGTATGAATTCAAACGTTTTTTATTTATTAGTTACGTACGCAAAGTTCAAATAATATTCTTTCTTTAAATTAATTAATTTTTTATTTTTAATGATGACACGTAGTACGCGTGTGTATAAAATACGATTTTATATTATTGAATCGTAGACATATAATTATTATAAAAAATTATTAGGATAAAAATTTTCACTTACAGGAGTTGAACCATTATTTTTATCTTCGTTGTTGCTTCGAACTCGATGGCCTCCAATTCGGCGATGTCGTCCGTGTTGTGGTCACCAGCTTCGAACTTCAGGGTGGGGTTAGTGGAATTGACGATCTGCAATTCGGCGATGTCGTCCCAATTGTAGTTTTCAATTTCACTTGTTGAATTTTGTGTCCAATCTTCGCGATTTTGTCGTCGATTGAACTTTAACTTTCCGTTGAAACAATAATTTCGACGATGCACTTCGATAATTATTATTTACAACTCTAATTTTGCAGATTCGAATGTTTTAGTTAATCGTTAAAACGAACACAATAAATTCGCGATTTTTGTCGAAAATACTGTACTAAAACAATCCTGTACCGACTGCGCCAGATACATTTGGGGCTAATAAAAAGTCCTTTTTAAAAAGATATTTCATTTATTAGTACCAAACGGAGAATAGGATGTATGACTTATCAGTAGTCAATTACAACGAACACTGCGGAAAGTGCATGGGTTCAACATGCAGCTTTCCCATGCATGATCAGCTTTTTTAGAATTACCTCATTACAGAAATCTGAGGTGCTGGTTAATGACATAATCTTAACTGGCAATTTTGGGCACGTCCCTGGCATGACGTCACTCAGTGACCCACATACATGTGTAGCCTAATAGCCAATGGCCTAATATAGAAAGAAATCTAAATGTCCATTACACTGTAAAAAAAAACAGAAGAAAAAGTGGTCGCTTCTATTATTTGATCTGTTCTGAAATTAGTGAAAACTTCAGAACGTACTCACGTGAGAAATATTAAAAATGTATCTACCTAGCTTACCTTGCAGCGTTTTCGGGGTACATTTAAATAAAAATCTACTCCTTACTTGGACATAACACACTTAAATCACTGCACCTACATCACTGGAGAAAGATTAATTTCACCAACCTTTTCCGTTGAAAATCCATCCACCATTACGGACCTACCTACATTAAACAGAAAATTCTTTTTTAGTATTATCATTGAGAAATGATTAGTAAAAATATGTAAATACCTTTAATCCTGTCGTTCTTAAGCCCGATGCCTCTCCGTGGCTCTGCTCCATCACCTTCCATCACCACCAGGCACAAAACCGACACACTTTGCACTACATTTTCACTTTGAAAATTAAAACCGAAAACGGTACGCGAAATTTAAAGCTTCCATCAAGCTTTTCCTTTACAAAACGAACTCGCCACTTTTCACTAACCGACCGCGAGAATTATAAACGAAAATGATTCGCGTAATTTAGTGCCTCCAACAAGGATTTCGAAATGAATATCGCGATCGTACCCGCACTTTAAAAAAAATAATCCTGCAAATACAAATTTCATTATTATGGTGATAAAATGAAAACTAAAAATTTGTTGCTTACCTAAGATTATTAAAGATCCTTCGGTGTACTAAAGCTCCGAAGAATCACATCTCCTCTAGGAACCTCTTCTGCCATTGGGCCAAACAAAGATAACACCCGACGAACATGGAAGGATTTAAAAAATAATTCTGCAAATAAAAATTACATTATTATTGGGATAAAGTGGAAAATTCAAAATATCTTGCTTACCTAAGATTATTTATGGCCACTCAGCGTACTAATATTTAGCGGATCTCCATTTTTCTCAGCCCATTTCCACCGTTCCGTTGGGGCCATGATCCAAATATTTGAAATTACACGTGTCAAAGTGCATACCTAACCGGTCACATTTGGAGAAAAAGAAAATTCTGCAGTCAGGGCCCTAAAATAAATGGTTACGAAAATGCTAAAGAATAAAATTGCATCTGAAACAGAAGAAAAAGCGGTCGCTTCTATTGATCTGTTCTGAAATCGGTGAAAACTTCAGAACCAACTCATTTGGAAATATCAATAATTTTCCTACCTTTGGAGCAGGGAGGGTGTTTCGGGGTACATTTAAATAAAAATGTACCCCTCACACTACTTGGACATGACACACTAAAACTTGCAAAAATCACTATACCTACATCACTGGAGAAAGATTAATTTTCACCAACCTTTTCCGTTGAAAATACATCCACCATTACGGACCCACCTACATTAAACAGAAAATTATATTTTAGCATCATCATTGATGAATGATTAGTAAAAATTAGCGATTACCTTTAATCCTGTAGTCCTTGAGCCGGATGCCTCTCCGTGGCTCTGCTTCATCACCTTCCATCACCACCAGGCACAAAACCGACACACTTTGCACTACATTTTCACTTTGAAAATTAAAACCGAAAACGGTACGCGAAATTTAAAGCTTCCATCAAGCTTTTCCTTTACAAAACGAACTCGCCACTTTTCACTAACCGACCGCGAGAATTAGAAACGAAAATTTTCGCGTAATTTAGTGCCTCCAACAAGAAGCTTTTCACCAAAATTAACGAACTCGACACTACCACACACAACCGACCGCGGAATTTCGAAATAATTATCGCGAACACGCATTTATTAAAAAAATAATCCTATAAATAAAAATTTCATTATTATAGGGATACAATTAAAACTTAAAATTTGTTGCTTACCTAAGATTATTTAAGGTTGTTTGGGGTACTTCAGTGCTGAACAATCACATCTTTTCTGGAATCCTCTTCTGCCATTGGGAAAATAATAATTCCCACCGAACGTGGAAGGAATAATTAAAGAATAATCCTGCAAATAAAAATTACTTCATTGTTGGTATAATGTAAGGTTCAAAATATTTTTCCTGCAATAAAACAATATGGTAATCAAATTTTGAATGGCACAGTGACAACAAAGTCACACTTTTAAATTTTAATTCCTACCACACCTGAATCATACACCAAATTAATCATGTCAGTAAGACAGTATTTCATAATCTACGTTCTTCGTGTTCGTTCAAAAAATTTCTGTTTTAATGTCGAAGAGGCAATCCTCCAAAGTTACACCGCCTTCCTGCTTCGTAACAAAATTTCAGATCTTCTAAGTCGCCGATGTACTACCCATAATGTTTGGGCAAAATACGATTCATTTTTCTGTACCATGCAATCAAAAGAGAATTTGTAACTAAAAAATATGTTGTTTAACTTAGTACATATTCTTCAGGCTTGTACAAAGCTTCGTTATTGTAAAGCAACTTCAATTAAATTCATGGTTTGTGTTTCTTTAATTCTGCAAGTAAAATGCGATTCTTTCTCCAATATTTTAAAACATAGTAAGATTTATGAAGTCAGATGTCAATTTCTGCACTTATGCAGCCCAAAATATGGAGACACAGGAAAAGTTCTTGAGACGATGTTCAGGGCTGTTCCTAGGGGGTATTGCGCCTGCATGCAAGAAATTTTTTCCGCCCTTTATGCTAGATGGGCTATGAAAAATCAACCGGGAAATTGTCTGATGAGCAAAAAAAAATCTATCTATCTATCTAAAAAAAATTCTTATCGCTCTCCAAAATGCCGCCCCTTACTTTTGCCGCCTGCATGCGGGGCATGCACTGCATACCCGGTAGGAACGGCCCTGACGATGTTAACTCTACAATGCATGGTTACTATTAAAGTGAATAAGTAGGTATATTTGACGGTTAATTTGCGTCGATAAATTTTTTTATACTAGTTTAAAAGGTAGGTATATCACCGGTAGTTGCACAACATTTTTTGATAAGCCGGAAGTTAAAAAAACTTCGTATGTTTTGAATTTTGTGTATCACATTTATATTTTTTACGTTGTTGTTTTTGATCAATGACGCATTACGACGTACAAAATTTTGAAAATGATAAAAATGGTAATCATGCAGCCATAAATATAAATCAAACTTAATTACCTTTTACTATCACAAAAGATTTTCTAGCAGATTTTGCAGTACAGGATTCTTCATGAAGTGACCTGGATTTCAGCAACAAATTTTCCGCACTGGAACAAAAAAATATTTGTGAACTTTCTAAGATATACTGTATTTTACTAAGAATGAATATAAAATTAAGTACTACCTACAACGTTGACTGGAAATTTGATATCGATGTTATTTTTTCACGATTTTCACCTTGTATGGATGAAAATGTACTATAACTGAAAATGTATGTAACAGCATTTGGGCAACTAAAAAATACCTTTTACAACAAAATCCGATTCGAAGCAATAATATAGCAATAATAAATTATACTTTGAATAAGTTAGTATAAGTATTAAAATCAAGCAGGCGAGTTAGATGCATTATTCTTTTTATTTCTTGTGTTGGAAATTACAATCATTCGAATAGAATAAATGCAAAGAAACATTTTAATACCTCTCATAAATAAAACTTTCAAGGAAACCGAAAAAATTGAATAGAGTTTCTACTAAACGAAAATTTGGAAAACAACGAAGAACCACTTTCAGAAATGGTAACAAAAGCAAACTTGTAAAATTAGTTATGTCACAAAGCCCACACTACAAGAATTTTGAATTATCCGCTCTTTTTTATCTAACCCTTGCAAACAATAAAACATTTGTAACTAATTCATTTACCTAATAATACAAAATTGAAAAAAGTTTGATTAAAAATATTTTGGTCAACTTACACTTGTTTCTTCAAGAATGAGGAAAATTATTAAATCGTAGTCCACTCTGCAATTTTATAATAAAAATTTTAAATATTTCGCATTAATTCAATGGAAAACAATAAAGGCACACACGAATAACCTATCAGGCAATGTTAACTCGACAATGTTTATACTAAGAATGACCAAAAATAAGGACTGACGGCTAATTTTCGTCAATAATGTTTTTTGCAATTTAAAAGGTGTATCAGCGGTTGATTCATTATTGCGTTAAACCGAAAGACAAAGAAACTAAAATATGATTTTAATTTTCTTGCCAGCCGCATTAAATATTTTAGTATTTGGTAATAAAGATATAATTTTCCGATTGAAACGACTGAATATTTTACTTTTACAATCGATTGAAGATCTAATATGCGATTTTTGATTTTTCAGCTTTGTAAGAGAATTTCTATGGGACTTTTAAATAACCATAGAATTTTCTGATTGAAACGACAGAATTTTTTTCACGCCTTAAAAGTCAATGTTGGAAAATTTTCGCTTTTTGACGGATCCTAATGTATTTTCATGGAAAAATTAGGCGCAGTTTATTTTTTAGTTAGTGTAAAGGTTAAACTTTTACATTATTTGATTGAAGATCTAATATAGGTATATGATTTTTGCTTTTTCAGCATTGTAACTTGTAAGTGAATTTCAAAGGCTTTCCTGCATTTCCTTAATTTAAAAATGCATTTTTCGCACTCTACGCACCAAAATTACTTTATTATTTTTAAATTCAAATTTGTTGAATAAAATTAAAAACAACACGGCCTGCGTCCAAGTGTCCTCTTTTAAAAAATATTATACTTTTTCATATTACCTGTCATGAAACTACGAGTTTCATTGCATGTTGAGACAGTCGAAACACGACAATTGCAGATCAACGCGACTGTTGGTCAGAAACTAAATTGGTTTCTGCCCTAGGAAAGAAAGCGTAAAGTTTCTGCCCGCTTACTCAGTTTTTGATTTCATTTTAAACCTGTCAGAATTGAATTTATTAATTGTAAACAATTAATGTGACAGCTGACAATTCTTATATTTTATGAAAACTCTCAGATTCATTACAGGTAATATGAAAAATAGTATGTTTGGGAACGGGATGAAACACGATTTCAGACTCGGGGTGATGCCAGCCCTCGCTTTCGCTCGGGAAGGCAATCCACCCTCGTCTGAAATCATCTGGTTTCATCCATTGCCAAAGAATATACTATTTCGTAATGAAAACAAAAATTGTTTTCCAACTGGTGCCGAGTTGTCGCGATGCATTGCACTTGAGCATGACTTGCAATAATTGACTCCATTCGTGTACTCGATTAAAAATTTTTTAAATGGACATAATCACTGATGAGTTAATATTAATGGCTAATGGTTGGGCAATTCTAAGCGCTGTGATGTAATGAAATGAAATCTAGCATTTGTAAATTTGTTTTCACATTCACCTTGTATAATGATGACTTATGAGTTTATTAAGTTGGTACTTGTACATGTCGACTAATGTCGACGTTAGCGCTAGTGGGCAGCACCAACAGACCAACACACACAGTTGCGCACAGTCAGTTTATCAGAGTTTATCTTTATCGGTGGTTAGTGCGTTTCGTAAGTAATTTTATTATATTGATTCGATCAATTATCACTTTTTGTTCTAGCAATTTTGTTTCGATTTATTATTGCATTAAAATTAATTAAAGCGTGTAGTTAATTGGATAAAATTTAGTGAATTTAGGCAGAGATATATACGAATATCATTTATGGGCACGATAGATACAAATGTCGTCGCCATTTTGATGACCGGTTTGTATTATGGTCTTGTAATCGTAGCATAATATAATATCCTGAGTTGTTGCATAAATTTAATTAAATTCATTAATGGCATGATATTATGTTTAGTTGTAATTAAATAAATTATTGTATCGTTCAAAATTTACGTTTGCTGCGTGTATTTTATAATAGGGCGTGTACTTGATAGATATTATTAATAGATTAATAATTATCCAATTTCAAGTTATCGTAAAAACAAAGAAATTAAGTAAATTTTTTGGCACCTAATTAAAGTTTGGGTTAATTTGCAGAGATAAACGCAAAAAGTTTGCTTCAATTTGGCGGCCTTCGATTATGGAGCCGTTGAATTCGGAATTAATTACTAGAAGTTTAAATTTTCACGGTCAACAATTGCAGAAAGCTTGGGAAGCTGGTCGTGGAGAACAAGATTTGATAAAGAATAATGTTAGAGAATTGAACTTTCAAGTTTACGGTCAGAGACAGAAATATTTGTCCTTTCAAGATCGTGCTAAACGTTTAAAGTTACAACACTTTATTGTGAAGAAAGCCAATTGGTTGTTTGATATTAAGAATGTGTCTAAAAGTAACAATTCTTTAGATCAGACTGTTACCGAAGATATGTACGCCATCATGCCGCCCTTCGAAACTTATCTCAACGTCGATAAGCAGAGTCGTTTAAAATATTTTTTCAAGGTTAGTGCTGCTGAATATAATTATTTATGATTTACTTGCTTCATTGCCCATGTTGAAATTAAATAATTTTGTGTAATTAATAGAATGTGCGCATCGGAAACTTAATTTTGGGAACTATTGTTAGCAAGACTCAATCTGGAATGATGTTGAAAGTACTGTGCACGGTGGGACCCGGCGTTTCATCAGTTCACTATGTTGCAGATATAAATATTAAGGTAAAGGTATTAACAAACTTAACAAAGGTATTGTGCTTACGTTCCTCCTCTTTGCAGGCATTTTGTCCGGTGGCAAACATAATTCCGGCTGTAGATCGTAAAGGTGTAACTCGCAGTTACATGATGAATGATTCGGTCTGTTGTGAAGTGTTAGAAGTAATTCCAGATACCGATAAAATGGTTTGTGGAATGAAAGGTACCACGCAACAACCAAACGAACCTGAATTACGTCCGGCATTGGGTCTCGTCAGTGCAGACGATTTTCCTTTAGTTTACAAGTAAGTATGCCTCATTTATTCACAGAGTTTGCACCAATTTCATTATTAACATTAATAAAATAATTAATTCATTGTATAGTTGGGGGGGATTAAATTATTTTTATTATTAACCACCTAATTAATTAATTTGGTTTGAGGGTTCTTGAATATTTTTTTGGAATGCACGTGAGTCACGAAAAATTGTTCTATTGTATGATATATAATGAAATTTTATTTACTTTTTATTTATTTATTTACTTATATTTTACTGTGTGTTGGATATTGGTATGTGCAGAAAAGTGAATTTTTAATTTAATTATAGGTTCCTGCATAAAGGAATTGTAAAAGAATTTTACGTTTATTATAAATGCGAATAAAGTTAAAAATACAGGTTATTTATCCAAGTAAAAAATGCGTCAAGTGTCATAACTTGTCTTTATATGTGTTTAAATAAGAGCACTTAGCACACACTGCCTGTGAGATTGAATTTAAACACAGTGGCACTCACGTTTTCACGGTTGGGTTTGTTCTACATTTTTGCAGGTGAGATTATTTTTAAACACTTGTCGATTGCAAAGCGAATGACAAATACAAAAGTATTCATCTGTTTACTAAATTTTTTAGCTAAACGTTTTGTTGTTTTATACAATACTCGTATACATTTTCCGCAGTATCCAAATATCAGTTTAAATAAAATTTAAAATGTGTCTCATTGAAAAACATACCAGACAAAAATTAAATTGCTGTGTTGGAAAAAACTAAAAGCGTAATTCCCATCCATCGTTAATATAACAATTATTATATATTGTATGGAATAAATATTTAAAATTCATCTTCTTCGTTTTTGGAATTGTATTGGTACGTATTGCTTTTTCTAGGATTATGTTTATTTAACATTGCTCACCATATTATTTTGTAACAACCAATTATTATTATTATAATAATAATCAACTTGACAGAACTGCTTTAACGCTTTCAAAAATTCAAAGAAAAAAAATGACATAGTTAATTTACAAATTGTAGATAATTTGATTCGACGAAGAAAAAAAAGAAAATTTATGAAGAAATTTTATTTTAAACCCAACGATACAAACTTGAAGAGAATTTAAATGCAAATACTTTTGATTGAAGAACATTTTTGATAAAAACAGAAGATTTTTCTTTGTGTTAAAAACTTCGCTAGCATTATTTTACTAATATAAGCTTTTTTATATTGTAATAATGATATATTTAATATTTTATTTTTTGAAGAACATCACACGGTACACGTTATATACAGTTGGATCCTTATTGTATTTTGTACAACATGTCTGTGAATATTTTACTTGTAATTTCAGAAAAGCATTGGATCATAAGGGTGAAGGTTACGACGCGGTTTTAGAAAAAAGCGTAGGCTTCAACAACCCAAACAATATCTCATACTTGTCTGACGTTATGGGGCTATCTTCTAATTTGACTTTTATGTCCGGTCTAAGGTGAGTTATTGTTTTAATGGAAATATTCGACGTCTTATTCTGATTCATCTTCAGCGACCGTTTTCCGGAGCAGGAATATTCGCACGAGCTGCGCTTGGTGCAGGCCAGCAAGTGGGCTTACCGAAATGTGGCAGATGGCATCGATCATTTTAAAGCCGGCCGCCACACGGAAGCTTTTCAGTGTTTGAATAAAGCGCTCAACATTGATCCAAAAAATGTCGAAGGTTTGGTGGCTCGAGGTGCGTTATATGCCAATAGTGGCAATTTTCAGAAGGCCATTGAGGATTTCGAAGCGGCGTTAAAATTAAATCCGAGTCACGCCAATGCACGGAAATATATGGGCGAAACTTTGGTAGCTTTGGGTCGGAGTTATGAAGAAGAAAATAAAATGGAGGAAGCTCGCAAAGCATATCAAAGTTGCTTAAGCATAATTCCGTTTCACGAAGAGGCACAAAATTCGTTGGAATTTTTAAAGAATAAAAGTCAAACTTTAAAAAATTTAATCGAACCTGGTGATCTTTTGTTACCCAATTTAAGTTCGTCCGCGTCTGGTGTTGCGCCATCTAAGGCGACCGATGTAAACGACGCCTTAAAACAATTGTTAAAGAACGAAGATGACGATAAAAAGGACAAAAAGAAGAAGAAAAAGAGTAAGAAGCGTAAAAATAGAAGACGTTCTAGTTCCAGTTCTAGTTCCAGTTCTTCTGGTAGCAACGACAGTTCTAGTAGTTCGTCATCGAGTAGTAGCGATTCTAGTAGTAGTTCTGGTGATTCTGACTTTAAAAAGCGTAAGAAGCATAGGTCTCGTTCTCACAGGCGAGAAAAACAAAATTCTCTCTCGCCTCTCAGCAAACGCATGGCTTTAATGGATCCGACACATGATACGCCCGTTGCCTATCAATTTAACAAACCGGCGGCTTCCACATCTTTTGATTTTGGTTTTGATCAAACTGCCGAAGCTGCCAAGCCTGAACTTGATGATTATGAATTAAAGGTTCGTTCATTTTTGGAGCAAACTAAAGGCGACTCGGATTATGAGGAAAAGGTAAGGAAATTTTTAGAGGAAAGTGCTCGATGGAAAAAAGATAAGAAGGGCGAGGATTCCAAAAAGAAGAAGAAAAAGAAAGACAAAAAAGCTAAAAAGGAAATCAAAAAGAAGAAGAGAGATAAAAAGTTGAAACGGAAACACTTTGATTTAACCGAATTGGAGGATTTGGAAAACAAAAAGTTGAGAGATGCATTGAAAAAGGAATTGGGAATAAAAGAGAAGCGTAGTAAGCGTCACAATATTAATTCTGACGACGAAGATTATTTGTTACAAAAGGCTGGCTACAGCAAGAGGTATGTGTTAACACTTGGTTATATATTATATTTTTTACCATCATGAATTATATTGTGTAGATTTTTGGAGAGTTTACCCGATCTTGAAGAATTAGAATCGAAATTAAATGCTTATTATGCTTTGGAAAAGGAATCTAAGAGGTAAGTGAGTATATCTTCCAGAATGCCGATTAGAAAAACTATTGTTTTAGGAGTGAACTAAGCGACAGCCCCAAACGCTCTTTAACTTTGGACTCGCCTTCGCCGACAAGAGAACAGAAAGCCAGACAAGCAGTTGCAGAAGCTACAGCAAGCGCCACTGCCAGTGGGGCACCTACAAAATGGAAAATGCAAATTGGCAATGCTTCTGCAGGAAGTGGTGGTTCTCGATTTAAAAAGAAGCCAGAACGTGAAGATTGGTCAGAAGAACATGTGTTGGATAAACGTGCTACTAAATCCACAGATTTGCTTGAAGAAGCTAAGAAGGCAGCACTGCCATCATCGTTGCCTGCAATTGAAAAGAATGTGAGTATTCGCAAGGCCATGGCTTTGAAGGAACCTCTTCCTCCCATTAAGAAAGACTATGAGGCTTTAAGAAGACCCAAAATTACTCTACCGATTCAACCTAATAAACCGTTAATTCCTCCTGGACAAGTGGTTTTGGATAAGTTTGGTAACTTTCGACTTTTATCTCCTGCTCAAAGGTTACATGTTGAAAGGCACGACGATATGCCACCTTTACCACCCGGAGCTCCTCCTAAAGATTCATATGGCAGTATGTGAAGTGCTTTATATTTTTATCGTGAAAATTAATATAATTTTTGTACAGGTGGTCGTAAACCTCCTGAACCTCCAGGTAGGCCTAGATCTGGGAGTAGATCTAGTCGAAGAAGTCGTTCTCGCTCTCGTGGCAGAAAATATAGTCGTTCAAGGTCTTCAAGTATGTCTCGTTCACGTTCGAGAAGTTATCGAAGTCGATCCAGATCGTATTACAGTAGATCGCGTTCTCGTTCGGGATCCTATTATTCACGCAGTCGTTCTCGTTCTCGCAGTTATTCTGGCGAAAGACGGCGTTATCGAAGAGGTGGTTTTAGGGGTGGAAGGTATGGTGACAGAGGAACTTATTATAAACCACGTTTACCGCCACGTGGTGGTGGAGGTGGATATAATAGAGGCAGGGGAAATTACTACCGCGATTCTAGAGATGGTTATAGAGATTATCGTGGAAGAGGTCGACCATACAATCGAGGTGGAGGACGTAGACCACGTGGACGTTTCACTCGTGGTGGTTACAGAGATTATCGAGATAGAAGGTATTTACTTAACTTTTTATTCTTAATTTGATTTTAACCTGATGATGCACTGTAATTTTAGATATGACAGAAGTCGTTCGAGGGATCGCAGTAGGTCTTTAAGTGGTAGTCGGGAATCCGTGGAAACTATGAGGAAGGTAAATGCAGAGAAAGAAAAAATTAACAAGTATTTGGATAACGACGGTGAACCTATTAGGCATGAGGGACCCCTCTCCGAGGGCGAGGATAGAGACGATTATACTGGAGAGAAGTACGTAGATAGAGAATCGTACGATGGAAAGTGGGGAGAAAAAAATAATGGTGATGCCAAACACGAGGATAAACATAAAGGTATTCCAAACGAAACTAATTTGGAGGAAATGGACAAATTTTTAGATAAGGCAAAGAAAGATAAGAAAGAGGAAATGTTGGAAAGAAATAAGGATTTTCTAAAGGAGAAGCCTTAAAGAAGAGGCACCTAAGTTAAGAATTTAAGTTTTGTTTATCCTTACGAAAAAATATTCGTTAGTAATTTTACTGTCATTTCATAGAGCAGTAAGTATTATAGTTGTTCAATAACGTAAAAAAAACTTTCAAAGTAGAAAACGCATATTTTCACTTTTTTGTGAACATAATGGTAAAAATCAAATTTTATTGTTATTCAGTTTTTTTTTTATATTTTATTTGTGTATTTTGCAAAGACGAAATAAATTAATTTCTCCTTTATCAGACTTCAAATTACCCAAACTCTATGGGCATTAACTCTGTAATGTATGGGAAATTCTTGCAAAGCAAATTGAGAATTTATAGAGGATTCTATTTTAGTAATTATTTTAACATTTCGTTTTGTAATCTTTATAGATGTGTATATTATTAATAAATTGGGAAGCTACAAGAAATGTTTTATTATATAATACTAGCTGGAAAGTGAATCTCTTCGTTAACGGCCTTAATTTAAAAAAATGTAATCTCCTAGTAGTTCCCTAATACTGACAATTTTAATTGTTAAAAATATGACACGCTGGAGGACGTACGTGTTGGTACGTTTGTTGTTGATATTTTGTTATGTATTTAATTTTGGATTTGTTGTGTGTTTTGCGTTTGTTTTTGCTTCGATCTGCTGTGCTTTTGGGTTTTGCTTCATATTGTCTTTGGTTTGTTTGTTGTTTTGTTTAATTTACGCGTGTCCTAAAGAATTGACAGGCTGGAAGAGCGTGCTGGCTCCTCCTATGTTTGATTTTAAATTCAGGATTGCGGTACGCAAAATTCCAGTATTTGAACTCCTTTGTCACTCTGCATCACATTTTTAAACCCCTACTTAATATTACGTCGCAAATCCTGGACCCCTAAATGAATGATTTCCAGTAAAAACTTGCGTCATGTTTTTTCGGGCTCCCTCTCCCTTTTTTGCGTATGTAATTAATTTATGGACGACCCCTATGTATAGTCAAGTGTCCAGCTAGTTTTAATATTTATATTGTAGTCGATGTAAAAGTATTTCTATTCTCATTTATTATTTGTTCTTTAATTATTTACGATTTTACAAATATCTTTAACAAAATGGTGGGATCCTTGAACCTACCTAAAATGAATAAATCAACAAATAATTTTATAATTGGTAGGTACCACTCCAAATAATAATTTAATCAGCTTAGCTATATCTCGATATATTATGTGTTTGGCTTATACAAAAAGTAGATCTTATTTTAATTTCCTTAGCAGGACAGTGTAGCAGTAGGGCTGGGAATTAATTTCGATTAATATTTTTGAAATAATCGATTATCCAATTGTTTTTGATTATTTTTACACAATCGATTTTCAATTTATATTTAATTTTAACAATCGCCCAGCTTAAAATCCACTAGGTATTTCCAGTAAGGGCCAGTTGTATAAAAGAGGGTTAACTCGGGGATCAGCTGATCCTGGTTCAAGAGCCTGACCCAGGATCGCCGCAAGGTAGATAGATTACAAATAAACCTATCAAGTAAATCTATTTTACTTTACTATTTACTTGATAGGTTTATTTGTAATCTATCTACCTTACGGCGATCCTGGATCAGCTCTTGAACCAGGATCAGCTGATCTCCGAGTTAACCCTCTTTTATACAACTGGCCCTAAGAGCGCTTCAAGAGAAGAGTAAATTTTGCGATACAACTTTAACTCTTATGCCATACAAATTATTTACACCTTATATCTGCCATATTATGTAGTACCCGGGTACTCGCGGTTTTCGGCAAAATGTTATTAAATTGTAAGCAATATTCTCAAGTAAAGTTCATTAGTCAAGTGTAGAATGCAGATGTACCTTCTCGATTGGAGTAGTTGGTTTTTCAATAACATAATAAATGCTAATAAATTTAAAGTAGGAATCTTAATAATTTGTTATCTAGTGCAATTCGTAATTGTTTATACCAATAATTCTACTTCAGCATGGACATAAACGCGGAACCTAGACTAGACGTTACTAGCCACATGATACTGTTTTTTATGTTTATTAAATGTTTCGAAAAGGCAAACAAATGCCCAAAAGCTGCCAGAAACCTGTGTGACCTCATATTAATGTCCTTAAAATAATTTGTAGGTATAGCATAATATTATAATGAAATAAAACTTGTTTTATTTTTTTTTATTTCAAATTGCCTCTATTGTCTATTCTAAAGTTAATTTCAAGTAAAATGTGAAACAAGTTATATTTTAACACATAGGGGAAAACCGGGATGATTCGTACAGAAGGAGCATTCGTACAGCAGTCATATCTAGAATATTCTAGATGATGACGCATTTGTATTTGTGTGTGTGTAAGGCCTTCTTAAGGGCATAGTTTAACACCTAAGTGCGGTGGCAGTGCAACAGTCAGCTTCGTTGTAACAAGTCGAAATGTGTTTTTGCATCACATAAGTAATTTTTAGATTCATCTTTGAAATCATTCATTCGCAATAAGTTTTGCTAAAATTGTTAAAGTAATTTATAATAATTTTTGAATAAGTACCTTAGATTAATATATAAACATAAATTTTGGGATAACCTTAACCGTTTTTTTTATTTTGAATTTATTTGTTGATTGTTTTGGTTGGGGTGCCTTCGTACAGTTCGAGTGGGGTGGATTCGTACTACGTAAAGTGGATAGGAATGCACCTAAAAAGATGAAGAAAGGAAAACTTCCAGGAAAATCAAGGATATATGGAGGGTTCTGAAGCCAATCAGTGTAAGTCATTAACTAACAAGGGGAAGGCCAACTTTGGTCGTCACAGATCTGCACCACTATCTTTATATCTTTACAACCCAATTAGAACGTCACTTCATGAAAGTTTAACGACCCGGAATTCAGAAAATTTTGTGAAAATAATTTTTAAGGAGCAATGTAAAATTAAAGCATTGGTAGTTCAAATGCATTTCATTATTATTTCCTTCCTAAAAAATCAGTCGACAACTGCTCGACATAACCTTAGATTTACCCATTATTTTATTTATTAATTTGAGCATTATATCTTTGCTTTGTGATGTAACAGCTTGCAATCCTTTTTGTAACAGCACAAAGTTTACAAATACAACATGTAATAATGGTTACACGATAAAGGAAAAAAGAACATTTAAATAACTCATACTGGTGAGAAACCGTTTGCCTGTAAAATTTGTGACTATAAAAATGTGCTCAAAAATCATCTTTAAAGGATCATTTAAGTACTCACACAGGAGAAAGAAAGGTCATGTGCTTGTGAGTCTTGTGCCTATAAAATGTGTACACAAATCAAATTTAAAACGACATTTAAAAACTCATAATACCATAACTGCGATATAAACAATATAATCAGTAATACTTTGATTGTAATTATAATTTGAACCTCGTTCTTGAAACATTCCACTTCTTGATTATCAATATCTTTAAGTGTGCATTCAGATTGTATGCAATGTGCATACAGTTAAACCAAAATTAAGCATTATTTATGTCACAAATCTTACAGGCAAACGGTTTCTCACCAGTATGAGTTTTTAAATTTCTTTTTTCCTTTATCGTGTAACCATTATTACATGTTGTATTTGTAAACTTTGTGCTGTTACAAAAAGGATTGCAAGCTGTTACATCACAAAGCAAAGATATAATGCTCAAATTAATAAATAAAATAATGGGTAAATCTAAGGTTATGTCGAGCAGTTGTCGACTGATTTTTTAGGAAGGAAATAATAATGAAATGCATTTGAACTACCAATGCTTTAATTTTACATTGCTCCTTAAAAATTATTTTCACAAAATTTTCTGAATTCCGGGTCGTTAAACTTTCATGAAGTGACGTTCTAATTGGGTTGTAAAGATATAAAGATAGTGGTGCAGATCTGTGACGACCAAAGTTGGCCTTCCCCTTGTAAGTTAAATGAGCTAATTGGATATATTCAAATTGTTGCACATGAAAATTTAATACAAACTTTTTATTTGAAACAAATACTTAAACACAGTAACTTTAATTGAAATTGAATTAAAATCACAAAAGTTTTTGATAGGTATCAATAGGTAAGTCATGTTTAATAAAAATTTGACTTACACTGATTGGCTTCTGAACCCTCCATATACATATACTCCCGAAAAAATAGACTGATAGAAAAAGAAATAGCAAAAGAAATGAAGAAACAAGAGCAAGAGAGAAAACAAAAAACTTAAGAGTTTAAACGCGTTTTAAATTTTCTATTAGACACAAATAAAGAAACCAAACCAAAGAAACAGAAGAAAACTGTAGAGACTGATAGTGAAGATGAGACTGACATAAGTTTAAGAAAAAGTTCTTACTATGTTCCACTATGTACGAATGTACCCCACTCTATGTACGAATCTACCCCGCGTGTGGGGTGCCTTCGTACGATTTCCATTTTTGGGGAAATTCATCATAGCTTTTCCATGTTACTTTATATCAATACTGAACTACGCTATTATTAAAGCCAGATGTGTAGGTAATTCAGCAGCATTAAAATTATTTTGAAATAGCTATTAGTTTTTCTTTTACATGACTTATGCCCGTTTTCACCAACATTTTATTTAAGAACTTCCTAGTAAAGAATTCCTTAGTAGGTATTCCTTAAATTTGATTAGTCAAATTTGACATAATAGTTTATTATGTCAATACTCTGTCAAATTTGACCAATCAAATTTATGGAATCCTAGCTAAGTAATTCTTTACTAGGAAATTCTTAAATAAATTGTTGGTGAAAACAGGCATAAGTGTTAAAAGTGTACGAATCATCCCGGTTTTCCCCTACTATGTTAAATTGTTCTTCTTCTGCCTTTCCAGGTTTAGGCACATTTGCCTGTTCCAATAAATATGTTTCAATAAATATTGCATCAATTTTGAATGAATGTAGCTATTCTGTATTATTTATATCCCATATAAAAGTAATGTAATACCCAGGTACTACGTAATTTGAATATTTGAATGATTTGTATTTTATCTTATCAGTCCAAGAACTACTGTTATACCAATGTTATACATTGGAACTATATTATACAGCACGATAGAACAAGACCGTCATGTTACTGTTGGTTTGATATCGCTATGGAGCTAGGTACTCAATTGGAGTAAAGTCTTCTTCATGATCTGGGACGAAAGTTGTATCTATAATATATATGACTCCAAAAAAAGAGCTGCAATGTATTGTTTGGGTAAAAAAGAAGTTTTTGCGCCACCCACTGTGTGCAATTAAAATATATTTATTTTCATTCGAAACGTACATATTTCATACACACATTAAAAATAAATTTTTAAATTCATTTAATAACCTAATTGTCTTGCTTAACATTAAAAAATATATAATTAGTCCAGTCAAATATGCATAAAAACAAGGTAAACCTCGGAATGAAAGATAATAAGCTGAAAATTTGCATAAGTCTTTGTTTTGACTTTTTATAAGTTAGCTCAAAAGTCTCATAGAATCTCGTATCCGCGTCTTACTTCCCTTGCTTTAAATGACATTTATGCCTGTTTTCACCAACAATTTTTCATAGTATTGACATAAAAAAACTCATGTCAAATTTGACCAATCACATTTATGGAATCGTAGCTAAGTAATTCTTTACTAGGAAATTCTTAAATAAATTGTTGGTGAAAACAGGCATAAGAGTTATTAGGAAATTTGGTCTTACGCAATATTTTATACAATTAACGGTTCTTGAGATAGAGCGCGAAGAGTGGAATCCAATACATAATAATGTTTATAAATTAGAAGAAACCTTAGTTATTTACCTACTATTTTTTCATAAATGATATTTATTGATATTATTCATAAATGAGACACCAATTTAATAATATTTAGTTAATTTATATTAAGGGCTTACGCGCAGTCAGGATTTTCAAAAAATCATTGCCCTTAATATAAATTAACTAAATATTATTAAATTGATGTCTTATTTATGAATAATATCAATAAATATCATTTATGAAAAAAGGTTTCTTCTAATTTATAAACATTATTATATATTGGATTCCACCTCTTCGCGCTCTATCTCAAGAACCGTTAATTGTATAAAATATTGCGTAAGACCAAATTTGTAGAGAATTTTATTCTCTACAACTTTCCTAATAAGTAATTCTTAAATGTCATTTAAAGCAAGGGAAACACGATATTTACAAAAAAAACTGTTTTTGTCATCTTTGACCATCAATATCTTAAGACGCGGACACGAGATTCTATAAGACTTTTGAGCTAACTTATAAAAAGTCAAAACAAAGACTTATGCAAATTTTCAGCTTATTATCTTTCATTCCGAGGTTAAATGCTTATTTGACTGGACTAAATATGTAGCTATGTATTAAGAAATATATAGGATACATTAAAAGGTTCTTTGCATGTATCGTTAAAATTTCAGACCTGATTTTACGTTCTAAAATACGTTTATAAATATTCAATAACTACTTTAGTAGAATAAATTATAAGACGCCCAAGTTGTAGTTCAAAACTTTATGAACCTATAGAAATACATTAGGGTTGTGTAAATTCCTCAAAAGGGAAGAAACTTATTTGTTTACATTAATAATAAATTGTCTGTAATGTAATAAATTTAAAGTTGCATTTTATTTATCACTGGTTAAAAATGTTTGAACTGGTACATGACTTAATAATTGGTTACCTATGTTCTGAAATAGTGCAGAAAGTTTCTTTCTTAATTGAGGAGTCATTACTTTCAAAACCTCTTGCCCGTTTTGTTTGAGAAAGAGATTAGTAGCATCGGCTACAAATAAAAAAAAAATCAAATTTTTAGTAGGTATAATTTCAAAAACCGCAACTTACTCAAAATCCGATGGTTTCTAAAAACATTTTTTACAACCATGTTAACACTGTTGACCTTCAAATCCAGATTTAATGTTTCTACGTGTAAATATTTCAAATCTTTTTTGTAGTTTATATTTACTTTTCCATTTATTATCGCCGTTACATCGCCTAAAAATTAATTTATTAATAATTTATTATCATGTAACTTTTGTACTTTTTTGAATTTCACCGAAAAGTGCTTGAAAAGTTCCGTTCCCACTGGCCGGTAATATAAGAAGTACGCCAGAACTGAGATATTTAGAATTTATTCGTAACTGTGGAATTTTTACTGTTGCTTCAAAAGGTTTTCCATTTTCGCTTAATCTGAAAATAATTTTTTATATAAAACTAAACTATTTTAACAAATAATAAGCTAAAATATTTACTTAATTTTTTTAACAGTAAAATTGCTTGCTCCGTATATGTCGATATCCTTAAGAGAAACTTTATAACCATTGGGTCCAGTTGTAAGAGACAGCGATAATTCGTCCATTTGAAAAGGTTCCACGGATGGTAACTCTATTTCTTTTATACCGTTAGCAAGATACGGACTAAGGTGATGCAAAGCTCCTTTAAGACATTCTATAAGTTGAGGATCGTTTTCGTTACATTGCTTTATGTAGTCGGCTGGAAAGGAAAGTTAACGAAATTGAAAAATTAACGATTTTGATTGTTTTATTTTTTATTCTTTAACAAAAAAAAGCCTAACAAAGGCTTTTCATTGCAGATTACACCCCGATGGTTTGCCATTGCCTGCCGAGGGGAGACGGCCATAATTATGAGTCTTACTTCGCCCGGAGTCAAACCGGGTTCTATGTATTAGCACTATAATATGCCCCTAATCGCTATGCTAACGACCGTCTCTAATATAGCTTTATAACCCAGTCAAATTAGATGAACAATATGCTACAGCTCAGGAAAATTACCATAGAGCTTAATTTTGGTATAACACACCTTTATTACGTCGCCGTCGTTATATAGTACGCGACAACTCGGCGGATCAAAAATAGTGAAATTCATGGTAAATGTTGCAAATTTATTTATTTAACGACGATGATGGATCCGAATAGGATTTAATTGTCTTAACATTTTACCAATTAAAAATATCCCCTAGGGCCGTTCAACTCGGCAAATTGAGCTACTGGGAAAGGGATCTATATATTTTTTACTGCAAGTTTAAGCCAAAAATACTCTTAAAAAATGAAATTAGCTCGATGTTTACCAAAATTCTGCTCTTAACCAAAAGACCAAAACAATATGTTTTGGTTAAGTGGATTGATTTTAGCGTTATTGTGATTTTTTTATGTTAAATCAAGGAAGTATAGGATTAAGTTCTTATATCATTGATTAAATTTAGGAATATCTTAGCAAATCTTTTCTTAGTCGAATAAGGACCATATACTTAGAAGCCAACCAGGATGTGGCTTAATAATTATAAAACTTTCTTTTTATGTAATCTAGTGGTTTTTCTAATTTAAATATTTTTATTATTTAATTTCATTGCGCCTCTATTCTTAATGATAATATTATCATTTTATTCTGAGAACTCATTTCTCCGATTGAAGCAAATCGAGTATTTGGGAACCGTAATTTATTATTAATTTTTTTAATGGAATTATACTTATAATAACGTATTATGTACACATTATGCGAGTTCTAGTTAACGAATTTCTTTCTTGTGATGAGGCTTTACTATTTTGAGTTGTACAAGAGAATATTATTATATTATGTAGACATAATCTATAGATACCTAATTATGCCCTTTCATCTTTTGTTTGTGATGTTGCTTATGTCGTTTTCAATATTAAGTAGGAAGTTGATTACCTTGTGTAGTAGGTAATATATTTAAAAAATGTTAAAATAAGCATGATCCTAATTATTATTGTTTAATTAATCAAAATTTCTACTTACGAACGTTATTGGAAATTTCAGTATCATTTGCATAGATCACGTAAATTGTTATCACGAAAGATAAAAAGTATAACTTAAACATTATGATATTATGAATTTTTAACGCACACAATTTATATTAAACAAAATCAAATTTTATGCATGCTAACCATCAGATGCAGAAAAGTGTAAATGAACGAAAGGACATAAAATTGTCTATTCACTTTCTCCCTAATTTATTTCTTGTCCCAAATTTTTAAATCGTAAAAATACTCTAGCATTATCTTTCATTATAGCCTAAAACAAAACTAAATTTTTTATATTTTAAAGAATGACAAGTACACACAGGGGCTATGATAGATATTATATTTTCTTTTTTTATAATAGAGTGATTGTTAATTTTTTTGTTATTATTTGAGATTGACACGTTTACCAATCAACGGATATAGTAGGTATTATAATATTTACACGAACAAAGGTGAAAGTGCTGCAGTTATTTAACATATAATTTTCAGTTCGCCTGTTAATTGGTCAACCGTTAATAAAAAATTATTACCTCTACTGTATTACTTTTCGTAAGTATACCTAATAAGTAAAATATGTAATAATAGGAAAGAATCTTGTTTACGTTTCACAGTCAGCATTTATTTTGAGTAGTTAATTAATATTTTTTATTAAAATTTAAATTGTAGTTCTAAAAGACTAATTTAATTATTCAAGAATGAAATGTGGTAAATTATTATTTAAAACTCTCCCTGTTCTCGCCGATACGATAGCACGATAGCTCATGTTCGCTTTCTAATAATAATAATATACACTCAGTTTATTTAATTGAACTCTTATTATCGTTTTTTTTATTATTATAAAATAGAAAGAGAAATTGTTTTCACTTTTTAAGACGACTTTTAATAATTCAAACCATTCAAACAGTTGATAAATCTGTACTTACATACTTACTACTATTGTAAAGTAAAACTGTTAAAATATAAAGAAAAATTTTTACGACATATAACATTCCTTGTACGAGGACATGAGTCTTATTTTCACACATACGAAATTAAAAATGTTTTTAATTATTACCGTAATGTTTTGGTTTGGCATAACTACGAGATGCCAGTCTTATATTAGCAATTGGGTAAGTTTTAAATAAAAATTACATAATATATTGCAAATTCCTTAATAGCATAATAGTCATTTAAATTATATTATGTAGGTATGATGTAAGTAATTAATTTGAATGTAAAAAATTAATTTGCAGTTGATTATTTTGGTGCCTGTATGAGAATTGATTTATTTTTTTATTCTTGTGTGAAAGAATAGCTTAATTTATTCCATTCTACCGTTATTCAAAACGGGTAGGTAAGTTAATTCCCCCTCCCCATTTTCAAATAGTTACACCAAAAAACCGTGTGCGTGAACTGAAAAGTAATTAAAACAATTAATTAAAAAGAAAAAGTTGAACCAACTTCACGTACGTTAATCTGACCCTGTCTCTGATCTGAGATCTGACAGTCTCTCCTGAGACTGAGGATGCCACACTTTATCGAATGCCTGTGAAATATCTAAAAAGGCTATTCGCGTTTTACATTACCGTTGGTGGCGCTGCAAACCATACGTTTTAAATGGATTTTATAAATTATTCCGTGTGGTGGCGTTAATGTAAATGTAAACAAAGCAAAAGACGTTCTAAATGAACTTCGAAATTATTCCGTGCGGTGGCGTTTTGTTAAGGTAAAACGCGAATAGTACAGTACTTTCTCTCTTCCAACATCTATTAATGATGTCGACTACTCGATGTACTTGCTCAATAGTGGTGTGCTGTTTTCTAAATCCAAAATGGTATTTCGGTATAATGTTTGCTTAATTTATTAAGTGCGGATATAGTCGTGTCAGTAGCATCTTCTCGAAGACCTTTGAAAGAACCAGCAAAAGGCTAATGGGACGATATGACTTGACGTCTTCTGATGGTGGTTTACCTACTTTGTGAATTAGGATAATTTGTACCATCTTCCATTGTGAAGGAATAATCCAGAGTTGCAGCATGGATGAAATGTGAGATGATGGATGAACCCACGTTTAGTAACCATAGGTGTATAAAAATAAAAACCAATTTTAAGATAGATAGAAGGTTCAAGATTACTAAGAAAAGAGCAAAGGTTAGTGACGTAAACAAATTTAGAGAAGACCTAAAAAATATTTGCCACAATTATAGGTTGGATATTAATACTCCAAGTATCCACTTGTGCAGTCAACTCAAGTCGGTAATTGATATGCACATGCCAATCCAAGAAAAACGTTATGTATAATTATGGGAACTATTGGTTCAATGGAAAGGTTCTAAAAGCAATAAAAGAAAGGGATGCAAGTCATAAAAGATTTAGGGCCGGTTCCACCATCTCTGATTAAATTGTTGGTTAACTAATCACGGTTAGAAATATTTAATTACGGTTAGGAATATTTAACCGTGATTAATTTCAAAAGCGTTCCACCGGGTAATTTCTTTCTATGATTAGTTAACCGTTTGAAGTTCGGATATCTTCGCTAAAAACTTCTAAAAGCTGTTTCTGGTTGGCTGATTGATAGTCACGTGAAAGTTGTAGTAGGGATCCTAATTCCCTACTACTTTAAAATTAAACGACACATATTTTCATAATATTTTTTTTAATGTTTATTTAAAGCTGGTTCACACTATCTGATTTTTCATCTGACTTGTCATATGATAAATATTTTTACGTTCACACTATCTGATTTTTGCTATTATAGAAGTCATAGCTAAATAATAAGCTCGGTCATAGCAAAATAATAAGTGATTTTCAGAATAGGACGGTGTCTATTTTGCTATGACTTCTTGAACGACTTTTTGACAAAATTTCAAAAACTAAATTTTTTATAAAAAATTATTACTTATTTATCGAAATAATCACAAAAACTGAAATATGTTTTAACAAAAATTTATCGAACATTTTAAAAAATGTTTCTTTAAATTTTTCAAAATATCGTTAATTTTTCAAGAAAGTGACTTTTTTCCGAAATTTTAAAAACTAAATTTTTATAACAAATAATTATTTATTGAAATAATCACAAAAACTGAAATATTTTTGAACAAAAATTTATCGAACATTTTAAAAAATGTTTCTTTAAATTTTTCAAAATATCGTTAATTTTTCAAAGTGACTTTCCGAAATTTAAAAAACTAAATTTGGTAGCAGGTAAGTAGGCTCAGCTCGAGAATATTAAATTTATTAAAAAAAATCTCGACGGATTTAGATAGAAAAAATATAGACGAAGCGATTAAGGTGAGGATGAAAGTCGTATATCGATTAGTTTGGCCAATAATCGATTTTAAAGTTGCCAATTTTAGCTCGATTTTCAAACGTCACAGTCATTCTGTCGTCAGTCCGTGTGGTGTGAGTTACTCTAACACTTGGAAAAAACGGAGCTCGCATTTCGCACATGTTTTCCACCGGGTTATTCGGCGAATTGTTATTATAAAGTGTAGCTAATTTCTCTATTTTTACAGTTGCTTCTAGGTAACGCTTCACTGACGACAAATTAATTATCGTTAACTTGCCGATAATTAATTCATCGTAGTCTGCAAACAGAAATGACGCAAAATCTTTCTCTTTGCTACTGCGGAAACTACGTGTTCAAAGAGCCTAACACTTTGAACACGAATTAGAAAGACGGGAATTAACCCCACTTTCTAATTTTGCATAAATGAGACGTTGACATTCCTCTTGACCTCGCAGAGCGATTGGATTTGGCCGCTCGCCAAAATCCACGCGTGCGTCACGCAAGGGACGGCGCGAACCGTCCTATCGTACGCCCGCGGCACCAACGAAATCAAGAAGCCTAACTACTTGATCTCGAATTAAAAAGACGACCATGCTGGCCACTTTTTAATTTGCTTCAACCGGAGACGATGAAATTCCTCCCTTGCACTCCAACGGGTTCAATAAAAATCGAGAGCTAACGCCCGACTTTCATTGAACCCGACGATGATTAGTTTACTGTATGAAAGGTGTACGAACGACCCGGAGAAACTCACATGAATCACATGTGAGCTTCATGAGCTAAAATTGTCGAGCTTCACTAACAATTTTAATGACCCAGAAATGCTTCACATTTCTGTAGATGGTCACAGCTGAAACATCGAGTTTGTCTTAAGACTTGATGCACCAGCGCCGACCTAAAACAACCCCTTGTGGGAGTTGACTAGATGGGGAGCAGGATCAGTTGTCCTGTGAACCGGAATGCCGCCAAAGTACTACTAAACTAGCACCAAGAGACGTTAGCGAATTTTTGCTGAAAGAAAATAAAAGTTTTATTTTCGCTCAAGACGTAAATATAACTTTTTACTCCCGAAGGCTGAAATTAATGCCACTCGCGTTTTTCAGCAAAACTTCGAGCGCGTTCAGGCCTTGCGCTCGATCACCGCTCGCCGGCTGTTAATCAGCCGGCCTGTTTGTTATCAACGTGACGGTCCAGAGATGTTTAAAGAGCTCAGGGAACCTGCGGTTCCAAGACGCTCTAACTCAGAGATGCTATGTATGTATGTACGGAGCTCGCTTGCGCACCCAGTAGTACCTAGTCCGTCGCGCAGTTAACATCGACATAATTTCACTTTTTAGGGGTATTTTTGACTAAAAAACACGGGGAAATTCATCGTACAGTTAATGTCGAGGTAAATTCACATTTTCAACGTATTTTTGGCTTAAATTTGCAGAAAAAAAAGCGAGATAAGTTTTGGTATTTCTTTTCATGTGATTGCATTTAAAAATTTTCTAACAATGTGGCAAGTTTCTAAAATGACTGCTTTTTGCATCTCGGGGAATAATTTTGAAGAGAGGTCTAAATGGGACAGATGGGTTTTAAATTTGGAAGATACCACACCAGTAGCTGATATTACTATCGGTATTATAGAAATTTTTGTTAGACCCCATACACTCATCATTTCCATCGCTAATGCCTCATATTTGCGGATTTTTTCTTTTTCGGTATTCAACACATTTTTTTACAGAGGCACAGCAACGTCAATGATGACTGCATTTCGGTCTCGTTGGTTTATTAAAACAATGTCAGGTCTATTATGACTAATTTCCCTGTCTGTTAATACTAATCTGTCCCAATATAAAAGGGAGGATTCGTTTTCAAGAACAGGTTCAGGAATATAGTCATAATATGGCCTAAAATTGCTCAATAAGCCAACTTTCTTTGCAATTTGTTGATGTAGTATCTTGCAAACTTGGTTGTGTCTTCGGAGGTAGTCAGTAGGAGCCAAGTATGAACAACCGGCTACTACGTGCTCGATTGTTTCGTTGAGGAGGTTACATTTTCTACAGTGATCTAAAACCTCCAGATTCATGATGTGTTTCTTGTAGTTATTGGTTGCAATAACTCCATCTTGCATAGCACACATGAATCCTTCGGTTTCTAAATGTAACACTCCTCTCTTAAGCCATTCTACTGACATCTCCTTATCAATTCCAATGGAGTCTAAAATTGTCGGATGTTTACCATGAAGCACTTTATTTTTCCAATTTATGTCTAAATCACAGGTTTGTTCACAATTTAAATTTCTGTTTTTTAAATTTAGACCGCTAAAATGTTTATCAAAATTAATTATTTCTAGAATTAAAGGAGTGTTCAACGAGTAAAAATAATCACGCAATAATTTTGTTAAAGATTTGCAAATATTAAATAAATTTATAAGACCTCGTCCAAGGGCGGATCCAGGATTTTTTTCTGGGGGGGGGCACAAGGGGCCGGATGGGCAAAAAAGTCAACAATAACTGTTATCATATCACATAAAAATATAAAAATATACATAAAAATAGACCCCCCTGGATCCGCTACTGACCTCGTCCTCCGTTTTTTCTTTTGATATATAGCCTTTCAACTGCAGATTTTGGATGTAAATATCTATATTTGTATAACATTTTCCTGGTTAAAGTGTCCATGGCATTAAGGTCTGTATTCGACCATTTTAAAACTCCAAAAGAATATGACAAGACTGGAACCGCCCACGAATTTATAGCTGATATCATATTTCGAGAGTTTAATTTTGACTTGAGTAAAAATTTTAGTTTTCCGATATATTTTTGTTTAAATTCGTTTTTAAGAAACGTATGATTTAAAACAAAATTTTGCTGCATTCCTAAATATTTATAAAACTTATTCGGTAACAATTGAGGAATTTCATTCAATATATCTGAATTTGCGATTGGATTACCCGATGATATATTGATTTTTGCACATTTGTCAAAACCAAATTCCATACAAATATCACGACTGAATAATTTAGTACATTCTATTAAGTTTTGAAGCTGATCTTCTGTCCTGGAGTATAATTTTAAGTCGTCCATGTAAAGCAAATGCGTTATGGTAGTATTGTTTCGAAAATTAAGCCTAAATCCTGATGTAGAATCATTCAATAATGTCGAAAGTGGATTTATTGCCAAACAAAACCAAAGTGCACTCAATGAATCTCCTTGAAAAATTCCCCGATTGATTTTAATTGATTCCAGTTTGGTTCTATTATTTACGACAAGTGTGTTCCACATCGACATCATTGAAGATAATAATCTTATAATTTTGGGGTCAATTTTGTAAATTATTAATATGTCGATAAGCCAATCGTGCGGAACAGAATCATAAGCCTTTTTATAATCTATATAGCACATGTGCAAATTTCTTTTCTTGTCTTTTGCTAGCTTTGTAATTATTGTGTCGACGATTAGCAATTCTCGACATCCTTGTGATCCTTTAACACAGCCTTTTTGTTCCATACACATAACGTTATTTGTCTTACAGTGGTTTTCAATTTTAGAGGCCAAAATAGATGTAAAGATTTTGTAAATAGTCGGTAAACAAGTAATTGGTCTATAATTTTGTGGTTCTAAAGGATTTCCGTTTTTGTAAAGCATATATGTAACACCTGTACATAAAAATTCAGAAATAACTGAAGGATCATTCAATGCTTCGTTATACCGAAAAAGTAAAGGTAGGTGCACTGATTTAAATTTTTTCAACCAAAAATTGTGAATACCATCTAATCCCGGCGATTTGCAATTAGAAGAAAATCTTATAGCATTAGTTATTTCCTCTAATGTTATAAGGTCACCTTCACGCCATTCTAACGTGGTTGAATCATCCTTCAGTTTTTCTATCCAAGATGCTTCCTTGTTATATTTACTATTTTGACACCAAAGATTTGACCAAAAGTGTAGCATATTATCTTGCTGGGGAAAATTTTGTGTTTTAGGGGTAGGTTCTAAATATCTAAAAAATTTATTTGAATTTTCTAAGTAGATTTTGTTCTCAAATTTTCTTTGAGTACAAAAATGCCAAATAAATCCGATATTTCAAGACATTTAAGAATAAAAAAGTGAAAAACGCTTGGACAGGTTGATTTTAATTTCAAGGGGTCAACTTTTACTGCTATTCGTAAACATTGACAGTTCAACCCTTAAGGTTTAAGGTAACGAAAGAACCTTACAGTCTTGAATGCAATGAGGAATTGAAACAATTTTTCCATGGAAGAAAACTGGTGTTGAACAATTTGAACATACAATTTTATTAAACTGATCTTTTTATCAGACCCATATTTTCATTCAAAATTCTAAGGGTGGTTTGCCCTTTACCTTAAGGGTTGAACTATCAATGTTTATGAATAGCAGTAAAAGTAGCCTCCTTGAAATTAAAATCAGCTTCAAATTTTTGTTGAATAATTGATAAAACTTCAAAAAAATTATATCGCTGAATTCAGGGAAGCAAGACCATTCAAATGAAGTATCACTTGACATATAATCCCTATTAACATTTCAGGGGTTGTCATCACAGCGCGAAGAGATGAAACAATACGGGAGTGACATTGGTCGCAAAAGTTGTCCCCCTCGATGATAAAATTTACGTGTTTTTGCATTTCTTGAAAAAAAAATTCTGCTGGCCACAATCCCGTCTGTTTCGTTTTCAAAGGGCCACCCTGTATATATTTGTAAAACTTTAATTTTAAAACTTATGTTTTTTTGTATAGCCTACTGGCTAAATAAACGCTTTATTATTATTATAATTAACCCAAAGAGGGGTGGAATTCTCTCGTCTCTTCTCCAATTCTGCGTTTATGGTGTGAAGCCCCTATCAGCCCCGCAGCTCGAGACGCCAATGTCTGATATTAAAACCTTATAATTTGCCAAACAATTGAAAAAAAAACATTTTTCTGGATTTCTAAAGATAATATTATTAGGTAACTATGTACAAGGTATGTACTAATATATTATAGTACCTACTACCCACCTACTTATTTCAGCGTGTGAAAATAAAAGTAAGCTGAAGTGTAGCTAATAAAAATTGAGTGGCAAAGCTGTTTTTAAAAGTAGTACAATAAAATAGAGTTATTGTAAGGATCTCACGAGTATAGTAGTAATTAAAAATTTTGATATTCATACGTAAATAACAACAATACAAACATGACGCATTTTTCTCATTCATTCATCCGTTCATTGAAGTGTGTCACAGATAGGAGGACGAAAAGAGCGCTCACCTTGTCGCTCTCCTAATGATTTATCGGCCCGTTGTACGCATGTCGGTATCGTTCATTCATAAAAAGAAGTTATTGTATTATGTCCATTCTAAGATAAATATAGTAATTCACGTGTTAGCCATTTTAAAAAATAAACCGATTTTATGTAATTTCCTCCAAGTTGTGCCGTTATATTTCACACGCCATTATGTTTACTTTAATTTGTGTTACATTTAAGCGCCACCGGGTGAGTGCCTTTTAGCTTTTTGTGCCATTTATTTGGATATGGAGAAAACATGGCCGACGAAAATTTCAGGGTTAGAACTGAAGAACGTTTAAAAATTAAAATCGGTGAGTTAAATTCACTTTGCTCCATCGTTTCAATGAACTTCAATATTATCCTTGTGTCACGTCCCGTTAATTTTTTAATCCGCCCGTGTCACTTATACATGGCTCTCAAATATTGCACTTTTTTGTTTCGGGTGCAGATGTTACAAGTTACATTATTTGTCCAGTTTTTACGCCGTCCGATTTTGTCACTTTCCTCTAATATTAGCATGTTGTAGGAGAAGCAAAAAATCTTTTGTGTCGAACTCACGGCTCTGCTCTACATCGCGATGTGTACTGTATATTGTCGTTGGATCAGGAAGAAATATTTCGTACTTCCACCGTGGAAAAAACGCTCAGGTAATTCAATTATAATATTTTCAATCACATTCACATCTTTCACATTCAATCTTTCAATTTTGCTTTATGTTTATTTCAGTCCATTTTTTGGAGAAGAATTTCAGTTTGAAATACCACGAAAGTTTCGCTACTTGTCTGTTTACTTGTACGACAGAGATCGTCACTTGAAGCAGGATAAAATTATAGGTGGGTAGAGGAACCTTTATTTTAAACCCTCTCTACCTACCACCTTATCTTAATCCTTTTCTTATCACTTTACAGGTAAAGTTGCCATAAAACGACAAGACTTGGCTTCGTACAACAACAAAGATCATTGGTTTACGATAAAAGCTGTGGATGCAGATTCGGAAGTGCAAGGCAAAGCCAACATCGATATTCGATTTGAGACATTCAACAATAAAAACAGATTGGGCACTCACAAGCGATTGTTAGTTCGTGTGATCGAGTGTTCGGATTTAACGATTAAAAATGGTTCGTGTGATCCTTTTGCATTGGTCTGTGTTACTTACTCGAATGGCAAGAGAATATCAAAAAGAAGTAAAGTACGTAAAAAGACTGTGTGTCCTCGTTATGACGAAACTTTTGAATTTGATACTTGCATTGGACAAGAGCGAGACAAAAATGTGCTATACACAGTGTGTTCCGAAAACGAAGGTGAAATTTGTGAACTTCTTGTTTCTTTTTGGCACGATAGCCCTGGTATGTCAGGCGATGTTTTTTTGGGAGAAGTTCGAGTCCAACTTCATGGCTCACAACAGCAAAACGCTGCTCTCAGAAACGCATGGTAAGTTGTGTACGTAAGAAGAAAGATTCGATTTTAGGTGTTGGGCTTTTTTAGGTATTTTCTTCAACCGCGTCCAACAAAAGATCGACCTATGCCTTCTTGTGCAACGCCACCCGGTACCAGACTCTCCGTTACTAGCCCTTTAGGATCGCTTCGTTTAAATATACAATACACTATAGATTATGTTCTTTCTGATTTTGTCTATATGCCTTTACGTGATTTGCTACTACAAAGTGTTCATACAAGGGTAAGAAGATTTTCTCTTTGTTTCGTTGCATTAATAATTTATATTATTGTTTCAAGTCGATTTCGACCAGCCCTGTATATGTTTTGGGTGAAATTATATCAAATAAAACGGATTTGGCACAAGCTTTAGTTAGAATTTTTTTGCATCATGGAGAAATTGTTACTATCATTCGAGCACTTGCTAAAAACGAAATATCTACCTTAACGTAAGTAAATATTTTCTTATCATACAATACTTGCATATTCCTCACGAAAATGGAAAAAGGATTAGTGTTAATGTTAAACTTTAGGACCCCTGACCAAAAAAATTACCTTTATCAAACAATGATGCTTTTAAATTTTTTTCTTTTTTATTTTGATCACTTTCACGATTTCCTTTAAGGTTAAATGTTCTTTTGTATTCTTCGCCATCTTATTTCCCGCATCTTCTTTGGTGATAATACCAGGATTTTTTATCCGAATAATTTCTTCTGATGATATTTCTTCTTTCGATTCTTCTAATTCAAAGACTTTGTTCTTAGTGTCACCTTTGCAACCCATTTTTTTTGTTTATTTTATCTTTTTCTTCTTCAATGTAGTTTAAGCCGTAAGGCTTGTTATTACCAACATCTGCGTCGTTTCCTTGGCAGTGTTAGTTCTGTGAGCATATACAAATTTTACATCCATTAGGTAACTTGCTAGAGTTGCCTTCAGATGTACCATGTATCCTGGTTTTTATTATGTTAATGGTGGCAATTCACTAACCGAGGGGACCACTGGTTTAACATGCCTTCCGAAGCACGGAGACTAGTCATAAGAAAGTTTGACTTTCCCCAGGTTTGAACCCAGTGCCCCGCATTCGCATCCAACTGGATGATCTATGCGAACCAGACTTTGTTTCATTTTTTCTATACTTTTCTTATTTTCTTTCACTTTCACTTACTCATCTATTTTATTGAATGCTCTTATACCCTCGTATAATCTCCTCTCGTCTCGCTCTCCTAATGTGAAATAAAATCTTGTGCAAATTATTTTATCAAGAGATCAAAATCTGTGGTTCGACGTAATGTTACAAATTCGCATATATCGCAGATATCGCAGTGTTACATTACAGTTCATTAAATAAATGTTACTAATCTGTTAATTTAATAGGGTTACGCATAAAATTGATTTTCATAATTATTATAATTGTATCATAGTTCACATCAATCGATTATGAAAATTAATCAATTTTAACTCTCCAGCTGCAAGCAATTTTTTTCGTTTTCTTTGTATACAAACGTGGGCTATTTTTTTCTATTTACAATATTCAGGTCTATTTTGTATCACCTAGACCTAGACGCTAGTAAAGCGGTTTAACGTTTTGTTATTATATAGCGTTTTTCGCGAAACGGTATCACGTATCATTTTTTTTTATAACGTTTAAAATGATACGTGATACCGTTTCGCGAAAAACGGTATACGTAAACGTGATACCGTTTATGAATCTTTGCAGAACTGTGTATGTGTCAAGGTGTAATAATTATTATTATGGTAATTTTTAAGATAATTATACATTCGATTGCTGTTATTAAGAAAGATTGAAAATATTTCAATTTATTATTTTTAGAGACCCAACTACAATATTTCGAGGTAACACTTTGGTATCAAAAATGATGGACGAGGCCATGCGATTAATTGGTTCGCAGTATTTGCAAAAGACTCTCAGACCAACTTTAGATCTAATATTGAGCGAAAAAAAGTCGTGCGAAATCGACATGACGCGTATTCACGACATCAATTTATCGAAAACTAATTTAGCCAATTTAAAGGAGTACGTACAAAGAATATTTCAAGCAATCACAGAGAGTGCAGTGCACTGCCCTACTTTAATGTGTCAAATATTTTATAATTTACGAGAATGTGCCACAACTTATTTTCCCAACAATCGCGAAGTTCAATATTCGGTTATTTCTGGATTTATTTTTTTGAGGTTTTTTGCTCCTGCAATTTTAGGACCTCGCTTATTTGATCTCACCAGTGAACAATTGGTACAATATTATTGTATAATGCGATTGTAATTTTTTTCAACTTTTGCATGTTATTTGTAGGATTGCCAAACTAACCGAACTTTGACATTGATTTCAAAAACCATTCAATCTTTAGGAAATTTAGTTAGTTGCCGGTCGATGCAACAAGTTTGCAAGGAGGAATATATGGAATGTATGTATAAGGAATTTTTTACCGATCAGCATACTCAAGCCGTACGCCAATTTTTGGAAATTATTTCTGCAAATTCAAATTTACAAACTGTTACCATCGATACTCCTGTCACTTTGAAAGAAGGGTAAGCATTTCAAATTGCAAGTATTTTTAATATCTCATTTTGTCTTCCGTTTTCATTGCTTCAGAGAAATTAAAAGGTGAGCATATATGGCATGTTTATGAAAGTTTTAGTTTTGTTGCGGGAATTTTTCTAAAATAATTTCTTGCTGTTTAGGGTGATGATAAAACGTGCTCAAGGAAGGAAACGATTTGGCCGGAAAAATTTTAAGCAACGTTATTTTAAACTCACCACCCATGATCTCAGTTATTTTAAAACGAAAGGTAGAGACGCGTTATGTCAAATACCTCTATCCAACATTTTGGCGGTTGAAAGGCTGGCAGAACAGTCTTTCAAGATGAAAAATATGTTCCAAATTGTGCAACCCGAACGTGCCTTGTATGTTCAAGCTTCGAATTGCGTAGAAGAAAAGGAATGGATTGACTTGTTGACAAAAATTTGCCAGACAAATTCAAATCGTTTAGAGAAATATCATCCGTGCGCTTTTATAAATGGCGAATGGTTGTGGTGTGCTGCCGTTTTACTTTAATCGTTGATTGTTTTGTGACGACTTTATTTTTCAGTTGCAAGTCTCCTAACGAACTGATGAGAGGTTGCAGTGCCGTGTCGCATCCGGAAAATAGCTTATGCATGACGTTGGATCCCGAAAGGGATATGCAGAGAATGCACACGCTTATATTTTCTCACATGATGACAATCGAGATGTTTCTAGCAAAGCACGATCGTTCTAATTTGTACGCAACAGAAAATAGTTTGCCGTTTGTGGTGGACGACATCAAAGCTTGTTACGAAACCTTGGATCAGATTACGCAGGTGGCTTATGAATTGGAACATAAACACAGGACGTACCAACGCATGTTGGCCAACGAAACCAAATATGGCAGCAAGTGAGTGGAGTACTTTTAGTAAAACTTAATCTAGCAAAATTATTACTTATTTTAGGGCGGCACCAATTGGTGACGATAATTATTTATTAGCTTCACGAATTCATCTCGATTCATCTTTGTTACGAAGAATTGGACCAGCCGATACAAATGTATCGATATATAATAACTCATGTACAAAATAAAAGACTGGTAGAAAAATCACGAAAATTTTAAAGTTAAATGTAATAATTCTATATTTATATGAAACATATTTTCCTTGTTTGAAATGGAGTACAAAGTAAATGATAAGCGTCAGTTTTGATTTCAATATACCAGTGATAAATTGTTAAATCTGAGTTTTAAAGCAATAAAATAAGTTGAATGTTGTAGAATAAAGTAATGACATTTTAAATTGTTAACAATAAATTATCTATTAAAACTCTAGATATTTATGAAAAAAATTTTAATTTATAATTTAATTTTTATGCACTGCAAGTGCCGTATCGTTAGGTTTTCTATTTTTTTTTTAATTAATTATTGTCAAATGTATAATAATAATAATTATCGAGTTTGCTTTATTGAAAATTTCTGTTAAAACAAGAAGGCATTCTTCGATAACTTGGCATTTTTAATTTGTAACGTTGTAGAATATTAGTTTTATTAATTATTATTATCTCATATAATTTATGTAATTAAGTATTTTTCATTTGTAATTAACGTTTTATATTACATATATTTATTTTATGTTAGTATTATTTGACGATTTTTAATTATTGCATACATTTTATGGTGATCTAAATACAGTCAAACTTCCCTAACTCGAATTTCAAGGAACAACAAAAATACTTTGAGTTGGAGAAAGTGTTATTATTTATATAATAAGATTTGAAGGGCTCAGAGGAAAAGTGGTACAAGTGCATCTCTAATTGCTTCGAGATAATTGATCTTAAAGTATAATCAAGATAGGAAATTTACTAACAAGGGCAAGGCAAATTAGAACATCACCTTGATGAAAGTTTAAAGACCCGAAAGTCAGAAAATCGATTTTGAAAATCCAATAAATTTGTAGTATAAATTAGGTCTAATGCAAATTGCATCAAAGATTATCTGATTTAAAAATGAATATATATTGCAATGATATTCACCCTTAAATGAATAATCACCCCACAAAAGCCCCTAAAACTAACGTTTCGCCGAAGATGGGTTTTTCTCTTCCTCAGAGTCGATAGGTTCGACGAACGAAATAAAAGGGTGTAAATTCGTGACAAGCATAATTTATTAATTGAACGTAAAAATTTTTCATAGACAGTTTGCATCAAATTTTATGAGGACAATAAGTTTGTCTCAAACCACAAGTATTCTGATGTAATGGCTCAGACATGCACGCAATATTTAACGTTTTAAATTTTAACACTGTACGTGTAAATCTGTCCATTTATGTAATAGGTGTAATTTTATAAAATAGCAAATACAATTTTAATTAATAAACTCACTATTAAATGGTAAACTTTTATTAAAGTTAGTGCGTTGCCGGATCCATGTGGCCAAACTCTCGTCAGCAGTCGCCAGCTGTTCCAATCTATTCCAATCCACCAAACGTTCCACACAGCAGCCAATATTCCAAAAACAAGTAAATTCTCCAACAACTCAATTCGTCAGAAACACACAATCGCACACTTTTTATAAATCGTAATAAGCAATTACGCGAAGATTCGATTTCCGCTAATTATTCACTTCTTTGTGAATCCGCGAAATTACACTTCTCTGACCCTCGGATCAAAAAGAAGTTTTTGGAGTTCTTCCTTCTTTGAAGAGCAGCAAAGAACTCTTCTCCGCTTGAGTTTCAGCGGGGAACTCCTCTCTCCTTGAGCTTCACTAAGAGACTGGCTTCATTCTGGCTTGCTCGCCTTTCTGTCCCTCTCCTAGTTTTCAAAATTTGGATTCTGTGGTGGGGTTTGACATTTTTGATCACTAATGTCGCACTTATTTATAGGTAACATGGTGTTTATAATTGTTTGTTCACTAAATTTTTATTTTCATTTTACACTTTTATAGAAAACTGCGGTTGTTTTAAAAATTAAAAATCATACACAAGATGTTGCAAAATACTTGTTTTACATAATTCACTTCAAATTTGTGTGGTTTTATGTGTAAATTGTTACATGCGGCGGTTTATTATTAATTTGATGCAAAAGTCTATTTTATCAGTCAAATTAACTGGTTATTGAATTAAAATTAAACAAAATCGAAACACTCCCTTTATTTGCTTGCTTATACCCTCTCATGGTCAAAATACCACCACAATATTTTTATTATACACTTTCAAAGATGAAAAGATTTTTGCAACTTCAATCGACCGTAAAAGTGTTATTTTAATAAATATTGCAAAATAAACTGCGTCAGTCGAATTTTCTGGTCAAAATACATTAGAAACACTCGAATAAGCAATGTTTTTCCAAAAATGACTTTTTGGGCTAAAAAAACTTCAAAGGGGTTAATCGATCGTTTTTTTCAAAAAGCGCTAACATTTAACATGCCCTTTTTAGATTGTATACGACGTATTTTGATGCGTAGAGTGCGAAAAACTGGTTTTTATCCGGCGGAAGCGCTTAAATCTTGGAAAAAATCACTTTCAAAGATGAAAAGATTTTTGCAACTTCAATCGACAAAAGTGTTATTTTAATAAATATTGCAAAATAAACTGCGTCAGTCGAATTTTCTGGTCAAAATACATTAGAAACACTCGAATAAGCAATGTTTTTCCAAAAATGACTTTTTGGGCTAAAAAAACTTCAAAGGGGTTAATCGATCGTTTTTTTCAAAAAGCGCTAACATTTAACATGCCCTTTTTAGATTGTATACGACGTATTTTGATGCGTAGAGTGCGAAAAACTGGTTTTTATCCGGCGGAAGCGCTTAAATCTTGGAAAAAATCACTTTCAAAGATGAAAAGATTTTTGCAACTTCAATCGACAAAAGTGTTATTTTAATAAATATTGCAAAATAAACTGCGTCAGTCGAATTTTCTGGTCAAAATACATTAGAAACACTCGAATAAGCAATGTTTTTCCAAAAATGACTTTTTGGGCTAAAAAAACTTCAAAGGGGTTAATCGATCGTTTTTTTCAAAAAGCGCTAACATTTAACATGCCCTTTTTAGATTGTATACGACGTATTTTGATGCGTAGAGTGCGAAAAACTGGTTTTTATCCGGCGGAAGCGCTTAAATCTTGGAAAAAATCACTTTCAAAGATGAAAAGATTTTTGCAACTTCAATCGACCGTAAAAGTGTTATTTTAATAAATATTGCAAAATAAACTGCGTCAGTCGAATTTTCTCGTCAAAATACATTAGAATCACTCGAAAAAGCAATGGTTTTCCAAAAATTACTTTTTGGGCTAAAAAAACTTCAAATCCATCGTTTTTTTCAAAAAGCGCTAAAATTTAACATGCCCTTTTTTAGATTGTATACGACGTATTTTGATGCGTAGAGTGCGAAAAACTGGTTTTTATCCGGCGGAAGCGCTTAAATCTTGGAAAAAATCACTTTCAAAGATGAAAAGATTTTTGCAACTTCAATCGACCGTAAAAGTGTTATTTTAAGAAATATTGCAAAATAAACTGCGTCAGTCGAATTTTCTCGTCAAAATACATTAGAATCACACGAAAAATCAATGGTTTTCCAAAAATGACTTTTTGGGCTAAAAAAACTTCAAAAACAAAATCCATCGTTTTTATCAAAATCCGCTAAAATTTAACATGAACTTTTTTAGATTGTATACGACGTATTTGGATGCGTAGAGTGCGAAAAACTAGTTTTTATCCGGCGGAAGCGCTTAATTCTTGGAAAAAATCACTTTCCAAGATTGAAGAGTAACGATCGCTTTTTGCAACTTCAATCGACCGTAAAAGTGTTATTTTATTAAATATTGCAAAATAAACTGCGTCAGTCGAATTTTCTCGTCAAAATACATTAGAATCAAAATACACAAAATTTTTTAAGATTTTTTTTTTGTTCAATTTAGGACATTCAGCACTTGTTTTTTATATTTGGAAGCATAGATTTACCGGGTGTATTCCGATAGGGGATCGAAAATTCCATTATTTTTGCGATATCTCTTACCGTTTTCGAGATAATCGACATTTTCCGATTTTAGTCTTTTTGGCTCTCAAAATACACAAAATTTTTTAAGATTTTTTTTTTTTCAATTTAGGACATTCAGCACTTGTTTTTTATATTTGGAAGCATAGATTTACCGGGTGTATTCCGATAGGGGATCGAAAATTCCATTATTTTTGCGATATCTCTTACCGTTTTCGAGATAATCGACCTTTTCCGATTTTAGTCTTTTTGGCACTCAAAATACACAAAATTTGCATAGATTTACCGGGTGTATTCCGATAGGGGATCGAAAAATCCATTATTTTTGCGATATCTCTTACCGTTTTCGAGATAATCGACATTTTCCGATTTTAGTCTTTTTGGATCTCAAAATACACAAAATTTTTTAAGATTTTTTTTTTTTTTCAATTTAGGACATTCAGCACTTGTTTTTTATATTTGGAAGCATAGCTTTACCGGGTGTTTTCCGATAGGGGATCGAAAATTCCATTATTTTTGCGATATCTCTTACCGTTTTCGAGATAATCGACCTTTTCCGATTTTAGTCTTTTTGGCACTCAAAATACACAAAATTTGCATAGATTTACCGGGTGTATTCCGATAGGGGATCGAAAAATCCATTATTTTTGCGATATCTCTTACCGTTTTCGAGATAATCGACATTTTCCGATTTTAGTCTTTTTGGCTCTCAAAATACACAAAATTTTTTAAGATTTTTTTTTTTTCAATTTAGGACATTCAGCACTTGTTTTTTATATTTGGAAGCATAGATTTACCGGGTGTATTCCGATAGGGGATCGAAAATTCCATTATTTTTGCGATATCTCTTACCGTTTTCGAGATAATCGACCTTTTCCGATTTTAGTCTTTTTGGCACTCAAAATACACAAAATTTGCATAGATTTACCGGGTGTATTCCGATAGGGGATCGAAAAATCCATTATTTTTGCGATATCTCTTACCGTTTTCGAGATAATCGACATTTTCCGATTTTAGTCTTTTTGGCTCTCAAAATACACAAAATTTTTTAAGATTTTTTTTTTTTCAATTTAGGACATTCAGCACTTGTTTTTTATATTTGGAAGCATAGATTTACCGGGTGTATTCCGATAGGGGATCGAAAATTCCATTATTTTTGCGATATCTCTTACCGTTTTCGAGATAATCGACCTTTTCCGATTTTAGTCTTTTTGGCACTCAAAATACACAAAATTTGCATAGATTTACCGGGTGTATTCCGATAGGGGATCGAAAAATCCATTATTTTTGCGATATCTCTTACCGTTTTCGAGATAATCGACATTTTCCGATTTTAGTCTTTTTGGCTCTCAAAATACACAAAATTTTTTAAGATTTTTTTTTTTTCAATTTAGGACATTCAGCACTTGTTTTTTATATTTGGAAGAATAGATTTACCGGGTGTATTCCGATAGGGGATCGAAAATTCCATTATTTTTGCGATATCTCTTACCGTTTTCGAGATAATCGACCTTTTCCGATTTTAGTCTTTTTGGCACTCAAAATACACAAAATTTGCATAGATTTACCGGGTGTATTCCGATAGGGGATCGAAAAATCCATTATTTTTGCGATATCTCTTACCGTTTTCGAGATAATCGACATTTTCCGATTTTAGTCTTTTTGGCTCTCAAAATACACAAAATTTTTTAAGATTTTTTTTTTTTCAATTTAGGACATTCAGCACTTGTTTTTTATATTTGGAAGCATAGATTTACCGGGTGTATTCCGATAGGGGATCGAAAATTCCATTATTTTTGCGATATCTCTTACCGTTTTCGAGATAATCGACCTTTTCCGATTTTAGTCTTTTTGGCACTCAAAATACACAAAATTTGCATAGATTTACCGGGTGTATTCCGATAGGGGATCGAAAAATCCATTATTTTTGCGATATCTCTTACCGTTTTCGAGATAATCGACATTTTCCGATTTTAGTCTTTTTGGCACTCAAAATACACAAAATTTTTTAAGATTTTTTTTTTTTCAATTTAGGACATTCAGCACTTGTTTTTTATATTTGGAAGCATAGATTTACCGGGTGTATTCCGATAGGGGATCGAAAATTCCATTATTTTTGCGATATCTCTTACCGTTTTCGAGATAATCGACCTTTTCCGATTTTAGTCTTTTTGGCACTCAAAATACACAAAATTTGCATAGATTTACAGTGTGTATTCCGATAGGGGATCGAAAAATCCATTATTTTTGCGATATCTCTTACCGTTTTCGAGATAATCGACATTTTCCGATTTTAGTCTTTTTGGCTCTCAAAATACACAAAATTTTTTAAGATTTTTTTTTTTTCAATTTAGGACATTCAGCACTTGTTTTTTATATTTGGAAGCATAGATTTACCGGGTGTATTCCGATAGGGGATCGAAAATTCCATTATTTTTGCGATATCTCTTACCGTTTTCGAGATAATCGACCTTTTCCGATTTTAGTCTTTTTGGCTCTCAAAATACACAAAATTTTTTAAGATTTTTTTTTTTTCAATTTAGGACATTCAGCACTTGTTTTTTATATTTGGAAGCATAGATTTACCGGGTGTATTCCGATAGGGGATCGAAAATTCCATTATTTTTGCGATATCTCTTACCGTTTTCGAGATAATCGACCTTTTCCGATTTTAGTCTTTTTGGCACTCAAAATACACAAAATTTTCATAGATTTACAGTGTGTATTCCGATAGGGGATCGAAAAATCCATTATTTTTGCGATATCTCTTACCGTTTTCGAGATAATCGACATTTTCCGATTTTAGTCTTTTTGGCTCTCAAAATACACAAAATTTTTTAAGATTTTTTTTTTTTCAATTTAGGACATTCAGCACTTGTTTTTTATATTTGGAAGCATAGATTTACCGGGTGTTTTCCGATAGGGGATCGAAAATTCCATTATTTTTGCGATATCTCTTACCGTTTTCGAGATAATCGACCTTTTCCGATTTTAGTCTTTTTGGCACTCAAAATACACAAAATTTGCATAGATTTACAGTGTGTATTCCGATAGGGGATCGAAAAATCCATTATTTTTGCGATATCTCTTACCGTTTTCGAGATAATCGACATTTTCCGATTTTAGTCTTTTTTTAAGATTTTTTTTTTTTCAGTTTAGGACATTCAGCACTTGTTTTTTATATTTGGAAGCATAGATTTACCGGGTGTATTCCGATAGGGGATCGAAAATTCCATTATTTTTGCGATATCTCTTACCGTTTTCGAGATAATCGACCTTTTCCGATTTTAGTCTTTTTGGCACTCAAAATACACAAAATTTGCATAGATTTACAGGGTGTATTCCGATAGGGGATCGAAAAATCCATTATTTTTGCGATATCTCTTACCGTTTTCGAGATAATCGACATTTTCCGATTTTAGTCTTTTTGGCTCTCAAAATACACAAAATTTTTTAAGATTTTTTTTTTTTTCAATTTAGGACATTCAGCACTTGTTTTTTATATTTGGAAGCATAGATTTACCGGGTGTATTCCGATAGGGGATCGAAAATTCCATTATTTTTGCGATATCTCTTACCGTTTTCGAGATAATCGAGACCTTTTCCGATTTTAGTCTTTTTGGCTCTCAAAATACACAAAATTTTTTAAGATTTTTTTTTTTTCAATTTAGGACATTCAGCACTTGTTTTTTATATTTGGAAGCATAGATTTACCGGGTGTATTCCGATAGGGGATCGAAAATTCCATTATTTTTGCGATATCTCTTACCGTTTTCGAGATAATCGACTTTTTCCGATTTTAGTCTTTTTGGCACTCAAAATACACAAAATTTGCATAGATTTACAGTGTGTATTCCGATAGGGGATCGAAAAATCCATTATTTTTGCGATATCTCTTACCGTATTCGAGATAATCGACATTTTCCGATTTTAGTCTTTTTGGCTCTCAAAATACACAAAATTTTTTAAGATTTTTTTTTTTTCAATTTAGGACATTCAGCACTTGTTTTTTATATTTGGAAGCATAGATTTACCGGGTGTATTCCGATAGGGGATCGAAAATTCCATTATTTTTGCGATATCTCTTACCGTTTTCGAGATAATCGACCTTTTCCGATTTTAGTCTTTTTGGCACTCAAAATACACAAAATTTGCATAGATTTACCGGGTGTATTCCGATAGGGGATCGAAAAATCCATTATTTTTGCGATATCTCTTACCGTTTTCGAGATAATCGACATTTTCCGATTTTAGTCTTTTTGGCACTCAAAATACACAAAATTTTTTAAGATTTTTTTTTTTTCAATTTAGGACATTCAGCACTTGTTTTTTATATTTGGAAGCATAGATTTACCGGGTGTATTCCGATAGGGGATCGAAAATTCCATTATTTTTGCGATATCTCTTACCGTTTTCGAGATAATCGACCTTTTCCGATTTTAGTCTTTTTGGCACTCAAAATACACAAAATTTGCATAGATTTACAGTGTGTATTCCGATAGGGGATCGAAAAATCCATTATTTTTGCGATATCTCTTACCGTTTTCGAGATAATCGACATTTTCCGATTTTAGTCTTTTTGGCTCTCAAAATACACAAAATTTTTTAAGATTTTTTTTTTTTCAATTTAGGACATTCAGCACTTGTTTTTTATATTTGGAAGCATAGATTTACCGGGTGTATTCCGATAGGGGATCGAAAATTCCATTATTTTTGCGATATCTCTTACCGTTTTCGAGATAATCGACCTTTTCCGATTTTAGTCTTTTTGGCACTCAAAATACACAAAATTTGCATAGATTTACAGTGTGTATTCCGATAGGGGATCGAAAAATCCATTATTTTTGCGATATCTCTTACCGTTTTCGAGATAATCGACATTTTCCGATTTTAGTCTTTTTGGCTCTCAAAATACACAAAATTTTTTAAGATTTTTTTCTTTTCAATTTAGGACATTCAGCACTTGTTTTTTATATTTGGAAGCATAGATTTACCGGGTGTATTCCGATAGGGGATCGAAAATTCCATTATTTTTGCGATATCTCTTACCGTTTTCGAGATAATCGACCTTTTCCGATTTTAGTCTTTTTGGCACTCAAAATACACAAAATTTGCATAGATTTACAGGGTGTATTCCGATAGGGGATCGAAAAATCCATTATTTTTGCGATATCTCTTACCGTTTTCGAGATAATCGACATTTTCCGATTTTAGTCTTTTTGGCTCTCAAAATACACAAAATTTTTTAAGATTTTTTTTTTTTCAATTTAGGACATTCAGCACTTGTTTTTTATATTTGGAAGCATAGATTTACCGGGTGTATTCCGATAGGGGATCGAAAATTCCATTATTTTTGCGATATCTCTTACCGTTTTCGAGATAATCGACCTTTTCCGATTTTAGTCTTTTTGGCACTCAAAATACACAAAATTTGCATAGATTTACAGTGTGTATTCCGATAGGGGATCGAAAAATCCATTATTTTTGCGATATCTCTTACCGTTTTCGAGATAATCGACATTTTCCGATTTTAGTCTTTTTGGCTCTCAAAATACACAAAATTTTTTAAGATTTTTTTTTTTTCAATTTAGGACATTCAGCACTTGTTTTTTATATTTGGAAGCATAGATTTACCGGGTGTATTCCGATAGGGGATCGAAAATTCCATTATTTTTGCGATATCTCTTACCGTTTTCGAGATAATCGACCTTTTCCGATTTTAGTCTTTTTGGCACTCAAAATACACAAAATTTGCATAGATTTACAGTGTGTATTCCGATAGGGGATCGAAAAATCCATTATTTTTGCGATATCTCTTACCGTTTTCGAGATAATCGACATTTTCCGATTTTAGTCTTTTTGGCTCTCAAAATACACAAAATTTTTTAAGATTTTTTTTTTTTCAATTTAGGACATTCAGCACTTGTTTTTTATATTTGGAAGCATAGATTTACCGGGTGTATTCCGATAGGGGATCGAAAATTCCATTATTTTTGCGATATCTCTTACCGTTTTCGAGATAATCGACCTTTTCCGATTTTAGTCTTTTTGGCACTCAAAATACACAAAATTTTCATAGATTTACAGTGTGTATTCCGATAGGGGATCGAAAAATCCATTATTTTTGCGATATCTCTTACCGTTTTCGAGATAATCGACATTTTCCGATTTTAGTCTTTTTGGCTCTCAAAATACACAAAATTTTTTAAGATTTTTTTTTTTTCAATTTAGGACATTCAGCACTTGTTTTTTATATTTGGAAGCATAGATTTACCGGGTGTATTCCGATAGGGGATCGAAAATTCCATTATTTTTGCGATATCTCTTACCGTTTTCGAGATAATCGACCTTTTCCGATTTTAGTCTTTTTGGCACTCAAAATACACAAAATTTGCATAGATTTACAGTGTGTATTCCGATAGGGGATCGAAAAATCCATTATTTTTGCGATATCTCTTACCGTTTTCGAGATAATCGACATTTTCCGATTTTAGTCTTTTTGGCTCTCAAAATACACAAAATTTTTTAAGATTTTTTTTTTTTCAATTTAGGACATTCAGCACTTGTTTTTTATATTTGGAAGCATAGATTTACCGGGTGTATTCCGATAGGGGATCGAAAATTCCATTATTTTTGCGATATCTCTTACCGTTTTCGAGATAATCGACCTTTTCCGATTTTAGTCTTTTTGGCTCTCAAAATACACAAAATTTTTTAAGATTTTTTTTTTTTCAATTTAGGACATTCAGCACTTGTTTTTTATATTTGGAAGCATAGATTTACCGGGTGTATTCCGATAGGGGATCGAAAATTCCATTATTTTTGCGATATCTCTTACCGTTTTCGAGATAATCGACCTTTTCCGATTTTAGTCTTTTTGGCACTCAAAATACACAAAATTTGCATAGATTTACAGTGTGTATTCCGATAGGGGATCGAAAAATCCATTATTTTTGCGATATCTCTTACCGTTTTCGAGATAATCGACATTTTCCGATTTTAGTCTTTTTGGCTCTCAAAATACACAAAATTTTTTAAGATTTTTTTTTTTTCAATTTAGGACATTCAGCACTTGTTTTTTATATTTGGAAGCATAGATTTACCGGGTGTATTCCGATAGGGGATCGAAAATTCCATTATTTTTGCGATATCTCTTACCGTTTTCGAGATAATCGACCTTTTCCGATTTTAGTCTTTTTGGCTCTCAAAATACACAAAATTTTTTAAGATTTTTTTTTTTTCAATTTAGGACATTCAGCACTTGTTTTTTATATTTGGAAGCATAGATTTACCGGGTGTATTCCGATAGGGGATCGAAAATTCCATTATTTTTGCGATATCTCTTACCGTTTTCGAGATAATCGACCTTTTCCGATTTTAGTCTTTTTGGCACTCAAAATACACAAAATTTGCATAGATTTACAGTGTGTATTCCGATAGGGGATCGAAAAATCCATTATTTTTGCGATATCTCTTACCGTTTTCGAGATAATCGACATTTTCCGATTTTAGTCTTTTTGGCTCTCAAAATACACAAAATTTTTTAAGATTTTTTTTTTTTCAGTTTAGGACATTCAGCACTTGTTTTTTATATTTGGAAGCATAGATTTACCGGGTGTATTCCGATAGGGGATCGAAAATTCCATTATTTTTGCGATATCTCTTACCGTTTTCGAGATAATCGACCTTTTCCGATTTTAGTCTTTTTGGCACTCAAAATACACAAAATTTGCATAGATTTACAGGGTGTATTCCGATAGGGGATCGAAAAATCCATTATTTTTGCGATATCTCTTACCGTTTTCGAGATAATCGACATTTTCCGATTTTAGTCTTTTTGGCTCTCAAAATACACAAAATTTTTTAAGATTTTTTTTTTTTTCAATTTAGGACATTCAGCACTTGTTTTTTATATTTGGAAGCATAGATTTACCGGGTGTATTCCGATAGGGGATCGAAAATTCCATTATTTTTGCGATATCTCTTACCGTTTTCGAGATAATCGAGACCTTTTCCGATTTTAGTCTTTTTGGCTCTCAAAATACACAAAATTTTTTAAGATTTTTTTTTTTTCAATTTAGGACATTCAGCACTTGTTTTTTATATTTGGAAGCATAGATTTACCGGGTGTATTCCGATAGGGGATCGAAAATTCCATTATTTTTGCGATATCTCTTACCGTTTTCGAGATAATCGACCTTTTCCGATTTTAGTCTTTTTGGCACTCAAAATACACAAAATTTGCATAGATTTACAGTGTGTATTCCGATAGGGGATCGAAAAATCCATTATTTTTGCGATATCTCTTACCGTATTCGAGATAATCGACATTTTCCGATTTTAGTCTTTTTGGCTCTCAAAATACACAAAATTTTTTAAGATTTTTTTTTTTTCAATTTAGGACATTCAGCACTTGTTTTTTATATTTGGAAGCATAGATTTACCGGGTGTATTCCGATAGGGGATCGAAAATTCCATTATTTTTGCGATATCTCTTACCGTTTTCGAGATAATCGACCTTTTCCGATTTTAGTCTTTTTGGCACTCAAAATACACAAAATTTGCATAGTTTTACAGTGTGTATTCCGATAGGGGATCGAAAAATCCATTATTTTTGCGATATCTCTTACCGTTTTCGAGATAATCGACATTTTCCGATTTTAGTCTTTTTGGCTCTCAAAATACACAAAATTTTTTAAGATTTTTTTTTTTTCAATTTAGGACATTCAGCACTTGTTTTTTATATTTGGAAGCATAGATTTACCGGGTGTATTCCGATAGGGGATCGAAAATTCCGTTATTTTTGCGATATCTCTTACCGTTTTCGAGATAATCGACCTTTTCCGATTTTAGTCTTTTTGGCACTCAAAATACACAAAATTTGCATAGATTTACAGGGTGTATTCCGATAGGGGATCGAAAAATCCATTATTTTTGCGATATCTCTTACCGTTTTCGAGATAATCGACATTTTCCGATTTTAGTCTTTTTGGCTCTCAAAATACACAAAATTTTTTAAGATTTTTTTTTTTTCAATTTAGGACATTCAGCACTTGTTTTTTATATTTGGAAGCATAGATTTACCGGGTGTATTCCGATAGGGGATCGAAAATTCCATTATTTTTGCGATATCTCTTACCGTTTTCGAGATAATCGACCTTTTCCGATTTTAGTCTTTTTGGCACTCAAAATACACAAAATTTGCATAGATTTACAGGGTGTATTCCGATAGGGGATCGAAAAATCCATTATTTTTGCGATATCTCTTACCGTTTTCGAGATAATCGACATTTTCCGATTTTAGTCTTTTTGGCTCTCAAAATACACAAAATTTTTTAAGATTTTTTTTTTTTCAATTTAGGACATTCAGCACTTGTTTTTTATATTTGGAAGCATAGATTTACCGGGTGTATTCCGATAGGGGATCGAAAATTCCATTATTTTTGCGATATCTCTTACCGTTTTCGAGATAATCGACCTTTTCCGATTTTAGTCTTTTTGGCTCTCAAAATACACAAAATTTTTTAAGATTTTTTTTTTTCAATTTAGGACATTCAGCACTTGTTTTTTATATTTGGAAGCATAGATTTACCGGGTGTATTCCGATAGGGGATCGAAAATTCCATTATTTTTGCGATATCTCTTACCGTTTTCGAGATAATCGACCTTTTCCGATTTTAGTCTTTTTGGCACTCAAAATACACAAAATTTGCATAGATTTACAGTGTGTATTCCGATAGGGGATCGAAAAATCCATTATTTTTGCGATATCTCTTACCGTTTTCGAGATAATCGACATTTTCCGATTTTAGTCTTATTGGCTCTCAAAATACACAAAATTTTTTAAGATTTTTTTTTTTCAATTTAGGACATTCAGCACTTGTTTTTTATATTTGGAAGCATAGATTTACCGGGTGTATTCCGATAGGGGATCGAAAATTCCATTATTTTTGCGATATCTCTTACCGTTTTCGAGATAATCGACCTTTTCCGATTTTAGTCTTTTTGGCTCTCAAAATACACAAAATTTTTTAAGATTTTTTTTTTTTCAATTTAGGACATTCAGCACTTGTTTTTTATATTTGGAAGCATAGATTTACCGGGTGTATTCCGATAGGGGATCGAAAATTCCATTATTTTTGCGATATCTCTTACCGTTTTCGAGATAATCGACCTTTTCCGATTTTAGTCTTTTTGGCACTCAAAATACACAAAATTTGCATAGATTTACAGTGTGTATTCCGATAGGGGATCGAAAAATCCATTATTTTTGCGATATCTCTTACCGTTTTCGAGATAATCGACATTTTCCGATTTTAGTCTTTTTGGCTCTCAAAATACACAAAATTTTTTAAGATTTTTTTTTTTCAATTTAGGACATTCAGCACTTGTTTTTTATATTTGGAAGCATAGATTTACCGGGTGTATTCCGATAGGGGATCGAAAATTCCATTATTTTTGCGATATCTCTTACCGTTTTCGAGATAATCGACCTTTTCCGATTTTAGTCTTTTTGGCTCTCAAAATACACAAAATTTTTTAAGATTTTTTTTTTTTCAATTTAGGACATTCAGCACTTGTTTTTTATATTTGGAAGCATAGATTTACCGGGTGTATTCCGATAGGGGATCGAAAATTCCATTATTTTTGCGATATCTCTTACCGTTTTCGAGATAATCGACCTTTTCCGATTTTAGTCTTTTTGGCACTCAAAATACACAAAATTTGCATAGATTTACAGTGTGTATTCCGATAGGGGATCGAAAAATCCATTATTTTTGCGATATCTCTTACCGTTTTCGAGATAATCGACATTTTCCGATTTTAGTCTTTTTGGCTCTCAAAATACACAAAATTTTTTAAGATTTTTTTTTTTTCAATTTAGGACATTCAGCACTTGTTTTTTATATTTGGAAGCATAGATTTACCGGGTGTATTCCGATAGGGGATCGAAAATTCCATTATTTTTGCGATATCTCTTACCGTTTTCGAGATAATCGACCTTTTCCGATTTTAGTCTTTTTGGCACTCAAAATACACAAAATTTGCATAGATTTACAGTGTGTATTCCGATAGGGGATCGAAAAATCCATTATTTTTGCGATATCTCTTACCGTTTTCGAGATAATCGACATTTTCCGATTTTAGTCTTTTTGGCTCTCAAAATACACAAAATTTTTTAAGATTTTTTTTTTTTCAATTTAGGACATTCAGCACTTGTTTTTTATATTTGGAAGCATAGATTTACCGGGTGTATTCCGATAGGGGATCGAAAATTCCATTATTTTTGCGATATCTCTTACCGTTTTCGAGATAATCGACCTTTTCCGATTTTAGTCTTTTTGGCACTCAAAATACACAAAATTTGCATAGATTTACAGTGTGTATTCCGATAGGGGATCGAAAAATCCATTATTTTTGCGATATCTCTTACCGTTTTCGAGATAATCGACATTTTCCGATTTTAGTCTTTTTGGCTCTCAAAATACACAAAATTTTTTAAGATTTTTTTTTTTTCAATTTAGGACATTCAGCACTTGTTTTTTATATTTAGAAGCATAGATTTACCGGGTGTATTCCGATAGGGGATCGAAAATTCCATTATTTTTGCGATATCTCTTACCGTTTTCGAGATAATCGACCTTTTCCGATTTTAGTCTTTTTGGCACTCAAAATACACAAAATTTGCATAGATTTACAGTGTGTATTCCGATAGGGGATCGAAAAATCCATTATTTTTGCGATATCTCTTACCGTTTTCGAGATAATCGACATTTTCCGATTTTAGTCTTTTTGGCTCTCAAAATACACAAAATTTTTTAAGATTTTTTTTTTTTCAATTTAGGACATTCAGCACTTGTTTTTTATATTTCGAAGCATAGATTTACCGGGTGTATTCCGATAGGGGATCGAAAATTCCATTATTTTTGCGATATCTCTTACCGTTTTCGAGATAATCGACCTTTTCCGATTTTAGTCTTTTTGGCACTCAAAATACACAAAATTTGCATAGATTTACAGTGTGTATTCCGATAGGGGATCGAAAAATCCATTATTTTTGCGATATCTCTTACCGTTTTCGAGATAATCGACATTTTCCGATTTTAGTCTTTTTGGCTCTCAAAATACACAAAATTTTTTAAGATTTTTTTTTTTTCAATTTAGGACATTCAGCACTTGTTTTTTATATTTCGAAGCATAGATTTACCGGGTGTATTCCGATAGGGGATCGAAAATTCCATTATTTCTGCGATATCTCTTACCGTTTTCGAGATAATCGACCTTTTCCGATTTTAGTCTTTTTGGCACTCAAAATACACAAAATTTGCATAAATTTACAGTGTGTATTCCGATAGGGGATCGAAAAATCCATTATTTTTGCGATATCTCTTACCGTTTTCGAGATAATCGACATTTTCCGATTTTAGTCTTTTTGGCTCTCAAAATACACAAAATTTTTTAAGATTTTTTTTTTTTCAATTTAGGACATTCAGCACTTGTTTTTTATATTTGGAAGCATAGATTTACCGGGTGTATTCCGATAGGGGATCGAAAATTCCATTATTTTTGCGATATCTCTTACCGTTTTCGAGATAATCGACCTTTTCCGATTTTAGTCTTTATGGCACTCAAAATACACAAAATTTGCATAGATTTACAGTGTGTATTCCGATAGGGGATCGAAAAATCCATTATTTTTGCGATATCTCTTACCGTTTTCGAGATAATCGACATTTTCCGATTTTAGTCTTTTTGGCACTCAAAATACACAAAATTTGCATAGATTTACAGTGTGTATTCCGATAGGGGATCGAAAAATCCATTATTTTTGCGATATCTCTTACCGTTTTCGAGATAATCGACATTTTCCGATTTTAGTCTTTTTGGCTCTCAAAATACACAAAATTTTTTAAGATTTTTTTTTTTTCAATTTAGGACATTCAGCACTTGTTTTTTATATTTGGAAGCATAGATTTACCGGGTGTATTCCGATAGGGGATCGAAAATTCCGTTATTTTTGCGATATCTCTTACCGTTTTCGAGATAATCGACCTTTTCCGATTTTAGTCTTTTTGGCACTCAAAATACACAAAATTTGCATAGATTTACAGTGTGTATTCCGATAGGGGATCGAAAAATCCATTATTTTTGCGATATCTCTTACCGTTTTCGAGATAATCGACATTTTCCGATTTTAGTCTTTTTGGCTCTCAAAATACACAAAATTTTTTAAGATTTTTTTTTTTTCAATTTAGGACATTCAGCACTTGTTTTTTATATTTGGAAGCATAGATTTACCGGGTGTATTCCGATAGGGGATCGAAAATTCCATTATTTTTGCGATATCTCTTACCGTTTTCGAGATAATCGACCTTTTCCGATTTTAGTCTTTTTGGCACTCAAAATACACAAAATTTGCATAGATTTACAGTGTGTATTCCGATAGGGGATCGAAAAATCCATTATTTTTGCGATATCTCTTACCGTTTTCGAGATAATCGACATTTTCCGATTTTAGTCTTTTTGGCTCTCAAAATACACAAAATTTTTTAAGATTTTTTTTTTTTCAATTTAGGACATTCAGCACTTGTTTTTTATATTTCGAAGCATAGATTTACCGGGTGTATTCCGATAGGGGATCGAAAAATCCATTATTTTTGCGATATCTCTTACCGTTTTCGAGATAATCGACATTTTCCGATTTTAGTCTTTTTGGCTCTCAAAATACACAAAATTTTTTAAGATTTTTTTTTTTTCAATTTAGGACATTCAGCACTTGTTTTTTATATTTCGAAGCATAGATTTACCGGGTGTATTCCGATAGGGGATCGAAAAATCCATTATTTTTGCGATATCTCTTACCGTTTTCGAGATAATCGACATTTTCCGATTTTAGTCTTTTTGGCTCTCAAAATACACAAAATTTTTTAAGATTTTTTTTTTTTCAATTTAGGACATTCAGCACTTGTTTTTTATATTTGGAAGCATAGATTTACCGGGTGTATTCCGATAGGGGATCGAAAATTCCATTATTTTTGCGATATCTCTTACCGTTTTCGAGATAATCGACCTTTTCCGATTTTAGTCTTTTTGGCACTCAAAATACACAAAATTTGCATAGATTTACAGTGTGTATTCCGATAGGGGATCGAAAAATCCATTATTTTTGCGATATCTCTTACCGTTTTCGAGATAATCGACATTTTCCGATTTTAGTCTTTTTGGCTCTCAAAATACACAAAATTTTTTAAGATTTTTTTTTTTTCAATTTAGGACATTCAGCACTTGTTTTTTATATTTCGAAGCATAGATTTACTGGTTGTATTCCGATAGGGGATCGAAAATTCCATTATTTTTGCGATATCTCTTACCGTTATCGAGATAATCGACATTTTCCGATTTTAGTCTTTTTGGCTCTCAAAATACACAAAATTTTTTAAGATTTTTTTTTTTTCAATTTAGGACATTCAGCACTTGTTTTTTATATTTGGAAGCATAGATTTACCGGGTGTATTCCGATAGGGGATCGAAAATTCCATTATTTTTGCGATATCTCTTACCGTTTTCGAGATAATCGACATTTTCCGATTTTAGTCTTTTTGGCTCTCAAAATACACAAAATTTTTTAAGATTTTTTTTTTTTCAATTTAGGACATTCAGCACTTGTTTTTTATATTTCGAAGCATAGATTTACCGGGTGTATTCCGATAGGGGATCGAAAATTCCATTATTTTTGCGATATCTCTTACCGTTTTCGAGATAATCGACATTTTCCGATTTTAGTCTTTTTGGCTCTCAAAATACACAAAATTTTTTAAGATTTTTTTTTTTTCAATTTAGGACATTCAGCACTTGTTTTTTATATTTCGAAGCATAGATTTACCGGGTGTATTCCGATAGGGGATCGAAAATTCCATTATTTTTGCGATATCTCTTACCGTTTTCGAGATAATCGACATTTTCCGATTTTAGTCTTTTTGGCTCTCAAAATACACAAAATTTTTTAAGATTTTTTTTTTTTCAATTTAGGACATTCAGCACTTGTTTTTTATATTTGGAAGCATAGATTTACCGGGTGTATTCCGATAGGGGATCGAAAATTCCATTATTTTTGCGATATCTCTTACCGTTTTCGAGATAATCGACCTTTTCCGATTTTAGTCTTTTTGGCACTCAAAATACACAAAATTTGCATAGATTTACAGTGTGTATTCCGATAGGGGATCGAAAAATCCATTATTTTTGCGATATCTCTTACCGTTTTCGAGATAATCGACATTTTCCGATTTTAGTCTTTTTGGCTCTCAAAATACACAAAATTTTTTAAGATTTTTTTTTTTTCAATTTAGGACATTCAGCACTTGTTTTTTATATTTGGAAGCATAGATTTACCGGGTGTATTCCGATAGGGGATCGAAAATTCCATTATTTTTGCGATATCTCTTACCGTTTTCGAGATAATCGACCTTTTCCGATTTTAGTCTTTTTGGCACTCAAAATACACAAAATTTGCATAGATTTACAGGGTGTATTCCGATAGGGGATCGAAAAATCCATTATTTTTGCGATATCTCTTACCGTTTTCGAGATAATCGACATTTTCCGATTTTAGTCTTTTTGGCTCTCAAAATACACAAAATTTTTTAAGATTTTTTTTTTTTCAATTTAGGACATTCAGCACTTGTTTTTTATATTTGGAAGCATAGATTTACCGGGTGTATTCCGATAGGGGATCGAAAATTCCATTATTTTTGCGATATCTCTTACCGTTTTCGAGATAATCGACCTTTTCCGATTTTAGTCTTTTTGGCACTCAAAATACACAAAAGTTGCATAGATTTACAGTGTGTATTCCGATAGGGGATCGAAAAATCCATTATTTTTGCGATATCTCTTACCGTTTTCGAGATAATCGACATTTTCCGATTTTAGTCTTTTTGGCTCTCAAAATACACAAAATTTTTTAAGATTTTTTTTTTTTCAATTTAGGACATTCAGCACTTGTTTTTTATATTTGGAAGCATAGATTTACCGGGTGTATTCCGATAGGGGATCGAAAATTCCATTATTTTTGCGATATCTCTTACCGTTTTCGAGATAATCGACCTTTTCCGATTTTAGTCTTTTTGGCACTCAAAATACACAAAATTTGCATAGATTTACAGTGTGTATTCCGATAGGGGATCGAAAAATCCATTATTTTTGCGATATCTCTTACCGTTTTCGAGATAATCGACATTTTCCGATTTTAGTCTTTTTGGCTCTCAAAATACACAAAATTTTTTAAGATTTTTTTTTTTTCAATTTAGGACATTCAGCACTTGTTTTTTTATATTTGGAAGCATAGATTTACCGGGTGTTTTCCGATAGGGGATCGAAAATTCCATTATTTTTGCGATATCTCTTACCGTTTTCGAGATAATCGACCTTTTCCGATTTTAGTCTTTTTGGCACTCAAAATACACAAAATTTGCATAGATTTACAGTGTGTATTCCGATAGGGGATCGAAAAATCCATTATTTTTGCGATATCTCTTACCGTTTTCGAGATAATCGACATTTTCCGATTTTAGTCTTTTTGGCTCTCAAAATTAACAAAATTTTTTAAGATTTTTTTTTTTTCAATTTAGGACATTCAGCACTTGTTTTTTATATTTCGAAGCATAGATTTACCGGGTGTATTCCGATAGGGGATCGAAAATTCCATTATTTTTGCGATATCTCTTACCGTTTTCGAGATAATCGACATTTTCCGATTTTAGTCTTTTTGGCTCTCAAAATACACAAAATTTTTTAAGATTTTTTTTTTTTCAATTTAGGACATTCAGCACTTGTTTTTTATATTTGGAAGCATAGATTTACCGGGTGTATTCCGATAGGGGATCGAAAATTCCATTATTTTTGCGATATCTCTTACCGTTTTCGAGATAATCGACATTTTCCGATTTTAGTCTTTTTGGCTCTCAAAATACACAAAATTTTTTAAGATTTTTTTTTTTTCAATTTAGGACATTCAGCACTTGTTTTTTATATTTCGAAGCATAGATTTACCGGGTGTATTCCGATAGGGGATCGAAAATTCCATTAGTTTTGCGATATCTCTTACCGTTTTCGAGATAATCGACATTTTCCGATTTTAGTCTTTTTGGCTCTCAAAATACACAAAATTTTTTAAGATTTTTTTTTTTTCAATTTAGGACATTCAGCACTTGTTTTTTATATTTCGAAGCATAGATTTACCGGGTGTATTCCGATAGGGGATCGAAAATTCCATTATTTTTGCGATATCTCTTACCGTTTTCGAGATAATCGACATTTTCCGATTTTAGTCTTTTTGGCTCTCAAAATACACAAAATTTTTTAAGATTTTTTTTTTTTCAATTTAGGACATTCAGCACTTGTTTTTTATATTTCGAAGCATAGATTTACCGGGTGTATTCCGATAGGGGATCGAAAATTCCATTATTTTTGCGATATCTCTTACCGTTTTCGAGATAATCGACATTTTCCGATTTTAGTCTTCTTGGCTCTCAAAATACACAAAATTTTTTAAGATTTTTTTTTTTTCAATTTAGGACATTCAGCACTTGTTTTTTATATTTGGAAGCATAGATTTACCGGGTGTATTCCGATAGGGGATCGAAAATTCCATTATTTTTGCGATATCTCTTACCGTTTTCGAGATAATCGACCTTTTCCGATTTTAGTCTTTTTGGCACTCAAAATACACAAAATTTGCATAGATTTACAGTGTGTATTCCGATAGGGGATCGAAAAATCCATTATTTTTGCGATATCTCTTACCGTTTTCGAGATAATCGACATTTTCCGATTTTAGTCTTTTTGGCTCTCAAAATACACAAAATTTTTTAAGATTTTTTTTTTTTCAATTTAGGACATTCAGCACTTGTTTTTTATATTTGGAAGCATAGATTTACCGGGTGTATTCCGATAGGGGATCGAAAATTCCATTATTTTTTCGATATCTCTTACCGTTTTCGAGATAATCGACCTTTTCCGATTTTAGTCTTTTTGGCACTCAAAATACACAAAATTTGCATAGATTTACAGTGTGTATTCCGATAGGGGATCGAAAATTCCATTATTTTTGCGATATCTCTTACCGTTTTCGAGATAATCGACCTTTTCCGATTTTAGTCTTTTTGGCACTCAAAATACACAAAATTTGCATAGATTTACAGTGTGTATTCCGATAGGGGATCGAAAAATCCATTATTTTTGCGATATCTCTTACCGTTTTCGAGATAATCGACCTTTTCCGATTTTAGTCTTTTTGGCACTCAAAATACACAAAATTTGCATAGATTTACAGTGTGTATTCCGATAGGGGATCGAAAAATCCATTATTTTTGCGATATCTCTTACCGTTTTCGAGATAATCGACCTTTTCCGATTTTAGTCTTTTTGGCACTCAAAATACACAAAATTTGCATAGATTTACAGTGTGTATTCCGATAGGGGATCGAAAAATCCATTATTTTTGCGATATCTCTTACCGTTTTCGAGATAATCGACATTTTCCGATTTTAGTCTTTTTGGCTCTCAAAATACACAAAATTTTTTAAGATTTTTTTTTTTTCAATTTAGGACATTCAGCACTTGTTTTTTATATTTGGAAGCATAGATTTACCGGGTGTATTCCGATAGGGGATCGAAAATTCCATTATTTTTGCGATATCTCTTACCGTTTTCGAGATAATCGACCTTTTCCGATTTTAGTCTTTTTGGCACTCAAAATACACAAAATTTGCATAGATTTACAGGGTGTATTCCGATAGGGGATCGAAAAATCCATTATTTTTGCGATATCTCTTACCGTTTTCGAGATAATCGACATTTTCCGATTTTAGTCTTTTTGGCTCTCAAAATACACAAAATTTTTTAAGATTTTTTTTTTTCAATTTAGGACATTCAGCACTTGTTTTTTATATTTGGAAGCATAGATTTACCGGGTGTATTCCGATAGGGGATCGAAAATTCCATTATTTTTGCGATATCTCTTACCGTTTTCGAGATAATCGACCTTTTCCGATTTTAGTCTTTTTGGCACTCAAAATACACAAAATTTGCATAGATTTACAGTGTGTATTCCGATAGGGGATCGAAAAATCCATTATTTTTGCGATATCTCTTACCGTTTTCGAGATAATCGACATTTTCCGATTTTAGTCTTTTTGGCTCTCAAAATACACAAAATTTTTTAAGATTTTTTTTTTTTCAATTTAGGACATTCAGCACTTGTTTTTTATATTTGGAAGCATAGATTTACCGGGTGTATTCCGATAGGGGATCGAAAATTCCATTATTTTTGCGATATCTCTTACCGTTTTCGAGATAATCGACCTTTTCCGATTTTAGTCTTTTTGGCACTCAAAATACACAAAATTTGCATAGATTTACAGTGTGTATTCCGATAGGGGATCGAAAAATCCATTATTTTTGCGATATCTCTTACCGTTTTCGAGATAATCGACATTTTCCGATTTTAGTCTTTTTGGCTCTCAAAATACACAAAATTTTTTAAGATTTTTTTTTTTTCAATTTAGGACATTCAGCACTTGTTTTTTATATTTGGAAGCATAGATTTACCGGGTGTATTCCGATAGGGGATCGAAAATTCCATTATTTTTGCGATATCTCTTACCGTTTTCGAGATAATCGACCTTTTCCGATTTTAGTCTTTTTGGCACTCAAAATACACAAAATTTGCATAGATTTACAGTGTGTATTCCGATAGGGGATCGAAAAATCCATTATTTTTGCGATATCTCTTACCGTTTTCGAGATAATCGACATTTTCCGATTTTAGTCTTTTTGGCTCTCAAAATACACAAAATTTTTTAAGATTTTTTTTTTTTCAATTTAGGACATTCAGCACTTGTTTTTTATATTTGGAAGCATAGATTTACCGGGTGTATTCCGATAGGGGATCGAAAATTCCATTATTTTTGCGATATCTCTTACCGTTTTCGAGATAATCGACCTTTTCCGATTTTAGTCTTTTTGGCACTCAAAATACACAAAATTTGCATAGATTTACAGTGTGTATTCCGATAGGGGATCGAAAAATCCATTATTTTTGCGATATCTCTTACCGTTTTCGAGATAATCGACATTTTCCGATTTTAGTCTTTTTGGCTCTCAAAATACACAAAATTTTTTAAGATTTTTTTTTTTTCAATTTAGGACATTCAGCACTTGTTTTTTATATTTCGAAGCATAGATTTACCGGGTGTATTCCGATAGGGGATCGAAAATTCCATTATTTTTGCGATATCTCTTACCGTTTTCGAGATAATCGACATTTTCCGATTTTAGTCTTTTTGGCTCTCAAAATACACAAAATTTTTTAAGATTTTTTTTTTTTCAATTTAGGACATTCAGCACTTGTTTTTTATATTTGGAAGCATAGATTTACCGGGTGTATTCCGATAGGGGATCGAAAATTCCATTATTTTTGCGATATCTCTTACCGTTTTCGAGATAATCGACATTTTCCGATTTTAGTCTTTTTGGCTCTCAAAATACACAAAATTTTTTAAGATTTTTTTTTTTTCAATTTAGGACATTCAGCACTTGTTTTTTATATTTCGAAGCATAGATTTACCGGGTGTATTCCGATAGGGGATCGAAAATTCCATTAGTTTTGCGATATCTCTTACCGTTTTCGAGATAATCGACATTTTCCGATTTTAGTCTTTTTGGCTCTCAAAATACACACAATTTTTTAAGATTTTTTTTTTTTCAATTTAGGACATTCAGCACTTGTTTTTTATATTTCGAAGCATAGATTTACCGGGTGTATTCCGATAGGGGATCGAAAATTCCATTATTTTTGCGATATCTCTTACCGTTTTCGAGATAATCGACATTTTCCGATTTTAGTCTTTTTGGCTCTCAAAATACACAAAATTTTTTAAGATTTTTTTTTTTTCAATTTAGGACATTCAGCACTTGTTTTTTATATTTCGAAGCATAGATTTACCGGGTGTATTCCGATAGGGGATCGAAAATTCCATTATTTTTGCGATATCTCTTACCGTTTTCGAGATAATCGACATTTTCCGATTTTAGTCTTTTTGGCTCTCAAAATACACAAAATTTTTTAAGATTTTTTTTTTTTCAATTTAGGACATTCAGCACTTGTTTTTTATATTTGGAAGCATAGATTTACCGGGTGTATTCCGATAGGGGATCGAAAATTCCATTATTTTTGCGATATCTCTTACCGTTATCGAGATAATCGACATTTTCCGATTTTAGTCTTTTTGGCTCTCAAAATACACAAAATTTTTTAAGATTTTTTTTTTTTCAATTTAGGACATTCAGCACTTGTTTTTTATATTTGGAAGCATAGATTTACCGGGTGTATTCCGATAGGGGATCGAAAATTCCATTATTTTTGCGATATCTCTTACCGTTTTCGAGATAATCGACATTTTCCGATTTTAGTCTTTTTGGCTCTCAAAATACACAAAATTTTTTAAGATTTTTTTTTTTTCAATTTAGGACATTCAGCACTTGTTTTTTATATTTCGAAGCATAGATTTACCGGGTGTATTCCGATAGGGGATCGAAAATTCCATTATTTTTGCGATATCTCTTACCGTTTTCGAGATAATCGACATTTTCCGATTTTAGTCTTTTTGGCTCTCAAAATACACAAAATTTTTTAAGATTTTTTTTTTTTCAATTTAGGACATTCAGCACTTGTTTTTTATATTTCGAAGCATAGATTTACCGGGTGTATTCCGATAGGGGATCGAAAATTCCATTATTTTTGCGATATCTCTTACCGTTTTCGAGATAATCGACATTTTCCGATTTTAGTCTTTTTGGCTCTCAAAATACACAAAATTTTTTAAGATTTTTTTTTTTTCAATTTAGGACATTCAGCACTTGTTTTTTATATTTGGAAGCATAGATTTACCGGGTGTATTCCGATAGGGGATCGAAAATTCCATTATTTTTGCGATATCTCTTACCGTTTTCGAGATAATCGACCTTTTCCGATTTTAGTCTTTTTGGCACTCAAAATACACAAAATTTGCATAGATTTACAGTGTGTATTCCGATAGGGGATCGAAAAATCCATTATTTTTGCGATATCTCTTACCGTTTTCGAGATAATCGACATTTTCCGATTTTAGTCTTTTTGGCTCTCAAAATACACAAAATTTTTTAAGATTTTTTTTTTTTCAATTTAGGACATTCAGCACTTGTTTTTTATATTTGGAAGCATAGATTTACCGGGTGTATTCCGATAGGGGATCGAAAATTCCATTATTTTTGCGATATCTCTTACCGTTTTCGAGATAATCGACCTTTTCCGATTTTAGTCTTTTTGGCACTCAAAATACACAAAATTTGCATAGATTTACAGGGTGTATTCCGATAGGGGATCGAAAAATCCATTATTTTTGCGATATCTCTTACCGTTTTCGAGATAATCGACATTTTCCGATTTTAGTCTTTTTGGCTCTCAAAATACACAAAATTTTTTAAGATTTTTTTTTTTTCAATTTAGGACATTCAGCACTTGTTTTTTATATTTGGAAGCATAGATTTACCGGGTGTATTCCGATAGGGGATCGAAAATTCCATTATTTTTGCGATATCTCTTACCGTTTTCGAGATAATCGACCTTTTCCGATTTTAGTCTTTTTGGCACTCAAAATACACAAAATTTGCATAGATTTACAGTGTGTATTCCGATAGGGGATCGAAAAATCCATTATTTTTGCGATATCTCTTACCGTTTTCGAGATAATCGACATTTTCCGATTTTAGTCTTTTTGGCTCTCAAAATACACAAAATTTTTTAAGATTTTTTTTTTTTCAATTTAGGACATTCAGCACTTGTTTTTTATATTTGGAAGCATAGATTTACCGGGTGTATTCCGATAGGGGATCGAAAATTCCATTATTTTTGCGATATCTCTTACCGTTTTCGAGATAATCGACCTTTTCCGATTTTAGTCTTTTTGGCACTCAAAATACACAAAAGTTGCATAGATTTACAGTGTGTATTCCGATAGGGGATCGAAAAATCCATTATTTTTGCGATATCTCTTACCGTTTTCGAGATAATCGACATTTTCCGATTTTAGTCTTTTTGGCTCTCAAAATACACAAAATTTTTTAAGATTTTTTTTTTTTCAATTTAGGACATTCAGCACTTGTTTTTTATATTTGGAAGCATAGATTTACCGGGTGTATTCCGATAGGGGATCGAAAATTCCATTATTTTTGCGATATCTCTTACCGTTTTCGAGATAATCGACCTTTTCCGATTTTAGTCTTTTTGGCACTCAAAATACACAAAATTTGCATAGATTTACAGTGTGTATTCCGATAGGGGATCGAAAAATCCATTATTTTTGCGATATCTCTTACCGTTTTCGAGATAATCGACATTTTCCGATTTTAGTCTTTTTGGCTCTCAAAATACACAAAATTTTTTAAGATTTTTTTTTTTTCAATTTAGGACATTCAGCACTTGTTTTTTTATATTTGGAAGCATAGATTTACCGGGTGTTTTCCGATAGGGGATCGAAAATTCCATTATTTTTGCGATATCTCTTACCGTTTTCGAGATAATCGACCTTTTCCGATTTTAGTCTTTTTGGCACTCAAAATACACAAAATTTGCATAGATTTACAGTGTGTATTCCGATAGGGGATCGAAAAATCCATTATTTTTGCGATATCTCTTACCGTTTTCGAGATAATCGACATTTTCCGATTTTAGTCTTTTTGGCTCTCAAAATTAACAAAATTTTTTAAGATTTTTTTTTTTTCAATTTAGGACATTCAGCACTTGTTTTTTATATTTCGAAGCATAGATTTACCGGGTGTATTCCGATAGGGGATCGAAAATTCCATTATTTTTGCGATATCTCTTACCGTTTTCGAGATAATCGACCTTTTCCGATTTTAGTCTTTTTGGCACTCAAAATACACAAAATTTGCATAGATTTACAGTGTGTATTCCGATAGGGGATCGAAAAATCCATTATTTTTGCGATATCTTTTACCGTTTTCGAGATAATCGACATTTTCCGATTTTAGTCTTTTTGGCTCTCAAAATACACAAAATTTTTTAAGATTTTTTTTTTTTCAATTTAGGACATTCAGCACTTGTTTTTTATATTTCGAAGCATAGATTTACCGGGTGTATTCCGATAGGGGATCGAAAATTCCATTATTTTTGCGATATCTCTTACCGTTTTCGAGATAATCGACCTTTTCCGATTTTAGTCTTTTTGGCACTCAAAATACACAAAATTTGCATAGATTTACAGGGTGTATTCCGATAGGGGATCGAAAAATCCATTATTTTTGCGATATCTCTTACCGTTTTCGAGATAATCGACATTTTCCGATTTTAGTCTTTTTGGCTCTCAAAATACACAAAATTTTTTAAGATTTTTTTTTTTTCAATTTAGGACATTCAGCACTTGTTTTTTATATTTGGAAGCATAGATTTACCGGGTGTATTCCGATAGGGGATCGAAAATTCCATTATTTTTGCGATATCTCTTACCGTTTTCGAGATAATCGACCTTTTCCGATTTTAGTCTTTTTGGCACTCAAAATACACAAAATTTGCATAGATTTACAGTGTGTATTCCGATAGGGGATCGAAAAATCCATTATTTTTGCGATATCTCTTACCGTTTTCGAGATAATCGACATTTTCCGATTTTAGTCTTTTTGGCTCTCAAAATACACAAAATTTTTTAAGATTTTTTTTTTTTCAATTTAGGACATTCAGCACTTGTTTTTTATATTTGGAAGCATAGATTTACCGGGTGTATTCCGATAGGGGATCGAAAATTCCATTATTTTTGCGATATCTCTTACCGTTTTCGAGATAATCGACCTTTTCCGATTTTAGTCTTTTTGGCACTCAAAATACACAAAATTTGCATAGATTTACAGTGTGTATTCCGATAGGGGATCGAAAAATCCATTATTTTTGCGATATCTCTTACCGTTTTCGAGATAATCGACATTTTCCGATTTTAGTCTTTTTGGCTCTCAAAATACACAAAATTTTTTAAGATTTTTTTTTTTTCAATTTAGGACATTCAGCACTTGTTTTTTATATTTCGAAGCATAGATTTACCGGGTGTATTCCGATAGGGGATCGAAAATTCCATTATTTTGACGATATCTCTTACCGTTTTCGAGATAATCGACCTTTTCCGATTTTAGTCTTTTTGGCACTCAAAATACACAAAATTTGCATAGATTTACAGTGTGTATTCCGATAGGGGATCGAAAAATCCATTATTTTTGCGATATCTCTTACCGTTTTCGAGATAATCGACATTTTCCGATTTTAGTCTTTTTGGCTCTCAAAATACACAAAATTTTTTAAGATTTTTTTTTTTTCAATTTAGGACATTCAGCACTTGTTTTTTATATTTGGAAGCATAGATTTACCAGGTGTATTCCGATAGGGGATCGAAAATTCCATTATTTTTGCGATATCTCTTACCGTTTTCGAGATAATCGACCTTTTCCGATTTTAGTCTTTTTGGCACTCAAAATACACAAAATTTTTTAAGATTTTTTTTTTTTCAATTTAGGACATTCAGCACTTGTTTTTTATATTTGGAAGCATAGATTTACCGGGTGTATTCCGATAGGGGATCGAAAATTCCATTATTTTTGCGATATCTCTTACCGTTTTCGAGATAATCGACCTTTTCCGATTTTAGTCTTTTTGGCTCTCAAAATACACAAAATTTTTTAAGATTTTTTTTTTTTCAATTTAGGACATTCAGCACTTGTTTTTTATATTTGGAAGCATAGATTTACCGGGTGTATTCCGATAGGGGATCGAAAATTCCATTATTTTTGCGATATCTCTTACCGTTTTCGAGATAATCGACCTTTTCCGATTTTAGTCTTTTTGGCTCTCAAAATACACAAAATTTTTTAAGATTTTTTTTTTTTCAATTTAGGACATTCAGCACTTGTTTTTTATATTTCGAAGCATAGATTTACCGGGTGTATTCCGATAGGGGATCGAAAATTCCATTATTTTTGCGATATCTCTTACCGTTTTCGAGATAATCGACCTTTTCCGATTTTAGTCTTTTTGGCACTCAAAATACACAAAATTTGCATAGATTTACAGGGTGTATTCCGATAGGGGATCGAAAAATCCATTATTTTTGCGATATCTCTTACCGTTTTCGAGATAATCGACATTTTCCGATTTTAGTCTTTTTGGCTCTCAAAATACACAAAATTTTTTAAGATTTTTTTTTTTTCAATTTAGGACATTCAGCACTTGTTTTTTATATTTGGAAGCATAGATTTACCGGGTGTATTCCGATAGGGGATCGAAAATTCCATTATTTTTGCGATATCTCTTACCGTTTTCGAGATAATCGACCTTTTCCGATTTTAGTCTTTTTGGCACTCAAAATACACAAAATTTGCATAGATTTACAGGGTGTATTCCGATAGGGGATCGAAAAATCCATTATTTTTGCGATATCTCTTACCGTTTTCGAGATAATCGACATTTTCCGATTTTAGTCTTTTTGGCTCTCAAAATACACAAAATTTTTTAAGATTTTTTTTTTTTCAATTTAGGACATTCAGCACTTGTTTTTTATATTTGGAAGCATAGATTTACCGGGTGTATTCCGATAGGGGATCGAAAATTCCATTATTTTTGCGATATCTCTTACCGTTTTCGAGATAATCGACCTTTTCCGATTTTAGTCTTTTTGGCACTCAAAATACACAAAATTTGCATAGATTTACAGTGTGTATTCCGATAGGGGATCGAAAAATCCATTATTTTTGCGATATCTCTTACCGTTTTCGAGATAATCGACATTTTCCGATTTTAGTCTTTTTGGCTCTCAAAATACACAAAATTTTTTAAGATTTTTTTTTTTTCAATTTAGGACATTCAGCACTTGTTTTTTATATTTGGAAGCATAGATTTACCGGGTGTATTCCGATAGGGGATCGAAAATTCCATTATTTTTGCGATATCTCTTACCGTTTTCGAGATAATCGACCTTTTCCGATTTTAGTCTTTTTGGCACTCAAAATACACAAAATTTGCATAGATTTACAGTGTGTATTCCGATAGGGGATCGAAAAATCCATTATTTTTGCGATATCTCTTACCGTTTTCGAGATAATCGACATTTTCCGATTTTAGTCTTTTTGGCTCTCAAAATACAGAAAATTTTTTAAGATTTTTTTTTTTTCAATTTAGGACATTCAGCACTTGTTTTTTATATTTGGAAGCATAGATTTACCGGGTGTATTCCGATAGGGGATCGAAAATTCCATTATTTTTGCGATATCTCTTACCGTTTTCGAGATAATCGACCTTTTCCGATTTTAGTCTTTTTGGCACTCAAAATACACAAAATTTGCATAGATTTACAGTGTGTATTCCGATAGGGGATCGAAAAATCCATTATTTTTGCGATATCTCTTACCGTTTTCGAGATAATCGACATTTTCCGATTTTAGTCTTTTTGGCTCTCAAAATACACAAAATTTTTTAAGATTTTTTTTTTTTCAATTTAGGACATTCAGCACTTGTTTTTTATATTTCGAAGCATAGATTTACCGGGTGTATTCCGATAGGGGATCGAAAATTCCATTATTTTTGCGATATCTCTTACCGTTTTCGAGATAATCGACCTTTTCCGATTTTAGTCTTTTTGGCACTCAAAATACACAAAATTTGCATAGATTTACAGGGTGTATTCCGATAGGGGATCGAAAAATCCATTATTTTTGCGATATCTCTTACCGTTTTCGAGATAATCGACATTTTCCGATTTTAGTCTTTTTGGCTCTCAAAATACACAAAATTTTTTAAGATTTTTTTTTTTTCAATTTAGGACATTCAGCACTTGTTTTTTATATTTCGAAGCATAGATTTACCGGGTGTATTCCGATAGGGGATCGAAAATTCCATTATTTTTGCGATATCTCTTACCGTTTTCGAGATAATCGACCTTTTCCGATTTTAGTCTTTTTGGCACTCAAAATACACAAAATTTGCATAGATTTACAGGGTGTATTCCGATAGGGGATCGAAAAATCCATTATTTTTGCGATATCTCTTACCGTTTTCGAGATAATCGACATTTTCCGATTTTAGTCTTTTTGGCTCTCAAAATACACAAAATTTTTTAAGATTTTTTTTTTTTCAATTTAGGACATTCAGCACTTGTTTTTTATATTTCGAAGCATAGATTTACCGGGTGTATTCCGATAGGGGATCGAAAATTCCATTATTTTTGCGATATCTCTTACCGTTTTCGAGATAATCGACCTTTTCCGATTTTAGTCTTTTTGGCACTCAAAATACACAAAATTTGCATAGATTTACAGGGTGTATTCCGATAGGGGATCGAAAAATCCATTATTTTTGCGATATCTCTTACCGTTTTCGAGATAATCGACATTTTCCGATTTTAGTCTTTTTGGCTCTCAAAATACACAAAATTTTTTAAGATTTTTTTTTTTTCAATTTAGGACATTCAGCACTTGTTTTTTATATTTGGAAGCATAGATTTACCGGGTGTATTCCGATAGGGGATCGAAAATTCCATTATTTTTGCGATATCTCTTACCGTTTTCGAGATAATCGACCTTTTCCGATTTTAGTCTTTTTGGCACTCAGAATACACAAAATTTGCATAGATTTACAGTGTGTATTCCGATAGGGGATCGAAAATTCCATTATTTTTGCGATATCTCTTACCGTTTTCGAGATAATCGACCTTTTCCGATTTTAGTCTTTTTGGCACTCAAAATACACAAAATTTGCATAGATTTACAGTGTGTATTCCGATAGGGGATCGAAAATTCCATTATTTTTGCGATATCTCTTACCGTTTTCGAGATAATCGACCTTTTCCGATTTTAGTCTTTTTGGCACTCAAAATACACAAAATTTGCATAGATTTACAGTGTGTATTCCGATAGGGGATCGAAAATTCCATTATTTTTGCGATATCTCTTACCGTTTTCGAGATAATCGACCTTTTCCGATTTTAGTCTTTTTGGCACTCAAAATACACAAAATTTGCATAGATTTACAGTGTGTATTCCGATAGGGGATCGAAAATTCCATTATTTTTGCGATATCTCTTACCGTTTTCGAGATAAACGACCTTTTCCGATTTTAGTCTTTTTGGCACTCAAAATACACAAAATTTGCATAGATTTACAGTGTGTATTCCGATAGGGGATCGAAAATTCCATTATTTTTGCGATATCTCTTACCGTTTTCGAGATAATCGACCTTTTCCGATTTTAGTCTTTTTGGCACTCAAAATACACAAAATTTGCATAGATTTACAGTGTGTATTCCGATAGGGGATCGAAAATTCCATTATTTTTGCGATATCTCTTACCGTTTTCGAGATAATCGACCTTTTCCGATTTTAGTCTTTTTGGCACTCAAAATACACAAAATTTGCATAGATTTACAGTGTGTATTCCGATAGGGGATCGAAAAATCCATTATTTTTGCGATATCTCTTACCGTTTTCGAGATAATCGACATTTTCCGATTTTAGTCTTTTTGGCTCTCAAAATACACAAAATTTTTTAAGATTTTTTTTTTTTCAATTTAGGACATTCAGCACTTGTTTTTTATATTTCGAAGCATAGATTTACCGGGTGTATTCCGATAGGGGATCGAAAATTCCATTATTTTTGCGATATCTCTTACCGTTTTCGAGATAATCGACCTTTTCCGATTTTAGTCTTTTTGGCACTCAAAATACACAAAATTTGCATAGATTTACAGTGTGTATTCCGATAGGGGATCGAAAATTCCATTATTTTTGCGATATCTCTTACCGTTTTCGAGATAATCGACCTTTTCCGATTTTAGTCTTTTTGGCACTCAAAATACACAAAATTTGCATAGATTTACAGTGTGTATTCCGATAGGGGATCGAAAATTCCATTATTTTTGCGATATCTCTTACCGTTTTCGAGATAATCGACCTTTTCCGATTTTAGTCTTTTTGGCACTCAAAATACACAAAATTTGCATAGATTTACAGTGTGTATTCCGATAGGGGATCGAAAAATCCATTATTTTTGCGATATCTCTTACCGTTTTCGAGATAATCGACATTTTCCGATTTTAGTCTTTTTGGCTCTCAAAATACACAAAATTTTTTAAGATTTTTTTTTTTTCAATTTAGGACATTCAGCACTTGTTTTTTATATTTCGAAGCATAGATTTACCGGGTGTATTCCGATAGGGGATCGAAAATTCCATTATTTTTGCGATATCTCTTACCGTTTTCGAGATAATCGACCTTTTCCGATTTTAGTCTTTTTGGCACTCAAAATACACAAAATTTGCATAGATTTACAGGGTGTATTCCGATAGGGGATCGAAAAATCCATTATTTTTGCGATATCTCTTACCGTTTTCGAGATAATCGACATTTTCCGATTTTAGTCTTTTTGGCTCTCAAAATACACAAAATTTTTTAAGATTTTTTTTTTTTCAATTTAGGACATTCAGCACTTGTTTTTTATATTTCGAAGCATAGATTTACCGGGTGTATTCCGATAGGGGATCGAAAATTCCATTATTTTTGCGATATCTCTTACCGTTTTCGAGATAATCGACCTTTTCCGATTTTAGTCTTTTTGGCACTCAAAATACACAAAATTTGCATAGATTTACAGGGTGTATTCCGATAGGGGATCGAAAAATCCATTATTTTTGCGATATCTCTTACCGTTTTCGAGATAATCGACATTTTCCGATTTTAGTCTTTTTGGCTCTCAAAATACACAAAATTTTTTAAGATTTTTTTTTTTTCAATTTAGGACATTCAGCACTTGTTTTTTATATTTGGAAGCATAGATTTACCGGGTGTATTCCGATAGGGGATCGAAAATTCCATTATTTTTGCGATATCTCTTACCGTTTTCGAGATAATCGACCTTTTCCGATTTTAGTCTTTTTGGCACTCAAAATACACAAAATTTGCATAGATTTACAGTGTGTATTCCGATAGGGGATCGAAAAATCCATTATTTTTGCGATATCTCTTACCGTTTTCGAGATAATCGACATTTTCCGATTTTAGTCTTTTTGGCTCTCAAAATACACAAAATTTTTTAAGATTTTTTTTTTTTCAATTTAGGACATTCAGCACTTGTTTTTTATATTTCGAAGCATAGATTTACCGGGTGTATTCCGATAGGGGATCGAAAATTCCATTATTTTTGCGATATCTCTTACCGTTTTCGAGATAATCGACCTTTTCCGATTTTAGTCTTTTTGGCACTCAAAATACACAAAATTTGCATAGATTTACAGGGTGTATTCCGATAGGGGATCGAAAAATCCATTATTTTTGCGATATCTCTTACCGTTTTCGAGATAATCGACATTTTCCGATTTTAGTCTTTTTGGCTCTCAAAATACACAAAATTTTTTAAGATTTTTTTTTTTTCAATTTAGGACATTCAGCACTTGTTTTTTATATTTGGAAGCATAGATTTACCGGGTGTATTCCGATAGGGGATCGAAAATTCCATTATTTTTGCGATATCTCTTACCGTTTTCGAGATAATCGACCTTTTCCGATTTTAGTCTTTTTGGCACTCAAAATACACAAAATTTGCATAGATTTACAGTGTGTATTCCGATAGGGGATCGAAAAATCCATTATTTTTGCGATATCTCTTACCGTTTTCGAGATAATCGACATTTTCCGATTTTAGTCTTTTTGGCTCTCAAAATACACAAAATTTTTTAAGATTTTTTTTTTTTCAATTTAGGACATTCAGCACTTGTTTTTTATATTTGGAAGCATAGATTTACCGGGTGTATTCCGATAGGGGATCGAAAATTCCATTATTTTTGCGATATCTCTTACCGTTTTCGAGATAATCGACCTTTTCCGATTTTAGTCTTTTTGGCTCTCAAAATACACAAAATTTTTTAAGATTTTTTTTTTTTCAATTTAGGACATTCAGCACTTGTTTTTTATATTTGGAAGCATAGATTTACCGGGTGTATTCCGATAGGGGATCGAAAATTCCATTATTTTTGCGATATCTCTTACCGTTTTCGAGATAATCGACCTTTTCCGATTTTAGTCTTTTTGGCACTCAAAATACACAAAATTTGCATAGATTTACAGTGTGTATTCCGATAGGGGATCGAAAAATCCATTATTTTTGCGATATCTCTTACCGTTTTCGAGATAATCGACATTTTCCGATTTTAGTCTTTTTGGCTCTCAAAATACACAAAATTTTTTAAGATTTTTTTTTTTTCAATTTAGGACATTCAGCACTTGTTTTTTATATTTCGAAGCATAGATTTACCGGGTGTATTCCGATAGGGGATCGAAAATTCCATTATTTTTGCGATATCTCTTACCGTTTTCGAGATAATCGACCTTTTCCGATTTTAGTCTTTTTGGCACTCAAAATACACAAAATTTGCATAGATTTACAGGGTGTATTCCGATAGGGGATCGAAAAATCCATTATTTTTGCGATATCTCTTACCGTTTTCGAGATAATCGACATTTTCCGATTTTAGTCTTTTTGGCTCTCAAAATACACAAAATTTTTTAAGATTTTTTTTTTTTCAATTTAGGACATTCAGCACTTGTTTTTTATATTTGGAAGCATAGATTTACCGGGTGTATTCCGATAGGGGATCGAAAATTCCATTATTTTTGCGATATCTCTTACCGTTTTCGAGATAATCGACCTTTACCGATTTTAGTCTTTTTGGCACTCAAAATACACAAAATTTGCATAGATTTACAGTGTGTATTCCGATAGGGGATCGAAAAATCCATTATTTTTGCGATATCTCTTACCGTTTTCGAGATAATCGACATTTTCCGATTTTAGTCTTTTTGGCTCTCAAAATACACAAAATTTTTTAAGATTTTTTTTTTTTCAATTTAGGACATTCAGCACTTGTTTTTTATATTTGGAAGCATAGATTTACCGGGTGTATTCCGATAGGGGATCGAAAATTCCATTATTTTTGCGATATCTCTTACCGTTTTCGAGATAATCGACCTTTTCCGATTTTAGTCTTTTTGGCACTCAAAATACACAAAATTTGCATAGATTTACAGGGTGTATTCCGATAGGGGATCGAAAAATCCATTATTTTTGCGATATCTCTTACCGTTTTCGAGATAATCGACATTTTCCGATTTTAGTCTTTTTGGCTCTCAAAATACACAAAATTTTTTAAGATTTTTTTTTTTTCAATTTAGGACATTCAGCACTTGTTTTTTATATTTGGAAGCATAGATTTACCGGGTGTATTCCGATAGGGGATCGAAAATTCCATTATTTTTGCGATATCTCTTACCGTTTTCGAGATAATCGACCTTTTCCGATTTTAGTCTTTTTGGCTCTCAAAATACACAAAATTTTTTAAGATTTTTTTTTTTTCAATTTAGGACATTCAGCACTTGTTTTTTATATTTGGAAGCATAGATTTACCGGGTGTATTCCGATAGGGGATCGAAAATTCCATTATTTTTGCGATATCTCTTACCGTTTTCGAGATAATCGACCTTTTCCGATTTTAGTCTTTTTGGCACTCAAAATACACAAAATTTGCATAGATTTACAGTGTGTATTCCGATAGGGGATCGAAAATTCCATTATTTTTGCGATATCTCTTACCGTTTTCGAGATAATCGACCTTTTCCGATTTTAGTCTTTTTGGCTCTCAAAATACACAAAATTTTTTAAGATTTTTTTTTTTTCAATTTAGGACATTCAGCACTTGTTTTTTATATTTGGAAGCATAGATTTACCGGGTGTATTCCGATAGGGGATCGAAAATTCCATTATTTTTGCGATATCTCTTACCGTTTTCGAGATAATCGACCTTTTCCGATTTTAGTCTTTTTGGCTCTCAAAATACACAAAATTTTTTAAGATTTTTTTTTTTTCAATTTAGGACATTCAGCACTTGTTTTTTATATTTGGAAGCATAGATTTACCGGGTGTATTCCGATAGGGGATCGAAAATTCCATTATTTTTGCGATATCTCTTACCGTTTTCGAGATAATCGACCTTTTCCGATTTTAGTCTTTTTGGCACTCAAAATACACAAAATTTGCATAGATTTACAGTGTGTATTCCGATAGGGGATCGAAAAATCCATTATTTTTGCGATATCTCTTACCGTTTTCGAGATAATCGACCTTTTCCGATTTTAGTCTTTTTGGCTCTCAAAATACACAAAATTTTTTAAGATTTTTTTTTTTTCAATTTAGGACATTCAGCACTTGTTTTTTATATTTGGAAGCATAGATTTACCGGGTGTATTCCGATAGGGGATCGAAAATTCCATTATTTTTGCGATATCTCTTACCGTTTTCGAGATAATCGACCTTTTCCGATTTTAGTCTTTTTGGCACTCAAAATACACAAAATTTGCATAGATTTACAGTGTGTATTCCGACAGGGGATCGAAAAATCCATTATTTTTGCGATATCTCTTACCGTTTTCGAGATAATCGACCTTTTCCGATTTTAGTCTTTTTGGCACTCAAAATACACAAAATTTGCATAGATTTACAGTGTGTATTCCGATAGGGGATCGAAAAATCCATTATTTTTGCGATATCTCTTACCGTTTTCGAGATAATCGACATTTTCCGATTTTAGTCTTTTTGGCTCTCAAAATACACAAAATTTTTTAAGATTTTTTTTTTTTCAATTTAGGACATTCAGCACTTGTTTTTTATATTTGGAAGCATAGATTTACCGGGTGTATTCCGATAGGGGATCGAAAATTCCATTATTTTTGCGATATCTCTTACCGTTTTCGAGATAATCGACCTTTTCCGATTTTAGTCTTTTTGGCACTCAAAATACACAAAATTTGCATAGATTTACAGTGTGTATTCCGATAGGGGATCGAAAATTCCATTATTTTTGCGATATCTCTTACCGTTTTCGAGATAATCGACCTTTTCCGATTTTAGTCTTTTTGGCACTCAAAATACACAAAATTTGCATAGATTTACAGTGTGTATTCCGATAGGGGATCGAAAAATCCATTATTTTTGCGATATCTCTTACCGTTTTCGAGATAATCGACATTTTCCGATTTTAGTCTTTTTGGCTCTCAAAATACACAAAATTTTTTAAGATTTTTTTTTTTTCAATTTAGGACATTCAGCACTTGTTTTTTATATTTGGAAGCATAGATTTACCGGGTGTATTCCGATAGGGGATCGAAAATTCCATTATTTTTGCGATATCTCTTACCGTTTTCGAGATAATCGACCTTTTCCGATTTTAGTCTTTTTGGCACTCAAAATACACAAAATTTGCATAGATTTACAGGGTGTATTCCGATAGGGGATCGAAAAATCCATTATTTTTGCGATATCTCTTACCGTTTTCGAGATAATCGACATTTTCCGATTTTAGTCTTTTTGGCTCTCAAAATACACAAAATTTTTTAAGATTTTTTTTTTTTCAATTTAGGACATTCAGCACTTGTTTTTTATATTTGGAAGCATAGATTTACCGGGTGTATTCCGATAGGGGATCGAAAATTCCATTATTTTTGCGATATCTCTTACCGTTTTCGAGATAATCGACCTTTTCCGATTTTAGTCTTTTTGGCACTCAAAATACACAAAATTTGCATAGATTTACAGTGTGTATTCCGATAGGGGATCGAAAAATCCATTATTTTTGCGATATCTCTTACCGTTTTCGAGATAATCGACCTTTTCCGATTTTAGTCTTTTTGGCTCTCAAAATACACAAAATTTTTTAAGATTTTTTTTTTTTCAATTTAGGACATTCAGCACTTGTTTTTTATATTTGGAAGCATAGATTTACCGGGTGTATTCCGATAGGGGATCGAAAATTCCATTATTTTTGCGATATCTCTTACCGTTTTCGAGATAATCGACCTTTTCCGATTTTAGTCTTTTTGGCACTCAAAATACACAAAATTTGCATAGATTTACAGTGTGTATTCCGATAGGGGATCGAAAAATCCATTATTTTTGCGATATCTCTTACCGTTTTCGAGATAATCGACCTTTTCCGATTTTAGTCTTTTTGGCTCTCAAAATACACAAAATTTTTTAAGATTTTTTTTTTTTCAATTTAGGACATTCAGCACTTGTTTTTTATATTTGGAAGCATAGATTTACCGGGTGTATTCCGATAGGGGATCGAAAATTCCATTATTTTTGCGATATCTCTTACCGTTTTCGAGATAATCGACCTTTTCCGATTTTAGTCTTTTTGGCACTCAAAATACACAAAATTTGCATAGATTTACAGTGTGTATTCCGATAGGGGATCGAAAAATCCATTATTTTTGCGATATCTCTTACCGTTTTCGAGATAATCGACATTTTCCGATTTTAGTCTTTTTGGCTCTCAAAATACACAAAATTTTTTAAGATTTTTTTTTTTTTCAATTTAGGACATTCAGCACTTGTTTTTTATATTTGGAAGCATAGATTTACCGGGTGTATTCCGATAGGGGATCGAAAATTCCATTATTTTTGCGATATCTCTTACCGTTTTCGAGATAATCGACCTTTTCCGATTTTAGTCTTTTTGGCACTCAAAATACACAAAATTTGCATAGATTTACAGTGTGTATTCCGATAGGGGATCGAAAAATCCATTATTTTTGCGATATCTCTTACCGTTTTCGAGATAATCGACATTTTCCGATTTTAGTCTTTTTGGCTCTCAAAATACACAAAATTTTTTAAGATTTTTTTTTTTTCAATTTAGGACATTCAGCACTTGTTTTTTATATTTGGAAGCATAGATTTACCGGGTGTATTCCGATAGGGGATCGAAAATTCCATTATTTTTGCGATATCTCTTACCGTTTTCGAGATAATCGACCTTTTCCGATTTTAGTCTTTTTGGCACTCAAAATACACAAAATTTGCATAGATTTACAGTGTGTATTCCGATAGGGGATCGAAAAATCCATTATTTTTGCGATATCTCTTACCGTTTTCGAGATAATCGACATTTTCCGATTTTAGTCTTTTTGGCTCTCAAAATACACAAAATTTTTTAAGATTTTTTTTTTTTCAATTTAGGACATTCAGCACTTGTTTTTTATATTTGGAAGCATAGATTTACCGGGTGTATTCCGATAGGGGATCGAAAATTCCATTATTTTTGCGATATCTCTTACCGTTTTCGAGATAATCGACCTTTTCCGATTTTAGTCTTTTTGGCACTCAAAATACACAAAATTTGCATAGATTTACAGTGTGTATTCCGATAGGGGATCGAAAAATCCATTATTTTTGCGATATCTCTTACCGTTTTCGAGATAATCGACATTTTCAGATTTTAGTCTTTTTGGCTCTCAAAATACACAAAATTTTTTAAGATTTTTTTTTTTTCAATTTAGGACATTCAGCACTTGTTTTTTATATTTGGAAGCATAGATTTACCGGGTGTATTCCGATAGGGGATCGAAAATTCCATTATTTTTGCGATATCTCTTACCGTTTTCGAAATAATCGACCTTTTCCGATTTTAGTCTTTTTGGCACTCAAAATACACAAAATTTGCATAGATTTACAGTGTGTATTCCGATAGGGGATCGAAAAATCCATTATTTTTGCGATATCTCTTACCGTTTTCGAGATAATCGACATTTTCCGATTTTAGTCTTTTTGGCTCTCAAAATACACAAAATTTTTTAAGATTTTTTTTTTTTCAATTTAGGACATTCAGCACTTGTTTTTTATATTGGGAAGCATAGATTTACCGGGTGTATTCCGATAGGGGATCGAAAATTCCATTATTTTTGCGATGTCTCTTACCGTTTTCGAGATAATCGACCTTTTCCGATTTTAGTCTTTTTGGCACTCAAAATACACAAAATTTGCATAGATTTACAGTGTGTATTCCGATAGGGGATCGAAAAATCCATTATTTTTGCGATATCTCTTACCGTTTTCGAGATAATCGACATTTTCCGATTTTAGTCTTTTTGGCTCTCAAAATACACAAAATTTTTTAAGATTTTTTTTTTTTCAATTTAGGACATTCAGCACTTGTTTTTTATATTTGGAAGCATAGATTTACCGGGTGTATTCCGATAGGGGATCGAAAATTCCATTATTTTTGCGATATCTCTTACCGTTTTCGAGATAATCGACCTTTTCCGATTTTAGTCTTTTTGGCACTCAAAATACACAAAATTTGCATAGATTTACAGTGTGTATTCCGATAGGGGATCGAAAAATCCATTATTTTGCGATATCTCTTACCGTTTTCGAGATAATCGACCTTTTCCGATTTTAGTCTTTTTGGCTCTCAAAATACACAAAATTTTTTAAGATTTTTTTTTTTTCAATTTAGGACATTCAGCACTTGTTTTTTATATTTGGAAGCATAGATTTACCGGGTGTATTCCGATAGGGGATCGAAAATTCCATTATTTTTGCGATATCTCTTACCGTTTTCGAGATAATCGACCTTTTCCGATTTTAGTCTTTTTGGCACTCAAAATACACAAAATTTGCATAGATTTACAGTGTGTATTCCGATAGGGGATCGAAAAATCCATTATTTTTGCGATATCTCTTACCGTTTTCGAGATAATCGACATTTTCCGATTTTAGTCTTTTTGGCTCTCAAAATACATAAAATTTTTTAAGATTTTTTTTTTTTCAATTTAGGACATTCAGCACTTGTTTTTTATATTTGGAAGCATAGATTTACCGGGTGTATTCCGATAGGGGATCGAAAATTCCATTATTTTTGCGATATCTCTTACCGTTTTCGAGATAATCGACCTTTTCCGATTTTAGTCTTTTTGGCACTCAAAATACACAAAATTTGCATAGATTTACAGTGTGTATTCCGATAGGGGATCGAAAAATCCATTATTTTTGCGATATCTCTTACCGTTTTCGAGATAATCGACATTTTCCGATTTTAGTCTTTTTGGCTCTCAAAATACACAAAATTTTTTAAGATTTTTTTTTTTTCAATTTAGGACATTCAGCACTTGTTTTTTATATTTGGAAGCATAGATTTACCGGGTGTATTCCGATAGGGGATCGAAAATTCCATTATTTTTGCGATATCTCTTACCGTTTTCGAGATAATCGACCTTTTCCGATTTTAGTCTTTTTGGCACTCAAAATACACAAAATTTGCATAGATTTACAGTGTGTATTCCGATAGGGGATCGAAAAATCCATTATTTTTGCGATATCTCTTACCGTTTTCGAGATAATCGACCTTTTCCGATTTTAGTCTTTTTGGCACTCAAAATACACAAAATTTGCATAGATTTACAGTGTGTATTCCGATAGGGGATCGAAAAATCCATTATTTTTGCGATATCTCTTACCGTTTTCGAGATAATCGACCTTTTCCGATTTTAGTCTTTTTGGCTCTCAAAATACACAAAATTTTTTAAGATTTTTTTTTTTTCAATTTAGGACATTCAGCACTTGTTTTTTATATTTGGAAGCATAGATTTACCGGGTGTATTCCGATAGGGGATCGAAAATTCCATTATTTTTGCGATATCTCTTACCGTTTTCGAGATAATCGACCTTTTCCGATTTTAGTCTTTTTGGCACTCAAAATACACAAAATTTGCATAGATTTACAGTGTGTATTCCGATAGGGGATCGAAAAATCCATTATTTTTGCGATATCTCTTACCGTTTTCGAGATAATCGACCTTTTCCGATTTTAGTCTTTTTGGCTCTCAAAATACACAAAATTTTTTAAGATTTTTTTTTTTTCAATTTAGGACATTCAGCACTTGTTTTTTATATTTGGAAGCATAGATTTACCGGGTGTATTCCGATAGGGGATCGAAAATTCCATTATTTTTGCGATATCTCTTACCGTTTTCGAGATAATCGACCTTTTCCGATTTTAGTCTTTTTGGCACTCAAAATACACAAAATTTGCATAGATTTACAGTGTGTATTCCGATAGGGGATCGAAAAATCCATTATTTTTGCGATATCTCTTACCGTTTTCGAGATAATCGACCTTTTCCGATTTTAGTCTTTTTGGCTCTCAAAATACACAAAATTTTTTAAGATTTTTTTTTTTTCAATTTAGGACATTCAGCACTTGTTTTTTATATTTGGAAGCATAGATTTACCGGGTGTATTCCGATAGGGGATCGAAAATTCCATTATTTTTGCGATATCTCTTACCGTTTTCGAGATAATCGACCTTTTCCGATTTTAGTCTTTTTGGCACTCAAAATACACAAAATTTGCATAGATTTACAGTGTGTATTCCGATAGGGGATCGAAAAATCCATTATTTTTGCGATATCTCTTACCGTTTTCGAGATAATCGACCTTTTCCGATTTTAGTCTTTTTGGCTCTCAAAATACACAAAATTTTTTAAGATTTTTTTTTTTTCAATTTAGGACATTCAGCACTTGTTTTTTATATTTGGAAGCATAGATTTACCGGGTGTATTCCGATAGGGGATCGAAAATTCCATTATTTTTGCGATATCTCTTACCGTTTTCGAGATAATCGACCTTTTCCGATTTTAGTCTTTTTGGCACTCAAAATACACAAAATTTGCATAGATTTACAGTGTGTATTCCGATAGGGGATCGAAAAATCCATTATTTTTGCGATATCTCTTACCGTTTTCGAGATAATCGACATTTTCCGATTTTAGTCTTTTTGGCTCTCAAAATACACAAAATTTTTTAAGATTTTTTTTTTTTCAATTTAGGACATTCAGCACTTGTTTTTTATATTTGGAAGCATAGATTTACCGGGTGTATTCCGATAGGGGATCGAAAATTCCATTATTTTTGCGATATCTCTTACCGTTTTCGAGATAATCGACCTTTTCCGATTTTAGTCTTTTTGGCACTCAAAATACACAAAATTTGCATAGATTTACAGTGTGTATTCCGATAGGGGATCGAAAAATCCATTATTTTTGCGATATCTCTTACCGTTTTCGAGATAATCGACCTTTTCCGATTTTAGTCTTTTTGGCTCTCAAAATACACAAAATTTTTTAAGATTTTTTTTTTTTCAATTTAGGACATTCAGCACTTGTTTTTTATATTTGGAAGCATAGATTTACCGGGTGTATTCCGATAGGGGATCGAAAATTCCATTATTTTTGCGATATCTCTTACCGTTTTCGAGATAATCGACCTTTTCCGATTTTAGTCTTTTTGGCACTCAAAATACACAAAATTTGCATAGATTTACAGTGTGTATTCCGATAGGGGATCGAAAAATCCATTATTTTTGCGATATCTCTTACCGTTTTCGAGATAATCGACCTTTTCCGATTTTAGTCTTTTTGGCTCTCAAAATACACAAAATTTTTTAAGATTTTTTTTTTTTCAATTTAGGACATTCAGCACTTGTTTTTTATATTTGGAAGCATAGATTTACCGGGTGTATTCCGATAGGGGATCGAAAATTCCATTATTTTTGCGATATCTCTTACCGTTTTCGAGATAATCGACCTTTTCCGATTTTAGTCTTTTTGGCACTCAAAATACACAAAATTTGCATAGATTTACAGTGTGTATTCCGATAGGGGATCGAAAAATCCATTATTTTTGCGATATCTCTTACCGTTTTCGAGATAATCGACCTTTTCCGATTTTAGTCTTTTTGGCTCTCAAAATACACAAAATTTTTTAAGATTTTTTTTTTTTCAATTTAGGACATTCAGCACTTGTTTTTTATATTTGGAAGCATAGATTTACCGGGTGTATTCCGATAGGGGATCGAAAATTCCATTATTTTTGCGATATCTCTTACCGTTTTCGAGATAATCGACCTTTTCCGATTTTAGTCTTTTTGGCACTCAAAATACACAAAATTTGCATAGATTTACAGTGTGTATTCCGATAGGGGATCGAAAAATCCATTATTTTTGCGATATCTCTTACCGTTTTCGAGATAATCGACCTTTTCCGATTTTAGTCTTTTTGGCTCTCAAAATACACAAAATTTTTTAAGATTTTTTTTTTTTCAATTTAGGACATTCAGCACTTGTTTTTTATATTTGGAAGCATAGATTTACCGGGTGTATTCCGATAGGGGATCGAAAATTCCATTATTTTTGCGATATCTCTTACCGTTTTCGAGATAATCGACCTTTTCCGATTTTAGTCTTTTTGGCACTCAAAATACACAAAATTTGCATAGATTTACAGTGTGTATTCCGATAGGGGATCGAAAAATCCATTATTTTTGCGATATCTCTTACCGTTTTCGAGATAATCGACATTTTCCGATTTTAGTCTTTTTGGCTCTCAAAATACACAAAATTTTTTAAGATTTTTTTTTTTTCAATTTAGGACATTCAGCACTTGTTTTTTATATTTGGAAGCATAGATTTACCGGGTGTATTCCGATAGGGGATCGAAAATTCCATTATTTTTGCGATATCTCTTACCGTTTTCGAGATAATCGACCTTTTCCGATTTTAGTCTTTTTGGCACTCAAAATACACAAAATTTGCATAGATTTACAGTGTGTATTCCGATAGGGGATCGAAAAATCCATTATTTTTGCGATATCTCTTACCGTTTTCGAGATAATCGACCTTTTCCGATTTTAGTCTTTTTGGCTCTCAAAATACACAAAATTTTTTAAGATTTTTTTTTTTTCAATTTAGGACATTCAGCACTTGTTTTTTATATTTGGAAGCATAGATTTACCGGGTGTATTCCGATAGGGGATCGAAAATTCCATTATTTTTGCGATATCTCTTACCGTTTTCGAGATAATCGACCTTTTCCGATTTTAGTCTTTTTGGCACTCAAAATACACAAAATTTGCATAGATTTACAGTGTGTATTCCGATAGGGGATCGAAAAATCCATTATTTTTGCGATATCTCTTACCGTTTTCGAGATAATCGACCTTTTCCGATTTTAGTCTTTTTGGCTCTCAAAATACACAAAATTTTTTAAGATTTTTTTTTTTTCAATTTAGGACATTCAGCACTTGTTTTTTATATTTGGAAGCATAGATTTACCGGGTGTATTCCGATAGGGGATCGAAAATTCCATTATTTTTGCGATATCTCTTACCGTTTTCGAGATAATCGACCTTTTCCGATTTTAGTCTTTTTGGCACTCAAAATACACAAAATTTGCATAGATTTACAGTGTGTATTCCGATAGGGGATCGAAAAATCCATTATTTTTGCGATATCTCTTACCGTTTTCGAGATAATCGACCTTTTCCGATTTTAGTCTTTTTGGCTCTCAAAATACACAAAATTTTTTAAGATTTTTTTTTTTTCAATTTAGGACATTCAGCACTTGTTTTTTATATTTGGAAGCATAGATTTACCGGGTGTATTCCGATAGGGGATCGAAAATTCCATTATTTTTGCGATATCTCTTACCGTTTTCGAGATAATCGACCTTTTCCGATTTTAGTCTTTTTGGCACTCAAAATACACAAAATTTGCATAGATTTACAGTGTGTATTCCGATAGGGGATCGAAAAATCCATTATTTTTGCGATATCTCTTACCGTTTTCGAGATAATCGACCTTTTCCGATTTTAGTCTTTTTGGCTCTCAAAATACACAAAATTTTTTAAGATTTTTTTTTTTTCAATTTAGGACATTCAGCACTTGTTTTTTATATTTGGAAGCATAGATTTACCGGGTGTATTCCGATAGGGGATCGAAAATTCCATTATTTTTGCGATATCTCTTACCGTTTTCGAGATAATCGACCTTTTCCGATTTTAGTCTTTTTGGCACTCAAAATACACAAAATTTGCATAGATTTACAGTGTGTATTCCGATAGGGGATCGAAAAATCCATTATTTTTGCGATATCTCTTACCGTTTTCGAGATAATCGACATTTTCCGATTTTAGTCTTTTTGGCTCTCAAAATACACAAAATTTTTTAAGATTTTTTTTTTTTCAATTTAGGACATTCAGCACTTGTTTTTTATATTTGGAAGCATAGATTTACCGGGTGTATTCCGATAGGGGATCGAAAATTCCATTATTTTTGCGATATCTCTTACCGTTTTCGAGATAATCGACCTTTTCCGATTTTAGTCTTTTTGGCACTCAAAATACACAAAATTTGCATAGATTTACAGTGTGTATTCCGATAGGGGATCGAAAAATCCATTATTTTTGCGATATCTCTTACCGTTTTCGAGATAATCGACATTTTCCGATTTTAGTCTTTTTGGCTCTCAAAATACACAAAATTTTTTAAGATTTTTTTTTTTTCAATTTAGGACATTCAGCACTTGTTTTTTATATTTGGAAGCATAGATTTACCGGGTGTATTCCGATAGGGGATCGAAAATTCCATTATTTTTGCGATATCTCTTACCGTTTTCGAGATAATCGACCTTTTCCGATTTTAGTCTTTTTGGCACTCAAAATACACAAAATTTGCATAGATTTACAGTGTGTATTCCGATAGGGGATCGAAAAATCCATTATTTTTGCGATATCTCTTACCGTTTTCGAGATAATCGACCTTTTCCGATTTTAGTCTTTTTGGCTCTCAAAATACACAAAATTTTTTAAGATTTTTTTTTTTTCAATTTAGGACATTCAGCACTTGTTTTTTATATTTGGAAGCATAGATTTACCGGGTGTATTCCGATAGGGGATCGAAAATTCCATTATTTTTGCGATATCTCTTACCGTTTTCGAGATAATCGACCTTTTCCGATTTTAGTCTTTTTGGCACTCAAAATACACAAAATTTGCATAGATTTACAGTGTGTATTCCGATAGGGGATCGAAAAATCCATTATTTTTGCGATATCTCTTACCGTTTTCGAGATAATCGACATTTTCCGATTTTAGTCTTTTTGGCTCTCAAAATACACAAAATTTTTTAAGATTTTTTTTTTTTCAATTTAGGACATTCAGCACTTGTTTTTTATATTTGGAAGCATAGATTTACCGGGTGTATTCCGATAGGGGATCGAAAATTCCATTATTTTTGCGATATCTCTTACCGTTTTCGAGATAATCGACCTTTTCCGATTTTAGTCTTTTTGGCTCTCAAAATACACAGAATTTGCATAGATTTACAGTGTGTATTCCGATAGGGGATCGAAAAATCCATTATTTTTGCGATATCTCTTACCGTTTTCGAGATAATCGACCTTTTCCGATTTTAGTCTTTTTGGCTCTCAAAATACACAAAATTTTTTAAGATTTTTTTTTTTTCAATTTAGGACATTCAGCACTTGTTTTTTATATTTGGAAGCATAGATTTACCGGGTGTATTCCGATAGGGGATCGAAAATTCCATTATTTTTGCGATATCTCTTACCGTTTTCGAGATAATCGACCTTTTCCGATTTTAGTCTTTTTGGCACTCAAAATACACAAAATTTGCATAGATTTACAGTGTGTATTCCGATAGGGGATCGAAAAATCCATTATTTTTGCGATATCTCTTACCGTTTTCGAGATAATCGACCTTTTCCGATTTTAGTCTTTTTGGCTCTCAAAATACACAAAATTTTTTAAGATTTTTTTTTTTTCAATTTAGGACATTCAGCACTTGTTTTTTATATTTGGAAGCATACATTTACCGGGTGTATTCCGATAGGGGATCGAAAATTCCATTATTTTTGCGATATCTCTTACCGTTTTCGAGATAATCGACCTTTTCCGATTTTAGTCTTTTTGGCACTCAAAATACACAAAATTTGCATAGATTTACAGTGTGTATTCCGATAGGGGATCGAAAAATCCATTATTTTTGCGATATCTCTTACCGTTTTCGAGATAATCGACCTTTTCCGATTTTAGTCTTTTTGGCTCTCAAAATACACAAAATTTTTTAAGATTTTTTTTTTTTCAATTTAGGACATTCAGCACTTGTTTTTTATATTTGGAAGCATAGATTTACCGGGTGTATTCCGATAGGGGATCGAAAATTCCATTATTTTTGCGATATCTCTTACCGTTTTCGAGATAATCGACCTTTTCCGATTTTAGTCTTTTTGGCACTCAAAATACACAAAATTTGCATAGATTTACAGTGTGTATTCCGATAGGGGATCGAAAAATCCATTATTTTTGCGATATCTCTTACCGTTTTCGAGATAATCGACATTTTCCGATTTTAGTCTTTTTGGCTCTCAAAATACACAAAATTTTTTAAGATTTTTTTTTTTTCAATTTAGGACATTCAGCACTTGTTTTTTATATTTGGAAGCATAGATTTACCGGGTGTATTCCGATAGGGGATCGAAAATTCCATTATTTTTGCGATATCTCTTACCGTTTTCGAGATAATCGACCTTTTCCGATTTTAGTCTTTTTGGCACTCAAAATACACAAAATTTGCATAGATTTACAGTGTGTATTCCGATAGGGGATCGAAAAATCCATTATTTTTGCGATATCTCTTACCGTTTTCGAGATAATCGACCTTTTCCGATTTTAGTCTTTTTGGCTCTCAAAATACACAAAATTTTTTAAGATTTTTTTTTTTTCAATTTAGGACATTCAGCACTTGTTTTTTATATTTGGAAGCATAGATTTACCGGGTGTATTCCGATAGGGGATCGAAAATTCCATTATTTTTGCGATATCTCTTACCGTTTTCGAGATAATCGACCTTTTCCGATTTTAGTCTTTTTGGCACTCAAAATACACAAAATTTGCATAGATTTACAGTGTGTATTCCGATAGGGGATCGAAAAATCCATTATTTTTGCGATATCTCTTACCGTTTTCGAGATAATCGACCTTTTCCGATTTTAGTCTTTTTGGCTCTCAAAATACACAAAATTTTTTAAGATTTTTTTTTTTTCAATTTAGGACATTCAGCACTTGTTTTTTATATTTGGAAGCATAGATTTACCGGGTGTATTCCGATAGGGGATCGAAAATTCCATTATTTTTGCGATATCTCTTACCGTTTTCGAGATAATCGACCTTTTCCGATTTTAGTCTTTTTGGCACTCAAAATACACAAAATTTGCATAGATTTACAGTGTGTATTCCGATGGGGGATCGAAAAATCCATTATTTTTGCGATATCTCTTACCGTTTTCGAGATAATCGACCTTTTCCGATTTTAGTCTTTTTGGCTCTCAAAATACACAAAATTTTTTAAGATTTTTTTTTTTTCAATTTAGGACATTCAGCACTTGTTTTTTATATTTGGAAGCATAGATTTACCGGGTGTATTCCGATAGGGGATCGAAAATTCCATTATTTTTGCGATATCTCTTACCGTTTTCGAGATAATCGACCTTTTCCGATTTTAGTCTTTTTGGCACTCAAAATACACAAAATTTGCATAGATTTACAGTGTGTATTCCGATAGGGGATCGAAAAATCCATTATTTTTGCGATATCTCTTACCGTTTTCGAGATAATCGACATTTTCCGATTTTAGTCTTTTTGGCTCTCAAAATACCCAAAATTTTTTAAGATTTTTTTTTTTTCAATTTAGGACATTCAGCACTTGTTTTTTATATTTGGAAGCATAGATTTACCGGCTGTATTCCGATAGGGGATCGAAAATTCCATTATTTTTGCGATATCTTTTACCGTTTTCGAGATAATCGACCTTTTCCGATTTTAGTCTTTTTGGCACTCAAAATACACAAAATTTGCATAGATTTACAGTGTGTATTCCGATAGGGGATCGAAAAATCCATTATTTTTGCGATATCTCTTACCGTTTTCGAGATAATCGACCTTTTCCGATTTTAGTCTTTTTGGCTCTCAAAATACACAAAATTTTTTAAGATTTTTTTTTTTTCAATTTAGGACATTCAGCACTTGTTTTTTATATTTGGAAGCATAGATTTACCGGGTGTATTCCGATAGGGGATCGAAAATTCCATTATTTTTGCGATATCTCTTACCGTTTTCGAGATAATCGACCTTTTCCGATTTTAGTCTTTTTGGCACTCAAAATACACAAAATTTGCATAGATTTACAGTGTGTATTCCGATAGGGGATCGAAAAATCCATTATTTTTGCGATATCTCTTACCGTTTTCGAGATAATCGACCTTTTCCGATTTTAGTCTTTTTGGCACTCAAAATACACAAAATTTGCATAGATTTACAGTGTGTATTCCGATAGGGGATCGAAAAATCCATTATTTTTGCGATATCTCTTACCGTTTTCGAGATAATCGACCTTTTCCGATTTTAGTCTTTTTGGCTCTCAAAATACACAAAATTTTTTAAGATTTTTTTTTTTTCAATTTAGGACATTCAGCACTTGTTTTTTATATTTGGAAGCATAGATTTACCGGGTGTATTCCGATAGGGGATCGAAAATTCCATTATTTTTGCGATATCTCTTACCGTTTTCGAGATAATCGACCTTTTCCGATTTTAGTCTTTTTGGCTCTCAAAATACACAAAATTTTTTAAGATTTTTTTTTTTTCAATTTAGGACATTCAGCACTTGTTTTTTATATTTGGAAGCATAGATTTACCGGGTGTATTCCGATAGGGGATCGAAAATTCCATTATTTTTGCGATATCTCTTACCGTTTTCGAGATAATCGACCTTTTCCGATTTTAGTCTTTTTGGCACTCAAAATACACAAAATTTGCATAGATTTACAGTGTGTATTCCGATAGGGGATCGAAAAATCCATTATTTTTGCGATATCTCTTACCGTTTTCGAGATAATCGACCTTTTCCGATTTTAGTCTTTTTGGCTCTCAAAATACACAAAATTTTTTAAGATTTTTTTTTTTTCAATTTAGGACATTCAGCACTTGTTTTTTATATTTGGAAGCATAGATTTACCGGGTGTATTCCGATAGGGGATCGAAAATTCCATTATTTTTGCGATATCTCTTACCGTTTTCGAGATAATCGACCTTTTCCGATTTTAGTCTTTTTGGCTCTCAAAATACACAAAATTTTTTAAGATTTTTTTTTTTTCAATTTAGGACATTCAGCACTTGTTTTTTATATTTGGAAGCATAGATTTACCGGGTGTATTCCGATAGGGGATCGAAAATTCCATTATTTTTGCGATATCTCTTACCGTTTTCGAGATAATCGACCTTTTCCGATTTTAGTCTTTTTGGCACTCAAAATACACAAAATTTGCATAGATTTACAGTGTGTATTCCGATAGGGGATCGAAAAATCCATTATTTTTGCGATATCTCTTACCGTTTTCGAGATAATCGACCTTTTCCGATTTTAGTCTTTTTGGCTCTCAAAATACACAAAATTTTTTAAGATTTTTTTTTTTTCAATTTAGGACATTCAGCACTTGTTTTTTATATTTGGAAGCATAGATTTACCGGGTGTATTCCGATAGGGGATCGAAAATTCCATTATTTTTGCGATATCTCTTACCGTTTTCGAGATAATCGACCTTTTCCGATTTTAGTCTTTTTGGCACTCAAAATACACAAAATTTGCATAGATTTACAGTGTGTATTCCGATAGGGGATCGAAAAATCCATTATTTTTGCGATATCTCTTACCGTTTTCGAGATAATCGACATTTTCCGATTTTAGTCTTTTTGGCTCTCAAAATACACAAAAATTTTTAAGATTTTTTTTTTTTCAATTTAGGACATTCAGCACTTGTTTTTTATATTTGGAAGCATAGATTTACCGGGTGTATTCCGATAGGGGATCGAAAATTCCATTATTTTTGCGATATCTCTTACCGTTTTCGAGATAATCGACCTTTTCCGATTTTAGTCTTTTTGGCACTCAAAATACACAAAATTTGCATAGATTTACAGTGTGTATTCCGATTGGGGGTTCGAAAAATCCATTATTTTTGCGATATCTCTTACCGTTTTCGAGATAATCGACCTTTTCCGATTTTAGTCTTTTTGGCTCTCAAAATACACAAAATTTTTTAAGATTTTTTTTTTTTCAATTTAGGACATTCAGCACTTGTTTTTTATATTTGGAAGCATAGCTTTACCGGGTGTATTCCGATAGGGGATCGAAAATTCCATTATTTTTGCGATATCTCTTACCGTTTTCGAGATAATCGACCTTTTCCGATTTTAGTCTTTTTGGCACTCAAAATACACAAAATTTGCATAGATTTACAGTGTGTATTCCGATAGGGGATCGAAAAATCCATTATTTTTGCGATATCTCTTACCGTTTTCGAGATAATCGACCTTTTCCGCTTTAGTCTTTTTGGCTCTCAAAATACACAAAATTTTTTAAGATTTTTTTTTTTTCAATTTAGGACATTCAGCACTTGTTTTTTATATTTGGAAGCATAGATTTACCGGGTGTATTCCGATAGGGGATCGAAAATTCCATTATTTTTGCGATATCTCTTACCGTTTTCGAGATAATCGACCTTTTCCGATTTTAGTCTTTTTGGCACTCAAAATACACAAAATTTGCATAGATTTACAGTGTGTGTTCCGATAGGGGATCGAAAAATCCATTATTTTTGCGATATCTCTTACCGTTTTCGAGATAATCGACCTTTTCCGATTTTAGTCTTTTTGGCTCTCAAAATACACAAAATTTTTTAAGATTTTTTTTTTTTCAATTTAGGACATTCAGCACTTGTTTTTTATATTTGGAAGCATAGATTTACAGTGTGTATTCCGATAGGGGATCGAAAAATCCATTATTTTTGCGATATCTCTTACCGTTTTCGAGATAATCGACCTTTTCCGATTTTAGTCTTTTTGGCACTCAAAATACACAAAATTTGCATAGATTTACAGTGTGTATTCCGATAGGGGATCGAAAAATCCATTATTTTTGCGATATCTCTTACCGTTTTCGAGATAATCGACCTTTTCCGATTTTAGTCTTTTTGGCTCTCAAAATACACAAAATTTTTTAAGATTTTTTTTTTTCAATTTAGGACATTCAGCACTTGTTTTTTATATTTGGAAGCATAGATTTACCGGGTGTATTCCGATAGGGGATCGAAAATTCCATTATTTTTGCGATATCTCTTACCGTTTTCGAGATAATCGACCTTTTCCGATTTTAGTCTTTTTGGCACTCAAAATACACAAAATTTGCATAGATTTACAGTGTGTATTCCGATGGGGGATCGAAAAATCCATTATTTTTGCGATATCTCTTACCGTTTTCGAGATAATCGACCTTTTCCGATTTTAGTCTTTTTGGCTCTCAAAATACACAAAATTTTTTAAGATTTTTTTTTTTTCAATTTAGGACATTCAGCACTTGTTTTTTATATTTGGAAGCATAGATTTACCGGGTGTATTCCGATAGGGGATCGAAAATTCCATTATTTTTGCGATATCTCTTACCGTTTTCGAGATAATCGACCTTTTCCGATTTTAGTCTTTTTGGCACTCAAAATACACAAAATTTGCATAGATTTACAGGGTGTATTCCGATAGGGGATCGAAAAATCCATTATTTTTGCGATATCTCTTACCGTTTTCGAGATAATCGACATTTTCCGATTTTAGTCTTTTTGGCTCTCAAAATACACAAAATTTTTTAAGATTTTTTTTTTTTCAATTTAGGACATTCAGCACTTGTTTTTTATATTTGGAAGCATAGATTTACCGGGTGTATTCCGATAGGGGATCGAAAATTCCATTATTTTTGCGATATCTCTTACCGTTTTCGAGATAATCGACCTTTTCCGATTTTAGTCTTTTTGGCACTCAAAATACACAAAATTTGCATAGATTTACAGTGTGTATTCCGATAGGGGATCGAAAAATCCATTATTTTTGCGATATCTCTTACCGTTTTCGAGATAATCGACCTTTTCCGATTTTAGTCTTTTTGGCTCTCAAAATACACAAAATTTTTTAAGATTTTTTTTTTTTCAATTTAGGACATTCAGCACTTGTTTTTTATATTTGGAAGCATAGATTTACCGGGTGTATTCCGATAGGGGATCGAAAATTCCATTATTTTTGCGATATCTCTTACCGTTTTCGAGATAATCGACCTTTTCCGATTTTAGTCTTTTTGGCACTCAAAATACACAAAATTTGCATAGATTTACAGTGTGTATTCCGATAGGGGATCGAAAAATCCATTATTTTTGCGATATCTCTTACCGTTTTCGAGATAATCGACCTTTTCCGATTTTAGTCTTTTTGGCTCTCAAAATACACAAAATTTTTTAAGATTTTTTTTTTTTCAATTTAGGACATTCAGCACTTGTTTTTTATATTTGGAAGCATAGATTTACCGGGTGTATTCCGATAGGGGATCGAAAATTCCATTATTTTTGCGATATCTCTTACCGTTTTCGAGATAATCGACCTTTTCCGATTTTAGTCTTTTTGGCACTCAAAATACACAAAATTTGCATAGATTTACAGTGTGTATTCCGATAGGGGATCGAAAAATCCATTATTTTTGCGATATCTCTTACCGTTTTCGAGATAATCGACCTTTTCCGATTTTAGTCTTTTTGGCTCTCAAAATACACAAAATTTTTTAAGATTTTTTTTTTTTAATTAAGGACATTCAGCACTTGTTTTTTATATTTGGAAGCATAGATTTACCGGGTGTATTCCGATAGGGGATCGAAAATTCCATTATTTTTGCGATATCTCTTACCGTTTTCGAGATAATCGACCTTTTCCGATTTTAGTCTTTTTGGCACTCAAAATACACAAAATTTGCATAGATTTACAGTGTGTATTCCGATAGGGGATCGAAAAATCCATTATTTTTGCGATATCTCTTACCGTTTTCGAGATAATCGACATTTTCCGATTTTAGTCTTTTTGGCTCTCAAAATACACAAAAATTTTTAAGATTTTTTTTTTTTCAATTTAGGACATTCAGCACTTGTTTTTTATATTTGGAAGCAAAGATTTACAGGGTGTATTCCGATAGGGGATCGAAAATTCCATTATTTTTGCGATATCTCTTACCGTTTTCGAGATAATCGACCTTTTCCGATTTTAGTCTTTTTGGCACTCAAAATACACAAAATTTGCATAGATTTACAGTGTGTATTCCGATAGGGGATCGAAAAATCCATTATTTTTGCGATATCTCTTACCGTTTTCGAGATAATCGACCTTTTCCGATTTTAGTCTATTTGGCTCTCAAAATACACAAAATTTTTTAAGATTTTTTTTTTTTCAATTTAGGACATTCAGCACTTGTTTTTTATATTTGGAAGCATAGATTTACCGGGTGTATTCCGATAGGGGATCGAAAATTCCATTATTTTTGCGATATCTCTTACCGTTTTCGAGATAATCGACCTTTTCCGATTTTAGTCTTTTTGGCACTTAAAATACACAAAATTTGCATAGATTTACAGTGTGTATTCCGATAGGGGATCGAAAAATCCATTATTTTTCAATATCTCTTACCGTTTTCGAGATAATCGACCTTTTCCGATTTTAGTCTTTTTGGCTCTCAAAATACACAAAATTTTTTAAGATTTTTTTTTTTTCAATTTAGGACATTCAGCACTTGTTTTTTATATTTGGAAGCATAGATTTACCGGGTGTATTCCGATAGGGGATCGAAAATTCCATTATTTTTGCGATATCTCTTACCGTTTTCGAGATAATCGACCTTTTCCGATTTTAGTCTTTTTGGCACTCAAAATACACAAAATTTGCATAGATTTACAGTGTGTATTCCGATAGGGGATCGAAAAATCCATTATTTTTGCGATATCTCTTACCGTTTTCGAGATAATCGACCTTTTCCGATTTTAGTCTTTTTGGCTCTCAAAATACACAAAATTTTTTAAGATTTTTTTTTTTTCAATTTAGGACATTCAGCACTTGTTTTTTATATTTGGAAGCATAGATTTACCGGGTGTATTCCGATAGGGGATCGAAAATTCCATTATTTTTGCGATATCTCTTACCGTTTTCGAGATAATCGACCTTTTCCGATTTTAGTCTTTTTGGCACTCAAAATACACAAAATTTGCATAGATTTACAGTGTGTATTCCGATAGGGGATCGAAAAATCCATTATTTTTGCGATATCTCTTACCGTTTTCGAGATAATCGACCTTTTCCGATTTTAGTCTTTTTGGCTCTCAAAATACACAAAATTTTTTAAGATTTTTTTTTTTTCAATTTAGGACATTCAGCACTTGTTTTTTATATTTGGAAGCATAGATTTACCGGGTGTATTCCGATAGGGGATCGAAAATTCCATTATTTTTGCGATATCTCTTACCGTTTTCGAGATAATCGACCTTTTCCGATTTTAGTCTTTTTGGCACTCAAAATACACAAAATTTGCATAGATTTACAGTGTGTATTCCGATAGGGGATCGAAAAATCCATTATTTTTGCGATATCTCTTACCGTTTTCGAGATAATCGACATTTTCCGATTTTAGTCTTTTTGGCTCTCAAAATACACAAAATTTTTTAAGATTTTTTTTTTTTCAATTTAGGACATTCAGCACTTGTTTTTTATATTTGGAAGCATAGATTTACCGGGTGTATTCCGATAGGGGATCGAAAATTCCATTATTTTTGCGATATCTCTTACCGTTTTCGAGATAATCGACCTTTTCCGATTTTAGTCTTTTTGGCACTCAAAATACACAAAATTTGCATAGATTTACAGTGTGTATTCCGATAGGGGATCGAAAAATCCATTATTTTTGCGATATCTCTTACCGTTTTCGAGATAATCGACCTTTTCCGATTTTAGTCTTTTTGGCTCTCAAAATACACAAAATTTTTTAAGATTTTTTTTTTTCAATTTAGGACATTCAGCACTTGTTTTTTATATTTGGAAGCATAGATTTACCGGGTGTATTCCGATAGGGGATCGAAAATTCCATTATTTTTGCGATATCTCTTACCGTTTTCGAGATAATCGACCTTTTCCGATTTTAGTCTTTTTGGCACTCAAAATACACAAAATTTGCATACATTTACAGTGTGTATTCCGATAGGGGATCGAAAAATCCATTATTTTTGCGATATCTCTTACCGTTTTCGAGATAATCGACCTTTTCCGATTTTAGTCTTTTTGGCTCTCAAAATACACAAAATTTTTTAAGATTTTTTTTTTTTCAATTTAGGACATTCAGCACTTGTTTTTTATATTTCGAAGCATAGTTTTACCGGGTGTATTCCGATAGGGGATCGAAAATTCCATTATTTTTGCGATATCTCTTACCGTTTTCGAGATAATCGACCTTTTCCGATTTTAGTCTTTTTGGCTCTCAAAATACACAAAATTTTTTAAGATTTTTTTTTTTTCAATTTAGGACATTCAGCACTTGTTTTTTATATTTGGAAGCATAGATTTACCGGGTGTATTCCGATAGGGGATCGAAAATTCCATTATTTTTGCGATATCTCTTACCGTTTTCGAGATAATCGACCTTTTCCGATTTTAGTCTTTTTGGCACTCAAAATACACAAAATTTGCATACATTTACAGTGTGTATTCCGATAGGGGATCGAAAAATCCATTATTTTTGCGATATCTCTTACCGTTTTCGAGATAATCGACCTTTTCCGATTTTAGTCTTTTTGGCTCTCAAAATACACAAAATTTTTTAAGATTTTTTTTTTTTCAATTTAGGACATTCAGCACTTGTTTTTTATATTTGGAAGCATAGATTTACCGGGTGTATTCCGATAGGGGATCGAAAATTCCATTATTTTTGCGATATCTCTTACCGTTTTCGAGATAATCGACCTTTTCCGATTTTAGTCTTTTTGGCACTCAAAATACACAAAATTTGCATAGATTTACAGTGTGTATTCCGATAGGGGATCGAAAAATCCATTATTTTTGCGATATCTCTTACCGTTTTCGAGATAATCGACATTTTCCGATTTTAGTCTTTTTGGCTCTCAAAATACACAAAATTTTTTAAGATTTTTTTTTTTTCAATTTAGGACATTCAGCACTTGTTTTTTATATTTGGAAGCATAGATTTACCGGGTGTATTCCGATAGGGGATCGAAAATTCCATTATTTTTGCGATATCTCTTACCGTTTTCGAGATAATCGACCTTTTCCGATTTTAGTCTTTTTGGCACTCAAAATACACAAAATTTGCATAGATTTACAGTGTGTATTCCGATAGGGGGTCGAAAAATCCATTATTTTTGCGATATCTCTTACCGTTTTCGAGATAATCGACCTTTTCCGATTTTAGTCTTTTTGGCTCTCAAAATACACAAAATTTTTTAAGATTTTTTTTTTTTCAATTTAGGACATTCAGCACTTGTTTTTTATATTTGGAAGCATAGATTTACCGGGTGTATTCCGATAGGGGATCGAAAATTCCATTATTTTTGCGATATCTCTTACCGTTTTCGAGATAATCGACCTTTTCCGATTTTAGTCTTTTTGGCTCTCAAAATACACAAAATTTTTTAAGATTTTTTTTTTTTCAATTTAGGACATTCAGCACTTGTTTTTTATATTTGGAAGCATAGATTTACCGGGTGTATTCCGATAGGGGATCGAAAATTCCATTATTTTTGCGATATCTCTTACCGTTTTCGAGATAATCGACCTTTTCCGATTTTAGTCTTTTTGGCACTCAAAATACACAAAATTTGCATAGATTTACAGTGTGTATTCCGATAGGGGATCGAAAAATCCATTATTTTTGCGATATCTCTTACCGTTTTCGAGATAATCGACCTTTTCCGATTTTAGTCTTTTTGGCTCTCAAAATACACAAAATTTTTTAAGATTTTTTTTTTTTCAATTTAGGACATTCAGCACTTGTTTTTTATATTTGGAAGCATAGATTTACCGGGTGTATTCCGATAGGGGATCGAAAATTCCATTATTTTTGCGATATCTCTTACCGTTTTCGAGATAATCGACCTTTTCCGATTTTAGTCTTTTTGGCACTCAAAATACACAAAATTTGCATAGATTTACAGTGTGTATTCCGATAGGGGATCGAAAAATCCATTATTTTTGCGATATCTCTTACCGTTTTCGAGATAATCGACATTTTCCGATTTTAGTCTTTTTGGCTCTCAAAATACACAAAATTTTTTAAGATTTTTTTTTTTTCAATTTAGGACATTCAGCACTTGTTTTTTATATTTGGAAGCATAGATTTACCGGGTGTATTCCGATAGGGGATCGAAAATTCCATTATTTTTGCGATATCTCTTACCGTTTTCGAGATAATCGACCTTTTCCGATTTTAGTCTTTTTGGCACTCAAAATACACACAATTTGCATAGATTTACAGTGTGTATTCCGATAGGGGATCGAAAAATCCATTATTTTTGCGATATCTCTTACCGTTTTCGAGATAATCGACCTTTTCCGATTTTAGTCTTTTTGGCTCTCAAAATACACAAAATTTTTTAAGATTTTTTTTTTTTCAATTTAGGACATTCAGCACTTGTTTTTTATATTTGGAAGCATAGATTTACCCGGTGTATTCCGATAGGGGATCGAAAATTCCATTATTTTTGCGATATCTCTTACCGTTTTCGAGATAATCGACCTTTTCCGATTTTAGTCTTTTTGGCACTCAAAATACACAAAATTTGCATAGATTTACAGTGTGTATTCCGATAGGGGATCGAAAAATCCATTATTTTTGCGATATCTCTTACCGTTTTCGAGATAATCGACCTTTTCCGATTTTAGTCTTTTTGGCTCTCAAAATACACAAAATTTTTTAAGATTTTTTTTTTTTCAATTTAGGACATTCAGCACTTGTTTTTTATATTTGGAAGCATAGATTTACCGGGTGTAATTCCGATAGGGGATCGAAAATTCCATTATTTTTGCGATATCTCTTACCGTTTTCGAGATAATCGACCTTTTCCGATTTTAGTCTTTTTGGCACTCAAAATAACACAAAATTTGCATAGATTTTACAGTGTGTATTCCGATAGGGGATCGAAAAATCCATTATTTTTGCGATATCTCTTACCGTTTTCGAGATAATCGACCTTTTCCGATTTTAGTCTTTTTGGCTCTCAAAATACACAAAATTTTTTAAGATTTTTTTTTTTTCAATTTAGGACATTCAGCACTTGTTTTTTATATTTGGAAGCATAGATTTACCGGGTGTATTCCGATAGGGGATCGAAAATTCCATTATTTTTGCGATATCTCTTACCGTTTTCGAGATAATCGACCTTTTCCGATTTTAGTCTTTTTGGCACTCAAAATACACAAAATTTGCATAGATTTACAGTGTGTATTCCGATAGGGGATCGAAAAATCCATTATTTTTGCGATATCTCTTACCGTTTTCGAGATAATCGACCTTTTCCGATTTTAGTCTTTTTGGCTCTCAAAATACACAAAATTTTTAAGATTTTTTTTTTTTCAATTTAGGACATTCAGCACTTGTTTTTTATATTTGGAAGCATAGATTTACCGGGTGTATTCCGATAGGGGATCGAAAATTCCATTATTTTTGCGATATCTCTTACCGTTTTCGAGATAATCGACCTTTTCCGATTTTAGTCTTTTTGGCACTCAAAATACACAAAATTTGCATAGATTTACAGTGTGTATTCCGATAGGGGATCGAAAAATCCATTATTTTTGCGATATCTCTTACCGTTTTCGAGATAATCGACCTTTTCCGATTTTAGTCTTTTTGGCTCTCAAAATACACAAAATTTTTTAAGATTTTTTTTTTTCAATTTAGGACATTCAGCACTTGTTTTTTATATTTGGAAGCATAGATTTACCGGGTGTATTCCGATAGGGGATCGAAAATTCCATTATTTTTGCGATATCTCTTACCGTTTTCGAGATAATCGACCTTTTCCGATTTTAGTCTTTTTGGCACTCAAAATACACAAAATTTGCATAGATTTACAGTGTGTATTCCGATAGGGGATCGAAAAATCCATTATTTTTGCGATATCTCTTACCGTTTTCGAGATAATCGACCTTTTCCGATTTTAGTCTTTTTGGCTCTCAAAATACACAAAATTTTTTAAGATTTTTTTTTTTTCAATTTAGGACATTCAGCACTTGTTTTTTATATTTGGAATCATAGATTTACCGGGTGTATTCCGATAGGGGATCGAAAATTCCATTATTTTGCGATATCTCTTACCGTTTTCGAGATAATCGACCTTTTCCGATTTTAGTCTTTTTGGCACTCAAAATACACAAAATTTGCATAGATTTACAGTGTGTATTCCGATAGGGGATCGAAAAATCCATTATTTTTGCGATATCTCTTACCGTTTTCGAGATAATCGACCTTTTCCGATTTTAGTCTTTTTGGCTCTCAAAATACACAAAATTTTTTAAGATTTTTTTTTTTCAATTTAGGACATTCAGCACTTGTTTTTTATATTTGGAAGCATAGATTTACCGGGTGTATTCCGATAGGGGATCGAAAATTCCATTATTTTTGCGATATCTCTTACCGTTTTCGAGATAATCGACCTTTTCCGATTTTAGTCTTTTTGGCACTCAAAATACACAAAATTTGCATAGATTTACAGTGTGTATTCCGATAGGGGATCGAAAAAATCCATTATTTTTGCGATATCTCTTACCGTTTTCGAGATAATCGACCTTTTCCGATTTTAGTCTTTTTGGCTCTCAAAATACACAAAATTTTTTAAGATTTTTTTTTTTTCAATTTAGGACATTCAGCACTTGTTTTTTATATTTGGAAGCATAGATTTACCCGGTGTATTCCGATAGGGGATCGAAAATTCCATTATTTTTGCGATATCTCTTACCGTTTTCGAGATAATCGACCTTTTCCGATTTTAGTCTTTTTGGCACTCAAAATACACAAAATTTGCATAGATTTACAGTGTGTATTCCGATAGGGGATCGAAAAATCCATTATTTTTGCGATATCTCTTACCGTTTTCGAGATAATCGACCTTTTCCGATTTAGTCTTTTGGCTCTCAAAATACACAAAATTTTTTAAGATTTTTTTTTTTTCAATTTAGGACATTCAGCACTTGTTTTTTATATTTGGAAGCATAGATTTACCCGGTGTATTCCGATAGGGGATCGAAAATTCCATTATTTTTGCGATATCTCTTACCGTTTTCGAGATAATCGACCTTTTCCGATTTTAGTCTTTTTGGCACTCAAAATACACAAAATTTGCATAGATTTACAGTGTGTATTCCGATAGGGGATCGAAAAATCCATTATTTTTGCGATATCTCTTACCGTTTTCGAGATAATCGACCTTTTCCGATTTTAGTCTTTTTGGCTCTCAAAATACACAAAATTTTTTAAGATTTTTTTTTTTTCAATTTAGGACATTCAGCACTTGTTTTTTATATTTGGAAGCATAGATTTACCGGGTGTATTCCGATAGGGGATCGAAAATTCCATTATTTTTGCGATATCTCTTACCGTTTTCGAGATAATCGACCTTTTCCGATTTTAGTCTTTTTGGCTCTCAAAATACACAAAATTTTTTAAGATTTTTTTTTTTTCAATTTAGGACATTCAGCACTTGTTTTTTATATTTGGAAGCATAGATTTACCGGGTGTATTCCGATAGGGGATCGAAAATTCCATTATTTTTGCGATATCTCTTACCGTTTTCGAGATAATCGACCTTTTCCGATTTTAGTCTTTTTGGCACTCAAAATACACAAAATTTGCATAGATTTACAGTGTGTATTCCGATAGGGGATCGAAAAATCCATTATTTTTGCGATATCTCTTACCGTTTTCGAGATAATCGACCTTTTCCGATTTTAGTCTTTTTGGCTCTCAAAATACACAAAATTTTTTAAGATTTTTTTTTTTTCAATTTAGGACATTCAGCACTTGTTTTTTATATTTGGAAGCATAGATTTACCGGGTGTATTCCGATAGGGGATCGAAAATTCCATTATTTTTGCGATATCTCTTACCGTTTTCGAGATAATCGACCTTTTCCGATTTTAGTCTTTTTGGCACTCAAAATACACAAAATTTGCATAGATTTACAGTGTGTATTCCGATAGGGGATCGAAAAATCCATTATTTTTGCGATATCTCTTACCGTTTTCGAGATAATCGACCTTTTCCGATTTTAGTCTTTTTGGCTCTCAAAATACACAAAATTTTTTAAGATTTTTTTTTTTTCAATTTAGGACATTCAGCACTTGTTTTTTATATTTGGAAGCATAGATTTACCGGGTGTATTCCGATAGGGGATCGAAAATTCCATTATTTTTGCGATATCTCTTACCGTTTTCGAGATAATCGACCTTTTCCGATTTTAGTCTTTTTGGCACTCAAAATACACAAAATTTGCATAGATTTACAGTGTGTATTCCGATAGGGGATCGAAAAATCCATTATTTTTGCGATATCTCTTACCGTTTTCGAGATAATCGACCTTTTCCGATTTTAGTCTTTTTGGCTCTCAAAATACACAAAATTTTTTAAGATTTTTTTTTTTTCAATTTAGGACATTCAGCACTTGTTTTTTATATTTGGAAGCATAGATTTACCGGGTGTATTCCGATAGGGGATCGAAAATTCCATTATTTTTGCGATATCTCTTACCGTTTTCGAGATAATCGACCTTTTCCGATTTTAGTCTTTTTGGCACTCAAAATACACAAAATTTGCATAGATTTACAGTGTGTATTCCGATAGGGGATCGAAAAATCCATTATTTTTGCGATATCTCTTACCGTTTTCGAGATAATCGACCTTTTCCGATTTTAGTCTTTTTGGCTCTCAAAATACACAAAATTTTTTAAGATTTTTTTTTTTTCAATTTAGGACATTCAGCACTTGTTTTTTATATTTGGAAGCATAGATTTACCGGGTGTATTCCGATAGGGGATCGAAAATTCCATTATTTTTGCGATATCTCTTACCGTTTTCGAGATAATCGACCTTTTCCGATTTTAGTCTTTTTGGCACTCAAAATACACAAAATTTGCATAGATTTACAGTGTGTATTCCGATAGGGGATCGAAAAATCCATTATTTTTGCGATATCTCTTACCGTTTTCGAGATAATCGACCTTTTCCGATTTTAGTCTTTTTGGCTCTCAAAATACACAAAATTTTTTAAGATTTTTTTTTTTTCAATTTAGGACATTCAGCACTTGTTTTTTATATTTGGAAGCATAGATTTACCCGGTGTATTCCGATAGGGGATCGAAAATTCCATTATTTTTGCGATATCTCTTACCGTTTTCGAGATAATCGACCTTTTCCGATTTTAGTCTTTTTGGCACTCAAAATACACAAAATTTGCATAGATTTACAGTGTGTATTCCGATAGGGGATCGAAAAATCCATTATTTTTGCGATATCTCTTACCGTTTTCGAGATAAACGACCTTTTCCGATTTTAGTCCTTTTGGCTCTCAAAATACACAAAATTTTTTAAGATTTTTTTTTTTTCAATTTAGGACATTCAGCACTTGTTTTTTATATTTGGAAGCATAGATTTACCCGGTGTATTCCGATAGGGGATCGAAAATTCCATTATTTTTGCGATATCTCTTACCGTTTTCGAGATAATCGACCTTTTCCGATTTTAGTCTTTTTGGCACTCAAAATACACAAAATTTGCATAGATTTACAGTGTGTATTCCGATAGGGGATCGAAAAATCCATTATTTTTGCGATATCTCTTACCGTTTTCGAGATAATCGACCTTTTCCGATTTTAGTCTTTTTGGCTCTCAAAATACACAAAATTTTTTAAGATTTTTTTTTTTTCAATTTAGGACATTCAGCACTTGTTTTTTATATTTGGAAGCATAGATTTACCGGGTGTATTCCGATAGGGGATCGAAAATTCCATTATTTTTGCGATATCTCTTACCGTTTTCGAGATAATCGACCTTTTCCGATTTTAGTCTTTTTGGCTCTCAAAATACACAAAATTTTTTAAGATTTTTTTTTTTTCAATTTAGGACATTCAGCACTTGTTTTTTATATTTGGAAGCATAGATTTACCGGGTGTATTCCGATAGGGGATCGAAAATTCCATTATTTTTGCGATATCTCTTACCGTTTTCGAGATAATCGACCTTTTCCGATTTTAGTCTTTTTGGCACTCAAAATACACAAAATTTGCATAGATTTACAGTGTGTATTCCGATAGGGGATCGAAAAATCCATTATTTTTGCGATATCTCTTACCGTTTTCGAGATAATCGACCTTTTCCGATTTTAGTCTTTTTGGCTCTCAAAATACACAAAATTTTTTAAGATTTTTTTTTTTTCAATTTAGGACATTCAGCACTTGTTTTTTATATTTGGAAGCATAGATTTACCGGGTGTATTCCGATAGGGGATCGAAAATTCCATTATTTTTGCGATATCTCTTACCGTTTTCGAGATAATCGACCTTTTCCGATTTTAGTCTTTTTGGCACTCAAAATACACAAAATTTGCATAGATTTACAGTGTGTATTCCGATAGGGGATCGAAAAATCCATTATTTTTGCGATATCTCTTACCGTTTTCGAGATAATCGACATTTTCCGATTTTAGTCTTTTTGGCTCTCAAAATACACAAAAATTTTTAAGATTTTTTTTTTTTCAATTTAGGACATTCAGCACTTGTTTTTTATATTTGGAAGCATAGATTTACCGGGTGTATTCCGATAGGGGATCGAAAATTCCATTATTTTTGCGATATCTCTTACCGTTTTCGAGATAATCGACCTTTTCCGATTTTAGTCTTTTTGGCACTCAAAATACACAAAATTTGCATAGATTTACAGTGTGTATTCCGATTGGGGGTTCGAAAAATCCATTATTTTTGCGATATCTCTTACCGTTTTCGAGATAATCGACCTTTTCCGATTTTAGTCTTTTTGGCTCTCAAAATACACAAAATTTTTTAAGATTTTTTTTTTTTCAATTTAGGACATTCAGCACTTGTTTTTTATATTTGGAAGCATAGCTTTACCGGGTGTATTCCGATAGGGGATCGAAAATTCCATTATTTTTGCGATATCTCTTACCGTTTTCGAGATAATCGACCTTTTCCGATTTTAGTCTTTTTGGCACTCAAAATACACAAAATTTGCATAGATTTACAGTGTGTATTCCGATAGGGGATCGAAAAATCCATTATTTTTGCGATATCTCTTACCGTTTTCGAGATAATCGACCTTTTCCGCTTTAGTCTTTTTGGCTCTCAAAATACACAAAATTTTTTAAGATTTTTTTTTTTTCAATTTAGGACATTCAGCACTTGTTTTTTATATTTGGAAGCATAGATTTACCGGGTGTATTCCGATAGGGGATCGAAAATTCCATTATTTTTGCGATATCTCTTACCGTTTTCGAGATAATCGACCTTTTCCGATTTTAGTCTTTTTGGCACTCAAAATACACAAAATTTGCATAGATTTACAGTGTGTGTTCCGATAGGGGATCGAAAAATCCATTATTTTTGCGATATCTCTTACCGTTTTCGAGATAATCGACCTTTTCCGATTTTAGTCTTTTTGGCTCTCAAAATACACAAAATTTTTTAAGATTTTTTTTTTTTCAATTTAGGACATTCAGCACTTGTTTTTTATATTTGGAAGCATAGATTTACAGTGTGTATTCCGATAGGGGATCGAAAAATCCATTATTTTTGCGATATCTCTTACCGTTTTCGAGATAATCGACCTTTTCCGATTTTAGTCTTTTTGGCACTCAAAATACACAAAATTTGCATAGATTTACAGTGTGTATTCCGATAGGGGATCGAAAAATCCATTATTTTTGCGATATCTCTTACCGTTTTCGAGATAATCGACCTTTTCCGATTTTAGTCTTTTTGGCACTCAAAATACACAAAATTTGCATAGATTTACAGTGTGTATTCCGATAGGGGATCGAAAAATCCATTATTTTTGCGATATCTCTTACCGTTTTCGAGATAATCGACATTTTCCGATTTTAGTCTTTTTGGCACTCAAAATACACAAAATTTGCATAGATTTACAGTGTGTATTCCGATAGGGGATCGAAAAATCCATTATTTTTGCGATATCTCTTACCGTTTTCGAGATAATCGACATTTTCCGATTTTAGTCTTTTTGGCACTCAAAATACACAAAATTTGCATAGATTTACAGTGTGTATTCCGATAGGGGATCGAAAAATCCATTATTTTTGCGATATCTCTTACCGTTTTCGAGATAAACGACCTTTTCCGATTTTAGTCCTTTTGGCTCTCAAAATACACAAAATTTTTTAAGATTTTTTTTTTTTCAATTTAGGACATTCAGCACTTGTTTTTTATATTTGGAAGCATAGATTTACCCGGTGTATTCCGATAGGGGATCGAAAATTCCATTATTTTTGCGATATCTCTTACCGTTTTCGAGATAATCGACCTTTTCCGATTTTAGTCTTTTTGGCACTCAAAATACACAAAATTTGCATAGATTTACAGTGTGTATTCCGATAGGGGATCGAAAAATCCATTATTTTTGCGATATCTCTTACCGTTTTCGAGATAATCGACCTTTTCCGATTTTAGTCTTTTTGGCTCTCAAAATACACAAAATTTTTTAAGATTTTTTTTTTTTCAATTTAGGACATTCAGCACTTGTTTTTTATATTTGGAAGCATAGATTTACCGGGTGTATTCCGATAGGGGATCGAAAATTCCATTATTTTTGCGATATCTCTTACCGTTTTCGAGATAATCGACCTTTTCCGATTTTAGTCTTTTTGGCTCTCAAAATACACAAAATTTTTTAAGATTTTTTTTTTTTCAATTTAGGACATTCAGCACTTGTTTTTTATATTTGGAAGCATAGATTTACCGGGTGTATTCCGATAGGGGATCGAAAATTCCATTATTTTTGCGATATCTCTTACCGTTTTCGAGATAATCGACCTTTTCCGATTTTAGTCTTTTTGGCACTCAAAATACACAAAATTTGCATAGATTTACAGTGTGTATTCCGATAGGGGATCGAAAAATCCATTATTTTTGCGATATCTCTTACCGTTTTCGAGATAATCGACCTTTTCCGATTTTAGTCTTTTTGGCTCTCAAAATACACAAAATTTTTTAAGATTTTTTTTTTTTCAATTTAGGACATTCAGCACTTGTTTTTTATATTTGGAAGCATAGATTTACCGGGTGTATTCCGATAGGGGATCGAAAATTCCATTATTTTTGCGATATCTCTTACCGTTTTCGAGATAATCGACCTTTTCCGATTTTAGTCTTTTTGGCACTCAAAATACACAAAATTTGCATAGATTTACAGTGTGTATTCCGATAGGGGATCGAAAAATCCATTATTTTTGCGATATCTCTTACCGTTTTCGAGATAATCGACATTTTCCGATTTTAGTCTTTTTGGCTCTCAAAATACACAAAAATTTTTAAGATTTTTTTTTTTTCAATTTAGGACATTCAGCACTTGTTTTTTATATTTGGAAGCATAGATTTACCGGGTGTATTCCGATAGGGGATCGAAAATTCCATTATTTTTGCGATATCTCTTACCGTTTTCGAGATAATCGACCTTTTCCGATTTTAGTCTTTTTGGCACTCAAAATACACAAAATTTGCATAGATTTACAGTGTGTATTCCGATTGGGGGTTCGAAAAATCCATTATTTTTGCGATATCTCTTACCGTTTTCGAGATAATCGACCTTTTCCGATTTTAGTCTTTTTGGCTCTCAAAATACACAAAATTTTTTAAGATTTTTTTTTTTTCAATTTAGGACATTCAGCACTTGTTTTTTATATTTGGAAGCATAGCTTTACCGGGTGTATTCCGATAGGGGATCGAAAATTCCATTATTTTTGCGATATCTCTTACCGTTTTCGAGATAATCGACCTTTTCCGATTTTAGTCTTTTTGGCACTCAAAATACACAAAATTTGCATAGATTTACAGTGTGTATTCCGATAGGGGATCGAAAAATCCATTATTTTTGCGATATCTCTTACCGTTTTCGAGATAATCGACCTTTTCCGCTTTAGTCTTTTTGGCTCTCAAAATACACAAAATTTTTTAAGATTTTTTTTTTTTCAATTTAGGACATTCAGCACTTGTTTTTTATATTTGGAAGCATAGATTTACCGGGTGTATTCCGATAGGGGATCGAAAATTCCATTATTTTTGCGATATCTCTTACCGTTTTCGAGATAATCGACCTTTTCCGATTTTAGTCTTTTTGGCACTCAAAATACACAAAATTTGCATAGATTTACAGTGTGTGTTCCGATAGGGGATCGAAAAATCCATTATTTTTGCGATATCTCTTACCGTTTTCGAGATAATCGACCTTTTCCGATTTTAGTCTTTTTGGCTCTCAAAATACACAAAATTTTTTAAGATTTTTTTTTTTTCAATTTAGGACATTCAGCACTTGTTTTTTATATTTGGAAGCATAGATTTACAGTGTGTATTCCGATAGGGGATCGAAAAATCCATTATTTTTGCGATATCTCTTACCGTTTTCGAGATAATCGACCTTTTCCGATTTTAGTCTTTTTGGCACTCAAAATACACAAAATTTGCATAGATTTACAGTGTGTATTCCGATAGGGGATCGAAAAATCCATTATTTTTGCGATATCTCTTACCGTTTTCGAGATAATCGACCTTTTCCGATTTTAGTCTTTTTGGCTCTCAAAATACACAAAATTTTTTAAGATTTTTTTTTTTCAATTTAGGACATTCAGCACTTGTTTTTTATATTTGGAAGCATAGATTTACCGGGTGTATTCCGATAGGGGATCGAAAATTCCATTATTTTTGCGATATCTCTTACCGTTTTCGAGATAATCGACCTTTTCCGATTTTAGTCTTTTTGGCACTCAAAATACACAAAATTTGCATAGATTTACAGTGTGTATTCCGATGGGGGATCGAAAAATCCATTATTTTTGCGATATCTCTTACCGTTTTCGAGATAATCGACCTTTTCCGATTTTAGTCTTTTTGGCTCTCAAAATACACAAAATTTTTTAAGATTTTTTTTTTTTCAATTTAGGACATTCAGCACTTGTTTTTTATATTTGGAAGCATAGATTTACCGGGTGTATTCCGATAGGGGATCGAAAATTCCATTATTTTTGCGATATCTCTTACCGTTTTCGAGATAATCGACCTTTTCCGATTTTAGTCTTTTTGGCACTCAAAATACACAAAATTTGCATAGATTTACAGGGTGTATTCCGATAGGGGATCGAAAAATCCATTATTTTTGCGATATCTCTTACCGTTTTCGAGATAATCGACATTTTCCGATTTTAGTCTTTTTGGCTCTCAAAATACACAAAATTTTTTAAGATTTTTTTTTTTTCAATTTAGGACATTCAGCACTTGTTTTTTATATTTGGAAGCATAGATTTACCGGGTGTATTCCGATAGGGGATCGAAAATTCCATTATTTTTGCGATATCTCTTACCGTTTTCGAGATAATCGACCTTTTCCGATTTTAGTCTTTTTGGCACTCAAAATACACAAAATTTGCATAGATTTACAGTGTGTATTCCGATAGGGGATCGAAAAATCCATTATTTTTGCGATATCTCTTACCGTTTTCGAGATAATCGACCTTTTCCGATTTTAGTCTTTTTGGCTCTCAAAATACACAAAATTTTTTAAGATTTTTTTTTTTTCAATTTAGGACATTCAGCACTTGTTTTTTATATTTGGAAGCATAGATTTACCGGGTGTATTCCGATAGGGGATCGAAAATTCCATTATTTTTGCGATATCTCTTACCGTTTTCGAGATAATCGACCTTTTCCGATTTTAGTCTTTTTGGCACTCAAAATACACAAAATTTGCATAGATTTACAGTGTGTATTCCGATAGGGGATCGAAAAATCCATTATTTTTGCGATATCTCTTACCGTTTTCGAGATAATCGACCTTTTCCGATTTTAGTCTTTTTGGCTCTCAAAATACACAAAATTTTTTAAGATTTTTTTTTTTTCAATTTAGGACATTCAGCACTTGTTTTTTATATTTGGAAGCATAGATTTACCGGGTGTATTCCGATAGGGGATCGAAAATTCCATTATTTTTGCGATATCTCTTACCGTTTTCGAGATAATCGACCTTTTCCGATTTTAGTCTTTTTGGCACTCAAAATACACAAAATTTGCATAGATTTACAGTGTGTATTCCGATAGGGGATCGAAAAATCCATTATTTTTGCGATATCTCTTACCGTTTTCGAGATAATCGACCTTTTCCGATTTTAGTCTTTTTGGCTCTCAAAATACACAAAATTTTTTAAGATTTTTTTTTTTTCAATTAAGGACATTCAGCACTTGTTTTTTATATTTGGAAGCATAGATTTACCGGGTGTATTCCGATAGGGGATCGAAAATTCCATTATTTTTGCGATATCTCTTACCGTTTTCGAGATAATCGACCTTTTCCGATTTTAGTCTTTTTGGCACTCAAAATACACAAAATTTGCATAGATTTACAGTGTGTATTCCGATAGGGGATCGAAAAATCCATTATTTTTGCGATATCTCTTACCGTTTTCGAGATAATCGACATTTTCCGATTTTAGTCTTTTTGGCTCTCAAAATACACAAAAATTTTTAAGATTTTTTTTTTTTCAATTTAGGACATTCAGCACTTGTTTTTTATATTTGGAAGCAAAGATTTACAGGGTGTATTCCGATAGGGGATCGAAAATTCCATTATTTTTGCGATATCTCTTACCGTTTTCGAGATAATCGACCTTTTCCGATTTTAGTCTTTTTGGCACTCAAAATACACAAAATTTGCATAGATTTACAGTGTGTATTCCGATAGGGGATCGAAAAATCCATTATTTTTGCGATATCTCTTACCGTTTTCGAGATAATCGACCTTTTCCGATTTTAGTCTATTTGGCTCTCAAAATACACAAAATTTTTTAAGATTTTTTTTTTTTCAATTTAGGACATTCAGCACTTGTTTTTTATATTTGGAAGCATAGATTTACCGGGTGTATTCCGATAGGGGATCGAAAATTCCATTATTTTTGCGATATCTCTTACCGTTTTCGAGATAATCGACCTTTTCCGATTTTAGTCTTTTTGGCACTTAAAATACACAAAATTTGCATAGATTTACAGTGTGTATTCCGATAGGGGATCGAAAAATCCATTATTTTTCAATATCTCTTACCGTTTTCGAGATAATCGACCTTTTCCGATTTTAGTCTTTTTGGCTCTCAAAATACACAAAATTTTTTAAGATTTTTTTTTTTTCAATTTAGGACATTCAGCACTTGTTTTTTATATTTGGAAGCATAGATTTACCGGGTGTATTCCGATAGGGGATCGAAAATTCCATTATTTTTGCGATATCTCTTACCGTTTTCGAGATAATCGACCTTTTCCGATTTTAGTCTTTTTGGCACTCAAAATACACAAAATTTGCATAGATTTACAGTGTGTATTCCGATAGGGGATCGAAAAATCCATTATTTTTGCGATATCTCTTACCGTTTTCGAGATAATCGACCTTTTCCGATTTTAGTCTTTTTGGCTCTCAAAATACACAAAATTTTTTAAGATTTTTTTTTTTTCAATTTAGGACATTCAGCACTTGTTTTTTATATTTGGAAGCATAGATTTACCGGGTGTATTCCGATAGGGGATCGAAAATTCCATTATTTTTGCGATATCTCTTACCGTTTTCGAGATAATCGACCTTTTCCGATTTTAGTCTTTTTGGCACTCAAAATACACAAAATTTGCATAGATTTACAGTGTGTATTCCGATAGGGGATCGAAAAATCCATTATTTTTGCGATATCTCTTACCGTTTTCGAGATAATCGACCTTTTCCGATTTTAGTCTTTTTGGCTCTCAAAATACACAAAATTTTTTAAGATTTTTTTTTTTTCAATTTAGGACATTCAGCACTTGTTTTTTATATTTGGAAGCATAGATTTACCGGGTGTATTCCGATAGGGGATCGAAAATTCCATTATTTTTGCGATATCTCTTACCGTTTTCGAGATAATCGACCTTTTCCGATTTTAGTCTTTTTGGCACTCATAATACACAAAATTTGCATAGATTTACAGTGTGTATTCCGATAGGGGATCGAAAAATCCATTATTTTTGCGATATCTCTTACCGTTTTCGAGATAATCGACCTTTTCCGATTTTAGTCTTTTTGGCACTCAAAATACACAAAATTTGCATAGATTTACAGTGTGTATTCCGATAGGGGATCGAAAAATCCATTATTTTTGCGATATCTCTTACCGTTTTCGAGATAATCGACATTTTCCGATTTTAGTCTTTTTGGCTCTCAAAATACACAAAATTTTTTAAGATTTTTTTTTTTTCAATTTAGGACATTCAGCACTTGTTTTTTATATTTGGAAGCATAGATTTACCGGGTGTATTCCGATAGGGGATCGAAAATTCCATTATTTTTGCGATATCTCTTACCGTTTTCGAGATAATCGACCTTTTCCGATTTTAGTCTTTTTGGCACTCAAAATACACAAAATTTGCATAGATTTACAGTGTGTATTCCGGATAGGGGATCGAAAAATCCATTATTTTTGCGATATCTCTTACCGTTTTCGAGATAATCGACCTTTTCCGATTTTAGTCTTTTTGGCTCTCAAAATACACAAAATTTTTTAAGATTTTTTTTTTTTCAATTTAGGACATTCAGCACTTGTTTTTTATATTTGGAAGCATAGATTTACCGGGTGTATTCCGATAGGGGATCGAAAATTCCATTATTTTTGCGATATCTCTTACCGTTTTCGAGATAATCGACCTTTTCCGATTTTAGTCTTTTTGGCACTCAAAATACACAAAATTTGCATAGATTTACAGTGTGTATTCCGATAGGGGATCGAAAAATCCATTATTTTTGCGATATCTCTTACCGTTTTCGAGATAATCGACCTTTTCCGATTTTAGTCTTTTTGGCTCTCAAAATACACAAAATTTTTTAAGATTTTTTTTTTTTCAATTTAGGACATTCAGCACTTGTTTTTTATATTTGGAAGCATAGATTTACCGGGTGTATTCCGATAGGGGATCGAAAATTCCATTATTTTTGCGATATCTCTTACCGTTTTCGAGATAATCGACCTTTTCCGATTTTAGTCTTTTTGGCACTCAAAATACACAAAATTTGCATAGATTTACAGTGTGTATTCCGATAGGGGATCGAAAAATCCATTATTTTTGCGATATCTCTTACCGTTTTCGAGATAATCGACCTTTTCCGATTTTAGTCTTTTTGGCTCTCAAAATACACAAAATTTTTTAAGATTTTTTTTTTTTCAATTTAGGACATTCAGCACTTGTTTTTTATATTTGGAAGCATAGATTTACCGGGTCTATTCCGATAGGGGATCGAAAATTCCATTATTTTTGCGATATCTCTTACCGTTTTCGAGATAATCGACCTTTTCCGATTTTAGTCTTTTTGGCACTCAAAATACACAAAATTTGCATAGATTTACAGTGTGTATTCCGATAGGGGATCGAAAAATCCATTATTTTTGCGATATCTCTTACCGTTTTCGAGATAATCGACCTTTTCCGATTTTAGTCTTTTTGGCTCTCAAAATACACAAAATTTTTTAAGATTTTTTTTTTTTCAATTTAGGACATTCAGCACTTGTTTTTTATATTTGGAAGCATAGATTTACCGGGTGTATTCCGATAGGGGATCGAAAATTCCATTATTTTTGCGATATCTCTTACCGTTTTCGAGATAATCGACCTTTTCCGATTTTAGTCTTTTTGGCTCTCAAAATACACAAAATTTTTTAAGATTTTTTTTTTTTCAATTTAGGACATTCAGCACTTGTTTTTTATATTTGGAAGCATAGATTTACCGGGTGTATTCCGATAGGGGATCGAAAATTCCATTATTTTTGCGATATCTCTTACCGTTTTCGAGATAATCGACCTTTTCCGATTTTAGTCTTTTTGGCACTCAAAATACACAAAATTTGCATAGATTTACAGTGTGTATTCCGATAGGGGATCGAAAAATCCATTATTTTTGCGATATCTCTTACCGTTTTCGAGATAATCGACCTTTTCCGATTTTAGTCTTTTTGGCTCTCAAAATACACAAAATTTTTTAAGATTTTTTTTTTTTCAATTTAGGACATTCAGCACTTGTTTTTTATATTTGGAAGCATAGATTTACCGGGTGTATTCCGATAGGGGATCGAAAATTCCATTATTTTTGCGATATCTCTTACCGTTTTCGAGATAATCGACCTTTTCCGATTTTAGTCTTTTTGGCACTCAAAATACACAAAATTTGCATAGATTTACAGTGTGTATTCCGATAGGGGATCGAAAAATCCATTATTTTTGCGATATCTCTTACCGTTTTCGAGATAATCGACCTTTTCCGATTTTAGTCTTTTTGGCTCTCAAAATACACAAAATTTTTTAAGATTTTTTTTTTTTCAATTTAGGACATTCAGCACTTGTTTTTTATATTTGGAAGCATAGATTTACCGGGTGTATTCCGATAGGGGATCGAAAATTCCATTATTTTTGCGATATCTCTTACCGTTTTCGAGATAATCGACCTTTTCCGATTTTAGTCTTTTTGGCACTCAAAATACACAAAATTTGCATAGATTTACAGTGTGTATTCCGATAGGGGGTCGAAAAATCCATTATTTTTGCGATATCTCTTACCGTTTTCGAGATAATCGACCTTTTCCGATTTTAGTCTTTTTGGCTCTCAAAATACACAAAATTTTTTAAGATTTTTTTTTTTTCAATTTAGGACATTCAGCACTTGTTTTTTATATTTGGAAGCATAGATTTACCGGGTGTATTCCGATAGGGGATCGAAAATTCCATTATTTTTGCGATATCTCTTACCGTTTTCGAGATAATCGACCTTTTCCGATTTTAGTCTTTTTGGCTCTCAAAATACACAAAATTTTTTAAGATTTTTTTTTTTTCAATTTAGGACATTCAGCACTTGTTTTTTATATTTGGAAGCATAGATTTACCGGGTGTATTCCGATAGGGGATCGAAAATTCCATTATTTTTGCGATATCTCTTACCGTTTTCGAGATAATCGACCTTTTCCGATTTTAGTCTTTTTGGCACTCAAAATACACAAAATTTGCATAGATTTACAGTGTGTATTCCGATAGGGGATCGAAAAATCCATTATTTTTGCGATATCTCTTACCGTTTTCGAGATAATCGACCTTTTCCGATTTTAGTCTTTTTGGCTCTCAAAATACACAAAATTTTTTAAGATTTTTTTTTTTTCAATTTAGGACATTCAGCACTTGTTTTTTATATTTGGAAGCATAGATTTACCGGGTGTATTCCGATAGGGGATCGAAAATTCCATTATTTTTGCGATATCTCTTACCGTTTTCGAGATAATCGACCTTTTCCGATTTTAGTCTTTTTGGCACTCAAAATACACAAAATTTGCATAGATTTACAGTGTGTATTCCGATAGGGGATCGAAAAATCCATTATTTTTGCGATATCTCTTACCGTTTTCGAGATAATCGACCTTTTCCGATTTTAGTCTTTTTGGCTCTCAAAATACACAAAATTTTTTAAGATTTTTTTTTTTTCAATTTAGGACATTCAGCACTTGTTTTTTATATTTGGAAGCATAGATTTACCGGGTGTATTCCGATAGGGGATCGAAAATTCCATTATTTTTGCGATATCTCTTACCGTTTTCGAGATAATCGACCTTTTCCGATTTTAGTCTTTTTGGCACTCAAAATACACAAAATTTGCATAGATTTACAGTGTGTATTCCGATAGGGGATCGAAAAATCCATTATTTTTGCGATATCTCTTACCGTTTTCGAGATAATCGACCTTTTCCGATTTTAGTCTTTTTGGCTCTCAAAATACACAAAATTTTTTAAGATTTTTTTTTTTTCAATTTAGGACATTCAGCACTTGTTTTTTATATTTGGAAGCATAGATTTACCCGGTGTATTCCGATAGGGGATCGAAAATTCCATTATTTTTGCGATATCTCTTACCGTTTTCGAGATAATCGACCTTTTCCGATTTTAGTCTTTTTGGCACTCAAAATACACAAAATTTGCATAGATTTACAGTGTGTATTCCGATAGGGGATCGAAAAATCCATTATTTTTGCGATATCTCTTACCGTTTTCGAGATAATCGACCTTTTCCGATTTTAGTCTTTTTGGCTCTCAAAATACACAAAATTTTTTAAGATTTTTTTTTTTTCAATTTAGGACATTCAGCACTTGTTTTTTATATTTGGAAGCATAGATTTACCGGGTGTATTCCGATAGGGGATCGAAAATTCCATTATTTTTGCGATATCTCTTACCGTTTTCGAGATAATCGACCTTTTCCGATTTTAGTCTTTTTGGCACTCAAAATACACAAAATTTGCATAGATTTACAGTGTGTATTCCGATAGGGGATCGAAAAATCCATTATTTTTGCGATATCTCTTACCGTTTTCGAGATAATCGACCTTTTCCGATTTTAGTCTTTTTGGCTCTCAAAATACACAAAATTTTTTAAGATTTTTTTTTTTTCAATTTAGGACATTCAGCACTTGTTTTTTATATTTGGAAGCATAGATTTACCGGGTGTATTCCGATAGGGGATCGAAAATTCCATTATTTTTGCGATATCTCTTACCGTTTTCGAGATAATCGACCTTTTCCGATTTTAGTCTTTTTGGCACTCAAAATACACAAAATTTGCATAGATTTACAGTGTGTATTCCGATAGGGGATCGAAAAATCCATTATTTTTGCGATATCTCTTACCGTTTTCGAGATAATCGACCTTTTCCGATTTTAGTCTTTTTGGCTCTCAAAATACACAAAATTTTTTAAGATTTTTTTTTTTTTCAATTTAGGACATTCAGCACTTGTTTTTTATATTGGAAGCATAGATTTACCGGGTGTATTCCGATAGGGGATCGAAAATTCCATTATTTTTGCGATATCTCTTACCGTTTTCGAGATAATCGACCTTTTCCGATTTTAGTCTTTTTGGCACTCAAAATACACAAAATTTGCATAGATTTACAGTGTGTATTCCGATAGGGGATCGAAAAATCCATTATTTTTGCGATATCTCTTACCGTTTTCGAGATAATCGACCTTTTCCGATTTTAGTCTTTTTGGCTCTCAAAATACACAAAATTTTTTAAGATTTTTTTTTTTTTCAATTTAGGACATTCAGCACTTGTTTTTTATATTTGGAAGCATAGATTTACCGGGTGTATTCCGATAGGGGATCGAAAATTCCATTATTTTTGCGATATCTCTTACCGTTTTCGAGATAATCGACCTTTTCCGATTTTAGTCTTTTTGGCACTCAAAATACACAAAATTTGCATAGATTTACAGTGTGTATTCCGATAGGGGATCGAAAAATCCATTATTTTTGCGATATCTCTTACCGTTTTCGAGATAATCGACCTTTTCCGATTTTAGTCTTTTTGGCTCTCAAAATACACAAAATTTTTTAAGATTTTTTTTTTTTTCAATTTAGGGACATTCAGCACTTGTTTTTTTATATTTGGAAGCATAGATTTACCGGGTGTATTCCGATAGGGGGATCGAAAATTCCATTATTTTTGCGATATCTCTTACCGTTTTCGAGATAATCGACCTTTCCGATTTTAGTCTTTTTGGCACTCAAAATACACAAAATTTGCATAGATTTACAGTGTGTATTCCGATAGGGGATCGAAAAATCCATTATTTTTGCGATATCTCTTACCGTTTTCGAGATAATCGACCTTTTCGATTTAGTCTTTTTGGCTCTCAAAATACACAAAATTTTTTAAGATTTTTTTTTTTTCAATTTAGGACATTCAGCACTTGTTTTTTATATTTGGAAGCATAGATTTACCGGGTGTATTCCGATAGGGGATCGAAAATTCCATTATTTTTGCGATATCTCTTACCGTTTTCGAGATAATCGACCTTTTCCGATTTTAGTCTTTTTGGCACTCAAAATACACAAAATTTGCATAGATTTACAGTGTGTATTCCGATAGGGGATCGAAAATCCATTATTTTTGCGATATCTCTTACCGTTTTCGAGATAATCGACCTTTCCGATTTTAGTCTTTTGGCTCTCAAAATACACAAAATTTTTTAAGATTTTTTTTTTTTCAATTTAGGACATTCAGCACTTGTTTTTTATATTTGGAAGCATAGATTTACCGGGTGTATTCCGATAGGGGATCGAAAATTCCATTATTTTTGCGATATCTCTTACCGTTTTCGAGATAATCGACCTTTTCCGATTTTAGTCTTTTTGGCACTCAAAATACACAAAATTTGCATAGATTTACAGTGTGTATTCCGATAGGGGATCGAAAAATCCATTATTTTTGCGATATCTCTTACCGTTTTCGAGATAATCGACCTTTTCCGATTTTAGTCTTTTTGGCTCTCAAAATACACAAAATTTTTTAAGATTTTTTTTTTTTCAATTTAGGACATTCAGCACTTGTTTTTTATATTTGGAAGCATAGATTTACCGGGTGTATTCCGATAGGGATCGAAAATTCCATTATTTTTGCGATATCTCTTACCGTTTTCGAGATAATCGACCTTTTCCGATTTTAGTCTTTTTGGCACTCAAAATACACAAAATTTGCATAGATTTACAGTGTGTATTCCGATAGGGGATCGAAAAATCCATTATTTTTGCGATATCTCTTACCGTTTTCGAGATAATCGACCTTTTCCGATTTTAGTCTTTTTGGCTCTCAAAATACACAAAATTTTTTAAGATTTTTTTTTTTCAATTTAGGACATTCAGCACTTGTTTTTTATATTTGGAAGCATAGATTTACCGGGTGTATTCCGATAGGGGATCGAAAATTCCATTATTTTTGCGATATCTCTTACCGTTTTCGAGATAATCGACCTTTTCCGATTTTAGTCTTTTTGGCACTCAAAATACACAAAATTTGCATAGATTTACAGTGTGTATTCCGATAGGGGATCGAAAAATCCATTATTTTTGCGATATCTCTTACCGTTTTCGAGATAATCGACCTTTTCCGATTTTAGTCTTTTTGGCTCTCAAAATACACAAAATTTTTTAAGATTTTTTTTTTTTCAATTTAGGACATTCAGCACTTGTTTTTTATATTTGGAAGCATAGATTTACCGGGTGTATTCCGATAGGGGATCGAAAATTCCATTATTTTTGCGATATCTCTTACCGTTTTCGAGATAATCGACCTTTTCCGATTTTAGTCTTTTTGGCACTCAAAATACACAAAATTTGCATAGATTTACAGTGTGTATTCCGATAGGGGATCGAAAAATCCATTATTTTTGCGATATCTCTTACCGTTTTCGAGATAATCGACCTTTTCCGATTTTAGTCTTTTTGGCTCTCAAAATACACAAAATTTTTTAAGATTTTTTTTTTTTCAATTTAGGACATTCAGCACTTGTTTTTTATATTTGGAAGCATAGATTTACCGGGTGTATTCCGATAGGGGATCGAAAATTCCATTATTTTTGCGATATCTCTTACCGTTTTCGAGATAATCGACCTTTTCCGATTTTAGTCTTTTTGGCACTCAAAATACACAAAATTTGCATAGATTTACAGTGTGTATTCCGATAGGGGATCGAAAAATCCATTATTTTTGCGATATCTCTTACCGTTTTCGAGATAATCGACCTTTTCCGATTTTAGTCTTTTTGGCTCTCAAAATACACAAAATTTTTTAAGATTTTTTTTTTTTCAATTTAGGACATTCAGCACTTGTTTTTTATATTTGGAAGCATAGATTTACCGGGTGTATTCCGATAGGGGATCGAAAATTCCATTATTTTTGCGATATCTCTTACCGTTTTCGAGATAATCGACCTTTTCCGATTTTAGTCTTTTTGGCACTCAAAATACACAAAATTTGCATAGATTTACAGTGTGTATTCCGATAGGGGATCGAAAAATCCATTATTTTTGCGATATCTCTTACCGTTTTCGAGATAATCGACCTTTTCCGATTTTAGTCTTTTTGGCTCTCAAAATACACAAAATTTTTTAAGATTTTTTTTTTTTCAATTTAGGACATTCAGCACTTGTTTTTTATATTTGGAAGCATAGATTTACCCGGTGTATTCCGATAGGGGATCGAAAATTCCATTATTTTTGCGATATCTCTTACCGTTTTCGAGATAATCGACCTTTTCCGATTTTAGTCTTTTTGGCACTCAAAATACACAAAATTTGCATAGATTTACAGTGTGTATTCCGATAGGGGATCGAAAAATCCATTATTTTTGCGATATCTCTTACCGTTTTCGAGATAATCGACCTTTTCCGATTTTAGTCTTTTTGGCTCTCAAAATACACAAAATTTTTTAAGATTTTTTTTTTTTCAATTTAGGACATTCAGCACTTGTTTTTTATATTTGGAAGCATAGATTTACCGGGTGTATTCCGATAGGGGATCGAAAATTCCATTATTTTTGCGATATCTCTTACCGTTTTCGAGATAATCGACCTTTTCCGATTTTAGTCTTTTTGGCACTCAAAATACACAAAATTTGCATAGATTTACAGTGTGTATTCCGATAGGGGATCGAAAAATCCATTATTTTTGCGATATCTCTTACCGTTTTCGAGATAATCGACCTTTTCCGATTTTAGTCTTTTTGGCTCTCAAAATACACAAAATTTTTTAAGATTTTTTTTTTTCAATTTAGGACATTCAGCACTTGTTTTTTATATTTGGAAGCATAGATTTACCGGGTGTATTCCGATAGGGGATCGAAAAATCCATTATTTTTGCGATATCTCTTACCGTTTTCGAGATAATCGACCTTTTCCGATTTTAGTCTTTTTGGCTCTCAAAATACACAAAATTTTTTAAGATTTTTTTTTTTTCAATTTAGGACATTCAGCACTTGTTTTTTATATTTGGAAGCATAGATTTACCGGGTGTATTCCGATAGGGGATCGAAAATTCCATTATTTTTGCGATATCTCTTACCGTTTTCGAGATAATCGACCTTTTCCGATTTTAGTCTTTTTGGCACTCAAAATACACAAAATTTGCATAGATTTACAGTGTGTATTCCGATAGGGGATCGAAAAATCCATTATTTTTGCGATATCTCTTACCGTTTTCGAGATAATCGACCTTTTCCGATTTTAGTCTTTTTGGCTCTCAAAATACACAAAATTTTTTAAGATTTTTTTTTTTTCAATTTAGGACATTCAGCACTTGTTTTTTATATTTGGAAGCATAGATTTACCCGGTGTATTCCGATAGGGGATCGAAAATTCCATTATTTTTGCGATATCTCTTACCGTTTTCGAGATAAACGACCTTTTCCGATTTTAGTCTTTTTGGCACTCAAAATACACAAAATTTGCATAGATTTACAGTGTGTATTCCGATAGGGGATCGAAAAATCCATTATTTTTGCGATATCTCTTACCGTTTTCGAGATAATCGACCTTTTCCGATTTTAGTCTTTTTGGCTCTCAAAATACACAAAATTTTTTAAGATTTTTTTTTTTTCAATTTAGGACATTCAGCACTTGTTTTTTATATTTGGAAGCATAGATTTACCGGGTGTATTCCGATAGGGGATCGAAAATTCCATTATTTTTGCGATATCTCTTACCGTTTTCGAGATAATCGACCTTTTCCGATTTTAGTCTTTTTGGCACTCAAAATACACAAAATTTGCATAGATTTACAGTGTGTATTCCGATAGGGGATCGAAAAATCCATTATTTTTGCGATATCTCTTACCGTTTTCGAGATAATCGACCTTTTCCGATTTTAGTCTTTTTGGCTCTCAAAATACACAAAATTTTTTAAGATTTTTTTTTCTTCAATTTAGGACATTCAGCACTTGTTTTTTATATTTGGAAGCATAGATTTACCGGGTGTATTCCGATAGGGGATCGAAAATTCCATTATTTTTGCGATATCTCTTACCGTTTTCGAGATAATCGACCTTTTCCGATTTTAGTCTTTTTGGCACTCAAAATACACAAAATTTGCATAGATTTACAGTGTGTATTCCGATAGGGGATCGAAAAATCCATTATTTTTGCGATATCTCTTACCGTTTTCGAGATAATCGACCTTTTCCGATTTTAGTCTTTTTGGCTCTCAAAATACACAAAATTTTTTAAGATTTTTTTTTTTTCAATTTAGGACATTCAGCACTTGTTTTTTATATTTGGAAGCATAGATTTACCGGGTGTATTCCGATAGGGGATCGAAAATTCCATTATTTTTGCGATATCTCTTACCGTTTTCGAGATAATCGACCTTTTCCGATTTTAGTCTTTTTGGCACTCAAAATACACAAAATTTGCATAGATTTACAGTGTGTATTCCGATAGGGGATCGAAAAATCCATTATTTTTGCGATATCTCTTACCGTTTTCGAGATAATCGACCTTTTCCGATTTTAGTCTTTTTGGCTCTCAAAATACACAAAATTTTTTAACATTTTTTTTTTTTCAATTGTTTTTTATATTTGGAAGCATAGATTTACCGGGTGTATTCCGATAGGGGATCGAAAATTCCATTATTTTTGCGATATCTCTTACCGTTTTCGAGATAATCGACCTTTTCCGATTTTAGTCTTTTTGGCACTCAAAATACACAAAATTTGCATAGATTTACAGTGTGTATTCCGATAGGGGATCGAAAAATCCATTATTTTTGCGATATCTCTTACCGTTTTCGAGATAATCGACCTTTTCCGATTTTAGTCTTTTTGGCTCTCAAAATACACAAAATTTTTTAAGATTTTTTTTTTTTCAATTTAGGACATTCAGCACTTGTTTTTTATATTTGGAAGCATAGATTTACCGGGTGTATTCCGATAGGGGATCGAAAATTCCATTATTTTTGCGATATCTCTTACCGTTTTCGAGATAATCGACCTTTTCCGATTTTAGTCTTTTTGGCACTCAAAATACACAAAATTTGCATAGATTTACAGTGTGTATTCCGATAGGGGATCGAAAAATCCATTATTTTTGCGATATCTCTTACCGTTTTCGAGATAATCGACCTTTTCCGATTTTAGTCTTTTTGGCTCTCAAAATACACAAAATTTTTTAAGATTTTTTTTTTTTCAATTTAGGACATTCAGCACTTGTTTTTTATATTTGGAAGCATAGATTTACCGGGTGTATTCCGATAGGGGATCGAAAATTCCATTATTTTTGCGATATCTCTTACCGTTTTCGAGATAATCGACCTTTTCCGATTTTAGTCTTTTTGGCACTCAAAATACACAAAATTTGCATAGATTTACAGTGTGTATTCCGATAGGGGATCGAAAAATCCATTATTTTTGCGATATCTCTTACCGTTTTCGAGATAATCGACCTTTTCCGATTTTAGTCTTTTTGGCTCTCAAAATACACAAAATTTTTTAAGATTTTTTTTTTTCAATTTAGGACATTCAGCACTTGTTTTTTATATTTGGAAGCATAGATTTACCGGGTGTATTCCGATAGGGGATCGAAAATTCCATTATTTTTGCGATATCTCTTACCGTTTTCGAGATAATCGACCTTTTCCGATTTTAGTCTTTTTGGCTCTCAAAATACACAAAATTTTTTAAGATTTTTTTTTTTTCAATTTAGGACATTCAGCACTTGTTTTTTATATTTGGAAGCATAGATTTACCGGGTGTATTCCGATAGGGGATCGAAAATTCCATTATTTTTGCGATATCTCTTACCGTTTTCGAGATAATCGACCTTTTCCGATTTTAGTCTTTTTGGCACTCAAAATACACAAAATTTGCATAGATTTACAGTGTGTATTCGGATAGGGGATCGAAAAATCCATTATTTTTGCGATATCTCTTACCGTTTTCGAGATAATCGACCTTTTCCGATTTTAGTCTTTTTGGCTCTCAAAATACACAAAATTTTTTAAGATTTTTTTTTTTTCAATTTAGGACATTCAGCACTTGTTTTTTATATTTGGAAGCATAGATTTACCCGGTGTATTCCGATAGGGGATCGAAAATTCCATTATTTTTGCGATATCTCTTACCGTTTTCGAGATAATCGACCTTTTCCGATTTTAGTCTTTTTGGCACTCAAAATACACAAAATTTGCATAGATTTACAGTGTGTATTCCGATAGGGGATCGAAAAATCCATTATTTTTGCGATATCTCTTACCGTTTTCGAGATAATCGACCTTTTCCGATTTTAGTCTTTTTGGCTCTCAAAATACACAAAATTTTTTAAGATTTTTTTTTTTTCAATTTAGGACATTCAGCACTTGTTTTTTATATTTGGAAGCATAGATTTACCGGGTGTATTCCGATAGGGGATCGAAAATTCCATTATTTTTGCGATATCTCTTACCGTTTTCGAGATAATCGACCTTTTCCGATTTTAGTCTTTTTGGCACTCAAAATACACAAAATTTGCATAGATTTACAGTGTGTATTCCGATAGGGGATCGAAAAATCCATTATTTTTGCGATATCTCTTACCGTTTTCGAGATAATCGACCTTTTCCGATTTTAGTCTTTTTGGCTCTCAAAATACACAAAATTTTTTAAGATTTTTTTTTTTTCAATTTAGGACATTCAGCACTTGTTTTTTATATTTGGAAGCATAGATTTACCGGGTGTATTCCGATAGGGGATCGAAAATTCCATTATTTTTGCGATATCTCTTACCGTTTTCGAGATAATCGACCTTTTCCGATTTTAGTCTTTTTGGCACTCAAAATACACAAAATTTGCATAGATTTACAGTGTGTATTCCGATAGGGGATCGAAAAATCCATTATTTTTGCGATATCTCTTACCGTTTTTGAGATAATCGACCTTTTCCGATTTTAGTCTTTTTGGCTCTCAAAATACACAAAATTTTTTAAGATTTTTTTTTTTTCAATTTAGGACATTCAGCACTTGTTTTTTATATTTGGAAGCATAGATTTACCGGGTGTATTCCGATAGGGGATCGAAAATTCCATTATTTTTGCGATATCTCTTACCGTTTTCGAGATAATCGACCTTTTCCGATTTTAGTCTTTTTGGCACTCAAAATACACAAAATTTGCATAGATTTACAGTGTGTATTCCGATAGGGGATCGAAAAATCCATTATTTTTGCGATATCTCTTACCGTTTTCGAGATAATCGACCTTTTCCGATTTTAGTCTTTTTGGCTCTCAAAATACACAAAATTTTTTAACATTTTTTTTTTTTCAATTGTTTTTTATATTTGGAAGCATAGATTTACCGGGTGTATTCCGATAGGGGATCGAAAATTCCATTATTTTTGCGATATCTCTTACCGTTTTCGAGATAATCGACCTTTTCCGATTTTAGTCTTTTTGGCACTCAAAATACACAAAATTTGCATAGATTTACAGTGTGTATTCCGATAGGGGATCGAAAAATCCATTATTTTTGCGATATCTCTTACCGTTTTCGAGATAATCGACCTTTTCCGATTTTAGTCTTTTTGGCTCTCAAAATACACAAAATTTTTTAAGATTTTTTTTTTTTCAATTTAGGACATTCAGCACTTGTTTTTTATATTTGGAAGCATAGATTTACCGGGTGTATTCCGATAGGGGATCGAAAATTCCATTATTTTTGCGATATCTCTTACCGTTTTCGAGATAATCGACCTTTTCCGATTTTAGTCTTTTTGGCACTCAAAATACACAAAATTTGCATAGATTTACAGTGTGTATTCCGATAGGGGATCGAAAAATCCATTATTTTTGCGATATCTCTTACCGTTTTCGAGATAATCGACATTTTCCGATTTTAGTCTTTTTGGCTCTCAAAATACACAAAATTTTTTAAGATTTTTTTTTTTCAATTTAGGACATTCAGCACTTGTTTTTTATATTTGGAAGCATAGATTTACCGGGTGTATTCCGATAGGGGATCGAAAATTCCATTATTTTTGCGATATCTCTTACCGTTTTCGAGATAATCGACCTTTTCCGATTTTAGTCTTTTTGGCACTCAAAATACACAAAATTTGCATAGATTTACAGTGTGTATTCCGATAGGGGATCGAAAAATCCATTATTTTTGCGATATCTCTTACCGTTTTCGAGATAATCGACCTTTTCCGATTTTAGTCTTTTTGGCTCTCAAAATACACAAAATTTTTTAAGATTTTTTTTTTTTCAATTTAGGACATTCAGCACTTGTTTTTTATATTTGGAAGCATAGATTTACCGGGTGTATTCCGATAGGCGATCGAAAATTCCATTATTTTTGCGATATCTCTTACCGTTTTCGAGATAATCGACCTTTTCCGATTTTAGTCTTTTTGGCACTCAAAATACACAAAATTTGCATAGCTTTACAGTGTGTATTCCGATAGGGGATCGAAAAATCCATTATTTTTGCGATATCTCTTACCGTTTTCGAGATAATCGACCTTTTCCGATTTTAGTCTTTTTGGCTCTCAAAATACACAAAATTTTTTAAGATTTTTTTTTTTTCAATTTAGGACATTCAGCACTTGTTTTTTATATTTGGAAGCATAGATTTACCGGGTGTATTCCGATAGGGGATCGAAAATTCCATTATTTTTGCGATATCTCTTACCGTTTTCGAGATAATCGACCTTTTCCGATTTTAGTCTTTTTGGCACTCAAAATACACAAAATTTGCATAGATTTACAGTGTGTATTCCGATAGGGGATCGAAAAATCCATTATTTTTGCGATATCTCTTACCGTTTTCGAGATAATCGACATTTTCCGATTTTAGTCTTTTTGGCTCTCAAAATACACAAAATTTTTTAAGATTTTTTTTTTTCAATTTAGGACATTCAGCACTTGTTTTTTATATTTGGAAGCATAGATTTACCGGGTGTATTCCGATAGGGGATCGAAAATTCCATTATTTTTGCGATATCTCTTACCGTTTTCGAGATAATCGACCTTTTCCGATTTTAGTCTTTTTGGCACTCAAAATACACAAAATTTGCATAGATTTACAGTGTGTATTCCGATAGGGGATCGAAAAATCCATTATTTTTGCGATATCTCTTACCGTTTTCGAGATAATCGACCTTTTCCGATTTTAGTCTTTTTGGCTCTCAAAATACACAAAATTTTTTAAGATTTTTTTTTTTTCAATTTAGGACATTCAGCACTTGTTTTTTATATTTGGAAGCATAGATTTACCGGGTGTATTCCGATAGGCGATCGAAAATTCCATTATTTTTGCGATATCTCTTACCGTTTTCGAGATAATCGACCTTTTCCGATTTTAGTCTTTTTGGCACTCAAAATACACAAAATTTGCATAGCTTTACAGTGTGTATTCCGATAGGGGATCGAAAAATCCATTATTTTTGCGATATCTCTTACCGTTTTCGAGATAATCGACCTTTTCCGATTTTAGTCTTTTTGGCTCTCAAAATACACAAAATTTTTTAAGATTTTTTTTTTTTCAATTTAGGACATTCAGCACTTGTTTTTTATATTTGGAAGCATAGATTTACCGGGTGTATTCCGATAGGGGATCGAAAATTCCATTATTTTTGCGATATCTCTTACCGTTTTCGAGATAATCGACCTTTTCCGATTTTAGTCTTTTTGGCACTCAAAATACACAAAATTTGCATAGATTTACAGTGTGTATTCCGATAGGGGATCGAAAAATCCATTATTTTTGCGATATCTCTTACCGTTTTCGAGATAATCGACCTCTTCCGATTTTAGTCTTTTTGGCTCTCAAAAAACACAAAATTTTTTAAGATTTTTTTTTTTTCAATTTAGGACATTCAGCACTTGTTTTTTATATTTGGAAGCATAGATTTACCGGGTGTATTCCGATAGGGGATCGAAAATTCCATTATTTTTGCGATATCTCTTACCGTTTTCGAGATAATCGACCTTTTCCGATTTTAGTCTTTTTGGCTCTCAAAATACACAAAATTTTTTAAGATTTTTTTTTTTTCAATTTAGGACATTCAGCACTTGTTTTTTATATTTGGAAGCATAGATTTACCGGGTGTATTCCGATAGGGGATCGAAAATTCCATTATTTTTGCGATATCTCTTAGCGTTTTCGAGATAATCGACCTTTTCCGATTTTAGTCTTTTTGGCACTCAAAATACACAAAATTTGCATAGATTTACAGTGTGTATTCCGATAGGGGATCGAAAAATCCATTATTTTTGCGATATCTCTTACCGTTTTCGAGATAATCGACCTTTTCCGATTTTAGTCTTTTTGGCTCTCAAAATACACAAAATTTTTTAAGATTTTTTTTTTTTCAATTTAGGACATTCAGCACTTGTTTTTTATATTTGGAAGCATAGATTTACCGGGTGTATTCCGATAGGGGATCGAAAATTCCATTATTTTTGCGATATCTCTTACCGTTTTCGAGATAATCGACCTTTTCCGATTTTAGTCTTTTTGGCACTCAAAATACACAAAATTTGCATAGATTTACAGTGTGTATTCCGATAGGGGATCGAAAAATCCATTATTTTTGCGATATCTCTTACCGTTTTCGAGATAATCGACCTTTTCCGATTTTAGTCTTTTTGGCTCTCAAAATACACAAAATTTTTTAAGATTTTTTTTTTTTCAATTTAGGACATTCAGCACTTGTTTTTTATATTTGGAAGCATAGATTTACCGGGTGTATTCCGATAGGGGATCGAAAATTCCATTATTTTTGCGATATCTCTTACCGTTTTCGAGATAATCGACCTTTTCCGATTTTAGTCTTTTTGGCTCTCAAAATACACAAAATTTTTTAAGATTTTTTTTTTTTCAATTTAGGACATTCAGCACTTGTTTTTTATATTTGGAAGCATAGATTTACCGGGTGTATTCCGATAGGGGATCGAAAATTCCATTATTTTTGCGATATCTCTTAGCGTTTTCGAGATAATCGACCTTTTCCGATTTTAGTCTTTTTGGCACTCAAAATACACAAAATTTGCATAGATTTACAGTGTGTATTCCGATAGGGGATCGAAAAATCCATTATTTTTGCGATATCTCTTACCGTTTTCGAGATAATCGACCTTTTCCGATTTTAGTCTTTTTGGCTCTCAAAATACACAAAATTTTTTAAGATTTTTTTTTTTTCAATTTAGGACATTCAGCACTTGTTTTTTATATTTGGAAGCATAGATTTACCGGGTGTATTCCGATAGGGGATCGAAAATTCCATTATTTTTGCGATATCTCTTACCGTTTTCGAGATAATCGACCTTTTCCGATTTTAGTCTTTTTGGCACTCAAAATACACAAAATTTGCATAGATTTACAGTGTGTATTCCGATAGGGGATCGAAAAATCCATTATTTTTGCGATATCTCTTACCGTTTTCGAGATAATCGACCTTTTCCGATTTTAGTCTTTTTGGCTCTCAAAATACACAAAATTTTTTAAGATTTTTTTTTTTTCAATTTAGGACATTCAGCACTTGTTTTTTATATTTGGAAGCATAGATTTACCGGGTGTATTCCGATAGGGGATCGAAAATTCCATTATTTTTGCGATATCTCTTACCGTTTTCGAGATAATCGACCTTTTCCGATTTTAGTCTTTTTGGCACTCAAAATACACAAAATTTGCATAGATTTACAGTGTGTATTCCGATAGGGGATCGAAAAATCCATTATTTTTGCGATATCTCTTACCGTTTTCGAGATAATCGACCTTTTCCGATTTTAGTCTTTTTGGCTCTCAAAATACACAAAATTTTTTAAGATTTTTTTTTTTTCAATTTAGGACATTCAGCACTTGTTTTTTATATTTGGAAGCATAGATTTACCGGGTGTATTCCGATAGGGGATCGAAAATTCCATTATTTTTGCGATATCTCTTACCGTTTTCGAGATAATCGACCTTTTCCGATTTTAGTCTTTTTGGCACTCAAAATACACAAAATTTGCATAGATTTACAGTGTGTATTCCGATAGGGGATCGAAAAATCCATTATTTTTGCGATATCTCTTACCGTTTTCGAGATAATCGACATTTTCCGATTTTAGTCTTTTTGGCTCTCAAAATACACAAAATTTTTTAAGATTTTTTTTTTTTCAATTTAGGACATTCAGCACTTGTTTTTTATATTTGGAAGCATAGATTTACCGGGCGTATTCCGATAGGGGATCGAAAATTCCATTATTTTTGCGATATCTCTTACCGTTTTCGAGATAATCGACCTTTTCCGATTTTAGTCTTTTTGGCACTCAAAATACACAAAATTTGCATAGATTTACAGTGTGTATTCCGATAGGGGATCGAAAAATCCATTATTTTTGCGATATCTCTTACCGTTTTCGAGATAATCGACATTTTCCGATTTTAGTCTTTTTGGCTCTCAAAATACACAAAATTTTTTAAGATTTTTTTTTTTTCAATTTAGGACATTCAGCACTTGTTTTTTATATTTGGAAGCATAGATTTACCGGGTGTATTCCGATAGGGGATCGAAAATTCCATTATTTTTGCGATATCTCTTACCGTTTTCGAGATAATCGACCTTTTCCGATTTTAGTCTTTTTGGCACTCAAAATACACAAAATTTGCATAGATTTACAGTGTGTATTCCGATAGGGGATCGAAAAATCCATTATTTTTGCGATATCTCTTACCGTTTTCGAGATAATCGACCTTTTCCGATTTTAGTCTTTTTGGCTCTCAAAATACACAAAATTTTTTAAGATTTTTTTTTTTTCAATTTAGGACATTCAGCACTTGTTTTTTATATTTGGAAGCATAGATTTACCGGGTGTATTCCGATAGGGGATCGAAAATTCCATTATTTTTGCGATATCTCTTACCGTTTTCGAGATAATCGACCTTTTCCGATTTTAGTCTTTTTGGCACTCAAAATACACAAAATTTGCATAGATTTACAGTGTGTATTCCGATAGGGGATCGAAAAATCCATTATTTTTGCGATATCTCTTACCGTTTTCGAGATAATCGACCTTTTCCGATTTTAGTCTTTTTGGCTCTCAAAATACACAAAATTTTTTAAGATTTTTTTTTTTTCAATTTAGGACATTCAGCACTTGTTTTTTATATTTGGAAGCATAGATTTACCGGGTGTATTCCGATAGGGGATCGAAAATTCCATTATTTTTGCGATATCTCTTACCGTTTTCGAGATAATCGACCTTTTCCGATTTTAGTCTTTTTGGCACTCAAAATACACAAAATTTGCATAGATTTACAGTGTGTATTCCGATAGGGGATCGAAAAATCCATTATTTTTGCGATATCTCTTACCGTTTTCGAGATAATCGACCTTTTCCGATTTTAGTCTTTTTGGCTCTCAAAATACACAAAATTTTTTAAGATTTTTTTTTTTTCAATTTAGGACATTCAGCACTTGTTTTTTATATTTGGAAGCATAGATTTACCGGGTGTATTCCGATAGGGGATCGAAAATTCCATTATTTTTGCGATATCTCTTACCGTTTTCGAGATAATCGACCTTTTCCGATTTTAGTCTTTTTGGCACTCAAAATACACAAAATTTGCATAGATTTACAGTGTGTATTCCGATAGGGGATCGAAAAATCCATTATTTTTGCGATATCTCTTACCGTTTTCGAGATAATCGACCTTTTCCGATTTTAGTCTTTTTGGCTCTCAAAATACACAAAATTTTTTAAGATTTTTTTTTTTTCAATTTAGGACATTCAGCACTTGTTTTTTATATTTGGAAGCATAGATTTACCGGGTGTATTCCGATAGGGGATCGAAAATTCCATTATTTTTGCGATATCTCTTACCGTTTTCGAGATAATCGACCTTTTCCGATTTTAGTCTTTTTGGCACTCAAAATACACAAAATTTGCATAGATTTACAGTGTGTATTCCGATAGGGGATCGAAAAATCCATTATTTTTGCGATATCTCTTACCGTTTTCGAGATAATCGACCTTTTCCGATTTTAGTCTTTTTGGCTCTCAAAATACACAAAATTTTTTAAGATTTTTTTTTTTTCAATTTAGGACATTCAGCACTTGTTTTTTATATTTGGAAGCATAGATTTACCGGGTGTATTCCGATAGGGGATCGAAAATTCCATTATTTTTGCGATATCTCTTACCGTTTTCGAGATAATCGACCTTTTCCGATTTTAGTCTTTTTGGCACTCAAAATACACAAAATTTGCATAGATTTACAGTGTGTATTCCGATAGGGGATCGAAAAATCCATTATTTTTGCGATATCTCTTACCGTTTTCGAGATAATCGACCTTTTCCGATTTTAGTCTTTTTGGCTCTCAAAATACACAAAATTTTTTAAGATTTTTTTTTTTTCAATTTAGGACATTCAGCACTTGTTTTTTATATTTGGAAGCATAGATTTACCGGGTGTATTCCGATAGGGGATCGAAAATTCCATTATTTTTGCGATATCTCTTACCGTTTTCGAGATAATCGACCTTTTCCGATTTTAGTCTTTTTGGCACTCAAAATACACAAAATTTGCATAGATTTACAGTGTGTATTCCGATAGGGGATCGAAAAATCCATTATTTTTGCGATATCTCTTACCGTTTTCGAGATAATCGACCTTTTCCGATTTTAGTCTTTTTGGCACTCAAAATACACAAAATTTGCATAGATTTACAGTGTGTATTCCGATAGGGGATCGAAAAATCCATTATTTTTGCGATATCTCTTACCGTTTTCGAGATAATCGACCTTTTCCGATTTTAGTCTTTTTGGCTCTCAAAATACACAAAATTTTTTAAGATTTTTTTTTTTTCAATTTAGGACATTCAGCACTTGTTTTTTATATTTGGAAGCATAGATTTACCGGGTGTATTCCGATAGGGGATCGAAAATTCCATTATTTTTGCGATATCTCTTACCGTTTTCGAGATAATCGACCTTTTCCGATTTTAGTCTTTTTGGCACTCAAAATACACAAAATTTGCATAGATTTACAGTGTGTATTCCGATAGGGGATCGAAAAATCCATTATTTTTGCGATATCTCTTACCGTTTTCGAGATAATCGACCTTTTCCGATTTTAGTCTTTTTGGCTCTCAAAATACACAAAATTTTTTAAGATTTTTTTTTTTTCAATTTAGGACATTCAGCACTTGTTTTTTATATTTGGAAGCATAGATTTACCGGGTGTATTCCGATAGGGGATCGAAAATTCCATTATTTTTGCGATATCTCTTACCGTTTTCGAGATAATCGACCTTTTCCGATTTTAGTCTTTTTGGCACTCAAAATACACAAAATTTGCATAGATTTACAGTGTGTATTCCGATAGGGGATCGAAAAATCCATTATTTTTGCGATATCTCTTACCGTTTTCGAGATAATCGACATTTTCCGATTTTAGTCTTTTTGGCTCTCAAAATACACAAAATTTTTTAAGATTTTTTTTTTTTCAATTTAGGACATTCAGCACTTGTTTTTTATATTTGGAAGCATAGATTTACCGGGTGTATTCCGATAGGGGATCGAAAATTCCATTATTTTTGCGATATCTCTTACCGTTTTCGAGATAATCGACCTTTTCCGATTTTAGTCTTTTTGGCTCTCAAAATACACAAAATTTTTTAAGATTTTTTTTTTTTCAATTTAGGACATTCAGCACTTGTTTTTTATATTTGGAAGCATAGATTTACCGGGTGTATTCCGATAGGGGATCGAAAATTCCATTATTTTTGCGATATCTCTTACCGTTTTCGAGATAATCGACCTTTTCCGATTTTAGTCTTTTTGGCACTCAAAATACACAAAATTTGCATAGATTTACAGTGTGTATTCCGATAGGGGATCGAAAAATCCATTATTTTTGCGATATCTCTTACCGTTTTCGAGATAATCGACATTTTCCGATTTTAGTCTTTTTGGCTCTCAAAATACACAAAATTTTTTAAGATTTTTTTTTTTTCAATTTAGGACATTCAGCACTTGTTTTTTATATTTGGAAGCATAGATTTACCGGGCGTATTCCGATAGGGGATCGAAAATTCCATTATTTTTGCGATATCTCTTACCGTTTTCGAGATAATCGACCTTTTCCGATTTTAGTCTTTTTGGCACTCAAAATACACAAAATTTGCATAGATTTACAGTGTGTATTCCGATAGGGGATCGAAAAATCCATTATTTTTGCGATATCTCTTACCGTTTTCGAGATAATCGACATTTTCCGATTTTAGTCTTTTTGGCTCTCAAAATACACAAAATTTTTTAAGATTTTTTTTTTTTCAATTTAGGACATTCAGCACTTGTTTTTTATATTTGGAAGCATAGATTTACCGGGTGTATTCCGATAGGGGATCGAAAATTCCATTATTTTTGCGATATCTCTTACCGTTTTCGAGATAATCGACCTTTTCCGATTTTAGTCTTTTTGGCACTCAAAATACACAAAATTTGCATAGATTTACAGTGTGTATTCCGATAGGGGATCGAAAAATCCATTATTTTTGCGATATCTCTTACCGTTTTCGAGATAATCGACCTTTTCCGATTTTAGTCTTTTTGGCTCTCAAAATACACAAAATTTTTTAAGATTTTTTTTTTTTCAATTTAGGACATTCAGCACTTGTTTTTTATATTTGGAAGCATAGATTTACCGGGTGTATTCCGATAGGGGATCGAAAATTCCATTATTTTTGCGATATCTCTTACCGTTTTCGAGATAATCGACCTTTTCCGATTTTAGTCTTTTTGGCACTCAAAATACACAAAATTTGCATAGATTTACAGTGTGTATTCCGATAGGGGATCGAAAAATCCATTATTTTTGCGATATCTCTTACCGTTTTCGAGATAATCGACCTTTTCCGATTTTAGTCTTTTTGGCTCTCAAAATACACAAAATTTTTTAAGATTTTTTTTTTTTCAATTTAGGACATTCAGCACTTGTTTTTTATATTTGGAAGCATAGATTTACCGGGTGTATTCCGATAGGGGATCGAAAATTCCATTATTTTTGCGATATCTCTTACCGTTTTCGAGATAATCGACCTTTTCCGATTTTAGTCTTTTTGGCACTCAAAATACACAAAATTTGCATAGATTTACAGTGTGTATTCCGATAGGGGATCGAAAAATCCATTATTTTTGCGATATCTCTTACCGTTTTCGAGATAATCGACCTTTTCCGATTTTAGTCTTTTTGGCTCTCAAAATACACAAAATTTTTTAAGATTTTTTTTTTTTCAATTTAGGACATTCAGCACTTGTTTTTTATATTTGGAAGCATAGATTTACCGGGTGTATTCCGATAGGGGATCGAAAATTCCATTATTTTTGCGATATCTCTTACCGTTTTCGAGATAATCGACCTTTTCCGATTTTAGTCTTTTTGGCACTCAAAATACACAAAATTTGCATAGATTTACAGTGTGTATTCCGATAGGGGATCGAAAAATCCATTATTTTTGCGATATCTCTTACCGTTTTTGAGATAATCGACATTTTCCGATTTTAGTCTTTTTGGCTCTCAAAATACACAAAATTTTTTAAGATTTTTTTTTTTTCAATTTAGGACATTCAGCACTTGTTTTTTATATTTGGAAGCATAGATTTACCGGGTGTATTCCGATAGGGGATCGAAAATTCCATTATTTTTGCGATATCTCTTACCGTTTTCGAGATAATCGACCTTTTCCGATTTTAGTCTTTTTGGCACTCAAAATACACAAAATTTGCATAGATTTACAGTGTGTATTCCGATAGGGGATCGAAAAATCCATTATTTTTGCGATATCTCTTACCGTTTTCGAGATAATCGACCTTTTCCGATTTTAGTCTTTTTGGCTCTCAAAATACACAAAATTTTTTAAGATTTTTTTTTTTTCAATTTAGGACATTCAGCACTTGTTTTTTATATTTGGAAGCATAGATTTACCGGGTGTATTCCGATAGGGGATCGAAAATTCCATTATTTTTGCGATATCTCTTACCGTTTTCGAGATAATCGACCTTTTCCGATTTTAGTCTTTTTGGCACTCAAAATACACAAAATTTGCATAGATTTACAGTGTGTATTCCGATAGGGGATCGAAAAATCCATTATTTTTGCGATATCTCTTACCGTTTTCGAGATAATCGACCTTTTCCGATTTTAGTCTTTTTGGCTCTCAAAATACACAAAATTTTTTAAGATTTTTTTTTTTTCAATTTAGGACATTCAGCACTTGTTTTTTATATTTGGAAGCATAGATTTACCGGGTGTATTCCGATAGGGGATCGAAAATTCCATTATTTTTGCGATATCTCTTACCGTTTTCGAGATAATCGACCTTTTCCGATTTTAGTCTTTTTGGCACTCAAAATACACAAAATTTGCATAGATTTACAGTGTGTATTCCGATAGGGGATCGAAAAATCCATTATTTTTGCGATATCTCTTACCGTTTTCGAGATAATCGACCTTTTCCGATTTTAGTCTTTTTGGCACTCAAAATACACAAAATTTGCATAGATTTACAGTGTGTATTCCGATAGGGGATCGAAAAATCCATTATTTTTGCGATATCTCTTACCGTTTTCGAGATAATCGACCTTTTCCGATTTTAGTCTTTTTGGCTCTCAAAATACACAAAATTTTTTAAGATTTTTTTTTTTTCAATTTAGGACATTCAGCACTTGTTTTTTATATTTGGAAGCATAGATTTACCGGGTGTATTCCGATAGGGGATCGAAAATTCCATTATTTTTGCGATATCTCTTACCGTTTTCGAGATAATCGACCTTTTCCGATTTTAGTCTTTTTGGCACTCAAAATACACAAAATTTGCATAGATTTACAGTGTGTATTCCGATAGGGGATCGAAAAATCCATTATTTTTGCGATATCTCTTACCGTTTTCGAGATAATCGACCTTTTCCGATTTTAGTCTTTTTGGCTCTCAAAATACACAAAATTTTTTAAGATTTTTTTTTTTTCAATTTAGGACATTCAGCACTTGTTTTTTATATTTGGAAGCATAGATTTACCGGGTGTATTCCGATAGGGGATCGAAAATTCCATTATTTTTGCGATATCTCTTACCGTTTTCGAGATAATCGACCTTTTCCGATTTTAGTCTTTTTGGCACTCAAAATACACAAAATTTGCATAGATTTACAGTGTGTATTCCGATAGGGGATCGAAAAATCCATTATTTTTGCGATATCTCTTACCGTTTTCGAGATAATCGACATTTTCCGATTTTAGTCTTTTTGGCTCTCAAAATACACAAAATTTTTTAAGATTTTTTTTTTTTCAATTTAGGACATTCAGCACTTGTTTTTTATATTTGGAAGCATAGATTTACCGGGTGTATTCCGATAGGGGATCGAAAATTCCATTATTTTTGCGATATCTCTTACCGTTTTCGAGATAATCGACCTTTTCCGATTTTAGTCTTTTTGGCACTCAAAATACACAAAATTTGCATAGATTTACAGTGTGTACTCCGATAGGGGATCGAAAAATCCATTATTTTTGCGATATCTCTTACCGTTTTCGAGATAATCGACCTTTTCCGATTTTAGTCTTTTTGGCTCTCAAAATACACAAAATTTTTTAAGATTTTTTTTTTTTCAATTTAGGACATTCAGCACTTGTTTTTTATATTTGGAAGCATAGATTTACCGGGTGTATTCCGATAGGGGATCGAAAATTCCATTATTTTTGCGATATCTCTTACCGTTTTCGAGATAATCGACCTTTTCCGATTTTAGTCTTTTTGGCACTCAAAATACACAAAATTTGCATAGATTTACAGTGTGTATTCCGATAGGGGATCGAAAAATCAATTATTTTTGCGATATCTCTTACCGTTTTCGAGATAATCGACCTTTTCCGATTTTAGTCTTTTTGGCTCTCAAAATACACAAAATTTTTTAAGATTTTTTTTTTTTCAATTTAGGACATTCAGCACTTGTTTTTTATATTTGGAAGCATAGATTTACCGGGTGTATTCCGATAGGGGATCGAAAATTCCATTATTTTTGCGATATCTCTTACCGTTTTCGAGATAATCGACCTTTTCCGATTTTAGTCTTTTTGGCACTCAAAATACACAAAATTTGCATAGATTTACAGTGTGTATTCCGATAGGGGATCGAAAAATCCATTATTTTTGCGATATCTCTTACCGTTTTCGAGATAATCGACCTTTTCCGATTTTAGTCTTTTTGGCTCTCAAAATACACAAAATTTTTTAAGATTTTTTTTTTTTCAATTTAGGACATTCAGCACTTGTTTTTTATATTTGGAAGCATAGATTTACCGGGTATATTCCGATAGGGGATCGAAAATTCCATTATTTTTGCGATATCTCTTACCGTTTTCGAGATAATCGACCTTTTCCGATTTTAGTCTTTTTGGCACTCAAAATACACAAAATTTGCATAGATTTACAGTGTGTATTGCGATAGGGGATCGAAAAATCCATTATTTTTGCGATATCTCTTACCGTTTTCGAGATAATCGACCTTTTCCGATTTTAGTCTTTTTGGCTCTCAAAATACACAAAATTTTTTAAGATTTTTTTTTTTTGAATTTAGGACATTCAGCACTTGTTTTTTATATTTGGAAGCATAGATTTACCGGGTGTATTCCGATAGGGGATCGAAAATTCCATTATTTTTGCGATATCTCTTACCGTTTTCGAGATAATCGACCTTTTCCGATTTTAGTCTTTTTGGCACTCAAAATACACAAAATTTGCATAGATTTACAGTGTGGATTCCGATAGGGGATCGAAAAATCCATTATTTTTGCGATATCTCTTACCGTTTTCGAGATAATCGACCTTTTCCGATTTTAGTCTTTTTGGCTCTCAAAATACACAAAATTTTTTAAGATTTTTTTTTTTTCAATTTAGGACATTCAGCACTTGTTTTTTATATTTGGAAGCATAGATTTACCGGGTGTATTCCGATAGGGGATCGAAAATTCCATTATTTTTGCGATATCTCTTACCGTTTTCGAGATAATCGACCTTTTCCGATTTTAGTCTTTTTGGCACTCAAAATACACAAAATTTGCATAGATTTACAGTGTGTATTCCGATAGGGGATCGAAAAATCCATTATTTTTGCGATATCTCTTACCGTTTTCGAGATAATCGACCTTTTCCGATTTTAGTCTTTTTGGCTCTCAAAATACACAAAATTTTTTAAGATTTTTTTTTTTTCAATTTAGGACATTCAGCACTTGTTTTTTATATTTGGAAGCATAGATTTACAGTGTGTATTCCGATAGGGGATCGAAAAATCCATTATTTTTGCGATATATCTTACCGTTTTCGAGATAATCGACCTTTTCCGATTTTAGTCTTTTTGGCACTCAAAATACACAAAATTTGCATAGATTTACAGTGTGTATTCCGATAGGGGATCGAAAAATCCATTATTTTTGCGATATCTCTTACCGTTTTCGAGATAATCGACCTTTTCCGATTTTAGTCTTTTTGGCTCTCAAAATACACAAAATTTTTTAAGATTTTTTTTTTTTCAATTTAGGACATTCAGCACTTGTTTTTTATATTTGGAAGCATAGATTTACCGGGTGTATTCCGATAGGGGATCGAAAATTCCATTATTTTTGCGATATCTCTTACCGTTTTCGAGATAATCGACCTTTTCCGATTTTAGTCTTTTTGGCACTCAAAATACACAAAATTTGCATAGATTTACAGTGTGTATTCCGATAGGGGATCGAAAAATCCATTATTTTTGCGATATCTCTTACCGTTTTCGAGATAATCGACCTTTTCCGATTTTAGTCTTTTTGGCTCTCAAAATACACAAAATTTTTTAAGATTTTTTTTTTTTCAATTTAGGACATTCAGCACTTGTTTTTTATATTTGGAAGCATAGATTTACCGGGTGTATTCCGATAGGGGATCGAAAATTCCATTATTTTTGCGATATCTCTTACCGTTTTCGAGATAATCGACCTTTTCCGATTTTAGTCTTTTTGGCACTCAAAATACACAAAATTTGCATAGATTTACAGTGTGTATTCCGATAGGGGATCGAAAAATCCATTATTTTTGCGATATCTCTTACCGTTTTCGAGATAATCGACCTTTTCCGATTTTAGTCTTTTTGGCTCTCAAAATACACAAAATTTTTTAAGATTTTTTTTTTTTCAATTTAGGACATTCAGCACTTGTTTTTTATATTTGGAAGCATAGATTTACCGGGTGTATTCCGATAGGGGATCGAAAATTCCATTATTTTTGCGATATCTCTTACCGTTTTCGAGATAATCGACCTTTTCCGATTTTAGTCTTTTTGGCACTCAAAATACACAAAATTTGCATAGATTTACAGTGTGTATTCCGATAGGGGATCGAAAAATCCATTATTTTTGCGATATCTCTTACCGTTTTCGAGATAATCGACATTTTCCGATTTTAGTCTTTTTGGCTCTCAAAATACACAAAATTTTTTAAGATTTTTTTTTTTTCAATTTAGGACATTCAGCACTTGTTTTTTATATTTGGAAGCATAGATTTACCGGGTGTATTCCGATAGGGGATCGAAAATTCCATTATTTTTGCGATATCTCTTACCGTTTTCGAGATAATCGACCTTTTCCGATTTTAGTCTTTTTGGCACTCAAAATACACAAAATTTGCATAGATTTACAGTGTGTATTCCGATAGGGGATCGAAAAATCCATTATTTTTGCGATATCTCTTACCGTTTTCGAGATAATCGACCTTTTCCGATTTTAGTCTTTTTGGCTCTCAAAATACACAAAATTTTTTAAGATTTTTTTTTTTTCAATTTAGGACATTCAGCACTTGTTTTTTATATTTGGAAGCATAGATTTACCGGGTGTATTCCGATAGGGGATCGAAAATTCCATTATTTTTGCGATATCTCTTACCGTTTTCGAGATAATCGACCTTTTCCGATTTTAGTCTTTTTGGCTCTCAAAATACACAAAATTTTTTAAGATTTTTTTTTTTTCAATTTAGGACATTCAGCACTTGTTTTTTATATTTGGAAGCATAGATTTACCGGGTGTATTCCGATAGGGGATCGAAAATTCCATTATTTTTGCGATATCTCTTACCGTTTTCGAGATAATCGACCTTTTCCGATTTTAGTCTTTTTGGCACTCAAAATACACAAAATTTGCATAGATTTACAGTGTGTATTCCGATAGGGGATCGAAAAATCCATTATTTTTGCGATATCTCTTACCGTTTTCGAGATAATCGACCTTTTCCGATTTTAGTCTTTTTGGCTCTCAAAATACACAAAATTTTTTAAGATTTTTTTTTTTTCAATTTAGGACATTCAGCACTTGTTTTTTATATTTGGAAGCATAGATTTACCGGGTGTATTCCGATAGGGGATCGAAAATTCCATTATTTTTGCGATATCTCTTACCGTTTTCGAGATAATCGACCTTTTCCGATTTTAGTCTTTTTGGCACTCAAAATACACAAAATTTGCATAGATTTACAGTGTGTATTCCGATAGGGGATCGAAAAATCCATTATTTTTGCGATATCTCTTACCGTTTTCGAGATAATCGACATTTTCCGATTTTAGTCTTTTTGGCTCTCAAAATACACAAAATTTTTTAAGATTTTTTTTTTTTCAATTTAGGACATTCAGCACTTGTTTTTTATATTTGGAAGCATAGATTTACCGGGTGTATTCCGATAGGGGATCGAAAATTCCATTATTTTTGCGATATCTCTTACCGTTTTCGAGATAATCGACCTTTTCCGATTTTAGTCTTTTTGGCACTCAAAATACACAAAATTTGCATAGATTTACAGTGTGTATTCCGATAGGGGATCGAAAAATCCATTATTTTTGCGATATCTCTTACCGTTTTCGAGATAATCGACCTTTTCCGATTTTAGTCTTTTTGGCTCTCAAAATACACAAAATTTTTTAAGATTTTTTTTTTTTCAATTTAGGACATTCAGCACTTGTTTTTTATATTTGGAAGCATAGCTTTACCGGGTGTATTCCGATAGGGGATCGAAAATTCCATTATTTTTGCGATATCTCTTACCGTTTTCGAGATAATCGACCTTTTCCGATTTTAGTCTATTTGGCACTCAAAATAAACAAAATTTGCATAGATTTACAGTGTGTATTCCGATAGGGGATCGAAAAATCCATTATTTTTGCGATATCTCTTACCGTTTTCGAGATAATCGACCTTTTCCGATTTTAGTCTTTTTGGCTCTCAAAATACACAAAATTTTTTAAGATTTTTTTTTTTTCAATTTAGGACATTCAGCACTTGTTTTTTATATTTGGAAGCATAGATTTACCGGGTGTATTCCGATAGGGGATCGAAAATTCCATTATTTTTGCGATATCTCTTACCGTTTTCGAGATAATCGACCTTTTCCGATTTTAGTCTTTTTGGCACTCAAAATACACAAAATTTGCATAGATTTACAGTGTGTATTCCGATAGGGGATCGAAAAATCCATTATTTTTGCGATATCTCTTACCGTTTTCGAGATAATCGACCTTTTCCGATTTTAGTCTTTTTGGCTCTCAAAATACACAAAATTTTTTAAGATTTTTTTTTTTTCAATTTAGGACATTCAGCACTTGTTTTTTATATTTGGAAGCATAGATTTACCGGGTGTATTCCGATAGGGGATCGAAAATTCCATTATTTTTGCGATATCTCTTACCGTTTTCGAGATAATCGACCTTTTCCGATTTTAGTCTTTTTGGCACTCAAAATACACAAAATTTGCATAGATTTACAGTGTGTATTCCGATGGGGGATCGAAAAATCCATTATTTTTGCGATATCTCTTACCGTTTTCGAGATAATCGACCTTTTCCGATTTTAGTCTTTTTGGCTCTCAAAATACACAAAATTTTTTAAGATTTTTTTTTTTTCAATTTAGGACATTCAGCACTTGTTTTTTATATTTGGAAGCATAGATTTACCGGGTGCATTCCGATAGGGGATCGAAAATTCCATTATTTTTGCGATATCTCTTACCGTTTTCGAGATAATCGACCTTTTCCGATTTTAGTCTTTTTGGCACTCAAAATACACAAAATTTGCATAGATTTACAGTGTGTATTCCGATAGGGGATCGAAAAATCCATTATTTTTGCGATATCTCTTACCGTTTTCGAGATAATCGACATTTTCCGATTTTAGTCTTTTTGGCTCTCAAAATACACAACATTTTTTAAGATTTTTTTTTTTCAATTTAGGACATTCAGCACTTGTTTTTTATATTTGGAAGCATAGATTTACCGGGTGTATTCCGATAGGGGATCGAAAATTCCATTATTTTTGCGATATCTCTTACCGTTTTCGAGATAATCGACCTTTTCCGATTTTAGTCTTTTTGGCACTCAAAATACACAAAATTTGCATAGATTTACAGTGTGTATTCCGATAGGGGATCGAAAAATCCATTATTTTTGCGATATCTCTTACCGTTTTCGAGATAATCGACCTTTTCCGATTTTAGTCTTTTTGGCTCTCAAAATACACAAAATTTTTTAAGATTTTTTTTTTTTCAATTTAGGACATTCAGCACTTGTTTTTTATATTTGGAAGCATAGATTTACAGTGTGTATTCCGATAGGGGATCGAAAAATCCATTATTTTTGCGATATCTCTTACCGTTTTCGAGATAATCGACCTTTTCCGATTTTAGTCTTTTTGGCACTCAAAATACACAAAATTTGCATAGATTTACAGTGTGTATTCCGATAGGGGATCGAAAAATCCATTATTTTTGCGATATCTCTTACCGTTTTCGAGATAATCGACCTTTTCCGATTTTAGTCTTTTTGGCTCTCAAAATACACAAAATTTTTTAAGATTTTTTTTTTTTCAATTTAGGACATTCAGCACTTGTTTTTTATATTTGGAAGCATAGATTTACCGGGTGTATTCCGATAGGGGATCGAAAATTCCATTATTTTTGCGATATCTCTTACCGTTTTCGAGATAATCGACCTTTTCCGATTTTAGTCTTTTTGGCACTCAAAATACACAAAATTTGCATAGATTTACAGTGTGTATTCCGATAGGGGATCGAAAAATCCATTATTTTTGCGATATCTCTTACCGTTTTCGAGATAATCGACCTTTTCCGATTTTAGTCTTTTTGGCTCTCAAAATACACAAAATTTTTTAAGATTTTTTTTTTTTCAATTTAGGACATTCAGCACTTGTTTTTTATATTTGGAAGCATAGATTTACCGGGTGTATTCCGATAGGGGATCGAAAATTCCATTATTTTTGCGATATCTCTTACCGTTTTCGAGATAATCGACCTTTTCCGATTTTAGTCTTTTTGGCACTCAAAATACACAAAATTTGCATAGATTTACAGTGTGTATTCCGATAGGGGATCGAAAAATCCATTATTTTTGCGATATCTCTTACCGTTTTCGAGATAATCGACCTTTTCCGATTTTAGTCTTTTTGGCTCTCAAAATACACAAAATTTTTTAAGATTTTTTTTTTTTCAATTTAGGACATTCAGCACTTGTTTTTTATATTTGGAAGCATAGATTTACCGGGTGTATTCCGATAGGGGATCGAAAATTCCATTATTTTTGCGATATCTCTTACCGTTTTCGAGATAATCGACCTTTTCCGATTTTAGTCTTTTTGGCACTCAAAATACACAAAATTTGCATAGATTTACAGTGTGTATTCCGATAGGGGATCGAAAAATCCATTATTTTTGCGATATCTCTTACCGTTTTCGAGATAATCGACATTTTCCGATTTTAGTCTTTTTGGCTCTCAAAATACACAAAATTTTTTAAGATTTTTTTTTTTTCAATTTAGGACATTCAGCACTTGTTTTTTATATTTGGAAGCATAGATTTACCGGGTGTATTCCGATAGGGGATCGAAAATTCCATTATTTTTGCGATATCTCTTACCGTTTTCGAGATAATCGACCTTTTCCGATTTTAGTCTTTTTGGCACTCAAAATACACAAAATTTGCATAGATTTACAGTGTGTATTCCGATAGGGGATCGAAAAATCCATTATTTTTGCGATATCTCTTACCGTTTTCGAGATAATCGACCTTTTCCGATTTTAGTCTTTTTGGCTCTCAAAATACACAAAATTTTTTAAGATTTTTTTTTTTTCAATTTAGGACATTCAGCACTTGTTTTTTATATTTGGAAGCATAGATTTACCGGGTGTATTCCGATAGGGGATCGAAAATTCCATTATTTTTGCGATATCTCTTACCGTTTTCGAGATAATCGACCTTTTCCGATTTTAGTCTTTTTGGCTCTCAAAATACACAAAATTTTTTAAGATTTTTTTTTTTTCAATTTAGGACATTCAGCACTTGTTTTTTATATTTGGAAGCATAGATTTACCCGGTGTATTCCGATAGGGGATCGAAAATTCCATTATTTTTGCGATATCTCTTACCGTTTTCGAGATAATCGACCTTTTCCGATTTTAGTCTTTTTGGCACTCAAAATACACAAAATTTGCATAGATTTACAGTGTGTATTCCGATAGGGGATCGAAAAATCCATTATTTTTGCGATATCTCTTACCGTTTTCGAGATAATCGACCTTTTCCGATTTTAGTCTTTTTGGCTCTCAAAATACACAAAATTTTTTAAGATTTTTTTTTTTTCAATTTAGGACATTCAGCACTTGTTTTTTATATTTGGAAGCATAGATTTACCGGGTGTATTCCGATAGGGGATCGAAAATTCCATTATTTTTGCGATATCTCTTACCGTTTTCGAGATAATCGACCTTTTCCGATTTTAGTCTTTTTGGCACTCAAAATACACAAAATTTGCATAGATTTACAGTGTGTATTCCGATAGGGGATCGAAAAATCCATTATTTTTGCGATATCTCTTACCGTTTTCGAGATAATCGACATTTTCCGATTTTAGTCTTTTTGGCTCTCAAAATACACAAAATTTTTTAAGATTTTTTTTTTTTCAATTTAGGACATTCAGCACTTGTTTTTTATATTTGGAAGCATAGATTTACCGGGTGTATTCCGATAGGGGATCGAAAATTCCATTATTTTTGCGATATCTCTTACCGTTTTCGAGATAATCGACCTTTTCCGATTTTAGTCTTTTTGGCACTCAAAATACACAAAATTTGCATAGATTTACAGTGTGTATTCCGATAGGGGATCGAAAAATCCATTATTTTTGCGATATCTCTTACCGTTTTCGAGATAATCGACCTTTTCCGATTTTAGTCTTTTTGGCTCTCAAAATACACAAAATTTTTTAAGATTTTTTTTTTTTCAATTTAGGACATTCAGCACTTGTTTTTTATATTTGGAAGCATAGCTTTACCGGGTGTATTCCGATAGGGGATCGAAAATTCCATTATTTTTGCGATATCTCTTACCGTTTTCGAGATAATCGACCTTTTCCGATTTTAGTCTATTTGGCACTCAAAATAAACAAAATTTGCATAGATTTACAGTGTGTATTCCGATAGGGGATCGAAAAATCCATTATTTTTGCGATATCTCTTACCGTTTTCGAGATAATCGACCTTTTCCGATTTTAGTCTTTTTGGCTCTCAAAATACACAAAATTTTTTAAGATTTTTTTTTTTTCAATTTAGGACATTCAGCACTTGTTTTTTATATTTGGAAGCATAGATTTACCGGGTGTATTCCGATAGGGGATCGAAAATTCCATTATTTTTGCGATATCTCTTACCGTTTTCGAGATAATCGACCTTTTCCGATTTTAGTCTTTTTGGCACTCAAAATACACAAAATTTGCATAGATTTACAGTGTGTATTCCGATAGGGGATCGAAAAATCCATTATTTTTGCGATATCTCTTACCGTTTTCGAGATAATCGACCTTTTCCGATTTTAGTCTTTTTGGCTCTCAAAATACACAAAATTTTTTAAGATTTTTTTTTTTTCAATTTAGGACATTCAGCACTTGTTTTTTATATTTGGAAGCATAGATTTACCGGGTGTATTCCGATAGGGGATCGAAAATTCCATTATTTTTGCGATATCTCTTACCGTTTTCGAGATAATCGACCTTTTCCGATTTTAGTCTTTTTGGCACTCAAAATACACAAAATTTGCATAGATTTACAGTGTGTATTCCGATGGGGGATCGAAAAATCCATTATTTTTGCGATATCTCTTACCGTTTTCGAGATAATCGACCTTTTCCGATTTTAGTCTTTTTGGCTCTCAAAATACACAAAATTTTTTAAGATTTTTTTTTTTTCAATTTAGGACATTCAGCACTTGTTTTTTATATTTGGAAGCATAGATTTACCGGGTGCATTCCGATAGGGGATCGAAAATTCCATTATTTTTGCGATATCTCTTACCGTTTTCGAGATAATCGACCTTTTCCGATTTTAGTCTTTTTGGCACTCAAAATACACAAAATTTGCATAGATTTACAGTGTGTATTCCGATAGGGGATCGAAAAATCCATTATTTTTGCGATATCTCTTACCGTTTTCGAGATAATCGACATTTTCCGATTTTAGTCTTTTTGGCTCTCAAAATACACAACATTTTTTAAGATTTTTTTTTTTCAATTTAGGACATTCAGCACTTGTTTTTTATATTTGGAAGCATAGATTTACCGGGTGTATTCCGATAGGGGATCGAAAATTCCATTATTTTTGCGATATCTCTTACCGTTTTCGAGATAATCGACCTTTTCCGATTTTAGTCTTTTTGGCACTCAAAATACACAAAATTTGCATAGATTTACAGTGTGTATTCCGATAGGGGATCGAAAAATCCATTATTTTTGCGATATCTCTTACCGTTTTCGAGATAATCGACCTTTTCCGATTTTAGTCTTTTTGGCTCTCAAAATACACAAAATTTTTTAAGATTTTTTTTTTTTCAATTTAGGACATTCAGCACTTGTTTTATATATTTGGAAGCATAGATTTACCGGGTGTATTCCGATAGGGGATCGAAAATTCCATTATTTTTGCGATATCTCTTACCGTTTTCGAGATAATCGACCTTTTCCGATTTTAGTCTTTTGGGCACTCAAAATACACAAAATTTGCATAGATTTACAGTGTGTATTCCGATAGGGGATCGAAAAATCCATTATTTTTGCGATATCTCTTACCGTTTTCGAGATAATCGACCTTTTCCGATTTTAGTCTTTTTGGCTCTCAAAATACACAAAATTTTTTAAGATTTTTTTTTTTTCAATTTAGGACATTCAGCACTTGTTTTTTATATTTGGAAGCATAGATTTACCGGGTGTATTCCGATAGGGGATCGAAAATTCCATTATTTTTGCGATATCTCTTACCGTTTTCGAGATAATCGACCTTTTCCGATTTTAGTCTTTTTGGCACTCAAAATACACAAAATTTGCATAGATTTACAGTGTGTATTCCGATAGGGGATCGAAAAATCCATTATTTTTGCGATATCTCTTACCGTTTTCGAGATAATCGACCTTTTCCGATTTTAGTCTTTTTGGCTCTCAAAATACACAAAATTTTTTAAGATTTTTTTTTTTTCAATTTAGGACATTCAGCACTTGTTTTTTATATTTGGAAGCATAGATTTACCGGGTGTATTCCGATAGGGGATCGAAAATTCCATTATTTTTGCGATATCTCTTACCGTTTTCGAGATAATCGACCTTTTCCGATTTTAGTCTTTTTGGCACTCAAAATACACAAAATTTGCATAGATTTACAGTGTGTATTCCGATAGGGGATCGAAAAATCCATTATTTTTGCGATATCTCTTACCGTTTTCGAGATAATCGACCTTTTCCGATTTTAGTCTTTTTGGCTCTCAAAATACACAAAATTTTTTAAGATTTTTTTTTTTTCAATTTAGGACATTCAGCACTTGTTTTTTATATTTGGAAGCATAGATTTACCGGGTGTATTCCGATAGGGGATCGAAAATTCCATTATTTTTGCGATATCTCTTACCGTTTTCGAGATAATCGACCTTTTCCGATTTTAGTCTTTTTGGCACTCAAAATACACAAAATTTGCATAGATTTACAGTGTGTATTCCGATGGGGGATCGAAAAATCCATTATTTTTGCGATATCTCTTACCGTTTTCGAGATAATCGACCTTTTCCGATTTTAGTCTTTTTGGCTCTCAAAATACACAAAATTTTTTAAGATTTTTTTTTTTTCAATTTAGGACATTCAGCACTTGTTTTTTATATTTGGAAGCATAGATTTACCGGGTGCATTCCGATAGGGGATCGAAAATTCCATTATTTTTGCGATATCTCTTACCGTTTTCGAGATAATCGACCTTTTCCGATTTTAGTCTTTTTGGCACTCAAAATACACAAAATTTGCATAGATTTACAGTGTGTATTCCGATAGGGGATCGAAAAATCCATTATTTTTGCGATATCTCTTACCGTTTTCGAGATAATCGACATTTTCCGATTTTAGTCTTTTTGGCTCTCAAAATACACAACATTTTTTAAGATTTTTTTTTTTCAATTTAGGACATTCAGCACTTGTTTTTTATATTTGGAAGCATAGATTTACCGGGTGTATTCCGATAGGGGATCGAAAATTCCATTATTTTTGCGATATCTCTTACCGTTTTCGAGATAATCGACCTTTTCCGATTTTAGTCTTTTTGGCACTCAAAATACACAAAATTTGCATAGATTTACAGTGTGTATTCCGATAGGGGATCGAAAAATCCATTATTTTTGCGATATCTCTTACCGTTTTCGAGATAATCGACCTTTTCCGATTTTAGTCTTTTTGGCTCTCAAAATACACAAAATTTTTTAAGATTTTTTTTTTTTCAATTTAGGACATTCAGCACTTGTTTTATATATTTGGAAGCATAGATTTACCGGGTGTATTCCGATAGGGGATCGAAAATTCCATTATTTTTGCGATATCTCTTACCGTTTTCGAGATAATCGACCTTTTCCGATTTTAGTCTTTTGGGCACTCAAAATACACAAAATTTGCATAGATTTACAGTGTGTATTCCGATAGGGGATCGAAAAATCCATTATTTTTGCGATATCTCTTACCGTTTTCGAGATAATCGACCTTTTCCGATTTTAGTCTTTTTGGCTCTCAAAATACACAAAATTTTTTAAGATTTTTTTTTTTTCAATTTAGGACATTCAGCACTTGTTTTTTATATTTGGAAGCATAGATTTACCGGGTGTATTCCGATAGGGGATCGAAAATTCCATTATTTTTGCGATATCTCTTACCGTTTTCGAGATAATCGACCTTTTCCGATTTTAGTCTTTTTGGCACTCAAAATACACAAAATTTGCATAGATTTACAGTGTGTATTCCGATAGGGGATCGAAAAATCCATTATTTTTGCGATATCTCTTACCGTTTTCGAGATAATCGACCTTTTCCGATTTTAGTCTTTTTGGCTCTCAAAATACACAAAATTTTTTAAGATTTTTTTTTTTTCAATTTAGGACATTCAGCACTTGTTTTTTATATTTGGAAGCATAGATTTACCGGGTGTATTCCGATAGGGGATCGAAAATTCCATTATTTTTGCGATATCTCTTACCGTTTTCGAGATAATCGACCTTTTCCGATTTTAGTCTTTTTGGCACTCAAAATACACAAAATTTGCATAGATTTACAGTGTGTATTCCGATAGGGGATCGAAAAATCCATTATTTTTGCGATATCTCTTACCGTTTTCGAGATAATCGACATTTTCCGATTTTAGTCTTTTTGGCTCTCAAAATACACAAAATTTTTTAAGATTTTTTTTTTTTCAATTTAGGACATTCAGCACTTGTTTTTTATATTTGGAAGCATAGATTTACCGGGTGTATTCCGATAGGGGATCGAAAATTCCATTATTTTTGCGATATCTCTTACCGTTTTCGAGATAATCGACCTTTTCCGATTTTAGTCTTTTTGGCACTCAAAATACACAAAATTTGCATAGATTTACAGTGTGTATTCCGATAGGGGATCGAAAAATCCATTATTTTTGCGATATCTCTTACCGTTTTCGAGATAATCGACCTTTTCCGATTTTAGTCTTTTTGGCTCTCAAAATACACAAAATTTTTTAAGATTTTTTTTTTTTCAATTTAGGACATTCAGCACTTGTTTTTTATATTTGGAAGCATAGATTTACCGGGTGTATTCCGATAGGGGATCGAAAATTCCATTATTTTTGCGATATCTCTTACCGTTTTCGAGATAATCGACCTTTTCCGATTTTAGTCTTTTTGGCACTCAAAATACACAAAATTTGCATAGATTTACAGTGTGTATTCCGATAGGGGATCGAAAAATCCATTATTTTTGCGATATCTCTTACCGTTTTCGAGATAATCGACCTTTTCCGATTTTAGTCTTTTTGGCTCTCAAAATACACAAAATTTTTTAAGATTTTTTTTTTTTCAATTTAGGACATTCAGCACTTGTTTTTTATATTTGGAAGCATAGATTTACCGGGTGTATTCCGATAGGGGATCGAAAATTCCATTATTTTTGCGATATCTCTTACCGTTTTCGAGATAATCGACCTTTTCCGATTTTAGTCTTTTTGGCACTCAAAATACACAAAATTTGCATAGATTTACAGTGTGTATTCCGATAGGGGATCGAAAAATCCATTATTTTTGCGATATCTCTTACCGTTTTCGAGATAATCGACATTTTCCGATTTTAGTCTTTTTGGCTCTCAAAATACACAAAATTTTTTAAGATTTTTTTTTTTTCAATTTAGGACATTCAGCACTTGTTTTTTATATTTGGAAGCATAGATTTACCGGGTGTATTCCGATAGGGGATCGAAAATTCCATTATTTTTGCGATATCTCTTACCGTTTTCGAGATAATCGACCTTTTCCGATTTTAGTCTTTTTGGCACTCAAAATACACAAAATTTGCATAGATTTACAGTGTGTATTCCGATAGGGGATCGAAAAATCCATTATTTTTGCGATATCTCTTACCGTTTTCGAGATAATCGACCTTTTCCGATTTTAGTCTTTTTGGCTCTCAAAATACACAAAATTTTTTAAGATTTTTTTTTTTTCAATTTAGGACATTCAGCACTTGTTTTTTATATTTGGAAGCATAGATTTACCGGGTGTATTCCGATAGGGGATCGAAAATTCCATTATTTTTGCGATATCTCTTACCGTTTTCGAGATAATCGACCTTTTCCGATTTTAGTCTTTTTGGCACTCAAAATACACAAAATTTGCATAGATTTACAGTGTGTATTCCGATAGGGGATCGAAAAATCCATTATTTTTGCGATATCTCTTACCGTTTTCGAGATAATCGACCTTTTCCGATTTTAGTCTTTTTGGCTCTCAAAATACACAAAATTTTTTAAGATTTTTTTTTTTTCAATTTAGGACATTCAGCACTTGTTTTTTATATTTGGAAGCATACATTTACCGGGTGTATTCCGATAGGGGATCGAAAATTCCATTATTTTTGCGATATCTCTTACCGTTTTCGAGATAATCGACCTTTTCCGATTTTAGTCTTTTTGGCACTCAAAATACACAAAATTTGCATAGATTTACAGTGTGTATTCCGATAGGGGATCGAAAAATCCATTATTTTTGCGATATCTCTTACCGTTTTCGAGATAATCGACCTTTTCCGATTTTAGTCTTTTTGGCTCTCAAAATACACAAAATTTTTTAAGATTTTTTTTTTTTCAATTTAGGACATTCAGCACTTGTTTTTTATATTTCGAAGCATAGATTTACCGGGTGTATTCCGATAGGGGATCGAAAATTCCATTATTTTTGCGATATCTCTTACCGTTTTCGAGATAATCGACCTTTTCCGATTTTAGTCTTTTTGGCTCTCAAAATACACAAAATTTTTTAAGATTTTTTTTTTTTCAATTTAGGACATTCAGCACTTGTTTTTTATATTTGGAAGCATAGATTTACCGGGTGTATTCCGATAGGGGATCGAAAATTCCATTATTTTTGCGATATCTCTTACCGTTTTCGAGATAATCGACCTTTTCCGATTTTAGTCTTTTTGGCACTCAAAATACACAAAATTTGCATAGATTTACAGTGTGTATTCCGATAGGGGATCGAAAAATCCATTATTTTTGCGATATCTCTTACCGTTTTCGAGATAATCGACCTTTTCCGATTTTAGTCTTTTTGGCTCTCAAAATACACAAAATTTTTTAAGATTTTTTTTTTTTCAATTTAGGACATTCAGCACTTGTTTTTTATATTTGGAAGCATAGATTTACCGGGTGTATTCCGATAGGGGATCGAAAATTCCATTATTTTTGCGATATCTCTTACCGTTTTCGAGATAATCGACCTTTTCCGATTTTAGTCTTTTTGGCACTCAAAATACACAAAATTTGCATAGATTTACAGTGTGTATTCCGATAGGGGATCGAAAAATCCATTATTTTTGCGATATCTCTTACCGTTTTCGAGATAATCGACATTTTCCGATTTTAGTCTTTTTGGCTCTCAAAATACACAAAATTTTTTAAGATTTTTTTTTTTTCAATTTAGGACATTCAGCACTTGTTTTTTATATTTGGAAGCATAGATTTACCGGGTGTATTCCGATAGGGGATCGAAAATTCCATTATTTTTGCGATATCTCTTACCGTTTTCGAGATAATCGACCTTTTCCGATTTTAGTCTTTTTGGCACTCAAAATACACAAAATTTGCATAGATTTACAGTGTGTATTCCGATAGGGGATCGAAAAATCCATTATTTTTGCGATATCTCTTACCGTTTTCGAGATAATCGACCTTTTCCGATTTTAGTCTTTTTGGCTCTCAAAATACACAAAATTTTTTAAGATTTTTTTTTTTTCAATTTAGGACATTCAGCACTTGTTTTTTATATTTGGAAGCATAGCTTTACCGGGTGTATTCCGAGAGGGGATCGAAAATTCCATTATTTTTGCGATATCTCTTACCGTTTTCGAGATAATCGACCTTTTCCGATTTTAGTCTTTTTGGCACTCAAAATACACAAAATTTGCATAGATTTACAGTGTGTATTCCGATAGGGGATCGAAAAATCCATTATTTTTGCGATATCTCTTACCGTTTTCGAGATAATCGACCTTTTCCGATTTTAGTCTTTTTGGCTCTCAAAATACACAAAATTTTTTAAGATTTTTTTTTTTTCAATTTAGGACATTCAGCACTTGTTTTTTATATTTGGAAGCATAGATTTACCGGGTGTATTCCGATAGGGGATCGAAAATTCCATTATTTTTGCGATATCTCTTACCGTTTTCGAGATAATCGACCTTTTCCGATTTTAGTCTTTTTGGCACTCAAAATACACAAAATTTGCATAGATTTACAGTGTGTATTCCGATGGGGGATCGAAAAATCCATTATTTTTGCGATATCTCTTACCGTTTTCGAGATAATCGACCTTTTCCGATTTTAGTCTTTTTGGCTCTCAAAATTCACAAAATTTTTTAAGATTTTTTTTTTTTCAATTTAGGACATTCAGCACTTGTTTTTTATATTTGGAAGCATAGATTTACCGGGTGTATTCCGATAGGGGATCGAAAATTCCATTATTTTTGCGATATCTCTTACCGTTTTCGAGATAATCGACCTTTTCCGATTTTAGTCTTTTTGGCACTCAAAATACACAAAATTTGCATAGATTTACAGTGTGTATTCCGATAGGGGATCGAAAAATCCATTATTTTTGCGATATCTCTTACCGTTTTCGAGATAATCGACATTTTCCGATTTTAGTCTTTTTGGCTCTCAAAATACCCAAAATTTTTTAAGATTTTTTTTTTTTCAATTTAGGACATTCAGCACTTGTTTTTTATATTTGGAAGCATAGATTTACCGGGTGTATTCCGATAGGGGATCGAAAATTCCATTATTTTTGCGATATCTCTTACCGTTTTCGAGATAATCGACCTTTTCCGATTTTAGTCTTTTTGGCTCTCAAAATACACAAAATTTTTTAAGATTTTTTTTTTTTCAATTTAGGACATTCAGCACTTGTTTTTTATATTTGGAAGCATAGATTTACCGGGTGTATTCCGATAGGGGATCGAAAATTCCATTATTTTTGCGATATCTCTTACCGTTTTCGAGATAATCGACCTTTTCCGATTTTAGTCTTTTTGGCACTCAAAATACACAAAATTTGCATAGATTTACAGTGTGTATTCCGATAGGGGATCGAAAAATCCATTATTTTTGCGATATCTCTTACCGTTTTCGAGATAATCGACCTTTTCCGATTTTAGTCTTTTTGGCACTCAAAATACACAAAATTTGCATAGATTTACAGTGTGTATTCCGATAGGGGATCGAAAAATCCATTATTTTTGCGATATCTCTTACCGTTTTCGAGATAATCGACCTTTTCCGATTTTAGTCTTTTTGGCTCTCAAAATACACAAAATTTTTTAAGATTTTTTTTTTTTCAATTTAGGACATTCAGCACTTGTTTTTTATATTTGGAAGCATAGATTTACCGGGTGTATTCCGATAGGGGATCGAAAATTCCATTATTTTTGCGATATCTCTTACCGTTTTCGAGATAATCGACCTTTTCCGATTTTAGTCTTTTTGGCACTCAAAATACACAAAATTTGCATAGATTTACAGTGTGTATTCCGATAGGGGATCGAAAAATCCATTATTTTTGCGATATCTCTTACCGTTTTCGAGATAATCGACCTTTTCCGATTTTAGTCTTTTTGGCTCTCAAAATACACAAAATTTTTTAAGATTTTTTTTTTTTCAATTTAGGACATTCAGCACTTGTTTTATATATTTGGAAGCATAGATTTACCGGGTGTATTCCGATAGGGGATCGAAAATTCCATTATTTTTGCGATATCTCTTACCGTTTTCGAGATAATCGACCTTTTCCGATTTTAGTCTTTTTGGCACTCAAAATACACAAAATTTGCATAGATTTACAGTGTGTATTCCGATAGGGGATCGAAAAATCCATTATTTTTGCGATATCTCTTACCGTTTTCGAGATAATCGACCTTTTCCGATTTTAGTCTTTTTGGCTCTCAAAATACACAAAATTTTTTAAGATTTTTTTTTTTTCAATTTAGGACATTCAGCACTTGTTTTTTATATTTGGAAGCATAGATTTACCGGGTGTATTCCGATAGGGGATCGAAAATTCCATTATTTTTGCGATATCTCTTACCGTTTTCGAGATAATCGACCTTTTCCGATTTTAGTCTTTTTGGCACTCAAAATACACAAAATTTGCATAGATTTACAGTGTGTATTCCGATCGGGGATCGAAAAATCCATTATTTTTGCGATATCTCTTACCGTTTTCGAGATAATCGACCTTTTCCGATTTTAGTCTTTTTGGCTCTCAAAATACACAAAATTTTTTAAGATTTTTTTTTTTTCAATTTAGGACATTCAGCACTTGTTTTTTATATTTGGAAGCATAGATTTACCGGGTGTATTCCGATAGGGGATCGAAAATTCCATTATTTTTGCGATATCTCTTACCGTTTTCGAGATAATCGACCTTTTCCGATTTTAGTCTTTTTGGCACTCAAAATACACAAAATTTGCATAGATTTACAGTGTGTATTCCGATAGGGGATCGAAAAATCCATTATTTTTGCGATATCTCTTACCGTTTTCGAGATAATCGACATTTTCCGATTTTAGTCTTTTTGGCTCTCAAAATACACAAAATTTTTTAAGATTTTTTTTTTTTCAATTTAGGACATTCAGCACTTGTTTTTTATATTTGGAAGCATAGATTTACCGGGTGTATTCCGATAGGGGATCGAAAATTCCATTATTTTTGCGATATCTCTTACCGTTTTCGAGATAATCGACCTTTTCCGATTTTAGTCTTTTTGGCACTCAAAATACACAAAATTTGCATAGATTTACAGTGTGTATTCCGATAGGGGATCGAAAAATCCATTATTTTTGCGATATCTCTTACCGTTTTCGAGATAATCGACCTTTTCCGATTTTAGTCTTTTTGGCTCTCAAAATACACAAAATTTTTTAAGATTTTTTTTTTTTCAATTTAGGACATTCAGCACTTGTTTTTTATATTTGGAAGCATAGATTTACCGGGTGTATTCCGATAGGGGATCGAAAATTCCATTATTTTTGCGATATCTCTTACCGTTTTCGAGATAATCGACCTTTTCCGATTTTAGTCTTTTTGGCACTCAAAATACACAAAATTTGCATAGATTTACAGTGTGTATTCCGATAGGGGATCGAAAAATCCATTATTTTTGCGATATCTCTTACCGTTTTCGAGATAATCGACCTTTTCCGATTTTAGTCTTTTTGGCTCTCAAAATACACAAAATTTTTTAAGATTTTTTTTTTTTCAATTTAGGACATTCAGCACTTGTTTTTTATATTTGGAAGCATACATTTACCGGGTGTATTCCGATAGGGGATCGAAAATTCCATTATTTTTGCGATATCTCTTACCGTTTTCGAGATAATCGACCTTTTCCGATTTTAGTCTTTTTGGCACTCAAAATACACAAAATTTGCATAGATTTACAGTGTGTATTCCGATAGGGGATCGAAAAATCCATTATTTTTGCGATATCTCTTACCGTTTTCGAGATAATCGACCTTTTCCGATTTTAGTCTTTTTGGCTCTCAAAATACACAAAATTTTTTAAGATTTTTTTTTTTTCAATTTAGGACATTCAGCACTTGTTTTTTATATTTCGAAGCATAGATTTACCGGGTGTATTCCGATAGGGGATCGAAAATTCCATTATTTTTGCGATATCTCTTACCGTTTTCGAGATAATCGACCTTTTCCGATTTTAGTCTTTTTGGCTCTCAAAATACACAAAATTTTTTAAGATTTTTTTTTTTTCAATTTAGGACATTCAGCACTTGTTTTTTATATTTGGAAGCATAGATTTACCGGGTGTATTCCGATAGGGGATCGAAAATTCCATTATTTTTGCGATATCTCTTACCGTTTTCGAGATAATCGACCTTTTCCGATTTTAGTCTTTTTGGCACTCAAAATACACAAAATTTGCATAGATTTACAGTGTGTATTCCGATAGGGGATCGAAAAATCCATTATTTTTGCGATATCTCTTACCGTTTTCGAGATAATCGACCTTTTCCGATTTTAGTCTTTTTGGCTCTCAAAATACACAAAATTTTTTAAGATTTTTTTTTTTTCAATTTAGGACATTCAGCACTTGTTTTTTATATTTGGAAGCATAGATTTACCGGGTGTATTCCGATAGGGGATCGAAAATTCCATTATTTTTGCGATATCTCTTACCGTTTTCGAGATAATCGACCTTTTCCGATTTTAGTCTTTTTGGCACTCAAAATACACAAAATTTGCATAGATTTACAGTGTGTATTCCGATAGGGGATCGAAAAATCCATTATTTTTGCGATATCTCTTACCGTTTTCGAGATAATCGACATTTTCCGATTTTAGTCTTTTTGGCTCTCAAAATACACAAAATTTTTTAAGATTTTTTTTTTTTCAATTTAGGACATTCAGCACTTGTTTTTTATATTTGGAAGCATAGATTTACCGGGTGTATTCCGATAGGGGATCGAAAATTCCATTATTTTTGCGATATCTCTTACCGTTTTCGAGATAATCGACCTTTTCCGATTTTAGTCTTTTTGGCACTCAAAATACACAAAATTTGCATAGATTTACAGTGTGTATTCCGATAGGGGATCGAAAAATCCATTATTTTTGCGATATCTCTTACCGTTTTCGAGATAATCGACCTTTTCCGATTTTAGTCTTTTTGGCTCTCAAAATACACAAAATTTTTTAAGATTTTTTTTTTTTCAATTTAGGACATTCAGCACTTGTTTTTTATATTTGGAAGCATAGCTTTACCGGGTGTATTCCGATAGGGGATCGAAAATTCCATTATTTTTGCGATATCTCTTACCGTTTTCGAGATAATCGACCTTTTCCGATTTTAGTCTTTTTGGCACTCAAAATACACAAAATTTGCATAGATTTACAGTGTGTATTCCGATAGGGGATCGAAAAATCCATTATTTTTGCGATATCTCTTACCGTTTTCGAGATAATCGACCTTTTCCGATTTTAGTCTTTTTGGCTCTCAAAATACACAAAATTTTTTAAGATTTTTTTTTTTTCAATTTAGGACATTCAGCACTTGTTTTTTATATTTGGAAGCATAGATTTACCGGGTGTATTCCGATAGGGGATCGAAAATTCCATTATTTTTGCGATATCTCTTACCGTTTTCGAGATAATCGACCTTTTCCGATTTTAGTCTTTTTGGCACTCAAAATACACAAAATTTGCATAGATTTACAGTGTGTATTCCGATGGGGGATCGAAAAATCCATTATTTTTGCGATATCTCTTACCGTTTTCGAGATAATCGACCTTTTCCGATTTTAGTCTTTTTGGCTCTCAAAATTCACAAAATTTTTTAAGATTTTTTTTTTTTCAATTTAGGACATTCAGCACTTGTTTTTTATATTTGGAAGCATAGATTTACCGGGTGTATTCCGATAGGGGATCGAAAATTCCATTATTTTTGCGATATCTCTTACCGTTTTCGAGATAATCGACCTTTTCCGATTTTAGTCTTTTTGGCACTCAAAATACACAAAATTTGCATAGATTTACAGTGTGTATTCCGATAGGGGATCGAAAAATCCATTATTTTTGCGATATCTCTTACCGTTTTCGAGATAATCGACATTTTCCGATTTTAGTCTTTTTGGCTCTCAAAATACCCAAAATTTTTTAAGATTTTTTTTTTTTCAATTTAGGACATTCAGCACTTGTTTTTTATATTTGGAAGCATAGATTTACCGGGTGTATTCCGATAGGGGATCGAAAATTCCATTATTTTTGCGATATCTCTTACCGTTTTCGAGATAATCGACCTTTTCCGATTTTAGTCTTTTTGGCACTCAAAATACACAAAATTTGCATAGATTTACAGTGTGTATTCCGATAGGGGATCGAAAAATCCATTATTTTTGCGATATCTCTTACCGTTTTCGAGATAATCGACCTTTTCCGATTTTAGTCTTTTTGGCTCTCAAAATACACAAAATTTTTTAAGATTTTTTTTTTTTCAATTTAGGACATTCAGCACTTGTTTTTTATATTTGGAAGCATAGATTTACCGGGTGTATTCCGATAGGGGATCGAAAATTCCATTATTTTTGCGATATCTCTTACCGTTTTCGAGATAATCGACCTTTTCCGATTTTAGTCTTTTTGGCACTCAAAATACACAAAATTTGCATAGATTTACAGTGTGTATTCCGATAGGGGATCGAAAAATCCATTATTTTTGCGATATCTCTTACCGTTTTCGAGATAATCGACCTTTTCCGATTTTAGTCTTTTTGGCACTCAAAATACACAAAATTTGCATAGATTTACAGTGTGTATTCCGATAGGGGATCGAAAAATCCATTATTTTTGCGATATCTCTTACCGTTTTCGAGATAATCGACCTTTTCCGATTTTAGTCTTTTTGGCTCTCAAAATACACAAAATTTTTTAAGATTTTTTTTTTTTCAATTTAGGACATTCAGCACTTGTTTTTTATATTTGGAAGCATAGATTTACCGGGTGTATTCCGATAGGGGATCGAAAATTCCATTATTTTTGCGATATCTCTTACCGTTTTCGAGATAATCGACCTTTTCCGATTTTAGTCTTTTTGGCTCTCAAAATACACAAAATTTTTTAAGATTTTTTTTTTTTCAATTTAGGACATTCAGCACTTGTTTTTTATATTTGGAAGCATAGATTTACCGGGTGTGTTCCGATAGGGGATCGAAAATTCCATTATTTTTGCGATATCTCTTACCGTTTTCGAGATAATCGACCTTTTCCGATTTTAGTCTTTTTGGCACTCAAAATACACAAAATTTGCATAGATTTACAGTGTGTATTCCGATAGGGGATCGAAAAATCCATTATTTTTGCGATATCTCTTACCGTTTTCGAGATAATCGACCTTTTCCGATTTTAGTCTTTTTGGCTCTCAAAATACACAAAATTTTTTAAGATTTTTTTTTTTTCAATTTAGGACATTCAGCACTTGTTTTTTATATTTGGAAGCATAGATTTACCGGGTGTATTCCGATAGGGGATCGAAAATTCCATTATTTTTGCGATATCTCTTACCGTTTTCGAGATAATCGACCTTTTCCGATTTTAGTCTTTTTGGCACTCAAAATACACAAAATTTGCATAGATTTACAGTGTGTATTCCGATAGGGGATCGAAAAATCCATTATTTTTGCGATATCTCTTACCGTTTTCGAGATAATCGACCTTTTCCGATTTTAGTCTTTTTGGCTCTCAAAATACACAAAATTTTTTAAGATTTTTTTTTTTTCAATTTAGGACATTCAGCACTTGTTTTTTATATTTGGAAGCATAGATTTACCGGGTGTATTCCGATAGGGGATCGAAAATTCCATTATTTTTGCGATATCTCTTACCGTTTTCGAGATAATCGACCTTTTCCGATTTTAGTCTTTTTGGCACTCAAAATACACAAAATTTGCATAGATTTACAGTGTGTATTCCGATAGGGGATCGAAAAATCCATTATTTTTGCGATATCTCTTACCGTTTTCGAGATAATCGACCTTTTCCGATTTTAGTCTTTTTGGCTCTCAAAATACACAAAATTTTTTAAGATTTTTTTTTTTTCAATTTAGGACATTCAGCACTTGTTTTTTATATTTGGAAGCATAGATTTACCGGGTGTATTCCGATAGGGGATCGAAAATTCCATTATTTTTGCGATATCTCTTACCGTTTTCGAGATAATCGACCTTTTCCGATTTTAGTCTTTTTGGCTCTCAAAATACACAAAATTTTTTAAGATTTTTTTTTTTTCAATTTAGGACATTCAGCACTTGTTTTTTATATTTGGAAGCATAGATTTACCGGGTGTATTCCGATAGGGGATCGAAAATTCCATTATTTTTGCGATATCTCTTACCGTTTTCGAGATAATCGACCTTTTCCGATTTTAGTCTTTTTGGCACTCAAAATACACAAAATTTGCATAGATTTACAGTGTGTATTCCGATAGGGGATCGAAAAATCCATTATTTTTGCGATATCTCTTACCGTTTTCGAGATAATCGACCTTTTCCGATTTTAGTCTTTTTGGCTCTCAAAATACACAAAATTTTTTAAGATTTTTTTTTTTTCAATTTAGGACATTCAGCACTTGTTTTTTATATTTGGAAGCATAGATTTACCGGGTGTATTCCGATAGGGGATCGAAAATTCCATTATTTTTGCGATATCTCTTACCGTTTTCGAGATAATCGACCTTTTCCGATTTTAGTCTTTTTGGCACTCAAAATACACAAAATTTGCATAGATTTACAGTGTGTATTCCGATAGGGGATCGAAAAATCCATTATTTTTGCGATATCTCTTACCGTTTTCGAGATAATCGACATTTTCCGATTTTAGTCTTTTTGGCACTCAAAATACACAAAATTTGCATAGATTTACAGTGTGTATTCCGATAGGGGATCGAAAAATCCATTATTTTTGCGATATCTCTTACCGTTTTCGAGATAATCGACATTTTCCGATTTTAGTCTTTTTGGCTCTCAAAATACACAAAATTTTTTAAGATTTTTTTTTTTTCAATTTAGGACATTCAGCACTTGTTTTTTATATTTGGAAGCATAGATTTACCGGGTGTATTCCGATAGGGGATCGAAAATTCCATTATTTTTGCGATATCTCTTACCGTTTTCGAGATAATCGACCTTTTCCGATTTTAGTCTTTTTGGCACTCAAAATACACAAAATTTGCATAGATTTACAGTGTGTATTCCGATAGGGGATCGAAAAATCCATTATTTTTGCGATATCTCTTACCGTTTTCGAGATAATCGACATTTTCCGATTTTAGTCTTTTTGGCTCTCAAAATACACAAAATTTTTTAAGATTTTTTTTTTTTCAATTTAGGACATTCAGCACTTGTTTTTTATATTTGGAAGCATAGATTTACCGGGTGTATTCCGATAGGGGATCGAAAATTCCATTATTTTTGCGATATCTCTTACCGTTTTCGAGATAATCGACCTTTTCCGATTTTAGTCTTTTTGGCACTCAAAATACACAAAATTTGCATAGATTTACAGTGTGTATTCCGATAGGGGATCGAAAAATCCATTATTTTTGCGATATCTCTTACCGTTTTCGAGATAATCGACCTTTTCCGATTTTAGTCTTTTTGGCTCTCAAAATACACAAAATTTTTTAAGATTTTTTTTTTTTCAATTTAGGACATTCAGCACTTGTTTTTTATATTTGGAAGCATAGATTTACCGGGTGTATTCCGATAGGGGATCGAAAATTCCATTATTTTTGCGATATCTCTTACCGTTTTCGAGATAATCGACCTTTTCCGATTTTAGTCTTTTTGGCACTCAAAATACACAAAATTTGCATAGATTTACAGTGTGTATTCCGATAGGGGATCGAAAAATCCATTATTTTTGCGATATCTCTTACCGTTTTCGAGATAATCGACCTTTTCCGATTTTAGTCTTTTTGGCTCTCAAAATACACAAAATTTTTTAAGATTTTTTTTTTTCAATTTAGGACATTCAGCACTTGTTTTTTATATTTGGAAGCATAGATTTACCGGGTGTATTCCGATAGGGGATCGAAAATTCCATTATTTTTGCGATATCTCTTACCGTTTTCGAGATAATCGACCTTTTCCGATTTTAGTCTTTTTGGCTCTCAAAATACACAAAATTTTTTAAGATTTTTTTTTTTTCAATTTAGGACATTCAGCACTTGTTTTTTATATTTGGAAGCATAGATTTACCGGGTGTATTCCGATAGGGGATCGAAAATTCCATTATTTTTGCGATATCTCTTACCGTTTTCGAGATAATCGACCTTTTCCGATTTTAGTCTTTTTGACACTCAAAATACACAAAATTTGCATAGATTTACAGTGTGTATTCCGATAGGGGATCGAAAAATCCATTATTTTTGCGATATCTCTTACCGTTTTCGAGATAATCGACCTTTTCCGATTTTAGTCTTTTTGGCTCTCAAAATACACAAAATTTTTTAAGATTTTTTTTTTTTCAATTTAGGACATTCAGCACTTGTTTTTTATATTTGGAAGCATAGATTTACCGGGTGTGTATTCCGATAGGGGATCGAAAATTCCATTATTTTTGCGATATCTCTTACCGTTTTCGAGATAATCGACCTTTTCCGATTTTAGTCTTTTTGGCACTCAAAATACACAAAATTTGCATAGATTTACAGTGTGTATTCCGATAGGGGATCGAAAAATCCATTATTTTTGCGATATCTCTTACCGTTTTCGAGATAATCGACCTTTTCCGATTTTAGTCTTTTTGGCTCTCAAAATACACAAAATTTTTTAAGATTTTTTTTTTTTCAATTTAGGACATTCAGCACTTGTTTTTTATATTTGGAAGCATAGATTTACCCGGTGTATTCCGATAGGGGATCGAAAATTCCATTATTTTTGCGATATCTCTTACCGTTTTCGAGATAATCGACCTTTTCCGATTTTAGTCTTTTTGGCACTCAAAATACACAAAATTTGCATAGATTTACAGTGTGTATTCCGATAGGGGATCGAAAAATCCATTATTTTTGCGATATCTCTTACCGTTTTCGAGATAATCGACCTTTTCCGATTTTAGTCTTTTTGGCTCTCAAAATACACAAAATTTTTTAAGATTTTTTTTTTTTCAATTTAGGACATTCAGCACTTGTTTTTTATATTTGGAAGCATAGATTTACCGGGTGTATTCCGATAGGGGATCGAAAATTCCATTATTTTTGCGATATCTCTTACCGTTTTCGAGATAATCGACCTTTTCCGATTTTAGTCTTTTTGGCACTCAAAATACACAAAATTTGCATAGATTTACAGTGTGTATTCCGATAGGGGATCGAAAAATCCATTATTTTTGCGATATCTCTTACCGTTTTCGAGATAATCGACCTTTTCCGATTTTAGTCTTTTTGGCTCTCAAAATACACAAAATTTTTTAAGATTTTTTTTTTTTCAATTTAGGACATTCAGCACTTGTTTTTTATATTTGGAAGCATAGATTTACCGAGTGTATTCCGATAGGGGATCGAAAATTCCATTATTTTTGCGATATCTCTTACCGTTTTCGAGATAATCGACCTTTTCCGATTTTAGTCTTTTTGGCACTCAAAATACACAAAATTTGCATAGATTTACAGTGTGTATTCCGATAGGGGATCGAAAAATCCATTATTTTTGCGATATCTCTTACCGTTTTCGAGATAATCGACCTTTTCCGATTTTAGTCTTTTTGGCTCTCAAAATACACAAAATTTTTTAAGATTTTTTTTTTTTCAATTTAGGACATTCAGCACTTGTTTTTTATATTTGGAAGCATAGATTTACCGGGTGTATTCCGATAGGGGATCGAAAATTCCATTATTTTTGCGATATCTCTTACCGTTTTCGAGATAATCGACCTTTTCCGATTTTAGTCTTTTTGGCACTCAAAATACACAAAATTTGCATAGATTTACAGTGTGTATTCCGATAGGGGATCGAAAAATCCATTATTTTTGCGATATCTCTTACCGTTTTCGAGATAATCGACCTTTTCCGATTTTAGTCTTTTTGGCACTCAAAATACACAAAATTTGCATAGATTTACAGTGTGTATTCCGATAGGGGATCGAAAAATCCATTATTTTTGCGATATCTCTTACCGTTTTCGAGATAATCGACCTTTTCCGATTTTAGTCTTTTTGGCTCTCAAAATACACAAAATTTTTTAAGATTTTTTTTTTTTCAATTTAGGACATTCAGCACTTGTTTTTTATATTTGGAAGCATAGATTTACCGGGTGTATTCCGATAGGGGATCGAAAATTCCATTATTTTTGCGATATCTCTTACCGTTTTCGAGATAATCGACCTTTTCCGATTTTAGTCTTTTTGGCACTCAAAATACACAAAATTTGCATAGATTTACAGTGTGTATTCCGATAGGGGATCGAAAAATCCATTATTTTTGCGATATCTCTTACCGTTTTCGAGATAATCGACCTTTTCCGATTTTAGTCTTTTTGGCTCTCAAAATACACAAAATTTTTTAAGATTTTTTTTTTTTCAATTTAGGACATTCAGCACTTGTTTTTTATATTTGGAAGCATAGATTTACCGGGTGTATTCCGATAGGGGATCGAAAATTCCATTATTTTTGCGATATCTCTTACCGTTTTCGAGATAATCGACCTTTTCCGATTTTAGTCTTTTTGGCACTCAAAATACACAAAATTTGCATAGATTTACAGTGTGTATTCCGATAGGGGATCGAAAAATCCATTATTTTTGCGATATCTCTTACCGTTTTCGAGATAATCGACCTTTTCCGATTTTAGTCTTTTTGGCTCTCAAAATACACAAAATTTTTTAAGATTTTTTTTTTTTCAATTTAGGACATTCAGCACTTGTTTTTTATATTTGGAAGCATAGATTTACCGGGTGTATTCCGATAGGGGATCGAAAAATCCATTATTTTTGCGATATCTCTTACCGTTTTCGAGATAATCGACCTTTTCCGATTTTAGTCTTTTTGGCTCTCAAAATACACAAAATTTTTTAAGATTTTTTTTTTTTCAATTTAGGACATTCAGCACTTGTTTTTTATATTTGGAAGCATAGATTTACCGGGTGTATTCCGATAGGGGTTCGAAAATTCCATTATTTTTGCGATATCTCTTACCGTTTTCGAGATAATCGACCTTTTCCGATTTTAGTCTTTTTGGCTCTCAAAATACACAAAATTTTTTAAGATTTTTTTTTTTTCAATTTAGGACATTCAGCACTTGTTTTTTATATTTGGAAGCATAGATTTACCGGGTGTATTCCGATAGGGGTTCGAAAATTCCATTATTTTTGCGATATCTCTTACCGTTTTCGAGATAATCGACCTTTTCCGATTTTAGTCTTTTTGGCACTCAAAATACACAAAATTTGCATAGATTTACAGTGTGTATTCCGATAGGGGATCGAAAATTCCATTATTTTTGCGATATCTCTTACCGTTTTCGAGATAATCGACCTTTTCCGATTTTAGTCTTTTTGGCTCTCAAAATACACAAAATTTTTTAAGATTTTTTTTTTTTCAATTTAGGACATTCAGCACTTGTTTTTTATATTTGGAAGCATAGATTTACCGGGTGTATTCCGATAGGGGATCGAAAATTCCATTATTTTTGCGATATCTCTTACCGTTTTCGAGATAATCGACCTTTTCCGATTTTAGTCTTTTTGACACTCAAAATACACAAAATTTGCATAGATTTACAGTGTGTATTCCGATAGGGGATCGAAAAATCCATTATTTTTGCGATATCTCTTACCGTTTTCGAGATAATCGACCTTTTCCGATTTTAGTCTTTTTGGCTCTCAAAATACACAAAATTTTTTAAGATTTTTTTTTTTTCAATTTAGGACATTCAGCACTTGTTTTTTATATTTGGAAGCATAGATTTACCGGGTGTATTCCGATAGGGGATCGAAAATTCCATTATTTTTGCGATATCTCTTACCGTTTTCGAGATAATCGACCTTTTCCGATTTTAGTCTTTTTGGCACTCAAAATACACAAAGTTTGCATAGATTTACAGTGTGTATTCCGATAGGGGATCGAAAAATCCATTATTTTTGCGATATCTCTTACCGTTTTCGAGATAATCGACCTTTTCCGATTTTAGTCTTTTTGGCTCTCAAAATACCCAAAATTTTTTAAGATTTTTTTTTTTTCAATTTAGGACATTCAGCACTTGTTTTTTATATTTGGAAGCATAGATTTACCGGGTGTATTCCGATAGGGGATCGAAAATTCCATTATTTTTGCGATATCTCTTACCGTTTTCGAGATAATCGACCTTTTCCGATTTTAGTCTTTTTGGCACTCAAAATACACAAAATTTGCATAGATTTACAGTGTGTATTCCGATAGGGGATCGAAAAATCCATTATTTTTGCGATATCTCTTACCGTTTTCGAGATAATCGACCTTTTCCGATTTTAGTCTTTTTGGCTCTCAAAATACACAAAATTTTTTAAGATTTTTTTTTTTTCAATTTAGGACATTCAGCACTTGTTTTTTATATTTGGAAGCATAGATTTACCGGGTGTATTCCGATAGGGGATCGAAAATTCCATTATTTTTGCGATATCTCTTACCGTTTTCGAGATAATCGACCTTTTCCGATTTTAGTCTTTTTGGCACTCAAAATACACAAAATATGCATAGATTTACAGTGTGTATTCCGATAGGGGATCGAAAAATCCATTATTTTTGCGATATCTCTTACCGTTTTCGAGATAATCGACCTTTTCCGATTTTAGTCTTTTTGGCTCTCAAAATACACAAAATTTTTTAAGATTTTTTTTTTTTCAATTTAGGACATTCAGCACTTGTTTTTTATATTTGGAAGCATAGATTTACCCGGTGTATTCCGATAGGGGATCGAAAATTCCATTATTTTTGCGATATCTCTTACCGTTTTCGAGATAATCGACCTTTTCCGATTTTAGTCTTTTTGGCACTCAAAATACACAAAATTTGCATAGATTTACAGTGTGTATTCCGATAGGGGATCGAAAAATCCATTATTTTTGCGATATCTCTTACCGTTTTCGAGATAATCGACCTTTTCCGATTTTAGTCTTTTTGGCTCTCAAAATACACAAAATTTTTTAAGATTTTTTTTTTTTCAATTAAGGACATTCAGCACTTGTTTTTTATATTTGGAAGCATAGATTTACCGGGTGTATTCCGATAGGGGATCGAAAATTCCATTATTTTTGCGATATCTCTTACCGTTTTCGAGATAATCGACCTTTTCCGATTTTAGTCATTTTGGCACTCAAAATACACAAAATTTGCATAGATTTACAGTGTGTATTCCGATAGGGGATCGAAAAATCCATTATTTTTGCGATATCTCTTACCGTTTTCGAGATAATCGACCTTTTCCGATTTTAGTCTTTTTGGCTCTCAAAATACACAAAATTTTTTAAGATTTTTTTTTTTTCAATTTAGGACATTCAGCACTTGTTTTTTATATTTGGAAGCATAGATTTACCGGGTGTATTCCGATAGGGGATCGAAAATTCCATTATTTTTGCGATATCTCTTACCGTTTTCGAGATAATCGACCTTTTCCGATTTTAGTCTTTTTGGCACTCAAAATACACAAAATTTGCATAGATTTACAGTGTGTATTCCGATAGGGGATCGAAAAATCCATTATTTTTGCGATATCTCTTACCGTTTTCGAGATAATCGACCTTTTCCGATTTTAGTCTTTTTGGCTCTCAAAATACACAAAATTTTTTAAGATTTTTTTTTTTTCAATTTAGGACATTCAGCACTTGTTTTTTATATTTGGAAGCATAGATTTACCGGGTGTATTCCGATAGGGGATCGAAAATTCCATTATTTTTGCGATATCTCTTACCGTTTTCGAGATAATCGACCTTTTCCGATTTTAGTCTTTTTGGCACTCAAAATACACAAAATTTGCATAGATTTACAGTGTGTATTCCGATAGGGGATCGAAAAATCCATTATTTTTGCGATATCTCTTACCGTTTTCGAGATAATCGACCTTTTCCGATTTTAGTCTTTTTGGCTCTCAAAATACACAAAATTTTTTAAGATTTTTTTTTTTTTCAATTTAGGACATTCAGCACTTGTTTTTTATATTTGGAAGCATAGATTTACCCGGTGTATTCCGATAGGGGATCGAAAATTCCATTATTTTTGCGATATCTCTTACCGTTTTCGAGATAATCGACCTTTTCCGATTTTAGTCTTTTTGGCACTCAAAATACACAAAATTTGCATAGATTTACAGTGTGTATTCCGATAGGGGATCGAAAAATCCATTATTTTTGCGATATCTCTTACCGTTTTCGAGATAATCGACCTTTTCCGATTTTAGTCTTTTTGGCTCTCAAAATACACAAAATTTTTTAAGATTTTTTTTTTTTCAATTTAGGACATTCAGCACTTGTTTTTTATATTTGGAAGCATAGATTTACCGGGTGTATTCCGATAGGGGATCGAAAATTCCATTATTTTTGCGATATCTCTTACCGTTTTCGAGATAATCGACCTTTTCCGATTTTAGTCTTTTTGGCACTCAAAATACACAAAATTTGCATAGATTTACAGTGTGTATTCCGATAGGGGATCGAAAAATCCATTATTTTTGCGATATCTCTTACCGTTTTCGAGATAATCGACCTTTTCCGATTTTAGTCTTTTTGGCTCTCAAAATACACAAAATTTTTTAAGATTTTTTTTTTTCAATTTAGGACATTCAGCACTTGTTTTTTATATTTGGAAGCATAGATTTACCGGGTGTATTCCGATAGGGGATCGAAAAATCCATTATTTTTGCGATATCTCTTACCGTTTTCGAGATAATCGACCTTTTCCGATTTTAGTCTTTTTGGCTCTCAAAATACACAAAATTTTTTAAGATTTTTTTTTTTTCAATTTAGGACATTCAGCACTTGTTTTTTATATTTGGAAGCATAGATTTACCGGGTGTATTCCGATAGGGGATCGAAAATTCCATTATTTTTGCGATATCTCTTACCGTTTTCGAGATAATCGACCTTTTCCGATTTTAGTCTTTTTGGCACTCAAAATACACAAAATTTGCATAGATTTACAGTGTTTATTCCGATAGGGGATCGAAAAATCCATTATTTTTGCGATATCTCTTACCGTTTTCGAGATAATCGACCTTTTCCGATTTTAGTCTTTTTGGCTCTCAAAATACACAAAATTTTTTAAGATTTTTTTTTTTTCAATTTAGGACATTCAGCACTTGTTTTTTATATTTGGAAGCATAGATTTACCCGGTGTATTCCGATAGGGGATCGAAAATTCCATTATTTTTGCGATATCTCTTACCGTTTTCGAGATAAACGACCTTTTCCGATTTTAGTCTTTTTGGCACTCAAAATACACAAAATTTGCATAGATTTACAGTGTGTATTCCGATAGGGGATCGAAAAATCCATTATTTTTGCGATATCTCTTACCGTTTTCGAGATAATCGACCTTTTCCGATTTTAGTCTTTTTGGCTCTCAAAATACACAAAATTTTTTAAGATTTTTTTTTTTTCAATTTAGGACATTCAGCACTTGTTTTTTATATTTGGAAGCATAGATTTACCGGGTGTATTCCGATAGGGGATCGAAAATTCCATTATTTTTGCGATATCTCTTACCGTTTTCGAGATAATCGACCTTTTCCGATTTTAGTCTTTTTGGCACTCAAAATACACAAAATTTGCATAGATTTACAGTGTGTATTCCGATAGGGGATCGAAAAATCCATTATTTTTGCGATATCTCTTACCGTTTTCGAGATAATCGACCTTTTCCGATTTTAGTCTTTTTGGCTCTCAAAATACACAAAATTTTTTAAGATTTTTTTTTTTTCAATTTAGGACATTCAGCACTTGTTTTTTATATTTGGAAGCATAGATTTACCGGGTGTATTCCGATAGGGGATCGAAAATTCCATTATTTTTGCGATATCTCTTACCGTTTTCGAGATAATCGACCTTTTCCGATTTTAGTCTTTTTGGCACTCAAAATACACAAAATTTGCATAGATTTACAGTGTGTATTCCGATAGGGGATCGAAAAATCCATTATTTTTGCGATATCTCTTACCGTTTTCGAGATAATCGACCTTTTCCGATTTTAGTCTTTTTGGCTCTCAAAATACACAAAATTTTTTAAGATTTTTTTTTTTTCAATTTAGGACATTCAGCACTTGTTTTTTATATTTGGAAGCATAGATTTACCGGGTGTATTCCGATAGGGGATCGAAAATTCCATTATTTTTGCGATATCTCTTACCGTTTTCGAGATAATCGACCTTTTCCGATTTTAGTCTTTTTGGCACTCAAAATACACAAAATTTGCATAGATTTACAGTGTGTATTCCGATAGGGGATCGAAAAATCCATTATTTTTGCGATATCTCTTACCGTTTTCGAGATAATCGACCTTTTCCGATTTTAGTCTTTTTGGCTCTCAAAATACACAAAATTTTTTAACATTTTTTTTTTTTTCAATTGTTTTTTATATTTGGAAGCATAGATTTACCGGGTGTATTCCGATAGGGGATCGAAAATTCCATTATTTTTGCGATATCTCTTACCGTTTTCGAGATAATCGACCTTTTCCGATTTTAGTCTTTTTGGCACTCAAAATACACAAAATTTGCATAGATTTACAGTGTGTATTCCGATAGGGGATCGAAAAATCCATTATTTTTGCGATATCTCTTACCGTTTTCGAGATAATCGACCTTTTCCGATTTTAGTCTTTTTGGCTCTCAAAATACACAAAATTTTTTAAGATTTTTTTTTTTTCAATTTAGGACATTCAGCACTTGTTTTTTATATTTGGAAGCATAGATTTACCGGGTGTATTCCGATAGGGGATCGAAAATTCCATTATTTTTGCGATATCTCTTACCGTTTTCGAGATAATCGACCTTTTCCGATTTTAGTCTTTTTGGCACTCAAAATACACAAAATTTGCATAGATTTACAGTGTGTATTCCGATAGGGGATCGAAAAATCCATTATTTTTGCGATATCTCTTACCGTTTTCGAGATAATCGACCTTTTCCGATTTTAGTCTTTTTGGCTCTCAAAATACACAAAATTTTTTAAGATTTTTTTTTTTTCAATTTAGGACATTCAGCACTTGTTTTTTATATTTGGAAGCATAGATTTACCGGGTGTATTCCGATAGGGGATCGAAAATTCCATTATTTTTGCGATATCTCTTACCGTTTTCGAGATAATCGACCTTTTCCGATTTTAGTCTTTTTGGCACTCAAAATACACAAAATTTGCATAGATTTACAGTGTGTATTCCGATAGGGGATCGAAAAATCCATTATTTTTGCGATATCTCTTACCGTTTTCGAGATAATCGACCTTTTCCGATTTTAGTCTTTTTGGCTCTCAAAATACACAAAAATTTTTAACATTTTTTTTTTTTCAATTGTTTTTTATATTTGGAAGCATAGTTTTACCGGGTGTATTCCGATAGGGGATCGAAAATTCCATTATTTTTGCGATATCTCTTACCGTTTTCGAGATAATCGACCTTTTCCGATTTTAGTCTTTTTGGCACTCAAAATACACAAAATTTGCATAGATTTACAGTGTGTATTCCGATAGGGGATCGAAAAATCCATTATTTTTGCGATATCTCTTACCGTTTTCGAGATAATCGACCTTTTCCGATTTTAGTCTTTTTGGCTCTCAAAATACACAAAATTTTTTAAGATTTTTTTTTTTTCAATTTAGGACATTCAGCACTTGTTTTTTATATTTGGAAGCATAGATTTACCGGGTGTATTCCGATAGGGGATCGAAAATTCCATTATTTTTGCGATATCTCTTACCGTTTTCGAGATAATCGACCTTTTCCGATTTTAGTCTTTTTGGCACTCAAAATACACAAAATTTGCATAGATTTACAGTGTGTATTCCGATAGGGGATCGAAAAATCCATTATTTTTGCGATATCTCTTACCGTTTTCGAGATAATCGACATTTTCCGATTTTAGTCTTTTTGGCTCTCAAAATACACAAAATTTTTTAAGATTTTTTTTTTTCAATTTAGGACATTCAGCACTTGTTTTTTATATTTGGAAGCATAGATTTACCGGGTGTATTCCGATAGGGGATCGAAAATTCCATTATTTTTGCGATATCTCTTACCGTTTTCGAGATAATCGACCTTTTCCGATTTTAGTCTTTTTGGCACTCAAAATACACAAAATTTGCATAGATTTACAGTGTGTATTCCGATAGGGGATCGAAAAATCCATTATTTTTGCGATATCTCTTACCGTTTTCGAGATAATCGACCTTTTCCGATTTTAGTCTTTTTGGCTCTCAAAATACACAAAATTTTTTAAGATTTTTTTTTTTTCAATTTAGGACATTCAGCACTTGTTTTTTATATTTGGAAGCATAGATTTACCGGGTGTATTCCGATAGGGGATAGAAAATTCCATTATTTTTGCGATATCTCTTACCGTTTTCGAGATAATCGACCTTTTCCGATTTTAGTCTTTTTGGCACTCAAAATACACAAAATTTGCATAGCTTTACAGTGTGTATTCCGATAGGGGATCGAAAAATCCATTATTTTTGCGATATCTCTTACCGTTTTCGAGATAATCGACCTTTTCCGATTTTAGTCTTTTTGGCTCTCAAAATACACAAAATTTTTTAAGATTTTTTTTTTTTCAATTTAGGACATTCAGCACTTGTTTTTTATATTTGGAAGCATAGATTTACCGGGTGTATTCCGATAGGGGATCGAAAATTCCATTATTTTTGCGATATCTCTTACCGTTTTCGAGATAATCGACCTTTTCCGATTTTAGTCTTTTTGGCACTCAAAATACACAAAATTTGCATAGATTTACAGTGTGTATTCCGATAGGGGATCGAAAAATCCATTATTTTTGCGATATCTCTTACCGTTTTCGAGATAATCGACCTCTTCCGATTTTAGTCTTTTTGGCTCTCAAAAAACACAAAATTTTTTAAGATTTTTTTTTTTTCAATTTAGGACATTCAGCACTTGTTTTTTATATTTGGAAGCATAGATTTACCGGGTGTATTCCGATAGGGGATCGAAAATTCCATTATTTTTGCGATATCTCTTACCGTTTTCGAGATAATCGACCTTTTCCGATTTTAGTCTTTTTGGCTCTCAAAATACACAAAATTTTTTAAGATTTTTTTTTTTTCAATTTAGGACATTCAGCACTTGTTTTTTATATTTGGAAGCATAGATTTACCGGGTGTATTCCGATAGGGGATCGAAAATTCCATTATTTTTGCGATATCTCTTACCGTTTTCGAGATAATCGACCTTTTCCGATTTTAGTCTTTTTGGCACTCAAAATACACAAAATTTGCATAGATTTACAGTGTGTATTCCGATAGGGGATCGAAAAATCCATTATTTTTGCGATATCTCTTACCGTTTTCGAGATAATCGACCTTTTCCGATTTTAGTCTTTTTGGCTCTCAAAATACACAAAATTTTTTAAGATTTTTTTTTTTTCAATTTAGGACATTCAGCACTTGTTTTTTATATTTGGAAGCATAGATTTACCGGGTGTATTCCGATAGGGGATCGAAAATTCCATTATTTTTGCGATATCTCTTACCGTTTTCGAGATAATCGACCTTTTCCGATTTTAGTCTTTTTGGCACTCAAAATACACAAAATTTGCATAGATTTACAGTGTGTATTCCGATAGGGGATCGAAAAATCCATTATTTTTGCGATATCTCTTACCGTTTTCGAGATAATCGACCTTTTCCGATTTTAGTCTTTTTGGCTCTCAAAATACACAAAATTTTTTAAGATTTTTTTTTTTTCAATTTAGGACATTCAGCACTTGTTTTTTATATTTGGAAGCATAGATTTACCGGGTGTATTCCGATAGGGGATCGAAAATTCCATTATTTTTGCGATATCTCTTACCGTTTTCGAGATAATCGACCTTTTCCGATTTTAGTCTTTTTGGCACTCAAAATACACAAAATTTGCATAGATTTACAGTGTGTATTCCGATAGGGGATCGAAAAATCCATTATTTTTGCGATATCTCTTACCGTTTTCGAGATAATCGACCTTTTCCGATTTTAGTCTTTTTGGCTCTCAAAATACACAAAATTTTTTAAGATTTTTTTTTTTTCAATTTAGGACATTCAGCACTTGTTTTTTATATTTGGAAGCATAGCTTTACCGGGTGTATTCCGATAGGGGATCGAAAATTCCATTATTTTTGCGATATCTCTTTCCGTTTTCGAGATAATCGACCTTTTCCGATTTTAGTCTTTTTGGCACTCAAAATACACAAAATTTGCATAGATTTACAGTGTGTATTCCGATAGGGGATCGAAAAATCCATTATTTTTGCGATATCTCTTACCGTTTTCGAGATAATCGACATTTTCCGATTTTAGTCTTTTTGGCTCTCAAAATACACAAAATTTTTTAAGATTTTTTTTTTTTCAATTTAGGACATTCAGCACTTGTTTTTTATATTTGGAAGCATAGATTTACCGGGCGTATTCCGATAGGGGATCGAAAATTCCATTATTTTTGCGATATCTCTTACCGTTTTCGAGATAATCGACCTTTTCCGATTTTAGTCTTTTTGGCACTCAAAATACACAAAATTTGCATAGATTTACAGTGTGTATTCCGATAGGGGATCGAAAAATCCATTATTTTTGCGATATCTCTTACCGTTTTCGAGATAATCGACATTTTCCGATTTTAGTCTTTTTGGCTCTCAAAATACACAAAATTTTTTAAGATTTTTTTTTTTTCAATTTAGGACATTCAGCACTTGTTTTTTATATTTGGAAGCATAGATTTACCGGGTGTATTCCGATAGGGGATCGAAAATTCCATTATTTTTGCGATATCTCTTACCGTTTTCGAGATAATCGACCTTTTCCGATTTTAGTCTTTTTGGCACTCAAAATACACAAAATTTGCATAGATTTACAGTGTGTATTCCGATAGGGGATCGAAAAATCCATTATTTTTGCGATATCTCTTACCGTTTTCGAGATAATCGACCTTTTCCGATTTTAGTCTTTTTGGCTCTCAAAATACACAAAATTTTTTAAGATTTTTTTTTTTTCAATTTAGGACATTCAGCACTTGTTTTTTATATTTGGAAGCATAGATTTACCGGGTGTATTCCGATAGGGGATCGAAAATTCCATTATTTTTGCGATATCTCTTACCGTTTTCGAGATAATCGACCTTTTCCGATTTTAGTCTTTTTGGCACTCAAAATACACAAAATTTGCATAGATTTACAGTGTGTATTCCGATAGGGGATCGAAAAATCCATTATTTTTGCGATATCTCTTACCGTTTTCGAGATAATCGACCTTTTCCGATTTTAGTCTTTTTGGCTCTCAAAATACACAAAATTTTTTAAGATTTTTTTTTTTTCAATTTAGGACATTCAGCACTTGTTTTTTATATTTGGAAGCATAGATTTACCGGGTGTATTCCGATAGGGGATCGAAAATTCCATTATTTTTGCGATATCTCTTACCGTTTTCGAGATAATCGACCTTTTCCGATTTTAGTCTTTTTGGCTCTCAAAATACACAAAATTTTTTAAGATTTTTTTTTTTTCAATTTAGGACATTCAGCACTTGTTTTTTATATTTGGAAGCATAGATTTACCGGGTGTATTCCGATAGGGGATCGAAAATTCCATTATTTTTGCGATATCTCTTACCGTTTTCGAGATAATCGACCTTTTCCGATTTTAGTCTTTTTGGCACTCAAAATACACAAAATTTGCATAGATTTACAGTGTGTATTCCGATAGGGGATCGAAAAATCCATTATTTTTGCGATATCTCTTACCGTTTTCGAGATAATCGACCTTTTCCGATTTTAGTCTTTTTGGCTCTCAAAATACACAAAATTTTTTAAGATTTTTTTTTTTCAATTTAGGACATTCAGCACTTGTTTTTTATATTTGGAAGCATAGCTTTACCGGGTGTATTCCGATAGGGGATCGAAAATTCCATTATTTTTGCGATATCTCTTTCCGTTTTCGAGATAATCGACCTTTTCCGATTTTAGTCTTTTTGGCACTCAAAATACACAAAATTTGCATAGATTTACAGTGTGTATTCCGATAGGGGATCGAAAAATCCATTATTTTTGCGATATCTCTTACCGTTTTCGAGATAATCGACATTTTCCGATTTTAGTCTTTTTGGCTCTCAAAATACACAAAATTTTTTAAGATTTTTTTTTTTTCAATTTAGGACATTCAGCACTTGTTTTTTATATTTGGAAGCATAGATTTACCGGGCGTATTCCGATAGGGGATCGAAAATTCCATTATTTTTGCGATATCTCTTACCGTTTTCGAGATAATCGACCTTTTCCGATTTTAGTCTTTTTGGCACTCAAAATACACAAAATTTGCATAGATTTACAGTGTGTATTCCGATAGGGGATCGAAAAATCCATTATTTTTGCGATATCTCTTACCGTTTTCGAGATAATCGACATTTTCCGATTTTAGTCTTTTTGGCTCTCAAAATACACAAAATTTTTTAAGATTTTTTTTTTTTCAATTTAGGACATTCAGCACTTGTTTTTTATATTTGGAAGCATAGATTTACCGGGTGTATTCCGATAGGGGATCGAAAATTCCATTATTTTTGCGATATCTCTTACCGTTTTCGAGATAATCGACCTTTTCCGATTTTAGTCTTTTTGGCACTCAAAATACACAAAATTTGCATAGATTTACAGTGTGTATTCCGATAGGGGATCGAAAAATCCATTATTTTTGCGATATCTCTTACCGTTTTCGAGATAATCGACCTTTTCCGATTTTAGTCTTTTTGGCTCTCAAAATACACAAAATTTTTTAAGATTTTTTTTTTTTCAATTTAGGACATTCAGCACTTGTTTTTTATATTTGGAAGCATAGATTTACCGGGTGTATTCCGATAGGGGATCGAAAATTCCATTATTTTTGCGATATCTCTTACCGTTTTCGAGATAATCGACCTTTTCCGATTTTAGTCTTTTTGGCACTCAAAATACACAAAATTTGCATAGATTTACAGTGTGTATTCCGATAGGGGATCGAAAAATCCATTATTTTTGCGATATCTCTTACCGTTTTCGAGATAATCGACCTTTTCCGATTTTAGTCTTTTTGGCTCTCAAAATACACAAAATTTTTTAAGATTTTTTTTTTTTCAATTTAGGACATTCAGCACTTGTTTTTTATATTTGGAAGCATAGATTTACCGGGTGTATTCCGATAGGGGATCGAAAATTCCATTATTTTTGCGATATCTCTTACCGTTTTCGAGATAATCGACCTTTTCCGATTTTAGTCTTTTTGGCTCTCAAAATACACAAAATTTTTTAAGATTTTTTTTTTTTCAATTTAGGACATTCAGCACTTGTTTTTTATATTTGGAAGCATAGATTTACCGGGTGTATTCCGATAGGGGATCGAAAATTCCATTATTTTTGCGATATCTCTTACCGTTTTCGAGATAATCGACCTTTTCCGATTTTAGTCTTTTTGGCACTCAAAATACACAAAATTTGCATAGATTTACAGTGTGTATTCCGATAGGGGATCGAAAAATCCATTATTTTTGCGATATCTCTTACCGTTTTCGAGATAATCGACCTTTTCCGATTTTAGTCTTTTTGGCTCTCAAAATACACAAAATTTTTTAAGATTTTTTTTTTTCAATTTAGGACATTCAGCACTTGTTTTTTATATTTGGAAGCATAGATTTACCGGGTGTATTCCGATAGGGGATCGAAAATTCCATTATTTTTGCGATATCTCTTACCGTTTTCGAGATAATCGACCTTTTCCGATTTTAGTCTTTTTGGCTCTCAAAATACACAAAATTTTTTAAGATTTTTTTTTTTTCAATTTAGGACATTCAGCACTTGTTTTTTATATTTGGAAGCATAGATTTACCGGGTGTATTCCGATAGGGGATCGAAAATTCCATTATTTTTGCGATATCTCTTACCGTTTTCGAGATAATCGACCTTTTCCGATTTTAGTCTTTTTGGCACTCAAAATACACAAAATTTGCATAGATTTACAGTGTGTATTCCGATAGGGGATCGAAAAATCCATTATTTTTGCGATATCTCTTACCGTTTTCGAGATAATCGACCTTTTCCGATTTTAGTCTTTTTGGCTCTCAAAATACACAAAATTTTTTAAGATTTTTTTTTTTTCAATTTAGGACATTCAGCACTTGTTTTTTATATTTGGAAGCATAGATTTACCAGGTGTATTCCGATAGGGGATCGAAAATTCCATTATTTTTGCGATATCTCTTACCGTTTTCGAGATAATCGACCTTTTCCGATTTTAGTCTTTTTGGCACTCAAAATACACAAAATTTGCATAGATTTACAGTGTGTATTCCGATAGGGGATCGAAAAATCCATTATTTTTGCGATATCTCTTACCGTTTTCGAGATAATCGACATTTTCCGATTTTAGTCTTTTTGGCTCTCAAAATACACAAAATTTTTTAAGATTTTTTTTTTTTCAATTTAGGACATTCAGCACTTGTTTTTTATATTTGGAAGCATAGATTTACCGGGTGTATTCCGATAGGGGATCGAAAATTCCATTATTTTTGCGATATCTCTTACCGTTTTCGAGATAATCGACCTTTTCCGATTTTAGTCTTTTTGGCACTCAAAATACACAAAATTTGCATAGATTTACAGTGTGTATTCCGATAGGGGATCGAAAAATCCATTATTTTTGCGATATCTCTTACCGTTTTCGAGATAATCGACCTTTTCCGATTTTAGTCTTTTTGGCTCTCAAAATACACAAAATTTTTTAACATTTTTTTTTTTTCAATTGTTTTTTATATTTGGAAGCATAGATTTACCGGGTGTATTCCGATAGGGGATCGAAAATTCCATTATTTTTGCGATATCTCTTACCGTTTTCGAGATAATCGACCTTTTCCGATTTTAGTCTTTTTGGCACTCAAAATACACAAAATTTGCATAGATTTACAGTGTGTATTCCGATAGGGGATCGAAAAATCCATTATTTTTGCGATATCTCTTACCGTTTTCGAGATAATCGACCTTTTCCGATTTTAGTCTTTTTGGCTCTCAAAATACACAAAATTTTTTAAGATTTTTTTTTTTTCAATTTAGGACATTCAGCACTTGTTTTTTATATTTGGAAGCATAGATTTACCGGGTGTATTCCGATAGGGGATCGAAAATTCCATTATTTTTGCGATATCTCTTACCGTTTTCGAGATAATCGACCTTTTCCGATTTTAGTCTTTTTGGCACTCAAAATACACAAAATTTGCATAGATTTACAGTGTGTATTCCGATAGGGGATCGAAAAATCCATTATTTTTGCGATATCTCTTACCGTTTTCGAGATAATCGACCTTTTCCGATTTTAGTCTTTTTGGCTCTCAAAATACACAAAATTTTTTAAGATTTTTTTTTTTTCAATTTAGGACATTCAGCACTTGTTTTTTATATTTGGAAGCATAGATTTACCGGGTGTATTCCGATAGGGGATCGAAAATTCCATTATTTTTGCGATATCTCTTACCGTTTTCGAGATAATCGACCTTTTCCGATTTTAGTCTTTTTGGCACTCAAAATACACAAAATTTGCATAGATTTACAGTGTGTATTCCGATAGGGGATCGAAAAATCCATTATTTTTGCGATATCTCTTACCGTTTTCGAGATAATCGACCTTTTCCGATTTTAGTCTTTTTGGCTCTCAAAATACACAAAATTTTTTAACATTTTTTTTTTTTCAATTTAGGACATTCAGCACTTGTTTTTTATATTTGGAAGCATAGATTTACCGGGTGTATTCCGATAGGGGATCGAAAATTCCATTATTTTTGCGATATCTCTTACCGTTTTCGAGATAATCGACCTTTTCCGATTTTAGTCTTTTTGGCACTCAAAATACACAAAATTTGCATAGATTTACAGTGTGTATTCCGATAGGGGATCGAAAAATCCATTATTTTTGCGATATCTCTTACCGTTTTCGAGATAATCGACCTTTTCCGATTTTAGTCTTTTTGGCTCTCAAAATACACAAAATTTTTTAAGATTTTTTTTTTTTCAATTTAGGACATTCAGCACTTGTTTTTTATATTTGGAAGCATAGATTTACCGGGTGTATTCCGATAGGGGATCGAAAATTCCATTATTTTTGCGATATCTCTTACCGTTTTCGAGATAATCGACCATTTCCGATTTTAGTCTTTTTGGCACTCAAAATACACAAAATTTGCATAGATTTACAGTGTGTATTCCGATAGGGGATCGAAAAATCCATTATTTTTGCGATATCTCTTACCGTTTTCGAGATAATCGACCTTTTCCGATTTTAGTCTTTTTGGCTCTCAAAATACACAAAATTTTTTAAGATTTTTTTTTTTTCAATTTAGGACATTCAGCACTTGTTTTTTATATTTGGAAGCATAGATTTACCGGGTGTATTCCGATAGGGGATCGAAAATTCCATTATTTTTGCGATATCTCTTACCGTTTTCGAGATAATCGACCTTTTCCGATTTTAGTCTTTTTGGCACTCAAAATACACAAAATTTGCATAGATTTACAGTGTGTATTCCGATAGGGGATCGAAAAATCCATTATTTTTGCGATATCTCTTACCGTTTTCGAGATAATCGACATTTTCCGATTTTAGTCTTTTTGGCTCTCAAAATACTCAAAATTTTTTAAGATTTTTTTTTTTTCAATTTAGGACATTCAGCACTTGTTTTTTATATTTGGAAGCATAGATTTACCGGGTGTATTCCGATAGGGGATCGAAAATTCCATTATTTTTGCGATATCTCTTACCGTTTTCGAGATAATCGACCTTTTCCGATTTTAGTCTTTTTGGCACTCAAAATACACAAAATTTGCATAGATTTACAGTGTGTATTCCGATAGGGGATCGAAAAATCCATTATTTTTGCGATATCTCTTACCGTTTTCGAGATAATCGACCTTTTCCGATTTTAGTCTTTTTGGCTCTCAAAATACACAAAATTTTTTAAGATTTTTTTTTTTTTCAATTTAGGACATTCAGCACTTGTTTTTTATATTTGGAAGCATAGATTTACCGGGTGTATTCCGATAGGGGATCGAAAATTCCATTATTTTTGCGATATCTCTTACCGTTTTCGAGATAATCGACCTTTTCCGATTTTAGTCTTTTTGGCACTCAAAATACACAAAATTTGCATAGATTTACAGTGTGTATTCCGATAGGGGATCGAAAAATCCATTATTTTTGCGATATCTCTTACCGTTTTCGAGATAATCGACCTTTTCCGATTTTAGTCTTTTTGGCTCTCAAAATACACAAAATTTTTTAAGATTTTTTTTTTTTCAATTTAGGACATTCAGCACTTGTTTTTTATATTTGGAAGCATAGATTTACCGGGTGTATTCCGATAGGGGATCGAAAATTCCATTATTTTTGCGATATCTCTTACCGTTTTCGAGATAATCGACCTTTTCCGATTTTAGTCTTTTTGGCACTCAAAATACACAAAATTTGCATAGATTTACAGTGTGTATTCCGATAGGGGATCGAAAAATCCATTATTTTTGCGATATCTCTTACCGTTTTCGAGATAATCGACCTTTTCCGATTTTAGTCTTTTTGGCTCTCAAAATACACAAAATTTTTTAAGATTTTTTTTTTTTCAATTTAGGACATTCAGCACTTGTTTTTTATATTTGGAAGCATAGATTTACCGGGTGTATTCCGATAGGGGATCGAAAATTCCATTATTTTTGCGATATCTCTTACAGTTTTCGAGATAATCGACCTTTTCCGATTTTAGTCTTTTTGGCACTCAAAATACACAAAATTTGCATAGATTTACAGTGTGTATTCCGATAGGGGATCGAAAAATCCATTATTTTTGCGATATCTCTTACCGTTTTCGAGATAATCGACCTTTTCCGATTTTAGTCTTTTTGGCTCTCAAAATACACAAAATTTTTTAAGATTTTTTTTTTTTCAATTTAGGACATTCAGCACTTGTTTTTTATATTTGGAAGCATAGATTTACCGGGTGTATTCCGATAGGGGATCGAAAATTCCATTATTTTTGCGATATCTCTTACCGTTTTCGAGATAATCGACCTTTTCCGATTTTAGTCTTTTTGGCTCTCAAAATACACAAAATTTTTTAAGATTTTTTTTTTTTCAATTTAGGACATTCAGCACTTGTTTTTTATATTTGGAAGCATAGATTTACCGGGTGTATTCCGATAGGGGATCGAAAATTCCATTATTTTTGCGATATCTCTTACCGTTTTCGAGATAATCGACCTTTTCCGATTTTAGTCTTTTTGGCACTCAAAATACACAAAATTTGCATAGATTTACAGTGTGTATTCCGATAGGGGATCGAAAAATCCATTATTTTTGCGATATCTCTTACCGTTTTCGAGATAATCGACCTTTTCCGATTTTAGTCTTTTTGGCTCTCAAAATACACAAAATTTTTTAAGATTTTTTTTTTTTCAATTTAGGACATTCAGCACTTGTTTTTTATATTTGGAAGCATAGATTTACCGGGTGTATTCCGATAGGGGATCGAAAATTCCATTATTTTTGCGATATCTCTTACCGTTTTCGAGATAATCGACCTTTTCCGATTTTAGTCTTTTTGGCACTCAAAATACACAAAATTTGCATAGATTTACAGTGTGTATTCCGATAGGGGATCGAAAAATCCATTATTTTTGCGATATCTCTTACCGTTTTCGAGATAATCGACCTTTTCCGATTTTAGTCTTTTTGGCTCTCAAAATACACAAAATTTTTTAAGATTTTTTTTTTTTCAATTTAGGACATTCAGCACTTGTTTTTTATATTTGGAAGCATAGATTTACCGGGTGTATTCCGATAGGGGATCGAAAATTCCATTATTTTTGCGATATCTCTTACCGTTTTCGAGATAATCGACCTTTTCCGATTTTAGTCTTTTTGGCACTCAAAATACACAAAATTTGCATAGATTTACAGTGTGTATTCCGATAGGGGATCGAAAAATCCATTATTTTTGCGATATCTCTTACCGTTTTCGAGATAATCGACCTTTTCCGATTTTAGTCTTTTTGGCTCTCAAAATACACAAAATTTTTTAAGATTTTTTTTTTTTCAATTTAGGACATTCAGCACTTGTTTTTTATATTTGGAAGCATAGATTTACCGGGTGTATTCCGATAGGGGATCGAAAATTCCATTATTTTTGCGATATCTCTTACCGTTTTCGAGATAATCGACCTTTTCCGATTTTAGTCTTTTTGGCACTCAAAATACACAAAATTTGCATAGATTTACAGTGTGTATTCCGATAGGGGATCGAAAAATCCATTATTTTTGCGATATCTCTTACCGTTTTCGAGATAATCGACATTTTCCGATTTTAGTCTTTTTGGCTCTCAAAATACTCAAAATTTTTTAAGATTTTTTTTTTTTCAATTTAGGACATTCAGCACTTGTTTTTTATATTTGGAAGCATAGATTTACCGGGTGTATTCCGATAGGGGATCGAAAATTCCATTATTTTTGCGATATCTCTTACCGTTTTCGAGATAATCGACCTTTTCCGATTTTAGTCTTTTTGGCACTCAAAATACACAAAATTTGCATAGATTTACAGTGTGTATTCCGATAGGGGATCGAAAAATCCATTATTTTTGCGATATCTCTTACCGTTTTCGAGATAATCGACCTTTTCCGATTTTAGTCTTTTTGGCTCTCAAAATACACAAAATTTTTTAAGATTTTTTTTTTTTTCAATTTAGGACATTCAGCACTTGTTTTTTATATTTGGAAGCATAGATTTACCGGGTGTATTCCGATAGGGGATCGAAAATTCCATTATTTTTGCGATATCTCTTACCGTTTTCGAGATAATCGACCTTTTCCGATTTTAGTCTTTTTGGCACTCAAAATACACAAAATTTGCATAGATTTACAGTGTGTATTCCGATAGGGGATCGAAAAATCTATTATTTTTGCGATATCTCTTACCGTTTTCGAGATAATCGACCTTTTCCGATTTTAGTCTTTTTGGCTCTCAAAATACACAAAATTTTTTAAGATTTTTTTTTTTTCAATTTAGGACATTCAGCACTTGTTTTTTATATTTGGAAGCATAGATTTACCGGGTGTATTCCGATAGGGGATCGAAAATTCCATTATTTTTGCGATATCTCTTACCGTTTTCGAGATAATCGACCTTTTCCGATTTTAGTCTTTTTGGCTCTCAAAATACACAAACTTTTTTAAGATTTTTTTTTTTTCAATTTAGGACATTCAGCACTTGTTTTTTATATTTGGAAGCATAGATTTACCCGGTGTATTCCGATAGGGGATCGAAAATTCCATTATTTTTGCGATATCTCTTACCGTTTTCGAGATAATCGACCTTTTCCGATTTTAGTCTTTTTGGCACTCAAAATACACAAAATTTGCATAGATTTACAGTGTGTATTCCGATAGGGGATCGAAAAATCCATTATTTTTGCGATATCTCTTACTGTTTTCGAGATAATCGACCTTTTCCGATTTTAGTCTTTTTGGCTCTCAAAATACACAAAATTTTTTAAGATTTTTTTTTTTTCAATTTAGGACATTCAGCACTTGTTTTTTATATTTGGAAGCATAGATTTACCGGGTGTATTCCGATAGGGGATCGAAAATTCCATTATTTTTGCGATATCTCTTACCGTTTTCGAGATAATCGACCTTTTCCGATTTTAGTCTTTTTGGCACTCAAAATACACAAAATTTGCATAGATTTACAGTGTGTATTCCGATAGGGGATCGAAAAATCCATTATTTTTGCGATATCTCTTACCGTTTTCGAGATAATCGACCTTTTCCGATTTTAGTCTTTTTGGCTCTCAAAATACACAAAATTTTTTAAGATTTTTTTTTTTTCAATTTAGGACATTCAGCACTTGTTTTTTATATTTGGAAGCATAGATTTACCGGGTGTATTCCGATAGGGGATCGAAAATTCCATTATTTTTGCGATATCTCTTACCGTTTTCGAGATAATCGACCTTTTCCGATTTTAGTCTTTTTGGCACTCAAAATACACAAAATTTGCATAGATTTACAGTGTGTATTCCGATAGGGGATCGAAAAATCCATTATTTTTGCGATATCTCTTACCGTTTTCGAGATAATCGACCTTTTCCGATTTTAGTCTTTTTGGCTCTCAAAATACACAAAATTTTTTAAGATTTTTTTTTTTTCAATTTAGGACATTCAGCACTTGTTTTTTATATTTGGAAGCATAGATTTACCGGGTGTATTCCGATAGGGGATCGAAAATTCCATTATTTTTGCGATATCTCTTACCGTTTTCGAGATAATCGACCTTTTCCGATTTTAGTCTTTTTGGCACTCAAAATACACAAAATTTGCATAGATTTACAGTGTGTATTCCGATAGGGGATCGAAAAATCCATTATTTTTGCGATATCTCTTACCGTTTTCGAGATAATCGACATTTTCCGATTTTAGTCTTTTTGGCTCTCAAAATACACAAAATTTTTTAAGATTTTTTTTTTTTCAATTTAGGACATTCAGCACTTGTTTTTTATATTTGGAAGCATAGATTTACCGGGTGTATTCCGATAGGGGATCGAAAATTCCATTATTTTTGCGATATCTCTTACCGTTTTCGAGATAATCGACCTTTTCCGATTTTAGTCTTTTTGGCACTCAAAATACACAAAATTTGCATAGATTTACAGTGTGTATTCCGATAGGGGATCGAAAAATCCATTATTTTTGCGATATCTCTTACCGTTTTCGAGATAATCGACCTTTTCCGATTTTAGTCTTTTTGGCTCTCAAAATACACAAAATTTTTTAAGATTTTTTTTTTTTCAATTTAGGACATTCAGCACTTGTTTTTTATATTTGGAAGCATAGATTTACCGGGTGTATTCCGATAGGGGATCGAAAATTCCATTATTTTTGCGATATCTCTTACCGTTTTCGAGATAATCGACCTTTTCCGATTTTAGTCTTTTTGGCACTCAAAATACACAAAATTTGCATAGATTTACAGTGTGTATTCCGATAGGGGATCGAAAAATCCATTATTTTTGCGATATCTCTTACCGTTTTCGAGATAATCGACCTTTTCCGATTTTAGTCTTTTTGGCTCTCAAAATACACAAAATTTTTTAAGATTTTTTTTTTTTCAATTTAGGACATTCAGCACTTGTTTTTTATATTTGGAAGCATAGATTTACCGGGTGTATTCCGATAGGGGATCGAAAATTCCATTATTTTTGCGATATCTCTTACCGTTTTCGAGATAATCGACCTTTTCCGATTTTAGTCTTTTTGGCACTCAAAATACACAAAATTTGCATAGATTTACAGTGTGTATTCCGATAGGGGATCGAAAAATCCATTATTTTTGCGATATCTCTTACCGTTTTCGAGATAATCGACCTTTTCCGATTTTAGTCTTTTTGGCTCTCAAAATACACAAAATTTTTTAAGATTTTTTTTTTTTCAATTTAGGACATTCAGCACTTGTTTTTTATATTTGGAAGCATAGATTTACCGGGTGTATTCCGATAGGGGATCGAAAATTCCATTATTTTTGCGATATCTCTTACCGTTTTCGAGATAATCGACCTTTTCCGATTTTAGTCTTTTTGGCACTCAAAATACACAAAATTTGCATAGATTTACAGTGTGTATTCCGATAGGGGATCGAAAAATCCATTATTTTTGCGATATCTCTTACCGTTTTCGAGATAATCGACCTTTTCCGATTTTAGTCTTTTTGGCTCTCAAAATACACAAAATTTTTTAAGATTTTTTTTTTTTCAATTTAGGACATTCAGCACTTGTTTTTTATATTTGGAAGCATAGATTTACCGGGTGTATTCCGATAGGGGATCGAAAATTCCATTATTTTTGCGATATCTCTTACCGTTTTCGAGATAATCGACCTTTTCCGATTTTAGTCTTTTTGGCACTCAAAATACACAAAATTTGCATAGATTTACAGTGTGTATTCCGATAGGGGATCGAAAAATCCATTATTTTTGCGATATCTCTTACCGTTTTCGAGATAATCGACCTTTTCCGATTTTAGTCTTTTTGGCTCTCAAAATACACAAAATTTTTTAAGATTTTTTTTTTTTCAATTTAGGACATTCAGCACTTGTTTTTTATATTTGGAAGCATAGATTTACCGGGTGTATTCCGATAGGGGATCGAAAATTCCATTATTTTTGCGATATCTCTTACCGTTTTCGAGATAATCGACCTTTTCCGATGTTAGTCTTTTTGGCTCTCAAAATACACAAAATTTTTTAAGATTTTTTTTTTTTCAATTTAGGACATTCAGCACTTGTTTTTTATATTTGGAAGCATAGATTTACCGGGTGTATTCCGATAGGGGATCGAAAATTCCATTATTTTTGCGATATCTCTTACCGTTTTCGAGATAATCGACCTTTTCCGATTTTAGTCTTTTTGGCACTCAAAATACACAAAATTTGCATAGATTTACAGTGTGTATTCCGATAGGGGATCGAAAAATCCATTATTTTTGCGATATCTCTTACCGTTTTCGAGATAATCGACCTTTTCCGATTTTAGTCTTTTTGGCTCTCAAAATACACAAAATTTTTTAAGATTTTTTTTTTTTCAATTTAGGACATTCAGCACTTGTTTTTTATATTTGGAAGCATAGATTTACCCGGTGTATTCCGATAGGGGATCGAAAATTCCATTATTTTTGCGATATCTCTTACCGTTTTCGAGATAATCGACCTTTTCCGATTTTAGTCTTTTTGGCACTCAAAATACACAAAATTTGCATAGATTTACAGTGTGTATTCCGATAGGGGATCGAAAAATCCATTATTTTTGCGATATCTCTTACCGTTTTCGAGATAATCGACCTTTTCCGATTTTAGTCTTTTTGGCTCTCAAAATACACAAAATTTTTTAAGATTTTTTTTTTTTCAATTTAGGACATTCAGCACTTGTTTTTTATATTTGGAAGCATAGATTTACCGGGTGTATTCCGATAGGGGATCGAAAATTCCATTATTTTTGCGATATCTCTTACCGTTTTCGAGATAATCGACCTTTTCCGATTTTAGTCTTTTTGGCAATCAAAATACACAAAATTTGCATAGATTTACAGTGTGTATTCCGATAGGGGATCGAAAAATCCATTATTTTTGCGATATCTCTTACCGTTTTCGAGATAATCGACATTTTCCGATTTTAGTCTTTTTGGCTCTCAAAATACACAAAATTTTTTAAGATCTTTTTTTTATCAATTTAGGACATTCAGCACTTGTTTTTTATATTTGGAAGCATAGATTTACCGGGTGTATTCCGATAGGGGATCGAAAATTCCATTATTTTTGCGATATCTCTTACCGTTTTCGAGATAATCGACCTTTTCCGATTTTAGTCTTTTTGGCACGCAAAATACACAAAATTTGCATAGATTTACAGTGTGTATTCCGATAGGGGATCGAAAAATCCATTATTTTTGCGATATCTCTTACCGTTTTCGAGATAATCGACCTTTTCCGATTTTAGTCTTTTTGGCTCTCAAAATACACAAAATTTTTTAAGATTTTTTTTTTTTCAATTTAGGACATTCAGCACTTGTTTTTTATATTTGGAAGCATAGATTTACCGGGTGTATTCCGATAGGGGATCGAAAATTCCATTATTTTTGCGATATCTCTTACCGTTTTCGAGATAATCGACCTTTTCCGATTTTAGTCTTTTTGGCACTCAAAATACACAAAATTTGCATAGATTTACAGTGTGTATTCCGATAGGGGATCGAAAAATCCATTATTTTTGCGATATCTCTTACCGTTTTCGAGATAATCGACATTTTCCGATTTTAGTCTTTTTGGCTCTCAAAATACACAAAATTTTTTAAGATTTTTTTTTTTTCAATTTAGGACATTCAGCACTTGTTTTTTATATTTGGAAGCATAGATTTACCGGGTGTTTTCCGATAGGGGATCGAAAATTCCATTATTTTTGCGATATCTCTTACCGTTTTCGAGATAATCGACCTTTTCCGATTTTAGTCTTTTTGGCTCTCAAAATACACAAAATTTTTTAAGATTTTTTTTTTTTCAATTTAGGACATTCAGCACTTGTTTTTTATATTTGGAAGCATAGATTTACCGGGTGTATTCCGATAGGGGATCGAAAATTCCATTATTTTTGCGATATCTCTTACCGTTTTCGAGATAATCGACCTTTTCCGATTTTAGTCTTTTTGGCACTCAAAATACACAAAATTTGCATAGATTTACAGTGTGTATTCCGATAGGGGATCGAAAAATCCATTATTTTTGCGATATCTCTTACCGTTTTCGAGATAATCGACCTTTTCCGATTTTAGTCTTTTTGGCTCTCAAAATACACAAAATTTTTTAAGATTTTTTTTTTTTCAATTTAGGACATTCAGCACTTGTTTTTTATATTTGGAAGCATAGATTTACCGGGTGTATTCCGATAGGGGATCGAAAATTCCATTATTTTTGCGATATCTCTTACCGTTTTCGAGATAATCGACCTTTTCCGATTTTAGTCTTTTTGGCACTCAAAATACACAAAATTTGCATAGATTTACAGTGTGTATTCCGATAGGGGATCGAAAAATCCATTATTTTTGCGATATCTCTTACCGTTTTCGAGATAATCGACCTTTTCCGATTTTAGTCTTTTTGGCTCTCAAAATACACAAAATTTTTTAAGATTTTTTTTTTTTCAATTTAGGACATTCAGCACTTGTTTTTTATATTTGGAAGCATAGATTTACCGGGTGTATTCCGATAGGGGATCGAAAATTCCATTATTTTTGCGATATCTCTTACCGTTTTCGAGATAATCGACCTTTTCCGATTTTAGTCTTTTTGGCACTCAAAATACACAAAATTTGCATAGATTTACAGTGTGTATTCCGATAAGGGATCGAAAAATCCATTATTTTTGCGATATCTCTTACCGTTTTCGAGATAATCGACTTTTTCCGATTTTAGTCTTTTTGGCTCTCAAAATACACAAAATTTTTTAAGATTTTTTTTTTTTCAATTTAGGACATTCAGCACTTGTTTTTTATATTTGGAAGCATAGATTTACCGGGTGTATTCCGATAGGGGATCGAAAATTCCATTATTTTTGCGATATCTCTTACCGTTTTCGAGATAATCGACCTTTTCCGATTTTAGTCTTTTTGGCACTCAAAATACACAAAATTTGCATAGATTTACAGTGTGTATTCCGATAGGGGATCGAAAAATCCATTATTTTTGCGATATCTCTTACCGTTTTCGAGATAATCGACCTTTTCCGATTTTAGTCTTTTTGGCTCTCAAAATACACAAAATTTTTTAAGATTTTTTTTTTTTCAATTTAGGACATTCAGCACTTGTTTTTTATATTTGGAAGCATAGATTTACCGGGTGTATTCCGATAGGGGATCGAAAATTCCATTATTTTTGCGATATCTCTTACCGTTTTCGAGATAATCGACCTTTTCCGATTTTAGTCTTTTTTTCACTCAAAATACACAAAATTTGCATAGATTTACAGCGTGTATTCCGATAGGGGATCGAAAAATCCATTATTTTTGCGATATCTCTTACCGTTTTCGAGATAATCGACCTTTTCCGATTTTAGTCTTTTTGGCTCTCAAAATACACAAAATTTTTTAAGATTTTTTTTTTTTCAATTTAGGACATTCAGCACTTGTTTTTTATATTTGGAAGCATAGATTTACCGGGTGTATTCCGATAGGGGATCGAAAATTCCATTATTTTTGCGATATCTCTTACCGTTTTCGAGATAATCGACCTTTTCCGATTTTAGTCTTTTTGGCACTCAAAATACACAAAATTTGCATAGATTTACAGTGTGTATTCCGATAGGGGATCGAAAAATCCATTATTTTTGCGATATCTCTTACCGTTTTCGAGATAATCGACCTTTTCCGATTTTAGTCTTTTTGGCTCTCAAAATACACAAAATTTTTTAAGATTTTTTTTTTTTCAATTTAGGACATTCAGCACTTGTTTTTTATATTTGGAAGCATAGATTTACCAGGTGTATTCCGATAGGGGATCGAAAATTCCATTATTTTTGCGATATCTCTTACCGTTTTCGAGATAATCGACCTTTTCCGATTTTAGTCTTTTTGGCTCTCAAAATACACAAAATTTTTTAAGATTTTTTTTTTTTCAATTTAGGACATTCAGCACTTGTTTTTTATATTTGGAAGCATAGATTTACCGGGTGTATTCCGATAGGGGATCGAAAATTCCATTATTTTTGCGATATCTCTTACCGTTTTCGAGATAATCGACCTTTTCCGATTTTAGTCTTTTTGGCACTCAAAATACACAAAATTTGCATAGATTTACAGTGTGTATTCCGATAGGGGATCGAAAAATCCATTATTTTTGCGATATCTCTTACCGTTTTCGAGATAATCGACCTTTTCCGATTTTAGTCTTTTTGGCTCTCAAAATACACAAAATTTTTTAAGATTTTTTTTTTTTCAATTTAGGACATTCAGCACTTGTTTTTTATATTTGGAAGCATAGATTTACCGGGTGTATTCCGATAGGGGATCGAAAATTCCATTATTTTTGCGATATCTCTTACCGTTTTCGAGATAATCGACCTTTTCCGATTTTAGTCTTTTTGGCACTCAAAATACACAAAATTTGCATAGATTTACAGTGTGTATTCCGATAGGGGATCGAAAAATCCATTATTTTTGCGATATCTCTTACCGTTTTCGAGATAATCGACCTTTTCCGATTTTAGTCTTTTTGGCTCTCAAAATACACAAAATTTTTTAAGATTTTTTTTTTTTCAATTTAGGACATTCAGCACTTGTTTTTTATATTTGGAAGCATAGATGTACCGGGTGTATTCCGATAGGGGATCGAAAATTCCATTATTTTTGCGATATCTCTTACCGTTTTCGAGATAATCGACCTTTTCCGATTTTAGTCTTTTTGGCTCTCAAAATTCACAAAATTTTTTAAGATTTTTTTTTTTTCAATTTAGGACATTCAGCACTTGTTTTTTTATATTTGGAAGCATAGATTTACCGGGTGTATTCCGATAGGGGATCGAAAATTCCATTATTTTTGCGTTATCTCTTACCGTTTTCGAGATAATCGACCTTTTCCGATTTTAGTCTTTTTGGCACTCAAAATACACAAAATTTGCATAGATTTACAGTGTGTATTCCGATAGGGGATCAAAAAATCCATTATTTTTGCGATATCTCTTACCGTTTTCGAGATAATCGACCTTTTCCGATTTTAGTCTTTTTGGCTCTCAAAATACACAAAATTTTTTAAGATTTTTTTTTTTTCAATTTAGGACATTCAGCACTTGTTTTTTATATTTGGAAGCATAGATTTACCGGGTGTATTCCGATAGGGGATCGAAAATTCCATTATTTTTGCGATATCTCTTACCGTTTTCGAGATAATCGACCTTTTCCGATTTTAGTCTTTTTGGCACTCAAAATACACAAAATTTGCATAGATTTACAGTGTGTATTCCGATAGGGGATCGAAAAATCCATTATTTTTGCGATATCTCTTACCGTTTTCGAGATTATCGACATTTTCCGATTTTAGTCTTTTTGGCTCTCAAAATACACAAAATTTTTTAAGATTTTTCTTTTTCAATTTAGGACATTCAGCACTTGTTTTTTATATTTGGAAGCATAGATTTACCAGGTGTATTCCGATAGGGGATCGAAAATTCCATTATTTTTGCGATATCTCTTACCGTTTTCGAGATAATCGACCTTTTCCGATTTTAGTCTTTTTGGCACTCAAAATACACAAAATTTGCATAGATTTACAGTGTGTATTCCGATAGGGGATCGAAAAATCCATTATTTTTGCGATATCTCTTACCGTTTTCGAGATAATCGACCTTTTCCGATTTTAGTCTTTTTGGCTCTCAAAATACACAAAATTTTTTAAGATTTTTTTTTTTTCAATTTAGGACATTCAGCACTTGTTTTTTATATTTGGAAGCATAGATTTACCGGGTGTATTCCGATAGGGGATCGAAAATTCCATTATTTTTGCGATATCTCTTACCGTTTTCGAGATAATCGACCTTTTCCGATTTTAGTCTTTTTGGCACTCAAAATACACAAAATTTGCATAGATTTACAGTGTGTATTCCGATAGGGGATCGAAAAATCCATTATTTTTGCGATATCTCTTACCGTTTTCGAGATAATCGACCTTTTCCGATTTTAGTCTTTTTGGCTCTCAAAATACACAAAATTTTTTAAGATTTTTTTTTTTTCAATTTAGGACATTCAGCACTTGTTTTTTATATTTGGAAGCATAGATTTACCGGGTGTATTCCGATAGGGGATCGAAAATTCCATTATTTTTGCGATATCTCTTACCGTTTTCGAGATAATCGACCTTTTCCGATTTTAGTCTTTTTGGCACTCAAAATACACAAAATTTGCATAGATTTACAGTGTGTATTCCGATAGGGGATCGAAAAATCCATTATTTTTGCGATATCTCTTACCGTTTTCGAGATAATCGACCTTTTCCGATTTTAGTCTTTTTGGCTCTCAAAATACACAAAATTTTTTAAGATTTTTTTTTTTTCAATTTAGGACATTCAGCACTTGTTTTTTATATTTGGAAGCATAGATTTACCGGGTGTATTCCGATAGGGGATCGAAAATTCCATTATTTTTGCGATATCTCTTAACGTTTTCGAGATAATCGACCTTTTCCGATTTTAGTCTTTTTGGCACTCAAAATACACAAAATTTGCATAGATTTACAGTGTGTATTCCGATAGGGGATCGAAAAATCCATTATTTTTGCGATATCTCTTACCGTTTTCGAGATAATCGACCTTTTCCGATTTTAGTCTTTTTGGCTCTCAAAATACACAAAATTTTTTAAGATTTTTTTTTTTTCAATTTAGGACATTCAGCACTTGTTTTTTATATTTGGAAGCATAGATTTACCGGGTGTATTCCGATAGGGGATCGAAAATTCCATTATTTTTGCGATATCTCTTACCGTTTTCGAGATAATCGACCTTTTCCGATTTTAGTCTTTTTGGCACTCAAAATACACAAAATTTGCATAGATTTACAGTGTGTATTCCGATAAGGGATCGAAAAATCCATTATTTTTGCGATATCTCTTACCGTTTTCGAGATAATCGACTTTTTCCGATTTTAGTCTTTTTGGCTCTCAAAATACACAAAATTTTTTAAGATTTTTTTTTTTTCAATTTAGGACATTCAGCACTTGTTTTTTATATTTGGAAGCATAGATTTACCGGGTGTATTCCGATAGGGGATCGAAAATTCCATTATTTTTGCGATATCTCTTACCGTTTTCGAGATAATCGACCTTTTCCGATTTTAGTCTTTTTGGCACTCAAAATACACAAAATTTGCATAGATTTACAGTGTGTATTCCGATAGGGGATCGAAAAATCCATTATTTTTGCGATATCTCTTACCGTTTTCGAGATAATCGACCTTTTCCGATTTTAGTCTTTTTGGCTCTCAAAATACACAAAATTTTTTAAGATTTTTTTTTTTCAATTTAGGACATTCAGCACTTGTTTTTTATATTTGGAAGCATAGATTTACCGGGTGTATTCCGATAGGGGATCGAAAATTCCATTATTTTTGCGATATCTCTTACCGTTTTCGAGATAATCGACCTTTTCCGATTTTAGTCTTTTTTTCACTCAAAATACACAAAATTTGCATAGATTTACAGCGTGTATTCCGATAGGGGATCGAAAAATCCATTATTTTTGCGATATCTCTTACCGTTTTCGAGATAATCGACCTTTTCCGATTTTAGTCTTTTTGGCTCTCAAAATACACAAAATTTTTTAAGATTTTTTTTTTTTCAATTTAGGACATTCAGCACTTGTTTTTTATATTTGGAAGCATAGATTTACCGGGTGTATTCCGATAGGGGATCGAAAATTCCATTATTTTTGCGATATCTCTTACCGTTTTCGAGATAATCGACCTTTTCCGATTTTAGTCTTTTTGGCACTCAAAATACACAAAATTTGCATAGATTTACAGTGTGTATTCCGATAGGGGATCGAAAAATCCATTATTTTTGCGATATCTCTTACCGTTTTCGAGATAATCGACCTTTTCCGATTTTAGTCTTTTTGGCTCTCAAAATACACAAAATTTTTTAAGATTTTTTTTTTTTCAATTTAGGACATTCAGCACTTGTTTTTTATATTTGGAAGCATAGATTTACCAGGTGTATTCCGATAGGGGATCGAAAATTCCATTATTTTTGCGATATCTCTTACCGTTTTCGAGATAATCGACCTTTTCCGATTTTAGTCTTTTTGGCTCTCAAAATACACAAAATTTTTTAAGATTTTTTTTTTTTCAATTTAGGACATTCAGCACTTGTTTTTTATATTTGGAAGCATAGATTTACCGGGTGTATTCCGATAGGGGATCGAAAATTCCATTATTTTTGCGATATCTCTTACCGTTTTCGAGATAATCGACCTTTTCCGATTTTAGTCTTTTTGGCACTCAAAATACACAAAATTTGCATAGATTTACAGTGTGTATTCCGATAGGGGATCGAAAAATCCATTATTTTTGCGATATCTCTTACCGTTTTCGAGATAATCGACCTTTTCCGATTTTAGTCTTTTTGGCTCTCAAAATACACAAAATTTTTTAAGATTTTTTTTTTTTCAATTTAGGACATTCAGCACTTGTTTTTTATATTTGGAAGCATAGATTTACCGGGTGTATTCCGATAGGGGATCGAAAATTCCATTATTTTTGCGATATCTCTTACCGTTTTCGAGATAATCGACCTTTTCCGATTTTAGTCTTTTTGGCACTCAAAATACACAAAATTTGCATAGATTTACAGTGTGTATTCCGATAGGGGATCGAAAAATCCATTATTTTTGCGATATCTCTTACCGTTTTCGAGATAATCGACCTTTTCCGATTTTAGTCTTTTTGGCTCTCAAAATACACAAAATTTTTTAAGATTTTTTTTTTTTCAATTTAGGACATTCAGCACTTGTTTTTTATATTTGGAAGCATAGATGTACCGGGTGTATTCCGATAGGGGATCGAAAATTCCATTATTTTTGCGATATCTCTTACCGTTTTCGAGATAATCGACCTTTTCCGATTTTAGTCTTTTTGGCTCTCAAAATTCACAAAATTTTTTAAGATTTTTTTTTTTTCAATTTAGGACATTCAGCACTTGTTTTTTTATATTTGGAAGCATAGATTTACCGGGTGTATTCCGATAGGGGATCGAAAATTCCATTATTTTTGCGATATCTCTTACCGTTTTCGAGATAATCGACCTTTTCCGATTTTAGTCTTTTTGGCACTCAAAATACACAAAATTTGCATAGATTTACAGTGTGTATTCCGATAGGGGATCAAAAAATCCATTATTTTTGCGATATCTCTTACCGTTTTCGAGATAATCGACCTTTTCCGATTTTAGTCTTTTTGGCTCTCAAAATACACAAAATTTTTTAAGATTTTTTTTTTTTCAATTTAGGACATTCAGCACTTGTTTTTTATATTTGGAAGCATAGATTTACCGGGTGTATTCCGATAGGGGATCGAAAATTCCATTATTTTTGCGATATCTCTTACCGTTTTCGAGATAATCGACCTTTTCCGATTTTAGTCTTTTTGGCACTCAAAATACACAAAATTTGCATAGATTTACAGTGTGTATTCCGATAGGGGATCGAAAAATCCATTATTTTTGCGATATCTCTTACCGTTTTCGAGATTATCGACATTTTCCGATTTTAGTCTTTTTGGCTCTCAAAATACACAAAATTTTTTAAGATTTTTCTTTTTCAATTTAGGACATTCAGCACTTGTTTTTTATATTTGGAAGCATAGATTTACCAGGTGTATTCCGATAGGGGATCGAAAATTCCATTATTTTTGCGATATCTCTTACCGTTTTCGAGATAATCGACCTTTTCCGATTTTAGTCTTTTTGGCACTCAAAATACACAAAATTTGCATAGATTTACAGTGTGTATTCCGATAGGGGATCGAAAAATCCATTATTTTTGCGATATCTCTTACCGTTTTCGAGATAATCGACCTTTTCCGATTTTAGTCTTTTTGGCTCTCAAAATACACAAAATTTTTTAAGATTTTTTTTTTTTCAATTTAGGACATTCAGCACTTGTTTTTTATATTTGGAAGCATAGATTTACCGGGTGTATTCCGATAGGGGATCGAAAATTCCATTATTTTTGCGATATCTCTTACCGTTTTCGAGATAATCGACCTTTTCCGATTTTAGTCTTTTTGGCACTCAAAATACACAAAATTTGCATAGATTTACAGTGTGTATTCCGATAGGGGATCGAAATATCCATTATTTTTGCGATATCTCTTACCGTTTTCGAGATAATCGACCTTTTCCGATTTTAGTCTTTTTGGCTCTCAAAATACACAAAATTTTTTAAGATTTTTTTTTTTTCAATTTAGGACATTCAGCACTTGTTTTTTATATTTGGAAGCATAGATTTACCGGGTGTATTCCGATAGGGGATCGAAAATTCCATTATTTTTGCGATATCTCTTACCGTTTTCGAGATAATCGACCTTTTCCGATTTTAGTCTTTTTGGCACTCAAAATACACAAAATTTGCATAGATTTACAGTGTGTATTCCGATAGGGGATCGAAAAATCCATTATTTTTGCGATATCTCTTACCGTTTTCGAGATAATCGACCTTTTCCGATTTTAGTCTTTTTGGCTCTCAAAATACACAAAATTTTTTAAGATTTTTTTTTTTTCAATTTAGGACATTCAGCACTTGTTTTTTATATTTGGAAGCATAGATTTACCGGGTGTATTCCGATAGGGGATCGAAAATTCCATTATTTTTGCGATATCTCTTACCGTTTTCGAGATAATCGACCTTTTCCGATTTTAGTCTTTTTGGCTCTCAAAATACACAAAATTTTTTAAGATTTTTTTTTTTTCAATTTAGGACATTCAGCACTTGTTTTTTATATTTGGAAGCATAGATTTACCGGGTGTATTCCGATAGGGGATCGAAAATTCCATTATTTTTGCGATATCTCTTACCGTTTTCGAGATAATCGACCTTTTCCGATTTTAGTCTTTTTGGCTCTCAAAATACACAAAATTTGCATAGATTTACAGTGTGTATTCCGATAGGGGATCGAAAAATCCATTATTTTTGCGATATCTCTTACCGTTTTCGAGATAATCGACCTTTTCCGATTTTAGTCTTTTTGGCTCTCAAAATACACAAAATTTTTTAAGATTTTTTTTTTTTCAATCTAGGACATTCAGCACTTGTTTTTTATATTTGGAAGCATAGATTTACCGGGTGTATTCCGATAGGGGATCGAAAATTCCATTATTTTTGCGATATCTCTTACCGTTTTCGAGATAATCGACCTTTTCCGATTTTAGTCTTTTTGGCACTCAAAATACACAAAATTTGCATAGATTTACAGTGTGTATTCAGATAGGGGATCGAAAAATCCATTATTTTTGCGATATCTCTTACCGTTTTCGAGATAATCGACCTTTTCCGATTTTAGTCTTTTTGGCTCTCAAAATACACAAAATTTTTTAAGATTTTTTTTTTTTCAATTTAGGACATTCAGCACTTGTTTTTTATATTTGGAAGCATAGATTTACCGGGTGTATTCCGATAGGGGATCGAAAATTCCATTATTTTTGCGATATCTCTTACCGTTTTCGAGATAATCGACCTTTTCCGATTTTAGTCTTTTTGGCACTCAAAATACACAAAATTTGCATAGATTTACAGTGTGTATTCCGATAGGGGATCGAAAAATCCATTATTTTTGCGATATCTCTTACCGTTTTCGAGATAATCGACATTTTCCGATTTTAGTCTTTTTGGCTCTCAAAATACACAAAATTTTTTAAGATTTTTTTTTTATCAATTTAGGACATTCAGCACTTGTTTTTTATATTTGGAAGCATAGATTTACCGGGTGTATTCCGATAGGGGATCGAAAATTCCATTATTTTTGCGATATCTCTTACCGTTTTCGAGATAATCGACCTTTTCCGATTTTAGTCTTTTTGGCACTCAAAATACACAAAATTTGCATAGATTTACAGTGTGTATTCCGATAGGGGATCGAAAAATCCATTATTTTTGCGATATCTCTTACCGTTTTCGAGATAATCGACCTTTTCCGATTTTAGTCTTTTTGGCTCTCAAAATACACAAAATTTTTTAAGATTTTTTTTTTTTAATTTAGGACATTCAGCACTTGTTTTTTATATTTGGAAGCATAGATTTACCGGGTGTATTCCGATAGGGGATCAAAAATTCCATTATTTTTGCGATATCTCTTACCGTTTTCGAGATAATCGACCTTTTCCGATTTTAGTCTTTTTGGCACTCAAAATACACAAAATTTGCATAGATTTACAGTGTGTATTCCGATAGGGGATCGAAAAATCCATTATTTTTGCGATATCTCTTACCGTTTTCGAGATAATCGACCTTTTCCGATTTTAGTCTTTTTGGCTCTCAAAATACACAAAATTTTTTAAGATTTTTTTTTTTTCAATTTAGGACATTCAGCACTTGTTTTTTATATTTGGAAGCATAGATTTACCGGGTGTATTCCGATAGGGGATCGAAAATTCCATTATTTTTGCGATATCTCTTACCGTTTTCGAGATAATCGACCTTTTCCGATTTTAGTCTTTTTGGCTCTCAAAATACACAAAATTTTTTAAGATTTTTTTTTTTTCAATTTAGGACATTCAGCACTTGTTTTTTATATTTGGAAGCATAGATTTACCGGGTGTATTCCGATAGGGGATCGAAAATTCCATTATTTTTGCGATATCTCTTACCGTTTTCGAGATAATCGACCTTTTCCGATTTTAGTCTTTTTGGCACTCAAAATACACAAAATTTGCATAGATTTACAGTGTGTATTCCGATAGGGGATCGAAAAATCCATTATTTTTGCGATATCTCTTACCGTTTTCGAGATAATCGACCTTTTCCGATTTTAGTCTTTTTGGCTCTCAAAATACACAAAATTTTTTAAGATTTTTTTTTTTTCAATTTAGGACATTCAGCACTTGTTTTTTATATTTGGAAGCATAGATTTACCGGGTGTATTCCGATAGGGGATCGAAAATTCCATTATTTTTGCGATATCTCTTACCGTTTTCGAGATAATCGACCTTTTCCGATTTTAGTCTTTTTGGCACTCAAAATACACAAAATTTGCATAGATTTACAGTGTGTATTCCGATAGGGGATCGAAAAATCCATTATTTTTGCGATATCTCTTACCGTTTTCGAGATAATCGACCTTTTCCGATTTTAGTCTTTTTGGCTCTCAAAATACACAAAATTTTTTAAGATTTTTTTTTTTTCAATTTAGGACATTCAGCACTTGTTTTTTATATTTGGAAGCATAGATTTACCGGGTGTATTCCGATAGGGGATCGAAAATTCCATTATTTTTGCGATATCTCTTACCGTTTTCGAGATAATCGACCTTTTCCGATTTTAGTCTTTTTGGCACTCAAAATACACAAAATTTGCATAGATTTACAGTGTGTATTCCGATAGGGGATCGAAAAATCCATTATTTTTGCGATATCTCTTACCGTTTTCGAGATAATCGACCTTTTCCGATTTTAGTCTTTTTGGCTCTCAAAATACACAAAATTTTTTAAGATTTTTTTTTTTTCAATTTAGGACATTCAGCACTTGTTTTTTATATTTGGAAGCATAGATTTACCGGGTGTATTCCGATAGGGGATCGAAAATTCCATTATTTTTGCGATATCTCTTACCGTTTTCGAGATAATCGACCTTTTCCGATTTTAGTCTTTTTGGCACTCAAAATACACAAAATTTGCATAGATTTACAGTGTGTATTCCGATAGGGGATCGAAAAATCCATTATTTTTGCGATATCTCTTACCGTTTTCGAGATAATCGACATTTTCCGATTTTAGTCTTTTTGGCTCTCAAAATACACAAAATTTTTTAAGATTTTTTTTTTTTCAATTTAGGACATTCAGCACTTGTTTTTTATATTTGGAAGCATAGATTTACTGGGTGTATTCCGATAGGGGATCGAAAATTCCATTATTTTTGCGATATCTCTTACCGTTTTCGAGATAATCGACCTTTTCCGATTTTAGTCTTTTTGGCACTCAAAATACACAAAATTTGCATAGATTTACAATGTGTATTCCGATAGGGGATCGAAAAATCCATTATTTTTGCGATATCTCTTACCGTTTTCGAGATAATCGACATTTTCCGATTTTAGTCTTTTTGGCTCTCAAAATACACAAAATTTTTTAAGATTTTTTTTTTTCAATTTAGGACATTCAGCACTTGTTTTTTATATTTGGAAGCATAGATTTACCGGGTGTATTCCGATAGGGGATCGAAAATTCCATTATTTTTGCGATATCTCTTACCGTTTTCGAGATAATCGACCTTTTCCGATTTTAGTCTTTTTGGCACTCAAAATACACAAAATTTGCATAGATTTACAGTGTGTATTCCGATAGGGGATCGAAAAATCCATTATTTTTGCGATATCTCTTACCGTTTTCGAGATAATCGACCTTTTCCGATTTTAGTCTTTTTGGCTCTCAAAATACACAAAATTTTTTAAGATTTTTTTTCTTTCAATTTAGGACATTCAGCACTTGTTTTTTATATTTGGAAGCATAGATTTACCGGGTGTATTCCGATAGGGGATCGAAAATTCCATTATTTTTGCGATATCTCGTACCGTTTTCGAGATAATCGACCTTTTCCGATTTTAGTCTTTTTGGCACTCAAAATACACAAAATTTGCATAGATTTACAGTGTGTATTCCGATAGGGGATCGAAAAATCCATTATTTTTGCGATATCTCTTACCGTTTTCGAGATAATCGACCTTTTCCGATTTTAGTCTTTTTGGCTCTCAAAATACACAAAATTTTTTAAGATTTTTTTTTTTTCAATTTAGGACATTCAGCACTTGTTTTTTATATTTGGAAGCATAGATTTACCGGGCGTATTCCGATAGGGGATCGAAAATTCCATTATTTTTGCGATATCTCTTACCGTTTTCGAGATAATCGACCTTTTCCGATTTTAGTCTTTTTGGCACTCAAAATACACAAAATTTGCATAGATTTACAGTGTGTATTCCGATAGGGGATCGAAAAATCCATTATTTTTGCGATATCTCTTACCGTTTTCGAGATAATCGACCTTTTCCGATTTTAGTCTTTTTGGCTCTCAAAATACACAAAATTTTTTAAGATTTTTTTTTTTTCAATTTAGGACATTCAGCACTTGTTTTTTATATTTGGAAGCATAGATTTACCGGGTGTATTCCGATAGGGGATCGAAAATTCCATTATTTTTGCGATATCTCTTACCGTTTTCGAGATAATCGACCTTTTCCGATTTTAGTCTTTTTGGCACTCAAAATACACAAAATTTGCATAGATTTACAGTGTGTATTCCGATAGGGGATCGAAAAATCCATTATTTTTGCGATATCTCTTACCGTTTTCGAGATAATCGACCTTTTCCGATTTTAGTCTTTTTGGCTCTCAAAATACACAAAATTTTTTAAGATTTTTTTTTTTTCAATTTAGGACATTCAGCACTTGTTTTTTATATTTGGAAGCATAGATTTACCGGGTGTATTCCGATAGGGGATCGAAAATTCCATTATTTTTGCGATATCTCTTACCGTTTTCGAGATAATCGACCTTTTCCGATTTTAGTCTTTTTGGCACTCAAAATACACAAAATTTGAATAGATTTACAGTGTTTATTCCGATAGGGGATCGAAAAATCCATTATTTTTGCGATATCTCTTACCGTTTTCGAGTTAATCGACCTTTTCCGATTTTAGTCTTTTTGGCTCTCAAAATACACAAAATTTTTTAAGATTTTTTTTTTTTCAATTTAGGACATTCAGCACTTGTTTTTTATATTTGGAAGCATAGATTTACCGGGTGTATTCCGATAGGGGATCGAAAATTCCATTATTTTTGCGATATCTCTTACCGTTTTCGAGATAATCGACCTTTTCCGATTTTAGTCTTTTTGGCACTCAAAATACACAAAATTTGCATAGATTTACAGTGTGTATTCCGATAGGGGATCGAAAAATCCATTATTTTTGCGATATCTCTTACCGTTTTCGAGATAATCGACCTTTTCCGATTTTAGTCTTTTTGGCTCTCAAAATACACAAAATTTTTTAAGATTTTTTTTTTTTCAATTTAGGACATTCAGCACTTGTTTTTTATATTTGGAAGCATAGATTTACCGGGTGTATTCCGATAGGGGATCGAAAATTCCATTATTTTTGCGATATCTCTTACCGTTTTCGAGATAATCGACCTTTTCCGATTTTAGTCTTTTTGGCACTCAAAATACACAAAATTTGCATAGATTTACAGTGTGTATTCCGATAGGGGATCGAAAAATCCATTATTTTTGCGATATCTCTTACCGTTTTCGAGATAATCGACCTTTTCCGATTTTAGTCTTTTTGGCTCTCAAAATACACAAAATTTTTTAAGATTTTTTTTTTTTCAATTTAGGACATTCAGCACTTGTTTTTTATATTTGGAAGCATAGATTTACCGGGTGTATTCCGATAGGGGATCGAAAATTCCATTATTTTTGCGATATCTCTTACCGTTTTCGAGATAATCGACCTTTTCCGATTTTAGTCTTTTTGGCACTCAAAATACACAAAATTTGCATAGATTTACAGTGTGTATTCCGATAGGGGATCGAAAAATCCATTATTTTTGCGATATCTCTTACCGTTTTCGAGATAATCGACCTTTTCCGATTTTAGTCTTTTTGGCTCTCAAAATACACAAAATTTTTTAAGATTTTTTTTTTTTCAATTTAGGACATTCAGCACTTGCTTTTTATATTTGGAAGCATAGATTTACCGGGTGTATTCCGATAGGGGATCGAAAATTCCATTATTTTTGCGATATCTCTTACCGTTTTCGAGATAATCGACCTTTTCCGATTTTAGTCTTTTTGGCACTCAAAATACACAAAATTTGCATAGATTTACAGTGTGTATTCCGATAGGGGATCGAAAAATCCATTATTTTTGCGATATCTCTTACCGTTTTCGAGATAATCGACCTTTTCCGATTTTAGTCTTTTTGGCTCTCAAAATACACAAAATTTTTTAAGATTTTTTTTTTTTCAATTTAGGACATTCAGCACTTGTTTTTTATATTTGGAAGCATAGATTTACCGGGTGTATTCCGATAGGGGATCGAAAATTCCATTATTTTTGCGATATCTCTTACCGTTTTCGAGATAATCGACCTTTTCCGATTTTAGTCTTTTTGGCACTCAAAATACACAAAATTTGCATAGATTTACAGTGTGTATTCCGATAGGGGATCGAAAAATCCATTATTTTTGCGATATCTCTTACCGTTTTCGAGATAATCGACCTTTTCCGATTTTAGTCTTTTTGGCTCTCAAAATACACAAAATTTTAAAGATTTTTTTTTTTTCAATTTAGGACATTCAGCACTTGTTTTTTATATTTGGAAGCATAGATTTACCGGGTGTATTCCGATAGGGGATCGAAAATTCCATTATTTTTGCGATATCTCTTACCGTTTTCGAGATAATCGACCTTTTCCGATTTTAGTCTTTTTGGCACTCAAAATACACAAAATTTGCATAGATTTACAGTGTGTATTCCGATAGGGGATCGAAAAATCCATTATTTTTGCGATATCTCTTACCGTTTTCGAGTTAATCGACCTTTTCCGATTTTAGTCTTTTTGGTTCTCAAAATACACAAAATTTTTTAAGATTTTTTTTTTTTCAATTTAGGACATTCAGCACTTGTTTTTTATATTTGGAAGCATAGATTTACCGGGTGTATTCCGATAGGGGATCGAAAATTCCATTATTTTTGCGATATCTCTTACCGTTTTCGAGATAATCGACCTTTTCCGATTTTAGTCTTTTTGGCACTCAAAATACACAAAATTTGCATAGATTTACAGTGTGTATTCCGATAGGGGATCGAAAAATCCATTATTTTTGCGATATCTCTTACCGTTTTCGAGATAATCGACCTTTTCCGATTTTAGTCTTTTTGGCTCTCAAAATACACAAAATTTTTTAAGATTTTTTTTTTTTCAATTTAGGACATTCAGCACTTGTTTTTTATATTTGGAAGCATAGATTTACCGGGTGTATTCCGATAGGGGATCGAAAATTCCATTATTTTTGCGATATCTCTTACCGTTTTCGAGATAATCGACCTTTTCCGATTTTAGTCTTTTTGGCACTCAAAATACACAAAATTTGCATAGATTTACAGTGTGTATTCCGATAGGGGATCGAAAAATCCATTATTTTTGCGATATCTCTTACCGTTTTCGAGATAATCGACCTTTTCCGATTTTAGTCTTTTTGGCTCTCAAAATACACAAAATTTTTTAAGATTTTTTTTTTTTCAATTTAGGACATTCAGCACTTGTTTTTTATATTTGGAAGCATAGATTTACCGGGTGTATTCCGATAGGGGATCGAAAATTCCATTATTTTTGCGATATCTCTTACCGTTTTCGAGATAATCGACCTTTTCCGATTTTAGTCTTTTTGGCACTCAAAATACACAAAATTTGCATAGATTTACAGTGTGTATTCCGATAGGGGATCGAAAAATCCATTATTTTTGCGATATCTCTTACCGTTTTCGAGATAATCGACATTTTCCGATTTTAGTCTTTTTGGCTCTCAAAATACACAAAATTTTTTAAGATTTTTTTTTTTTCAATTTAGGACATTCAGCACTTGTTTTTTATATTTGGAATCATAGATTTACCGGGTGTATTCCGATAGGGGATCGAAAATTCCATTATTTTTGCGATATCTCTTACCGTTTTCGAGATAATCGACCTTTTCCGATTTTAGTCTTTTTGGCACTCAAAATACACAAAATTTGCATAGATTTACAGTGTGTATTCCGATAGGGGATCGAAAAATCCATTATTTTTGCGATATCTCTTACCGTTTTCGAGATAATCGACCTTTTCCGATTTTAGTCTTTTTGGCTCTCAAAATACACAAAATTTTTTAAGATTTTTTTTTTTCAATTTAGGACATTCAGCACTTGTTTTTTATATTTGGAAGCATAGATTTACCGGGTGTATTCCGATAGGGGATCGAAAATTCCATTATTTTTGCGATATCTCTTACCGTTTTCGAGATAATCGACCTTTTCCGATTTTAGTCTTTTTGGCACTCAAAATACACAAAATTTGCATAGATTTACAGTGTGTATTCCGATAGGGGATCGAAAAATCCATTATTTTTGCGATATCTCTTACCGTTTTCGAGATAATCGACCTTTTCCGATTTTAGTCTTTTTGGCTCTCAAAATACACAAAATTTTTTAAGATTTTTTTTTTTTCAATTTAGGACATTCAGCACTTGTTTTTTATATTTGGAAGCATAGATTTACCGGGTGTATTCCGATAGGGGATCGAAAATTCCATTATTTTTGCGATATCTCTTACCGTTTTCGAGATAATCGACCTTTTCCGATTTTAGTCTTTTTGGCTCTCAAAATACACAAAATTTTTTAAGATTTTTTTTTTTTCAATTTAGGACATTCAGCACTTGTTTTTTATATTTGGAAGCATAGATTTACCGGGCGTATTCCGATAGGGGATCGAAAATTCCATTATTTTTGCGATATCTCTTACCGTTTTCGAGATAATCGACCTTTTCCGATTTTAGTCTTTTTGGCACTCAAAATACACAAAATTTGCATAGATTTACAGTGTGTATTCCGATAGGGGATCGAAAAATCCATTATTTTTGCGATATCTCTTACCGTTTTCGAGATAATCGACCTTTTCCGATTTTAGTCTTTTTGGCTCTCAAAATACACAAAATTTTTTAAGATTTTTTTTTTTTCAATTTAGGACATTCAGCACTTGTTTTTTATATTTGGAAGCATAGATTTACCGGGTGTATTCCGATAGGGGATCGAAAATTCCATTATTTTTGCGATATCTCTTACCGTTTTCGAGATAATCGACCTTTTCCGATTTTAGTCTTTTTGGCACTCAAAATACACAAAATTTGCATAGATTTACAGTGTGTATTCCGATAGGGGATCGAAAAATCCATTATTTTTGCGATATCTCTTACCGTTTTCGAGATAATCGACCTTTTCCGATTTTAGTCTTTTTGGCTCTCAAAATACACAAAATTTTTTAAGATTTTTTTTTTTTCAATTTAGGACATTCAGCACTTGTTTTTTATATTTGGAAGCATAGATTTACCGGGTGTATTCCGATAGGGGATCGAAAATTCCATTATTTTTGCGATATCTCTTACCGTTTTCGAGATAATCGACCTTTTCCGATTTTAGTCTTTTTGGCACTCAAAATACACAAAATTTGCATAGATTTACAGTGTGTATTCCGATAGGGGATCGAAAAATCCATTATTTTTGCGATATCTCTTACCGTTTTCGAGATAATCGACATTTTCCGATTTTAGTCTTTTTGGCTCTCAAAATACACAAAATTTTTTAAGATTTTTTTTTTTTCAATTTAGGACATTCAGCACTTGTTTTTTATATTTGGAATCATAGATTTACCGGGTGTATTCCGATAGGGGATCGAAAATTCCATTATTTTTGCGATATCTCTTACCGTTTTCGAGATAATCGACCTTTTCCGATTTTAGTCTTTTTGGCACTCAAAATACACAAAATTTGCATAGATTTACAGTGTGTATTCCGATAGGGGATCGAAAAATCCATTATTTTTGCGATATCTCTTACCGTTTTCGAGATAATCGACCTTTTCCGATTTTAGTCTTTTTGGCTCTCAAAATACACAAAATTTTTTAAGATTTTTTTTTTTCAATTTAGGACATTCAGCACTTGTTTTTTTATATTTGGAAGCATAGATTTACCGGGTGTATTCCGATAGGGGATCGAAAATTCCATTATTTTTGCGATATCTCTTACCGTTTTCGAGATAATCGACCTTTTCCGATTTTAGTCTTTTTGGCACTCAAAATACACAAAATTTGCATAGATTTACAGTGTGTATTCCGATAGGGGATCGAAAAATCCATTATTTTTGCGATATCTCTTACCGTTTTCGAGATAATCGACCTTTTCCGATTTTAGTCTTTTTGGCTCTCAAAATACACAAAATTTTTTAAGATTTTTTTTTTTTCAATTTAGGACATTCAGCACTTGTTTTTTATATTTGGAAGCATAGATTTACCGGGTGTATTCCGATAGGGGATCGAAAATTCCATTATTTTTGCGATATCTCTTACCGTTTTCGAGATAATCGACCTTTTCCGATTTTAGTCTTTTTGGCACTCAAAATACACAAAATTTGCATAGATTTACAGTGTGTATTCCGATAGGGGATCGAAAAATCCATTATTTTTGCGATATCTCTTACCGTTTTCGAGATAATCGACCTTTTCCGATTTTAGTCTTTTTGGCTCTCAAAATACACAAAATTTTTTAAGATTTTTTTTTTTTCAATTTAGGACATTCAGCACTTGTTTTTTATATTTGGAAGCATAGATTTACCGGGTGTATTCCGATAGGGGATCGAAAATTCCATTATTTTTGCGATATCTCTTACCGTTTTCGAGATAATCGACCTTTTCCGATTTTAGTCTTTTTGGCTCTCAAAATACACAAAATTTTTTAAGATTTTTTTTTTTTTCAATTTAGGACATTCAGCACTTGTTTTTTATATTTGGAAGCATAGATTTACCGGGTGTATTCCGATAGGGGATCGAAAATTCCATTATTTTTGCGAAATCTCTTACCGTTTTCGAGATAATCGACCTTTTCCGATTTTAGTCTTTTTGGCTCTCAAAATACACAAAATTTTTTAAGATTTTTTTTTTTTCAATTTAGGACATTCAGCACTTGTTTTTTATATTTGGAAGCATAGATTTACCGGGTGTATTCCGATAGGGGATCGAAAATTCCATTATTTTTGCGATATCTCTTACCGTTTTCGAGATAATCGACCTTTTCCGATTTTAGTCTTTTTGGCACTCAAAATACACAAAATTTGCATAGATTTACAGTGTGTATTCCGATAGGGGATCGAAAAATCCATTATTTTTGCGATATCTCTTACCGTTTTCGAGATAATCGACCTTTTCCGATTTTAGTCTTTTTGGCTCTCAAAATACACAAAATTTTTTAAGATTTTTTTTTTTTCAATTTAGGACATTCAGCACTTGTTTTTTATATTTGGAAGCATAGATTTACCGGGTGTATTCCGATAGGGGATCGAAAATTCCATTATTTTTGCGATATCTCTTACCGTTTTCGAGATAATCGACCTTTTCCGATTTTAGTCTTTTTGGCACTCAAAATACACAAAATTTGCATAGATTTACAGTGTGTATTCCGATAGGGGATCGAAAAATCCATTATTTTTGCGATATCTCTTACCGTTTTCGAGATAATCGACCTTTTCCGATTTTAGTCTTTTTGGCTCTCAAAATACACAAAATTTTTTAAGATTTTTTTTTTTTCAATTTAGGACATTCAGCACTTGTTTTTTATATTTGGAAGCATAGATTTACCGGGTGTATTCCGATAGGGGATCGAAAATTCCATTATTTTTGCGATATCTCTTACCGTTTTCGAGATAATCGACCTTTTCCGATTTTAGTCTTTTTGGCTCTCAAAATACACAAAATTTTTTAAGATTTTTTTTTTTTCAATTTAGGACATTCAGCACTTGTTTTTTATATTTGGAAGCATAGATTTACCGGGTGTATTCCGATAGGGGATCGAAAATTCCATTATTTTTGCGATATCTCTTACCGTTTTCGAGATAATCGACCTTTTCCGATTTTAGTCTTTTTGGCACTCAAAATACACAAAATTTGCATAGATTTACAGTGTGTATTTTGATAGGGGATCGAAAAATCCATTATTTTTGCGATATCTCTTACCGTTTTCGAGATAATCGACCTTTTCCGATTTTAGTCTTTTTGGCTCTCAAAATACACAAAATTTTTTAAGATTTTTTTTTTTTCAATTTAGGACATTCAGCACTTGTTTTTTATATTTGGAAGCATAGATTTACCGGGTGTATTCCGATAGGGGATCGAAAATTCCATTATTTTTGCGATATCTCTTACCGTTTTCGAGATAATCGACCTTTTCCGATTTTAGTCTTTTTGGCACTCAAAATACACAAAATTTGCATAGATTTACAGTGTGTATTCCGATAGGGGATCGAAAAATCCATTATTTTTGCGATATCTCTTACCGTTTTCGAGATAATCGACCTTTTCCGATTTTAGTCTTTTTGGCTCTCAAAATACACAAAATTTTTTAAGATTTTTTTTTTTTCAATTTAGGACATTCAGCACTTGTTTTTTATATTTGGAAGCATAGATTTACCGGGTGTATTCCGATAGGGGATCGAAAATTCCATTATTTTTGCGATATCTCTTACCGTTTTCGAGATAATCGACCTTTTCCGATTTTAGTCTTTTTGGCACTCAAAATACACAAAATTTGCATAGATTTACAGTGTGTATTCCGATAGGGGATCGAAAAATCCATTATTTTTGCGATATCTCTTACCGTTTTCGAGATAATCGACCTTTTCCGATTTTAGTCTTTTTGGCTCTCAAAATACACAAAATTTTTTAAGATTTTTTTTTTTTCAATTTAGGACATTCAGCACTTGTTTTTTATATTTGGAAGCATAGATTTACCGGGTGTATTCCGATAGGGGATCGAAAATTCCATTATTTTTGCGATATCTCTTACCGTTTTCGAGATAATCGACCTTTTCCGATTTTAGTCTTTTTGGCACTCAAAATACACAAAATTTGCATAGATTTACAGTGTGTATTCCGATAGGGGATCGAAAAATCCATTATTTTTGCGATATCTCTTACCGTTTTCGAGATAATCGACATTTTCCGATTTTAGTCTTTTTGGCTCTCAAAATACACAAAATTTTTTAAGATTTTTTTTTTTTCAATTTAGGACATTCAGCACTGGTTTTTTATATTTGGAAGCATAGATTTACCGGGTGTATTCCGATAGGGGATCGAAAATTCCATTATTTTTGCGATATCTCTTACCGTTTTCGAGATAATCGACCTTTTCCGATTTTAGTCTTTTTGGCACTCAAAATACACAAAATTTGCATAGATTTACAGTGTGTATTCCGATAGGGGATCGAAAAATCCATTATTTTTGCGATATCTCTTACCGTTTTCGAGATAATCGACCTTTTCCGATTTTAGTCTTTTTGGCTCTCAAAATACACAAAATTTTTTAAGATTTTTTTTTTTCAATTTAGGACATTCAGCACTTGTTTTTTATATTTGGAAGCATAGATTTACCGGGTGTATTCCGATAGGGGATCGAAAATTCCATTATTTTTGCGATATCTCTTACCGTTTTCGAGATAATCGACCTTTTCCGATTTTAGTCTTTTTGGCACTCAAAATACACAAAATTTGCATAGATTTACAGTGTGTATTCCGATAGGGGATCGAAAAATCCATTATTTTTGCGATATCTCTTACCGTTTTCGAGATAATCGACCTTTTCCGATTTTAGTCTTTTTGGCTCTCAAAATACACAAAATTTTTTAAGATTTTTTTTTTTTCAATTTAGGACATTCAGCACTTGTTTTTTATATTTGGAAGCATAGATTTACCGGGTGTATTCCGATAGGGGATCGAAAATTCCATTATTTTTGCGATATCTCTTACCGTTTTCGAGATAATCGACCTTTTCCGATTTTAGTCTTTTTGGCACTCAAAATACACAAAATTTGCATAGATTTACAGTGTGTATTCCGATAGGGGATCGAAAAATCCATTATTTTTGCGATATCTCTTACCGTTTTCGAGATAATCGACCTTTTCCGATTTTAGTCTTTTTGGCTCTCAAAATACACAAAATTTTTTAAGATTTTTTTTTTTTCAATTTAGGACATTCAGCACTTGTTTTTTATATTTGGAAGCATAGATTTACCGGGCGTATTCCGATAGGGGATCGAAAATTCCATTATTTTTGCGATATCTCTTACCGTTTTCGAGATAATCGACCTTTTCCGATTTTAGTCTTTTTGGCACTCAAAATACACAAAATTTGCATAGATTTACAGTGTGTATTCCGATAGGGGATCGAAAAATCCATTATTTTTGCGATATCTCTTACCGTTTTCGAGATAATCGACCTTTTCCGATTTTAGTCTTTTTGGCACTCAAAATACACAAAATTTGCATAGATTTACAGTGTGTATTCCGATAGGGGATCGAAAAATCCATTATTTTTGCGATATCTCTTACCGTTTTCGAGATAATCGACCTTTTCCGATTTTAGTCTTTTTGGTTCTCAAAATACACAAAATTTTTTAAGATTTTTTTTTTTTCAATTTAGGACATTCAGCACTTGTTTTTTATATTTGGAAGCATAGATTTACCGGGTGTATTCCGATAGGGGATCGAAAATTCCATTATTTTTGCGATATCTCTTACCGTTTTCGAGATAATCGACCTTTTCCGATTTTAGTCTTTTTGGCACTCAAAATACACAAAATTTGCATAGATTTACAGTGTGTATTCCGATAGGGGATCGAAAAATCCATTATTTTTGCGATATCTCTTACCGTTTTCGAGATAATCGACCTTTTCCGATTTTAGTCTTTTTGGCTCTCAAAATACACAAAATTTTTTAAGATTTTTTTTTTTTCAATTTAGGACATTCAGCACTTGTTTTTTATATTTGGAAGCATAGATTTACCGGGTGTATTCCGATAGGGGATCGAAAATTCCATTATTTTTGCGATATCTCTTACCGTTTTCGAGATAATCGACCTTTTCCGATTTTAGTCTTTTTGGCACTCAAAATACACAAAATTTGCATAGATTTACAGTGTGTATTCCGATAGGGGATCGAAAAATCCATTATTTTTGCGATATCTCTTACCGTTTTCGAGATAATCGACCTTTTCCGATTTTAGTCTTTTTGGCTCTCAAAATACACAAAATTTTTTAAGATTTTTTTTTTTTCAATTTAGGACATTCAGCACTTGTTTTTTATATTTGGACGCATAGATTTACCGGGTGTATTCCGATAGGGGATCGAAAATTCCATTATTTTTGCGATATCTCTTACCGTTTTCGAGATAATCGACCTTTTCCGATTTTAGTCTTTTTGGCACTCAAAATACACAAAATTTGCATAGATTTACAGTGTGTATTCCGATAGGGGATCGAAAAATCCATTATTTTTGCGATATCTCTTACCGTTTTCGAGATAATCGACCTTTTCCGCTTTTAGTCTTTTTGGCTCTCAAAATACACAAAATTTTTTAAGATTTTTTTTTTTTCAATTTAGGACATTCAGCACTTGTTTTTTATATTTGGAAGCATAGATTTACCGGGTGTATTCCGATAGGGGATCGAAAATTCCATTATTTTTGCGATATCTCTTACCGTTTTCGAGATAATCGACCTTTTCCGATTTTAGTCTTTTTGGCACTCAAAATACACAAAATTTGCATAGATTTACAGTGTGTATTCCGATAGGGGATCGAAAAATCCATTATTTTTGCGATATCTCTTACCGTTTTCGAGATAATCGACCTTTTCCGATTTTAGTCTTTTTGGCTCTCAAAATACACAAAATTTTTTAAGATTTTTTTTTTTTCAATTTAGGACATTCAGCACTTGTTTTTTATATTTGGAAGCATAGATTTACCGGGTGTATTCCGATAGGGGATCGAAAATTCCATTATTTTTGCGATATCTCTTACCGTTTTCGAGATAATCGACCTTTTCCGATTTTAGTCTTTTTGGCACTCAAAATACACAAAATTTGCATAGATTTACAGTGTGTATTCCGATAGGGGATCGAAAAATCCATTATTTTTGCGATATCTCTTACCGTTTTCGAGATAATCGACCTTTTCCGATTTTAGTCTTTTTGGCTCTCAAAATACACAAAATTTTTTAAGATTTTTTTTTTTTCAATTTAGGACATTCAGCACTTGTTTTTTATATTTGGAAGCATAGATTTACCGGGTGTATTCCGATAGGGGATCGAAAATTCCATTATTTTTGCGATATCTCTTACCGTTTTCGAGATAATCGACCTTTTCCGATTTTAGTCTTTTTGGCACTCAAAATACACAAAATTTGCATAGATTTACAGTGTGTATTCCGATAGGGGATCGAAAAATCCATTATTTTTGCGATATCTCTTACCGTTTTCGAGATAATCGACCTTTTCCAATTTTAGTCTTTTTGGCACTCAAAATACACAAAATTTGCATAGATTTACAGTGTGTATTCCGATAGGGGATCGAAAAATCCATTATTTTTGCGATATCTCTTACCGTTTTCGAGATAATCGACCTTTTCCGATTTTAGTCTTTTTGGCTCTCAAAATACACAAAATTTTTTAAGATTTTTTTTTTTCAATTTAGGACATTCAGCACTTGTTTTTTATATTTGGAAGCATTGATTTACCGGGTGTATTCCGATAGGGGATCGAAAATTCCATTATTTTTGCGATATCTCTTACCGTTTTCGAGATAATCGACCTTTTCCGATTTTAGTCTTTTTGGCACTCAAAATACACAAAATTTGCATAGATTTACAGTGTGTATTCCGATAGGGGATCGAAAAATCCATTATTTTTGCGATATCTCTTACCGTTTTCGAGATAATCGACATTTTCCGATTTTAGTCTTTTTGGCTCTCAAAATACACAAAATTTTTTAACATTTTTTTTTTTTCAATTTAGGACATTCAGCACTTGTTTTTTATATTTGGAAGCATAGATTTACCGGGTGTATTCCGATAGGGGATCGAAAATTCCATTATTTTTGCGATATCTCTTACCGTTTTCGAGATAATCGACCTTTTCCGATTTTAGTCTTTTTGGCACTCAAAATACACAAAATTTGCATAGATTTACAGTGTGTATTCCGATAGGGGATCGAAAAATCCATTATTTTTGCGATATCTCTTACCGTTTTCGAGATAATCGACATTTTCCGATTTTAGTCTTTTTGGCTCTCAAAATACACAAAATTTTTTAAGATTTTTTTTTTTTCAATTTAGGACATTCAGCACTTGTTTTTTATATTTGGAAGCATTGATTTACCGGGTGTATTCCGATAGGGGATCGAAAATTCCATTATTTTAGCGATATCTCTTACCGTTTTCGAGATAATCGACCTTTTCCGATTTTAGTCTTTTTGGCACTCAAAATACACAAAATTTGCATAGATTTACAGTGTGTATTCCGATAGGAGATCGAAAAATCCATTATTTTTGCGATATCTCTTACCGTTTTCGAGATAATCGACATTTTCCGATTTTAGTCTTTTTGGCTCTCAAAATACACAAAATTTTTTAAGATTTTTTTTTTTTCAATTTAGGACATTCAGCACTTGTTTTTTATATTTGGAAGCATAGATTTACTGGGTGTATTCCGATAGGGGATCGAAAATTCCATTATTTTTGCGATATCTCTTACCGTTTTCGAGATAATCGACCTTTTCCGATTTTAGTCTTTTTGGCACTCAAAATACACAAAATTTGCATAGATTTACAGTGTGTATTCCGATAGGGGATCGAAAAATCCATTATTTTTGCGATATCTCTTACCGTTTTCGAGATAATCGACCTTTTCCGATTTTAGTCTTTTTGGCTCTCAAAATACACAAAATTTTTTAAGATTTTTTTTTTTTCAATTTAGGACATTCAGCACTTGTTATTTATATTTGGAAGCATAGATTTACCGGGTGTATTCCGATAGGGGATCGAAAATTCCATTATTTTTGCGATATCTCTTACCGTTTTCGAGATAATCGACCTTTTCCGATTTTAGTCTTTTTGGCACTCAAAATACACAAAATTTGCATAGATTTACAGTGTGTATTCCGATAGGGGATCGAAAAATCCATTATTTTTGCGATATCTCTTACCGTTTTCGAGATAATCGACCTTTTCCGATTTTAGTCTTTTTGGCTCTCAAAATACACAAAATTTTTTAAGATTTTTTTTTTTTCAATTTAGGACATTCAGCACTTGTTTTTTATATTTGGAAGCATAGATTTACCGGGTGTATTCCGATAGGGGATCGAAAATTCCATTATTTTTGCGATATCTCTTACCGTTTTCGAGATAATCGACCTTTTCCGATTTTAGTCTTTTTGGCACTCAAAATACACAAAATTTGCATAGATTTACAGTGTGTATTCCGATAGGGGATCGAAAAATCCATTATTTTTGCGATATCTCTTACCGTTTTCGAGATAATCGACCTTTTCCGATTTTAGTCTTTTTGGCTCTCAAAATAAACAAAATTTTTTAAGATTTTTTTTTTTTCAATTTAGGACATTCAGCACTTGTTTTTTATATTTGGAAGCATAGATTTACCGGGTGTATTCCGATAGGGGATCGAAAATTCCATTATTTTTGCGATATCTCTTACCGTTTTCGAGATAATCGACCTTTTCCGATTTTAGTCTTTTTGGCACTCAAAATACACAAAATTTGCATAGATTTACAGTGTGTATTCCGATAGGGGATCGAAAAATCCATTATTTTTGCGATATCTCTTACCGTTTTCGAGATAATCGACCTTTTCCGATTTTAGTCTTTTTGGCTCTCAAAATACACAAAATTTTTTAAGATTTTTTTTTTTTCAATTTAGGACATTCAGCACTTGTTTTTTATATTTGGAAGCATTGATTTACCGGGTGTATTCCGATAGGGGATCGAAAATTCCATTATTTTTGCGATATCTCTTACCGTTTTCGAGATAATCGACCTTTTCCGATTTTAGTCTTTTTGGCACTCAAAATACACAAAATTTGCATAGATTTACAGTGTGTATTCCGATAGGGGATCGAAAAATCCATTATTTTTGCGATATCTCTTACCGTTTTCGAGATAATCGACCTTTTCCGATTTTAGTCTTTTTGGCTCTCAAAATACACAAAATTTTTTAAGATTTTTTTTTTTTCAATTTAGGACATTCAGCACTTGTTTTTTATATTTGGAAGCATAGATTTACCGGGTGTATTCCGATAGGGGATCGAAAATTCCATTATTTTTGCGATATCTCTTACCGTTTTCGAGATAATCGACCTTTTCCGATTTTAGTCTTTTTGGCACTCAAAATACACAAAATTTGCATAGATTTACAGTGTGTATTCCGATAGGGGATCGAAAAATCCATTATTTTTGCGATATCTCTTACCGTTTTCGAGATAATCGACCTTTTCCAATTTTAGTCTTTTTGGCACTCAAAATACACAAAATTTGCATAGATTTACAGTGTGTATTCCGATAGGGGATCGAAAAATCCATTATTTTTGCGATATCTCTTACCGTTTTCGAGATAATCGACCTTTTCCGATTTTAGTCTTTTTGGCTCTCAAAATACACAAAATTTTTTAAGATTTTTTTTTTTTCAATTTAGGACATTCAGCACTTGTTTTTTATATTTGGAAGCATTGATTTACCGGGTGTATTCCGATAGGGGATCGAAAATTCCATTATTTTTGCGATATCTCTTACCGTTTTCGAGATAATCGACCTTTTCCGATTTTAGTCTTTTTGGCACTCAAAATACACAAAATTTGCATAGATTTACAGTGTGTATTCCGATAGGGGATCGAAAAATCCATTATTTTTGCGATATCTCTTACCGTTTTCGAGATAATCGACATTTTCCGATTTTAGTCTTTTTGGCTCTCAAAATACACAAAATTTTTTAAGATTTTTTTTTTTTCAATTTAGGACATTCAGCACTTGTTTTTTATATTTGGAAGCATAGATTTACCGGGTGTATTCCGATAGGGGATCGAAAATTCCATTATTTTTGCGATATCTCTTACCGTTTTCGAGATAATCGACCTTTTCCGATTTTAGTCTTTTTGGCACTCAAAATACACAAAATTTGCATAGATTTACAGTGTGTATTTCGATAGGGGATCGAAAAATCCATTATTTTTGCGATATCTCTTACCGTTTTCGAGATAATCGACATTTTCCGATTTTAGTCTTTTTGGCTCTCAAAATACACAAAAATTTTTAAGATTTTTTTTTTTTCAATTTAGGACATTCAGCACTTGTTTTTTATATTTGGAAGCATTGATTTACCGGGTGTATTCCGATAGGGGATCGAAAATTCCATTATTTTAGCGATATCTCTTACCGTTTTCGAGATAATCGACCTTTTCCGATTTTAGTCTTTTTGGCACTCAAAATACACAAAATTTGCATAGATTTACAGTGTGTATGCCGATAGGAGATCGAAAAATCCATTATTTTTGCGATATCTCTTACCGTTTTCGAGATAATCGACATTTTCCGATTTTAGTCTTTTTGGCTCTCAAAATACACAAAATTTTTTAAGATTTTTTTTTTTTCAATTTAGGACATTCAGCACTTGTTTTTTATATTTGGAAGCATAGATTTACCGGGTGTATTCCGATAGGGGATCGAAAATTCCATTATATTTGCGATATCTCTTACCGTTTTCGAGATAATCGACCTTTTCCGATTTTAGTCTTTTTGGCACTCAAAATACACAAAATTTGCATAGATTTACAGTGTGTATTCCGATAGGGGATCGAAAAATCCATTATTTTTGCGATATCTCTTACCGTTTTCGAGATAATCGACCTTTTCCGATTTTAGTCTTTTTGGCTCTCAAAATACACAAAATTTTTTAAGATTTTTTTTTTTTCAATTTAGGACATTCAGCACTTGTTATTTATATTTGGAAGCATAGATTTACCGGGTGTATTCCGATAGGGGATCGAAAATTCCATTATTTTTGCGATATCTCTTACCGTTTTCGAGATAATCGACCTTTTCCGATTTTAGTCTTTTTGGCACTCAAAATACACAAAATTTGCATAGATTTACAGTGTGTATTCCGATAGGGGATCGAAAAATCCATTATTTTTGCGATATCTCTTACCGTTTTCGAGATAATCGACCTTTTGCGATTTTAGTCTTTTTGGCTCTCAAAATACACAAAATTTTTTAAGATTTTTTTTTTTTCAATTTAGGACATTCAGCACTTGTTTTTTATATTTGGAAGCATAGATTTACCGGGTGTATTCCGATAGGGGATCGAAAATTCCATTATTTTTGCGATATCTCTTACCGTTTTCGAGATAATCGACCTTTTCCGATTTTAGTCTTTTTGGCACTCAAAATACACAAAATTTGCATAGATTTACAGTGTGTATTCCGATAGGGGATCGAAAAATCCATTATTTTTGCGATATCTCTTACCGTTTTCGAGATAATCGACCTTTTCCGATTTTAGTCTTTTTGGCTCTCAAAATACACAAAATTTTTTAAGATTTTTTTTTTTTCAATTTAGGACATTCAGCACTTGTTTTTTATATTTGGAAGCATTGATTTACCGGGTGTATTCCGATAGGGGATCGAAAATTCCATTATTTTTGCGATATCTCTTACCGTTTTCGAGATAATCGACCTTTTCCGATTTTAGTCTTTTTGGCTCCCAAAATAAACAAAATTTTTTAAGATTTTTTTTTTTTCAATTTAGGACATTCAGCACTTGTTTTTTATATTTGGAAGCATAGATTTACCGGGTGTATTCCGATAGGGGATCGAAAATTCCATTATTTTTGCGATATCTCTTACCGTTTTCGAGATAATCGACCTTTTCCGATTTTAGTCTTTTTGGCACTCAAAATACACAAAATTTGCATAGATTTACAGTGTGTATTCCGATAGGGGATCGAAAAATCCATTATTTTTGCGATATCTCTTACCGTTTTCGAGATAATCGACCTTTTCCGATTTTAGTCTTTTTGGCTCTCAAAATACACAAAATTTTTTAAGATTTTTTTTCTTTCAATTTAGGACATTCAGCACTTGTTTTTTATATTTGGAAGCATAGATTTACCGGGTGTATTCCGATAGGGGATCGAAAATTCCATTATTTTTGCGATATCTCGTACCGTTTTCGAGATAATCGACCTTTTCCGATTTTAGTCTTTTTGGCACTCAAAATACACAAAATTTGCATAGATTTACAGTGTGTATTCCGATAGGGGATCGAAAAATCCATTATTTTTGCGATATCTCTTACCGTTTTCGAGATAATCGACCTTTTCCGATTTTAGTCTTTTTGGCTCTCAAAATACACAAAATTTTTTAAGATTTTTTTTTTTTCAATTTAGGACATTCAGCACTTGTTTTTTATATTTGGAAGCATAGATTTACCGGGCGTATTCCGATAGGGGATCGAAAATTCCATTATTTTTGCGATATCTCTTACCGTTTTCGAGATAATCGACCTTTTCCGATTTTAGTCTTTTTGGCACTCAAAATACACAAAATTTGCATAGATTTACAGTGTGTATTCCGATAGGGGATCGAAAAATCCATTATTTTTGCGATATCTCTTACCGTTTTCGAGATAATCGACCTTTTCCGATTTTAGTCTTTTTGGCTCTCAAAATACACAAAATTTTTTAAGATTTTTTTTTTTTCAATTTAGGACATTCAGCACTTGTTTTTTATATTTGGAAGCATAGATTTACCGGGTGTATTCCGATAGGGGATCGAAAATTCCATTATTTTTGCGATATCTCTTACCGTTTTCGAGATAATCGACCTTTTCCGATTTTAGTCTTTTTGGCACTCAAAATACACAAAATTTGCATAGATTTACAGTGTGTATTCCGATAGGGGATCGAAAAATCCATTATTTTTGCGATATCTCTTACCGTTTTCGAGATAATCGACCTTTTCCGATTTTAGTCTTTTTGGCTCTCAAAATACACAAAATTTTTTAAGATTTTTTTTTTTTCAATTTAGGACATTCAGCACTTGTTTTTTATATTTGGAAGCATAGATTTACCGGGTGTATTCCGATAGGGGATCGAAAATTCCATTATTTTTGCGATATCTCTTACCGTTTTCGAGATAATCGACCTTTTCCGATTTTAGTCTTTTTGGCACTCAAAATACACAAAATTTGAATAGATTTACAGTGTTTATTCCGATAGGGGATCGAAAAATCCATTATTTTTGCGATATCTCTTACCGTTTTCGAGTTAATCGACCTTTTCCGATTTTAGTCTTTTTGGCTCTCAAAATACACAAAATTTTTTAAGATTTTTTTTTTTTCAATTTAGGACATTCAGCACTTGTTTTTTATATTTGGAAGCATAGATTTACCGGGTGTATTCCGATAGGGGATCGAAAATTCCATTATTTTTGCGATATCTCTTACCGTTTTCGAGATAATCGACCTTTTCCGATTTTAGTCTTTTTGGCACTCAAAATACACAAAATTTGCATAGATTTACAGTGTGTATTCCGATAGGGGATCGAAAAATCCATTATTTTTGCGATATCTCTTACCGTTTTCGAGATAATCGACCTTTTCCGATTTTAGTCTTTTTGGCTCTCAAAATACACAAAATTTTTTAAGATTTTTTTTTTTTCAATTTAGGACATTCAGCACTTGTTTTTTATATTTGGAAGCATAGATTTACCGGGTGTATTCCGATAGGGGATCGAAAATTCCATTATTTTTGCGATATCTCTTACCGTTTTCGAGATAATCGACCTTTTCCGATTTTAGTCTTTTTGGCACTCAAAATACACAAAATTTGCATAGATTTACAGTGTGTATTCCGATAGGGGATCGAAAAATCCATTATTTTTGCGATATCTCTTACCGTTTTCGAGATAATCGACCTTTTCCGATTTTAGTCTTTTTGGCTCTCAAAATACACAAAATTTTTTAAGATTTTTTTTTTTTCAATTTAGGACATTCAGCACTTGTTTTTTATATTTGGAAGCATAGATTTACCGGGTGTATTCCGATAGGGGATCGAAAATTCCATTATTTTTGCGATATCTCTTACCGTTTTCGAGATAATCGACCTTTTCCGATTTTAGTCTTTTTGGCACTCAAAATACACAAAATTTGCATAGATTTACAGTGTGTATTCCGATAGGGGATCGAAAAATCCATTATTTTTGCGATATCTCTTACCGTTTTCGAGATAATCGACCTTTTCCGATTTTAGTCTTTTTGGCTCTCAAAATACACAAAATTTTTTAAGATTTTTTTTTTTTCAATTTAGGACATTCAGCACTTGCTTTTTATATTTGGAAGCATAGATTTACCGGGTGTATTCCGATAGGGGATCGAAAATTCCATTATTTTTGCGATATCTCTTACCGTTTTCGAGATAATCGACCTTTTCCGATTTTAGTCTTTTTGGCACTCAAAATACACAAAATTTGCATAGATTTACAGTGTGTATTCCGATAGGGGATCGAAAAATCCATTATTTTTGCGATATCTCTTACCGTTTTCGAGATAATCGACCTTTTCCGATTTTAGTCTTTTTGGCTCTCAAAATACACAAAATTTTTTAAGATTTTTTTTTTTTCAATTTAGGACATTCAGCACTTGTTTTTTATATTTGGAAGCATAGATTTACCGGGTGTATTCCGATAGGGGATCGAAAATTCCATTATTTTTGCGATATCTCTTACCGTTTTCGAGATAATCGACCTTTTCCGATTTTAGTCTTTTTGGCACTCAAAATACACAAAATTTGCATAGATTTACAGTGTGTATTCCGATAGGGGATCGAAAAATCCATTATTTTTGCGATATCTCTTACCGTTTTCGAGATAATCGACCTTTTCCGATTTTAGTCTTTTTGGCTCTCAAAATACACAAAATTTTAAAGATTTTTTTTTTTTCAATTTAGGACATTCAGCACTTGTTTTTTATATTTGGAAGCATAGATTTACCGGGTGTATTCCGATAGGGGATCGAAAATTCCATTATTTTTGCGATATCTCTTACCGTTTTCGAGATAATCGACCTTTTCCGATTTTAGTCTTTTTGGCACTCAAAATACACAAAATTTGCATAGATTTACAGTGTGTATTCCGATAGGGGATCGAAAAATCCATTATTTTTGCGATATCTCTTACCGTTTTCGAGTTAATCGACCTTTTCCGATTTTAGTCTTTTTGGTTCTCAAAATACACAAAATTTTTTAAGATTTTTTTTTTTTCAATTTAGGACATTCAGCACTTGTTTTTTATATTTGGAAGCATAGATTTACCGGGTGTATTCCGATAGGGGATCGAAAATTCCATTATTTTTGCGATATCTCTTACCGTTTTCGAGATAATCGACCTTTTCCGATTTTAGTCTTTTTGGCACTCAAAATACACAAAATTTGCATAGATTTACAGTGTGTATTCCGATAGGGGATCGAAAAATCCATTATTTTTGCGATATCTCTTACCGTTTTCGAGATAATCGACCTTTTCCGATTTTAGTCTTTTTGGCTCTCAAAATACACAAAATTTTTTAAGATTTTTTTTTTTTCAATTTAGGACATTCAGCACTTGTTTTTTATATTTGGAAGCATAGATTTACCGGGTGTATTCCGATAGGGGATCGAAAATTCCATTATTTTTGCGATATCTCTTACCGTTTTCGAGATAATCGACCTTTTCCGATTTTAGTCTTTTTGGCACTCAAAATACACAAAATTTGCATAGATTTACAGTGTGTATTCCGATAGGGGATCGAAAAATCCATTATTTTTGCGATATCTCTTACCGTTTTCGAGATAATCGACCTTTTCCGATTTTAGTCTTTTTGGCTCTCAAAATACACAAAATTTTTTAAGATTTTTTTTTTTTCAATTTAGGACATTCAGCACTTGTTTTTTATATTTGGAAGCATAGATTTACCGGGTGTATTCCGATAGGGGATCGAAAATTCCATTATTTTTGCGATATCTCTTACCGTTTTCGAGATAATCGACCTTTTCCGATTTTAGTCTTTTTGGCACTCAAAATACACAAAATTTGCATAGATTTACAGTGTGTATTCCGATAGGGGATCGAAAAATCCATTATTTTTGCGATATCTCTTACCGTTTTCGAGATAATCGACATTTTCCGATTTTAGTCTTTTTGGCTCTCAAAATACACAAAATTTTTTAAGATTTTTTTTTTTTCAATTTAGGACATTCAGCACTTGTTTTTTATATTTGGAATCATAGATTTACCGGGTGTATTCCGATAGGGGATCGAAAATTCCATTATTTTTGCGATATCTCTTACCGTTTTCGAGATAATCGACCTTTTCCGATTTTAGTCTTTTTGGCACTCAAAATACACAAAATTTGCATAGATTTACAGTGTGTATTCCGATAGGGGATCGAAAAATCCATTATTTTTGCGATATCTCTTACCGTTTTCGAGATAATCGACCTTTTCCGATTTTAGTCTTTTTGGCTCTCAAAATACACAAAATTTTTTAAGATTTTTTTTTTTCAATTTAGGACATTCAGCACTTGTTTTTTATATTTGGAAGCATAGATTTACCGGGTGTATTCCGATAGGGGATCGAAAATTCCATTATTTTTGCGATATCTCTTACCGTTTTCGAGATAATCGACCTTTTCCGATTTTAGTCTTTTTGGCACTCAAAATACACAAAATTTGCATAGATTTACAGTGTGTATTCCGATAGGGGATCGAAAAATCCATTATTTTTGCGATATCTCTTACCGTTTTCGAGATAATCGACCTTTTCCGATTTTAGTCTTTTTGGCTCTCAAAATACACAAAATTTTTTAAGATTTTTTTTTTTTCAATTTAGGACATTCAGCACTTGTTTTTTATATTTGGAAGCATAGATTTACCGGGTGTATTCCGATAGGGGATCGAAAATTCCATTATTTTTGCGATATCTCTTACCGTTTTCGAGATAATCGACCTTTTCCGATTTTAGTCTTTTTGGCTCTCAAAATACACAAAATTTTTTAAGATTTTTTTTTTTTCAATTTAGGACATTCAGCACTTGTTTTTTATATTTGGAAGCATAGATTTACCGGGCGTATTCCGATAGGGGATCGAAAATTCCATTATTTTTGCGATATCTCTTACCGTTTTCGAGATAATCGACCTTTTCCGATTTTAGTCTTTTTGGCACTCAAAATACACAAAATTTGCATAGATTTACAGTGTGTATTCCGATAGGGGATCGAAAAATCCATTATTTTTGCGATATCTCTTACCGTTTTCGAGATAATCGACCTTTTCCGATTTTAGTCTTTTTGGCTCTCAAAATACACAAAATTTTTTAAGATTTTTTTTTTTTCAATTTAGGACATTCAGCACTTGTTTCTTATATTTGGAAGCATAGATTTACCGGGTGTATTCCGATAGGGGATCGAAAATTCCATTATTTTTGCGATATCTCTTACCGTTTTCGAGATAATCGACCTTTTCCGATTTTAGTCTTTTTGGCACTCAAAATACACAAAATTTGCATAGATTTACAGTGTGTATTCCGATAGGGGATCGAAAAATCCATTATTTTTGCGATATCTCTTACCGTTTTCGAGATAATCGACCTTTTCCGATTTTAGTCTTTTTGGCTCTCAAAATACACAAAATTTTTTAAGATTTTTTTTTTTTCAATTTAGGACATTCAGCACTTGTTTTTTATATTTGGAAGCATAGATTTACCGGGTGTATTCCGATAGGGGATCGAAAATTCCATTATTTTTGCGATATCTCTTACCGTTTTCGAGATAATCGACCTTTTCCGATTTTAGTCTTTTTGGCACTCAAAATACACAAAATTTGCATAGATTTACAGTGTGTATTCCGATAGGGGATCGAAAAATCCATTATTTTTGCGATATCTCTTACCGTTTTCGAGATAATCGACATTTTCCGATTTTAGTCTTTTTGGCTCTCAAAATACACAAAATTTTTTAAGATTTTTTTTTTTTCAATTTAGGACATTCAGCACTTGTTTTTTATATTTGGAATCATAGATTTACCGGGTGTATTCCGATAGGGGATCGAAAATTCCATTATTTTTGCGATATCTCTTACCGTTTTCGAGATAATCGACCTTTTCCGATTTTAGTCTTTTTGGCACTCAAAATACACAAAATTTGCATAGATTTACAGTGTGTATTCCGATAGGGGATCGAAAAATCCATTATTTTTGCGATATCTCTTACCGTTTTCGAGATAATCGACCTTTTCCGATTTTAGTCTTTTTGGCTCTCAAAATACACAAAATTTTTTAAGATTTTTTTTTTTCAATTTAGGACATTCAGCACTTGTTTTTTTATATTTGGAAGCATAGATTTACCGGGTGTATTCCGATAGGGGATCGAAAATTCCATTATTTTTGCGATATCTCTTACCGTTTTCGAGATAATCGACCTTTTCCGATTTTAGTCTTTTTGGCACTCAAAATACACAAAATTTGCATAGATTTACAGTGTGTATTCCGATAGGGGATCGAAAAATCCATTATTTTTGCGATATCTCTTACCGTTTTCGAGATAATCGACCTTTTCCGATTTTAGTCTTTTTGGCTCTCAAAATACACAAAATTTTTTAAGATTTTTTTTTTTTCAATTTAGGACATTCAGCACTTGTTTTTTATATTTGGAAGCATAGATTTACCGGGTGTATTCCGATAGGGGATCGAAAATTCCATTATTTTTGCGATATCTCTTACCGTTTTCGAGATAATCGACCTTTTCCGATTTTAGTCTTTTTGGCACTCAAAATACACAAAATTTGCATAGATTTACAGTGTGTATTCCGATAGGGGATCGAAAAATCCATTATTTTTGCGATATCTCTTACCGTTTTCGAGATAATCGACCTTTTCCGATTTTAGTCTTTTTGGCTCTCAAAATACACAAAATTTTTTAAGATTTTTTTTTTTTCAATTTAGGACATTCAGCACTTGTTTTTTATATTTGGAAGCATAGATTTACCGGGTGTATTCCGATAGGGGATCGAAAATTCCATTATTTTTGCGATATCTCTTACCGTTTTCGAGATAATCGACCTTTTCCGATTTTAGTCTTTTTGGCTCTCAAAATACACAAAATTTTTTAAGATTTTTTTTTTTTTCAATTTAGGACATTCAGCACTTGTTTTTTATATTTGGAAGCATAGATTTACCGGGTGTATTCCGATAGGGGATCGAAAATTCCATTATTTTTGCGAAATCTCTTACCGTTTTCGAGATAATCGACCTTTTCCGATTTTAGTCTTTTTGGCTCTCAAAATACACAAAATTTTTTAAGATTTTTTTTTTTTCAATTTAGGACATTCAGCACTTGTTTTTTATATTTGGAAGCATAGATTTACCGGGTGTATTCCGATAGGGGATCGAAAATTCCATTATTTTTGCGATATCTCTTACCGTTTTCGAGATAATCGACCTTTTCCGATTTTAGTCTTTTTGGCACTCAAAATACACAAAATTTGCATAGATTTACAGTGTGTATTCCGATAGGGGATCGAAAAATCCATTATTTTTGCGATATCTCTTACCGTTTTCGAGATAATCGACCTTTTCCGATTTTAGTCTTTTTGGCTCTCAAAATACACAAAATTTTTTAAGATTTTTTTTTTTTCAATTTAGGACATTCAGCACTTGTTTTTTATATTTGGAAGCATAGATTTACCGGGTGTATTCCGATAGGGGATCGAAAATTCCATTATTTTTGCGATATCTCTTACCGTTTTCGAGATAATCGACCTTTTCCGATTTTAGTCTTTTTGGCACTCAAAATACACAAAATTTGCATAGATTTACAGTGTGTATTCCGATAGGGGATCGAAAAATCCATTATTTTTGCGATATCTCTTACCGTTTTCGAGATAATCGACCTTTTCCGATTTTAGTCTTTTTGGCTCTCAAAATACACAAAATTTTTTAAGATTTTTTTTTTTTCAATTTAGGACATTCAGCACTTGTTTTTTATATTTGGAAGCATAGATTTACCGGGTGTATTCCGATAGGGGATCGAAAATTCCATTATTTTTGCGATATCTCTTACCGTTTTCGAGATAATCGACCTTTTCCGATTTTAGTCTTTTTGGCTCTCAAAATACACAAAATTTTTTAAGATTTTTTTTTTTTCAATTTAGGACATTCAGCACTTGTTTTTTATATTTGGAAGCATAGATTTACCGGGTGTATTCCGATAGGGGATCGAAAATTCCATTATTTTTGCGATATCTCTTACCGTTTTCGAGATAATCGACCTTTTCCGATTTTAGTCTTTTTGGCACTCAAAATACACAAAATTTGCATAGATTTACAGTGTGTATTTTGATAGGGGATCGAAAAATCCATTATTTTTGCGATATCTCTTACCGTTTTCGAGATAATCGACCTTTTCCGATTTTAGTCTTTTTGGCTCTCAAAATACACAAAATTTTTTAAGATTTTTTTTTTTTCAATTTAGGACATTCAGCACTTGTTTTTTATATTTGGAAGCATAGATTTACCGGGTGTATTCCGATAGGGGATCGAAAATTCCATTATTTTTGCGATATCTCTTACCGTTTTCGAGATAATCGACCTTTTCCGATTTTAGTCTTTTTGGCACTCAAAATACACAAAATTTGCATAGATTTACAGTGTGTATTCCGATAGGGGATCGAAAAATCCATTATTTTTGCGATATCTCTTACCGTTTTCGAGATAATCGACCTTTTCCGATTTTAGTCTTTTTGGCTCTCAAAATACACAAAATTTTTTAAGATTTTTTTTTTTTCAATTTAGGACATTCAGCACTTGTTTTTTATATTTGGAAGCATAGATTTACCGGGTGTATTCCGATAGGGGATCGAAAATTCCATTATTTTTGCGATATCTCTTACCGTTTTCGAGATAATCGACCTTTTCCGATTTTAGTCTTTTTGGCACTCAAAATACACAAAATTTGCATAGATTTACAGTGTGTATTCCGATAGGGGATCGAAAAATCCATTATTTTTGCGATATCTCTTACCGTTTTCGAGATAATCGACCTTTTCCGATTTTAGTCTTTTTGGCTCTCAAAATACACAAAATTTTTTAAGATTTTTTTTTTTTCAATTTAGGACATTCAGCACTTGTTTTTTATATTTGGAAGCATAGATTTACCGGGTGTATTCCGATAGGGGATCGAAAATTCCATTATTTTTGCGATATCTCTTACCGTTTTCGAGATAATCGACCTTTTCCGATTTTAGTCTTTTTGGCACTCAAAATACACAAAATTTGCATAGATTTACAGTGTGTATTCCGATAGGGGATCGAAAAATCCATTATTTTTGCGATATCTCTTACCGTTTTCGAGATAATCGACATTTTCCGATTTTAGTCTTTTTGGCTCTCAAAATACACAAAATTTTTTAAGATTTTTTTTTTTTCAATTTAGGACATTCAGCACTGGTTTTTTATATTTGGAAGCATAGATTTACCGGGTGTATTCCGATAGGGGATCGAAAATTCCATTATTTTTGCGATATCTCTTACCGTTTTCGAGATAATCGACCTTTTCCGATTTTAGTCTTTTTGGCACTCAAAATACACAAAATTTGCATAGATTTACAGTGTGTATTCCGATAGGGGATCGAAAAATCCATTATTTTTGCGATATCTCTTACCGTTTTCGAGATAATCGACCTTTTCCGATTTTAGTCTTTTTGGCTCTCAAAATACACAAAATTTTTTAAGATTTTTTTTTTTCAATTTAGGACATTCAGCACTTGTTTTTTATATTTGGAAGCATAGATTTACCGGGTGTATTCCGATAGGGGATCGAAAATTCCATTATTTTTGCGATATCTCTTACCGTTTTCGAGATAATCGACCTTTTCCGATTTTAGTCTTTTTGGCACTCAAAATACACAAAATTTGCATAGATTTACAGTGTGTATTCCGATAGGGGATCGAAAAATCCATTATTTTTGCGATATCTCTTACCGTTTTCGAGATAATCGACCTTTTCCGATTTTAGTCTTTTTGGCTCTCAAAATACACAAAATTTTTTAAGATTTTTTTTTTTTCAATTTAGGACATTCAGCACTTGTTTTTTATATTTGGAAGCATAGATTTACCGGGTGTATTCCGATAGGGGATCGAAAATTCCATTATTTTTGCGATATCTCTTACCGTTTTCGAGATAATCGACCTTTTCCGATTTTAGTCTTTTTGGCACTCAAAATACACAAAATTTGCATAGATTTACAGTGTGTATTCCGATAGGGGATCGAAAAATCCATTATTTTTGCGATATCTCTTACCGTTTTCGAGATAATCGACCTTTTCCGATTTTAGTCTTTTTGGCTCTCAAAATACACAAAATTTTTTAAGATTTTTTTTTTTTCAATTTAGGACATTCAGCACTTGTTTTTTATATTTGGAAGCATAGATTTACCGGGCGTATTCCGATAGGGGATCGAAAATTCCATTATTTTTGCGATATCTCTTACCGTTTTCGAGATAATCGACCTTTTCCGATTTTAGTCTTTTTGGCACTCAAAATACACAAAATTTGCATAGATTTACAGTGTGTATTCCGATAGGGGATCGAAAAATCCATTATTTTTGCGATATCTCTTACCGTTTTCGAGATAATCGACCTTTTCCGATTTTAGTCTTTTTGGCACTCAAAATACACAAAATTTGCATAGATTTACAGTGTGTATTCCGATAGGGGATCGAAAAATCCATTATTTTTGCGATATCTCTTACCGTTTTCGAGATAATCGACCTTTTCCGATTTTAGTCTTTTTGGTTCTCAAAATACACAAAATTTTTTAAGATTTTTTTTTTTTCAATTTAGGACATTCAGCACTTGTTTTTTATATTTGGAAGCATAGATTTACCGGGTGTATTCCGATAGGGGATCGAAAATTCCATTATTTTTGCGATATCTCTTACCGTTTTCGAGATAATCGACCTTTTCCGATTTTAGTCTTTTTGGCACTCAAAATACACAAAATTTGCATAGATTTACAGTGTGTATTCCGATAGGGGATCGAAAAATCCATTATTTTTGCGATATCTCTTACCGTTTTCGAGATAATCGACCTTTTCCGATTTTAGTCTTTTTGGCTCTCAAAATACACAAAATTTTTTAAGATTTTTTTTTTTTCAATTTAGGACATTCAGCACTTGTTTTTTATATTTGGAAGCATAGATTTACCGGGTGTATTCCGATAGGGGATCGAAAATTCCATTATTTTTGCGATATCTCTTACCGTTTTCGAGATAATCGACCTTTTCCGATTTTAGTCTTTTTGGCACTCAAAATACACAAAATTTGCATAGATTTACAGTGTGTATTCCGATAGGGGATCGAAAAATCCATTATTTTTGCGATATCTCTTACCGTTTTCGAGATAATCGACCTTTTCCGATTTTAGTCTTTTTGGCTCTCAAAATACACAAAATTTTTTAAGATTTTTTTTTTTTCAATTTAGGACATTCAGCACTTGTTTTTTATATTTGGACGCATAGATTTACCGGGTGTATTCCGATAGGGGATCGAAAATTCCATTATTTTTGCGATATCTCTTACCGTTTTCGAGATAATCGACCTTTTCCGATTTTAGTCTTTTTGGCACTCAAAATACACAAAATTTGCATAGATTTACAGTGTGTATTCCGATAGGGGATCGAAAAATCCATTATTTTTGCGATATCTCTTACCGTTTTCGAGATAATCGACCTTTTCCGCTTTTAGTCTTTTTGGCTCTCAAAATACACAAAATTTTTTAAGATTTTTTTTTTTTCAATTTAGGACATTCAGCACTTGTTTTTTATATTTGGAAGCATAGATTTACCGGGTGTATTCCGATAGGGGATCGAAAATTCCATTATTTTTGCGATATCTCTTACCGTTTTCGAGATAATCGACCTTTTCCGATTTTAGTCTTTTTGGCACTCAAAATACACAAAATTTGCATAGATTTACAGTGTGTATTCCGATAGGGGATCGAAAAATCCATTATTTTTGCGATATCTCTTACCGTTTTCGAGATAATCGACCTTTTCCGATTTTAGTCTTTTTGGCTCTCAAAATACACAAAATTTTTTAAGATTTTTTTTTTTTCAATTTAGGACATTCAGCACTTGTTTTTTATATTTGGAAGCATAGATTTACCGGGTGTATTCCGATAGGGGATCGAAAATTCCATTATTTTTGCGATATCTCTTACCGTTTTCGAGATAATCGACCTTTTCCGATTTTAGTCTTTTTGGCACTCAAAATACACAAAATTTGCATAGATTTACAGTGTGTATTCCGATAGGGGATCGAAAAATCCATTATTTTTGCGATATCTCTTACCGTTTTCGAGATAATCGACCTTTTCCGATTTTAGTCTTTTTGGCTCTCAAAATACACAAAATTTTTTAAGATTTTTTTTTTTTCAATTTAGGACATTCAGCACTTGTTTTTTATATTTGGAAGCATAGATTTACCGGGTGTATTCCGATAGGGGATCGAAAATTCCATTATTTTTGCGATATCTCTTACCGTTTTCGAGATAATCGACCTTTTCCGATTTTAGTCTTTTTGGCACTCAAAATACACAAAATTTGCATAGATTTACAGTGTGTATTCCGATAGGGGATCGAAAAATCCATTATTTTTGCGATATCTCTTACCGTTTTCGAGATAATCGACCTTTTCCAATTTTAGTCTTTTTGGCACTCAAAATACACAAAATTTGCATAGATTTACAGTGTGTATTCCGATAGGGGATCGAAAAATCCATTATTTTTGCGATATCTCTTACCGTTTTCGAGATAATCGACCTTTTCCGATTTTAGTCTTTTTGGCTCTCAAAATACACAAAATTTTTTAAGATTTTTTTTTTTCAATTTAGGACATTCAGCACTTGTTTTTTATATTTGGAAGCATTGATTTACCGGGTGTATTCCGATAGGGGATCGAAAATTCCATTATTTTTGCGATATCTCTTACCGTTTTCGAGATAATCGACCTTTTCCGATTTTAGTCTTTTTGGCACTCAAAATACACAAAATTTGCATAGATTTACAGTGTGTATTCCGATAGGGGATCGAAAAATCCATTATTTTTGCGATATCTCTTACCGTTTTCGAGATAATCGACATTTTCCGATTTTAGTCTTTTTGGCTCTCAAAATACACAAAATTTTTTAACATTTTTTTTTTTTCAATTTAGGACATTCAGCACTTGTTTTTTATATTTGGAAGCATAGATTTACCGGGTGTATTCCGATAGGGGATCGAAAATTCCATTATTTTTGCGATATCTCTTACCGTTTTCGAGATAATCGACCTTTTCCGATTTTAGTCTTTTTGGCACTCAAAATACACAAAATTTGCATAGATTTACAGTGTGTATTCCGATAGGGGATCGAAAAATCCATTATTTTTGCGATATCTCTTACCGTTTTCGAGATAATCGACATTTTCCGATTTTAGTCTTTTTGGCTCTCAAAATACACAAAATTTTTTAAGATTTTTTTTTTTTCAATTTAGGACATTCAGCACTTGTTTTTTATATTTGGAAGCATTGATTTACCGGGTGTATTCCGATAGGGGATCGAAAATTCCATTATTTTAGCGATATCTCTTACCGTTTTCGAGATAATCGACCTTTTCCGATTTTAGTCTTTTTGGCACTCAAAATACACAAAATTTGCATAGATTTACAGTGTGTATTCCGATAGGAGATCGAAAAATCCATTATTTTTGCGATATCTCTTACCGTTTTCGAGATAATCGACATTTTCCGATTTTAGTCTTTTTGGCTCTCAAAATACACAAAATTTTTTAAGATTTTTTTTTTTTCAATTTAGGACATTCAGCACTTGTTTTTTATATTTGGAAGCATAGATTTACTGGGTGTATTCCGATAGGGGATCGAAAATTCCATTATTTTTGCGATATCTCTTACCGTTTTCGAGATAATCGACCTTTTCCGATTTTAGTCTTTTTGGCACTCAAAATACACAAAATTTGCATAGATTTACAGTGTGTATTCCGATAGGGGATCGAAAAATCCATTATTTTTGCGATATCTCTTACCGTTTTCGAGATAATCGACCTTTTCCGATTTTAGTCTTTTTGGCTCTCAAAATACACAAAATTTTTTAAGATTTTTTTTTTTTCAATTTAGGACATTCAGCACTTGTTATTTATATTTGGAAGCATAGATTTACCGGGTGTATTCCGATAGGGGATCGAAAATTCCATTATTTTTGCGATATCTCTTACCGTTTTCGAGATAATCGACCTTTTCCGATTTTAGTCTTTTTGGCACTCAAAATACACAAAATTTGCATAGATTTACAGTGTGTATTCCGATAGGGGATCGAAAAATCCATTATTTTTGCGATATCTCTTACCGTTTTCGAGATAATCGACCTTTTCCGATTTTAGTCTTTTTGGCTCTCAAAATACACAAAATTTTTTAAGATTTTTTTTTTTTCAATTTAGGACATTCAGCACTTGTTTTTTATATTTGGAAGCATAGATTTACCGGGTGTATTCCGATAGGGGATCGAAAATTCCATTATTTTTGCGATATCTCTTACCGTTTTCGAGATAATCGACCTTTTCCGATTTTAGTCTTTTTGGCACTCAAAATACACAAAATTTGCATAGATTTACAGTGTGTATTCCGATAGGGGATCGAAAAATCCATTATTTTTGCGATATCTCTTACCGTTTTCGAGATAATCGACCTTTTCCGATTTTAGTCTTTTTGGCTCTCAAAATAAACAAAATTTTTTAAGATTTTTTTTTTTTCAATTTAGGACATTCAGCACTTGTTTTTTATATTTGGAAGCATAGATTTACCGGGTGTATTCCGATAGGGGATCGAAAATTCCATTATTTTTGCGATATCTCTTACCGTTTTCGAGATAATCGACCTTTTCCGATTTTAGTCTTTTTGGCACTCAAAATACACAAAATTTGCATAGATTTACAGTGTGTATTCCGATAGGGGATCGAAAAATCCATTATTTTTGCGATATCTCTTACCGTTTTCGAGATAATCGACCTTTTCCGATTTTAGTCTTTTTGGCTCTCAAAATACACAAAATTTTTTAAGATTTTTTTTTTTTCAATTTAGGACATTCAGCACTTGTTTTTTATATTTGGAAGCATTGATTTACCGGGTGTATTCCGATAGGGGATCGAAAATTCCATTATTTTTGCGATATCTCTTACCGTTTTCGAGATAATCGACCTTTTCCGATTTTAGTCTTTTTGGCACTCAAAATACACAAAATTTGCATAGATTTACAGTGTGTATTCCGATAGGGGATCGAAAAATCCATTATTTTTGCGATATCTCTTACCGTTTTCGAGATAATCGACCTTTTCCGATTTTAGTCTTTTTGGCTCTCAAAATACACAAAATTTTTTAAGATTTTTTTTTTTTCAATTTAGGACATTCAGCACTTGTTTTTTATATTTGGAAGCATAGATTTACCGGGTGTATTCCGATAGGGGATCGAAAATTCCATTATTTTTGCGATATCTCTTACCGTTTTCGAGATAATCGACCTTTTCCGATTTTAGTCTTTTTGGCACTCAAAATACACAAAATTTGCATAGATTTACAGTGTGTATTCCGATAGGGGATCGAAAAATCCATTATTTTTGCGATATCTCTTACCGTTTTCGAGATAATCGACCTTTTCCAATTTTAGTCTTTTTGGCACTCAAAATACACAAAATTTGCATAGATTTACAGTGTGTATTCCGATAGGGGATCGAAAAATCCATTATTTTTGCGATATCTCTTACCGTTTTCGAGATAATCGACCTTTTCCGATTTTAGTCTTTTTGGCTCTCAAAATACACAAAATTTTTTAAGATTTTTTTTTTTTCAATTTAGGACATTCAGCACTTGTTTTTTATATTTGGAAGCATTGATTTACCGGGTGTATTCCGATAGGGGATCGAAAATTCCATTATTTTTGCGATATCTCTTACCGTTTTCGAGATAATCGACCTTTTCCGATTTTAGTCTTTTTGGCACTCAAAATACACAAAATTTGCATAGATTTACAGTGTGTATTCCGATAGGGGATCGAAAAATCCATTATTTTTGCGATATCTCTTACCGTTTTCGAGATAATCGACATTTTCCGATTTTAGTCTTTTTGGCTCTCAAAATACACAAAATTTTTTAAGATTTTTTTTTTTTCAATTTAGGACATTCAGCACTTGTTTTTTATATTTGGAAGCATAGATTTACCGGGTGTATTCCGATAGGGGATCGAAAATTCCATTATTTTTGCGATATCTCTTACCGTTTTCGAGATAATCGACCTTTTCCGATTTTAGTCTTTTTGGCACTCAAAATACACAAAATTTGCATAGATTTACAGTGTGTATTTCGATAGGGGATCGAAAAATCCATTATTTTTGCGATATCTCTTACCGTTTTCGAGATAATCGACATTTTCCGATTTTAGTCTTTTTGGCTCTCAAAATACACAAAAATTTTTAAGATTTTTTTTTTTTCAATTTAGGACATTCAGCACTTGTTTTTTATATTTGGAAGCATTGATTTACCGGGTGTATTCCGATAGGGGATCGAAAATTCCATTATTTTAGCGATATCTCTTACCGTTTTCGAGATAATCGACCTTTTCCGATTTTAGTCTTTTTGGCACTCAAAATACACAAAATTTGCATAGATTTACAGTGTGTATGCCGATAGGAGATCGAAAAATCCATTATTTTTGCGATATCTCTTACCGTTTTCGAGATAATCGACATTTTCCGATTTTAGTCTTTTTGGCTCTCAAAATACACAAAATTTTTTAAGATTTTTTTTTTTTCAATTTAGGACATTCAGCACTTGTTTTTTATATTTGGAAGCATAGATTTACCGGGTGTATTCCGATAGGGGATCGAAAATTCCATTATATTTGCGATATCTCTTACCGTTTTCGAGATAATCGACCTTTTCCGATTTTAGTCTTTTTGGCACTCAAAATACACAAAATTTGCATAGATTTACAGTGTGTATTCCGATAGGGGATCGAAAAATCCATTATTTTTGCGATATCTCTTACCGTTTTCGAGATAATCGACCTTTTCCGATTTTAGTCTTTTTGGCTCTCAAAATACACAAAATTTTTTAAGATTTTTTTTTTTTCAATTTAGGACATTCAGCACTTGTTATTTATATTTGGAAGCATAGATTTACCGGGTGTATTCCGATAGGGGATCGAAAATTCCATTATTTTTGCGATATCTCTTACCGTTTTCGAGATAATCGACCTTTTCCGATTTTAGTCTTTTTGGCACTCAAAATACACAAAATTTGCATAGATTTACAGTGTGTATTCCGATAGGGGATCGAAAAATCCATTATTTTTGCGATATCTCTTACCGTTTTCGAGATAATCGACCTTTTGCGATTTTAGTCTTTTTGGCTCTCAAAATACACAAAATTTTTTAAGATTTTTTTTTTTTCAATTTAGGACATTCAGCACTTGTTTTTTATATTTGGAAGCATAGATTTACCGGGTGTATTCCGATAGGGGATCGAAAATTCCATTATTTTTGCGATATCTCTTACCGTTTTCGAGATAATCGACCTTTTCCGATTTTAGTCTTTTTGGCACTCAAAATACACAAAATTTGCATAGATTTACAGTGTGTATTCCGATAGGGGATCGAAAAATCCATTATTTTTGCGATATCTCTTACCGTTTTCGAGATAATCGACCTTTTCCGATTTTAGTCTTTTTGGCTCTCAAAATACACAAAATTTTTTAAGATTTTTTTTTTTTCAATTTAGGACATTCAGCACTTGTTTTTTATATTTGGAAGCATTGATTTACCGGGTGTATTCCGATAGGGGATCGAAAATTCCATTATTTTTGCGATATCTCTTACCGTTTTCGAGATAATCGACCTTTTCCGATTTTAGTCTTTTTGGCTCCCAAAATAAACAAAATTTTTTAAGATTTTTTTTTTTTCAATTTAGGACATTCAGCACTTGTTTTTTATATTTGGAAGCATAGATTTACCGGGTGTATTCCGATAGGGGATCGAAAATTCCATTATTTTTGCGATATCTCTTACCGTTTTCGAGATAATCGACCTTTTCCGATTTTAGTCTTTTTGGCACTCAAAATACACAAAATTTGCATAGATTTACAGTGTGTATTCCGATAGGGGATCGAAAAATCCATTATTTTTGCGATATCTCTTACCGTTTTCGAGATAATCGACCTTTTCCGATTTTAGTCTTTTTGGCTCTCAAAATACACAAAATTTTTTAAGATTTTTTTTTTTTCAATTTAGGACATTCAGCACTTGTTTTTTATATTTGGAAGCATTGATTTACCGGGTGTATTCCGATAGGGGATCGAAAATTCCATTATTTTTGCGATATCTCTTACCGTTTTCGAGATAATCGACCTTTTCCGATTTTAGTCTTTTTGGCACTCAAAATACACAAAATTTGCATAGATTTACAGTGTGTATTCCGATAGGGGATCGAAAAATCCATTATTTTTGCGATATCTCTTACCGTTTTCGAGATAATCGACATTTTCCGATTTTAGTCTTTTTGGCTCTCAAAATACACAAAATTTTTTAAGATTTTTTTTTTTTCAATTTAGGACATTCAGCACTTGTTTTTTATATTTGGAAGCATAGATTTACCGGGTGTATTCCGATAGGGGATCGAAAATTCCATTATTTTTGCGATATCTCTTACCGTTTTCGAGATAATCGACCTTTTCCGATTTTAGTCTTTTTGGCACTCAAAATACACAAAATTTGCATAGATTTACAGTGTGTATTCCGATAGGGGATCGAAAAATCCATTATTTTTGCGATATCTCTTACCGTTTTCGAGATAATCGACCTTTTCCGATTTTAGTCTTTTTGGCTCTCAAAATACACAAAATTTTTTAAGATTTTTTTTTTTTCAATTTAGGACATTCAGCACGTTTTTTATATTTGGAAGCATAGATTTACCGGGTGTATTCCGATAGGGGATCGAAAATTCCATTATTTTTGCAATATCTCTTACCGTTTTCGAGATAATCGACCTTTTCCGATTTTAGTCTTTTTGGCACTCAAAATACACAAAATTTGCATAGATTTACAGTGTGTATTCCGATAGGGGATCGAAAAATCCATTATTTTTGCGATATCTCTTACCGTTTTCGAGATAATCGACATTTTCCGATTTTAGTCTTTTTGGCTCTCAAAATACACAAAATTTTTTAAGATTTTTTTTTTTTCAATTTAGGACATTCAGCACTTGTTTTTTATATTTGGAAGCATAGATTTACCGGGTGTATTCCGATAGGGGATCGAAAATTCCATTATTTTTGCGATATCTCTTACCGTTTTCGAGATAATCGACCTTTTCCGATTTTAGTCTTTTTGGCACTCAAACTACACAAAATTTGCATAGATTTACAGTGTGTATTCCGATAGGGGATCGAAAAATCCATTATTTTTGCGATATCTCTTACCGTTTTCGAGATAATCGACCTTTTCCGATTTTAGTCTTTTTGGCTCTCAAAATACACAAAATTTTTTAAGATTTTTTTTTTTTCAATTTAGGACATTCAGCACTTGTTTTTTATATTTGGAAGCGTAGATTTACCGGGTGTATTCCGATAGGGGATCGAAAATTCCATTATTTTTGCGATATCTCTTACCGTTTTCGAGATAATCGACCTTTTCCGATTTTAGTCTTTTTGGCACTCAAAATACACAAAATTTGCATAGATTTACAGTGTGTATTCCGATAGGGGATCGAAAAATCCATTATTTTTGCGATATCTCTTACCGTTTTCGAGATAATCGACATTTTCCGATTTTAGTCTTTTTGGCTCTCAAAATACACAAAATTTTTTAAGATTTTTTTTTTTTCAATTTAGGACATTCAGCACTTGTTTTTTATATTTGGAAGCATAGATTTACCGGGTGTATTCCGATAGGGGATCGAAAATTCCATTATTTTTGCGATATCTCTTACCGTTTTCGAGATAATCGACCTTTTCCGATTTTAGTCTTTTTGGCACTCAAAATACACAAAATTTGCATAGATTTACAGTGTGTATTCCGATAGGGGATCGAAAAATCCATTATTTTTGCGATATCTCTTACCGTTTTCGAGATAATCGACCTTTTCCGATTTTAGTCTTTTTGGCTCTCAAAATACACAAAATTTTTTAAGATTTTTTTTTTTTCAATTTAGGACATTCAGCACTTGTTTTTTATATTTGGAAGCATAGATTTACCGGGTGTATTCCGATAGGGGATCGAAAATTCCATTATTTTTGCGATATCTCTTACCGTTTTCGAGATAATCGACCTTTTCCGATTTTAGTCTTTTTGGCACTCAAAATACACAAAATTTGCATAGATTTACAGTGTGTATTCCGATAGGGGATCGAAAAATCCATTATTTTTGCGATATCTCTTACCGTTTTCGAGATAATCGACCTTTTCCGATTTTAGTCTTTTTGGCTCTCAAAATACACAAAATTTTTTAAGATTTTTTTTTTTTCAATTTAGGACATTCAGCACTTGTTATTTATATTTGGAAGCATAGATTTACCGGGTGTATTCCGATAGGGGATCGAAAATTCCATTATTTTTGCGATATCTCTTACCGTTTTCGAGATAATCGACCTTTTCCGATTTTAGTCTTTTTGGCACTCAAAATACACAAAATTTGCATAGATTTACAGTGTGTATTCCGATAGGGGATCGAAAAATCCATTATTTTTGCGATATCTCTTACCGTTTTCGAGATAATCGACCTTTTCCGATTTTAGTCTTTTTGGCTCTCAAAATACACAAAATTTTTTAAGATTTTTTTTTTTTCAATTTAGGACATTCAGCACTTGTTTTTTATATTTGGAAGCATAGATTTACCGGGTGTATTCCGATAGGGGATCGAAAATTCCATTATTTTTGCGATATCTCTTACCGTTTTCGAGATAATCGACCTTTTCCGATTTTAGTCTTTTTGGCACTCAAAATACACAAAATTTGCATAGATTTACAGTGTGTATTCCGATAGGGGATCGAAAAATCCATTATTTTTGCGATATCTCTTACCGTTTTCGAGATAATCGACCTTTTCCGATTTTAGTCTTTTTGGCTCTCAAAATACACAAAATTTTTTAAGATTTTTTTTTTTTCAATTTAGGACATTCAGCACTTGTTTTTTATATTTGGAAGCATAGATTTACCGGGTGTATTCCGATAGGGGATCGAAAATTCCATTATTTTTGCGATATCTCTTACCGTTTTCGAGATAATGGACCTTTTCCGATTTTAGTCTTTTTGGCACTCAAAATACACAAAATTTGCATAGATTTACAGTGTGTATTCCGATAGGGGATCGAAAAATCCATTATTTTTGCGATATCTCTTACCGTTTTCGAGATAATCGACATTTTCCGATTTTAGTCTTTTTGGCTCTCAAAATACACAAAATTTTTTAAGATTTTTTTTTTTTCAATTTAGGACATTCAGCACTTGTTTTTTATATTTGGAAGCATAGATTTACCGGGTGTATTCCGATAGGGGATCGAAAATTCCATTATTTTTGCGATATCTCTTACCGTTTTCGAGATAATCGACCTTTTCCGATTTTAGTCTTTTTGGCACTCAAAATACACAAAATTTGCATAGATTTACAGTGTGTATTCCGATAGGGGATCGAAAAATCCATTATTTTTGCGATATCTCTTACCGTTTTCGAGATAATCGACCTTTTCCGATTTTAGTCTTTTTGGCTCTCAAAATACACAAAATTTTTTAAGATTTTTTTTTTTTCAATTTAGGACATTCAGCACTTGTTTTTTATATTTGGAAGCATAGATTTACCGGGTGTATTCCGATAGGGGATCGAAAATTCCATTATTTTTGCGATATCTCTTACCGTTTTCGAGATAATCGACCTTTTCCGATTTTAGTCTTTTTGGCACTCAAAATACACAAAATTTGCATAGATTTACAGTGTGTATTCCGATAGGGGATCGAAAAATCCATTATTTTTGCGATATCTCTTACCGTTTTCGAGATAATCGACCTTTTCCGATTTTAGTCTTTTTGGCTCTCAAAATACACAAAATTTTTTAAGATTTTTTTTTTTTCAATTTAGGACATTCAGCACTTGTTATTTATATTTGGAAGCATAGATTTACCGGGTGTATTCCGATAGGGGATCGAAAATTCCATTATTTTTGCGATATCTCTTACCGTTTTCGAGATAATCGACCTTTTCCGATTTTAGTCTTTTTGGCACTCAAAATACACAAAATTTGCATAGATTTACAGTGTGTATTCCGATAGGGGATCGAAAAATCCATTATTTTTGCGATATCTCTTACCGTTTTCGAGATAATCGACCTTTTCCGATTTTAGTCTTTTTGGCTCTCAAAATACACAAAATTTTTTAAGATTTTTTTTTTTTCAATTTAGGACATTCAGCACTTGTTTTTTATATTTGGAAGCATAGATTTACCGGGTGTATTCCGATAGGGGATCGAAAATTCCATTATTTTTGCGATATCTCTTACCGTTTTCGAGATAATCGACCTTTTCCGATTTTAGTCTTTTTGGCACTCAAAATACACAAAATTTGCATAGATTTACAGTGTGTATTCCGATAGGGGATCGAAAAATCCATTATTTTTGCGATATCTCTTACCGTTTTCGAGATAATCGACCTTTTCCGATTTTAGTCTTTTTGGCTCTCAAAATACACAAAATTTTTTAAGATTTTTTTTTTTTCAATTTAGGACATTCAGCACTTGTTTTTTATATTTGGAAGCATAGATTTACCGGGTGTATTCCGATAGGGGATCGAAAATTCCATTATTTTTGCGATATCTCTTACCGTTTTCGAGATAATGGACCTTTTCCGATTTTAGTCTTTTTGGCACTCAAAATACACAAAATTTGCATAGATTTACAGTGTGTATTCCGATAGGGGATCGAAAAATCCATTATTTTTGCGATATCTCTTACCGTTTTCGAGATAATCGACATTTTCCGATTTTAGTCTTTTTGGCTCTCAAAATACACAAAATTTTTTAAGATTTTTTTTTTTTCAATTTAGGACATTCAGCACTTGTTTTTTATATTTGGAAGCATAGATTTACCGGGTGTATTCCGATAGGGGATCGAAAATTCCATTATTTTGGGATATCTCTTACCGTTTTCGAGATAATCGACCATTTCCGATTTTAGTCTTTTTGGCACTCAAAATACACAAAATTTGCATAGATTTACAGTGTGTATTCCGATAGGGGATCGAAAATTCCATTATTTTTGCGATATCTCTTACCGTTTTCGAGATAATCGACCTTTTCCGATTTTAGTCTTTTTGGCTCTCAAAATACACAAAATTTTTTAAGATTTTTTTTTTTTCAATTTAGGACATTCAGCACTTGTTTTTTATATTTGGAAGCATAGATTTACCGGGTGTATTCCGATAGGGGATCGAAAATTCCATTATTTTTGCGATATCTCTTACCGTTTTCGAGATAATCGACCTTTTCCGATTTTAGTCTTTTTGGCACTCAAAATACACAAAATTTTTTAAGATTTTTTTTTTTTCAATTTAGGACATTCAGCACTTGTTTTTTATATTTGGAAGCATAGATTTACCGGGTGTATTCCGATAGGGGATCGAAAATTCCATTATTTTTGCGATATCTCTTACCGTTTTCGAGATAATGGACCTTTTCCGATTTTAGTCTTTTTGGCACTCAAAATACACAAAATTTGCATAGATTTACAGTGTGTATTCCGATAGGGGATCGAAAAATCCATTATTTTTGCGATATCTCTTACCGTTTTCGAGATAATCGACATTTTCCGATTTTAGTCTTTTTGGCTCTCAAAATACACAAAATTTTTTAAGATTTTTTTTTTTTCAATTTAGGACATTCAGCACTTGTTTTTTATATTTGGAAGCATAGATTTACCGGGTGTATTCCGATAGGGGATCGAAAAATCCATTATTTTTGCGATATCTCTTACCGTTTTCGAGATAATCGACCTTTTCCGATTTTAGTCTTTTTGGCTCTCAAAATACACAAAATTTTTTAAGATTTTTTTTTTTTCAATTTAGGACATTCAGCACTTGTTTTTTATATTTGGAAGCATAGATTTACCGGGTGTATTCCGATAGGGGATCGAAAATTCCATTATTTTTGCGATATCTCTTACCGTTTTCGAGATAATCGACCTTTTCCGATTTTAGTCTTTTTGGCTCTCAAAATACACAAAATTTTTTAAGATTTTTTTTTTTTCAATTTAGGACATTCAGCACTTGTTTTTTATATTTGGAAGCATTGATTTACCGGGTGTATTCCGATAGGGGATCGAAAATTCCATTATTTTTGCGATATCTCTTACCGTTTTCGAGATAATTGACCTTTTCCGATTTTAGTCTTTTTGGCACTCAAAATACACAAAATTTGCATAGATTTACAGTGTGTATTCTGATAGGGGATCGAAAAATCCATTATTTTTGCGATATCTCTTACCGTTTTCGAGATAATCGACATTTTCCGATTTTAGTCTTTTTGGCTCTCAAAATACACAAAATTTTTTAAGATTTTTTTTTTTTCAATTTAGGACATTCAGCACTTGTTTTTTATATTTGGAAGCATAGATTTCCCGGGTGTATTCCGATAGGGGATCGAAAATTCCATTATTTTTGCGATATCTCTTACCGTTTTCGAGATAATCGACCTTTTCCGATTTTAGTCTTTTTTGCACTCAAAATACACAAAATTTGCATAGATTTACAGTGTGTATTCCGATAGGGGATCGAAAAATCCATTATTTTTGCGATATCTCTTACCGTTTTCGAGATAATCGACCTTTTCCGATTTTAGTCTTTTTGGCTCTCAAAATACACAAAATTTTTTAAGATTTTTTTTTTTTCAATTTAGGACATTCAGCACTTGTTTTTTGTATTTGGAAGCATAGATTTACCGGGTGTATTCCGATAGGGGATCGAAAATTCCATTATTTTTGCGATATCTCTTACCGTTTTCGAGATAATCGACCTTTTCCGATTTTAGTCTTTTTGGCACTCAAAATACACAAAATTTGCATAGATTTACAGTGTGTATTCCGATAGGGGATCGAAAAATCCATTATTTTTGCGATATCTCTTACCGTTTTCGAGATAATCGACATTTTCCGATTTTAGTCTTTTTGGCTCTCAAAATACACAAAATTTTTTAAGATTTTTTTTTTTTCAATTTAGGACATTCAGCACTTGTTTTTTATATTTGGAAGCATAGATTTACCGGGTGTATTCCGATAGGGGATCGAAAATTCCATTATTTTTGCGATATCTCTTACCGTTTTCGAGATAATCGACCTTTTCCGATTTTAGTCTTTTTGGCACTCAAAATACACAAAATTTGCATAGATTTACAGTGTGTATTCCGATAGGGGATCAAAAAATCCATTATTTTTGCGATATCTCTTACCGTTTTCGAGATAATCGACATTTTCCGATTTTAGTCTTTTTGGCTCTCAAAATACACAAAATTTTTTAAGATTTTTTTTTTTTCAATTTAGGACATTCAGCACTTGTTTTTTATATTTGGAAGCATAGATTTACCGGGTGTATTCCGATAGGGGATCGAAAATTCCATTATTTTTGCGATATCTCTTACCGTTTTCGAGATAATCGACCTTTTCCGATTTTAGTCTTTTTGGCACTCAAAATACACAAAATTTGCATAGATTTACAGTGTGTATTCGGATAGGGGATCGAAAAATCCATTATTTTTGCGATATCTCTTACCGTTTTCGAGATAATCGACATTTTCCGATTTTAGTCTTTTTGGCTCTCAAAATACACAAAATTTTTTAAGATTTTTTTTTTTTCAATTTAGGACATTCAGCACTTGTTTTTTATATTTGGAAGCATAGCTTTACCGTGTGTATTCCGATAGGGGATCGAAAATTCCATTATTTTTGCGATATCTCTTACCGTTTTCGAGATAATCGACCTTTTCCGATTTTAGTCTTTTTGGCACTCAAAATACACAAAATTTGCATAGATTTACAGTGTGTATTCCGATAGGGGATCGAAAAATCCATTATTTTTGCGATATCTCTTACCGTTTTCGAGATAATCGACATTTTCCGATTTTAGTCTTTTTGGCTCTCAAAATACACAAAATTTTTTAAGATTTTTTTTTTTTCAATTTAGGACATTCAGCACTTGTTTTTTATATTTGGAAGCATAGATTTACCGGGTGTATTCCGATAGGGGATCGAAAATTCCATTATTTTTGCAATATCTCTTACCGTTTTCGAGATAATCGACCTTTTCCGATTTTAGTCTTTTTGGCACTCAAAATACACAAAATTTGCATAGATTTACAGTGTGTATTCCGATAGGGGATCGAAAAATCCATTATTTTTGCGATATCTCTTACCGTTTTCGAGATAATCGACCTTTTCCGATTTTAGTCTTTTTGGCACTCAAAATACACAAAATTTGCATAGATTTACAGTGTGTATTCCGATAGGGGATCAAAAAATCCATTATTTTTGCGATATCTCTTACCGTTTTCGAGATAATCGACATTTTCCGATTTTAGTCTTTTTGGCTCTCAAAATACACAAAATTTTTTAAGATTTTTTTTTTTTCAATTTAGGACATTCAGCACTTGTTTTTTATATTTGGAAGCATAGATTTACCGGGTGTATTCCGATAGGGGATCGAAAATTCCATTATTTTTGCGATATCTCTTACCGTTTTCGAGATAATCGACCTTTTCCGATTTTAGTCTTTTTGGCACTCAAAATACACAAAATTTGCATAGCTTTACAGTGTGTATTCCGATAGGGGATCGAAAAATCCATTATTTTTGCGATATCTCTTACCGTTTTCGAGATAATCGACATTTTCCGATTTTAGTCTTTTTGGCTCTCAAAATACACAAAATTTTTTAAGATTTTTTTTTTTTCAATTTAGGACATTCAGCACTTGTTTTTTATATTTGGAAGCATAGATTTACGGAGTGTATTCCGATAGGGGATCGAAAATTCCATTATTTTTGCGATATCTCTTACCGTTTTCGAGATAATCGACCTTTTCCGATTTTAGTCTTTTTGGCACTCAAAATACACAAAATTTGCATAGATTTACAGTGTGTATTCCGATAGGGGATCGAAAAATCCATTATTTTTGCGATATCTCTTACCGTTTTCGAGATAATCGACATTTTCCGATTTTAGTCTTTTTGGCTCTCAAAATACACAAAATTTTTTAAGATTTTTTTTTTTTCAATTTAGGACATTCAGCACTTGTTTTTTATATTTGGAAGCATAGATTTACCGGGTGTATTCCGATAGGGGATCGAAAATTCCATTATTTTTGCGATATCTCTTACCGTTTTCGAGATAATCGACCTTTTCCGATTTTAGTCTTTTTGGCACTCAAAATACACAAAATTTGCATAGATTTACAGTGTGTATTCCGATAGGGGATCGAAAAATCCATTATTTTTGCGATATCTCTTACCGTTTTCGAGATAATCGACCTTTTCCGATTTTAGTCTTTTTGGCTCTCAAAATACACAAAATTTTTTAAGATTTTTTTTTTTTCAATTTAGGACATTCAGCACTTGTTTTTTATATTTGGAAGCATAGATTTACCGGGTGTATTCCGATAGGGGATCGAAAATTCCATTATTTTTGCGATATCTCTTACCGTTTTCGAGATAATCGACCTTTTCCGATTTTAGTCTTTTTGGCACTCAAAATACACAAAATTTGCATAGATTTACAGTGTGTATTCCGATAGGGGATCGAAAAATCCATTATTTTTGCGATATCTCTTACCGTTTTCGAGATAATCGACATTTTCCGATTTTAGTCTTTTTGGCTCTCAAAATACACAAAATTTTTTAAGATTTTTTTTTTTTCAATTTAGGACATTCAGCACTTGTTTTTTATATTTGGAAGCATAGATTTACCGGGTGTATTCCGATAGGGGATCGAAAATTCCATTATTTTTGCGATATCTCTTACCGTTTTCGAGATAATCGACCTTTTCCGATTTTAGTCTTTTTGGCACTCAAAATACACAAAATTTGCATAGATTTACAGTGTGTATTCCGATAGGGGATCGAAAAATCCATTATTTTTGCGATATCTCTTACCGTTTTCGAGATAATCGACCTTTTCCGATTTTAGTCTTTTTGGCACTCAAAATACACAAAATTTGCATAGATTTACAGTGTGTATTCCGATAGGGGATCAAAAAATCCATTATTTTTGCGATATCTCTTACCGTTTTCGAGATAATCGACATTTTCCGATTTTAGTCTTTTTGGCACTCAAAATACACAAAATTTGCATAGATTTACAGTGTGTATTCCGATAGGGGATCGAAAAATCCATTATTTTTGCGATATCTCTTACCGTTTTCGAGATAATCGACCTTTTCCGATTTTAGTCTTTTTGGCTCTCAAAATACACAAAATTTTTTAAGATTTTTTTTTTTTCAATTTAGGACATTCAGCACTTGTTTTTTATATTTGGAAGCATAGATTTACCGGGTGTATTCCGATAGGGGATCGAAAATTCCATTATTTTTGCGATATCTCTTACCGTTTTCGAGATAATCGACCTTTTCCGATTTTAGTCTTTTTGGCACTCAAAATACACAAAATTTGCATAGATTTACAGTGTGTATTCCGATAGGGGATCGAAAAATCCATTATTTTTGCGATATCTCTTACCGTTTTCGAGATAATCGACCTTTTCCGATTTTAGTCTTTTTGGCTCTCAAAATACACAAAATTTTTTAAGATTTTTTTTTTTTCAATTTAGGACATTCAGCACTTGTTTTTTATATTTGGAAGCATAGATTTACCGGGTGTATTCCGATAGGGGATCGAAAATTCCATTATTTTTGCGATATCTCTTACCGTTTTCGAGATAATCGACCTTTTCCGATTTTAGTCTTTTTGGCACTCAAAATACACAAAATTTGCATAGATTTACAGTGTGTATTCCGATAGGGGATCGAAAAATCCATTATTTTTGCGATATCTCTTACCGTTTTCGTGATAATCGACCTTTTCCGATTTTAGTCTTTTTGGCTCTCAAAATACACAAAATTTTTTAAGATTTTTTTTTTTTCAATTTAGGACATTCAGCACTTGTTTTTTATATTTGGAAGCATAGATTTACCGGGTGTATTCCGATAGGGGATCGAAAATTCCATTATTTTTGCGATATCTCTTACCGTTTTCGAGATAATCGACCTTTTCCGATTTTAGTCTTTTTGGCACTCAAAATACACAAAATTTGCATAGATTTACAGTGTGTATTCCGATAGGGGATCGAAAAATCCATTATTTTTGCGATATCTCTTACCGTTTTCGAGATAATCGACCTTTTCCGATTTTAGTCTTTTTGGCTCTCAAAATACACAAAATTTTTTAATATTTTTTTTTTTTTCAATTTAGGACATTCAGCACTTGTTTTTTATATTTGGAAGCATAGATTTACCGGGTGTTTTCCGATAGGGGATCGAAAATTCCATTATTTTTGCGATATCTCTTACCGTTTTCGAGATAATCGACCTTTTCCGATTTTAGTCTTTTTGGCACTCAAAATACACAAAATTTGCATAGATTTACAGTGTGTATTCCGATAGGGGATCGAAAAATCCATTATTTTTGCGATATCTCTTACCGTTTTCGAGATAATCGACCTTTTCCGATTTTAGTCTTTTTGGCTCTCAAAATACACAAAATTTTTTAAGATTTTTTTTTTTTCAATTTAGGACATTCAGCACTTGTTTTTTATATTTTGAAGCATAGATTTACCGGGTGTATTCCGATAGGGGATCGAAAATTCCATTATTTTTGCGATATCTCTTACCGTTTTCGAGATAATCGACCTTTTCCGATTTTAGTCTTTTTGGCACTCAAAATACACAAAATTTGCATAGATTTACAGTGTGTATTCCGATAGGGGATCGAAAAATCCATTATTTTTGCGATATCTCTTACCGTTTTCGAGATAATCGACCTTTTCCGATTTTAGTCTTTTTGGCTCTCAAAATACACAAAATTTTTTAAGATTTTTTTTTTTTCAATTTAGGACATTCAGCACTTGTTTTTTATATTTGGAAGCATAGATTTACCGGGTGTATTCCGATAGGGGATCGAAAATTCCATTATTTTTGCGATATCTCTTACCGTTTTCGAGATAATCGACCTTTTCCGATTTTAGTCTTTTTGGCACTCAAAATACACAAAATTTGCATAGATTTACAGTGTGTATTCCGATAGGGGATCGAAAAATCCATTATTTTTGCGATATCTCTTACCGTTTTCGAGATAATCGACCTTTTCCGATTTTAGTCTTTTTGGCTCTCAAAATACACAAAATTTTTTAAGATTTTTTTTTTTTCAATTTAGGACATTCAGCACTTGTTTTTTATATTTGGAAGCATAGATTTACCGGGTGTATTCCGATAGGGGATCGAAAATTCCATTATTTTTGCGATATCTCTTACCGTTTTCGAGATAATCGACCTTTTCCGATTTTAGTCTTTTTGGCACTCAAAATACACAAAATTTGCATAGATTTACAGTGTGTATTCCGATAGGGGATCGAAAAATCCATTATTTTTGCGATATCTCTTACCGTTTTCGAGATAATCGACCTTTTCCGATTTTAGTCTTTTTGGCTCTCAAAATACACAAAATTTTTTAATATTTTTTTTTTTTCAATTTAGGACATTCAGCACTTGTTTTTTATATTTGGAAGCATAGATTTACCGGCTGTTTTCCGATAGGGGATCGAAAATTCCATTATTTTTGCGATATCTCTTACCGTTTTCGAGATAATCGACCTTTTCCGATTTTAGTCTTTTTGGCACTCAAAATACACAAAATTTGCATAGATTTACAGTGTGTATTCCGATAGGGGATCGAAAAATCCATTATTTTTGCGATATCTCTTACCGTTTTCGAGATAATCGACCTTTTCCGATTTTAGTCTTTTTGGCTCTCAAAATACACAAAATTTTTTAAGATTTTTTTTTTTTCAATTTAGGACATTCAGCACTTGTTTTTTATATTTGGAAGCATAAATTTACCGGGTGTATTCCGATAGGGGATCGAAAATTCCATTATTTTTGCGATATCTCTTACCGTTTTCGAGATAATCGACCTTTTCCGATTTTAGTCTTTTTGGCACTCAAAATACACAAAATTTGCATAGATTTACAGTGTGTATTCCGATAGGGGATCGAAAAATCCATTATTTTTGCGATATCTCTTACCGTTTTCGAGATAATCGACCTTTTCCGATTTTAGTCTTTTTGGCTCTCAAAATACACAAAATATTTTAAGATTTTTTTTTTTTCAATTTAGGACATTCAGCACTTGTTTTTTATATTTGGAAGCATAGATTTACCGGGTGTATTCCGATAAGGGATCGAAAATTCCATTATTTTTGCGATATCTCTTACCGTTTTCGAGATAATCGACCTTTTCCGATTTTAGTCTTTTTGGCACTCAAAATACACAAAATTTGCATAGATTTACAGTGTGTATTCCGATAGGGGATCGAAAAATCCATTATTTTTGCGATATCTCTTACCGTTTTCGAGATAATCGACCTTTTCCGATTTTAGTCTTTTTGGCACTCAAAATACACAAAATTTGCATAGATTTACAGTGTGTATTCCGATAGGGGATCGAAAAATCCATTATTTTTGCGATATCTCTTACCGTTTTCGAGATAATCGACATTTTCCGATTTTAGTCTTTTTGGCTCTCAAAATACACAAAATTTTTTAAGATTTTTTTTTTTTCAATTTAGGACATTCAGCACTTGTTTTTTATATTTGGAAGCATAGATTTACCGGGTGTATTCCGATAGGGGATCGAAAATTCCATTATTTTTGCGATATCTCTTACCGTTTTCGAGATAATCGACCTTTTCCGATTTTAGTCTTTTTGGCACTCAAAATACACAAAATTTGCATAGATTTACAGTGTGTATTCCGATAGGGGATCGAAAAATCCATTATTTTTGCGATATCTCTTACCGTTTTCGAGATAATCGACATTTTCCGATTTTAGTCTTTTTGGGTCTCAAAATACACAAAATTTTTTAAGATTTTTTTTTTTTCAATTTAGGACATTCAGCACTTGTTTTTTATATTTGGAAGCATAGATTTACCGGGTGTATTCCGATAGGGGATCGAAAATTCCATTATTTTTGCGATATCTCTTACCGTTTTCGAGATAATCGACCTTTTCCGATTTTAGTCTTTTTGGCACTCAAAATACACAAAATTTGCATAGATTTACAGTGTGTATTCCGATAGGGGATCGAAAAATTCATTATTTTTGCGATATCTCTTACCGTTTTCGAGATAATCGACATTTTCCGATTTTAGTCTTTTTGGCTCTCAAAATACACAAAATTTTTTAAGATTTTTTTTTTTCAATTTAGGACATTCAGCACTTGTTTTTTATATTTGGAAGCATAGATTTACCGGGTGTATTCCGATAGGGGATCGAAAATTCCATTATTTTTGCGATATCTCTTACCGTTTTCGAGATAATCGACCTTTTCCGATTTTAGTCTTTTTGGCACTCAAAATACACAAAATTTGCATAGATTTACAGTGTGTATTCCGATAGGGGATCGAAAAATCCATTATTTTTGCGATATCTCTTACCGTTTTCGAGATAATCGACCTTTTCCGATTTTAGTCTTTTTGGCTCTCAAAATACACAAAATTTTTTAAGATTTTTTTTTTTTCAATTTAGGACATTCAGCACTTGTTTTTTATATTTGGAAGCATAGATTTACCGGGTGTATTCCGATAGGGGATCGAAAATTCCATTATTTTTGCGATATCTCTTACCGTTTTCGAGATAATCGACCTTTTCCGATTTTAGTCTTTTTGGCACTCAAAATACACAAAATTTGCATAGATTTACAGTGTGTATTCCGATAGGGGATCGAAAAATCCATTATTTTTGCGATATCTCTTACCGTTTTCGAGATAATCGACATTTTCCGATTTTAGTCTTTTTGGCTCTCAAAATACACAAAATTTTTTAAGATTTTTTTTTTTTCAATTTAGGACATTCAGCACTTGTTTTTTATATTTGGAAGCATAGATTTACCGGGTGTATTCCGATAGGGGATCGAAAATTCCATTATTTTTGCGATATCTCTTACCGTTTTCGAGATAATCGACCTTTTCCGATTTTAGTCTTTTTGGCACTCAAAATACACAAAATTTGCATAGATTTACAGTGTGTATTCCGATAGGGGATCGAAAAATCCATTATTTTTGCGATATCTCTTACCGTTTTCGAGATAATCGACCTTTTCCGATTTTAGTCTTTTTGGCTCTCAAAATACACAAAATTTTTTAAGATTTTTTTTTTTTCAATTTAGGACATTCAGCACTTGTTTTTTATATTTGGAAGCATAGATTTACCGGGTGTATTCCGATAGGGGATCGAAAATTCCATTATTTTTGCGATATCTCTTACCGTTTTCGAGATAATCGACCTTTTCCGATTTTAGTCTTTTTGGCACTCAAAATACACAAAATTTGCATAGATTTACAGTGTGTATTCCGATAGGGGATCGAAAAATCCATTATTTTTGCGATATCTCTTACCGTTTTCGAGATAATCGACCTTTTCCGATTTTAGTCTTTTTGGCACTCAAAATAGACAAAATTTGCATAGATTTACAGTGTGTATTCCGATAGGGGATCGAAAAATCCATTATTTTTGCGATATCTCTTACCGTTTTCGAGATAATCGACCTTTTCCGATTTTAGTCTTTTTGGCTCTCAAAATACACAAAATTTTTTAAGATTTTTTTTTTTTCAATTTAGGACATTCAGCACTTGTTTTTTATATTTGGAAGCATAGATTTACCGGGTGTATTCCGATAGGGGATCGAAAATTCCATTATTTTTGCGATATCTCTTACCGTTTTCGAGATAATCGACCTTTTCCGATTTTAGTCTTTTTGGCACTCAAAATACACAAAATTTGCATAGATTTACAGTGTGTATTCCGATAGGGGATCGAAAAATCCATTATTTTTGCGATATCTCTTACCGTTTTCGAGATAATCGACCTTTTCCGATTTTAGTCTTTTTGGCTCTCAAAATACACAAAATTTTTTAAGATTTTTTTTTTTTCAATTTAGGACATTCAGCACTTGTTTTTTATATTTGGAAGCATAGATTTACCGGGTGTATTCCGATAGGGGATCGAAAATTCCATTATTTTTGCGATATCTCTTACCGTTTTCGAGATAATCGACCTTTTCCGATTTTAGTCTTTTTGGCACTCAAAATACACAAAATTTGCATAGATTTACAGTGTGTATTCCGATAGGGGATCGAAAAATCCATTATTTTTGCGATATCTCTTACCGTTTTCGAGATAATCGACCTTTTCCGATTTTAGTCTTTTTGGCACTCAAAATACACAAAATTTGCATAGATTTACAGTGTGTATTCCGATAGGGGATCGAAAAATCCATTATTTTTGCGATATCTCTTACCGTTTTCGAGATAATCGACCTTTTCCGATTTTAGTCTTTTTGGCTCTCAAAATACACAAAATTTTTTAAGATTTTTTTTTTTTCAATTTAGGACATTCAGCACTTGTTTTTTATATTTGGAAGCATAGATTTACCGGGTGTATTCCGATAGGGGATCGAAAATTCCATTATTTTTGCGATATCTCTTACCGTTTTCGAGATAATCGACCTTTTCCGATTTTAGTCTTTTTGGCACTCAAAATACACAAAATTTGCATAGATTTACAGTGTGTATTCCGATAGGGGATCGAAAAATCCATTATTTTTGCGATATCTCTTACCGTTTTCGAGATAATCGACCTTTTCCGATTTTAGTCTTTTTGGCTCTCAAAATACACAAAATTTTTTAAGATTTTTTTTTTTTCAATTTAGGACATTCAGCACTTGTTTTTTATATTTGGAAGCATAGATTTACCGGGTGTATTCCGATAGGGGATCGAAAATTCCATTATTTTTGCGATATCTCTTACCGTTTTCGAGATAATCGACCTTTTCCGATTTTAGTCTTTTTGGCACTCAAAATACACAAAATTTGCATAGATTTACAGTGTGTATTCCGATAGGGGATCGAAAAATCCATTATTTTTGCGATATCTCTTACCGTTTTCGAGATAATCGACCTTTTCCGATTTTAGTCTTTTTGGCTCTCAAAATACACAAAATTTTTTAAGATTTTTTTTTTTTCAATTTAGGACATTCAGCACTTGTTTTTTATATTTGGAAGCATAGATTTACCGGGTGTATTCCGATAGGGGATCGAAAATTCCATTATTTTTGCGATATCTCTTACCGTTTTCGAGATAATCGACCTTTTCCGATTTTAGTCTTTTTGGCACTCAAAATACACAAAATTTGCATAGATTTACAGTGTGTATTCCGATAGGGGATCGAAAAATCCATTATTTTTGCGATATCTCTTACCGTTTTCGAGATAATCGACCTTTTCCGATTTTAGTCTTTTTGGCTCTCAAAATACACAAAATTTTTTAAGATTTTTTTTTTTTCAATTTAGGACATTCAGCACTTGTTTTTTATATTTGGAAGCATAGATTTACCGGGTGTATTCCGATAGGGGATCGAAAATTCCATTATTTTTGCGATATCTCTTACCGTTTTCGAGATAATCGACCTTTTCCGATTTTAGTCTTTTTGGCACTCAAAATACACAAAATTTGCATAGATTTACAGTGTGTATTCCGATAGGGGATCGAAAAATCCATTATTTTTGCGATATCTCTTACCGTTTTCGAGATAATCGACCTTTTCCGATTTTAGTCTTTTTGGCACTCAAAATACACAAAATTTGCATAGATTTACAGTGTGTATTCCGATAGGGGATCGAAAAATCCATTATTTTTGCGATATCTCTTACCGTTTTCGAGATAATCGACCTTTTCCGATTTTAGTCTTTTTGGCTCTCAAAATACACAAAATTTTTTAAGATTTTTTTTTTTTCAATTTAGGACATTCAGCACTTGTTTTTTATATTTGGAAGCATAGATTTACCGGGTGTATTCCGATAGGGGATCGAAAATTCCATTATTTTTGCGATATCTCTTACCGTTTTCGAGATAATCGACCTTTTCCGATTTTAGTCTTTTTGGCACTCAAAATACACAAAATTTGCATAGATTTACAGTGTGTATTCCGATAGGGGATCGAAAAATCCATTATTTTTGCGATATCTCTTACCGTTTTCGAGATAATCGACCTTTTCCGATTTTAGTCTTTTTGGCTCTCAAAATACACAAAATTTTTTAAGATTTTTTTTTTTTCAATTTAGGACATTCAGCACTTGTTTTTTATATTTGGAAGCATAGATTTACCGGGTGTATTCCGATAGGGGATCGAAAATTCCATTATTTTTGCGATATCTCTTACCGTTTTCGAGATAATCGACCTTTTCCGATTTTAGTCTTTTTGGCACTCAAAATACACAAAATTTGCATAGATTTACAGTGTGTATTCCGATAGGGGATCGAAAAATCCATTATTTTTGCGATATCTCTTACCGTTTTCGAGATAATCGACCTTTTCCGATTTTAGTCTTTTTGGCTCTCAAAATACACAAAATTTTTTAAGATTTTTTTTTTTTCAATTTAGGACATTCAGCACTTGTTTTTTATATTTGGAAGCATAGATTTACCGGGTGTATTCCGATAGGGGATCGAAAATTCCATTATTTTTGCGATATCTCTTACCGTTTTCGAGATAATCGACCTTTTCCGATTTTAGTCTTTTTGGCACTCAAAATACACAAAATTTGCATAGATTTACAGTGTGTATTCCGATAGGGGATCGAAAAATCCATTATTTTTGCGATATCTCTTACCGTTTTCGAGATAATCGACCTTTTCCGATTTTAGTCTTTTTGGCTCTCAAAATACACAAAATTTTTTAAGATTTTTTTTTTTTCAATTTAGGACATTCAGCACTTGTTTTTTATATTTGGAAGCATTGATTTACCGGGTGTATTCCGATAGGGGATCGAAAATTCCATTATTTTTGCGATATCTCTTACCGTTTTCGAGATAATCGACCTTTTCCGATTTTAGTCTTTTTGGCACTCAAAATACACAAAATTTGCATAGATTTACAGTGTGTATTCCGATAGGGGATCGAAAAATCCATTATTTTTGCGATATCTCTTACCGTTTTCGAGATAATCGACATTTTCCGATTTTAGTCTTTTTGGCTCTCAAAATACACAAAATTTTTTAAGATTTTTTTTTTTTCAATTTAGGACATTCAGCACTTGTTTTTTATATTTGGAAGCATAGATTTACCGGGTGTATTCCGATAGGGGATCGAAAATTCCATTATTTTTGCGATATCTCTTACCGTTTTCGAGATAATCGACCTTTTCCGATTTTAGTCTTTTTGGCACTCAAAATACACAAAATTTGCATAGATTTACAGTGTGTATTCCGATAGGGGATCGAAAAATCCATTATTTTTGCGATATCTCTTACCGTTTTCGAGATAATCGACCTTTTCCGATTTTAGTCTTTTTGGCTCTCAAAATACACAAAATTTTTTAAGATTTTTTTTTTTTCAATTTAGGACATTCAGCACTTGTTTTTTATATTTGGAAGCATAGATTTACCGGGTGTATTCCGATAGGGGATCGAAAATTCCATTATTTTTGCGATATCTCTTACCGTTTTCGAGATAATCGACCTTTTCCGATTTTAGTCTTTTTGGCTCTCAAAATACACAAAATTTTTTAAGATTATTTTTTTTCAATTTAGGACATTCAGCACTTGTTTTTTATATTTGGAAGCATTGATTTACCGGGTGTATTCCGATAGGGGATCGAAAATTCCATTATTTTTGCGATATCTCTTACCGTTTTCGAGATAATTGACCTTTTCCGATTTTAGTCTTTTTGGCACTCAAAATACACAAAATTTGCATAGATTTACAGTGTGTATTCCGATAGGGGATCGAAAAATCCATTATTTTTGCGATATCTCTTTCCGTTTTCGAGATAATCGACCTTTTCCGATTTTAGTCTTTTTGGCTCTCAAAATACACAAAATTTTTTAAGATTTTTTTTTTTTCAATTTAGGACATTCAGCACTTGTTTTTTATATTTGGAAGCATAGATTTACCGGGTGTATTCCGATAGGGGATCGAAAATTCCATTATTTTTGCGATATCTCTTACCGTTTTCGAGATAATCGACCTTTTCCGATTTTAGTCTTTTTGGCACTCAAAATACACAAAATTTGCATAGATTTACAGTGTGAATTCCGATAGGGGATCGAAAAATCCATTATTTTTGCGATATCTCTTACCGTTTTCGAGATAATCGACCTTTTCCGATTTTAGTCTTTTTGGCTCTCAAAATACACAAAATTTTTTAAGATTTTTTTTTTTTCAATTTAGGACATTCAGCACTTGTTTTTTATATTTGGAAGCATAGATTTACCGGGTGTATTCCGATAGGGGATCGAAAATTCCATTATTTTTGCGATATCTCTTACCGTTTTCGAGATAATCGACCTTTTCCGATTTTAGTCTTTTTGGCACTCAAAATACACAAAATTTGCATAGATTTACAGTGTGTATTCCGATAGGGGATCGAAAAATCCATTATTTTTGCGATATCTCTTACCGTTTTCGAGATAATCGACCTTTTCCGATTTTAGTCTTTTTGGCTCTCAAAATACACAAAATTTTTTAAGATTTTTTTTTTTTCAATTTAGGACATTCAGCACTTGTTTTTTATATTTGGAAGCATAGATTTACCGGGTGTATTCCGATAGGGGATCGAAAATTCCATTATTTTTGCGATATCTCTTACCGTTTTCGAGATAATCGACCTTTTCCGATTTTAGTCTTTTTGGCACTCAAAATACACAAAATTTGCATAGATTTACAGTGTGTATTCCGATAGGGGATCGAAAAATCCATTATTTTTGCGATATCTCTTACCGTTTTCGAGATAATCGACCTTTTCCGATTTTAGTCTTTTTGGCTCTCAAAATACACAAAATTTTTTAAGATTTTTTTTTTTTTCAATTTAGGACATTCAGCACTTGTTTTTTATATTTGGAAGCATAGATTTACCGGGTGTATTCCGATAGGGGATCGAAAATTCCATTATTTTTGCGATATCTCTTACCGTTTTCGAGATAATCGACCTTTTCCGATTTTAGTCTTTTTGGCACTCAAAATACACAAAATTTGCATAGATTTACAGTGTGTATTCCGATAGGGGATCGAAAAATCCATTATTTTTGCGATATCTCTTACCGTTTTCGAGATAATCGACATTTTCCGATTTTAGTCTTTTTGGCTCTCAAAATACACAAAATTTTTTAAGATTTTTTTTTTTTCAATTTAGGACATTCAGCACTTGTTTTTTATATTTGGAAGCATAGATTTACCGGGTGTATTCCGATAGGGGATCGAAAATTCCATTATTTTTGCGATATCTCTTACCGTTTTCGAGATAATCGACCTTTTCCGATTTTAGTCTTTTTGGCACTCAAAATACACAAAATTTGCATAGATTTACAGTGTGTAATCCGATAGGGGATCGAAAAATCCATTATTTTTGCGATATCTCTTACCGTTTTCGAGATAATCGACCTTTTCCGATTTTAGTCTTTTTGGCTCTCAAAATACACAAAATTTTTTAAGATTTTTTTTTTTTCAATTTAGGACATTCAGCACTTGTTTTTTATATTTGGAAGCATAGATTTACCGGGTGTATTCCGATAGGGGATCGAAAATTCCATTATTTTTGCGATATCTCTTACCGTTTTCGAGATAATCGACCTTTTCCGATTTTAGTCTTTTTGGCACTCAAAATACACAAAATTTGCATAGATTTACAGTGTGTATTCCGATAGGGGATCGAAAAATCCATTATTTTTGCGATATCTCTTACCGTTTTCGAGATAATCGACCTTTTCCGATTTTAGTCTTTTTGGCACTCAAAATACACAAAATTTGCATAGATTTACAGTGTGTATTCCGATAGGGGATCGAAAAATCCATTATTTTTGCGATATCTCTTACCGTTTTCGAGATAATCGACCTTTTCCGATTTTAGTCTTTTTGGCTCTCAAAATACACAAAATTTTTTAAGATTTTTTTTTTTTCAATTTAGGACATTCAGCACTTGTTTTTTATATTTGGAAGCATAGATTTACCGGGTTTATTCCGATAGGGGATCGAAAATTCCATTATTTTTGCGATATCTCTTACCGTTTTCGAGATAATCGACCTTTTCCGATTTTAGTCTTTTTGGCACTCAAAATACACAAAATTTGCATAGATTTACAGTGTGTATTCCGATAGGGGATCGAAAAATCCATTATTTTTGCGATATCTCTTACCGTTTTCGAGATAATCGACCTTTTCCGATTTTAGTCTTTTTGGCTCTCAAAATACACAAAATTTTTTAAGATTTTTTTTTTTTCAATTTAGGACATTCAGCACTTGTTTTTTATATTTGGAAGCATAGATTTACCGGGTGTATTCCGATAGGGGATCGAAAATTCCATTATTTTTGCGATATCTCTTACCGTTTTCGAGATAATCGACCTTTTCCGATTTTAGTCTTTTTGGCACTCAAAATACACAAAATTTGCATAGATTTACAGTGTGTATTCCGATAGGGGATCGAAAAATCCATTATTTTTGCGATATCTCTTACCGTTTTCGAGATAATCGACCTTTTCCGATTTTAGTCTTTTTGGCTCTCAAAATACACAAAATTTTTTAAGATTTTTTTTTTTTCAATTTAGGACATTCAGCACTTGTTTTTTATATTTGGAAGCATAGATTTACCGGGTGTATTCCGATAGGGGATCGAAAATTCCATTATTTTTGCGATATCTCTTACCGTTTTCGAGATAATCGACCTTTTCCGATTTTAGTCTTTTTGGCACTCAAAATACACAAAATTTGCATAGATTTACAGTGTGTATTCCGATAGGGGATCGAAAAATCCATTATTTTTGCGATATCTCTTACCGTTTTCGAGATAATCGACCTTTTCCGATTTTAGTCTTTTTGGCTCTCAAAATACACAAAATTTTTTAAGATTTTTTTTTTTTCAATTTAGGACATTCAGCACTTGTTTTTTATATTTGGAAGCATAGATTTACCGGGTGTATTCCGATAGGGGATCGAAAATTCCATTATTTTTGCGATATCTCTTACCGTTTTCGAGATAATCGACCTTTTCCGATTTTAGTCTTTTTGGCACTCAAAATACACAAAATTTGCATAGATTTACAGTGTGTATTCCGATAGGGGATCGAAAAATCCATTATTTTTGCGATATCTCTTACCGTTTTCGAGATAATCGACCTTTTCCGATTTTAGTCTTTTTGGCACTCAAAATACACAAAATTTGCATAGATTTACAGTGTGTATTCCGATAGGGGATCGAAAAATCCATTATTTTTGCGATATCTCTTACCGTTTTCGAGATAATCGACCTTTTCCGATTTTAGTCTTTTTGGCTCTCAAAATACACAAAATTTTTTAAGATTTTTTTTTTTTCAATTTAGGACATTCAGCACTTGTTTTTTATATTTGGAAGCATAGATTTACCGGGTGTATTCCGATAGGGGATCGAAAATTCCATTATTTTTGCGATATCTCTTACCGTTTTCGAGATAATCGACCTTTTCCGATTTTAGTCTTTTTGGCACTCAAAATACACAAAATTTGCATAGATTTACAGTGTGTATTCCGATAGGGGATCGAAAAATCCATTATTTTTGCGATATCTCTTACCGTTTTCGAGATAATCGACCTTTTCCGATTTTAGTCTTTTTGGCTCTCAAAATACACAAAATTTTTTAAGATTTTTTTTTTTTCAATTTAGGACATTCAGCACTTGTTTTTTATATTTGGAAGCATAGATTTACCGGGTGTATTCCGATAGGGGATCGAAAATTCCATTATTTTTGCGATATCTCTTACCGTTTTCGAGATAATCGACCTTTTCCGATTTTAGTCTTTTTGGCACTCAAAATACACAAAATTTGCATAGATTTACAGTGTGTATTCCGATAGGGGATCGAAAAATCCATTATTTTTGCGATATCTCTTACCGTTTTCGAGATAATCGACCTTTTCCGATTTTAGTCTTTTTGGCTCTCAAAATACACAAAATTTTTTAAGATTTTTTTTTTTCAATTTAGGACATTCAGCACTTGTTTTTTATATTTGGAAGCATAGATTTACCGGGTGTATTCCGATAGGGGATCGAAAATTCCATTATTTTTGCGATATCTCTTACCGTTTTCGAGATAATCGACCTTTTCCGATTTTAGTCTTTTTGGCACTCAAAATACACAAAATTTGCATAGATTTACAGTGTGTATTCCGATAGGGGATCGAAAAATCCATTATTTTTGCGATATCTCTTACCGTTTTCGAGATAATCGACCTTTTCCGATTTTAGTCTTTTTGGCTCTCAAAATACACAAAATTTTTTAAGATTTTTTTTTTTTCAATTTAGGACATTCAGCACTTGTTTTTTATATTTGGAAGCATAGATTTACCGGGTGTATTCCGATAGGGGATCGAAAATTCCATTATTTTTGCGATATCTCTTACCGTTTTCGAGATAATCGACCTTTTCCGATTTTAGTCTTTTTGGCACTCAAAATACACAAAATTTGCATAGATTTACAGTGTGTATTCCGATAGGGGATCGAAAAATCCATTATTTTTGCGATATCTCTTACCGTTTTCGAGATAATCGACCTTTTCCGATTTTAGTCTTTTTGGCACTCAAAATACACAAAATTTGCATAGATTTACAGTGTGTATTCCGATAGGGGATCGAAAAATCCATTATTTTTGCGATATCTCTTACCGTTTTCGAGATAATCGACCTTTTCCGATTTTAGTCTTTTTGGCTCTCAAAATACACAAAATTTTTTAAGATTTTTTTTTTTTCAATTTAGGACATTCAGCACTTGTTTTTTATATTTGGAAGCATAGATTTACCGGGTGTATTCCGATAGGGGATCGAAAATTCCATTATTTTTGCGATATCTCTTACCGTTTTCGAGATAATCGACCTTTTCCGATTTTAGTCTTTTTGGCACTCAAAATACACAAAATTTGCATAGATTTACAGTGTGTATTCCGATAGGGGATCGAAAAATCCATTATTTTTGCGATATCTCTTACCGTTTTCGAGATAATCGACCTTTTCCGATTTTAGTCTTTTTGGCTCTCAAAATACACAAAATTTTTTAAGATTTTTTTTTTTTCAATTTAGGACATTCAGCACTTGTTTCTTATATTTGGAAGCATAGATTTACCGGGTGTATTCCGATAGGGGATCGAAAATTCCATTATTTTTGCGATATCTCTTACCGTTTTCGAGATAATCGACCTTTTCCGATTTTAGTCTTTTTGGCACTCAAAATACACAAAATTTGCATAGATTTACAGTGTGTATTCCGATAGGGGATCGAAAAATCCATTATTTTTGCGATATCTCTTACCGTTTTCGAGATAATCGACCTTTTCCGATTTTAGTCTTTTTGGCTCTCAAAATACACAAAATTTTTTAAGATTTTTTTTTTTTCAATTTAGGACATTCAGCACTTGTTTTTTATATTTGGAAGCATAGATTTACCGGGTGTATTCCGATAGGGGATCGAAAATTCCATTATTTTTGCGATATCTCTTACCGTTTTCGAGATAATCGACCTTTTCCGATTTTAGTCTTTTTGGCACTCAAAATACACAAAATTTGCATAGATTTACAGTGTGTATTCCGATAGGGGATCGAAAAATCCATTATTTTTGCGATATCTCTTACCGTTTTCGAGATAATCGACCTTTTCCGATTTTAGTCTTTTTGGCTCTCAAAATACACAAAATTTTTTAAGATTTTTTTTTTTTCAATTTAGGACATTCAGCACTTGTTTTTTATATTTGGAAGCATAGATTTACCGGGTGTATTCCGATAGGGGATCGAAAATTCCATTATTTTTGCGATATCTCTTACCGTTTTCGAGATAATCGACCTTTTCCGATTTTAGTCTTTTTGGCACTCAAAATACACAAAATTTGCATAGATTTACAGTGTGTATTCCGATAGGGGATCGAAAAATCCATTATTTTTGCGATATCTCTTACCGTTTTCGAGATAATCGACCTTTTCCGATTTTAGTCTTTTTGGCTCTCAAAATACACAAAATTTTTTAAGATTTTTTTTTTTTCAATTTAGGACATTCAGCACTTGTTTTTTATATTTGGAAGCATAGATTTACCGGGTGTATTCCGATAGGGGATCGAAAATTCCATTATTTTTGCGATATCTCTTACCGTTTTCGAGATAATCGACCTTTTCCGATTTTAGTCTTTTTGGCACTCAAAATACACAAAATTTGCATAGATTTACAGTGTGTATTCCGATAGGGGATCGAAAAATCCATTATTTTTGCGATATCTCTTACCGTTTTCGAGATAATCGACCTTTTCCGATTTTAGTCTTTTTGGCTCTCAAAATACACAAAATTTTTTAAGATTTTTTTTTTTTCAATTTAGGACATTCAGCACTTGTTTTTTATATTTGGAAGCATAGATTTACCGGGTGTATTCCGATAGGGGATCGAAAATTCCATTATTTTTGCGATATCTCTTACCGTTTTCGAGATAATCGACCTTTTCCGATTTTAGTCTTTTTGGCACTCAAAATACACAAAATTTGCATAGATTTACAGTGTGTATACCGATAGGGGATCGAAAAATCCATTATTTTTGCGATATCTCTTACCGTTTTCGAGATAATCGACCTTTTCCGATTTTAGTCTTTTTGGCTCTCAAAATACACAAAATTTTTTAAGATTTTTTTTTTTTCAATTTAGGACATTCAGCACTTGTTTTTTATATTTGGAAGCATAGATTTACCGGGTGTATTCCGATAGGGGATCGAAAATTCCATTATTTTTGCGATATCTCTTACCGTTTTCGAGATAATCGACCTTTTCCGATTTTAGTCTTTTTGGCACTCAAAATACACAAAATTTGCATAGATTTACAGTGTGTATTCCGATAGGGGATCGAAAAATTCATTATTTTTGCGATATCTCTTACCGTTTTCGAGATAATCGACATTTTCCGATTTTAGTCTTTTTGGCTCTCAAAATACACAAAATTTTTTAAGATTTTTTTTTTTCAATTTAGGACATTCAGCACTTGTTTTTTATATTTGGAAGCATAGATTTACCGGGTGTATTCCGATAGGGGATCGAAAATTCCATTATTTTTGCGATATCTCTTACCGTTTTCGAGATAATCGACCTTTTCCGATTTTAGTCTTTTTGGCACTCAAAATACACAAAATTTGCATAGATTTACAGTGTGTATTCCGATAGGGGATCGAAAAATCCATTATTTTTGCGATATCTCTTACCGTTTTCGAGATAATCGACCTTTTCAGATTTTAGTCTTTTTGGCTCTCAAAATACACAAAATTTTTTAAGATTTTTTTTTTTCAATTTAGGACATTCAGCACTTGTTTTTTATATTTGGAAGCATAGATTTACCGGGTGTATTCCGATAGGGGATCGAAAATTCCATTATTTTTGCGACATCTCTTACCGTTTTCGAGATAATCGACCTTTTCCGATTTTAGTCTTTTTGGCACTCAAAATACACAAAATTTGCATAGATTTACAGTGTGTATTCCGATAGGGGATCGAAAAATCCATTATTTTTGCGATATCTCTTACCGTTTTCGAGATAATCGACATTTTCCGATTTTAGTCTTTTTGGCTCTCAAAATACACAAAATTTTTTAAGATTTTTTTTTTTTCAATTTAGGACATTCAGCACTTGTTTTTTATATTTGGAAGCATAGATTTACCGGGTGTATTCCGATAGGGGATCGAAAATTCCATTATTTTTGCGATATCTCTTACCGTTTTCGAGATAATCGACCTTTTCCGATTTTAGTCTTTTTGGCACTCAAAATACACAAAATTTGCATAGATTTACAGTGTGTATTCCGATAGGGGATCGAAAAATCCATTATTTTTGCGATATCTCTTACCGTTTTCGAGATAATCGACATTTTCCGATTTTAGTCTTTTTGGCTCTCAAAATACACAAAATTTTTTAAGATTTTTTTTTTTTCAATTTAGGACATTCAGCACTTGTTTTTTATATTTGGAAGCATAGATTTACCGGGTGTATTCCGATAGGGGATCGAAAATTCCATTATTTTTGCGATATCTCTTACCGTTTTCGAGATAATCGACCTTTTCCGATTTTAGTCTTTTTGGCACTCAAAATACACAAAATTTGCATAGATTTACAGTGTGTATTCCGATAGGGGATCGAAAAATTCATTATTTTTGCGATATCTCTTACCGTTTTCGAGATAATCGACATTTTCCGATTTTAGTCTTTTTGGCTCTCAAAATACACAAAATTTTTTAAGATTTTTTTTTTTCAATTTAGGACATTCAGCACTTGTTTTTTATATTTGGAAGCATAGATTTACCGGGTGTATTCCGATAGGGGATCGAAAATTCCATTATTTTTGCGATATCTCTTACCGTTTTCGAGATAATCGACCTTTTCCGATTTTAGTCTTTTTGGCTCTCAAAATACACAAAATTTTTTAAGATTTTTTTTTTTTTCAATTTAGGACATTCAGCACTTGTTTTTTATATTTGGAAGCATAGATTTACCGGGTGTATTCCGATAGGGGATCGAAAATTCCATTATTTTTGCGATATCTCTTACCGTTTTCGAGATAATCGACCTTTTCCGATTTTAGTCTATTTGGCACTCAAAATACACAAAATTTGCATAGATTTACAGTGTGTATTCCGATAGGGGATCGAAAAATCCATTATTTTTGCGATATCTCTTACCGTTTTCGAGATAATCGACCTTTTCCGATTTTAGTCTTTTTGGCTCTCAAAATACACAAAATTTTTTAAGATTTTTTTTTTTTCAATTTAGGACATTCAGCACTTGTTTTTTATATTTGGAAGCATAGATTTACCGGGTGTATTCCGATAGGGGATCGAAAATTCCATTATTTTTGCGATATCTCTTACCGTTTTCGAGATAATCGACCTTTTCCGATTTTAGTCTTTTTGGCACTCAAAATACACAAAATTTGCATAGATTTACAGTGTGTATTCCGATAGGGGATCGAAAAATCCATTATTTTTGCGATATCTCTTACCGTTTTCGAGATAATCGACCTTTTCCGATTTTAGTCTTTTTGGCTCTCAAAATACACAAAATTTTTTAAGATTTTTTTTTTTTCAATTTAGGACATTCAGCACTTGTTTTTTATATTTGGAAGCATAGATTTACCGGGTGTATTCCGATAGGGGATCGAAAATTCCATTATTTTTGCGATATCTCTTACCGTTTTCGAGATAATCGACCTTTTCCGATTTTAGTCTTTTTGGCACTCAAAATACACAAAATTTGCATAGATTTACACTGTGTATTCCGATAGGGGATCGAAAAATCCATTATTTTTGCGATATCTCTTACCGTTTTCGAGATAATCGACCTTTTCCGATTTTAGTCTATTTGGCACTCAAAATACACAAAATTTGCATAGATTTACAGTGTGTATTCCGATAGGGGATCGAAAAATCCATTATTTTTGCGATATCTCTTACCGTTTTCGAGATAATCGACCTTTTCCGATTTTAGTCTTTTTGGCTCTCAAAATACACAAAATTTTTTAAGATTTTTTTTTTTTCAATTTAGGACATTCAGCACTTGTTTTTTATATTTGGAAGCATAGATTTACCGGGTGTATTCCGATAGGGGATCGAAAATTCCATTATTTTTGCGATATCTCTTACCGTTTTCGAGATAATCGACCTTTTCCGATTTTAGTCTTTTTGGCACTCAAAATACACAAAATTTGCATAGATTTACAGTGTGTATTCCGATAGGGGATCGAAAAATCCATTATTTTTGCGATATCTCTTACCGTTTTCGAGATAATCGACCTTTTCCGATTTTAGTCTTTTTGGCTCTCAAAATACACAAAATTTTTTAAGATTTTTTTTTTTTCAATTTAGGACATTCAGCACTTGTTTTTTATATTTGGAAGCATAGATTTACCGGGTGTATTCCGATAGGGGATCGAAAATTCCATTATTTTTGCGATATCTCTTACCGTTTTCGAGATAATCGACCTTTTCCGATTTTAGTCTTTTTGGCACTCAAAATACACAAAATTTGCATAGATTTACAGTGTGTATTCCGATAGGGGATCGAAAAATCCATTATTTTTGCGATATCTCTTACCGTTTTCGAGATAATCGACCTTTTCCGATTTTAGTCTTTTTGGCTCTCAAAATACACAAAATTTTTTAAGATTTTTTTTTTTTCAATTTAGGACATTCAGCACTTGTTTTTTATATTTGGAAGCATAGATTTACCGGGTGTATTCCGATAGGGGATCGAAAATTCCATTATTTTTGCGATATCTCTTACCGTTTTCGAGATAATCGACCTTTTCCGATTTTAGTCTTTTTGGCACTCAAAATACACAAAATTTGCATAGATTTACAGTGTGTATTCCGATAGGGGATCGAAAAATCCATTATTTTTGCGATATCTCTTACCGTTTTCGAGATAATCGACCTTTTCCGATTTTAGTCTTTTTGGCTCTCAAAATACACAAAATTTTTTAAGATTTTTTTTTTTTCAATTTAGGACATTCAGCACTTGTTTTTTATATTTGGAAGCATAGATTTACCGGGTGTATTCCGATAGGGGATCGAAAATTCCATTATTTTTGCGATATCTCTTACCGTTTTCGAGATAATCGACCTTTTCCGATTTTAGTCTTTTTGGCACTCAAAATACACAAAATTTGCATAGATTTACAGTGTGTATTCCGATAGGGGATCGAAAAATCCATTATTTTTGCGATATCTCTTACCGTTTTCGAGATAATCGACATTTTCCGATTTTAGTCTTTTTGGCTCTCAAAATACACAAAATTTTTTAAGATTTTTTTTTTTTCAATTTAGGACATTCAGCACTTGTTTTTTATATTTGGAAGCATAGATTTACCGGGTGCATTCCGATAGGGGATCGAAAATTCCATTATTTTTGCGATATCTCTTACCGTTTTCGAGATAATCGACCTTTTCCGATTTTAGTCTTTTTGGCACTCAAAATACACAAAATTTGCATAGATTTACAGTGTGTATTCCGATAGGGGATCGAAAAATCCATTATTTTTGCGATATCTCTTACCGTTTTCGAGATAATCGACATTTTCCGATTTTAGTCTTTTTGGCTCTCAAAATACACAAAATTTTTTAAGATTTTTTTTTTTTCAATTTAGGACATTCAGCACTTGTTTTTTATATTTGGAAGCATAGATTTACCGGGTGTATTCCGATAGGGGATCGAAAATTCCATTATTTTTGCGATATCTCTTACCGTTTTCGAGATAATCGACCTTTTCCGATTTTAGTCTTTTTGGCACTCAAAATACACAAAATTTGCATAGATTTACAGTGTGTATACCGATAGGGGATCGAAAAATCCATTATTTTTGCGATATCTTCTACCGTTTTCGAGATAATCGACCTTTTCCGATTTTAGTCTTTTTGGCTCTCAAAATACACAAAATTTTTTAAGATTTTTTTTTTTTCAATTTAGGACATTCAGCACTTGTTTTTTATATTTGGAAGCATAGATTTACCGGGTGTATTCCGATAGGGGATCGAAAATTCCATTATTTTTGCGATATCTCTTACCGTTTTCGAGATAATCGACCTTTTCCGATTTTAGTCTTTTTGGCACTCAAAATACACAAAATTTGCATAGATTTACAGTGTGTATTCCGATAGGGGATCGAAAAATCCATTATTTTTGCGATATCTCTTACCGTTTTCGAGATAATCGACCTTTTCCGATTTTAGTCTTTTTGGCTCTCAAAATACACAAAATTTTTTAAGATTTTTTTTTTTTCAATTTAGGACATTCAGCACTTGTTTTTTATATTTGGAAGCATAGATTTACCGGGTGTATTCCGATAGGGGATCGAAAATTCCATTATTTTTGCGATATCTCTTACCGTTTTCGAGATAATCGACCTTTTCCGATTTTAGTCTTTTTGGCACTCAAAATACACAAAATTTGCATAGATTTACAGTGTGTATTCCGATAGGGGATCGAAAAATCCATTATTTTTGCGATATCTCTTACCGTTTTCGAGATAATCGACCTTTTCCGATTTTAGTCTTTTTGGCTCTCAAAATACACAAAATTTTTTAAGATTTTTTTTTTTTCAATTTAGGACATTCAGCACTTGTTTTTTATATTTGGAAGCATAGATTTACCGGGTGTATTCCGATAGGGGATCGAAAATTCCATTATTTTTGCGATATCTCTTACCGTTTTCGAGATAATCGACCTTTTCCGATTTTAGTCTTTTTGGCACTCAAAATACACAAAATTTGCATAGATTTACAGTGTGTATTCCGATAGGGGATCGAAAAATCCATTATTTTTGCGATATCTCTTACCGTTTTCGAGATAATCGACCTTTTCCGATTTTAGTCTTTTTGGCTCTCAAAATACACAAAATTTTTTAAGATTTTTTTTTTTTCAATTTAGGACATTCAGCACTTGTTTTTTATATTTGGAAGCATAGATTTACCGGGTGTATTCCGATAGGGGATCGAAAATTCCATTATTTTTGCGATATCTCTTACCGTTTTCGAGATAATCGACCTTTTCCGATTTTAGTCTTTTTGGCACTCAAAATACACAAAATTTGCATAGATTTACAGTGTGTATTCCGATAGGGGATCGAAAAATCCATTATTTTTGCGATATCTCTTACCGTTTTCGAGATAATCGACCTTTTCCGATTTTAGTCTTTTTGGCTCTCAAAATACACAAAATTTTTTAAGATTTTTTTTTTTTCAATTTAGGACATTCAGCACTTGTTTTTTATATTTGGAAGCATAGATTTACCGGGTGTATTCCGATAGAGGATCGAAAATTCCATTATTTTTGCGATATCTCTTACCGTTTTCGAGATAATCGACCTTTTCCGATTTTAGTCTTTTTGGCACTCAAAATACACAAAATTTGCATAGATTTACAGTGTGTATTCCGATAGGGGATCGAAAAATCCATTATTTTTGCGATATCTCTTACCGTTTTCGAGATAATCGACCTTTTCCGATTTTAGTCTTTTTGGCTCTCAAAATACACAAAATTTTTTAAGATTTTTTTTTTTTCAATTTAGGACATTCAGCACTTGTTTTTTATATTTGGAAGCATAGATTTACCGGGTGTATTCCGATAGGGGATCGAAAATTCCATTATTTTTGCGATATCTCTTACCGTTTTCGAGATAATCGACCTTTTCCGATTTTAGTCTTTTTGGCTCTCAAAATACACAAAATTTTTTAAGATTTTTTTTTTTCAATTTAGGACATTCAGCACTTGTTTTTTATATTTGGAAGCATAGATTTATCGGGTGTATTCCGATAGGGGATCGAAAATTCCATTATTTTTGCGATATCTCTTACCGTTTTCGAGATAATCGACCTTTTCCGATTTTAGTCTTTTTGGCACTCAAAATACACAAAATTTGCATAGATTTACAGTGTGTATTCCGATAGGGGATCGAAAAATCCATTATTTTTGCGATATCTCTTACCGTTTTCGAGATAATCGACATTTTCCGATTTTAGTCTTTTTGGCTCTCAAAATACACAAAATTTTTTAAGATTTTTTTTTTTTCAAGTTAGGACATTCAGCACTTGTTTTTTATATTTGGAAGCATAGATTTACCGGGTGTATTCCGATAGGGGATCGAAAATTCCATTATTTTTGCGATATCTCTTACCGTTTTCGAGATAATCGACCTTTTCCGATTTTAGTCTTTTTGGCACTCAAAATACACAAAATTTGCATAGATTTACAGTGTGTATTCCGATAGGGGATCGAAAAATCCATTATTTTTGCGATATCTCTTACCGTTTTCGAGATAATCGACCTTTTCCGATTTTAGTCTTTTTGGCTCTCAAAATACACAAAATTTTTTAAGATTTTTTTTTTTTCAATTTAGGACATTCAGCACTTGTTTTTTATATTTGGAAGCATAGATTTACCGGGTGTATTCCGATAGGGGATCGAAAATTCCATTATTTTTGCGATATCTCTTACCGTTTTCGAGATAATCGACCTTTTCCGATTTTAGTCTTTTTGGCACTCAAAATACACAAAATTTGCATAGATTTACAGTGTGTATTCCGATAGGGGATCGAAAAATCCATTATTTTTGCGATATCTCTTACCGTTTTCGAGATAATCGACATTTTCCGATTTTAGTCTTTTTGGCTCTCAAAATACACAAAATTTTTTAAGATTTTTTTTTTTTCAATTTAGGACATTCAGCACTTGTTTTTTATATTTGGAAGCATAGATTTACCGGGTGTATTCCGATAGGGGATCGAAAATTCCATTATTTTTGCGATATCTCTTACCGTTTTCGAGATAATCGACCTTTTCCGATTTTAGTCTTTTTGGCACTCAAAATACACAAAATTTGCATAGATTTACAGTGTGTATTCCGATAGGGGATCGAAAAATCCATTATTTTTGCGATATCTCTTACCGTTTTCGAGATAATCGACCTTTTCCGATTTTAGTCTTTTTGGCTCTCAAAATACACAAAATTTTTTAAGATTTTTTTTTTTTCAATTTAGGACATTCAGCACTTGTTTTTTATATTTGGAAGCATAGATTTACCGGGTGTATTCCGATAGGGGATCGAAAATTCCATTATTTTTGCGATATCTCTTACCGTTTTCGAGATAATCGACCTTTTCCGATTTTAGTCTTTTTGGCACTCAAAATACACAAAATTTGCATAGATTTACAGTGTGTATTCCGATAGGGGATCGAAAAATCCATTATTTTTGCGATATCTCTTACCGTTTTCGAGATAATCGACATTTTCCGATTTTAGTCTTTTTGGCTCTCAAAATACACAAAATTTTTTAAGATTTTTTTTTTTTCAATTTAGGACATTCAGCACTTGTTTTTTATATTTGGAAGCATAGATTTACCGGGTGTATTCCGATAGGGGATCGAAAATTCCATTATTTTTGCGATATCTCTTACCGTTTTCGAGATAATCGACCTTTTCCGATTTTAGTCTTTTTGGCACTCAAAATACACAAAATTTGCATAGATTTACAGTGTGTATTCCGATAGGGGATCGAAAAATCCATTATTTTTGCGATATCTCTTACCGTTTTCGAGATAATCGACATTTTCCGATTTTAGTCTTTTTGGCTCTCAAAATACACAAAATTTTTTAAGATTTTTTTTTTTTCAATTTAGGACATTCAGCACTTGTTTTTTATATTTGGAAGCATAGATTTACCGGGTGTATTCCGATAGGGGATCGAAAATTCCATTATTTTTGCGATATCTCTTACCGTTTTCGAGATAATCGACCTTTTCCGATTTTAGTCTTTTTGGCACTCAAAATACACAAAATTTGCATAGATTTACAGTGTGTATTCCGATAGGGGATCGAAAAATCCATTATTTTTGCGATATCTCTTACCGTTTTCGATATAATCGACCTTTTCCGATTTTAGTCTTTTTGGCTCTCAAAATACACAAAATTTTTTAAGATTTTTTTTTTTTCAATTTAGGACATTCAGCACTTGTTTTTTATATTTGGAAGCATAGATTTACCGGGTGTATTCCGATAGGGGATCGAAAATTCCATTATTTTTGCGATATCTCTTACCGTTTTCGAGATAATCGACCTTTTCCGATTTTAGTCTTTTTGGCACTCAAAATACACAAAATTTGCATAGATTTACAGTGTGTATTCCGATAGGGGATCGAAAAATCCATTATTTTTGCGATATCTCTTACCGTTTTCGAGATAATCGACCTTTTCCGATTTTAGTCTTTTTGGCTCTCAAAATACACAAAATTTTTTAAGATTTTTTTTTTTTCAATTTAGGACATTCAGCACTTGTTTTTTATATTTGGAAGCATAGATTTACCGGGTGTATTCCGATAGGGGATCGAAAATTCCATTATTTTTGCGATATCTCTTACCGTTTTCGAGATAATCGACCTTTTCCGATTTTAGTCTTTTTGGCACTCAAAATACACAAAATTTGCATAGATTTACAGTGTGTATTCCGATAGGGGATCGAAAAATCCATTATTTTTGCGATATCTCTTACCGTTTTCGAGATAATCGACCTTTTCCGATTTTAGTCTTTTTGGCTCTCAAAATACACAAAATTTTTTAAGATTTTTTTTTTTTCAATTTAGGACATTCAGCACTTGTTTTTTATATTTGGAAGCATAGATTTACCGGGTGTATTCCGATAGGGGATCGAAAATTCCATTATTTTTGCGATATCTCTTACCGTTTTCGAGATAATCGACCTTTTCCGATTTTAGTCTTTTTGGCTCTCAAAATACACAAAATTTTTTAAGATTTTTTTTTTTTCAATTTAGGACATTCAGCACTTGTTTTTTATATTTGGAAGCATAGATTTATCGGGTGTATTCCGATAGGGGATCGAAAATTCCATTATTTTTGCGATATCTCTTACCGTTTTCGAGATAATCGACCTTTTCCGATTTTAGTCTTTTTGGCACTCAAAATACACAAAATTTGCATAGATTTACAGTGTGTATTCCGATAGGGGATCGAAAAATCCATTATTTTTGCGATATCTCTTACCGTTTTCGAGATAATCGACATTTTCCGATTTTAGTCTTTTTGGCTCTCAAAATACACAAAATTTTTTAAGATTTTTTTTTTTTCAATTTAGGACATTCAGCACTTGTTTTTTATATTTGGAAGCATAGATTTACCGGGTGTATTCCGATAGGGGATCGAAAATTCCATTATTTTTGCGATATCTCTTACCGTTTTCGAGATAATCGACCTTTTCCGATTTTAGTCTTTTTGGCACTCAAAATACACAAAATTTGCATAGATTTACAGTGTGTATTCCGATAGGGGATCGAAAAATCCATTATTTTTGCGATATCTCTTACCGTTTTCGAGATAATCGACATTTTCCGATTTTAGTCTTTTTGGCTCTCAAAATACACAAAATTTTTTAAGATTTTTTTTTTTTCAATTTAGGACATTCAGCACTTGTTTTTTATATTTGGAAGCATAGATTTACCGGGTGTATTCCGATAGGGGATCGAAAATTCCATTATTTTTGCGATATCTCTTACCGTTTTCGAGATAATCGACCTTTTCCGATTTTAGTCTTTTTGGCACTCAAAATACACAAAATTTGCATAGATTTACAGTGTGTATTCCGATAGGGGATCGAAAAATCCATTATTTTTGCGATATCTCTTACCGTTTTCGAGATAATCGACATTTTCCGATTTTAGTCTTTTTGGCTCTCAAAATACACAAAATTTTTTAAGATTTTTTTTTTTTCAATTTAGGACATTCAGCACTTGTTTTTTATATTTGGAAGCATAGATTTACCGGGTGTATTCCGATAGGGGATCGAAAATTCCATTATTTTTGCGATATCTCTTACCGTTTTCGAGATAATCGACCTTTTCCGATTTTAGTCTTTTTGGCACTCAAAATACACAAAATTTGCATAGATTTACAGTGTGTATTCCGATAGGGGATCGAAAAATCCATTATTTTTGCGATATCTCTTACCGTTTTCGAGATAATCGACATTTTCCGATTTTAGTCTTTTTGGCTCTCAAAATACACAAAATTTTTTAAGATTTTTTTTTTTTCAATTTAGGACATTCAGCACTTGTTTTTTATATTTGGAAGCATAGATTTACCGGGTGTATTCCGATAGGGGATCGAAAATTCCATTATTTTTGCGATATCTCTTACCGTTTTCGAGATAATCGACCTTTTCCGATTTTAGTCTTTTTGGCACTCAAAATACACAAAATTTGCATAGATTTACAGTGTGTATTCCGATAGGGGATCGAAAAATCCATTATTTTTGCGATATCTCTTACCGTTTTCGAGATAATCGACCTTTTCCGATTTTAGTCTTTTTGGCTCTCAAAATACACAAAATTTTTTAAGATTTTTTTTTTTTCAATTTAGGACATTCAGCACTTGTTTTTTATATTTGGAAGCATAGATTTACCGGGTGTATTCCGATAGGGGATCGAAAATTCCATTATTTTTGCGATATCTCTTACCGTTTTCGAGATAATCGACCTTTTCCGATTTTAGTCTTTTTGGCACTCAAAATACACAAAATTTGCATAGATTTACAGTGTGTATTCCGACAGGGGATCGAAAAATCCATTATTTTTGCGATATCTCTTACCGTTTTCGAGATAATCGACATTTTCCGATTTTAGTCTTTTTGGCTCTCAAAATACACAAAATTTTTTAAGATTTTTTTTTTTTCAATTTAGGACATTCAGCACTTGTTTTTTATATTTGGAAGCATAGATTTACCGGGTGTATTCCGATAGGGGATCGAAAATTCCATTATTTTTGCGATATCTCTTACCGTTTTCGAGATAATCGACCTTTTCCGATTTTAGTCTTTTTGGCACTCAAAATACACAAAATTTGCATAGATTTACAGTGTGTATTCCGATAGGGGATCGAAAAATCCATTATTTTTGCGATATCTCTTACCGTTTTCGAGATAATCGACCTTTTCCGATTTTAGTCTTTTTGGCTCTCAAAATACACAAAATTTTTTAAGATTTTTTTTTTTTCAATTTAGGACATTCAGCACTTGTTTTTTATATTTGGAAGCATAGATTTACCGGGTGTATTCCGATAGGGGATCGAAAATTCCATTATTTTTGCGATATCTCTTACCGTTTTCGAGATAATCGACCTTTTCCGATTTTAGTCTTTTTGGCACTCAAAATACACAAAATTTGCATAGATTTACAGTGTGTATTCCGATAGGGGATCGAAAAATCCATTATTTTTGCGATATCTCTTACCGTTTTCGAGATAATCGACCTTTTCCGATTTTAGTCTTTTTGGCTCTCAAAATACACAAAATTTTTTAAGATTTTTTTTTTTTCAATTTAGGACATTCAGCACTTGTTTTTTATATTTGGAAGCATAGATTTACCGGGTGTATTCCGATAGGGGATCGAAAATTCCATTATTTTTGCGATATCTCTTACCGTTTTCGAGATAATCGACCTTTTCCGATTTTAGTCTTTTTGGCACTCAAAATACACAAAATTTGCATAGATTTACAGTGTGTATTCCGATAGGGGATCGAAAAATCCATTATTTTTGCGATATCTCTTACCGTTTTCGAGATAATCGACCTTTTCCGATTTTAGTCTTTTTGGCTCTCAAAATACACAAAATTTTTTAAGATTTTTTTTTTTCAATTTAGGACATTCAGCACTTGTTTTTTATATTTGGAAGCATAGATTTACCGGGTGTATTCCGATAGGGGATCGAAAATTCCATTATTTTTGCGATATCTCTTACCGTTTTCGAGATAATCGACCTTTTCCGATTTTAGTCTTTTTGGCACTCAAAATACACAAAATTTGCATAGATTTACAGTGTGTATTCCGATAGGGGATCGAAAAATCCATTATTTTTGCGATATCTCTTACCGTTTTCGAGATAATCGACCTTTTCCGATTTTAGTCTTTTTGGCTCTCAAAATACACAAAATTTTTTAAGATTTTTTTTTTTTCAATTTAGGACATTCAGCACTTGTTTTTTATATTATTTGGAAGCATAGATTTACCGGGTGTATTCCGATAGGGGATCGAAAATTCCATTATTTTTGCGATATCTCTTACCGTTTTCGAGATAATCGACCTTTTCCGATTTTAGTCTTTTTGGCTCTCAAAATACACAAAATTTTTTAAGATTTTTTTTTTTTCAATTTAGGACATTCAGCACTTGTTTTTTATATTTGGAAGCATAGATTTACCGGGTGTATTCCGATAGGGGATCGAAAATTCCATTATTTTTGCGATATCTCTTACCGTTTTCGAGATAATCGACCTTTTCCGATTTTAGTCTTTTTGGCACTCAAAATACACAAAATTTGCATAGATTTACAGTGTGTATTCCGATAGGGGATCGAAAAATCCATTATTTTTGCGATATCTCTTACCGTTTTCGAGATAATCGACCTTTTCCGATTTTAGTCTTTTTGGCTCTCAAAATACACAAAATTTTTTAAGATTTTTTTTTTTTCAATTTAGGACATTCAGCACTTGTTTTTTATATTTGGAAGCATAGATTTACCGGGTGTATTCCGATAGGGGATCGAAAATTCCATTATTTTTGCGATATCTCTTACCGTTTTCGAGATAATCGACCTTTTCCGATTTTAGTCTTTTTGGCACTCAAAATACACAAAATTTGCATAGATTTACAGTGTGTATTCCGATAGGGGATCGAAAAATCCATTATTTTTGCGATATCTCTTACCGTTTTCGAGATAATCGACCTTTTCCGATTTTAGTCTTTTTGGCTCTCAAAATACACAAAATTTTTTAAGATTTTTTTTTTTTCAATTTAGGACATTCAGCACTTGTTTTTTATATTTGGAAGCATAAATTTACCGGGTGTATTCCGATAGGGGATCGAAAATTCCATTATTTTTGCGATATCTCTTACCGTTTTCGAGATAATCGACCTTTTCCGATTTTAGTCTTTTTGGCACTCAAAATACACAAAATTTGCATAGATTTACAGTGTGTATTCAGATAGGGGATCGAAAAATCCATTATTTTTGCGATATCTCTTACCGTTTTCGAGATAATCGACCTTTTCCGATTTTAGTCTTTTTGGCTCTCAAAATACACAAAATTTTTTAAGATTTTTTTTTTTTCAATTTAGGACATTCAGCACTTGTTTTTTATATTTGGAAGCATAGATTTACCGGGTGTATTCCGATAGGGGATCGAAAATTCCATTATTTTTGCGATATCTCTTACCGTTTTCGAGATAATCGACCTTTTCCGATTTTAGTCTTTTTGGCACTCAAAATACACAAAATTTGCATAGATTTACAGTGTGTATTGCGATAGGGGATCGAAAAATCCATTATTTTTGCGATATCTCTTACCGTTTTCGAGATAATCGACCTTTTCCGATTTTAGTCTTTTTGGCTCTCAAAATACACAAAATTTTTTAAGATTTTTTTTTTTTCAATTTAGGACATTCAGCACTTGTTTTTTATATTTGGAAGCATAGATTTACCGGGTGTATTCCGATAGGGGATCGAAAATTCCATTATTTTTGCGATATCTCTTACCGTTTTCGAGATAATCGACCTTTTCCGATTTTAGTCTTTTTGGCACTCAAAATACACAAAATTTGCATAGATTTACAGTGTGTATTCCGATAGGGGATCGAAAAATCCATTATTTTTGCGATATCTCTTACCGTTTTCGAGATAATCGACATTTTCCGATTTTAGTCTTTTTGGCTCTCAAAATACACAAAATTTTTTAAGATTTTTTTTTTTTCAATTTAGGACATTCAGCACTTGTTTTTTATATTTGGAAGCATAGATTTACCGGGTGTATTCCGATAGGGGATCGAAAATTCCATTATTTTTGCGATATCTCTTACCGTTTTCGAGATAATCGACCTTTTCCGATTTTAGTCTTTTTGGCACTCAAATTACACAAAATTTGCATAGATTTACAGTGTGTATTCCGATAGGGGATCGAAAAATCCATTATTTTTGCGATATCTCTTACCGTTTTCGAGATAATCGACCTTTTCCGATTTTAGTCTTTTTGGCTCTCAAAATACACAAAATTTTTTAAGATTTTTTTTTTTTCAATTTAGGACATTCAGCACTTGTTTTTTATATTTGGAAGCATAAATTTACCGGGTGTATTCCGATAGGGGATCGAAAATTCCATTATTTTTGCGATATCTCTTACCGTTTTCGAGATAATCGACCTTTTCCGATTTTAGTCTTTTTGGCACTCAAAATACACAAAATTTGCATAGATTTACAGTGTGTATTCAGATAGGGGATCGAAAAATCCATTATTTTTGCGATATCTCTTACCGTTTTCGAGATAATCGACCTTTTCCGATTTTAGTCTTTTTGGCTCTCAAAATACACAAAATTTTTTAAGATTTTTTTTTTTTCAATTTAGGACATTCAGCACTTGTTTTTTATATTTGGAAGCATAGATTTACCGGGTGTATTCCGATAGGGGATCGAAAATTCCATTATTTTTGCGATATCTCTTACCGTTTTCGAGATAATCGACCTTTTCCGATTTTAGTCTTTTTGGCACTCAAAATACACAAAATTTGCATAGATTTACAGTGTGTATTGCGATAGGGGATCGAAAAATCCATTATTTTTGCGATATCTCTTACCGTTTTCGAGATAATCGACCTTTTCCGATTTTAGTCTTTTTGGCTCTCAAAATACACAAAATTTTTTAAGATTTTTTTTTTTTCAATTTAGGACATTCAGCACTTGTTTTTTATATTTGGAAGCATAGATTTACCGGGTGTATTCCGATAGGGGATCGAAAATTCCATTATTTTTGCGATATCTCTTACCGTTTTCGAGATAATCGACCTTTTCCGATTTTAGTCTTTTTGGCACTCAAAATACACAAAATTTGCATAGATTTACAGTGTGTATTCCGATAGGGGATCGAAAAATCCATTATTTTTGCGATATCTCTTACCGTTTTCGAGATAATCGACATTTTCCGATTTTAGTCTTTTTGGCTCTCAAAATACACAAAATTTTTTAAGATTTTTTTTTTTTCAATTTAGGACATTCAGCACTTGTTTTTTATATTTGGAAGCATAGATTTACCGGGTGTATTCCGATAGGGGATCGAAAATTCCATTATTTTTGCGATATCTCTTACCGTTTTCGAGATAATCGACCTTTTCCGATTTTAGTCTTTTTGGCACTCAAATTACACAAAATTTGCATAGATTTACAGTGTGTATTCCGATAGGGGATCGAAAAATCCATTATTTTTGCGATATCTCTTACCGTTTTCGAGATAATCGACCTTTTCCGATTTTAGTCTTTTTGGCTCTCAAAATACACAAAATTTTTTAAGATTTTTTTTTTTTCAATTTAGGACATTCAGCACTTGTTTTTTATATTTGGAAGCATAGATTTACCGGGTGTATTCCGATAGGGGATCGAAAATTCCATTATTTTTGCGATATCTCTTACCGTTTTCGAGATAATCGACCTTTTCCGATTTTAGTCTTTTTGGCACTCAAAATACACAAAATTTGCATAGATTTACAGTGTGTATTCCGATAGGGGATCGAAAAATCCATTATTTTTGCGATATCTCTTACCGTTTTCGAGATAATCGACATTTTCCGATTTTAGTCTTTTTGGCTCTCAAAATACACAAAATTTTTTAAGATTTTTTTTTTTTCAATTTAGGACATTCAGCACTTGTTTTTTATATTTGGAAGCATAGATTTACCGGGTGTGGTCCGATAGGGGATCGAAAATTCCATTATTTTTGCGATATCTCTTACCGTTTTCGAGATAATCGACCTTTTCCGATTTTAGTCTTTTTGGCACTCAAAATACACAAAATTTGCATAGATTTACAGTGTGTATTCCGATAGGGGATCGAAAAATCCATTATTTTTGCGATATCTCTTACCGTTTTCGAGATAATCGACATTTTCCGATTTTAGTCTTTTTGGCTCTCAAAATACACAAAATTTTTTAAGATTTTTTTTTTTTCAATTTAGGACATTCAGCACTTGTTTTTTATATTTGGAAGCATAGATTTACCGGGTGTATTCCGATAGGGGATCGAAAATTCCATTATTTTTGCGATATCTCTTACCGTTTTCGAGATAATCGACCTTTTCCGATTTTAGTCTTTTTGGCACTCAAAATACACAAAATTTGCATAGATTTACAGTGTGTATTCCGATAGGGGATCGAAAAATCCATTATTTTTGCGATATCTCTTACCGTTTTCGAGATAATCGACCTTTTCCGATTTTAGTCTTTTTGGCTCTCAAAATACACAAAATTTTTTAAGATTTTTTTTTTTTCAATTTAGGACATTCAGCACTTGTTTTTTATATTTGGAAGCATAGATTTACCGGGTGTATTCCGATAGGGGATCGAAAATTCCATTATTTTTGCGATATCTCTTACCGTTTTCGAGATAATCGACCTTTTCCGATTTTAGTCTTTTTGGCACTCAAAATACACAAAATTTGCATAGATTTACAGTGTGTATTCCGATAGGGGATCGAAAAATCCATTATTTTTGCGATATCTCTTACCGTTTTCGAGATAATCGACCTTTTCCGATTTTAGTCTTTTTGGCTCTCAAAATACACAAAATTTTTTAAGATTTTTTTTTTTTCAATTTAGGACATTCAGCACTTGTTTTTTATATTTGGAAGCATAGATTTACCGGGTGTATTCCGATAGGGGATCGAAAATTCCATTATTTTTGCGATATCTCTTACCGTTTTCGAGATAATCGACCTTTTCCGATTTTAGTCTTTTTGGCACTCAAAATACACAAAATTTGCATAGATTTACAGTGTGTATTCCGATAGGGGATCGAAAAATCCATTATTTTTGCGATATCTCTTACCGTTTTCGAGATAATCGACATTTTCCGATTTTAGTCTTTTTTTAATTTTTTAAGATTTTTTTTTTTTCAATTTAGGACATTCAGCACTTGTTTTTTATATTTGGAAGCATAGATTTACCGGGTGTATTCCGATAGGGGATCGAAAATTCCATTATTTTTGCGATATCTCTTACCGTTTTCGAGATAATCGACCTTTTCCGATTTTAGTCTTTTTGGCACTCAAAATACACAAAATTTGCATAGATTTACAGTGTGTATTCCGATAGGGGATCGAAAAATCCATTATTTTTGCGATATCTCTTACCGTTTTCGAGATAATCGACCTTTTCCGATTTTAGTCTTTTTGGCTCTCAAAATACACAAAATTTTTTAAGATTTTTTTTTTTTCAATTTAGGACATTCAGCACTTGTTTTTTATATTTGGAAGCATAGATTTACCGGGTGTATTCCGATAGGGGATCGAAAATTCCATTATTTTTGCGATATCTCTTACCGTTTTCGAGATAATCGACCTTTTCCGATTTTAGTCTTTTTGGCACTCAAAATACACAAAATTTGCATAGATTTACAGTGTGTATTCCGATAGGGGATCGAAAAATCCATTATTTTTGCGATATCTCTTACCGTTTTCGAGATAATCGACCTTTTCCGATTTTAGTCTTTTTGGCTCTCAAAATACACAAAATTTTTTAAGATTTTTTTGTTTTTCAATTTAGGACATTCAGCACTTGTTTTTTATATTTGGAAGCATAGATTTACCGGGTGTATTCCGATAGGGGATCGAAAATTCCATTATTTTTGCGATATCTCTTACCGTTTTCGAGATAATCGACCTTTTCCGATTTTAGTCTTTTTGGCTCTCAAAATACACAAAATTTTTTAAGATTTTTTTTTTTTCAATTTAGGACATTCAGCACTTGTTTTTTATATTTGGAAGCATAGATTTACCGGGTGTATTCCGATAGGGGATCGAAAATTCCATTATTTTTGCGATATCTCTTACCGTTTTCGAGATAATCGACCTTTTCCGATTTTAGTCTTTTTGGCACTCAAAATACACAAAATTTGCATAGATTTACAGTGTGTATTCCGATAGGGGATCGAAAAATCCATTATTTTTGCGATATCTCTTACCGTTTTCGAGATAATCGACCTTTTCCGATTTTAGTCTTTTTGGCTCTCAAAATACACAAAATTTTTTAAGATTTTTTTTTTTTCAATTTAGGACATTCAGCACTTGTTTTTTATATTTGGAAGCATAGATTTACCGGGTGTATTCCGATAGGGGATCGAAAATTCCATTATTTTTGCGATATCTCTTACCGTTTTCGAGATAATCGACCTTTTCCGATTTTAGTCTTTTTGGCACTCAAAATACACAAAATTTGCATAGATTTACAGTGTGTATTCCGATAGGGGATCGAAAAATCCATTATTTTTGCGATATCTCTTACCGTTTTCGAGATAATCGACATTTTCCGATTTTAGTCTTTTTGGCTCTCAAAATACACAAAATTTTTTAAGATTTTTTTTTTTTCAATTTAGGACATTCAGCACTTGTTTTTTATATTTGGAAGCATAGATTTACCGGGTGTATTCCGATAGGGGATCGAAAATTCCATTATTTTTGCGATATCTCTTACCGTTTTCGAGATAATCGACCTTTTCCGATTTTAGTCTTTTTGGCACTCAAAATACACAAAATTTGCATAGATTTACAGTGTGTATTCCGATAGGGGATCGAAAAATCCATTATTTTTGCGATATCTCTTACCGTTTTCGAGATAATCGACATTTTCCGATTTTAGTCTTTTTGGCTCTCAAAATACACAAAATTTTTTAAGATTTTTTTTTTTTCAATTTAGGACATTCAGCACTTGTTTTTTATATTTGGAAGCATAGATTTACCGGGTGTATTCCGATAGGGGATCGAAAATTCCATTATTTTTGCGATATCTCTTACCGTTTTCGAGATAATCGACCTTTTCCGATTTTAGTCTTTTTGGCACTCAAAATACACAAAATTTGCATAGATTTACAGTGTGTATTCCGATAGGGGATCGAAAAATCCATTATTTTTGCGATATCTCTTACCGTTTTCGAGATAATCGACATTTTCCGATTTTAGTCTTTTTGGCTCTCAAAATACACAAAATTTTTTAAGATTTTTTTTTTTTCAATTTAGGACATTCAGCACTTGTTTTTTATATTTGGAAGCATAGATTTACCGGGTGTATTCCGATAGGGGATCGAAAATTCCATTATTTTTGCGATATCTCTTACCGTTTTCGAGATAATCGACCTTTTCCGATTTTAGTCTTTTTGGCACTCAAAATACACAAAATTTGCATAGATTTACAGTGTGTATTCCGATAGGGGATCGAAAAATCCATTATTTTTGCGATATCTCTTACCGTTTTCGAGATAATCGACATTTTCCGATTTTAGTCTTTTTGGCTCTCAAAATACACAAAATTTTTTAAGATTTTTTTTTTTTCAATTTAGGACATTCAGCACTTGTTTTTTATATTTGGAAGCATAGATTTACCGGGTGTATTCCGATAGGGGATCGAAAATTCCATTATTTTTGCGATATCTCTTACCGTTTTCGAGATAATCGACCTTTTCCGATTTTAGTCTTTTTGGCACTCAAAATACACAAAATTTGCATAGATTTACAGTGTGTATTCCGATAGGGGATCGAAAAATCCATTATTTTTGCGATATCTCTTACCGTTTTCGAGATAATCGACCTTTTCCGATTTTAGTCTTTTTGGCTCTCAAAATACACAAAATTTTTTAAGATTTTTTTTTTTTCAATTTAGGACATTCAGCACTTGTTTTTTATATTTGGAAGCATAGATTTACCAGGTGTATTCCGATAGGGGATCGAAAATTCCATTATTTTTGCGATATCTCTTACCGTTTTCGAGATAATCGACCTTTTCCGATTTTAGTCTTTTTGGCACTCAAAATACACAAAATTTGCATAGATTTACAGTGTGTATTCCGATAGGGGATCGAAAAATCCATTATTTTTGCGATATCTCTTACCGTTTTCGAGATAATCGACATTTTCCGATTTTAGTCTTTTTGGCTCTCAAAATACACAAAATTTTTTAAGATTTTTTTTTTTTCAATTTAGGACATTCAGCACTTGTTTTTTATATTTGGAAGCATAGATTTACCGGGTGTATTCCGATAGGGGATCGAAAATTCCATTATTTTTGCGATATCTCTTACCGTTTTCGAGATAATCGACCTTTTCCGATTTTAGTCTTTTTGGCACTCAAAATACACAAAATTTGCATAGATTTACAGTGTGTATTCCGATAGGGGATCGAAAAATCCATTATTTTTGCGATATCTCTTACCGTTTTCGAGATAATCGACCTTTTCCGATTTTAGTCTTTTTGGCTCTCAAAATACACAAAATTTTTTAAGATTTTTTTTTTTTCAATTTAGGACATTCAGCACTTGTTTTTTATATTTGGAAGCATAGATTTACCGGGTGTATTCCGATAGGGGATCGAAAATTCCATTATTTTTGCGATATCTCTTACCGTTTTCGAGATAATCGACCTTTTCCGATTTTAGTCTTTTTGGCACTCAAAATACACAAAATTTGCATAGATTTACAGTGTGTATTCCGATAGGGGATCGAAAAATCCATTATTTTTGCGATATCTCTTACCGTTTTCGAGATAATCGACCTTTTCCGATTTTAGTCTTTTTGGCTCTCAAAATACACAAAATTTTTTAAGATTTTTTTTTTTTCAATTTAGGACATTCAGCACTTGTTTTTTATATTTGGAAGCATAGATTTACCGGGTGTATTCCGATAGGGGATCGAAAATTCCATTATTTTTGCGATATCTCTTACCGTTTTCGAGATAATCGACCTTTTCCGATTTTAGTCTTTTTGGCACTCAAAATACACAAAATTTGCATAGATTTACAGTGTGTATTCCGATAGGGGATCGAAAAATCCATTATTTTTGCGATATCTCTTACCGTTTTCGAGATAATCGACCTTTTCCGATTTTAGTCTTTTTGGCTCTCAAAATACACAAAATTTTTTAAGATTTTTTTTTTTCAATTTAGGACATTCAGCACTTGTTTTTTATATTTGGAAGCATAGATTTACCGGGTGTATTCCGATAGGGGATCGAAAATTCCATTATTTTTGCGATATCTCTTACCGTTTTCGAGATAATCGACCTTTTCCGATTTTAGTCTTTTTGGCACTCAAAATACACAAAATTTGCATAGATTTACAGTGTGTATTCCGATAGGGGATCGAAAAATCCATTATTTTTGCGATATCTCTTACCGTTTTCGAGATAATCGACCTTTTCCGATTTTAGTCTTTTTGGCTCTCAAAATACACAAAATTTTTTAAGATTTTTTTTTTTTCAATTTAGGACATTCAGCACTTGTTTTTTATATTATTTGGAAGCATAGATTTACCGGGTGTATTCCGATAGGGGATCGAAAATTCCATTATTTTTGCGATATCTCTTACCGTTTTCGAGATAATCGACCTTTTCCGATTTTAGTCTTTTTGGCTCTCAAAATACACAAAATTTTTTAAGATTTTTTTTTTTTCAATTTAGGACATTCAGCACTTGTTTTTTATATTTGGAAGCATAGATTTACCGGGTGTATTCCGATAGGGGATCGAAAATTCCATTATTTTTGCGATATCTCTTACCGTTTTCGAGATAATCGACCTTTTCCGATTTTAGTCTTTTTGGCACTCAAAATACACAAAATTTGCATAGATTTACAGTGTGTATTCCGATAGGGGATCGAAAAATCCATTATTTTTGCGATATCTCTTACCGTTTTCGAGATAATCGACCTTTTCCGATTTTAGTCTTTTTGGCTCTCAAAATACACAAAATTTTTTAAGATTTTTTTTTTTTCAATTTAGGACATTCAGCACTTGTTTTTTATATTTGGAAGCATAGATTTACCGGGTGTATTCCGATAGGGGATCGAAAATTCCATTATTTTTGCGATATCTCTTACCGTTTTCGAGATAATCGACCTTTTCCGATTTTAGTCTTTTTGGCACTCAAAATACACAAAATTTGCATAGATTTACAGTGTGTATTCCGATAGGGGATCGAAAAATCCATTATTTTTGCGATATCTCTTACCGTTTTCGAGATAATCGACCTTTTCCGATTTTAGTCTTTTTGGCTCTCAAAATACACAAAATTTTATAAGATTTTTTTTTTTTCAATTTAGGACATTCAGCACTTGTTTTTTATATTTGGAAGCATAGATTTACCGGGTGTATTCCGATAGGGGATCGAAAATTCCATTATTTTTGCGATATCTCTTACCGTTTTCGAGATAATCGACCTTTTCCGACTTTAGTCTTTTTGGCACTCAAAATACACAAAATTTGCATAGATTTACAGTGTGTATTCCGATAGGGGATCGAAAAATCCATTATTTTTGCGATATCTCTTACCGTTTTCGAGATAATCGACCTTTTCCGATTTTAGTCTTTTTGGCTCTCAAAATACACAAAATTTTTTAAGATTTTTTTTTTTTCAATTTAGGACATTCAGCACTTGTTTTTTATATTTGGAAGCATAAATTTACCGGGTGTATTCCGATAGGGGATCGAAAATTCCATTATTTTTGCGATATCTCTTACCGTTTTCGAGATAATCGACCTTTTCCGATTTTAGTCTTTTTGGCACTCAAAATACACAAAATTTGCATAGATTTACAGTGTGTATTCAGATAGGGGATCGAAAAATCCATTATTTTTGCGATATCTCTTACCGTTTTCGAGATAATCGACCTTTTCCGATTTTAGTCTTTTTGGCTCTCAAAATACACAAAATTTTTTAAGATTTTTTTTTTTTCAATTTAGGACATTCAGCACTTGTTTTTTATATTTGGAAGCATAGATTTACCGGGTGTATTCCGATAGGGGATCGAAAATTCCATTATTTTTGCGATATCTCTTACCGTTTTCGAGATAATCGACCTTTTCCGATTTTAGTCTTTTTGGCACTCAAAATACACAAAATTTGCATAGATTTACAGTGTGTATTGCGATAGGGGATCGAAAAATCCATTATTTTTGCGATATCTCTTACCGTTTTCGAGATAATCGACCTTTTCCGATTTTAGTCTTTTTGGCTCTCAAAATACACAAAATTTTTTAAGATTTTTTTTTTTTCAATTTAGGACATTCAGCACTTGTTTTTTATATTTGGAAGCATAGATTTACCGGGTGTATTCCGATAGGGGATCGAAAATTCCATTATTTTTGCGATATCTCTTACCGTTTTCGAGATAATCGACCTTTTCCGATTTTAGTCTTTTTGGCACTCAAAATACACAAAATTTGCATAGATTTACAGTGTGTATTCCGATAGGGGATCGAAAAATCCATTATTTTTGCGATATCTCTTACCGTTTTCGAGATAATCGACATTTTCCGATTTTAGTCTTTTTGGCTCTCAAAATACACAAAATTTTTTAAGATTTTTTTTTTTTCAATTTAGGACATTCAGCACTTGTTTTTTATATTTGGAAGCATAGATTTACCGGGTGTATTCCGATAGGGGATCGAAAATTCCATTATTTTTGCGATATCTCTTACCGTTTTCGAGATAATCGACCTTTTCCGATTTTAGTCTTTTTGGCACTCAAATTACACAAAATTTGCATAGATTTACAGTGTGTATTCCGATAGGGGATCGAAAAATCCATTATTTTTGCGATATCTCTTACCGTTTTCGAGATAATCGACCTTTTCCGATTTTAGTCTTTTTGGCTCTCAAAATACACAAAATTTTTTAAGATTTTTTTTTTTTCAATTTAGGACATTCAGCACTTGTTTTTTATATTTGGAAGCATAAATTTACCGGGTGTATTCCGATAGGGGATCGAAAATTCCATTATTTTTGCGATATCTCTTACCGTTTTCGAGATAATCGACCTTTTCCGATTTTAGTCTTTTTGGCACTCAAAATACACAAAATTTGCATAGATTTACAGTGTGTATTCAGATAGGGGATCGAAAAATCCATTATTTTTGCGATATCTCTTACCGTTTTCGAGATAATCGACCTTTTCCGATTTTAGTCTTTTTGGCTCTCAAAATACACAAAATTTTTTAAGATTTTTTTTTTTTCAATTTAGGACATTCAGCACTTGTTTTTTATATTTGGAAGCATAGATTTACCGGGTGTATTCCGATAGGGGATCGAAAATTCCATTATTTTTGCGATATCTCTTACCGTTTTCGAGATAATCGACCTTTTCCGATTTTAGTCTTTTTGGCACTCAAAATACACAAAATTTGCATAGATTTACAGTGTGTATTGCGATAGGGGATCGAAAAATCCATTATTTTTGCGATATCTCTTACCGTTTTCGAGATAATCGACCTTTTCCGATTTTAGTCTTTTTGGCTCTCAAAATACACAAAATTTTTTAAGATTTTTTTTTTTTCAATTTAGGACATTCAGCACTTGTTTTTTATATTTGGAAGCATAGATTTACCGGGTGTATTCCGATAGGGGATCGAAAATTCCATTATTTTTGCGATATCTCTTACCGTTTTCGAGATAATCGACCTTTTCCGATTTTAGTCTTTTTGGCACTCAAAATACACAAAATTTGCATAGATTTACAGTGTGTATTCCGATAGGGGATCGAAAAATCCATTATTTTTGCGATATCTCTTACCGTTTTCGAGATAATCGACATTTTCCGATTTTAGTCTTTTTGGCTCTCAAAATACACAAAATTTTTTAAGATTTTTTTTTTTTCAATTTAGGACATTCAGCACTTGTTTTTTATATTTGGAAGCATAGATTTACCGGGTGTATTCCGATAGGGGATCGAAAATTCCATTATTTTTGCGATATCTCTTACCGTTTTCGAGATAATCGACCTTTTCCGATTTTAGTCTTTTTGGCACTCAAATTACACAAAATTTGCATAGATTTACAGTGTGTATTCCGATAGGGGATCGAAAAATCCATTATTTTTGCGATATCTCTTACCGTTTTCGAGATAATCGACCTTTTCCGATTTTAGTCTTTTTGGCTCTCAAAATACACAAAATTTTTTAAGATTTTTTTTTTTTCAATTTAGGACATTCAGCACTTGTTTTTTATATTTGGAAGCATAGATTTACCGGGTGTATTCCGATAGGGGATCGAAAATTCCATTATTTTTGCGATATCTCTTACCGTTTTCGAGATAATCGACCTTTTCCGATTTTAGTCTTTTTGGCACTCAAAATACACAAAATTTGCATAGATTTACAGTGTGTATTCCGATAGGGGATCGAAAAATCCATTATTTTTGCGATATCTCTTACCGTTTTCGAGATAATCGACATTTTCCGATTTTAGTCTTTTTGGCTCTCAAAATACACAAAATTTTTTAAGATTTTTTTTTTTTCAATTTAGGACATTCAGCACTTGTTTTTTATATTTGGAAGCATAGATTTACCGGGTGTGGTCCGATAGGGGATCGAAAATTCCATTATTTTTGCGATATCTCTTACCGTTTTCGAGATAATCGACCTTTTCCGATTTTAGTCTTTTTGGCACTCAAAATACACAAAATTTGCATAGATTTACAGTGTGTATTCCGATAGGGGATCGAAAAATCCATTATTTTTGCGATATCTCTTACCGTTTTCGAGATAATCGACATTTTCCGATTTTAGTCTTTTTGGCTCTCAAAATACACAAAATTTTTTAAGATTTTTTTTTTTTCAATTTAGGACATTCAGCACTTGTTTTTTATATTTGGAAGCATAGATTTACCGGGTGTATTCCGATAGGGGATCGAAAATTCCATTATTTTTGCGATATCTCTTACCGTTTTCGAGATAATCGACCTTTTCCGATTTTAGTCTTTTTGGCACTCAAAATACACAAAATTTGCATAGATTTACAGTGTGTATTCCGATAGGGGATCGAAAAATCCATTATTTTTGCGATATCTCTTACCGTTTTCGAGATAATCGACCTTTTCCGATTTTAGTCTTTTTGGCTCTCAAAATACACAAAATTTTTTAAGATTTTTTTTTTTTCAATTTAGGACATTCAGCACTTGTTTTTTATATTTGGAAGCATAGATTTACCGGGTGTATTCCGATAGGGGATCGAAAATTCCATTATTTTTGCGATATCTCTTACCGTTTTCGAGATAATCGACCTTTTCCGATTTTAGTCTTTTTGGCACTCAAAATACACAAAATTTGCATAGATTTACAGTGTGTATTCCGATAGGGGATCGAAAAATCCATTATTTTTGCGATATCTCTTACCGTTTTCGAGATAATCGACCTTTTCCGATTTTAGTCTTTTTGGCTCTCAAAATACACAAAATTTTTTAAGATTTTTTTTTTTTCAATTTAGGACATTCAGCACTTGTTTTTTATATTTGGAAGCATAGATTTACCGGGTGTATTCCGATAGGGGATCGAAAATTCCATTATTTTTGCGATATCTCTTACCGTTTTCGAGATAATCGACCTTTTCCGATTTTAGTCTTTTTGGCACTCAAAATACACAAAATTTGCATAGATTTACAGTGTGTATTCCGATAGGGGATCGAAAAATCCATTATTTTTGCGATATCTCTTACCGTTTTCGAGATAATCGACATTTTCCGATTTTAGTCTTTTTTTAATTTTTTAAGATTTTTTTTTTTTCAATTTAGGACATTCAGCACTTGTTTTTTATATTTGGAAGCATAGATTTACCGGGTGTATTCCGATAGGGGATCGAAAATTCCATTATTTTTGCGATATCTCTTACCGTTTTCGAGATAATCGACCTTTTCCGATTTTAGTCTTTTTGGCACTCAAAATACACAAAATTTGCATAGATTTACAGTGTGTATTCCGATAGGGGATCGAAAAATCCATTATTTTTGCGATATCTCTTACCGTTTTCGAGATAATCGACCTTTTCCGATTTTAGTCTTTTTGGCTCTCAAAATACACAAAATTTTTTAAGATTTTTTTTTTTTCAATTTAGGACATTCAGCACTTGTTTTTTATATTTGGAAGCATAGATTTACCGGGTGTATTCCGATAGGGGATCGAAAATTCCATTATTTTTGCGATATCTCTTACCGTTTTCGAGATAATCGACCTTTTCCGATTTTAGTCTTTTTGGCACTCAAAATACACAAAATTTGCATAGATTTACAGTGTGTATTCCGATAGGGGATCGAAAAATCCATTATTTTTGCGATATCTCTTACCGTTTTCGAGATAATCGACCTTTTCCGATTTTAGTCTTTTTGGCTCTCAAAATACACAAAATTTTTTAAGATTTTTTTGTTTTTCAATTTAGGACATTCAGCACTTGTTTTTTATATTTGGAAGCATAGATTTACCGGGTGTATTCCGATAGGGGATCGAAAATTCCATTATTTTTGCGATATCTCTTACCGTTTTCGAGATAATCGACCTTTTCCGATTTTAGTCTTTTTGGCTCTCAAAATACACAAAATTTTTTAAGATTTTTTTTTTTTCAATTTAGGACATTCAGCACTTGTTTTTTATATTTGGAAGCATAGATTTACCGGGTGTATTCCGATAGGGGATCGAAAATTCCATTATTTTTGCGATATCTCTTACCGTTTTCGAGATAATCGACCTTTTCCGATTTTAGTCTTTTTGGCACTCAAAATACACAAAATTTGCATAGATTTACAGTGTGTATTCCGATAGGGGATCGAAAAATCCATTATTTTTGCGATATCTCTTACCGTTTTCGAGATAATCGACCTTTTCCGATTTTAGTCTTTTTGGCTCTCAAAATACACAAAATTTTTTAAGATTTTTTTTTTTTCAATTTAGGACATTCAGCACTTGTTTTTTATATTTGGAAGCATAGATTTACCGGGTGTATTCCGATAGGGGATCGAAAATTCCATTATTTTTGCGATATCTCTTACCGTTTTCGAGATAATCGACCTTTTCCGATTTTAGTCTTTTTGGCACTCAAAATACACAAAATTTGCATAGATTTACAGTGTGTATTCCGATAGGGGATCGAAAAATCCATTATTTTTGCGATATCTCTTACCGTTTTCGAGATAATCGACCTTTTCCGATTTTAGTCTTTTTGGCTCTCAAAATACACAAAATTTTATAAGATTTTTTTTTTTTCAATTTAGGACATTCAGCACTTGTTTTTTATATTTGGAAGCATAGATTTACCGGGTGTATTCCGATAGGGGATCGAAAATTCCATTATTTTTGCGATATCTCTTACCGTTTTCGAGATAATCGACCTTTTCCGATTTTAGTCTTTTTGGCACTCAAAATACACAAAATTTGCATAGATTTACAGTGTGTATTCCGATAGGGGATCGAGAAATCCATTATTTTTGCGATATCTCTTACCGTTTTCGAGATAATCGACCTTTTCCGATTTTAGTCTTTTTGGCTCTCAAAATACACAAAATTTTTTAAGATTTTTTTTTTTTCAATTTAGGACATTCAGCACTTGTTTTTTATATTTGGAAGCATAGATTTACCGGGTGTATTCCGATAGGGGATCGAAAATTCCATTATTTTTGCGATATCTCTTACCGTTTTCGAGATAATCGACCTTTTCCGATTTTAGTCTTTTTGGCACTCAAAATACACAAAATTTGCATAGATTTACAGTGTGTATTCCGATAGGGGATCGAAAAATCCATTATTTTTGCGATATCTCTTACCGTTTTCGAGATAATCGACCTTTTCCGATTTTAGTCTTTTTGGCTCAAAATACACAAAATTTTTTAAGATTTTTTTTTTTTCAATTTAGGACATTCAGCACTTGTTTTTTATATTTGGAAGCATAGATTTACCGGGTGTATTCCGATAGGGGATCGAAAATTCCATTATTTTTGCGATATCTCTTACCGTTTTCGAGATAATCGACCTTTTCCGATTTTAGTCTTTTTGGCACTCAAAATACACAAAATTTGCATAGATTTACAGTGTGTATTCCGATAGGGGATCGAAAAATCCATTATTTTTGCGATATCTCTTACCGTTTTCGAGATAATCGACCTTTTCCGATTTTAGTCTTTTTGGCTCTCAAAATACACAAAATTTTTTAAGATTTTTTTTTTTTCAATTTAGGACATTCAGCACTTGTTTTTTATATTTGGAAGCATAGATTTACCGGGTGTATTCCGATAGGGGATCGAAAATTCCATTATTTTTGCGATATCTCTTACCGTTTTCGAGATAATCGACCTTTTCCGATTTTAGTCTTTTTGGCACTCAAAATACACAAAATTTGCATAGATTTACAGTGTGTATTCCGATAGGGGATCGAAAAATCCATTATTTTTGCGATATCTCTTACCGTTTTCGAGATAATCGACCTTTTCCGATTTTAGTCTTTTTGGCTCTCAAAATACACAAAATTTTTTAAGATTTTTTTTTTTTCAATTTAGGACATTCAGCACTTGTTTTTTATATTTGGAAGCATAGATTTACCGGGTGTATTCCGATAGGGGATCGAAAATTCCATTATTTTTGCGATATCTCTTACCGTTTTCGAGATAATCGACCTTTTCCGATTTTAGTCTTTTTGGCTCTCAAAATACACAAAATTTTTTAAGATTTTTTTTTTTTCAAGTTAGGACATTCAGCACTTGTTTTTTATATTTGGAAGCATAGATTTACCGGGTGTATTCCGATAGGGGATCGAAAATTCCATTATTTTTGCGATATCTCTTACCGTTTTCGAGATAATCGACCTTTTCCGATTTTAGTCTTTTTGGCACTCAAAATACACAAAATTTGCATAGATTTACAGTGTGTATTCCGATAGGGGATCGAAAAATCCATTATTTTTGCGATATCTCTTACCGTTTTCGAGATAATCGACCTTTTCCGATTTTAGTCTTTTTGGCTCTCAAAATACACAAAATTTTTTAAGATTTTTTTTTTTTCAATTTAGGACATTCAGCACTTGTTTTTTATATTTGGAAGCATAGATTTACCGGGTGTATTCCGATAGGGGATCGAAAATTCCATTATTTTTGCGATATCTCTTACCGTTTTCGAGATAATCGACCTTTTCCGATTTTAGTCTTTTTGGCACTCAAAATACACAAAATTTGCATAGATTTACAGTGTGTATTCCGATAGGGGATCGAAAAATCCATTATTTTTGCGATATCTCTTACCGTTTTCGAGATAATCGACCTTTTCCGATTTTAGTCTTTTTGGCTCTCAAAATACACAAAATTTTTTAAGATTTTTTTTTTTTCAATTTAGGACATTCAGCACTTGTTTTTTATATTTGGAAGCATAGATTTACCGGGTGTATTCCGATAGGGGATCGAAAATTCCATTATTTTTGCGATATCTCTTACCGTTTTCGAGATAATCGACCTTTTCCGATTTTAGTCTTTTTGGCACTCAAAATACACAAAATTTGCATAGATTTACAGTGTGTATTCCGATAGGGGATCGAAAAATCCATTATTTTTGCGATATCTCTTACCGTTTTCGAGATAATCGACCTTTTCCGATTTTAGTCTTTTTGGCTCTCAAAATACACAAAATTTTTTAAGATTTTTTTTTTTTCAATTTAGGACATTCAGCACTTGTTTTTTATATTTGGAAGCATAGATTTACCGGGTGTATTCCGATAGGGGATCGAAAATTCCATTATTTTTGCGATATCTCTTACCGTTTTCGAGATAATCGACCTTTTCCGATTTTAGTCTTTTTGGCACTCAAAATACACAAAATTTGCATAGATTTACAGTGTGTATTCCGATAGGGGATCGAAAAATCCATTATTTTTGCGATATCTCTTACCGTTTTCGAGATAATCGACCTTTTCCGATTTTAGTCTTTTTGGCTCTCAAAATACACAAAATTTTTTAAGATTTTTTTTTTTTCAATTTAGGACATTCAGCACTTGTTTTTTATATTTGGAAGCATAGATTTACCGGGTGTATTCCGATAGGGGATCGAAAATTCCATTATTTTTGCGATATCTCTTACCGTTTTCGAGATAATCGACCTTTTCCGATTTTAGTCTTTTTGGCTCTCAAAATACACAAAATTTTTTAAGATTTTTTTTTTTTCAATTTAGGACATTCAGCACTTGTTTTTTATATTTGGAAGCATAGATTTACCGGGTGTATTCCGATAGGGGATCGAAAATTCCATTATTTTTGCGATATCTCTTACCGTTTTCGAGATAATCGACCTTTTCCGATTTTAGTCTTTTTGACACTCAAAATACACAAAATTTGCATAGATTTACAGTGTGTATTCCGATAGGGGATCGAAAAATCCATTATTTTTGCGATATCTCTTACCGTTTTCGAGATAATCGACCTTTTCCGATTTTAGTCTTTTTGGCTCTCAAAATACACAAAATTTTTTAAGATTTTTTTTTTTTCAATTTAGGACATTCAGCACTTGTTTTTTATATTTGGAAGCATAGATTTACCGGGTGTATTCCGATAGGGGATCGAAAATTCCATTATTTTTGCGATATCTCTTACCGTTTTCGAGATAATCGACCTTTTCCGATTTTAGTCTTTTTGGCACTCAAAATACACAAAATTTGCATAGATTTACAGTGTGTATTCCGATAGGGGATCGAAAAATCCATTATTTTTGCGATATCTCTTACCGTTTTCGAGATAATCGACCTTTTCCGATTTTAGTCTTTTTGGCTCTCAAAATACACAAAATTTTTTAAGATTTTTTTTTTTCAATTTAGGACATTCAGCACTTGTTTTTTATATTTGGAAGCATAGATTTACCGGGTGTATTCCGATAGGGGATCGAAAATTCCATTATTTTTGCGATATCTCTTACCGTTTTCGAGATAATCGACCTTTTCCGATTTTAGTCTTTTTGGCACTCAAAATACACAAAATTTGCATAGATTTACAGTGTGTATTCCGATAGGGGATCGAAAAATCCATTATTTTTGCGATATCTCTTACCGTTTTCGAGATAATCGACCTTTTCCGATTTTAGTCTTTTTGGCTCTCAAAATACACAAAATTTTTTAAGATTTTTTTTTTTTCAATTTAGGACATTCAGCACTTGTTTTTTATATTTGGAAGCATAGATTTACCGGGTGTATTCCGATAGGGGATCGAAAATTCCATTATTTTTGCGATATCTCTTACCGTTTTCGAGATAATCGACCTTTTCCGATTTTAGTCTTTTTGGCACTCAAAATACACAAAATTTGCATAGATTTACAGTGTGTATTCCGATAGGGGATCGAAAAATCCATTATTTTTGCGATATCTCTTACCGTTTTCGAGATAATCGACCTTTTCCGATTTTAGTCTTTTTGGCTCTCAAAATACACAAAATTTTTTAAGATTTTTTTTTTTTCAATTTAGGACATTCAGCACTTGTTTTTTATATTTGGAAGCATAGATTTACCGGGTGTATTCCGATAGGGGATCGAAAATTCCATTATTTTTGCGATATCTCTTACCGTTTTCGAGATAATCGACCTTTTCCGATTTTAGTCTTTTTGGCACTCAAAATACACAAAATTTGCATAGATTTACAGTGTGTATTCCGATAGGGGATCGAAAAATCCATTATTTTTGCGATATCTCTTACCGTTTTCGAGATAATCGACCTTTTCCGATTTTAGTCTTTTTGGCTCTCAAAATACACAAAATTTTTTAAGATTTTTTTTTTTCAATTTAGGACATTCAGCACTTGTTTTTTATATTTGGAAGCATAGATTTACCGGGTGTATTCCGATAGGGGATCGAAAATTCCATTATTTTTGCGATATCTCTTACCGTTTTCGAGATAATCGACCTTTTCCGATTTTAGTCTTTTTGGCACTCAAAATACACAAAATTTGCATAGATTTACAGTGTGTATTCCGATAGGGGATCGAAAAATCCATTATTTTTGCGATATCTCTTACCGTTTTCGAGATAATCGACCTTTTCCGATTTTAGTCTTTTTGGCTCTCAAAATACACAAAATTTTTTAAGATTTTTTTTTTTTCAATTTAGGACATTCAGCACTTGTTTTTTATATTATTTGGAAGCATAGATTTACCGGGTGTATTCCGATAGGGGATCGAAAATTCCATTATTTTTGCGATATCTCTTACCGTTTTCGAGATAATCGACCTTTTCCGATTTTAGTCTTTTTGGCTCTCAAAATACACAAAATTTTTTAAGATTTTTTTTTTTTCAATTTAGGACATTCAGCACTTGTTTTTTATATTTGGAAGCATAGATTTACCGGGTGTATTCCGATAGGGGATCGAAAATTCCATTATTTTTGCGATATCTCTTACCGTTTTCGAGATAATCGACCTTTTCCGATTTTAGTCTTTTTGGCACTCAAAATACACAAAATTTGCATAGATTTACAGTGTGTATTCCGATAGGGGATCGAAAAATCCATTATTTTTGCGATATCTCTTACCGTTTTCGAGATAATCGACCTTTTCCGATTTTAGTCTTTTTGGCTCTCAAAATACACAAAATTTTTTAAGATTTTTTTTTTTTCAATTTAGGACATTCAGCACTTGTTTTTTATATTTGGAAGCATAGATTTACCGGGTGTATTCCGATAGGGGATCGAAAATTCCATTATTTTTGCGATATCTCTTACCGTTTTCGAGATAATCGACCTTTTCCGATTTTAGTCTTTTTGGCACTCAAAATACACAAAATTTGCATAGATTTACAGTGTGTATTCCGATAGGGGATCGAAAAATCCATTATTTTTGCGATATCTCTTACCGTTTTCGAGATAATCGACCTTTTCCGATTTTAGTCTTTTTGGCTCTCAAAATACACAAAATTTTATAAGATTTTTTTTTTTTCAATTTAGGATATTCAGCACTTGTTTTTTATATTTGGAAGCATAGATTTACCGGGTGTATTCCGATAGGGGATCGAAAATTCCATTATTTTTGCGATATCTCTTACCGTTTTCGAGATAATCGACCTTTTCCGACTTTAGTCTTTTTGGCACTCAAAATACACAAAATTTGCATAGATTTACAGTGTGTATTCCGATAGGGGATCGAAAAATCCATTATTTTTGCGATATCTCTTACCGTTTTCGAGATAATCGACCTTTTCCGATTTTAGTCTTTTTGGCTCTCAAAATACACAAAATTTTTTAAGATTTTTTTTTTTTCAATTTAGGACATTCAGCACTTGTTTTTTATATTTGGAAGCATAAATTTACCGGGTGTATTCCGATAGGGGATCGAAAATTCCATTATTTTTGCGATATCTCTTACCGTTTTCGAGATAATCGACCTTTTCCGATTTTAGTCTTTTTGGCACTCAAAATACACAAAATTTACATAGATTTACAGTGTGTATTCCGATAGGGGATCGAAAAATCCATTATTTTTGCGATATCTCTTACCGTTTTCGAGATAATCGACCTTTTCCGATTTTAGTCTTTTTGGCTCTCAAAATACACAAAATTTTTTAAGATTTTTTTTTTTTCAATTTAGGACATTCAGCACTTGTTTTTTATATTTGGAAGCATAGATTTACGGGGTGTATTCCGATAGGGGATCGAAAATTCCATTATTTTTGCGATATCTCTTACCGTTTTCGAGATAATCGACCTTTTCCGATTTTAGTCTTTTTGGCACTCAAAATACACAAAATTTGCATAGATTTACAGTGTGTATTCCGATAGGGGATCGAAAAATCCATTATTTTTGCGATATCTCTTACCGTTTTCGAGATAATCGACCTTTTCCGATTTTAGTCTTTTTGGCTCTCAAAATACACAAAATTTTTTAAGATTTTTTTTTTTTCAATTTAGGACATTCAGCACTTGTTTTTTATATTTGGAAGCATAGATTTACCGGGTGCATTCCGATAGGGGATCGAAAATTCCATTATTTTTGCGATATCTCTTACCGTTTTCGAGATAATCGACCTTTTCCGATTTTAGTCTTTTTGGCACTCAAAATACACAAAATTTGCATAGATTTACAGTGTGTATTCCGATAGGGGATCGAAAAATCCATTATTTTTGCGATATCTCTTACCGTTTTCGAGATAATCGACCTTTTCCGATTTTAGTCTTTTTGGCTCTCAAAATACACAAAATTTTTTAAGATTTTTTTTTTTCAATTTAGGACATTCAGCACTTGTTTTTTATATTTGGAAGCATAGATTTACCGGGTGTATTCCGATAGGGGATCGAAAATTCCATTATTTTTGCGATATCTCTTACCGTTTTCGAGATAATCGACCTTTTCCGATTTTAGTCTTTTTGGCACTCAAAATACACAAAATTTGCATAGATTTACAGTGTGTATTCCGATAGGGGATCGAAAAATCCATTATTTTTGCGATATCTCTTACCGTTTTCGAGATAATCGACATTTTCCGATTTTAGTCTTTTTGGCTCTCAAAATACACAAAATTTTTTAAGATTTTTTTTTTTTCAATTTAGGACATTCAGCACTTGTTTTTTATATTTGGAAGCATAGATTTACCGGGTGTCTTCCGATAGGGGATCGAAAATTCCATTATTTTTGCGATATCTCTTACCGTTTTCGAGATAATCGACCTTTTCCGATTTTAGTCTTTTTGGCACTCAAATTACACAAAATTTGCATAGATTTACAGTGTGTATTCCGATAGGGGATCGAAAAATCCATTATTTTTGCGATATCTCTTACCGTTTTCGAGATAATCGACCTTTTCCGATTTTAGTCTTTTTGGCTCTCAAAATACACAAAATTTTTTAAGATTTTTTTTTTTTCAATTTAGGACATTCAGCACTTGTTTTTTATATTTGGAAGCATAGATTTACCGGGTGTATTCCGATAGGGGATCGAAAATTCCATTATTTTTGCGATATCTCTTACCGTTTTCGAGATAATCGACCTTTTCCGATTTTAGTCTTTTTGGCACTCAAAATACACAAAATTTGCATAGATTTACAGTGTGTATTCCGATAGGGGATCGAAAAATCCATTATTTTTGCGATATCTCTTACCGTTTTCGAGATAATCGACATTTTCCGATTTTAGTCTTTTTGGCTCTCAAAATACACAAAATTTTTTAAGATTTTTTTTTTTTCAATTTAGGACATTCAGCACTTGTTTTTTATATTTGGAAGCATAGATTTACCGGGTGTGTTCCGATAGGGGATCGAAAATTCCATTATTTTTGCGATATCTCTTACCGTTTTCGAGATAATCGACCTTTTCCGATTTTAGTCTTTTTGGCACTCAAAATACACAAAATTTGCATAGATTTACAGTGTGTATTCCGATAGGGGATCGAAAAATCCATTATTTTTGCGATATCTCTTACCGTTTTCGAGATAATCGACATTTTCCGATTTTAGTCTTTTTGGCTCTCAAAATACACAAAATTTTTTAAGATTTTTTTTTTTTCAATTTAGGACATTCAGCACTTGTTTTTTATATTTGGAAGCATAGATTTACCGGGTGTATTAGGGGATCGAAAATTCCATTATTTTTGCGATATCTCTTACCGTTTTCGAGATAATCGACCTTTTCCGATTTTAGTGTTTTTGGCACTCAAAATACACAAAATTTGCATAGATTTACAGTGTGTATTCCGATAGGGGATCGAAAAATCCATTATTTTTGCGATATCTCTTACCGTTTTCGAGATAATCGACCTTTTCCGATTTTAGTCTTTTTGGCTCTCAAAATACACAAAATTTTTTAAGATTTTTTTTTTTTCAATTTAGGACATTCAGCACTTGTTTTTTATATTTGGAAGCATAGATTTACCGGGTGTATTCCGATAGGGGATCGAAAATTCCATTATTTTTGCGATATCTCTTACCGTTTTCGAGATAATCGACCTTTTCCGATTTTAGTCTTTTTGGCACTCAAAATACACAAAATTTGCATAGATTTACAGTGTGTATTCCGATAGGGGATCGAAAAATCCATTATTTTTGCGATATCTCTTACCGTTTTCGAGATAATCGACCTTTTCCGATTTTAGTCTTTTTGGCTCTCAAAAGACACAAAATTTTTTAAGATTTTTTTTTTTTCAATTTAGGACATTCAGCACTTGTTTTTTATATTTGGAAGCATAGATTTACCGGGTGTATTCCGATAGGGGATCGAAAATTCCATTATTTTTGCGATATCTCTTACCGTTTTCGAGATAATCGACCTTTTCCGATTTTAGTCTTTTTGGCACTCAAAATACACAAAATTTGCATAGATTTACAGTGTGTATTCCGATAGGGGATCGAAAAATCCATTATTTTTGCGATATCTCTTACCGTTTTCGAGATAATCGACATTTTCCGATTTTAGTCTTTTTTTAATTTTTTAAGATTTTTTTTTTTTCAATTTAGGACATTCAGCACTTGTTTTTTATATTTGGAAGCATAGATTTACCGGGTGTATTCCGATAGGGGATCGAAAATTCCATTATTTTTGCGATATCTCTTACCGTTTTCGAGATAATCGACCTTTTCCGATTTTAGTCTTTTTGGCACTCAAAATACACAAAATTTGCATAGATTTACAGTGTGTATTCCGATAGGGGATCGAAAAATCCATTATTTTTGCGATATCTCTTACCGTTTTCGAGATAATCGACCTTTTCCGATTTTAGTCTTTTTGGCTCTCAAAATACACAAAATTTTTTAAGATTTTTTTTTTTTCAATTTAGGACATTCAGCACTTGTTTTTTATATTTGGAAGCATAGATTTACCGGGTGTATTCCGATAGGGGATCGAAAATTCCATTATTTTTGCGATATCTCTTACCGTTTTCGAGATAATCGACCTTTTCCGATTTTAGTCTTTTTGGCACTCAAAATACACAAAATTTGCATAGATTTACAGTGTGTATTCCGATAGGGGATCGAAAAATCCATTATTTTTGCGATATCTCTTACCGTTTTCGAGATAATCGACCTTTTCCGATTTTAGTCTTTTTGGCTCTCAAAATACACAAAATTTTTTAAGATTTTTTTTTTTTCAATTTAGGACATTCAGCACTTGTTTTTTATATTTGGAAGCATAGATTTACCGGGTGTATTCCGATAGGGGATCGAAAATTCCATTATTTTTGCGATATCTCTTACCGTTTTCGAGATAATCGACCTTTTCCGATTTTAGTCTTTTTGGCACTCAAAATACACAAAATTTGCATAGATTTACAGTGTGTATTCCGATAGGGGATCGAAAAATCCATTATTTTTGCGATATCTCTTACCGTTTTCGAGATAATCGACCTTTTCCGATTTTAGTCTTTTTGGCTCTCAAAATACACAAAATTTTTTAAGATTTTTTTTTTTTCAATTTAGGACATTCAGCACTTGTTTTTTATATTTGGAAGCATAGATTTACCGGGTGTATTCCGATAGGGGATCGAAAATTCCATTATTTTTGCGATATCTCTTACCGTTTTCGAGATAATCGACCTTTTCCGATTTTAGTCTTTTTGGCACTCAAAATACACAAAATTTGCATAGATTTACAGTGTGTATTCCGATAGGGGATCGAAAAATCCATTATTTTTGCGATATCTCTTACCGTTTTCGAGATAATCGACCTTTTCCGATTTTAGTCTTTTTGGCTCTCAAAATACACAAAATTTTTTAAGATTTTTTTTTTTTCAATTTAGGACATTCAGCACTTGTTTTTTATATTTGGAAGCATAGATTTACCGGGTGTATTCCGATAGGGGATCGAAAATTCCATTATTTTTGCGATATCTCTTACCGTTTTCGAGATAATCGACCTTTTCCGATTTTAGTCTTTTTGGCACTCAAAATACACAAAATTTGCATAGATTTTTTTTTTTTCAATTTAGGACATTCAGCACTTGTTTTTTATATTTGGAAGCATAGATTTATCGGGTGTATTCCGATAGGGGATCGAAAATTCCATTATTTTTGCGATATCTCTTACCGTTTTCGAGATAATCGACCTTTTCCGATTTTAGTCTTTTTGGCACTCAAAATACACAAAATTTGCATAGATTTACAGTGTGTATTCCGATAGGGGATCGAAAAATCCATTATTTTTGCGATATCTCTTACCGTTTTCGAGATAATCGACCTTTTCCGATTTTAGTCTTTTTGGCTCTCAAAATACACAAAATTTTTTAAGATTTTTTTTTTTTCAATTTAGGACATTCAGCACTTGTTTTTTATATTTGGAAGCATAGATTTACCGGGTGTATTCCGATAGGGGATCGAAAATTCCATTATTTTTGCGATATCTCTTACCGTTTTCGAGATAATCGACCTTTTCCGATTTTAGTCTTTTTGGCTCTCAAAATACACAAAATTTTTTAAGATTTTTTTTTTTTCAATTTAGGACATTCAGCACTTGTTTTTTATATTTGGAAGCATAGATTTACCGGGTGTATTCCGATAGGGGATCGAAAATTCCATTATTTTTGCGATATCTCTTACCGTTTTCGAGATAATCGACCTTTTCCGATTTTAGTCTTTTTGGCACTCAAAATACACAAAATTTGCATAGATTTACAGTGTGTATTCCGATAGGGGATCGAAAAATCCATTATTTTTGCGATATCTCTTACCGTTTTCGAGATAATCGACCTTTTCCGATTTTAGTCTTTTTGGCTCTCAAAATACACAAAATTTTTTAAGATTTTTTTTTTTTCAATTTAGGACATTCAGCACTTGTTTTTTATATTTGGAAGCATAGATTTACCGGGTGTATTCCGATAGGGGATCGAAAATTCCATTATTTTTGCGATATCTCTTACCGTTTTCGAGATAATCGACCTTTTCCGATTTTAGTCTTTTTGGCACTCAAAATACACAAAATTTGCATAGATTTACAGTGTGTATTCCGATAGGGGATCGAAAAATCCATTATTTTTGCGATATCTCTTACCGTTTTCGAGATAATCGACCTTTTCCGATTTTAGTCTTTTTGGCTCTCAAAATACACAAAATTTTTTAAGATTTTTTTTTTTTCAATTTAGGACATTCAGCACTTGTTTTTTATATTTGGAAGCATAGATTTACCGGGTGTATTCCGATAGGGGATCGAAAATTCCATTATTTTTGCGATATCTCTTACCGTTTTCGAGATAATCGACCTATTCCGATTTTAGTCTTTTTGGCACTCAAAATACACAAAATTTGCATAGATTTACAGTGTGTATTCCGATAGGGGATCGAAAAATCCATTATTTTTGCGATATCTCTTACCGTTTTCGAGATAATCGACCTTTTCCGATTTTAGTCTTTTTGGCTCTCAAAATACACAAAATTTTTTAAGATTTTTTTTTTTTCAATTTAGGACATTCAGCACTTGTTTTTTATATTTGGAAGCATAGATTTACCGGGTGTATTCCGATAGGGGATCGAAAATTCCATTATTTTTGCGATATCTCTTACCGTTTTCGAGATAATCGACCTATTCCGATTTTAGTCTTTTTGGCACTCAAAATACACAAAATTTGCATAGATTTACAGTGTGTATTCCGATAGGGGATCGAAAAATCCATTATTTTTGCGATATCTCTTACCGTTTTCGAGATAATCGACCTTTTCCGATTTTAGTCTTTTTGGCTCTCAAAATACACAAAATTTTTTAAGATTTTTTTTTTTTCAATTTAGGACATTCAGCACTTGTTTTTTATATTTGGAAGCATAGATTTACCGGGTGTATTCCGATAGGGGATCGAAAATTCCATTATTTTTGCGATATCTCTTACCGTTTTCGAGATAATCGACCTATTCCGATTTTAGTCTTTTTGGCACTCAAAATACACAAAATTTGCATAGATTTACAGTGTGTATTCCGATAGGGGATCGAAAAATCCATTATTTTTGCGATATCTCTTACCGTTTTCGAGATAATCGACCTTTTCCGATTTTAGTCTTTTTGGCTCTCAAAATACACAAAATTTTTTAAGATTTTTTTTTTTTCAATTTAGGACATTCAGCACTTGTTTTTTATATTTGGAAGCATAGATTTACCGGGTGTATTCCGATAGGGGATCGAAAATTCCATTATTTTTGCGATATCTCTTACCGTTTTCGAGATAATCGACCTATTCCGATTTTAGTCTTTTTGGCACTCAAAATACACAAAATTTGCATAGATTTACAGTGTGTATTCCGATAGGGGATCGAAAAATCCATTATTTTTGCGATATCTCTTACCGTTTTCGAGATAATCGACCTTTTCCGATTTTAGTCTTTTTGGCTCTCAAAATACACAAAATTTTTTAAGATTTTTTTTTTTTCAATTTAGGACATTCAGCACTTGTTTTTTATATTTGGAAGCATAGATTTACCGGGTGTATTCCGATAGGGGATCGAAAATTCCATTATTTTTGCGATATCTCTTACCGTTTTCGAGATAATCGACCTATTCCGATTTTAGTCTTTTTGGCACTCAAAATACACAAAATTTGCATAGATTTACAGTGTGTATTCCGATAGGGGATCGAAAAATCCATTATTTTTGCGATATCTCTTACCGTTTTCGAGATAATCGACCTTTTCCGATTTTAGTCTTTTTGGCTCTCAAAATACACAAAATTTTTTAAGATTTTTTTTTTTTCAATTTAGGACATTCAGCACTTGTTTTTTATATTTGGAAGCATAGATTTACCGGGTGTATTCCGATAGGGGATCGAAAATTCCATTATTTTTGCGATATCTCTTACCGTTTTCGAGATAATCGACCTTTTCCGATTTTAGTCTTTTTGGCACTCAAAATACACAAAATTTGCATAGATTTACAGTGTGTATTCCGATAGGGGATCGAAAAATCCATTATTTTTGCGATATCTCTTACCGTTTTCGAGATAATCGACCTTTTCCGATTTTAGTCTTTTTGGCTCTCAAAATACACAAAATTTTTTAAGATTTTTTTTTTTTCAATTTAGGACATTCAGCACTTGTTTTTTATATTTGGAAGCATAGATTTACCGGGTGTATTCCGATAGGGGATCGAAAATTCCATTATTTTTGCGATATCTCTTACCGTTTTCGAGATAATCGACCTTTTCGGATTTTAGTCTTTTTGGCTCTCAAAATACACAAAATTTTTTAAGATTTTTTTTTTTTCAATTTAGGACATTCAGCACTTGTTTTTTATATTTGGAAGCATAGATTTACCGGGTGTATTCCGATAGGGGATCGAAAAATCCATTATTTTTGCGATATCTCTTACCGTTTTCGAGATAATCGACCTTTTCCGATTTTAGTCTTTTTGGCTCTCAAAATACACAAAATTTTTTAAGATTTTTTTTTTTTCAATTTAGGACATTCAGCACTTGTTTTTTATATTTGGAAGCATAGATTTACCGGGTGTATTCCGATAGGGGATCGAAAATTCCATTATTTTTGCGATATCTCTTACCGTTTTCGAGATAATCGACCTTTTCGGATTTTAGTCTTTTTGGCTCTCAAAATACACAAAATTTTTTAAGATTTTTTTTTTTTCAATTTAGGACATTCAGCACTTGTTTTTTATATTTGGAAGCATAGATTTACCGGGTGTATTCCGATAGGGGATCGAAAATTCCATTATTTTTGCGATATCTCTTACCGTTTTCGAGATAATCGACCTTTTCCGATTTTAGTCTTTTTGGCTCTCAAAATACACAAAATTTTTTAAGATTTTTTTTTTTTCAATTTAGGACATTCAGCACTTGTTTTTTATATTTGGAAGCATAGATTTACCGGGTGTATTCCGATAGGGGATCGAAAATTCCATTATTTTTGCGATATCTCTTACCGTTTTCGAGATAATCGACCTTTTCCGATTTTAGTCTTTTTGGCTCTCAAAATACACAAAATTTTTTAAGATTTTTTTTTTTTCAATTTAGGACATTCAGCACTTGTTTTTTATATTTGGAAGCATAGATTTACCGGGTGTATTCCGATAGGGGATCGAAAATTCCATTATTTTTGCGATATCTCTTACCGTTTTCGAGATAATCGACCTTTTCCGATTTTAGTCTTTTTGGCACTCAAAATACACAAAATTTGCATAGATTTACAGTGTGTATTCCGATAGGGGATCGAAAAATCCATTATTTTTGCGATATCTCTTACCGTTTTCGAGATAATCGACCTTTTCCGATTTTAGTCTTTTTGGCTCTCAAAATACACAAAATTTTTTAAGATTTTTTTTTTTTCAATTTAGGACATTCAGCACTTGTTTTTTATATTTGGAAGCATAGATTTACCGGGTGTATTCCGATAGGGGATCGAAAATTCCATTATTTTTGCGATATCTCTTACCGTTTTCGAGATAATCGACCTTTTCCGATTTTAGTCTTTTTGGCACTCAAAATACACAAAATTTGCATAGATTTACAGTGTGTATTCCGATAGGGGATCGAAAAATCCATTATTTTTGCGATATCTCTTACCGTTTTCGAGATAATCGACCTTTTCCGATTTTAGTCTTTTTGGCTCTCAAAATACACAAAATTTTTTAAGATTTTTTTTTTTTCAATTTAGGACATTCAGCACTTGTTTTTTATATTTGGAAGCATAGATTTACCGGGTGTATTCCGATAGGGGATCGAAAATTCCATTATTTTTGCGATATCTCTTACCGTTTTCGAGATAATCGACCTTTTCCGATTTTAGTCTTTTTGGCACTCAAAATACACAAAATTTGCATAGATTTACAGTGTGTATTCCGATAGGGGATCGAAAAATCCATTATTTTTGCGATATCTCTTACCGTTTTCGAGATAATCGACCTTTTCCGATTTTAGTCTTTTTGGTTCTCAAAATACACAAAATTTTTTAAGATTTTTTTTTTTTCAATTTAGGACATTCAGCACTTGTTTTTTATATTTGGAAGCATAGATTTACCGGGTGTATTCCGATAGGGGATCGAAAATTCCATTATTTTTGCGATATCTCTTACCGTTTTCGAGATAATCGACCTTTTCCGATTTTAGTCTTTTTGGCTCTCAAAATACACAAAATTTTTTAAGATTTTTTTTTTTTCAATTTAGGACATTCAGCACTTGTTTTTTATATTTGGAAGCATAGATTTACCGGGTGTATTCCGATAGGGGATCGAAAATTCCATTATTTTTGCGATATCTCTTACCGTTTTCGAGATAATCGACCTTTTCCGATTTTAGTCTTTTTGGCACTCAAAATACACAAAATTTGCATAGATTTACAGTGTGTATTCCGATAGGGGATCGAAAAATCCATTATTTTTGCGATATCTCTTACCGTTTTCGAGATAATCGACCTTTTCCGATTTTAGTCTTTTTGGCTCTCAAAATACACAAAATTTTTTAAGATTTTTTTTTTTTCAATTTAGGACATTCAGCACTTGTTTTTTATATTTGGAAGCATAGATTTACCGGGTGTATTCCGATAGGGGATCGAAAATTCCATTATTTTTGCGATATCTCTTACCGTTTTCGAGATAATCGACCTTTTCCGATTTTAGTCTTTTTGGCTCTCAAAATACACAAAATTTTTTAAGATTTTTTTTTTTTCAATTTAGGACATTCAGCACTTGTTTTTTATATTTGGAAGCATAGATTTACCGGGTGTATTCCGATAGGGGATCGAAAATTCCATTATTTTTGCGATATCTCTTACCGTTTTCGAGATAATCGACCTTTTCCGATTTTAGTCTTTTTGGCTCTCAAAATACACAAAATTTTTTAAGATTTTTTTTTTTTCAATTTAGGACATTCAGCACTTGTTTTTTATATTTGGAAGCATAGATTTACCGGGTGTATTCCGATAGGGGATCGAAAATTCCATTATTTTTGCGATATCTCTTACCGTTTTCGAGATAATCGACCTTTTCCGATTTTAGTCTTTTTGGCACTCAAAATACACAAAATTTGCATAGATTTACAGTGTGTATTCCGATAGGGGATCGAAAAATCCATTATTTTTGCGATATCTCTTACCGTTTTCGAGATAATCGACCTTTTCCGATTTTAGTCTTTTTGGCTCTCAAAATACACAAAATTTTTTAAGATTTTTTTTTTTTCAATTTAGGACATTCAGCACTTGTTTTTTATATTTGGAAGCATAGATTTACCGGGTGTATTCCGATAGGGGATCGAAAATTCCATTATTTTTGCGATATCTCTTACCGTTTTCGAGATAATCGACCTTTTCCGATTTTAGTCTTTTTGGCTCTCAAAATACACAAAATTTTTTAAGATTTTTTTTTTTTCAATTTAGGACATTCAGCACTTGTTTTTTATATTTGGAAGCATAGATTTACCGGGTGTATTCCGATAGGGGATCGAAAATTCCATTATTTTTGCGATATCTCTTACCGTTTTCGAGATAATCGACCTATTCCGATTTTAGTCTTTTTGGCACTCAAAATACACAAAATTTGCATAGATTTACAGTGTGTATTCCGATAGGGGATCGAAAAATCCATTATTTTTGCGATATCTCTTACCGTTTTCGAGATAATCGACCTTTTCCGATTTTAGTCTTTTTGGCTCTCAAAATACACAAAATTTTTTAAGATTTTTTTTTTTTCAATTTAGGACATTCAGCACTTGTTTTTTATATTTGGAAGCATAGATTTACCGGGTGTATTCCGATAGGGGATCGAAAATTCCATTATTTTTGCGATATCTCTTACCGTTTTCGAGATAATCGACCTTTTCCGATTTTAGTCTTTTTGGCACTCAAAATACACAAAATTTGCATAGATTTACAGTGTGTATTCCGATAGGGGATCGAAAAATCCATTATTTTTGCGATATCTCTTACCGTTTTCGAGATAATCGACCTTTTCCGATTTTAGTCTTTTTGGCTCTCAAAATACACAAAATTTTTTAAGATTTTTTTTTTTTCAATTTAGGACATTCAGCACTTGTTTTTTATATTTGGAAGCATAGATTTACCGGGTGTATTCCGATAGGGGATCGAAAATTCCATTATTTTTGCGATATCTCTTACCGTTTTCGAGATAATCGACCTTTTCGGATTTTAGTCTTTTTGGCTCTCAAAATACACAAAATTTTTTAAGATTTTTTTTTTTTCAATTTAGGACATTCAGCACTTGTTTTTTATATTTGGAAGCATAGATTTACCGGGTGTATTCCGATAGGGGATCGAAAAATCCATTATTTTTGCGATATCTCTTACCGTTTTCGAGATAATCGACCTTTTCCGATTTTAGTCTTTTTGGCTCTCAAAATACACAAAATTTTTTAAGATTTTTTTTTTTTCAATTTAGGACATTCAGCACTTGTTTTTTTATATTTGGAAGCATAGATTTACCGGGTGTATTCCGATAGGGGATCGAAAATTCCATTATTTTTGCGATATCTCTTACCGTTTTCGAGATAATCGACCTTTTCGGATTTTAGTCTTTTTGGCTCTCAAAATACACAAAATTTTTTAAGATTTTTTTTTTTTCAATTTAGGACATTCAGCACTTGTTTTTTATATTTGGAAGCATAGATTTACCGGGTGTATTCCGATAGGGGATCGAAAATTCCATTATTTTTGCGATATCTCTTACCGTTTTCGAGATAATCGACCTTTTCCGATTTTAGTCTTTTTGGCTCTCAAAATACACAAAATTTTTTAAGATTTTTTTTTTTTCAATTTAGGACATTCAGCACTTGTTTTTTATATTTGGAAGCATAGATTTACCGGGTGTATTCCGATAGGGGATCGAAAATTCCATTATTTTTGCGATATCTCTTACCGTTTTCGAGATAATCGACCTTTTCCGATTTTAGTCTTTTTGGCTCTCAAAATACACAAAATTTTTTAAGATTTTTTTTTTTTCAATTTAGGACATTCAGCACTTGTTTTTTATATTTGGAAGCATAGATTTACCGGGTGTATTCCGATAGGGGATCGAAAATTCCATTATTTTTGCGATATCTCTTACCGTTTTCGAGATAATCGACCTTTTCCGATTTTAGTCTTTTTGGCACTCAAAATACACAAAATTTGCATAGATTTACAGTGTGTATTCCGATAGGGGATCGAAAAATCCATTATTTTTGCGATATCTCTTACCGTTTTCGAGATAATCGACCTTTTCCGATTTTAGTCTTTTTGGCTCTCAAAATACACAAAATTTTTTAAGATTTTTTTTTTTTCAATTTAGGACATTCAGCACTTGTTTTTTATATTTGGAAGCATAGATTTACCGGGTGTATTCCGATAGGGGATCGAAAATTCCATTATTTTTGCGATATCTCTTACCGTTTTCGAGATAATCGACCTTTTCCGATTTTAGTCTTTTTGGCACTCAAAATACACAAAATTTGCATAGATTTACAGTGTGTATTCCGATAGGGGATCGAAAAATCCATTATTTTTGCGATATCTCTTACCGTTTTCGAGATAATCGACCTTTTCCGATTTTAGTCTTTTTGGCTCTCAAAATACACAAAATTTTTTAAGATTTTTTTTTTTTCAATTTAGGACATTCAGCACTTGTTTTTTATATTTGGAAGCATAGATTTACCGGGTGTATTCCGATAGGGGATCGAAAATTCCATTATTTTTGCGATATCTCTTACCGTTTTCGAGATAATCGACCTTTTCCGATTTTAGTCTTTTTGGCACTCAAAATACACAAAATTTGCATAGATTTACAGTGTGTATTCCGATAGGGGATCGAAAAATCCATTATTTTTGCGATATCTCTTACCGTTTTCGAGATAATCGACCTTTTCCGATTTTAGTCTTTTTGGTTCTCAAAATACACAAAATTTTTTAAGATTTTTTTTTTTTCAATTTAGGACATTCAGCACTTGTTTTTTATATTTGGAAGCATAGATTTACCGGGTGTATTCCGATAGGGGATCGAAAATTCCATTATTTTTGCGATATCTCTTACCGTTTTCGAGATAATCGACCTTTTCCGATTTTAGTCTTTTTGGCTCTCAAAATACACAAAATTTTTTAAGATTTTTTTTTTTTCAATTTAGGACATTCAGCACTTGTTTTTTATATTTGGAAGCATAGATTTACCGGGTGTATTCCGATAGGGGATCGAAAATTCCATTATTTTTGCGATATCTCTTACCGTTTTCGAGATAATCGACCTTTTCCGATTTTAGTCTTTTTGGCACTCAAAATACACAAAATTTGCATAGATTTACAGTGTGTATTCCGATAGGGGATCGAAAAATCCATTATTTTTGCGATATCTCTTACCGTTTTCGAGATAATCGACCTTTTCCGATTTTAGTCTTTTTGGCTCTCAAAATACACAAAATTTTTTAAGATTTTTTTTTTTTCAATTTAGGACATTCAGCACTTGTTTTTTATATTTGGAAGCATAGATTTACCGGGTGTATTCCGATAGGGGATCGAAAATTCCATTATTTTTGCGATATCTCTTACCGTTTTCGAGATAATCGACCTTTTCCGATTTTAGTCTTTTTGGCTCTCAAAATACACAAAATTTTTTAAGATTTTTTTTTTTTCAATTTAGGACATTCAGCACTTGTTTTTTATATTTGGAAGCATAGATTTACCGGGTGTATTCCGATAGGGGATCGAAAATTCCATTATTTTTGCGATATCTCTTACCGTTTTCGAGATAATCGACCTTTTCCGATTTTAGTCTTTTTGGCACTCAAAATACACAAAATTTGCATAGATTTACAGTGTGTATTCCGATAGGGGATCGAAAAATCCATTATTTTTGCGATATCTCTTACCGTTTTCGAGATAATCGACCTTTTCCGATTTTAGTCTTTTTGGCTCTCAAAATACACAAAATTTTTTAAGATTTTTTTTTTTTTCAATTTAGGACATTCAGCACTTGTTTTTTATATTTGGAAGCATAGATTTACCGGGTGTATTCCGATAGGGGATCGAAAATTCCATTATTTTTGCGATATCTCTTACCGTTTTCGAGATAATCGACCTTTTCCGATTTTAGTCTTTTTGGCACTCAAAATACACAAAATTTGCATAGATTTACAGTGTGTATTCCGATAGGGGATCGAAAAATCCATTATTTTTGCGATATCTCTTACCGTTTTCGAGATAATCGACCTTTTCCGATTTTAGTCTTTTTGGCTCTCAAAATACACAAAATTTTTTAAGATTTTTTTTTTTTCAATTTAGGACATTCAGCACTTGTTTTTTATATTTGGAAGCATAGATTTACCGGGTGTATTCCGATAGGGGATCGAAAATTCCATTATTTTTGCGATATCTCTTACCGTTTTCGAGATAATCGACCTTTTCCGATTTTAGTCTTTTTGGCACTCAAAATACACAAAATTTGCATAGATTTACAGTGTGTATTCCGATAGGGGATCGAAAAATCCATTATTTTTGCGATATCTCTTACCGTTTTCGAGATAATCGACCTTTTCCGATTTTAGTCTTTTTGGCTCTCAAAATACACAAAATTTTTTAAGATTTTTTTTTTTTCAATTTAGGACATTCAGCACTTGTTTTTTATATTTGGAAGCATAGATTTACCGGGTGTATTCCGATAGAGGATCGAAAATTCCATTATTTTTGCGATATCTCTTACCGTTTTCGAGATAATCGACCTTTTCCGATTTTAGTCTTTTTGGCACTCAAAATACACAAAATTTGCATAGATTTACAGTGTGTATTCCGATAGGGGATCGAAAAATCCATTATTTTTGCGATATCTCTTACCGTTTTCGAGATAATCGACCTTTTCCGATTTTAGTCTTTTTGGCTCTCAAAATACACAAAATTTTTTAAGATTTTTTTTTTTTCAATTTAGGACATTCAGCACTTGTTTTTTATATTTGGAAGCATAGATTTACCGGGTGTATTCCGATAGGGGATCGAAAATTCCATTATTTTTGCGATATCTCTTACCGTTTTCGAGATAATCGACCTTTTCCGATTTTAGTCTTTTTGGCTCTCAAAATACACAAAATTTTTTAAGATTTTTTTTTTTCAATTTAGGACATTCAGCACTTGTTTTTTATATTTGGAAGCATAGATTTATCGGGTGTATTCCGATAGGGGATCGAAAATTCCATTATTTTTGCGATATCTCTTACCGTTTTCGAGATAATCGACCTTTTCCGATTTTAGTCTTTTTGGCACTCAAAATACACAAAATTTGCATAGATTTACAGTGTGTATTCCGATAGGGGATCGAAAAATCCATTATTTTTGCGATATCTCTTACCGTTTTCGAGATAATCGACATTTTCCGATTTTAGTCTTTTTGGCTCTCAAAATACACAAAATTTTTTAAGATTTTTTTTTTTTCAAGTTAGGACATTCAGCACTTGTTTTTTATATTTGGAAGCATAGATTTACCGGGTGTATTCCGATAGGGGATCGAAAATTCCATTATTTTTGCGATATCTCTTACCGTTTTCGAGATAATCGACCTTTTCCGATTTTAGTCTTTTTGGCACTCAAAATACACAAAATTTGCATAGATTTACAGTGTGTATTCCGATAGGGGATCGAAAAATCCATTATTTTTGCGATATCTCTTACCGTTTTCGAGATAATCGACCTTTTCCGATTTTAGTCTTTTTGGCTCTCAAAATACACAAAATTTTTTAAGATTTTTTTTTTTTCAATTTAGGACATTCAGCACTTGTTTTTTATATTTGGAAGCATAGATTTACCGGGTGTATTCCGATAGGGGATCGAAAATTCCATTATTTTTGCGATATCTCTTACCGTTTTCGAGATAATCGACCTTTTCCGATTTTAGTCTTTTTGGCACTCAAAATACACAAAATTTGCATAGATTTACAGTGTGTATTCCGATAGGGGATCGAAAAATCCATTATTTTTGCGATATCTCTTACCGTTTTCGAGATAATCGACCTTTTCCGATTTTAGTCTTTTTGGCTCTCAAAATACACAAAATTTTTTAAGATTTTTTTTTTTTCAATTTAGGACATTCAGCACTTGTTTTTTATATTTGGAAGCATAGATTTACCGGGTGTATTCCGATAGGGGATCGAAAATTCCATTATTTTTGCGATATCTCTTACCGTTTTCGAGATAATCGACCTTTTCCGATTTTAGTCTTTTTGGCACTCAAAATACACAAAATTTGCATAGATTTACAGTGTGTATTCCGATAGGGGATCGAAAAATCCATTATTTTTGCGATATCTCTTACCGTTTTCGAGATAATCGACCTTTTCCGATTTTAGTCTTTTTGGCTCTCAAAATACACAAAATTTTTTAAGATTTTTTTTTTTTCAATTTAGGACATTCAGCACTTGTTTTTTATATTTGGAAGCATAGATTTACCGGGTGTATTCCGATAGGGGATCGAAAATTCCATTATTTTTGCGATATCTCTTACCGTTTTCGAGATAATCGACCTTTTCCGATTTTAGTCTTTTTGGCACTCAAAATACACAAAATTTGCATAGATTTACAGTGTGTATTCCGATAGGGGATCGAAAAATCCATTATTTTTGCGATATCTCTTACCGTTTTCGAGATAATCGACCTTTTCCGATTTTAGTCTTTTTGGCTCTCAAAATACACAAAATTTTTTAAGATTTTTTTTTTTTCAATTTAGGACATTCAGCACTTGTTTTTTATATTTGGAAGCATAGATTTACCGGGTGTATTCCGATAGGGGATCGAAAATTCCATTATTTTTGCGATATCTCTTACCGTTTTCGAGATAATCGACCTTTTCCGATTTTAGTCTTTTTGGCTCTCAAAATACACAAAATTTTTTAAGATTTTTTTTTTTTCAATTTAGGACATTCAGCACTTGTTTTTTATATTTGGAAGCATAGATTTACCGGGTGTATTCCGATAGGGGATCGAAAATTCCATTATTTTTGCGATATCTCTTACCGTTTTCGAGATAATCGACCTTTTCCGATTTTAGTCTTTTTGACACTCAAAATACACAAAATTTGCATAGATTTACAGTGTGTATTCCGATAGGGGATCGAAAAATCCATTATTTTTGCGATATCTCTTACCGTTTTCGAGATAATCGACCTTTTCCGATTTTAGTCTTTTTGGCTCTCAAAATACACAAAATTTTTTAAGATTTTTTTTTTTTCAATTTAGGACATTCAGCACTTGTTTTTTATATTTGGAAGCATAGATTTACCGGGTGTATTCCGATAGGGGATCGAAAATTCCATTATTTTTGCGATATCTCTTACCGTTTTCGAGATAATCGACCTTTTCCGATTTTAGTCTTTTTGGCACTCAAAATACACAAAATTTGCATAGATTTACAGTGTGTATTCCGATAGGGGATCGAAAAATCCATTATTTTTGCGATATCTCTTACCGTTTTCGAGATAATCGACCTTTTCCGATTTTAGTCTTTTTGGCTCTCAAAATACACAAAATTTTTTAAGATTTTTTTTTTTTCAATTTAGGACATTCAGCACTTGTTTTTTATATTTGGAAGCATAGATTTACCGGGTGTATTCCGATAGGGGATCGAAAATTCCATTATTTTTGCGATATCTCTTACCGTTTTCGAGATAATCGACCTTTTCCGATTTTAGTCTTTTTGGCACTCAAAATACACAAAATTTGCATAGATTTACAGTGTGTATTCCGATAGGGGATCGAAAAATCCATTATTTTTGCGATATCTCTTACCGTTTTCGAGATAATCGACCTTTTCCGATTTTAGTCTTTTTGGCTCTCAAAATACACAAAATTTTTTAAGATTTTTTTTTTTTCAATTTAGGACATTCAGCACTTGTTTTTTATATTTGGAAGCATAGATTTACCGGGTGTATTCCGATAGGGGATCGAAAATTCCATTATTTTTGCGATATCTCTTACCGTTTTCGAGATAATCGACCTTTTCCGATTTTAGTCTTTTTGGCACTCAAAATACACAAAATTTGCATAGATTTACAGTGTGTATTCCGATAGGGGATCGAAAAATCCATTATTTTTGCGATATCTCTTACCGTTTTCGAGATAATCGACCTTTTCCGATTTTAGTCTTTTTGGCTCTCAAAATACACAAAATTTTTTAAGATTTTTTTTTTTTCAATTTAGGACATTCAGCACTTGTTTTTTATATTTGGAAGCATAGATTTACCGGGTGTATTCCGATAGGGGATCGAAAATTCCATTATTTTTGCGATATCTCTTACCGTTTTCGAGATAATCGACCTTTTCCGATTTTAGTCTTTTTGGCACTCAAAATACACAAAATTTGCATAGATTTACAGTGTGTATTCCGATAGGGGATCGAAAAATCCATTATTTTTGCGATATCTCTTACCGTTTTCGAGATAATCGACCTTTTCCGATTTTAGTCTTTTTGGCTCTCAAAATACACAAAATTTTTTAAGATTTTTTTTTTTCAATTTAGGACATTCAGCACTTGTTTTTTATATTTGGAAGCATAGATTTACCGGGTGTATTCCGATAGGGGATCGAAAATTCCATTATTTTTGCGATATCTCTTACCGTTTTCGAGATAATCGACCTTTTCCGATTTTAGTCTTTTTGGCACTCAAAATACACAAAATTTGCATAGATTTACAGTGTGTATTCCGATAGGGGATCGAAAAATCCATTATTTTTGCGATATCTCTTACCGTTTTCGAGATAATCGACCTTTTCCGATTTTAGTCTTTTTGGCTCTCAAAATACACAAAATTTTTTAAGATTTTTTTTTTTTCAATTTAGGACATTCAGCACTTGTTTTTTATATTATTTGGAAGCATAGATTTACCGGGTGTATTCCGATAGGGGATCGAAAATTCCATTATTTTTGCGATATCTCTTACCGTTTTCGAGATAATCGACCTTTTCCGATTTTAGTCTTTTTGGCTCTCAAAATACACAAAATTTTTTAAGATTTTTTTTTTTTCAATTTAGGACATTCAGCACTTGTTTTTTATATTTGGAAGCATAGATTTACCGGGTGTATTCCGATAGGGGATCGAAAATTCCATTATTTTTGCGATATCTCTTACCGTTTTCGAGATAATCGACCTTTTCCGATTTTAGTCTTTTTGGCACTCAAAATACACAAAATTTGCATAGATTTACAGTGTGTATTCCGATAGGGGATCGAAAAATCCATTATTTTTGCGATATCTCTTACCGTTTTCGAGATAATCGACCTTTTCCGATTTTAGTCTTTTTGGCTCTCAAAATACACAAAATTTTTTAAGATTTTTTTTTTTTCAATTTAGGACATTCAGCACTTGTTTTTTATATTTGGAAGCATAGATTTACCGGGTGTATTCCGATAGGGGATCGAAAATTCCATTATTTTTGCGATATCTCTTACCGTTTTCGAGATAATCGACCTTTTCCGATTTTAGTCTTTTTGGCACTCAAAATACACAAAATTTGCATAGATTTACAGTGTGTATTCCGATAGGGGATCGAAAAATCCATTATTTTTGCGATATCTCTTACCGTTTTCGAGATAATCGACCTTTTCCGATTTTAGTCTTTTTGGCTCTCAAAATACACAAAATTTTATAAGATTTTTTTTTTTTCAATTTAGGACATTCAGCACTTGTTTTTTATATTTGGAAGCATAGATTTACCGGGTGTATTCCGATAGGGGATCGAAAATTCCATTATTTTTGCGATATCTCTTACCGTTTTCGAGATAATCGACCTTTTCCGACTTTAGTCTTTTTGGCACTCAAAATACACAAAATTTGCATAGATTTACAGTGTGTATTCCGATAGGGGATCGAAAAATCCATTATTTTTGCGATATCTCTTACCGTTTTCGAGATAATCGACCTTTTCCGATTTTAGTCTTTTTGGCTCTCAAAATACACAAAATTTTTTAAGATTTTTTTTTTTTCAATTTAGGACATTCAGCACTTGTTTTTTATATTTGGAAGCATAAATTTACCGGGTGTATTCCGATAGGGGATCGAAAATTCCATTATTTTTGCGATATCTCTTACCGTTTTCGAGATAATCGACCTTTTCCGATTTTAGTCTTTTTGGCACTCAAAATACACAAAATTTACATAGATTTACAGTGTGTATTCCGATAGGGGATCGAAAAATCCATTATTTTTGCGATATCTCTTACCGTTTTCGAGATAATCGACCTTTTCCGATTTTAGTCTTTTTGGCTCTCAAAATACACAAAATTTTTTAAGATTTTTTTTTTTTCAATTTAGGACATTCAGCACTTGTTTTTTATATTTGGAAGCATAGATTTACGGGGTGTATTCCGATAGGGGATCGAAAATTCCATTATTTTTGCGATATCTCTTACCGTTTTCGAGATAATCGACCTTTTCCGATTTTAGTCTTTTTGGCACTCAAAATACACAAAATTTGCATAGATTTACAGTGTGTATTCCGATAGGGGATCGAAAAATCCATTATTTTTGCGATATCTCTTACCGTTTTCGAGATAATCGACCTTTTCCGATTTTAGTCTTTTTGGCTCTCAAAATACACAAAATTTTTTAAGATTTTTTTTTTTTCAATTTAGGACATTCAGCACTTGTTTTTTATATTTGGAAGCATAGATTTACCGGGTGTATTCCGATAGGGGATCGAAAATTCCATTATTTTTGCGATATCTCTTACCGTTTTCGAGATAATCGACCTTTTCCGATTTTAGTCTTTTTGGCACTCAAAATACACAAAATTTGCATAGATTTACAGTGTGTATTCCGATAGGGGATCGAAAAATCCATTATTTTTGCGATATCTCTTACCGTTTTCGAGATAATCGACCTTTTCCGATTTTAGTCTTTTTGGCTCTCAAAATACACAAAATTTTTTAAGATTTTTTTTTTTTCAATTTCGGACATTCAGCACTTGTTTTTTATATTTGGAAGCATAGATTTACCGGGTGTATTCCGATAGGGGATCGAAAATTCCATTATTTTTGCGATATCTCTTACCGTTTTCGAGATAATCGACCTTTTCCGATTTTAGTCTTTTTGGCACTCAAAATACACAAAATTTGCATAGATTTACAGTGTGTATTCCGATAGGGGATCGAAAAATCCATTATTTTTGCGATATCTCTTACCGTTTTCGAGATAATCGACATTTTCCGATTTTAGTCTTTTTGGCTCTCAAAATACACAAAATTTTTTAAGATTTTTTTTTTTTCAATTTAGGACATTCAGCACTTGTTTTTTATATTTGGAAGCATAGATTTACCGGGTGTATTCCGATAGGGGATCGAAAATTCCATTATTTTTGCGATATCTCTTACCGTTTTCGAGATAATCGACCTTTTCCGATTTTAGTCTTTTTGGCACTCAAATTACACAAAATTTGCATAGATTTACAGTGTGTATTCCGATAGGGGATCGAAAAATCCATTATTTTTGCGATATCTCTTACCGTTTTCGAGATAATCGACATTTTCCGATTTTAGTCTTTTTGGCTCTCAAAATACACAAAATTTTTTAAGATTTTTTTTTTTTCAATTTAGGACATTCAGCACTTGTTTTTTATATTTGGAAGCATAGATTTACCGGGTGTGTTCCGATAGGGGATCGAAAATTCCATTATTTTTGCGATATCTCTTACCGTTTTCGAGATAATCGACCTTTTCCGATTTTAGTCTTTTTGGCACTCAAAATACACAAAATTTGCATAGATTTACAGTGTGTATTCCGATAGGGGATCGAAAAATCCATTATTTTTGCGATATCTCTTACCGTTTTCGAGATAATCGACATTTTCCGATTTTAGTCTTTTTTTAATTTTTTAAGATTTTTTTTTTTTCAATTTAGGACATTCAGCACTTGTTTTTTATATTTGGAAGCATAGATTTACCGGGTGTATTCCGATAGGGGATCGAAAATTCCATTATTTTTGCGATATCTCTTACCGTTTTCGAGATAATCGACCTTTTCCGATTTTAGTCTTTTTGGCACTCAAAATACACAAAATTTGCATAGATTTACAGTGTGTATTCCGATAGGGGATCGAAAAATCCATTATTTTTGCGATATCTCTTACCGTTTTCGAGATAATCGACCTTTTCCGATTTTAGTCTTTTTGGCTCTCAAAATACACAAAATTTTTTAAGATTTTTTTTTTTTCAATTTAGGACATTCAGCACTTGTTTTTTATATTTGGAAGCATAGATTTACCGGGTGTATTCCGATAGGGGATCGAAAATTCCATTATTTTTGCGATATCTCTTACCGTTTTCGAGATAATCGACCTTTTCCGATTTTAGTCTTTTTGGCACTCAAAATACACAAAATTTGCATAGATTTACAGTGTGTAATCCGATAGGGGATCGAAAAATCCATTATTTTTGCGATATCTCTTACCGTTTTCGAGATAATCGACCTTTTCCGATTTTAGTCTTTTTGGCTCTCAAAATACACAAAATTTTTTAAGATTTTTTTGTTTTTCAATTTAGGACATTCAGCACTTGTTTTTTATATTTGGAAGCATAGATTTACCGGGTGTATTCCGATAGGGGATCGAAAATTCCATTATTTTTGCGATATCTCTTACCGTTTTCGAGATAATCGACCTTTTCCGATTTTAGTCTTTTTGGCTCTCAAAATACACAAAATTTTTTAAGATTTTTTTTTTTTCAATTTAGGACATTCAGCACTTGTTTTTTATATTTGGAAGCATAGATTTACCGGGTGTATTCCGATAGGGGATCGAAAATTCCATTATTTTTGCGATATCTCTTACCGTTTTCGAGATAATCGACCTTTTCCGATTTTAGTCTTTTTGGCACTCAAAATACACAAAATTTGCATAGATTTACAGTGTGTATTCCGATAGGGGATCGAAAAATCCATTATTTTTGCGATATCTCTTACCGTTTTCGAGATAATCGACCTTTTCCGATTTTAGTCTTTTTGGCTCTCAAAATACACAAAATTTTTTAAGATTTTTTTTTTTTCAATTTAGGACATTCAGCACTTGTTTTTTATATTTGGAAGCATAGATTTACCGGGTGTATTCCGATAGGGGATCGAAAATTCCATTATTTTTGCGATATCTCTTACCGTTTTCGAGATAATCGACCTTTTCCGATTTTAGTCTTTTTGGCACTCAAAATACACAAAATTTGCATAGATTTACAGTGTGTATTCCGATAGGGGATCGAAAAATCCATTATTTTTGCGATATCTCTTACCGTTTTCGAGATAATCGACCTTTTCCGATTTTAGTCTTTTTGGCTCTCAAAATACACAAAATTTTTTAAGATTTTTTTTTTTTCAATTTAGGACATTCAGCACTTGTTTTTTATATTTGGAAGCATAGATTTACCGGGTGTATTCCGATAGGGGATCGAAAATTCCATTATTTTTGCGATATCTCTTACCGTTTTCGAGATAATCGACCTTTTCCGATTTTAGTCTTTTTGGCACTCAAAATACACAAAATTTGCATAGATTTACAGTGTGTATTCCGATAGGGGATCGAAAAATCCATTATTTTTGCGATATCTCTTACCGTTTTCGAGATAATCGACCTTTTCCGATTTTAGTCTTTTTGGCTCTCAAAATACACAAAATTTTTTAAGATTTTTTTTTTTTCAATTTAGGACATTCAGCACTTGTTTTTTATATTTGGAAGCATAGATTTACCGGGTGTATTCCGATAGGGGATCGAAAATTCCATTATTTTTGCGATATCTCTTACCGTTTTCGAGATAATCGACCTTTTCCGATTTTAGTCTTTTTGGCACTCAAAATACACAAAATTTGCATAGATTTACAGTGTGTATTCCGATAGGGGATCGAAAAATCCATTATTTTTGCGATATCTCTTACCGTTTTCGAGATAATCGACCTTTTCCGATTTTAGTCTTTTTGGCTCTCAAAATACACAAAATTTTTTAAGATTTTTTTTTTTTCAATTTAGGACATTCAGCACTTGTTTTTTATATTTGGAAGCATAGATTTACCGGGTGTATTCCGATAGGGGATCGAAAATTCCATTATTTTTGCGATATCTCTTACCGTTTTCGAGATAATCGACCTTTTCCGATTTTAGTCTTTTTGGCACTCAAAATACACAAAATTTGCATAGATTTACAGTGTGTATTCCGATAGGGGATCGAAAAATCCATTATTTTTGCGATATCTCTTACCGTTTTCGAGATAATCGACCTTTTCCGATTTTAGTCTTTTTGGCTCTCAAAATACACAAAATTTTTTAAGATTTTTTTTTTTTCAATTTAGGACATTCAGCACTTGTTTTTTATATTTGGAAGCATAGATTTACCGGGTGTATTCCGATAGGGGATCGAAAATTCCATTATTTTTGCGATATCTCTTACCGTTTTCGAGATAATCGACCTTTTCCGATTTTAGTCTTTTTGGCTCTCAAAATACACAAAATTTTTTAAGATTTTTTTTTTTTCAATTTAGGACATTCAGCACTTGTTTTTTATATTTGGAAGCATAGATTTACCGGGTGTATTCCGATAGGGGATCGAAAATTCCATTATTTTTGCGATATCTCTTACCGTTTTCGAGATAATCGACCTTTTCCGATTTTAGTCTTTTTGACACTCAAAATACACAAAATTTGCATAGATTTACAGTGTGTATTCCGATAGGGGATCGAAAAATCCATTATTTTTGCGATATCTCTTACCGTTTTCGAGATAATCGACCTTTTCCGATTTTAGTCTTTTTGGCTCTCAAAATACACAAAATTTTTTAAGATTTTTTTTTTTTCAATTTAGGACATTCAGCACTTGTTTTTTATATTTGGAAGCATAGATTTACCGGGTGTATTCCGATAGGGGATCGAAAATTCCATTATTTTTGCGATATCTCTTACCGTTTTCGAGATAATCGACCTTTTCCGATTTTAGTCTTTTTGGCACTCAAAATACACAAAATTTGCATAGATTTACAGTGTGTATTCCGATAGGGGATCGAAAAATCCATTATTTTTGCGATATCTCTTACCGTTTTCGAGATAATCGACATTTTCCGATTTTAGTCTTTTTGGCTCTCAAAATACACAAAATTTTTTAAGATTTTTTTTTTTTCAATTTAGGACATTCAGCACTTGTTTTTTATATTTGGAAGCATAGATTTACCGGGTGTGTTCCGATAGGGGATCGAAAATTCCATTATTTTTGCGATATCTCTTACCGTTTTCGAGATAATCGACCTTTTCCGATTTTAGTCTTTTTGGCACTCAAAATACACAAAATTTGCATAGATTTACAGTGTGTATTCCGATAGGGGATCGAAAAATCCATTATTTTTGCGATATCTCTTACCGTTTTCGAGATAATCGACATTTTCCGATTTTAGTCTTTTTTTAATTTTTTAAGATTTTTTTTTTTTCAATTTAGGACATTCAGCACTTGTTTTTTATATTTGGAAGCATAGATTTACCGGGTGTATTCCGATAGGGGATCGAAAATTCCATTATTTTTGCGATATCTCTTACCGTTTTCGAGATAATCGACCTTTTCCGATTTTAGTCTTTTTGGCACTCAAAATACACAAAATTTGCATAGATTTACAGTGTGTATTCCGATAGGGGATCGAAAAATCCATTATTTTTGCGATATCTCTTACCGTTTTCGAGATAATCGACCTTTTCCGATTTTAGTCTTTTTGGCTCTCAAAATACACAAAATTTTTTAAGATTTTTTTTTTTTCAATTTAGGACATTCAGCACTTGTTTTTTATATTTGGAAGCATAGATTTACCGGGTGTATTCCGATAGGGGATCGAAAATTCCATTATTTTTGCGATATCTCTTACCGTTTTCGAGATAATCGACCTTTTCCGATTTTAGTCTTTTTGGCACTCAAAATACACAAAATTTGCATAGATTTACAGTGTGTAATCCGATAGGGGATCGAAAAATCCATTATTTTTGCGATATCTCTTACCGTTTTCGAGATAATCGACCTTTTCCGATTTTAGTCTTTTTGGCTCTCAAAATACACAAAATTTTTTAAGATTTTTTTGTTTTTCAATTTAGGACATTCAGCACTTGTTTTTTATATTTGGAAGCATAGATTTACCGGGTGTATTCCGATAGGGGATCGAAAATTCCATTATTTTTGCGATATCTCTTACCGTTTTCGAGATAATCGACCTTTTCCGATTTTAGTCTTTTTGGCTCTCAAAATACACAAAATTTTTTAAGATTTTTTTTTTTTCAATTTAGGACATTCAGCACTTGTTTTTTATATTTGGAAGCATAGATTTACCGGGTGTATTCCGATAGGGGATCGAAAATTCCATTATTTTTGCGATATCTCTTACCGTTTTCGAGATAATCGACCTTTTCCGATTTTAGTCTTTTTGGCACTCAAAATACACAAAATTTGCATAGATTTACAGTGTGTATTCCGATAGGGGATCGAAAAATCCATTATTTTTGCGATATCTCTTACCGTTTTCGAGATAATCGACCTTTTCCGATTTTAGTCTTTTTGGCTCTCAAAATACACAAAATTTTTTAAGATTTTTTTTTTTTCAATTTAGGACATTCAGCACTTGTTTTTTATATTTGGAAGCATAGATTTACCGGGTGTATTCCGATAGGGGATCGAAAATTCCATTATTTTTGCGATATCTCTTACCGTTTTCGAGATAATCGACCTTTTCCGATTTTAGTCTTTTTGGCACTCAAAATACACAAAATTTGCATAGATTTACAGTGTGTATTCCGATAGGGGATCGAAAAATCCATTATTTTTGCGATATCTCTTACCGTTTTCGAGATAATCGACCTTTTCCGATTTTAGTCTTTTTGGCTCTCAAAATACACAAAATTTTTTAAGATTTTTTTTTTTTCAATTTAGGACATTCAGCACTTGTTTTTTATATTTGGAAGCATAGATTTACCGGGTGTATTCCGATAGGGGATCGAAAATTCCATTATTTTTGCGATATCTCTTACCGTTTTCGAGATAATCGACCTTTTCCGATTTTAGTCTTTTTGGCACTCAAAATACACAAAATTTGCATAGATTTACAGTGTGTATTCCGATAGGGGATCGAAAAATCCATTATTTTTGCGATATCTCTTACCGTTTTCGAGATAATCGACCTTTTCCGATTTTAGTCTTTTTGGCTCTCAAAATACACAAAATTTTTTAAGATTTTTTTTTTTTCAATTTAGGACATTCAGCACTTGTTTTTTATATTTGGAAGCATAGATTTACCGGGTGTATTCCGATAGGGGATCGAAAATTCCATTATTTTTGCGATATCTCTTACCGTTTTCGAGATAATCGACCTTTTCCGATTTTAGTCTTTTTGGCACTCAAAATACACAAAATTTGCATAGATTTACAGTGTGTATTCCGATAGGGGATCGAAAAATCCATTATTTTTGCGATATCTCTTACCGTTTTCGAGATAATCGACCTTTTCCGATTTTAGTCTTTTTGGCTCTCAAAATACACAAAATTTTTTAAGATTTTTTTTTTTTCAATTTAGGACATTCAGCACTTGTTTTTTATATTTGGAAGCATAGATTTACCGGGTGTATTCCGATAGGGGATCGAAAATTCCATTATTTTTGCGATATCTCTTACCGTTTTCGAGATAATCGACCTTTTCCGATTTTAGTCTTTTTGGCACTCAAAATACACAAAATTTGCATAGATTTACAGTGTGTATTCCGATAGGGGATCGAAAAATCCATTATTTTTGCGATATCTCTTACCGTTTTCGAGATAATCGACCTTTTCCGATTTTAGTCTTTTTGGCTCTCAAAATACACAAAATTTTTTAAGATTTTTTTTTTTTCAATTTAGGACATTCAGCACTTGTTTTTTATATTTGGAAGCATAGATTTACCGGGTGTATTCCGATAGGGGATCGAAAATTCCATTATTTTTGCGATATCTCTTACCGTTTTCGAGATAATCGACCTTTTCCGATTTTAGTCTTTTTGGCTCTCAAAATACACAAAATTTTTTAAGATTTTTTTTTTTTCAATTTAGGACATTCAGCACTTGTTTTTTATATTTGGAAGCATAGATTTACCGGGTGTATTCCGATAGGGGATCGAAAATTCCATTATTTTTGCGATATCTCTTACCGTTTTCGAGATAATCGACCTTTTCCGATTTTAGTCTTTTTGACACTCAAAATACACAAAATTTGCATAGATTTACAGTGTGTATTCCGATAGGGGATCGAAAAATCCATTATTTTTGCGATATCTCTTACCGTTTTCGAGATAATCGACCTTTTCCGATTTTAGTCTTTTTGGCTCTCAAAATACACAAAATTTTTTAAGATTTTTTTTTTTTCAATTTAGGACATTCAGCACTTGTTTTTTATATTTGGAAGCATAGATTTACCGGGTGTATTCCGATAGGGGATCGAAAATTCCATTATTTTTGCGATATCTCTTACCGTTTTCGAGATAATCGACCTTTTCCGATTTTAGTCTTTTTGGCACTCAAAATACACAAAATTTGCATAGATTTACAGTGTGTATTCCGATAGGGGATCGAAAAATCCATTATTTTTGCGATATCTCTTACCGTTTTCGAGATAATCGACCTTTTCCGATTTTAGTCTTTTTGGCTCTCAAAATACACAAAATTTTTTAAGATTTTTTTTTTTTCAATTTAGGACATTCAGCACTTGTTTTTTATATTTGGAAGCATAGATTTACCGGGTGTATTCCGATAGGGGATCGAAAATTCCATTATTTTTGCGATATCTCTTACCGTTTTCGAGATAATCGACCTTTTCCGATTTTAGTCTTTTTGGCACTCAAAATACACAAAATTTGCATAGATTTACAGTGTGTATTCCGATAGGGGATCGAAAAATCCATTATTTTTGCGATATCTCTTACCGTTTTCGAGATAATCGACCTTTTCCGATTTTAGTCTTTTTGGCTCTCAAAATACACAAAATTTTTTAAGATTTTTTTTTTTTCAATTTAGGACATTCAGCACTTGTTTTTTATATTTGGAAGCATAGATTTACCGGGTGTATTCCGATAGGGGATCGAAAATTCCATTATTTTTGCGATATCTCTTACCGTTTTCGAGATAATCGACCTTTTCCGATTTTAGTCTTTTTGGCACTCAAAATACACAAAATTTGCATAGATTTACAGTGTGTATTCCGATAGGGGATCGAAAAATCCATTATTTTTGCGATATCTCTTACCGTTTTCGAGATAATCGACCTTTTCCGATTTTAGTCTTTTTGGCTCTCAAAATACACAAAATTTTTTAAGATTTTTTTTTTTTCAATTTAGGACATTCAGCACTTGTTTTTTATATTTGGAAGCATAGATTTACCGGGTGTATTCCGATAGGGGATCGAAAATTCCATTATTTTTGCGATATCTCTTACCGTTTTCGAGATAATCGACCTTTTCCGATTTTAGTCTTTTTGGCACTCAAAATACACAAAATTTGCATAGATTTACAGTGTGTATTCCGATAGGGGATCGAAAAATCCATTATTTTTGCGATATCTCTTACCGTTTTCGAGATAATCGACCTTTTCCGATTTTAGTCTTTTTGGCTCTCAAAATACACAAAATTTTTTAAGATTTTTTTTTTTTCAATTTAGGACATTCAGCACTTGTTTTTTATATTTGGAAGCATAGATTTACCGGGTGTATTCCGATAGGGGATCGAAAATTCCATTATTTTTGCGATATCTCTTACCGTTTTCGAGATAATCGACCTTTTCCGATTTTAGTCTTTTTGGCACTCAAAATACACAAAATTTGCATAGATTTACAGTGCGTATTCCGATAGGGGATCGAAAAATCCATTATTTTTGCGATATCTCTTACCGTTTTCGAGATAATCGACCTTTTCCGATTTTAGTCTTTTTGGCTCTCAAAATACACAAAATTTTTTAAGATTTTTTTTTTTTCAATTTAGGACATTCAGCACTTGTTTTTTATATTTGGAAGCATAGATTTACCGGGTGTATTCCGATAGGGGATCGAAAATTCCATTATTTTTGCGATATCTCTTACCGTTTTCGAGATAATCGACCTTTTCCGATTTTAGTCTTTTTGGCACTCAAAATACACAAAATTTGCATAGATTTACAGTGCGTATTCCGATAGGGGATCGAAAAATCCATTATTTTTGCGATATCTCTTACCGTTTTCGAGATAATCGACATTTTCCGATTTTAGTCTTTTTGGCTCTCAAAATACACAAAATTTTTTAAGATTTTTTTTTTTTCAATTTAGGACATTCAGCACTTGTTTTTTATATTTGGAAGCATAGATTTACGGGGTGTATTCCGATAGGGGATCGAAAATTCCATTATTTTTGCGATATCTCTTACCGTTTTCGAGATAATCGACCTTTTCCGATTTTAGTCTTTTTGGCACTCAAAATACACAAAATTTGCATAGATTTACAGTGTGTATTCCGATAGGGGATCGAAAAATCCATTATTTTTGCGATATCTCTTACCGTTTTCGAGATAATCGACCTTTTCCGATTTTAGTCTTTTTGGCTCTCAAAATACACAAAATTTTTTAAGATTTTTTTTTTTTCAATTTAGGACATTCAGCACTTGTTTTTTATATTTGGAAGCATAGATTTACCGGGTGTATTCCGATAGGGGATCGAAAATTCCATTATTTTTGCGATATCTCTTACCGTTTTCGAGATAATCGACCTTTTCCGATTTTAGTCTTTTTGGCACTCAAAATACACAAAATTTGCATAGATTTACAGTGTGTATTCCGATAGGGGATCGAAAAATCCATTATTTTTGCGATATCTCTTACCGTTTTCGAGATAATCGACATTTTCCGATTTTAGTCTTTTTGGCTCTCAAAATACACAAAATTTTTTAAGATTTTTTTTTTTTTCAATTTAGGACATTCAGCACTTGTTTTTTATATTTGGAAGCATAGATTTACCGGGTGTATTCCGATAGGGGATCGAAAATTACATTATTTTTGCGATATCTCTTACCGTTTTCGAGATAATCGACCTTTTCCGATTTTAGTCTTTTTGGCACTCAAAATACACAAAATTTGCATAGATTTACAGTGTGTATTCCGATAGGGGATCGAAAAATCCATTATTTTTGCGATATCTCTTACCGTTTTCGAGATAATCGACCTTTTCCGATTTTAGTCTTTTTGGCTCTCAAAATACACAAAATTTTTTAAGATTTTTTTTTTTTCAATTTAGGACATTCAGCACTTGTTTTTTATATTTGGAAGCATAGATTTACCGGGTGTATTCCGATAGGGGATCGAAAATTCCATTATTTTTGCGATATCTCTTACCGTTTTCGAGATAATCGACCTTTTCCGATTTTAGTCTTTTTGGCACTCAAAATACACAAAATTTGCATAGATTTACAGTGTGTATTCCGATAGGGGATCGAAAAATCCATTATTTTTGCGATATCTCTTACCGTTTTCGAGATAATCGACCTTTTCCGATTTTAGTCTTTTTGGCTCTCAAAATACACAAAATTTTTTAAGATTTTTTTTTTTTCAATTTAGGACATTCAGCACTTGTTTTTTATATTTGGAAGCATAGATTTACCCGGTGTATTCCGATAGGGGATCGAAAATTCCATTATTTTTGCGATATCTCTTACCGTTTTCGAGATAATCGACCTTTTCCGATTTTAGTCTTTTTGGCACTCAAAATACACAACATTTGCATAGATTTACAGTGTGTATTCCGATAGGGGATCGAAAAATCCATTATTTTTGCGATATCTCTTACCGTTTTCGAGATAATCGACCTTTTCCGATTTTAGTCTTTTTGGCTCTCAAAATACACAAAATTTTTTAAGATTTTTTTTTTTTCAATTTAGGACATTCAGCACTTGTTTTTTATATTTGGAAGCATAGATTTACCGGGTGTATTCCGATAGGGGATCGAAAATTCCATTATTTTTGCGATATCTCTTACCGTTTTCGAGATAATCGACCTTTTCCGATTTTAGTCTTTTTGGCTCTCAAAATACACAAAATTTTTTAAGATTTTTTTTTTTTCAATTTAGGACATTCAGCACTTGTTTTTTATATTTGGAAGCATAGATTTACCGGGTGTACTCCGATAGGGGATCGAAAATTCCATTATTTTTGCGATATCTCTTACCGTTTTCGAGATAATCGACCTTTTCCGATTTTAGTCTTTTTGGCTCTCAAAATACACAAAATTTTTTAAGATTTTTTTTTTTTCAATTTAGGACATTCAGCACTTGCTTTTTATATTTGGAAGCATAGATTTACCGGGTGTATTCCGATAGGGGATCGAAAATTCCATTATTTTTGCGATATCTCTTACCGTTTTCGAGATAATCGACCTTTTCCGATTTTAGTCTTTTTGGCACTCAAAATACACAAAATTTGCATAGATTTACAGTGTGTATTCCGATAGGGGATCGAAAAATCCATTATTTTTGCGATATCTCTTACCGTTTTCGAGATAATCGACCTTTTCCGATTTTAGTCTTTTTGGCTCTCAAAATACACAAAATTTTTTAAGATTTTTTTTTTTTCAATTTAGGACATTCAGCACTTGTTTTTTATATTTGGAAGCATAGATTTACCGGGTGTATTCCGATAGGGGATCGAAAATTCCATTATTTTTGCGATATCTCTTACCGTTTTCGAGATAATCGACCTTTTCCGATTTTAGTCTTTTTGGCACTCAAAATACACAAAATTTGCATAGATTTACAGTGTGTATTCCGATAGGGGATCGAAAAATCCATTATTTTTGCGATATCTCTTACCGTTTTCGAGATAATCGACCTTTTCCGATTTTAGTCTTTTTGGTTCTCAAAATACACAAAATTTTTTAAGATTTTTTTTTTTTCAATTTAGGACATTCAGCACTTGTTTTTTATATTTGGAAGCATAGCTTTACCGGGTGTATTCCGATAGGGGATCGAAAATTCCATTATTTTTGCGATATCTCTTACCGTTTTCGAGATAATCGACCTTTTCCGATTTTAGTCTTTTTGGCTCTCAAAATACACAAAATTTTTTAAGATTTTTTTTTTTTCAATTTAGGACATTCAGCACTTGTTTTTTATATTTGGAAGCATAGATTTACCGGGTGTATTCCGATAGGGGATCGAAAATTCCATTATTTTTGCGATATCTCTTACCGTTTTCGAGATAATCGACCTTTTCCGATTTTAGTCTTTTTGGCACTCAAAATACACAAAATTTGCATAGATTTACAGTGTGTATTCCGATAGGGGATCGAAAAATCCATTATTTTTGCGATATCTCTTACCGTTTTCGAGATAATCGACCTTTTCCGATTTTAGTCTTTTTGGCTCTCAAAATACACAAAATTTTTTAAGATTTTTTTTTTTTCAATTTAGGACATTCAGCACTTGTTTTTTATATTTGGAAGCATAGATTTACCGGGTGTATTCCGATAGGGGATCGAAAATTCCATTATTTTTGCGATATCTCTTACCGTTTTCGAGATAATCGACCTTTTCGGATTTTAGTCTTTTTGGCTCTCAAAATACACAAAATTTTTTAAGATTTTTTTTTTTTCAATTTAGGACATTCAGCACTTGTTTTTTATATTTGGAAGCATAGATTTACCGGGTGTATTCCGATAGGGGATCGAAAATTCCATTATTTTTGCGATATCTCTTACCGTTTTCGAGATAATCGACCTTTTCCGATTTTAGTCTTTTTGGCACTCAAAATACACAAAATTTGCATAGATTTACAGTGTGTATTCCGATAGGGGATCGAAAAATCCATTATTTTTGCGATATCTCTTACCGTTTTCGAGATAATCGACCTTTTCCGATTTTAGTCTTTTTGGCTCTCAAAATACACAAAATTTTTTAAGATTTTTTTTTTTTCAATTTAGGACATTCAGCACTTGTTTTTTATATTTGGAAGCATAGATTTACCGGGTGTATTCCGATAGGGGATCGAAAATTCCATTATTTTTGCGATATCTCTTACCATTTTCGAGATAATCGACCTTTTCCGATTTTAGTCTTTTTGGCTCTCAAAATACACAAAATTTTTTAAGATTTTTTTTTTTTCAATTTAGGACATTCAGCACTTGTTTTTTATATTTGGAAGCATAGATTTACCGGGTGTATTCCGATAGGGGATCGAAAATTCCATTATTTTTGCGATATCTCTTACCGTTTTCGAGATAATCGACCTTTTCCGATTTTAGTCTTTTTGGCACTCAAAATACACAAAATTTGCATAGATTTACAGTGTGTATTCCGATAGGGGATCGAAAAATCCATTATTTTTGCGATATCTCTTACCGTTTTCGAGATAATCGACCTTTTCCGATTTTAGTCTTTTTGGCTCTCAAAATACACAAAATTTTTTAAGATTTTTTTTTTTTCAATTTAGGACATTCAGCACTTGTTTTTTATATTTGGAAGCATAGATTTACCGGGTGTATTCCGATAGGGGATCGAAAATTCCATTATTTTTGCGATATCTCTTACCGTTTTCGAGATAATCGACCTTTTCCGATTTTAGTCTTTTTGGCACTCAAAATACACAAAATTTGCATAGATTTACAGTGTGTATTCCGATAGGGGATCGAAAAATCCATTATTTTTGCGATATCTCTTACCGTTTTCGAGATAATCGACCTTTTCCGATTTTAGTCTTTTTGGCTCTCAAAATTCACAAAATTTTTTAAGATTTTTTTTTTTCAATTTAGGACATTCAGCACTTGTTTTTTATATTTGGAAGCATAGATTTACCGGGTGTATTCCGATAGGGGATCGAAAATTCCATTATTTTTGCGATATCTCTTACCGTTTTCGAGATAATCGACCTTTTCCGATTTTAGTCTTTTTGGCTCTCAAAATACACAAAATTTTTTAAGATTTTTTTTTTTTCAATTTAGGACATTCAGCACTTGTTTTTTATATTTGGAAGCATAGATTTACCGGGTGTATTCCGATAGGGGATCGAAAATTCCATTATTTTTGCGATATCTCTTACCGTTTTCGAGATAATCGACCTTTTCCGATTTTAGTCTTTTTGGCACTCAAAATACACAAAATTTGCATAGATTTACAGTGTGTATTCCGATAGGGGATCGAAAAATCCATTATTTTTGCGATATCTCTTACCGTTTTCGAGATAATCGACCTTTTCCGATTTTAGTCTTTTTGGCTCTCAAAATACACAAAATTTTTTAAGATTTTTTTTTTTTCAATTTAGGACATTCAGCACTTGTTTTTTATATTTGGAAGCATAGATTTACCGGGTGTATTCCGATAGGGGATCGAAAATTCCATTATTTTTGCGATATCTCTTACCGTTTTCGAGATAATCGACCTTTTCCGATTTTAGTCTTTTTGGCACTCAAAATACACAAAATTTGCATAGATTTACAGTGTGTATTCCGATAGGGGATCGAAAAATCCATTATTTTTGCGATATCTCTTACCGTTTTCGAGATAATCGACCTTTTCCGATTTTAGTCTTTTTGGCTCTCAAAATACACAAAATTTTTTAAGATTTTTTTTTTTTCAATTTAGGACATTCAGCACTTGTTTTTTATATTTGGAAGCATAGATTTACCGGGTGTATTCCGATAGGGGATCGAAAATTCCATTATTTTTGCGATATCTCTTACCGTTTTCGAGATAATCGACCTTTTCCGATTTTAGTCTTTTTGGCACTCAAAATACACAAAATTTGCATAGATTTTTTTTTTTTCAATTTAGGACATTCAGCACTTGTTTTTTATATTTGGAAGCATAGATTTATCGGGTGTATTCCGATAGGGGATCGAAAATTCCATTATTTTTGCGATATCTCTTACCGTTTTCGAGATAATCGACCTTTTCCGATTTTAGTCTTTTTGGCACTCAAAATACACAAAATTTGCATAGATTTACAGTGTGTATTCCGATAGGGGATCGAAAAATCCATTATTTTTGCGATATCTCTTACCGTTTTCGAGATAATCGACCTTTTCCGATTTTAGTCTTTTTGGCTCTCAAAATACACAAAATTTTTTAAGATTTTTTTTTTTTCAATTTAGGACATTCAGCACTTGTTTTTTATATTTGGAAGCATAGATTTACCGGGTGTATTCCGATAGGGGATCGAAAATTCCATTATTTTTGCGATATCTCTTACCGTTTTCGAGATAATCGACCTTTTCCGATTTTAGTCTTTTTGGCTCTCAAAATACACAAAATTTTTTAAGATTTTTTTTTTTTCAATTTAGGACATTCAGCACTTGTTTTTTATATTTGGAAGCATAGATTTACCGGGTGTATTCCGATAGGGGATCGAAAATTCCATTATTTTTGCGATATCTCTTACCGTTTTCGAGATAATCGACCTTTTCCGATTTTAGTCTTTTTGGCACTCAAAATACACAAAATTTGCATAGATTTACAGTGTGTATTCCGATAGGGGATCGAAAAATCCATTATTTTTGCGATATCTCTTACCGTTTTCGAGATAATCGACCTTTTCCGATTTTAGTCTTTTTGGCTCTCAAAATACACAAAATTTTTTAAGATTTTTTTTTTTTCAATTTAGGACATTCAGCACTTGTTTTTTATATTTGGAAGCATAGATTTACCGGGTGTATTCCGATAGGGGATCGAAAATTCCATTATTTTTGCGATATCTCTTACCGTTTTCGAGATAATCGACCTTTTCCGATTTTAGTCTTTTTGGCACTCAAAATACACAAAATTTGCATAGATTTACAGTGTGTATTCCGATAGGGGATCGAAAAATCCATTATTTTTGCGATATCTCTTACCGTTTTCGAGATAATCGACCTTTTCCGATTTTAGTCTTTTTGGCTCTCAAAATACACAAAATTTTTTAAGATTTTTTTTTTTTCAATTTAGGACATTCAGCACTTGTTTTTTATATTTGGAAGCATAGATTTACCGGGTGTATTCCGATAGGGGATCGAAAATTCCATTATTTTTGCGATATCTCTTACCGTTTTCGAGATAATCGACCTATTCCGATTTTAGTCTTTTTGGCACTCAAAATACACAAAATTTGCATAGATTTACAGTGTGTATTCCGATAGGGGATCGAAAAATCCATTATTTTTGCGATATCTCTTACCGTTTTCGAGATAATCGACCTTTTCCGATTTTAGTCTTTTTGGTTCTCAAAATACACAAAATTTTTTAAGATTTTTTTTTTTTCAATTTAGGACATTCAGCACTTGTTTTTTATATTTGGAAGCATAGATTTACCGGGTGTATTCCGATAGGGGATCGAAAATTCCATTATTTTTGCGATATCTCTTACCGTTTTCGAGATAATCGACCTTTTCCGATTTTAGTCTTTTTGGCTCTCAAAATACACAAAATTTTTTAAGATTTTTTTTTTTTCAATTTAGGACATTCAGCACTTGTTTTTTATATTTGGAAGCATAGATTTATCGGGTGTATTCCGATAGGGGATCGAAAATTCCATTATTTTTGCGATATCTCTTACCGTTTTCGAGATAATCGACCTTTTCCGATTTTAGTCTTTTTGGCACTCAAAATACACAAAATTTGCATAGATTTACAGTGTGTATTCCGATAGGGGATCGAAAAATCCATTATTTTTGCGATATCTCTTACCGTTTTCGAGATAATCGACCTTTTCCGATTTTAGTCTTTTTGGCTCTCAAAATACACAAAATTTTTTAAGATTTTTTTTTTTTCAATTTAGGACATTCAGCACTTGTTTTTTATATTTGGAAGCATAGATTTACCGGGTGTATTCCGATAGGGGATCGAAAATTCCATTATTTTTGCGATATCTCTTACCGTTTTCGAGATAATCGACCTTTTCCGATTTTAGTCTTTTTGGCTCTCAAAATACACAAAATTTTTTAAGATTTTTTTTTTTTCAATTTAGGACATTCAGCACTTGTTTTTTATATTTGGAAGCATAGATTTACCGGGTGTATTCCGATAGGGGATCGAAAATTCCATTATTTTTGCGATATCTCTTACCGTTTTCGAGATAATCGACCTTTTCCGATTTTAGTCTTTTTGGCACTCAAAATACACAAAATTTGCATAGATTTACAGTGTGTATTCCGATAGGGGATCGAAAAATCCATTATTTTTGCGATATCTCTTACCGTTTTCGAGATAATCGACCTTTTCCGATTTTAGTCTTTTTGGCTCTCAAAATACACAAAATTTTTTAAGATTTTTTTTTTTTCAATTTAGGACATTCAGCACTTGTTTTTTATATTTGGAAGCATAGATTTACCGGGTGTATTCCGATAGGGGATCGAAAATTCCATTATTTTTGCGATATCTCTTACCGTTTTCGAGATAATCGACCTTTTCCGATTTTAGTCTTTTTGGCACTCAAAATACACAAAATTTGCATAGATTTACAGTGTGTATTCCGATAGGGGATCGAAAAATCCATTATTTTTGCGATATCTCTTACCGTTTTCGAGATAATCGACCTTTTCCGATTTTAGTCTTTTTGGCTCTCAAAATACACAAAATTTTTTAAGATTTTTTTTTTTTCAATTTAGGACATTCAGCACTTGTTTTTTATATTTGGAAGCATAGATTTACCGGGTGTATTCCGATAGGGGATCGAAAATTCCATTATTTTTGCGATATCTCTTACCGTTTTCGAGATAATCGACCTTTTCCGATTTTAGTCTTTTTGGCTCTCAAAATACACAAAATTTTTTAAGATTTTTTTTTTTTCAATTTAGGACATTCAGCACTTGTTTTTTATATTTGGAAGCATAGATTTACCGGGTGTATTCCGATAGGGGATCGAAAATTCCATTATTTTTGCGATATCTCTTACCGTTTTCGAGATAATCGACCTTTTCCGATTTTAGTCTTTTTGGCACTCAAAATACACAAAATTTGCATAGATTTACAGTGTGTATTCCGATAGGGGATCGAAAAATCCATTATTTTTGCGATATCTCTTACCGTTTTCGAGATAATCGACCTTTTCCGATTTTAGTCTTTTTGGCTCTCAAAATACACAAAATTTTTTAAGATTTTTTTTTTTTCAATTTAGGACATTCAGCACTTGTTTTTTATATTTGGAAGCATAGATTTACCGGGTGTATTCCGATAGGGGATCGAAAATTCCATTATTTTTGCGATATCTCTTACCGTTTTCGAGATAATCGACCTTTTCGGATTTTAGTCTTTTTGGCTCTCAAAATACACAAAATTTTTTAAGATTTTTTTTTTTTCAATTTAGGACATTCAGCACTTGTTTTTTATATTTGGAAGCATAGATTTACCGGGTGTATTCCGATAGGGGATCGAAAAATCCATTATTTTTGCGATATCTCTTACCGTTTTCGAGATAATCGACCTTTTCCGATTTTAGTCTTTTTGGCTCTCAAAATACACAAAATTTTTTAAGATTTTTTTTTTTTCAATTTAGGACATTCAGCACTTGTTTTTTATATTTGGAAGCATAGATTTACCGGGTGTATTCCGATAGGGGATCGAAAATTCCATTATTTTTGCGATATCTCTTACCGTTTTCGAGATAATCGACCTTTTCGGATTTTAGTCTTTTTGGCTCTCAAAATACACAAAATTTTTTAAGATTTTTTTTTTTTCAATTTAGGACATTCAGCACTTGTTTTTTATATTTGGAAGCATAGATTTACCGGGTGTATTCCGATAGGGGATCGAAAATTCCATTATTTTTGCGATATCTCTTACCGTTTTCGAGATAATCGACCTTTTCCGATTTTAGTCTTTTTGGCTCTCAAAATACACAAAATTTTTTAAGATTTTTTTTTTTTCAATTTAGGACATTCAGCACTTGTTTTTTATATTTGGAAGCATAGATTTACCGGGTGTATTCCGATAGGGGATCGAAAATTCCATTATTTTTGCGATATCTCTTACCGTTTTCGAGATAATCGACCTTTTCCGATTTTAGTCTTTTTGGCTCTCAAAATACACAAAATTTTTTAAGATTTTTTTTTTTTCAATTTAGGACATTCAGCACTTGTTTTTTATATTTGGAAGCATAGATTTACCGGGTGTATTCCGATAGGGGATCGAAAATTCCATTATTTTTGCGATATCTCTTACCGTTTTCGAGATAATCGACCTTTTCCGATTTTAGTCTTTTTGGCTCTCAAAATACACAAAATTTTTTAAGATTTTTTTTTTTTCAATTTAGGACATTCAGCACTTGTTTTTTATATTTGGAAGCATAGATTTACCGGGTGTATTCCGATAGGGGATCGAAAATTCCATTATTTTTGCGATATCTCTTACCGTTTTCGAGATAATCGACCTTTTCCGATTTTAGTCTTTTTGGCACTCAAAATACACAAAATTTGCATAGATTTACAGTGTGTATTCCGATAGGGGATCGAAAAATCCATTATTTTTGCGATATCTCTTACCGTTTTCGAGATAATCGACCTTTTCCGATTTTAGTCTTTTTGGCTCTCAAAATACACAAAATTTTTTAAGATTTTTTTTTTTTCAATTTAGGACATTCAGCACTTGTTTTTTATATTTGGAAGCATAGATTTACCGGGTGTATTCCGATAGGGGATCGAAAATTCCATTATTTTTGCGATATCTCTTACCGTTTTCGAGATAATCGACCTTTTCCGATTTTAGTCTTTTTGGCACTCAAAATACACAAAATTTGCATAGATTTACAGTGTGTATTCCGATAGGGGATCGAAAAATCCATTATTTTTGCGATATCTCTTACCGTTTTCGAGATAATCGACCTTTTCCGATTTTAGTCTTTTTGGCTCTCAAAATACACAAAATTTTTTAAGATTTTTTTTTTTTCAATTTAGGACATTCAGCACTTGTTTTTTATATTTGGAAGCATAGATTTACCGGGTGTATTCCGATAGGGGATCGAAAATTCCATTATTTTTGCGATATCTCTTACCGTTTTCGAGATAATCGACCTTTTCCGATTTTAGTCTTTTTGGCACTCAAAATACACAAAATTTGCATAGATTTACAGTGTGTATTCCGATAGGGGATCGAAAAATCCATTATTTTTGCGATATCTCTTACCGTTTTCGAGATAATCGACCTTTTCCGATTTTAGTCTTTTTGGTTCTCAAAATACACAAAATTTTTTAAGATTTTTTTTTTTTCAATTTAGGACATTCAGCACTTGTTTTTTATATTTGGAAGCATAGATTTACCGGGTGTATTCCGATAGGGGATCGAAAATTCCATTATTTTTGCGATATCTCTTACCGTTTTCGAGATAATCGACCTTTTCCGATTTTAGTCTTTTTGGCTCTCAAAATACACAAAATTTTTTAAGATTTTTTTTTTTTCAATTTAGGACATTCAGCACTTGTTTTTTATATTTGGAAGCATAGATTTACCGGGTGTATTCCGATAGGGGATCGAAAATTCCATTATTTTTGCGATATCTCTTACCGTTTTCGAGATAATCGACCTTTTCCGATTTTAGTCTTTTTGGCACTCAAAATACACAAAATTTGCATAGATTTACAGTGTGTATTCCGATAGGGGATCGAAAAATCCATTATTTTTGCGATATCTCTTACCGTTTTCGAGATAATCGACCTTTTCCGATTTTAGTCTTTTTGGCTCTCAAAATACACAAAATTTTTTAAGATTTTTTTTTTTTCAATTTAGGACATTCAGCACTTGTTTTTTATATTTGGAAGCATAGATTTACCGGGTGTATTCCGATAGGGGATCGAAAATTCCATTATTTTTGCGATATCTCTTACCGTTTTCGAGATAATCGACCTTTTCCGATTTTAGTCTTTTTGGCTCTCAAAATACACAAAATTTTTTAAGATTTTTTTTTTTTCAATTTAGGACATTCAGCACTTGTTTTTTATATTTGGAAGCATAGATTTACCGGGTGTATTCCGATAGGGGATCGAAAATTCCATTATTTTTGCGATATCTCTTACCGTTTTCGAGATAATCGACCTTTTCGGATTTTAGTCTTTTTGGCTCTCAAAATACACAAAATTTTTTAAGATTTTTTTTTTTTCAATTTAGGACATTCAGCACTTGTTTTTTATATTTGGAAGCATAGATTTACCGGGTGTATTCCGATAGGGGATCGAAAAATCCATTATTTTTGCGAAATCTCTTACCGTTTTCGAGATAATCGACCTTTTCCGATTTTAGTCTTTTTGGCTCTCAAAATACACAAAATTTTTTAAGATTTTTTTTTTTTCAATTTAGGACATTCAGCACTTGTTTTTTATATTTGGAAGCATAGATTTACCGGGTGTATTCCGATAGGGGATCGAAAATTCCATTATTTTTGCGATATCTCTTACCGTTTTCGAGATAATCGACCTTTTCGGATTTTAGTCTTTTTGGCTCTCAAAATACACAAAATTTTTTAAGATTTTTTTTTTTTCAATTTAGGACATTCAGCACTTGTTTTTTATATTTGGAAGCATAGATTTACCGGGTGTATTCCGATAGGGGATCGAAAATTCCATTATTTTTGCGATATCTCTTACCGTTTTCGAGATAATCGACCTTTTCCGATTTTAGTCTTTTTGGCTCTCAAAATACACAAAATTTTTTAAGATTTTTTTTTTTTCAATTTAGGACATTCAGCACTTGTTTTTTATATTTGGAAGCATAGATTTACCGGGTGTATTCCGATAGGGGATCGAAAATTCCATTATTTTTGCGATATCTCTTACCGTTTTCGAGATAATCGACCTTTTCCGATTTTAGTCTTTTTGGCTCTCAAAATACACAAAATTTTTTAAGATTTTTTTTTTTTCAATTTAGGACATTCAGCACTTGTTTTTTATATTTGGAAGCATAGATTTACCGGGTGTATTCCGATAGGGGATCGAAAATTCCATTATTTTTGCGATATCTCTTACCGTTTTCGAGATAATCGACCTTTTCCGATTTTAGTCTTTTTGGCACTCAAAATACACAAAATTTGCATAGATTTACAGTGTGTATTCCGATAGGGGATCGAAAAATCCATTATTTTTGCGATATCTCTTACCGTTTTCGAGATAATCGACCTTTTCCGATTTTAGTCTTTTTGGCTCTCAAAATACACAAAATTTTTTAAGATTTTTTTTTTTTCAATTTAGGACATTCAGCACTTGTTTTTTATATTTGGAAGCATAGATTTACCGGGTGTATTCCGATAGGGGATCGAAAATTCCATTATTTTTGCGATATCTCTTACCGTTTTCGAGATAATCGACCTTTTCCGATTTTAGTCTTTTTGGCACTCAAAATACACAAAATTTGCATAGATTTACAGTGTGTATTCCGATAGGGGATCGAAAAATCCATTATTTTTGCGATATCTCTTACCGTTTTCGAGATAATCGACCTTTTCCGATTTTAGTCTTTTTGGCTCTCAAAATACACAAAATTTTTTAAGATTTTTTTTTTTTCAATTTAGGACATTCAGCACTTGTTTTTTATATTTGGAAGCATAGATTTACCGGGTGTATTCCGATAGGGGATCGAAAATTCCATTATTTTTGCGATATCTCTTACCGTTTTCGAGATAATCGACCTTTTCCGTTTTAGTCTTTTTGGCACTCAAAATACACAAAATTTGCATAGATTTACAGTGTGTATTCCGATAGGGGATCGAAAAATCCATTATTTTTGCGATATCTCTTACCGTTTTCGAGATAATCGACCTTTTCCGATTTTAGTCTTTTTGGCTCTCAAAATACACAAAATTTTTTAAGATTTTTTTTTTTTCAATTTAGGACATTCAGCACTTGTTTTTTATATTTGGAAGCATAGATTTACCGGGTGTATTCCGATAGGGGATCGAAAATTCCATTATTTTTGCGATATCTCTTACCGTTTTCGAGATAATCGACCTTTTCCGATTTTAGTCTTTTTGGCTCTCAAAATACACAAAATTTTTTAAGATTTTTTTTTTTTCAATTTAGGACATTCAGCACTTGTTTTTTATATTTGGAAGCATAGATTTACCGGGTGTATTCCGATAGGGGATCGAAAATTCCATTATTTTTGCGATATCTCTTACCGTTTTCGAGATAATCGACCTTTTCCGATTTTAGTCTTTTTGGCACTCAAAATACACAAAATTTGCATAGATTTACAGTGTGTATTCCGATAGGGGATCGAAAAATCCATTATTTTTGCGATATCTCTTACCGTTTTCGAGATAATCGACCTTTTCCGATTTTAGTCTTTTTGGCTCTCAAAATACACAAAATTTTTTAAGATTTTTTTTTTTTCAATTTAGGACATTCAGCACTTGTTTTTTATATTTGGAAGCATAGATTTACCGGGTGTATTCCGATAGGGGATCGAAAATTCCATTATTTTTGCGATATCTCTTACCGTTTTCGAGATAATCGACCTTTTCCGATTTTAGTCTTTTTGGCTCTCAAAATACACAAAATTTTTTAAGATTTTTTTTTTTTCAATTTAGGACATTCAGCACTTGTTTTTTATATTTGGAAGCATAGATTTACCGGGTGTTTTCCGATAGGGGATCGAAAATTCCATTATTTTTGCGATATCTCTTACCGTTTTCGAGATAATCGACCTTTTCCGATTTTAGTCTTTTTGGCACTCAAAATACACAAAATTTGCATAGATTTACAGTGTGTATTCCGATAGGAGATCGAAAAATCCATTATTTTTGCGATATCTCTTACCGTTTTCGAGATAATCGACCTTTTCCGATTTTAGTCTTTTTGGCTCTCAAAATACACAAAATTTTTTAAGATTTTTTTTTTTTCAATTTAGGACATTCAGCACTTGTTTTTTATATTTGGAAGCATAGATTTACCGGGTGTATTCCGATAGGGGATCGAAAATTCCATTATTTTTGCGATATCTCTTACCGTTTTCGAGATAATCGACCTTTTCCGATTTTAGTCTTTTTGGCACTCAAAATACACAAAATTTGCATAGATTTACAGTGTGTATTCCGATAGGGGATCGAAAAATCCATTATTTTTGCGATATCTCTTACCGTTTTCGAGATAATCGACCTTTTCCGATTTTAGTCTTTTTGGCTCTCAAAATACACAAAATTTTTTAAGATTTTTTTTTTTTCAATTTAGGACATTCAGCACTTGTTTTTTATATTTGGAAGCATAGATTTACCGGGTGTATTCCGATAGGGGATCGAAAATTCCATTATTTTTGCGATATCTCTTACCGTTTTCGAGATAATCGACCTTTTCCGATTTTAGTCTTTTTGGCACTCAAAATACACAAAATTTGCATAGATTTACAGTGTGTATTCCGATAGGGGATCGAAAAATCCATTATTTTTGCGATATCTCTTACCGTTTTCGAGATAATCGACCTTTTCCGATTTTAGTCTTTTTGGCTCTCAAAATACACAAAATTTTTTAAGATTTTTTTTTTTTCAATTTAGGACATTCAGCACTTGTTTTTTATATTTGGAAGCATAGATTTACCGGGTGTATTCCGATAGGGGATCGAAAATTCCATTATTTTTGCGATATCTCTTACCGTTTTCGAGATAATCGACCTTTTCCGATTTTAGTCTTTTTGGCTCTCAAAATACACAAAATTTTTTAAGATTTTTTTTTTTTCAATTTAGGACATTCAGCACTTGTTTTTTATATTTGGAAGCATAGATTTACCGGGTGTATTCCGATAGGGGATCGAAAATTCCATTATTTTTGCGATATCTCTTACCGTTTTCGAGATAATCGACCTTTTCCGATTTTAGTCTTTTTGGCACTCAAAATACACAAAATTTGCATAGATTTACAGTGTGTATTCCGATAGGGGATCGAAAAATCCATTATTTTTGCGATATCTCTTACCGTTTTCGAGATAATCGACCTTTTCCGATTTTAGTCTTTTTGGCTCTCAAAATACACAAAATTTTTTAAGATTTTCTTTTTTTCAATTTAGGACATTCAGCACTTGTTTTTTATATTTGGAAGCATAGATTTACCGGGTGTATTCCGATAGGGGATCGAAAATTCCATTATTTTTGCGATATCTCTTACCGTTTTCGAGATAATCGACCTTTTCCGATTTTAGTCTTTTTGGCACTCAAAATACACAAAATTTGCATAGATTTACAGTGTGTATTCCGATAGGGGATCGAAAAATCCATTATTTTTGCGATATCTCTTACCGTTTTCGAGATAATCGACCTTTTCCGATTTTAGTCTTTTTGGCTCTCAAAATACACAAAATTTTTTAAGATTTTTTTTTTTCAATTTAGGACATTCAGCACTTGTTTTTTATATTTGGAAGCATAGATTTACCGGGTGTATTCCGATAGGGGATCGAAAATTCCATTATTTTTGCGATATCTCTTACCGTTTTCGAGATAATCGACCTTTTCCGATTTTAGTCTTTTTGGCACTCAAAATACACAAAATTTGCATAGATTTACAGTGTGTATTCCGATAGGGGATCGAAAAATCCATTATTTTTGCGATATCTCTTACCGTTTTCGAGATAATCGACCTTTTCCGATTTTAGTCTTTTTGGCTCTCAAAATACACAAAATTTTTTAAGATTTTTTTTTTTTCAATTTAGGACATTCAGCACTTGTTTTTTATATTTGGAAGCATAGATTTACCGGGTGTATTCCGATAGGGGATCGAAAATTCCATTATTTTTGCGATATCTCTTACCGTTTTCGAGATAATCGACCTTTTCCGATTTTAGTCTTTTTGGCATTCAAAATACACAAAATTTGCATAGATTTACAGTGTGTATTCCGATAGGAGATCGAAAAATCCATTATTTTTGCGATATCTCTTACCGTTTTCGAGATAATCGACCTTTTCCGATTTTAGTCTTTTTGGCTCTCAAAATACACAAAATTTTTTAAGATTTTTTTTTTTTTCAATTTAGGACATTCAGCACTTGTTTTTTATATTTGGAAGCATAGATTTACCGGGTGTATTCCGATAGGGGATCGAAAATTCCATTATTTTTGCGATATCTCTTACCGTTTTCGAGATAATCGACCTTTTCCGATTTTAGTCTTTTTGGCTCTCAAAATACACAAAATTTTTTAAGATTTTTTTTTTTTCAATTTAGGACATTCAGCACTTGTTTTTTATATTTGGAAGCATAGATTTACCGGGTGTATTCCGATAGGGGATCGAAAATTCCATTATTTTTGCGATATCTCTTACCGTTTTCGAGATAATCGACCTTTTCCGATTTTAGTCTTTTTGGCTCTCAAAATACACAAAATTTTTTAAGATTTTTTTTTTTTCAATTTAGGACATTCAGCACTTGTTTTTTATATTTGGAAGCATAGATTTACCGGGTGTATTCCGATAGGGGATCGAAAATTCCATTATTTTTGCGATATCTCTTACCGTTTTCGAGATAATCGACCTTTTCCGATTTTAGTCTTTTTGGCACTCAAAATACACAAAATTTGCATAGATTTACAGTGTGTATTCCGATAGGGGATCGAAAAATCCATTATTTTTGCGATATCTCTTACCGTTTTCGAGATAATCGACCTTTTCCGATTTTAGTCTTTTTGGCTCTCAAAATACACAAAATTTTTTAAGATTTTTTTTTTTCAATTTAGGACATTCAGCACTTGTTTTTTATATTTGGAAGCATAGATTTACCGGGTGTATTCCGATAGGGGATCGAAAATTCCATTATTTTTGCGATATCTCTTACCGTTTTCGAGATAATCGACCTTTTCCGATTTTAGTCTTTTTGGCTCTCAAAATACACAAAATTTTTTAAGATTTTTTTTTTTTCAATTTAGGACATTCAGCACTTGTTTTTTATATTTGGAAGCATAGATTTACCGGGTGTATTCCGATAGGGGATCGAAAATTCCATTATTTTTGCGATATCTCTTACCGTTTTCGAGATAATCGACCTTTTCCGATTTTAGTCTTTTTGGCACTCAAAATACACAAAATTTGCATAGATTTACAGTGTGTATTCCGATAGGAGATCGAAAAATCCATTATTTTTGCGATATCTCTTACCGTTTTCGAGATAATCGACCTTTTCCGATTTTAGTCTTTTTGGCTCTCAAAATACACAAAATTTTTTAAGATTTTTTTTTTTTCAATTTAGGACATTCAGCACTTGTTTTTTATATTTGGAAGCATAGATTTACCGGGTGTATTCCGATAGGGGATCGAAAATTCCATTATTTTTGCGATATCTCTTACCGTTTTCGAGATAATCGACCTTTTCCGATTTTAGTCTTTTTGGCACTCAAAATACACAAAATTTGCATAGATTTACAGTGTGTATTCCGATAGGGGATCGAAAAATCCATTATTTTTGCGATATCTCTTACCGTTTTCGAGATAATCGACCTTTTCCGATTTTAGTCTTTTTGGCTCTCAAAATACACAAAATTTTTTAAGATTTTTTTTTTTTCAATTTAGGACATTCAGCACTTGTTTTTTATATTTGGAAGCATAGATTTACCGGGTGTATTCCGATAGGGGATCGAAAATTCCATTATTTTTGCGATATCTCTTACCGTTTTCGAGATAATCGACCTTTTCCGATTTTAGTCTTTTTGGCACTCAAAATACACAAAATTTGCATAGATTTACAGTGTGTATTCCGATAGGGGATCGAAAAATCCATTATTTTTGCGATATCTCTTACCGTTTTCGAGATAATCGACCTTTTCCGATTTTAGTCTTTTTGGCTCTCAAAATACACAAAATTTTTTAAGATTTTTTTTTTTTCAATTTAGGACATTCAGCACTTGTTTTTTATATTTGGAAGCATAGATTTACCGGGTGTATTCCGATAGGGGATCGAAAATTCCATTATTTTTGCGATATCTCTTACCGTTTTCGAGATAATCGACCTTTTCCGATTTTAGTCTTTTTGGCTCTCAAAATACACAAAATTTTTTAAGATTTTTTTTTTTTCAATTTAGGACATTCAGCACTTGTTTTTTATATTTGGAAGCATAGATTTACCGGGTGTATTCCGATAGGGGATCGAAAATTCCATTATTTTTGCGATATCTCTTACCGTTTTCGAGATAATCGACCTTTTCCGATTTTAGTCTTTTTGGCACTCAAAATACACAAAATTTGCATAGATTTACAGTGTGTATTCCGATAGGGGATCGAAAAATCCATTATTTTTGCGATATCTCTTACCGTTTTCGAGATAATCGACCTTTTCCGATTTTAGTCTTTTTGGCTCTCAAAATACACAAAATTTTTTAAGATTTTCTTTTTTTCAATTTAGGACATTCAGCACTTGTTTTTTATATTTGGAAGCATAGATTTACCGGGTGTATTCCGATAGGGGATCGAAAATTCCATTATTTTTGCGATATCTCTTACCGTTTTCGAGATAATCGACCTTTTCCGATTTTAGTCTTTTTGGCACTCAAAATACACAAAATTTGCATAGATTTACAGTGTGTATTCCGATAGGGGATCGAAAAATCCATTATTTTTGCGATATCTCTTACCGTTTTCGAGATAATCGACCTTTTCCGATTTTAGTCTTTTTGGCTCTCAAAATACACAAAAATTTTTAAGATTTTTTTTTTTTCAATTTAGGACATTCAGCACTTGTTTTTTATATTTGGAAGCATAGATTTACCGGGTGTATTCCGATAGGGGATCGAAAATTCCATTATTTTTGCGATATCTCTTACCGTTTTCGAGATAATCTACCTTTTCCGATTTTAGTCTTTTTGGCACTCAAAATACACAAAATTTGCATAGATTTACCGGGTGTATTCCGATAGGGGATCGAAAAATCCATTATTTTTGCGATATCTCTTACCGTTTTCGAGATAATCGACCTTTTCCGATTTTAGTCTTTTTGGCTCTCAAAATACACAAAATTTTTTAAGATTTTTTTTTTTTCAATTTAGGACATTCAGCACTTGTTTTTTATATTTGGAAGCATAGATTTACCGTGTGTATTCCGATAGGGGATCGAAAATTCCATTATTTTTGCGATATCTCTTACCGTTTTCGAGATAATCGACCTTTTCCGATTTTAGTCTTTTTGGCTCTCAAAATACACAAAATTTTTTAAGATTTTTTTTTTTTCAATTTAGGACATTCAGCACTTGTTTTTTATATTTGGAAGCATAGATTTACCGGGTGTATTCCGATAGGGGATCGAAAATTCCATTATTTTTGCGATATCTCTTACCGTTTTCGAGATAATCGACCTTTTCCGATTTTAGTCTTTTTGGCACTCAAAATACACAAAATTTGCATAGATTTACAGTGTGTATTCCGATAGGGGATCGAAAAATCCATTATTTTTGCGATATCTCTTACCGTTTTCGAGATAATCGACCTTTTCCGATTTTAGTCTTTTTGGCTCTCAAAATACACAAAATTTTTTAAGATTTTTTTTTTTCAATTTAGGACATTCAGCACTTGTTTTTTATATTTGGAAGCATAGATTTACCGGGTGTATTCCGATAGGGGATCGAAAATTCCATTATTTTTGCGATATCTCTTACCGTTTTCGAGATAATCGACCTTTTCCGATTTTAGTCTTTTTGGCTCTCAAAATACACAAAATTTTTTAAGATTTTTTTTTTTTCAATTTAGGACATTCAGCACTTGTTTTTTATATTTGGAAGCATAGATTTACCGGGTGTATTCCGATAGGGGATCGAAAATTCCATTATTTTTGCGATATCTCTTACCGTTTTCGAGATAATCGACCTTTTCCGATTTTAGTCTTTTTGGCACTCAAAATACACAAAATTTGCATAGATTTACAGTGTGTATTCCGATAGGAGATCGAAAAATCCATTATTTTTGCGATATCTCTTACCGTTTTCGAGATAATCGACCTTTTCCGATTTTAGTCTTTTTGGCTCTCAAAATACACAAAATTTTTTAAGATTTTTTTTTTTTCAATTTAGGACATTCAGCACTTGTTTTTTATATTTGGAAGCATAGATTTACCGGGTGTATTCCGATAGGGGATCGAAAATTCCATTATTTTTGCGATATCTCTTACCGTTTTCGAGATAATCGACCTTTTCCGATTTTAGTCTTTTTGGCACTCAAAATACACAAAATTTGCATAGATTTACAGTGTGTATTCCGATAGGGGATCGAAAAATCCATTATTTTTGCGATATCTCTTACCGTTTTCGAGATAATCGACCTTTTCCGATTTTAGTCTTTTTGGCTCTCAAAATACACAAAATTTTTTAAGATTTTTTTTTTTTCAATTTAGGACATTCAGCACTTGTTTTTTATATTTGGAAGCATAGATTTACCGGGTGTATTCCGATAGGGGATCGAAAATTCCATTATTTTTGCGATATCTCTTACCGTTTTCGAGATAATCGACCTTTTCCGATTTTAGTCTTTTTGGCACTCAAAATACACAAAATTTGCATAGATTTACAGTGTGTATTCCGATAGGGGATCGAAAAATCCATTATTTTTGCGATATCTCTTACCGTTTTCGAGATAATCGACCTTTTCCGATTTTAGTCTTTTTGGCTCTCAAAATACACAAAATTTTTTAAGATTTTTTTTTTTTCAATTTAGGACATTCAGCACTTGTTTTTTATATTTGGAAGCATAGATTTACCGGGTGTATTCCGATAGGGGATCGAAAATTCCATTATTTTTGCGATATCTCTTACCGTTTTCGAGATAATCGACCTTTTCCGATTTTAGTCTTTTTGGCTCTCAAAATACACAAAATTTTTTAAGATTTTTTTTTTTTCAATTTAGGACATTCAGCACTTGTTTTTTATATTTGGAAGCATAGATTTACCGGGTGTATTCCGATAGGGGATCGAAAATTCCATTATTTTTGCGATATCTCTTACCGTTTTCGAGATAATCGACCTTTTCCGATTTTAGTCTTTTTGGCACTCAAAATACACAAAATTTGCATAGATTTACAGTGTGTATTCCGATAGGGGATCGAAAAATCCATTATTTTTGCGATATCTCTTACCGTTTTCGAGATAATCGACCTTTTCCGATTTTAGTCTTTTTGGCTCTCAAAATACACAAAATTTTTTAAGATTTTCTTTTTTTCAATTTAGGACATTCAGCACTTGTTTTTTATATTTGGAAGCATAGATTTACCGGGTGTATTCCGATAGGGGATCGAAAATTCCATTATTTTTGCGATATCTCTTACCGTTTTCGAGATAATCGACCTTTTCCGATTTTAGTCTTTTTGGCACTCAAAATACACAAAATTTGCATAGATTTACAGTGTGTATTCCGATAGGGGATCGAAAAATCCATTATTTTTGCGATATCTCTTACCGTTTTCGAGATAATCGACCTTTTCCGATTTTAGTCTTTTTGGCTCTCAAAATACACAAAAATTTTTAAGATTTTTTTTTTTTCAATTTAGGACATTCAGCACTTGTTTTTTATATTTGGAAGCATAGATTTACCGGGTGTATTCCGATAGGGGATCGAAAATTCCATTATTTTTGCGATATCTCTTACCGTTTTCGAGATAATCTACCTTTTCCGATTTTAGTCTTTTTGGCACTCAAAATACACAAAATTTGCATAGATTTACCGGGTGTATTCCGATAGGGGATCGAAAAATCCATTATTTTTGCGATATCTCTTACCGTTTTCGAGATAATCGACCTTTTCCGATTTTAGTCTTTTTGGCTCTCAAAATACACAAAATTTTTTAAGATTTTTTTTTTTTCAATTTAGGACATTCAGCACTTGTTTTTTATATTTGGAAGCATAGATTTACCGTGTGTATTCCGATAGGGGATCGAAAATTCCATTATTTTTGCGATATCTCTTACCGTTTTCGAGATAATCGACCTTTTCCGATTTTAGTCTTTTTGGCTCTCAAAATACCCAAAATTTTTTAAGATTTTTTTTTTTTCAATTTAGGACATTCAGCACTTGTTTTTTATATTTGGAAGCATAGATTTACCGGGTGTATTCCGATAGGGGATCGAAAATTCCATTATTTTTGCGATATCTCTTACCGTTTTCGAGATAATCGACCTTTTCCGATTTTAGTCTTTTTGGCACTCAAAATACACAAAATTTGCATAGTTTTACAGTGTGTATTCCGATAGGGGATCGAAAAATCCATTATTTTTGCGATATCTCTTACCGTTTTCGAGATAATCGACCTTTTCCGATTTTAGTCTTTTTGGCTCTCAAAATACACAAAATTTTTTAAGATTTTTTTTTTTTCAATTTAGGACATTCAGCACTTGTTTTTTATATTTGGAAGCATAGATTTACCGGGTGTATTCCGATAGGGGATCGAAAATTCCATTATTTTTGCGATATCTCTTACCGTTTTCGAGATAATCGACCTTTTCCGATTTTAGTCTTTTTGGCACTCAAAATACACAAAATTTGCATAGATTTACAGTGTGTATTCCGATAGGGGATCGAAAAATCCATTATTTTTGCGATATCTCTTACCGTTTTCGAGATAATCGACCTTTTCCGATTTTAGTCTTTTTGGCTCTCAAAATACACAAAATTTTTTAAGATTTTTTTTTTTTCAATTTAGGACATTCAGCACTTGTTTTTTATATTTGGAAGCATAGATTTACCGGGTGTATTCCGATAGGGGATCGAAAATTCCATTATTTTTGCGATATCTCTTACCGTTTTCGAGATAATCGACCTTTTCCGATTTTAGTCTTTTTGGCTCTCAAAATACACAAAATTTTTTAAGATTTTCTTTTTTTCAATTTAGGACATTCAGCACTTGTTTTTTATATTTGGAAGCATAGATTTACCGGGTGTATTCCGATAGGGGATCGAAAATTCCATTATTTTTGCGATATCTCTTACCGTTTTCGAGATAATCGACCTTTTCCGATTTTAGTCTTTTTGGCACTCAAAATACACAAAATTTGCATAGATTTACAGTGTGTATTCCGATAGGGGATCGAAAAATCCATTATTTTTGCGATATCTCTTACCGTTTTCGAGATAATCGACCTTTTCCGATTTTAGTCTTTTTGGCTCTCAAAATACACAAAATTTTTTAAGATTTTTTTTTTTTCAATTTAGGACATTCAGCACTTGTTTTTTATATTTGGAAGCATAGATTTACCGGGTGTATTCCGATAGGGGATCGAAAATTCCATTATTTTTGCGATATCTCTTACCGTTTTCGAGATAATCGACCTTTTCCGATTTTAGTCTTTTTGGCACTCAAAATACACAAAATTTGCATAGATTTACAGTGTGTATTCCGATAGGGGATCGAAAAATCCATTATTTTTGCGATATCTCTTACCGTTTTCGAGATAATCGACCTTTTCCGATTTTAGTCTTTTTGGCTCTCAAAATACACAAAATTTTTTAAGATTTTTTTTTTTTCAATTTAGGACATTCAGCACTTGTTTTTTATATTTGGAAGCATAGATTTACCGTGTGTATTCCGATAGGGGATCGAAAATTCCATTATTTTTGCGATATCTCTTACCGTTTTCGAGATAATCGACCTTTTCCGATTTTAGTCTTTTTGGCTCTCAAAATACCCAAAATTTTTTAAGATTTTTTTTTTTTTCAATTTAGGACATTCAGCACTTGTTTTTTATATTTGGAAGCATAGATTTACCGGGTGTATTCCGATAGGGGATCGAAAATTCCATTATTTTTGCGATATCTCTTACCGTTTTCGAGATAATCGACCTTTTCCGATTTTAGTCTTTTTGGCACTCAAAATACACAAAATTTGCATAGTTTTACAGTGTGTATTCCGATAGGGGATCGAAAAATCCATTATTTTTGCGATATCTCTTACCGTTTTCGAGATAATCGACCTTTTCCGATTTTAGTCTTTTTGGCTCTCAAAATACACAAAATTTTTTAAGATTTTTTTTTTTTCAATTTAGGACATTCAGCACTTGTTTTTTATATTTGGAAGCATAGATTTACCGGGTGTATTCCGATAGGGGATCGAAAATTCCATTATTTTTGCGATATCTCTTACCGTTTTCGAGATAATCGACCTTTTCCGATTTTAGTCTTTTTGGCTCTCAAAATACACAAAATTTTTTAAGATTTTTTTTTTTTCAATTTAGGACATTCAGCACTTGTTTTTTATATTTGGAAGCATAGATTTACCGGGTGTATTCCGATAGGGGATCGAAAATTCCATTATTTTTGCGATATCTCTTACCGTTTTCGAGATAATCGACCTTTTCCGATTTTAGTCTTTTTGGCACTCAAAATACACAAAATTTGCATAGATTTACAGTGTGTATTCCGATAGGGGATCGAAAAATCCATTATTTTTGCGATATCTCTTACCGTTTTCGAGATAATCGACCTTTTCCGATTTTAGTCTTTTTGGCTCTCAAAATACACAAAATTTTTTAAGATTTTTTTTTTTCAATTTAATACATTCAGCACTTGTTTTTTATATTTGGAAGCATAGATTTACCGGGTGTATTCCGATAGGGGATCGAAAATTCCATTATTTTTGCGATATCTCTTACCGTTTTCGAGATAATCGACCTTTTCCGATTTTAGTCTTTTTGGCACTCAAAATACACAAAATTTGCATAGATTTACAGTGTGTATTCCGATAGGGGATCGAAAAATCCATTATTTTTGCGATATCTCTTACCGTTTTCGAGATAATCGACCTTTTCCGATTTTAGTCTTTTTGGCTCTCAAAATACACAAAATTTTTTAAGATTTTTTTTTTTTCAATTTAGGACATTCAGCACTTGTTTTTTATATTTGGAAGCATAGATTTACCGGGTGTATTCCGATAGGGGATCGAAAATTCCATTATTTTTGCGATATCTCTTACCGTTTTCGAGATAATCGACCTTTTCCGATTTTAGTCTTTTTGGCACTCAAAATACACAAAATTTGCATAGATTTACAGTGTGTATTCCGATAGGGGATCGAAAAATCCATTATTTTTGCGATATCTCTTACCGTTTTCGAGATAATCGACCTTTTCCGATTTTAGTCTTTTTGGCTCTCAAAATACACAAAATTTTTTAAGATTTTTTTTTTTTCAATTTAGGACATTCAGCACTTGTTTTTTATATTTGGAAGCATAGATTTACCGGGTGTATTCCGATAGGGGATCGAAAATTCCATTATTTTTGCGATATCTCTTACCGTTTTCGAGATAATCGACCTTTTCCGATTTTAGTCTTTTTGGCACTCAAAATACACAAAATTTGCATAGATTTACAGTGTGTATTCCGATAGGGGATCGAAAAATCCATTATTTTTGCGATATCTCTTACCGTTTTCGAGATAATCGACCTTTTCCGCTTTTAGTCTTTTTGGCTCTCAAAATACACAAAATTTTTTAAGATTTTTTTTTTTTCAATTTAGGACATTCAGCACTTGTTTTTTATATTTGGAAGCATAGATTTACCGGGTGTATTCCGATAGGGGATCGAAAATTCCATTATTTTTGCGATATCTCTTACCGTTTTCGAGATAATCGACCTTTTCCGATTTTAGTCTTTTTGGCTCTCAAAATACCCAAAATTTTTTAAGATTTTTTTTTTTTCAATTTAGGACATTCAGCACTTGTTTTTTATATTTGGAAGCATAGATTTACCGGGTGTGTTCCGATAGGGGATCGAAAATTCCATTATTTTTGCGATATCTCTTACCGTTTTCGAGATAATCGACCTTTTCCGATTTTAGTCTTTTTGGCACTCAAAATACACAAAATTTGCATAGATTTACAGTGTGTATTCCGATAGGGGATCGAAAAATCCATTATTTTTGCGATATCTCTTACCGTTTTCGAGATAATCGACCTTTTCCGATTTTAGTCTTTTTGGCTCTCAAAATACACAAAATTTTTTAAGATTTTTTTTTTTCAATTTAATACATTCAGCACTTGTTTTTTATATTTGGAAGCATAGATTTACCGGGTGTATTCCGATAGGGGATCGAAAATTCCATTATTTTTGCGATATCTCTTACCGTTTTCGAGATAATCGACCTTTTCCGATTTTAGTCTTTTTGGCACTCAAAATACACAAAATTTGCATAGATTTACAGTGTGTATTCCGATAGGGGATCGAAAAATCCATTATTTTTGCGATATCTCTTACCGTTTTCGAGATAATCGACCTTTTCCGATTTTAGTCTTTTTGGCTCTCAAAATACACAAAATTTTTTAAGATTTTTTTTTTTTCAATTTAGGACATTCAGCACTTGTTTTTTATATTTGGAAGCATAGATTTACCGGGTGTATTCCGATAGGGGATCGAAAATTCCATTATTTTTGCGATATCTCTTACCGTTTTCGAGATAATCGACCTTTTCCGATTTTAGTCTTTTTGGCACTCAAAATACACAAAATTTGCATAGATTTACAGTGTGTATTCCGATAGGGGATCGAAAAATCCATTATTTTTGCGATATCTCTTACCGTTTTCGAGATAATCGACCTTTTCCGATTTTAGTCTTTTTGGCTCTCAAAATACACAAAATTTTTTAAGATTTTTTTTTTTTCAATTTAGGACATTCAGCACTTGTTTTTTATATTTGGAAGCATAGATTTACCGGGTGTATTCCGATAGGGGATCGAAAATTCCATTATTTTTGCGATATCTCTTACCGTTTTCGAGATAATCGACCTTTTCCGATTTTAGTCTTTTTGGCACTCAAAATACACAAAATTTGCATAGATTTACAGTGTGTATTCCGATAGGGGATCGAAAAATCCATTATTTTTGCGATATCTCTTACCGTTTTCGAGATAATCGACCTTTTCCGATTTTAGTCTTTTTGGCTCTCAAAATACACAAAATTTTTTAAGATTTTTTTTTTTTCAATTTAGGACATTCAGCACTTGTTTTTTATATTTGGAAGCATAGATTTACCGGGTGTATTCCGATAGGGGATCGAAAATTCCATTATTTTTGCGATATCTCTTACCGTTTTCGAGATAATCGACCTTTTCCGATTTTAGTCTTTTTGGCTCTCAAAATACCCAAAATTTTTTAAGATTTTTTTTTTTTCAATTTAGGACATTCAGCACTTGTTTTTTATATTTGGAAGCATAGATTTACCGGGTGTATTCCGATAGGGGATCGAAAATTCCATTATTTTTGCGATATCTCTTACCGTTTTCGAGATAATCGACCTTTTCCGATTTTAGTCTTTTTGGCACTCAAAATACACAAAATTTGCATAGTTTTACAGTGTGTATTCCGATAGGGGATCGAAAAATCCATTATTTTTGCGATATCTCTTACCGTTTTCGAGATAATCGACCTTTTCCGATTTTAGTCTTTTTGGCTCTCAAAATACACAAAATTTTTTAAGATTTTTTTTTTTTCAATTTAGGACATTCAGCACTTGTTTTTTATATTTGGAAGCATAGATTTACCGGGTGTATTCCGATAGGGGATCGAAAATTCCATTATTTTTGCGATATCTCTTACCGTTTTCGAGATAATCGACCTTTTCCGATTTTAGTCTTTTTGGCACTCAAAATACACAAAATTTGCATAGATTTACAGTGTGTATTCCGATAGGGGATCGAAAAATCCATTATTTTTGCGATATCTCTTACCGTTTTCGAGATAATCGACCTTTTCCGATTTTAGTCTTTTTGGCTCTCAAAATACACAAAATTTTTTAAGATTTTTTTTTTTTCAATTTAGGACATTCAGCACTTGTTTTTTATATTTGGAAGCATAGATTTACCGGGTGTATTCCGATAGGGGATCGAAAATTCCATTATTTTTGCGATATCTCTTACCGTTTTCGAGATAATCGACCTTTTCCGATTTTAGTCTTTTTGGCTCTCAAAATACACAAAATTTTTTAAGATTTTTTTTTTTTCAATTTAGGACATTCAGCACTTGTTTTTTATATTTGGAAGCATAGATTTACCGGGTGTATTCCGATAGGGGATCGAAAATTCCATTATTTTTGCGATATCTCTTACCGTTTTCGAGATAATCGACCTTTTCCGATTTTAGTCTTTTTGGCACTCAAAATACACAAAATTTGCATAGATTTACAGTGTGTATTCCGATAGGAGATCGAAAAATCCATTATTTTTGCGATATCTCTTACCGTTTTCGAGATAATCGACCTTTTCCGATTTTAGTCTTTTTGGCTCTCAAAATACACAAAATTTTTTAAGATTTTTTTTTTTTCAATTTAGGACATTCAGCACTTGTTTTTTATATTTGGAAGCATAGATTTACCGGGTGTATTCCGATAGGGGATCGAAAATTCCATTATTTTTGCGATATCTCTTACCGTTTTCGAGATAATCGACCTTTTCCGATTTTAGTCTTTTTGGCACTCAAAATACACAAAATTTGCATAGATTTACAGTGTGTATTCCGATAGGGGATCGAAAAATCCATTATTTTTGCGATATCTCTTACCGTTTTCGAGATAATCGACCTTTTCCGATTTTAGTCTTTTTGGCTCTCAAAATACACAAAATTTTTTAAGATTTTTTTTTTTTCAATTTAGGACATTCAGCACTTGTTTTTTATATTTGGAAGCATAGATTTACCGGGTGTATTCCGATAGGGGATCGAAAATTCCATTATTTTTGCGATATCTCTTACCGTTTTCGAGATAATCGACCTTTTCCGATTTTAGTCTTTTTGGCACTCAAAATACACAAAATTTGCATAGATTTACAGTGTGTATTCCGATAGGGGATCGAAAAATCCATTATTTTTGCGATATCTCTTACCGTTTTCGAGATAATCGACCTTTTCCGATTTTAGTCTTTTTGGCTCTCAAAATACACAAAATTTTTTAAGATTTTTTTTTTTCAATTTAATACATTCAGCACTTGTTTTTTATATTTGGAAGCATAGATTTACCGGGTGTATTCCGATAGGGGATCGAAAATTCCATTATTTTTGCGATATCTCTTACCGTTTTCGAGATAATCGACCTTTTCCGATTTTAGTCTTTTTGGCACTCAAAATACACAAAATTTGCATAGATTTACAGTGTGTATTCCGATAGGGGATCGAAAAATCCATTATTTTTGCGATATCTCTTACCGTTTTCGAGATAATCGACCTTTTCCGATTTTAGTCTTTTTGGCTCTCAAAATACACAAAATTTTTTAAGATTTTTTTTTTTTCAATTTAGGACATTCAGCACTTGTTTTTTATATTTGGAAGCATAGATTTACCGGGTGTATTCCGATAGGGGATCGAAAATTCCATTATTTTTGCGATATCTCTTACCGTTTTCGAGATAATCGACCTTTTCCGATTTTAGTCTTTTTGGCACTCAAAATACACAAAATTTGCATAGATTTACAGTGTGTATTCCGATAGGGGATCGAAAAATCCATTATTTTTGCGATATCTCTTACCGTTTTCGAGATAATCGACCTTTTCCGATTTTAGTCTTTTTGGCTCTCAAAATACACAAAATTTTTTAAGATTTTTTTTTTTTCAATTTAGGACATTCAGCACTTGTTTTTTATATTTGGAAGCATAGATTTACCGGGTGTATTCCGATAGGGGATCGAAAATTCCATTATTTTTGCGATATCTCTTACCGTTTTCGAGATAATCGACCTTTTCCGATTTTAGTCTTTTTGGCACTCAAAATACACAAAATTTGCATAGATTTACAGTGTGTATTCCGATAGGGGATCGAAAAATCCATTATTTTTGCGATATCTCTTACCGTTTTCGAGATAATCGACCTTTTCCGATTTTAGTCTTTTTGGCTCTCAAAATACACAAAATTTTTTAAGATTTTTTTTTTTTCAATTTAGGACATTCAGCACTTGTTTTTTATATTTGGAAGCATAGATTTACCGGGTGTATTCCGATAGGGGATCGAAAATTCCATTATTTTTGCGATATCTCTTACCGTTTTCGAGATAATCGACCTTTTCCGATTTTAGTCTTTTTGGCTCTCAAAATACCCAAAATTTTTTAAGATTTTTTTTTTTTCAATTTAGGACATTCAGCACTTGTTTTTTATATTTGGAAGCATAGATTTACCGGGTGTATTCCGATAGGGGATCGAAAATTCCATTATTTTTGCGATATCTCTTACCGTTTTCGAGATAATCGACCTTTTCCGATTTTAGTCTTTTTGGCACTCAAAATACACAAAATTTGCATAGTTTTACAGTGTGTATTCCGATAGGGGATCGAAAAATCCATTATTTTTGCGATATCTCTTACCGTTTTCGAGATAATCGACCTTTTCCGATTTTAGTCTTTTTGGCTCTCAAAATACACAAAATTTTTTAAGATTTTTTTTTTTTCAATTTAGGACATTCAGCACTTGTTTTTTATATTTGGAAGCATAGATTTACCGGGTGTATTCCGATAGGGGATCGAAAATTCCATTATTTTTGCGATATCTCTTACCGTTTTCGAGATAATCGACCTTTTCCGATTTTAGTCTTTTTGGCACTCAAAATACACAAAATTTGCATAGATTTACAGTGTGTATTCCGATAGGGGATCGAAAAATCCATTATTTTTGCGATATCTCTTACCGTTTTCGAGATAATCGACCTTTTCCGATTTTAGTCTTTTTGGCTCTCAAAATACACAAAATTTTTTAAGATTTTTTTTTTTTCAATTTAGGACATTCAGCACTTGTTTTTTATATTTGGAAGCATAGATTTACCGGGTGTATTCCGATAGGGGATCGAAAATTCCATTATTTTTGCGATATCTCTTACCGTTTTCGAGATAATCGACCTTTTCCGATTTTAGTCTTTTTGGCTCTCAAAATACACAAAATTTTTTAAGATTTTTTTTTTTTCAATTTAGGACATTCAGCACTTGTTTTTTATATTTGGAAGCATAGATTTACCGGGTGTATTCCGATAGGGGATCGAAAATTCCATTATTTTTGCGATATCTCTTACCGTTTTCGAGATAATCGACCTTTTCCGATTTTAGTCTTTTTGGCACTCAAAATACACAAAATTTGCATAGATTTACAGTGTGTATTCCGATAGGAGATCGAAAAATCCATTATTTTTGCGATATCTCTTACCGTTTTCGAGATAATCGACCTTTTCCGATTTTAGTCTTTTTGGCTCTCAAAATACACAAAATTTTTTAAGATTTTTTTTTTTTCAATTTAGGACATTCAGCACTTGTTTTTTATATTTGGAAGCATAGATTTACCGGGTGTATTCCGATAGGGGATCGAAAATTCCATTATTTTTGCGATATCTCTTACCGTTTTCGAGATAATCGACCTTTTCCGATTTTAGTCTTTTTGGCACTCAAAATACACAAAATTTGCATAGATTTACAGTGTGTATTCCGATAGGGGATCGAAAAATCCATTATTTTTGCGATATCTCTTACCGTTTTCGAGATAATCGACCTTTTCCGATTTTAGTCTTTTTGGCTCTCAAAATACACAAAATTTTTTAAGATTTTTTTTTTTTCAATTTAGGACATTCAGCACTTGTTTTTTATATTTGGAAGCATAGATTTACCGGGTGTATTCCGATAGGGGATCGAAAATTCCATTATTTTTGCGATATCTCTTACCGTTTTCGAGATAATCGACCTTTTCCGATTTTAGTCTTTTTGGCACTCAAAATACACAAAATTTGCATAGATTTACAGTGTGTATTCCGATAGGGGATCGAAAAATCCATTATTTTTGCGATATCTCTTACCGTTTTCGAGATAATCGACCTTTTCCGATTTTAGTCTTTTTGGCTCTCAAAATACACAAAATTTTTTAAGATTTTTTTTTTTTCAATTTAGGACATTCAGCACTTGTTTTTTATATTTGGAAGCATAGATTTACCGGGTGTATTCCGATAGGGGATCGAAAATTCCATTATTTTTGCGATATCTCTTACCGTTTTCGAGATAATCGACCTTTTCCGATTTTAGTCTTTTTGGCACTCAAAATACACAAAATTTGCATAGATTTACAGTGTGTATTCCGATAGGGGATCGAAAAATCCATTATTTTTGCGATATCTCTTACCGTTTTCGAGATAATCGACCTTTTCCGATTTTAGTCTTTTTGGCTCTCAAAATACACAAAATTTTTTAAGATTTTTTTTTTTTCAATTTAGGACATTCAGCACTTGTTTTTTATATTTGGAAGCATAGATTTACCGGGTGTATTCCGATAGGGGATCGAAAATTCCATTATTTTTGCGATATCTCTTACCGTTTTCGAGATAATCGACCTTTTCCGATTTTAGTCTTTTTGGCTCTCAAAATACCCAAAATTTTTTAAGATTTTTTTTTTTTCAATTTAGGACATTCAGCACTTGTTTTTTATATTTGGAAGCATAGATTTACCGGGTGTATTCCGATAGGGGATCGAAAATTCCATTATTTTTGCGATATCTCTTACCGTTTTCGAGATAATCGACCTTTTCCGATTTTAGTCTTTTTGGCACTCAAAATACACAAAATTTGCATAGTTTTACAGTGTGTATTCCGATAGGGGATCGAAAAATCCATTATTTTTGCGATATCTCTTACCGTTTTCGAGATAATCGACCTTTTCCGATTTTAGTCTTTTTGGCTCTCAAAATACACAAAATTTTTTAAGATTTTTTTTTTTTCAATTTAGGACATTCAGCACTTGTTTTTTATATTTGGAAGCATAGATTTACCGGGTGTATTCCGATAGGGGATCGAAAATTCCATTATTTTTGCGATATCTCTTACCGTTTTCGAGATAATCGACCTTTTCCGATTTTAGTCTTTTTGGCACTCAAAATACACAAAATTTGCATAGATTTACAGTGTGTATTCCGATAGGGGATCGAAAAATCCATTATTTTTGCGATATCTCTTACCGTTTTCGAGATAATCGACCTTTTCCGATTTTAGTCTTTTTGGCTCTCAAAATACACAAAATTTTTTAAGATTTTTTTTTTTTCAATTTAGGACATTCAGCACTTGTTTTTTATATTTGGAAGCATAGATTTACCGGGTGTATTCCGATAGGGGATCGAAAATTCCATTATTTTTGCGATATCTCTTACCGTTTTCGAGATAATCGACCTTTTCCGATTTTAGTCTTTTTGGCTCTCAAAATACCCAAAATTTTTTAAGATTTTTTTTTTTTCAATTTAGGACATTCAGCACTTGTTTTTTATATTTGGAAGCATAGATTTACCGGGTGTATTCCGATAGGGGATCGAAAATTCCATTATTTTTGCGATATCTCTTACCGTTTTCGAGATAATCGACCTTTTCCGATTTTAGTCTTTTTGGCACTCAAAATACACAAAATTTGCATAGTTTTACAGTGTGTATTCCGATAGGGGATCGAAAAATCCATTATTTTTGCGATATCTCTTACCGTTTTCGAGATAATCGACCTTTTCCGATTTTAGTCTTTTTGGCTCTCAAAATACACAAAATTTTTTAAGATTTTTTTTTTTTCAATTTAGGACATTCAGCACTTGTTTTTTATATTTGGAAGCATAGATTTACCGGGTGTATTCCGATAGGGGATCGAAAATTCCATTATTTTTGCGATATCTCTTACCGTTTTCGAGATAATCGACCTTTTCCGATTTTAGTCTTTTTGGCACTCAAAATACACAAAATTTGCATAGATTTACAGTGTGTATTCCGATAGGGGATCGAAAAATCCATTATTTTTGCGATATCTCTTACCGTTTTCGAGATAATCGACCTTTTCCGATTTTAGTCTTTTTGGCTCTCAAAATACACAAAATTTTTTAAGATTTTTTTTTTTTCAATTTAGGACATTCAGCACTTGTTTTTTATATTTGGAAGCATAGATATACCGGGTGTATTCCGATAGGGGATCGAAAATTCCATTATTTTTGCGATATCTCTTACCGTTTTCGAGATAATCGACCTTTTCCGATTTTAGTCTTTTTGGCTCTCAAAATACACAAAATTTTTTAAGATTTTTTTTTTTTCAATTTAGGACATTCAGCACTTGTTTTTTATATTTGGAAGCATAGATTTACCGGGTGTATTCCGATAGGGGATCGAAAATTCCATTATTTTTGCGATATCTCTTACCGTTTTCGAGATAATCGACCTTTTCCGATTTTAGTCTTTTTGGCACTCAAAATACACAAAATTTGCATAGATTTACAGTGTGTATTCCGATAGGGGATCGAAAAATCCATTATTTTTGCGATATCTCTTACCGTTTTCGAGATAATCGACCTTTTCCGATTTTAGTCTTTTTGGCTCTCAAAATACACAAAATTTTTTAAGATTTTTTTTTTTCAATTTAATACATTCAGCACTTGTTTTTTATATTTGGAAGCATAGATTTACCGGGTGTATTCCGATAGGGGATCGAAAATTCCATTATTTTTGCGATATCTCTTACCGTTTTCGAGATAATCGACCTTTTCCGATTTTAGTCTTTTTGGCACTCAAAATACACAAAATTTGCATAGATTTACAGTGTGTATTCCGATAGGGGATCGAAAAATCCATTATTTTTGCGATATCTCTTACCGTTTTCGAGATAATCGACCTTTTCCGATTTTAGTCTTTTTGGCTCTCAAAATACACAAAATTTTTTAAGATTTTTTTTTTTTCAATTTAGGACATTCAGCACTTGTTTTTTATATTTGGAAGCATAGATTTACCGGGTGTATTCCGATAGGGGATCGAAAATTCCATTATTTTTGCGATATCTCTTACCGTTTTCGAGATAATCGACCTTTTCCGATTTTAGTCTTTTTGGCACTCAAAATACACAAAATTTGCATAGATTTACAGTGTGTATTCCGATAGGGGATCGAAAAATCCATTATTTTTGCGATATCTCTTACCGTTTTCGAGATAATCGACCTTTTCCGATTTTAGTCTTTTTGGCTCTCAAAATACACAAAATTTTTTAAGATTTTTTTTTTTTCAATTTAGGACATTCAGCACTTGTTTTTTATATTTGGAAGCATAGATTTACCGGGTGTATTCCGATAGGGGATCGAAAATTCCATTATTTTTGCGATATCTCTTACCGTTTTCGAGATAATCGACCTTTTCCGATTTTAGTCTTTTTGGCACTCAAAATACACAAAATTTGCATAGATTTACAGTGTGTATTCCGATAGGGGATCGAAAAATCCATTATTTTTGCGATATCTCTTACCGTTTTCGAGATAATCGACCTTTTCCGATTTTAGTCTTTTTGGCTCTCAAAATACACAAAATTTTTTAAGATTTTTTTTTTTTCAATTTAGGACATTCAGCACTTGTTTTTTATATTTGGAAGCATAGATTTACCGGGTGTATTCCGATAGGGGATCGAAAATTCCATTATTTTTGCGATATCTCTTACCGTTTTCGAGATAATCGACCTTTTCCGATTTTAGTCTTTTTGGCTCTCAAAATACCCAAAATTTTTTAAGATTTTTTTTTTTTCAATTTAGGACATTCAGCACTTGTTTTTTATATTTGGAAGCATAGATTTACCGGGTGTATTCCGATAGGGGATCGAAAATTCCATTATTTTTGCGATATCTCTTACCGTTTTCGAGATAATCGACCTTTTCCGATTTTAGTCTTTTTGGCACTCAAAATACACAAAATTTGCATAGTTTTACAGTGTGTATTCCGATAGGGGATCGAAAAATCCATTATTTTTGCGATATCTCTTACCGTTTTCGAGATAATCGACCTTTTCCGATTTTAGTCTTTTTGGCTCTCAAAATACACAAAATTTTTTAAGATTTTTTTTTTTTCAATTTAGGACATTCAGCACTTGTTTTTTATATTTGGAAGCATAGATTTACCGGGTGTATTCCGATAGGGGATCGAAAATTCCATTATTTTTGCGATATCTCTTACCGTTTTCGAGATAATCGACCTTTTCCGATTTTAGTCTTTTTGGCACTCAAAATACACAAAATTTGCATAGATTTACAGTGTGTATTCCGATAGGGGATCGAAAAATCCATTATTTTTGCGATATCTCTTACCGTTTTCGAGATAATCGACCTTTTCCGATTTTAGTCTTTTTGGCTCTCAAAATACACAAAATTTTTTAAGATTTTTTTTTTTTCAATTTAGGACATTCAGCACTTGTTTTTTATATTTGGAAGCATAGATTTACCGGGTGTATTCCGATAGGGGATCGAAAATTCCATTATTTTTGCGATATCTCTTACCGTTTTCGAGATAATCGACCTTTTCCGATTTTAGTCTTTTTGGCTCTCAAAATACACAAAATTTTTTAAGATTTTTTTTTTTTCAATTTAGGACATTCAGCACTTGTTTTTTATATTTGGAAGCATAGATTTACCGGGTGTATTCCGATAGGGGATCGAAAATTCCATTATTTTTGCGATATCTCTTACCGTTTTCGAGATAATCGACCTTTTCCGATTTTAGTCTTTTTGGCACTCAAAATACACAAAATTTGCATAGATTTACAGTGTGTATTCCGATAGGGGATCGAAAAATCCATTATTTTTGCGATATCTCTTACCGTTTTCGAGATAATCGACCTTTTCCGATTTTAGTCTTTTTGGCTCTCAAAATACACAAAATTTTTTAAGATTTTTTTTTTTTCAATTTAGGACATTCAGCACTTGTTTTTTATATTTGGAAGCATAGATTTACCGGGTGTATTCCGATAGGGGATCGAAAATTCCATTATTTTTGCGATATCTCTTACCGTTTTCGAGATAATCGACCTTTTCCGATTTTAGTCTTTTTGGCACTCAAAATACACAAAATTTGCATAGATTTACAGTGTGTATTCCGATAGGGGATCGAAAAATCCATTATTTTTGCGATATCTCTTACCGTTTTCGAGATAATCGACCTTTTCCGATTTTAGTCTTTTTGGCTCTCAAAATACACAAAATTTTTTAAGATTTTTTTTTTTTCAATTTAGGACATTCAGCACTTGTTTTTTATATTTGGAAGCATAGATTTACCGGGTGTATTCCGATAGGGGATCGAAAATTCCATTATTTTTGCGATATCTCTTACCGTTTTCGAGATAATCGACCTTTTCCGATTTTAGTCTTTTTGGCTCTCAAAATACCCAAAATTTTTTAAGATTTTTTTTTTTTCAATTTAGGACATTCAGCACTTGTTTTTTATATTTGGAAGCATAGATTTACCGGGTGTATTCCGATAGGGGATCGAAAATTCCATTATTTTTGCGATATCTCTTACCGTTTTCGAGATAATCGACCTTTTCCGATTTTAGTCTTTTTGGCACTCAAAATACACAAAATTTGCATAGTTTTACAGTGTGTATTCCGATAGGGGATCGAAAAATCCATTATTTTTGCGATATCTCTTACCGTTTTCGAGATAATCGACCTTTTCCGATTTTAGTCTTTTTGGCTCTCAAAATACACAAAATTTTTTAAGATTTTTTTTTTTTCAATTTAGGACATTCAGCACTTGTTTTTTATATTTGGAAGCATAGATTTACCGGGTGTATTCCGATAGGGGATCGAAAATTCCATTATTTTTGCGATATCTCTTACCGTTTTCGAGATAATCGACCTTTTCCGATTTTAGTCTTTTTGGCACTCAAAATACACAAAATTTGCATAGATTTACAGTGTGTATTCCGATAGGGGATCGAAAAATCCATTATTTTTGCGATATCTCTTACCGTTTTCGAGATAATCGACCTTTTCCGATTTTAGTCTTTTTGGCTCTCAAAATACACAAAATTTTTTAAGATTTTTTTTTTTCAATTTAGGACATTCAGCACTTGTTTTTTATATTTGGAAGCATAGATTTACCGGGTGTATTCCGATAGGGGATCGAAAATTCCATTATTTTTGCGATATCTCTTACCGTTTTCGAGATAATCGACCTTTTCCGATTTTAGTCTTTTTGGCACTCAAAATACACAAAATTTGCATAGATTTACAGTGTGTATTCCGATAGGGGATCGAAAAATCCATTATTTTTGCGATATCTCTTACCGTTTTCGAGATAATCGACCTTTTCCGATTTTAGTCTTTTTGGCTCTCAAAATACACAAAATTTTTTAAGATTTTTTTTTTTTCAATTTAGGACATTCAGCACTTGTTTTTTATATTTGGAAGCATAGATTTACCGGGTGTATTCCGATAGGGGATCGAAAATTCCATTATTTTTGCGATATCTCTTACCGTTTTCGAGATAATCGACCTTTTCCGATTTTAGTCTTTTTGGCACTCAAAATACACAAAATTTGCATAGATTTACAGTGTGTATTCCGATAGGGGATCGAAAAATCCATTATTTTTGCGATATCTCTTACCGTTTTCGAGATAATCGACCTTTTCCGATTTTAGTCTTTTTGGCTCTCAAAATACACAAAATTTTTTAAGATTTTTTTTTTTTCAATTTAGGACATTCAGCACTTGTTTTTTATATTTGGAAGCATAGATTTACCGGGTGTATTCCGATAGGGGATCGAAAATTCCATTATTTTTGCGATATCTCTTACCGTTTTCGAGATAATCGACCTTTTCCGATTTTAGTCTTTTTGGCACTCAAAATACACAAAATTTGCATAGATTTACAGTGTGTATTCCGATAGGGGATCGAAAAATCCATTATTTTTGCGATATCTCTTACCGTTTTCGAGATAATCGACCTTTTCCGATTTTAGTCTTTTTGGCTCTCAAAATTAACAAAATTTTTTAAGATTTTTTTTTTTTCAATTTAGGACATTCAGCACTTGTTTTTTATATTTGGAAGCATAGATTTACCGGGTGTATTCCGATAGGGGATCGAAAATTCCATTATTTTTGCGATATCTCTTACCGTTTTCGAGATAATCGACCTTTTCCGATTTTAGTCTTTTTGGCACTCAAAATACACAAAATTTGCATAGATTTACAGTGTGTATTCCGATAGGGGATCGAAAAATCCATTATTTTTGCGATATCTCTTACCGTTTTCGAGATAATCGACCTTTTCCGATTTTAGTCTTTTTGGCTCTCAAAATACACAAAATTTTTTAAGATTTTTTTTTTTTCAATTTAGGACATTCAGCACTTGTTTTTTATATTTGGAAGCATAGATTTACCGGGTGTATTCCGATAGGGGATCGAAAATTCCATTATTTTTGCGATATCTCTTACCGTTTTCGAGATAATCGACCTTTTCCGATTTTAGTCTTTTTGGCTCTCAAAATACACAAAATTTTTTAAGATTTTTTTTTTTTCAATTTAGGACATTCAGCACTTGTTTTTTATATTTGGAAGCATAGATTTACCGGGTGTATTCCGATAGGGGATCGAAAATTCCATTATTTTTGCGATATCTCTTACCGTTTTCGAGATAATCGACCTTTTCCGATTTTAGTCTTTTTGGCACTCAAAATACACAAAATTTGCATAGATTTACAGTGTGTATTCCGATAGGGGATCGAAAAATCCATTATTTTTGCGATATCTCTTACCGTTTTCGAGATAATCGACCTTTTCCGATTTTAGTCTTTTTGGCTCTCAAAATACACAAAATTTTTTAAGATTTTTTTTTTTTCAATTTAGGACATTCAGCACTTGTTTTTTATATTTGGAAGCATAGATTTACCGGGTGTATTCCGATAGGGGATCGAAAATTCCATTATTTTTGCGATATCTCTTACCGTTTTCGAGATAATCGACCTTTTCCGATTTTAGTCTTTTTGGCACTCAAAATACACAAAATTTGCATAGATTTACAGTGTGTATTCCGATAGGGGATCGAAAAATCCATTATTTTTGCGATATCTCTTACCGTTTTCGAGATAATCGACCTTTTCCGATTTTAGTCTTTTTGGCTCTCAAAATACACAAAATTTTTTAAGATTTTTTTTTTTTCAATTTAGGACATTCAGCACTTGTTTTTTATATTTGGAAGCATAGATTTACCGGGTGTATTCGGATAGGGGATCGAAAATTCCATTATTTTTGCGATATCTCTTACCGTTTTCGAGATAATCGACCTTTTCCGATTTTAGTCTTTTTGGCTCTCAAAATACACAAAATTTTTTAAGATTTTTTTTTTTTCAATTTAGGACATTCAGCACTTGTTTTTTATATTTGGAAGCATAGATTTACCGGGTGTATTCCGATAGGGGATCGAAAATTCCATTATTTTTGCGATATCTCTTACCGTTTTCGAGATAATCGACCTTTTCCGATTTTAGTCTTTTTGGCACTCAAAATACACAAAATTTGCATAGATTTACAGTGTGTATTCCGATAGGGGATCGAAAAATCCATTATTTTTGCGATATCTCTTACCGTTTTCGAGATAATCGACCTTTTCCGATTTTAGTCTTTTTGGCTCTCAAAATACACAAAATTTTTTAAGATTTTTTTTTTTTCAATTTAGGACATTCAGCACTTGTTTTTTATATTTGGAAGCATAGATTTACCGGGTGTATTCCGATAGGGGATCGAAAATTCCATTATTTTTGCGATATCTCTTACCGTTTTCGAGATAATCGACCTTTTCCGATTTTAGTCTTTTTGGCTCTCAAAATACACAAAATTTTTTAAGATTTTTTTTTTTTCAATTTAGGACATTCAGCACTTGTTTTTTATATTTGGAAGCATAGATTTACCAGGTGTATTCCGATAGGGGATCGAAAATTCCATTATTTTTGCGATATCTCTTACCGTTTTCGAGATAATCGACCTTTTCCGATTTTAGTCTTTTTGGCTCTCAAAATACCCAAAATTTTTTAAGATTTTTTTTTTTTCAATTTAGGACATTCAGCACTTGTTTTTTATATTTGGAAGCATATATTTACCGGGTGTATTCCGATAGGGGATCGAAAATTCCATTATTTTTGCGATATCTCTTACCGTTTTCGAGATAATCGACCTTTTCCGATTTTAGTCTTTTTGGCACTCAAAATACACAAAATTTGCATAGTTTTACAGTGTGTATTCCGATAGGGGATCGAAAATTCCATTATTTTTGCGATATCTCTTACCGTTTTCGAGATAATCGACCTTTTCCGATTTTAGTCTTTTTGGCACTCAAAATACACAAAATTTGCATAGATTTACAGTGTGTATTCCGATAGGGGATCGAAAAATCCATTATTTTTGCGATATCTCTTACCGTTTTCGAGATAATCGACCTTTTCCGATTTTAGTCTTTTTGGCTCTCAAAATACACAAAATTTTTTAAGATTTTTTTTTTTTCAATTTAGGACATTCAGCACTTGTTTTTTATATTTGGAAGCATAGATTTACCGGGTGTATTCCGATAGGGGATCGAAAATTCCATTATTTTTGCGATATCTCTTACCGTTTTCGAGATAATCGACCTTTTCCGATTTTAGTCTTTTTGGCTCTCAAAATACACAAAATTTTTTAAGATTTTTTTTTTTTCAATTTAGGACATTCAGCACTTGTTTTTTATATTTGGAAGCATAGATTTACCGGGTGTATTCCGATAGGGGATCGAAAATTCCATTATTTTTGCGATATCTCTTACCGTTTTCGAGATAATCGACCTTTTCCGATTTTAGTCTTTTTGGCACTCAAAATACACAAAATTTGCATAGATTTACAGTGTGTATTCCGATAGGGGATCGAAAAATCCATTATTTTTGCGATATCTCTTACCGTTTTCGAGATAATCGACCTTTTCCGATTTTAGTCTTTTTGGCTCTCAAAATACACAAAATTTTTTAAGATTTTTTTTTTTTCAATTTAGGACATTCAGCACTTGTTTTTTATATTTGGAAGCATAGATTTACCGGGTGTATTCCGATAGGGGATCGAAAATTCCATTATTTTTGCGATATCTCTTACCGTTTTCGAGATAATCGACCTTTTCCGATTTTAGTCTTTTTGGCACTCAAAATACACAAAATTTGCATAGATTTACAGTGTGTATTCCGATAGGGGATCGAAAAATCCATTATTTTTGCGATATCTCTTACCGTTTTCGAGATAATCGACCTTTTCCGATTTTAGTCTTTTTGGCTCTCAAAATACACAAAATTTTTTAAGATTTTTTTTTTTTTCAATTTAGGACATTCAGCACTTGTTTTTTATATTTGGAAGCATAGATTTACCGGGAGTATTCCGATAGGGGATCGAAAATTCCATTATTTTTGCGATATCTCTTACCGTTTTCGAGATAATCGACCTTTTCCGATTTTAGTCTTTTTGGCACTCAAAATACACAAAATTTGCATAGATTTACAGTGTGTATTCCGATAGGGGATCGAAAAATCCATTATTTTTGCGATATCTCTTACCGTTTTCGAGATAATCGACCTTTTCCGATTTTAGTCTTTTTGGCTCTCAAAATACACAAAATTTTTTAAGATTTTTTTTTTTTCAATTTAGGACATTCAGCACTTGTTTTTTATATTTGGAAGCATAGATTTACCGGGTGTATTCCGATAGGGGATCGAAAAATCCATTATTTTTGCGATATCTCTTACCGTTTTCGAGATAATCGACCTTTTCCGATTTTAGTCTTTTTGGCACTCAAAATACACAAAATTTGCATAGATTTACAGTGTGTATTCCGATAGGGGATCGAAAATTCCATTATTTTTGCGATATCTCTTACCGTTTTCGAGATAATCGACCTTTTCCGATTTTAGTCTTTTTGGCACTCAAAATACACAAAATTTGCATAGATTTACAGTGTGTATTCCGATAGGGGATCGAAAAATCCATTATTTTTGCGATATCTCTTACCGTTTTCGAGATAATCGACCTTTTCCGATTTTAGTCTTTTTGGCTCTCAAAATACACAAAATTTTTTAAGATTTTTTTTTTTCAATTTAATACATTCAGCACTTGTTTTTTATATTTGGAAGCATAGATTTACCGGGTGTATTCCGATAGGGGATCGAAAATTCCATTATTTTTGCGATATCTCTTACCGTTTTCGAGATAATCGACCTTTTCCGATTTTAGTCTTTTTGGCACTCAAAATACACAAAATTTGCATAGATTTACAGTGTGTATTCCGATAGGGGATCGAAAAATCCATTATTTTTGCGATATCTCTTACCGTTTTCGAGATAATCGACCTTTTCCGATTTTAGTCTTTTTGGCTCTCAAAATACACAAAATTTTTTAAGATTTTTTTTTTTTCAATTTAGGACATTTAGCACTTGTTTTTTATATTTGGAAGCATAGATTTACCGGGTGTATTCCGATAGGGGATCGAAAATTCCATTATTTTTGCGATATCTCTTACCGTTTTCGAGATAATCGACCTTTTCCGATTTTAGTCTTTTTGGCTCTCAAAATACACAAAATTTTTTAAGATTTTTTTTTTTTCAATTTAGGACATTCAGCACTTGTTTTTTATATTTGGAAGCATAGATTTACCGGGTGTATTCCGATAGGGGATCGAAAATTCCATTATTTTTGCGATATCTCTTACCGTTTTCGAGATAATCGACCTTTTCCGATTTTAGTCTTTTTGGCACTCAAAATACACAAAATTTGCATAGATTTACAGTGTGTATTCCGATAGGGGATCGAAAAATCCATTATTTTTGCGATATCTCTTACCGTTTTCGAGATAATCGACCTTTTCCGATTTTAGTCTTTTTGGCTCTCAAAATACACAAAATTTTTTAAGATTTTTTTTTTTTCAATTTAGGACATTCAGCACTTGTTTTTTATATTTGGAAGCATAGATTTACCGGGTGTATTCCGATAGGGGATCGAAAATTCCATTATTTTTGCGATATCTCTTACCGTTTTCGAGATAATCGACCTTTTCCGATTTTAGTCTTTTTGGCACTCAAAATACACAAAATTTGCATAGATTTACAGTGTGTATTCCGATAGGGGATCGAAAAATCCATTATTTTTGCGATATCTCTTACCGTTTTCGAGATAATCGACCTTTTCCGATTTTAGTCTTTTTGGCTCTCAAAATACACAAAATTTTTTAAGATTTTTTTTTTTTCAATTTAGGACATTCAGCACTTGTTTTTTATATTTGGAAGCATAGATTTACCGGGTGTATTCGGATAGGGGATCGAAAATTCCATTATTTTTGCGATATCTCTTACCGTTTTCGAGATAATCGACCTTTTCCGATTTTAGTCTTTTTGGCTCTCAAAATACACAAAATTTTTTAAGATTTTTTTTTTTTCAATTTAGGACATTCAGCACTTGTTTTTTATATTTGGAAGCATAGATTTACCGGGTGTATTCCGATAGGGGATCGAAAATTCCATTATTTTTGCGATATCTCTTACCGTTTTCGAGATAATCGACCTTTTCCGATTTTAGTCTTTTTGGCACTCAAAATACACAAAATTTGCATAGATTTACAGTGTGTATTCCGATAGGGGATCGAAAAATCCATTATTTTTGCGATATCTCTTACCGTTTTCGAGATAATCGACCTTTTCCGATTTTAGTCTTTTTGGCTCTCAAAATACACAAAATTTTTTAAGATTTTTTTTTTTTCAATTTAGGACATTCAGCACTTGTTTTTTATATTTGGAAGCATAGATTTACCGGGTGTATTCCGATAGGGGATCGAAAATTCCATTATTTTTGCGATATCTCTTACCGTTTTCGAGATAATCGACCTTTTCCGATTTTAGTCTTTTTGGCACTCAAAATACACAAAATTTGCATAGATTTACAGTGTGTATTCCGATAGGGGATCGAAAAATCCATTATTTTTGCGATATCTCTTACCGTTTTCGAGATAATCGACCTTTTCCGATTTTAGTCTTTTTGGCTCTCAAAATACACAAAATTTTTTAAGATTTTTTTTTTTTCAATTTAGGACATTCAGCACTTGTTTTTTATATTTGGAAGCATAGATTTACCGGGTGTATTCCGATAGGGGATCGAAAATTCCATTATTTTTGCGATATCTCTTACCGTTTTCGAGATAATCGACCTTTTCCGATTTTAGTCTTTTTGGCTCTCAAAATACCCAAAATTTTTTAAGATTTTTTTTTTTTTCAATTTAGGACATTCAGCACTTGTTTTTTATATTTGGAAGCATAGATTTACCGGGTGTATTCCGATAGGGGATCGAAAATTCCATTATTTTTGCGATATCTCTTACCGTTTTCGAGATAATCGACCTTTTCCGATTTTAGTCTTTTTGGCACTCAAAATACACAAAATTTGCATAGTTTTACAGTGTGTATTCCGATAGGGGATCGAAAAATCCATTATTTTTGCGATATCTCTTACCGTTTTCGAGATAATCGACCTTTTCCGATTTTAGTCTTTTTGGCTCTCAAAATACACAAAATTTTTTAAGATTTTTTTTTTTTCAATTTAGGACATTCAGCACTTGTTTTTTATATTTGGAAGCATAGATTTACCGGGTGTATTCCGATAGGGGATCGAAAATTCCATTATTTTTGCGATATCTCTTACCGTTTTCGAGATAATCGACCTTTTCCGATTTTAGTCTTTTTGGCACTCAAAATACACAAAATTTGCATAGATTTACAGTGTGTATTCCGATAGGGGATCGAAAAATCCATTATTTTTGCGATATCTCTTACCGTTTTCGAGATAATCGACCTTTTCCGATTTTAGTCTTTTTGGCTCTCAAAATACACAAAATTTTTTAAGATTTTTTTTTTTTCAATTTAGGACATTCAGCACTTGTTTTTTATATTTGGAAGCATAGATTTACCGGGTGTATTCCGATAGGGGATCGAAAATTCCATTATTTTTGCGATATCTCTTACCGTTTTCGAGATAATCGACCTTTTCCGATTTTAGTCTTTTTGGCACTCAAAATACACAAAATTTGCATAGATTTACAGTGTGTATTCCGATAGGGGATCGAAAAATCCATTATTTTTGCGATATCTCTTACCGTTTTCGAGATAATCGACCTTTTCCGATTTTAGTCTTTTTGGCTCTCAAAATACACAAAATTTTTTAAGATTTTTTTTTTTTCAATTTAGGACATTCAGCACTTGTTTTTTATATTTGGAAGCATAGATTTACCGGGTGTATTCCGATAGGGGATCGAAAATTCCATTATTTTTGCGATATCTCTTACCGTTTTCGAGATAATCGACCTTTTCCGATTTTAGTCTTTTTGGCACTCAAAATACACAAAATTTGCATAGATTTACAGTGTGTATTCCGATAGGGGATCGAAAAATCCATTATTTTTGCGATATCTCTTACCGTTTTCGAGATAATCGACCTTTTCCGATTTTAGTCTTTTTGGCTCTCAAAATACACAAAATTTTTTAAGATTTTTTTTTTTTCAATTTAGGACATTCAGCACTTGTTTTTTATATTTGGAAGCATAGATTTACCGGGTGTATTCCGATAGGGGATCGAAAATTCCATTATTTTTGCGATATCTCTTACCGTTTTCGAGATAATCGACCTTTTCCGATTTTAGTCTTTTTGGCTCTCAAAATACCCAAAATTTTTTAAGATTTTTTTTTTTTCAATTTAGGACATTCAGCACTTGTTTTTTATATTTGGAAGCATAGATTTACCGGGTGTATTCCGATAGGGGATCGAAAATTCCATTATTTTTGCGATATCTCTTACCGTTTTCGAGATAATCGACCTTTTCCGATTTTAGTCTTTTTGGCACTCAAAATACACAAAATTTGCATAGTTTTACAGTGTGTATTCCGATAGGGGATCGAAAAATCCATTATTTTTGCGATATCTCTTACCGTTTTCGAGATAATCGACCTTTTCCGATTTTAGTCTTTTTGGCTCTCAAAATACACAAAATTTTTTAAGATTTTTTTTTTTTCAATTTAGGACATTCAGCACTTGTTTTTTATATTTGGAAGCATAGATTTACCGGGTGTATTCCGATAGGGGATCGAAAATTCCATTATTTTTGCGATATCTCTTACCGTTTTCGAGATAATCGACCTTTTCCGATTTTAGTCTTTTTGGCACTCAAAATACACAAAATTTGCATAGATTTACAGTGTGTATTCCGATAGGGGATCGAAAAATCCATTATTTTTGCGATATCTCTTACCGTTTTCGAGATAATCGACCTTTTCCGATTTTAGTCTTTTTGGCTCTCAAAATACACAAAATTTTTTAAGATTTTTTTTTTTCAATTTAGGACATTCAGCACTTGTTTTTTATATTTGGAAGCATAGATTTACCGGGTGTATTCCGATAGGGGATCGAAAATTCCATTATTTTTGCGATATCTCTTACCGTTTTCGAGATAATCGACCTTTTCCGATTTTAGTCTTTTTGGCACTCAAAATACACAAAATTTGCATAGATTTACAGTGTGTATTCCGATAGGGGATCGAAAAATCCATTATTTTTGCGATATCTCTTACCGTTTTCGAGATAATCGACCTTTTCCGATTTTAGTCTTTTTGGCTCTCAAAATACACAAAATTTTTTAAGATTTTTTTTTTTTCAATTTAGGACATTCAGCACTTGTTTTTTATATTTGGAAGCATAGATTTACCGGGTGTATTCCGATAGGGGATCGAAAATTCCATTATTTTTGCGATATCTCTTACCGTTTTCGAGATAATCGACCTTTTCCGATTTTAGTCTTTTTGGCACTCAAAATACACAAAATTTGCATAGATTTACAGTGTGTATTCCGATAGGGGATCGAAAAATCCATTATTTTTGCGATATCTCTTACCGTTTTCGAGATAATCGACCTTTTCCGATTTTAGTCTTTTTGGCTCTCAAAATACACAAAATTTTTTAAGATTTTTTTTTTTTCAATTTAGGACATTCAGCACTTGTTTTTTATATTTGGAAGCATAGATTTACCGGGTGTATTCCGATAGGGGATCGAAAATTCCATTATTTTTGCGATATCTCTTACCGTTTTCGAGATAATCGACCTTTTCCGATTTTAGTCTTTTTGGCACTCAAAATACACAAAATTTGCATAGATTTACAGTGTGTATTCCGATAGGGGATCGAAAAATCCATTATTTTTGCGATATCTCTTACCGTTTTCGAGATAATCGACCTTTTCCGATTTTAGTCTTTTTGGCTCTCAAAATTAACAAAATTTTTTAAGATTTTTTTTTTTTCAATTTAGGACATTCAGCACTTGTTTTTTATATTTGGAAGCATAGATTTACCGGGTGTATTCCGATAGGGGATCGAAAATTCCATTATTTTTGCGATATCTCTTACCGTTTTCGAGATAATCGACCTTTTCCGATTTTAGTCTTTTTGGCACTCAAAATACACAAAATTTGCATAGATTTACAGTGTGTATTCCGATAGGGGATCGAAAAATCCATTATTTTTGCGATATCTCTTACCGTTTTCGAGATAATCGACCTTTTCCGATTTTAGTCTTTTTGGCTCTCAAAATACACAAAATTTTTTAAGATTTTTTTTTTTTCAATTTAGGACATTCAGCACTTGTTTTTTATATTTGGAAGCATAGATTTACCGGGTGTATTCCGATAGGGGATCGAAAATTCCATTATTTTTGCGATATCTCTTACCGTTTTCGAGATAATCGACCTTTTCCGATTTTAGTCTTTTTGGCTCTCAAAATACACAAAATTTTTTAAGATTTTTTTTTTTTCAATTTAGGACATTCAGCACTTGTTTTTTATATTTGGAAGCATAGATTTACCGGGTGTATTCCGATAGGGGATCGAAAATTCCATTATTTTTGCGATATCTCTTACCGTTTTCGAGATAATCGACCTTTTCCGATTTTAGTCTTTTTGGCACTCAAAATACACAAAATTTGCATAGATTTACAGTGTGTATTCCGATAGGGGATCGAAAAATCCATTATTTTTGCGATATCTCTTACCGTTTTCGAGATAATCGACCTTTTCCGATTTTAGTCTTTTTGGCTCTCAAAATACACAAAATTTTTTAAGATTTTTTTTTTTTCAATTTAGGACATTCAGCACTTGTTTTTTATATTTGGAAGCATAGATTTACCGGGTGTATTCCGATAGGGGATCGAAAATTCCATTATTTTTGCGATATCTCTTACCGTTTTCGAGATAATCGACCTTTTCCGATTTTAGTCTTTTTGGCACTCAAAATACACAAAATTTGCATAGATTTACAGTGTGTATTCCGATAGGGGATCGAAAAATCCATTATTTTTGCGATATCTCTTACCGTTTTCGAGATAATCGACCTTTTCCGATTTTAGTCTTTTTGGCTCTCAAAATACACAAAATTTTTTAAGATTTTTTTTTTTTCAATTTAGGACATTCAGCACTTGTTTTTTATATTTGGAAGCATAGATTTACCGGGTGTATTCCGATAGGGGATCGAAAATTCCATTATTTTTGCGATATCTCTTACCGTTTTCGAGATAATCGACCTTTTCCGATTTTAGTCTTTTTGGCACTCAAAATACACAAAATTTGCATAGATTTACAGTGTGTATTCCGATAGGGGATCGAAAAATCCATTATTTTTGCGATATCTCTTACCGTTTTCGAGATAATCGACCTTTTCCGATTTTAGTCTTTTTGGCTCTCAAAATACACAAAATTTTTTAAGATTTTTTTTTTTTCAATTTAGGACATTCAGCACTTGTTTTTTATATTTGGAAGCATAGATTTACCGGGTGTATTCCGATAGGGGATCGAAAATTCCATTATTTTTGCGATATCTCTTACCGTTTTCGAGATAATCGACCTTTTCCGATTTTAGTCTTTTTGGCACTCAAAATACACAAAATTTGCATAGATTTACAGTGTGTATTCCGATAGGGGATCGAAAAATCCATTATTTTTGCGATATCTCTTACCGTTTTCGAGATAATCGACCTTTTCCGATTTTAGTCTTTTTGGCTCTCAAAATACACAAAATTTTTTAAGATTTTTTTTTTTTCAATTTAGGACATTCAGCACTTGTTTTTTATATTTGGAAGCATAGATTTACCGGGTGTATTCGGATAGGGGATCGAAAATTCCATTATTTTTGCGATATCTCTTACCGTTTTCGAGATAATCGACCTTTTCCGATTTTAGTCTTTTTGGCTCTCAAAATACACAAAATTTTTTAAGATTTTTTTTTTTTCAATTTAGGACATTCAGCACTTGTTTTTTATATTTGGAAGCATAGATTTACCGGGTGTATTCCGATAGGGGATCGAAAATTCCATTATTTTTGCGATATCTCTTACCGTTTTCGAGATAATCGACCTTTTCCGATTTTAGTCTTTTTGGCACTCAAAATACACAAAATTTGCATAGATTTACAGTGTGTATTCCGATAGGGGATCGAAAAATCCATTATTTTTGCGATATCTCTTACCGTTTTCGAGATAATCGACCTTTTCCGATTTTAGTCTTTTTGGCTCTCAAAATACACAAAATTTTTTAAGATTTTTTTTTTTTCAATTTAGGACATTCAGCACTTGTTTTTTATATTTGGAAGCATAGATTTACCGGGTGTATTCCGATAGGGGATCGAAAATTCCATTATTTTTGCGATATCTCTTACCGTTTTCGAGATAATCGACCTTTTCCGATTTTAGTCTTTTTGGCACTCAAAATACACAAAATTTGCATAGATTTACAGTGTGTATTCCGATAGGGGATCGAAAAATCCATTATTTTTGCGATATCTCTTACCGTTTTCGAGATAATCGACCTTTTCCGATTTTAGTCTTTTTGGCTCTCAAAATACACAAAATTTTTTAAGATTTTTTTTTTTTCAATTTAGGACATTCAGCACTTGTTTTTTATATTTGGAAGCATAGATTTACCGGGTGTATTCCGATAGGGGATCGAAAATTCCATTATTTTTGCGATATCTCTTACCGTTTTCGAGATAATCGACCTTTTCCGATTTTAGTCTTTTTGGCTCTCAAAATACCCAAAATTTTTTAAGATTTTTTTTTTTTTCAATTTAGGACATTCAGCACTTGTTTTTTATATTTGGAAGCATAGATTTACCGGGTGTATTCCGATAGGGGATCGAAAATTCCATTATTTTTGCGATATCTCTTACCGTTTTCGAGATAATCGACCTTTTCCGATTTTAGTCTTTTTGGCACTCAAAATACACAAAATTTGCATAGTTTTACAGTGTGTATTCCGATAGGGGATCGAAAAATCCATTATTTTTGCGATATCTCTTACCGTTTTCGAGATAATCGACCTTTTCCGATTTTAGTCTTTTTGGCTCTCAAAATACACAAAATTTTTTAAGATTTTTTTTTTTTCAATTTAGGACATTCAGCACTTGTTTTTTATATTTGGAAGCATAGATTTACCGGGTGTATTCCGATAGGGGATCGAAAATTCCATTATTTTTGCGATATCTCTTACCGTTTTCGAGATAATCGACCTTTTCCGATTTTAGTCTTTTTGGCACTCAAAATACACAAAATTTGCATAGATTTACAGTGTGTATTCCGATAGGGGATCGAAAAATCCATTATTTTTGCGATATCTCTTACCGTTTTCGAGATAATCGACCTTTTCCGATTTTAGTCTTTTTGGCTCTCAAAATACACAAAATTTTTTAAGATTTTTTTTTTTTCAATTTAGGACATTCAGCACTTGTTTTTTATATTTGGAAGCATAGATTTACCGGGTGTATTCCGATAGGGGATCGAAAATTCCATTATTTTTGCGATATCTCTTACCGTTTTCGAGATAATCGACCTTTTCCGATTTTAGTCTTTTTGGCACTCAAAATACACAAAATTTGCATAGATTTACAGTGTGTATTCCGATAGGGGATCGAAAAATCCATTATTTTTGCGATATCTCTTACCGTTTTCGAGATAATCGACCTTTTCCGATTTTAGTCTTTTTGGCTCTCAAAATACACAAAATTTTTTAAGATTTTTTTTTTTTCAATTTAGGACATTCAGCACTTGTTTTTTATATTTGGAAGCATAGATTTACCGGGTGTATTCCGATAGGGGATCGAAAATTCCATTATTTTTGCGATATCTCTTACCGTTTTCGAGATAATCGACCTTTTCCGATTTTAGTCTTTTTGGCACTCAAAATACACAAAATTTGCATAGATTTACAGTGTGTATTCCGATAGGGGATCGAAAAATCCATTATTTTTGCGATATCTCTTACCGTTTTCGAGATAATCGACCTTTTCCGATTTTAGTCTTTTTGGCTCTCAAAATACACAAAATTTTTTAAGATTTTTTTTTTTTCAATTTAGGACATTCAGCACTTGTTTTTTATATTTGGAAGCATAGATTTACCGGGTGTATTCCGATAGGGGATCGAAAATTCCATTATTTTTGCGATATCTCTTACCGTTTTCGAGATAATCGACCTTTTCCGATTTTAGTCTTTTTGGCTCTCAAAATACCCAAAATTTTTTAAGATTTTTTTTTTTTCAATTTAGGACATTCAGCACTTGTTTTTTATATTTGGAAGCATAGATTTACCGGGTGTATTCCGATAGGGGATCGAAAATTCCATTATTTTTGCGATATCTCTTACCGTTTTCGAGATAATCGACCTTTTCCGATTTTAGTCTTTTTGGCACTCAAAATACACAAAATTTGCATAGTTTTACAGTGTGTATTCCGATAGGGGATCGAAAAATCCATTATTTTTGCGATATCTCTTACCGTTTTCGAGATAATCGACCTTTTCCGATTTTAGTCTTTTTGGCTCTCAAAATACACAAAATTTTTTAAGATTTTTTTTTTTTCAATTTAGGACATTCAGCACTTGTTTTTTATATTTGGAAGCATAGATTTACCGGGTGTATTCCGATAGGGGATCGAAAATTCCATTATTTTTGCGATATCTCTTACCGTTTTCGAGATAATCGACCTTTTCCGATTTTAGTCTTTTTGGCACTCAAAATACACAAAATTTGCATAGATTTACAGTGTGTATTCCGATAGGGGATCGAAAAATCCATTATTTTTGCGATATCTCTTACCGTTTTCGAGATAATCGACCTTTTCCGATTTTAGTCTTTTTGGCTCTCAAAATACACAAAATTTTTTAAGATTTTTTTTTTTTCAATTTAGGACATTCAGCACTTGTTTTTTATATTTGGAAGCATAGATTTACCGGGTGTATTCCGATAGGGGATCGAAAATTCCATTATTTTTGCGATATCTCTTACCGTTTTCGAGATAATCGACCTTTTCCGATTTTAGTCTTTTTGGCTCTCAAAATACACAAAATTTTTTAAGATTTTTTTTTTTTCAATTTAGGACATTCAGCACTTGTTTTTTATATTTGGAAGCATAGATTTACCGGGTGTATTCCGATAGGGGATCGAAAATTCCATTATTTTTGCGATATCTCTTACCGTTTTCGAGATAATCGACCTTTTCCGATTTTAGTCTTTTTGGCACTCAAAATACACAAAATTTGCATAGATTTACAGTGTGTATTCCGATAGGGGATCGAAAAATCCATTATTTTTGCGATATCTCTTACCGTTTTCGAGATAATCGACCTTTTCCGATTTTAGTCTTTTTGGCTCTCAAAATACACAAAATTTTTTAAGATTTTTTTTTTTTCAATTTAGGACATTCAGCACTTGTTTTTTATATTTGGAAGCATAGATTTACCGGGTGTATTCCGATAGGGGATCGAAAATTCCATTATTTTTGCGATATCTCTTACCGTTTTCGAGATAATCGACCTTTTCCGATTTTAGTCTTTTTGGCACTCAAAATACACAAAATTTGCATAGATTTACAGTGTGTATTCCGATAGGGGATCGAAAAATCCATTATTTTTGCGATATCTCTTACCGTTTTCGAGATAATCGACCTTTTCCGATTTTAGTCTTTTTGGCTCTCAAAATACACAAAATTTTTTAAGATTTTTTTTTTTTCAATTTAGGACATTCAGCACTTGTTTTTTATATTTGGAAGCATAGATTTACCGGGTGTATTCCGATAGGGGATCGAAAATTCCATTATTTTTGCGATATCTCTTACCGTTTTCGAGATAATCGACCTTTTCCGATTTTAGTCTTTTTGGCTCTCAAAATACCCAAAATTTTTTAAGATTTTTTTTTTTTCAATTTAGGACATTCAGCACTTGTTTTTTATATTTGGAAGCATAGATTTACCGGGTGTATTCCGATAGGGGATCGAAAATTCCATTATTTTTGCGATATCTCTTACCGTTTTCGAGATAATCGACCTTTTCCGATTTTAGTCTTTTTGGCACTCAAAATACACAAAATTTGCATAGTTTTACAGTGTGTATTCCGATAGGGGATCGAAAAATCCATTATTTTTGCGATATCTCTTACCGTTTTCGAGATAATCGACCTTTTCCGATTTTAGTCTTTTTGGCTCTCAAAATACACAAAATTTTTTAAGATTTTTTTTTTTTCAATTTAGGACATTCAGCACTTGTTTTTTATATTTGGAAGCATAGATTTACCGGGTGTATTCCGATAGGGGATCGAAAATTCCATTATTTTTGCGATATCTCTTACCGTTTTCGAGATAATCGACCTTTTCCGATTTTAGTCTTTTTGGCACTCAAAATACACAAAATTTGCATAGATTTACAGTGTGTATTCCGATAGGGGATCGAAAAATCCATTATTTTTGCGATATCTCTTACCGTTTTCGAGATAATCGACCTTTTCCGATTTTAGTCTTTTTGGCTCTCAAAATACACAAAATTTTTTAAGATTTTTTTTTTTCAATTTAGGACATTCAGCACTTGTTTTTTATATTTGGAAGCATAGATTTACCGGGTGTATTCCGATAGGGGATCGAAAATTCCATTATTTTTGCGATATCTCTTACCGTTTTCGAGATAATCGACCTTTTCCGATTTTAGTCTTTTTGGCACTCAAAATACACAAAATTTGCATAGATTTACAGTGTGTATTCCGATAGGGGATCGAAAAATCCATTATTTTTGCGATATCTCTTACCGTTTTCGAGATAATCGACCTTTTCCGATTTTAGTCTTTTTGGCTCTCAAAATACACAAAATTTTTTAAGATTTTTTTTTTTTCAATTTAGGACATTCAGCACTTGTTTTTTATATTTGGAAGCATAGATTTACCGGGTGTATTCCGATAGGGGATCGAAAATTCCATTATTTTTGCGATATCTCTTACCGTTTTCGAGATAATCGACCTTTTCCGATTTTAGTCTTTTTGGCACTCAAAATACACAAAATTTGCATAGATTTACAGTGTGTATTCCGATAGGGGATCGAAAAATCCATTATTTTTGCGATATCTCTTACCGTTTTCGAGATAATCGACCTTTTCCGATTTTAGTCTTTTTGGCTCTCAAAATACACAAAATTTTTTAAGATTTTTTTTTTTTCAATTTAGGACATTCAGCACTTGTTTTTTATATTTGGAAGCATAGATTTACCGGGTGTATTCCGATAGGGGATCGAAAATTCCATTATTTTTGCGATATCTCTTACCGTTTTCGAGATAATCGACCTTTTCCGATTTTAGTCTTTTTGGCACTCAAAATACACAAAATTTGCATAGATTTACAGTGTGTATTCCGATAGGGGATCGAAAAATCCATTATTTTTGCGATATCTCTTACCGTTTTCGAGATAATCGACCTTTTCCGATTTTAGTCTTTTTGGCTCTCAAAATACACAAAATTTTTTAAGATTTTTTTTTTTTCAATTTAGGACATTCAGCACTTGTTTTTTATATTTGGAAGCATAGATTTACCGGGTGTATTCCGATAGGGGATCGAAAAATCCATTATTTTTGCGATATCTCTTACCGTTTTCGAGATAATCGACCTTTTCCGATTTTAGTCTTTTTGGCTCTCAAAATACACAAAATTTTTTAAGATTTTTTTTTTTTCAATTTAGGACATTCAGCACTTGTTTTTTATATTTGGAAGCATAGATTTACCGGGTGTATTCCGATAGGGGATCGAAAATTCCATTATTTTTGCGATATCTCTTACCGTTTTCGAGATAATCGACCTTTTCCGATTTTAGTCTTTTTGGCTCTCAAAATACACAAAATTTTTTAAGATTTTTTTTTTTTCAATTTAGGACATTCAGCACTTGTTTTTTATATTTGGAAGCATAGATTTACCGGGTGTATTCCGATAGGGGATCGAAAATTCCATTATTTTTGCGATATCTCTTACCGTTTTCGAGATAATCGACCTTTTCCGATTTTAGTCTTTTTGGCACTCAAAATACACAAAATTTGCATAGATTTACAGTGTGTATTCCGATAGGGGATCGAAAAATCCATTATTTTTGCGATATCTCTTACCGTTTTCGAGATAATCGACCTTTTCCGATTTTAGTCTTTTTGGCTCTCAAAATACACAAAATTTTTTAAGATTTTTTTTTTTTCAATTTAGGACATTCAGCACTTGTTTTTTATATTTGGAAGCATAGATTTACCGGGTGTATTCCGATAGGGAATCGAAAATTCCATTATTTTTGCGATATCTCTTACCGTTTTCGAGATAATCGACCTTTTCCGATTTTAGTCTTTTTGGCACTCAAAATACACAAAATTTGCATAGATTTACAGTGTGTATTCCGATAGGGGATCGAAAAATCCATTATTTTTGCGATATCTCTTACCGTTTTCGAGATAATCGACCTTTTCCGATTTTAGTCTTTTTGGCTCTCAAAATACACAAAATTTTTTAAGATTTTTTTTTTTTCAATTTAGGACATTCAGCACTTGTTTTTTATATTTGGAAGCATAGATTTACCGGGTGTATTCCGATAGGGGATCGAAAATTCCATTATTTTTGCGATATCTCTTACCGTTTTCGAGATAATCGACCTTTTCCGATTTTAGTCTTTTTGGCTCTCAAAATACACAAAATTTTTTAAGATTTTTTTTTTTTCAATTTAGGACATTCAGCACTTGTTTTTTATATTTGGAAGCATAGATTTACCGGGTGTATTCCGATAGGGGATCGAAAATTCCATTATTTTTGCGATATCTCTTACCGTTTTCGAGATAATCGACCTTTTCCGATTTTAGTCTTTTTGGCACTCAAAATACACAAAATTTGCATAGATTTACAGTGTGTATTCCGATAGGGGATCGAAAAATCCATTATTTTTGCGATATCTCTTACCGTTTTCGAGATAATCGACCTTTTCCGATTTTAGTCTTTTTGGCTCTCAAAATACACAAAATTTTTTAAGATTTTTTTTTTTTCAATTTAGGACATTCAGCACTTGTTTTTTATATTTGGAAGCATAGATTTACCGGGTGTATTCCGATAGGGGATCGAAAATTCCATTATTTTTGCGATATCTCTTACCGTTTTCGAGATAATCGACCTTTTCCGATTTTAGTCTTTTTGGCTCTCAAAATACACAAAATTTTTTAAGATTTTTTTTTTTTCAATTTAGGACATTCAGCACTTGTTTTTTATATTTGGAAGCATAGATTTACCGGGTGTATTCCGATAGGGGATCGAAAATTCCATTATTTTTGCGATATCTCTTACCGTTTTCGAGATAATCGACCTTTTCCGATTTTAGTCTTTTTGGCACTCAAAATACACAAAATTTGCATAGATTTACAGTGTGTATTCCGATAGGGGATCGAAAAATCCATTATTTTTGCGATATCTCTTACCGTTTTCGAGATAATCGACCTTTTCCGATTTTAGTCTTTTTGGCTCTCAAAATACACAAAATTTTTTAAGATTTTTTTTTTTTCAATTTAGGACATTCAGCACTTGTTTTTTATATTTGGAAGCATAGATTTACCGGGTGTATTCCGATAGGGGATCGAAAATTCCATTATTTTTGCGATATCTCTTACCGTTTTCGAGATAATCGACCTTTTCCGATTTTAGTCTTTTTGGCACTCAAAATACACAAAATTTGCATAGATTTACAGTGTGTATTCCGATAGGGGATCGAAAAATCCATTATTTTTGCGATATCTCTTACCGTTTTCGAGATAATCGACCTTTTCCGATTTTAGTCTTTTTGGCTCTCAAAATACACAAAATTTTTTAAGATTTTTTTTTTTTCAATTTAGGACATTCAGCACTTGTTTTTTATATTTGGAAGCATAGATTTACCGGGTGTATTCCGATAGGGGATCGAAAATTCCATTATTTTTGCGATATCTCTTACCGTTTTCGAGATAATCGACCTTTTCCGATTTTAGTCTTTTTGGCACTCAAAATACACAAAATTTGCATAGATTTACAGTGTGTATTCCGATAGGGGATCGAAAAATCCATTATTTTTGCGATATCTCTTACCGTTTTCGAGATAATCGACCTTTTCCGATTTTAGTCTTTTTGGCTCTCAAAATACACAAAATTTTTTAAGATTTTTTTTTTTTCAATTTAGGACATTCAGCACTTGTTTTTTATATTTGGAAGCATAGATTTACCGGGTGTATTCCGATAGGGGATCGAAAAATCCATTATTTTTGCGATATCTCTTACCGTTTTCGAGATAATCGACCTTTTCCGATTTTAGTCTTTTTGGCACTCAAAATACACAAAATTTGCATAGATTTACAGTGTGTATTCCGATAGGGGATCGAAAATTCCATTATTTTTGCGATATCTCTTACCGTTTTCGAGATAATCGACCTTTTCCGATTTTAGTCTTTTTGGCACTCAAAATACACAAAATTTGCATAGATTTACAGTGTGTATTCCGATAGGGGATCGAAAAATCCATTATTTTTGCGATATCTCTTACCGTTTTCGAGATAATCGACCTTTTCCGATTTTAGTCTTTTTGGCTCTCAAAATACACAAAATTTTTTAAGATTTTTTTTTTTTCAATTTAGGACATTCAGCACTTGTTTTTTATATTTGGAAGCATAGATTTACCGGGTGTATTCCGATAGGGGATCGAAAATTCCATTATTTTTGCGATATCTCTTACCGTTTTCGAGATAATCGACCTTTTCCGATTTTAGTCTTTTTGGCACTCAAAATACACAAAATTTGCATAGATTTACAGTGTGTATTCCGATAGGGGATCGAAAAATCCATTATTTTTGCGATATCTCTTACCGTTTTCGAGATAATCGACCTTTTCCGATTTTAGTCTTTTTGGCTCTCAAAATACACAAAATTTTTTAAGATTTTTTTTTTTTCAATTTAGGACATTCAGCACTTGTTTTTTATATTTGGAAGCATAGATTTACCGGGTGTATTCCGATAGGGGATCGAAAATTCCATTATTTTTGCGATATCTCTTACCGTTTTCGAGATAATCGACCTTTTCCGATTTTAGTCTTTTTGGCTCTCAAAATACACAAAATTTTTTAAGATTTTTTTTTTTTCAATTTAGGACATTCAGCACTTGTTTTTTATATTTGGAAGCATAGATTTACCGGGTGTATTCCGATAGGGGATCGAAAATTCCATTATTTTTGCGATATCTCTTACCGTTTTCGAGATAATCGACCTTTTCCGATTTTAGTCTTTTTGGCACTCAAAATACACAAAATTTGCATAGATTTACAGTGTGTATTCCGATAGGGGATCGAAAAATCCATTATTTTTGCGATATCTCTTACCGTTTTCGAGATAATCGACCTTTTCCGATTTTAGTCTTTTTGGCTCTCAAAATACACAAAATTTTTTAAGATTTTTTTTTTTTCAATTTAGGACATTCAGCACTTGTTTTTTATATTTGGAAGCATAGATTTACCGGGTGTATTCCGATAGGGGATCGAAAATTCCATTATTTTTGCGATATCTCTTACCGTTTTCGAGATAATCGACCTTTTCCGATTTTAGTCTTTTTGGCACTCAAAATACACAAAATTTGCATAGATTTACAGTGTGTATTCCGATAGGGGATCGAAAAATCCATTATTTTTGCGATATCTCTTACCGTTTTCGAGATAATCGACCTTTTCCGATTTTAGTCTTTTTGGCTCTCAAAATACACAAAATTTTTTAAGATTTTTTTTTTTTCAATTTAGGACATTCAGCACTTGTTTTTTATATTTGGAAGCATAGATTTACCGGGTGTATTCGGATAGGGGATCGAAAATTCCATTATTTTTGCGATATCTCTTACCGTTTTCGAGATAATCGACCTTTTCCGATTTTAGTCTTTTTGGCTCTCAAAATACACAAAATTTTTTAAGATTTTTTTTTTTTCAATTTAGGACATTCAGCACTTGTTTTTTATATTTGGAAGCATAGATTTACCGGGTGTATTCCGATAGGGGATCGAAAATTCCATTATTTTTGCGATATCTCTTACCGTTTTCGAGATAATCGACCTTTTCCGATTTTAGTCTTTTTGGCACTCAAAATACACAAAATTTGCATAGATTTACAGTGTGTATTCCGATAGGGGATCGAAAAATCCATTATTTTTGCGATATCTCTTACCGTTTTCGAGATAATCGACCTTTTCCGATTTTAGTCTTTTTGGCTCTCAAAATACACAAAATTTTTTAAGATTTTTTTTTTTTCAATTTAGGACATTCAGCACTTGTTTTTTATATTTGGAAGCATAGATTTACCGGGTGTATTCCGATAGGGGATCGAAAATTCCATTATTTTTGCGATATCTCTTACCGTTTTCGAGATAATCGACCTTTTCCGATTTTAGTCTTTTTGGCACTCAAAATACACAAAATTTTTTAAGATTTTTTTTTTTTCAATTTAGGACATTCAGCACTTGTTTTTTATATTTGGAAGCATAGATTTACCGGGTGTATTCCGATAGGGGATCGAAAATTCCATTATTTTTGCGATATCTCTTACCGTTTTCGAGATAATCGACCTTTTCCGATTTTAGTCTTTTTGGCACTCAAAATACACAAAATTTGCATAGATTTACAGTGTGTATTCCGATAGGGGATCGAAAAATCCATTATTTTTGCGATATCTCTTACCGTTTTCGAGATAATCGACCTTTTCCGATTTTAGTCTTTTTGGCTCTCAAAATACACAAAATTTTTTAAGATTTTTTTTTTTTCAATTTAGGACATTCAGCACTTGTTTTTTATATTTGGAAGCATAGATTTACCGGGTGTATTCCGATAGGGGATCGAAAATTCCATTATTTTTGCGATATCTCTTACCGTTTTCGAGATAATCGACCTTTTCCGATTTTAGTCTTTTTGGCTCTCAAAATACACAAAATTTTTTAAGATTTTTTTTTTTTCAATTTAGGACATTCAGCACTTGTTTTTTATATTTGGAAGCATAGATTTACCGGGTGTATTCCGATAGGGGATCGAAAATTCCATTATTTTTGCGATATCTCTTACCGTTTTCGAGATAATCGACCTTTTCCGATTTTAGTCTTTTTGGCACTCAAAATACACAAAATTTGCATAGATTTACAGTGTGTATTCCGATAGGGGATCGAAAAATCCATTATTTTTGCGATATCTCTTACCGTTTTCGAGATAATCGACCTTTTCCGATTTTAGTCTTTTTGGCTCTCAAAATACACAAAATTTTTTAAGATTTTTTTTTTTTCAATTTAGGACATTCAGCACTTGTTTTTTATATTTGGAAGCATAGATTTACCGGGTGTATTCCGATAGGGGATCGAAAATTCCATTATTTTTGCGATATCTCTTACCGTTTTCGAGATAATCGACCTTTTCCGATTTTAGTCTTTTTGGCACTCAAAATACACAAAATTTGCATAGATTTACAGTGTGTATTCCGATAGGGGATCGAAAAATCCATTATTTTTGCGATATCTCTTACCGTTTTCGAGATAATCGACCTTTTCCGATTTTAGTCTTTTTGGCTCTCAAAATACACAAAATTTTTTAAGATTTTTTTTTTTTCAATTTAGGACATTCAGCACTTGTTTTTTATATTTGGAAGCATAGATTTACCGGGTGTATTCCGATAGGGGATCGAAAATTCCATTATTTTTGCGATATCTCTTACCGTTTTCGAGATAATCGACCTTTTCCGATTTTAGTCTTTTTGGCACTCAAAATACACAAAATTTGCATAGATTTACAGTGTGTATTCCGATAGGGGATCGAAAAATCCATTATTTTTGCGATATCTCTTACCGTTTTCGAGATAATCGACCTTTTCCGATTTTAGTCTTTTTGGCTCTCAAAATACACAAAATTTTTTAAGATTTTTTTTTTTTCAATTTAGGACATTCAGCACTTGTTTTTTATATTTGGAAGCATAGATTTACCGGGTGTATTCCGATAGGGGATCGAAAATTCCATTATTTTTGCGATATCTCTTACCGTTTTCGAGATAATCGACCTTTTCCGATTTTAGTCTTTTTGGCTCTCAAAATACACAAAATTTTTTAAGATTTTTTTTTTTTCAATTTAGGACATTCAGCACTTGTTTTTTATATTTGGAAGCATAGATTTACCGGGTGTATTCCGATAGGGGATCGAAAATTCCATTATTTTTGCGATATCTCTTACCGTTTTCGAGATAATCGACCTTTTCCGATTTTAGTCTTTTTGGCACTCAAAATACACAAAATTTGCATAGATTTACAGTGTGTATTCCGATAGGGGATCGAAAAATCCATTATTTTTGCGATATCTCTTACCGTTTTCGAGATAATCGACCTTTTCCGATTTTAGTCTTTTTGGCTCTCAAAATACACAAAATTTTTTAAGATTTTTTTTTTTTCAATTTAGGACATTCAGCACTTGTTTTTTATATTTGAAAGCATAGATTTACCGGGTGTATTCCGATAGGGGATCGAAAATTCCATTATTTTTGCGATATCTCTTACCGTTTTCGAGATAATCGACCTTTTCCGATTTTAGTCTTTTTGGCACTCAAAATACACAAAATTTGCATAGATTTACAGTGTGTATTCCGATAGGGGATCGAAAAATCCATTATTTTTGCGATATCTCTTACCGTTTTCGAGATAATCGACCTTTTCCGATTTTAGTCTTTTTGGCTCTCAAAATACACAAAATTTTTTAAGATTTTTTTTTTTTTCAATTTAGGACATTCAGCACTTGTTTTTTATATTTGGAAGCATAGATTTACCGGGTGTATTCCGATAGGGGATCGAAAATTCCATTATTTTTGCGATATCTCTTACCGTTTTCGAGATAATCGACCTTTTCCGATTTTAGTCTTTTTGGCTCTCAAAATACACAAAATTTTTTAAGATTTTTTTTTTTTCAATTTAGGACATTCAGCACTTGTTTTTTATATTTGGAAGCATAGATTTACCGGGTGTATTCCGATAGGGGATCGAAAATTCCATTATTTTTGCGATATCTCTTACCGTTTTCGAGATAATCGACCTTTTCCGATTTTAGTCTTTTTGGCTCTCAAAATACACAAAATTTTTTAAGATTTTTTTTTTTTCAATTTAGGACATTCAGCACTTGTTTTTTATATTTGGAAGCATAGATTTACCGGGTGTATTCCGATAGGGGATCGAAAATTCCATTATTTTTGCGATATCTCTTACCGTTTTCGAGATAATCGACCTTTTCCGATTTTAGTCTTTTTGGCTCTCAAAATACACAAAATTTTTTAAGATTTTTTTTTTTTCAATTTAGGACATTCAGCACTTGTTTTTTATATTTGGAAGCATAGATTTACCGGGCGTATTCCGATAGGGGATCGAAAATTCCATTATTTTTGCGATATCTCTTACCGTTTTCGAGATAATCGACCTTTTCCGATTTTAGTCTTTTTGGCTCTCAAAATACACAAAATTTTTTAAGATTTTTTTTTTTTCAATTTAGGACATTCAGCACTTGTTTTTTATATTTGGAAGCATAGATTTACCGGGTGTATTCCGATAGGGGATCGAAAATTCCATTATTTTTGCGATATCTCTTACCGTTTTCGAGATAATCGACCTTTTCCGATTTTAGTCTTTTTGGCACTCAAAATACACAAAATTTGCATAGATTTACAGTGTGTATTCCGATAGGGGATCGAAAAATCCATTATTTTTGCGATATCTCTTACCGTTTTCGAGATAATCGACCTTTTCCGATTTTAGTCTTTTTGGCTCTCAAAATACACAAAATTTTTTAAGATTTTTTTTTTTTCAATTTAGGACATTCAGCACTTGTTTTTTATATTTGGAAGCATAGATTTACCGGGTGTATTCCGATAGGGGATCGAAAATTCCATTATTTTTGCGATATCTCTTACCGTTTTCGAGATAATCGACCTTTTCCGATTTTAGTCTTTTTGGCACTCAAAATACACAAAATTTGCATAGATTTACAGTGTGTATTCCGATAGGGGATCGAAAAATCCATTATTTTTGCGATATCTCTTACCGTTTTCGAGATAATCGACCTTTTCCGATTTTAGTCTTTTTGGCTCTCAAAATACACAAAATTTTTTAAGATTTTTTTTTTTTCAATTTAGGACATTCAGCACTTGTTTTTTATATTTGGAAGCATAGATTTACCGGGTGTATTCCGATAGGGGATCGAAAATTCCATTATTTTTGCGATATCTCTTACCGTTTTCGAGATAATCGACCTTTTCCGATTTTAGTCTTTTTGGCACTCAAAATACACAAAATCTGCATAGATTTACAGTGTGTATTCCGATAGGGGATCGAAAAATCCATTATTTTTGCGATATCTCTTACCGTTTTCGAGATAATCGACCTTTTCCGATTTTAGTCTTTTTGGCTCTCAAAATACACAAAATTTTTTAAGATTTTTTTTTTTTCAATTTAGGACATTCAGCACTTGTTTTTTATATTTGGAAGCATAGATTTACCGGGTGTATTCCGATAGGGGATCGAAAATTCCATTATTTTTGCGATATCTCTTACCGTTTTCGAGATAATCGACCTTTTCCGATTTTAGTCTTTTTGGCTCTCAAAATACACAAAATTTTTTAAGATTTTTTTTTTTTCAATTTAGGACATTCAGCACTTGTTTTTTATATTTGGAAGCATAGATTTACCGGGTGTATTCCGATAGGGGATCGAAAATTCCATTATTTTTGCGATATCTCTTACCGTTTTCGAGATAATCGACCTTTTCCGATTTTAGTCTTTTTGGCACTCAAAATACACAAAATTTGCATAGATTTACAGTGTGTATTCCGATAGGGGATCGAAAAATCCATTATTTTTGCGATATCTCTTACCGTTTTCGAGATAATCGACCTTTTCCGATTTTAGTCTTTTTGGCTCTCAAAATACACAAAATTTTTTAAGATTTTTTTTTTTTCAATTTAGGACATTCAGCACTTGTTTTTTATATTTGAAAGCATAGATTTACCGGGTGTATTCCGATAGGGGATCGAAAATTCCATTATTTTTGCGATATCTCTTACCGTTTTCGAGATAATCGACCTTTTCCGATTTTAGTCTTTTTGGCACTCAAAATACACAAAATTTGCATAGATTTACAGTGTGTATTCCGATAGGGGATCGAAAAATCCATTATTTTTGCGATATCCCTTACCGTTTTCGAGATAATCGACCTTTTCCGATTTTAGTCTTTTTGGCTCTCAAAATACACAAAATTTTTTAAGATTTTTTTTTTTTTCAATTTAGGACATTCAGCACTTGTTTTTTATATTTGGAAGCATCGATTTACCGGGTGTATTCCGATAGGGGATCGAAAATTCCATTATTTTTGCGATATCTCTTACCGTTTTCGAGATAATCGACCTTTTCCGATTTTAGTCTTTTTGGCTCTCAAAATACACAAAATTTTTTAAGATTTTTTTTTTTTCAATTTAGGACATTCAGCACTTGTTTTTTATATTTGGAAGCATAGATTTACCGGGTGTATTCCGATAGGGGATCGAAAATTCCATTATTTTTGCGATATCTCTTACCGTTTTCGAGATAATCGACCTTTTCCGATTTTAGTCTTTTTGGCTCTCAAAATACACAAAATTTTTTAAGATTTTTTTTTTTTCAATTTAGGACATTCAGCACTTGTTTTTTATATTTGGAAGCATAGATTTACCGGGTGTATTCCGATAGGGGATCGAAAATTCCATTATTTTTGCGATATCTCTTACCGTTTTCGAGATAATCGACCTTTTCCGATTTTAGTCTTTTTGGCTCTCAAAATACACAAAATTTTTTAAGATTTTTTTTTTTTCAATTTAGGACATTCAGCACTTGTTTTTTATATTTGGAAGCATAGATTTACCGGGTGTATTCCGATAGGGGATCGAAAATTCCATTATTTTTGCGATATCTCTTACCGTTTTCGAGATAATCGACCTTTTCCGATTTTAGTCTTTTTGGCACTCAAAATACACAAAATTTGCATAGATTTACAGTGTGTATTCCGATAGGAGATCGAAAAATCCATTATTTTTTCGATATCTCTTACCGTTTTCGAGATAATCGACCTTTTCCGATTTTAGTCTTTTTGGCTCTCAAAATACACAAAATTTTTTAAGATTTTTTTTTTTTCAATTTAGGACATTCAGCACTTGTTTTTTATATTTGGAAGCATAGATTTACCGGGTGTATTCCGATAGGGGATCGAAAATTCCATTATTTTTGCGATATCTCTTACCGTTTTCGAGATAATCGACCTTTTCCGATTTTAGTCTTTTTGGCACTCAAAATACACAAAATTTGCATAAATTTACAGTGTGTATTCCGATAGGGGATCGAAAAATCCATTATTTTTGCGATATCTCTTACCGTTTTCGAGATAATCGACCTTTTCCGATTTTAGTCTTTTTGGCTCTCAAAATACACAAAATTTTTTAAGATTTTTTTTTTTTCAATTTAGGACATTCAGCACTTGTTTTTTATATTTGGAAGCATAGATTTACCGGGTGTATTCCGATAGGGGATCGAAAATTCCATTATTTTTGCGATATCTCTTACCGTTTTCGAGATAATCGACCTTTTCCGATTTTAGTCTTTTTGGCACTCAAAATACACAAAATTTGCATAGATTTACAGTGTGTATTCCGATAGGGGATCGAAAAATCCATTATTTTTGCGATATCTCTTACCGATTTCGAGATAATCGACCTTTTCCGATTTTAGTCTTTTTGGCTCTCAAAATACACAAAATTTTTTAAGATTTTCTTTTTTTCAATTTAGGACATTCAGCACTTGTTTTTTATATTTGGAAGCATAGATTTACCGGGTGTATTCCGATAGGGGATCGAAAATTCCATTATTTTTGCGATATCTCTTACCGTTTTCGAGATAATCGACCTTTTCCGATTTTAGTCTTTTTGGCACTCAAAATACACAAAATTTGCATAGATTTACAGTGTGTATTCCGATAGGGGATCGAAAAATCCATTATTTTTGTGATATCTCTTACCGTTTTCGAGATAATCGACCTTTTCCGATTTTAGTCTTTTTGGCTCTCAAAATACACAAAATTTTTTAAGATTTTTTTTTTTTCAATTTAGGACATTCAGCACTTGTTTTTTATATTTGGAAGCATAGATTTACCGGGTGTATTCCGATAGGGGATCGAAAATTCCATTATTTTTGCGATATCTCTTACCGTTTTCGAGATAATCGACCTTTTCCGATTTTAGTCTTTTTGGCACTCAAAATACACAAAATTTGCATAGATTTACAGTGTGTATTCCGATAGGGGATCGAAAAATCCATTATTTTTGCGATATCTCTTACCGTTTTCGAGATAATCGACCTTTTCCGATTTTAGTCTTTTTGGCTCTCAAAATACACAAAATTTTTTAAGATTTTTTTTTTTTCAATTTAGGACATTCAGCACTTCTTTTTTATATTTGGAAGCATAGATTTACCGGGTGTATTCCGATAGGGGATCGAAAATTCCATTATTTTTGCGATATCTCTTACCGTTTTCGAGATAATCGACCTTTTCCGATTTTAGTCTTTTTGGCACTCAAAATACACAAAATTTGCATAGATTTACAGTGTGTATTCCGATAGGGGATCGAAAAATCCATTATTTTTGCGATATCTCTTACCGTTTTCGAGATAATCGACCTTTTCCGATTTTAGTCTTTTTGGCTCTCAAAATACACAAAATTTTTTAAGATTTTTTTTTTTTCAATTTAGGACATTCAGCACTTGTTTTTTATATTTGGAAGCATAGATTTACCGGGTGTATTCCGATAGGGGATCGAAAATTCCATTATTTTTGCGATATCTCTTACCGTTTTCGAGATAATCGACCTTTTCCGATTTTAGTCTTTTTGGCACTCAAAATACACAAAATTTGCATAGATTTACCGGGTGTATTCCGATAGGGGATCGAAAATTCCATTATTTTTGCGATATCTCTTACCGTTTTCGAGATAATCGACCTTTTCCGATTTTAGTCTTTTTGGTTCTCAAAATACACAAAATTTTTTAAGATTTTTTTTTTTTCAATTTAGGACATTCAGCACTTGTTTTTTATATTTGGAAGCATAGATTTACCGGGTGTATTCCGATAGGGGATCGAAAATTCCATTATTTTTGCGATATCTCTTACCGTTTTCGAGATAATCGACCTTTTCCGATTTTAGTCTTTTTGGCTCTCAAAATACACAAAATTTTTTAAGATTTTTTTTTTTTCAATTTAGGACATTCAGCACTTGTTTTTTATATTTGGAAGCATAGATTTACCGGGTGTATTCCGATAGGGGATCGAAAATTCCATTATTTTTGCGATATCTCTTACCGTTTTCGAGATAATCGACCTTTTCCGATTTTAGTCTTTTTGGCACTCAAAATACACAAAATTTGCATAGATTTACAGTGTGTATTCCGATAGGGGATCGAAAAATCCATTATTTTTGCGATATCTCTTACCGTTTTCGAGATAATCGACCTTTTCCGATTTTATTCTTTTTGGCTCTCAAAATACACAAAATTTTTTAAGATTTTTTTTTTTCAATTTAGGACATTCAGCACTTGTTTTTTATATTTGGAAGCATAGATTTACCGGGTGTATTCCGATAGGGGATCGAAAATTCCATTATTTTTGCGATATCTCTTACCGTTTTCGAGATAATCGACCTTTTCCGATTTTAGTCTTTTTGGCACTCAAAATACACAAAATTTGCATAGATTTACAGTGTGTATTCCGATAGGGGATCGAAAAATCCATTATTTTTGCGATATCTCTTACCGTTTTCGAGATAATCGACCTTTTCCGATTTTAGTCTTTTTGGCTCTCAAAAAACACAAAATTTTTTAAGATTTTTTTTTTTTCAATTTAGGACATTCAGCACTTGTTTTTTATATTTGGAAGCATAGATTTACCGGGTGTATTCCGATAGGGGATCGAAAATTCCATTATTTTTGCGATATCTCTTACCGTTTTCGAGATAATCGACCTTTTCCGATTTTAGTCTTTTTGGCTCTCAAAATACACAAAATTTTTTAAGATTTTTTTTTTTTCAATTTAGGACATTCAGCACTTGTTTTTTATATTTGGAAGCATAGATTTACCGGGTGTATTCCGATAGGGGATCGAAAATTCCATTATTTTTGCGATATCTCTTACCGTTTTCGAGATAATCGACCTTTTCCGATTTTAGTCTTTTTGGCACTCAAAATACACAAAATTTGCATAGATTTACAGTGTGTATTCCGATAGGGGATCGAAAAATCCATTATTTTTGCGATATCTCTTACCGTTTTCGAGATAATCGACCTTTTCCGATTTTAGTCTTTTTGGCTCTCAAAATACACAAAATTTTTTAAGATTTTTTTTTTCAATTTAGGACATTCAGCACTTGTTTTTTATATTTGGAAGCATAGATTTACCGGGTGTATTCCGATAGGGGATCGAAAATTCCATTATTTTTGCGATATCTCTTACCGTTTTCGAGATAATCGACCTTTTCCGATTTTAGTCTTTTTGGCACTCAAAATACACAAAATTTGCATAGATTTACAGTGTGTATTCCGATAGGGGATCGAAAAATCCATTATTTTTGCGATATCTCTTACCGTTTTCGAGATAATCGACCTTTTCCGATTTTAGTCTTTTTGGCTCTCAAAATACACAAAATTTTTTAAGATTTTTTTTTTTTCAATTTAGGACATTCAGCACTTGTTTTTTATATTTGGAAGCATAGATTTACCGGGTGTATTCCGATAGGGGATCGAAAATTCCATTATTTTTGCGATATCTCTTACCGTTTTCGAGATAATCGACCTTTTCCGATTTTAGTCTTTTTGGCACTCAAAATACACAAAATTTGCATAGATTTACAGTGTGTATTCCGATAGGGGATCGAAAAATCCATTATTTTTGCGATATCTCTTACCGTTTTCGAGATAATCGACCTTTTCCGATTTTAGTCTTTTTGGCTCTCAAAATACACAAAATTTTTTAAGATTTTTTTTTTTTCAATTTAGGACATTCAGCACTTGTTTTTTATATTTGGAAGCATAGATTTACCGGGTGTATTCCGATAGGGGATCGAAAATTCCATTATTTTTGCGATATCTCTTACCGTTTTCGAGATAATCGACCTTTTCCGATTTTAGTCTTTTTGGCTCTCAAAATACACAAAATTTTTTAAGATTTTTTTTTTTTCAATTTAGGACATTCAGCACTTGTTTTTTATATTTGGAAGCATAGATTTACCGGGTGTATTCCGATAGGGGATCGAAAATTCCATTATTTTTGCGATATCTCTTACCGTTTTCGAGATAATCGACCTTTTCCGATTTTAGTCTTTTTGGCACTCAAAATACACAAAATTTGCATAGATTTACAGTGTGTATTCCGATAGGGGATCGAAAAATCCATTATTTTTGCGATATCTCTTACCGTTTTCGAGATAATCGACCTTTTCCGATTTTAGTCTTTTTGGCTCTCAAAATACACAAAATTTTTTAAGATTTTTTTTTTTTCAATTTAGGACATTCAGCACTTGTTTTTTATATTTGGAAGCATAGATTTACCGGGTGTATTCCGATAGGGGATCGAAAATTCCATTATTTTTGCGATATCTCTTACCGTTTTCGAGATAATCGACCTTTTCCGATTTTAGTCTTTTTGGCACTCAAAATACACAAAATTTGCATAGATTTACAGTGTGTATTCCGATAGGGGATCGAAAAATCCATTATTTTTGCGATATCTCTTACCGTTTTCGAGATAATCGACCTTTTCCGATTTTAGTCTTTTTGGCTCTCAAAATACACAAAATTTTTTAAGATTTTTTTTTTTTTCAATTTAGGACATTCAGCACTTGTTTTTTATATTTGGAAGCATAGATTTACCGGGTGTATTCCGATAGGGGATCGAAAATTCCATTATTTTTGCGATATCTCTTACCGTTTTCGAGATAATCGACCTTTTCCGATTTTAGTCTTTTTGGCTCTCAAAATACACAAAATTTTTTAAGATTTTTTTTTTTTCAATTTAGGACATTCAGCACTTGTTTTTTATATTTGGAAGCATAGATTTACCGGGTGTATTCCGATAGGGGATCGAAAATTCCATTATTTTTGCGATATCTCTTACCGTTTTCGAGATAATCGACCTTTTCCGATTTTAGTCTTTTTGGCTCTCAAAATACACAAAATTTTTTAAGATTTTTTTTTTTTCAATTTAGGACATTCAGCACTTGTTTTTTATATTTGGAAGCATAGATTTACCGGGTGTATTCCGATAGGGGATCGAAAATTCCATTATTTTTGCGATATCTCTTACCGTTTTCGAGATAATCGACCTTTTCCGATTTTAGTCTTTTTGGCACTCAAAATACACAAAATTTGCATAGATTTACAGTGTGTATTCCGATAGGGGATCGAAAAATCCATTATTTTTGCGATATCTCTTACCGTTTTCGAGATAATCGACCTTTTCCGATTTTAGTCTTTTTGGCTCTCAAAATACACAAAATTTTTTAAGATTTTTTTTTTTTCAATTTAGGACATTCAGCACTTGTTTTTTATATTTGGAAGCATAGATTTACCGGGTGTATTCCGATAGGGGATCGAAAATTCCATTATTTTTGCGATATCTCTTACCGTTTTCGAGATAATCGACCTTTTCCGATTTTAGTCTTTTTGGCTCTCAAAATACACAAAATTTTTTAAGATTTTTTTTTTTTCAATTTAGGACATTCAGCACTTGTTTTTTATATTTCTAAGCATAGATTTACCGGGTGTATTCCGATAGGGGATCGAAAATTCCATTATTTTTGCGATATCTCTTACCGTTTTCGAGATAATCGACCTTTTCCGATTTTAGTCTTTTTGGCACTCAAAATACACAAAATTTGCATAGGTTTACAGTGTGTATTCCGATAGGAGATCGAAAAATCCATTATTTTTGCGATATCTCTTACCGTTTTCGAGATAATCGACCTTTTCCGATTTTAGTCTTTTTGGCTCTCAAAATACACAAAATTTTTTAAGATTTTTTTTTTTTCAATTTAGGACATTCAGCACTTGTTTTTTATATTTGGAAGCATAGATTTACCGGGTGTATTCCGATAGGGGATCGAAAATTCCATTATTTTTGCGATATCTCTTACCGTTTTCGAGATAATCGACCTTTTCCGATTTTAGTCTTTTTGGCACTCAAAATACACAAAATTTGCATAGATTTACAGTGTGTATTCCGATAGGGGATCGAAAAATCCATTATTTTTGCGATATCTCTTACCGTTTTCGAGATAATCGACCTTTTCCGATTTTAGTCTTTTTGGCTCTAAAAATACACAAAATTTTTTAAGATTTTTTTTTTTTCAATTTAGGACATTCAGCACTTGTTTTTTATATTTGGAAGCATAGATTTACCGGGTGTATTCCGATAGGGGATCGAAAATTCCATTATTTTTGCGATATCTCTTACCGTTTTCGAGATAATCGACCTTTTCCGATTTTAGTCTTTTTGGCACTCAAAATACACAAAATTTGCATAGATTTACAGTGTGTATTCCGATAGGGGATCGAAAAATCCATTATTTTTGCGATATCTCTTACCGTTTTCGAGATAATCGACCTTTTCCGATTTTAGTCTTTTTGGCTCTCAAAATACACAAAATTTTTTAAGATTTTTTTTTTTTCAATTTAGGACATTCAGCACTTGTTTTTTATATTTGGAAGCATAGATATACCGGGTGTATTCCGATAGGGGATCGAAAATTCCATTATTTTTGCGATATCTCTTACCGTTTTCGAGATAATCGACCTTTTCCGATTTTAGTCTTTTTGGCTCTCAAAATACACAAAATTTTTTAAGATTTTTTTTTTTTCAATTTAGGACATTCAGCACTTGTTTTTTATATTTGGAAGCATAGATTTACCGGGTGTATTCCGATAGGGGATCGAAAATTCCATTATTTTTGCGATATCTCTTACCGTTTTCGAGATAATCGACCTTTTCCGATTTTAGTCTTTTTGGCACTCAAAATACACAAAATTTGCATAGATTTACAGTGTGTATTCCGATAGGGGATCGAAAAATCCATTATTTTTGCGATATCTCTTACCGTTTTCGAGATAATCGACCTTTTCCGATTTTAGTCTTTTTGGCTCTCAAAATACACAAAATTTTTTAAGATTTTCTTTTTTTTAATTTAGGACATTCAGCACTTGTTTTTTATATTTGGAAGCATAGATTTACCGGGTGTATTCCGATAGGGGATCGAAAATTCCATTATTTTTGCGATATCTCTTACCGTTTTCGAGATAATCGACCTTTTCCGATTTTAGTCTTTTTGGCACTCAAAATACACAAAATTTGCATAGATTTACAGTGTGTATTCCGATAGGGGATCGAAAAATCCATTATTTTTGCGATATCTCTTACCGTTTTCGAGATAATCGACCTTTTCCGATTTTAGTCTTTTTGGCTCTCAAAATACACAAAATTTTTTAAGATTTTTTTTTTTTCAATTTAGGACATTCAGCACTTGTTTTTTATATTTGGAAGCATAGATTTACCGGGTGTATTCCGATAGGGGATCGAAAATTCCATTATTTTTGCGATATCTCTTACCGTTTTCGAGATAATCGACCTTTTCCGATTTTAGTCTTTTTGGCACTCAAAATACACAAAATTTGCATAGATTTACAGTGTGTATTCCGATAGGGGATCGAAAAATCCATTATTTTTGCGATATCTCTTACCGTTTTCGAGATAATCGACCTTTTCCGATTTTAGTCTTTTTGGTTCTCAAAATACACAAAATTTTTTAAGATTTTTTTTTTTTCAATTTAGGACATTCAGCACTTGTTTTTTATATTTGGAAGCATAGATTTACCGGGTGTATTCCGATAGGGGATCGAAAATTCCATTATTTTTGCGATATCTCTTACCGTTTTCGAGATAATCGACCTTTTCCGATTTTAGTCTTTTTGGCTCTCAAAATACCCAAAATTTTTTAAGATTTTTTTAAAATTTTTTCAATTTAGGACATTCAGCACTGGTTTTTTATATTTGGAAGCATAGATTTACCGGGTGTATTCCGATAGGGGATCGAAAATTCCATTATTTTTGCGATATCTCTTACCGTTTTCGAGATAATCGACCTTTTCCGATTTTAGTCTTTTTGGCACTCAAAATACACAAAATTTGCATAGATTTACAGTGTGTATACCGATAGGGGATCGAAAAATCCATTATTTTTGCGATATCTCTTACCGTTTTCGAGATAATCGACCTTTTCCGATTTTAGTCTTTTTGGCTCTCAAAATACACAAAATTTTTTAAGATTTTTTTTTTTTCAATTTAGGACATTCAGCACTTGTTTTTTATATTTGGAAGCATAGATTTACCGGGTGTATTCCGATAGGGGATCGAAAATTCCATTATTTTTGCGATATCTCTTACCGTTTTCGAGATAATCGACCTTTTCCGATTTTAGTCTTTTTGGCACTCAAAATACACAAAATTTGCATAGATTTACAGTGTGTATTCCGATAGGGGATCGAAAAATCCATTATTTTTGCGATATCTCTTACCGTTTTCGAGATAATCGACCTTTTCCGATTTTAGTCTTTTTGGCTCTCAAAATACACAAAATTTTTTAAGATTTTTTTTTTTTCAATTTAGGACATTCAGCACTTGTTTTTTATATTTGGAAGCATAGATTTACCGGGTGTATTCCGATAGGGGATCGAAAATTCCATTATTTTTGCGATATCTCTTACCGTTTTCGAGATAATCGACCTTTTCCGATTTTAGTCTTTTTGGCTCTCAAAATACACAAAATTTTTTAAGATTTTTTTTTTTTCAATTTAGGACATTCAGCACTTGTTTTTTATATTTGGAAGCATAGATTTACCGGGTGTATTCCGATAGGGGATCGAAAATTCCATTATTTTTGCGATATCTCTTACCGTTTTCGAGATAATCGACCTTTTCCGATTTTAGTCTTTTTGGCACTCAAAATACACAAAATTTGCATAGATTTACAGTGTGTATTCCGATAGGGGATCGAAAAATCCATTATTTTTGCGATATCTCTTACCGTTTTCGAGATAATCGACCTTTTCCGATTTTAGTCTTTTTGGCTCTCAAAATACACAAAATTTTTTAAGATTTTTTTTTTTTCAATTTAGGACATTCAGCACTTGTTTGTTATATTTGGAAGCATAGATTTACCGGGTGTATTCCGATAGGGGATCGAAAATTCCATTATTTTTGCGATATCTCTTACCGTTTTCGAGATAATCGACCTTTTCCGATTTTAGTCTTTTTGGCTCTCAAAATACACAAAATTTTTTAAGATTTTTTTTTTTTCAATTTAGGACATTCAGCACTTGTTTTTTATATTTGGAAGCATAGATTTACCGGGTGTATTCCGATAGGGGATCGAAAATTCCATTATTTTTGCGATATCTCTTACCGTTTTCGAGATAATCGACCTTTTCCGATTTTAGTCTTTTTGGCACTCAAAATACACAAAATTTGCATAGATTTACAGTGTGTATTCCGATAGGGGATCGAAAAATCCATTATTTTTGCGATATCTCTTACCGTTTTCGAGATAATCGACCTTTTCCGATTTTAGTCTTTTTGGCTCTCAAAATAAACAAAATTTTTTAAGATTTTTTTTTTTTCAATTTAGGACATTCAGCACTTGTTTTTTATATTTGGAAGCATAGATTTACCGGGTGTATTCCGATAGGGGATCGAAAATTCCATTATTTTTGCGATATCTCTTACCGTTTTCGAGATAATCGACCTTTTCCGATTTTAGTCTTTTTGGCTCTCAAAATACACAAAATTTTTTAAGATTTTTTTTTTTTCAATTTAGGACATTCAGCACTTGTTTTTTATATTTGGAAGCATAGATTTACCGGGTGTATTCCGATAGGGGATCGAAAATTCCATTATTTTTGCGATATCTCTTACCGTTTTCGAGATAATCGACCTTTTCCGATTTTAGTCTTTTTGGCACTCAAAATACACAAAATTTGCATAGATTTACAGTGTGTATTCCGATAGGGGATCGAAAAATCCATTATTTTTGCGATATCTCTTACCGTTTTCGAGATAATCGACCTTTTCCGATTTTAGTCTTTTTGGCTCTCAAAATACACAAAATTTTTTAAGATTTTTTTTTTTTCAATTTAGGACATTCAGCACTTGTTTTTTATATTTGGAAGCATAGATTTACCGGGTGTATTCCGATAGGGGATCGAAAATTCCATTATTTTTGCGATATCTCTTACCGTTTTCGAGATAATCGACCTTTTCCGATTTTAGTCTTTTTGGCACTCAAAATACACAAAATTTGCATAGATTTACAGTGTGTATTCCGATAGGGGATCGAAAAATCCATTATTTTTGCGATATCTCTTACCGTTTTCGAGATAATCGACCTTTTCCGATTTTAGTCTTTTTGGCTCTCAAAATACACAAAATTTTTTAAGATTTTTTTTTTTTCAATTTAGGACATTCAGCACTTGTTTTTTATATTTGGAAGCATAGATTTACCGGGTGTATTCCGATAGGGGATCGAAAATTCCATTATTTTTGCGATATCTCTTACCGTTTTCGAGATAATCGACCTTTTCCGATTTTAGTCTTTTTGGCTCTCAAAATACACAAAATTTTTTAAGATTTTTTTTTTTTCAATTTAGGACATTCAGCACTTGTTTTTTATATTTGGAAGCATAGATTTACCGGGTGTATTCCGATAGGGGATCGAAAATTCCATTATTTTTGCGATATCTCTTACCGTTTTCGAGATAATCGACCTTTTCCGATTTTAGTCTTTTTGGCACTCAAAATACACAAAATTTGCATAGATTTACAGTGTGTATTCCGATAGGGGATCGAAAAATCCATTATTTTTGCGATATCTCTTACCGTTTTCGAGATAATCGACCTTTTCCGATTTTAGTCTTTTTGGCTCTCAAAATACACAAAATTTTTTAAGATTTTTATTTTTTCAATTTAGGACATTCAGCACTTGTTTTTTATATTTGGAAGCATAGATTTACCGGGTGTATTCCGATAGGGGATCGACAATTCCATTATTTTTGCGATATCTCTTACCGTTTTCGAGATAATCGACCTTTTCCGATTTTAGTCTTTTTGGCTCTCAAAATACACAAAATTTTTTAAGATTTTTTTTTTTTCAATTTAGGACATTCAGCACTTGTTTTTTATATTTGGAAGCATAGATTTACCGGGTGTATTCCGATAGGGGATCGAAAATTCCATTATTTTTGCGATATCTCTTACCGTTTTCGAGATAATCGACCTTTTCCGATTTTAGTCTTTTTGGCTCTCAAAATACACAAAATTTTTTAAGATTTTTTTTTTTTCAATTTAGGACATTCAGCACTTGTTTTTTATATTTGGAAGCATAGATTTACCGGGTGTATTCCGATAGGGGATCGAAAATTCCATTATTTTTGCGATATCTCTTACCGTTTTCGAGATAATCGACCTTTTCCGATTTTAGTCTTTTTGGCACTCAAAATACACAAAATTTGCATAGATTTACAGTGTGTATTCCGATAGGGGATCGAAAAATCCATTATTTTTGCGATATCTCTTACCGTTTTCGAGATAATCGACCTTTTCCGATTTTAGTCTTTTTGGCTCTCAAAATACACAAAATTTTTTAAGATTTTTTTTTTTTCAATTTAGGACATTCAGCACTTGTTTTTTATATTTGGAAGCATAGATTTACCGGGTGTATTCCGATAGGGGATCGAAAATTCCATTATTTTTGCGATATCTCTTACCGTTTTCGAGATAATCGACCTTTTCCGATTTTAGTCTTTTTGGCACTCAAAATACACAAAATTTGCATAGATTTACAGTGTGTATTCCGATAGGGGATCGAAAAATCCATTATTTTTGCGATATCTCTTACCGTTTTCGAGATAATCGACCTTTTCCGATTTTAGTCTTTTTGGCTCTCAAAATACACAAAATTTTTTAAGATTTTTTTTTTTTTCAATTTAGGACATTCAGCACTTGTTTTTTATATTTGGAAGCATAGATTTACCGGGTGTATTCCGATAGGGGATCGAAAATTCCATTATTTTTGCGATATCTCTTACCGTTTTCGAGATAATCGACCTTTTCCGATTTTAGTCTTTTTGGCTCTCAAAATACACAAAATTTTTTAAGATTTTTTTTTTTTCAATTTAGGACATTCAGCACTTGTTTTTTATATTTGGAAGCATAGATTTACCGGGTGTATTCCGATAGGGGATCGAAAATTCCATTATTTTTGCGATATCTCTTACCGTTTTCGAGATAATCGACCTTTTCCGATTTTAGTCTTTTTGGCACTCAAAATACACAAAATTTGCATAGATTTACAGTGTGTATTCCGATAGGGGATCGAAAAATCCATTATTTTTGCGATATCTCTTACCGTTTTCGAGATAATCGACCTTTTCCGATTTTAGTCTTTTTGGCTCTCAAAATACACAAAATTTTTTAAGATTTTTATTTTTTCAATTTAGGACATTCAGCACTTGTTTTTTATATTTGGAAGCATAGATTTACCGGGTGTATTCCGATAGGGGATCGAAAATTCCATTATTTTTGCGATATCTCTTACCGTTTTCGAGATAATCGACCTTTTCCGATTTTAGTCTTTTTGGCACTCAAAATACACAAAATTTGCATAGATTTACAGTGTGTATTCCGATAGGGGATCGAAAAATCCATTATTTTTGCGATATCTCTTACCGTTTTCGAGATAATCGACCTTTTCCGATTTTAGTCTTTTTGGCTCTCAAAATACACAAAATTTTTTAAGATTTTTTTTTTTTCAATTTAGGACATTCAGCACTTGTTTTTTATATTTGGAAGCATAGATTTACCGGGTGTATTCCGATAGGGGATCGAAAATTCCATTATTTTTGCGATATCTCTTACCGTTTTCGAGATAATCGACCTTTTCCGATTTTAGTCTTTTTGGCACTCAAAATACACAAAATTTGCATAGATTTACAGTGTGTATTCCGATAGGGGATCGAAAAATCCATTATTTTTGCGATATCTCTTACCGTTTTCGAGATAATCGACCTTTTCCGATTTTAGTCTTTTTGGCTCTCAAAATACACAAAATTTTTTAAGATTTTTTTTTTTTCAATTTAGGACATTCAGCACTTGTTTTTTATATTTGGAAGCATAGATTTACCGGGTGTATTCCGATAGGGGATCGAAAATTCCATTATTTTTGCGATATCTCTTACCGTTTTCGAGATAATCGACCTTTTCCGATTTTAGTCTTTTTGGCACTCAAAATACACAAAATTTGCATAGATTTACAGTGTGTATTCCGATAGGGGATCGAAAAATCCATTATTTTTGCGATATCTCTTACCGTTTTCGAGATAATCGACCTTTTCCGATTTTAGTCTTTTTGGTTCTCAAAATACACAAAATTTTTTAAGATTTTTTTTTTTTCAATTTAGGACATTCAGCACTTGTTTTTTATATTTGGAAGCATAGATTTACAGTGTGTATTCCGATAGGGGATCGAAAAATCCATTATTTTTGCGATATCTCTTACCGTTTTCGAGATAATCGACCTTTTCCGATTTTAGTCTTTTTGGCTCTCAAAATACACAAAATTTTTTAAGATTTTTTTTTTTTCAATTTAGGACATTCAGCACTTGTTTTTTATATTTGGAAGCATAGATTTACCGGGTGTATTCCGATAGGGGATCGAAAATTCCATTATTTTTGCGATATCTCTTACCGTTTTCGAGATAATCGACCTTTTCCGATTTTAGTCTTTTTGGCACTCAAAATACACAAAATTTGCATAGATTTACAGTGTGTATTCCGATAGGGGATCGAAAAATCCATTATTTTTGCGATATCTCTTACCGTTTTCGAGATAATCGACCTTTTCCGATTTTAGTCTTTTTGGCTCTCAAAATACACAAAATTTTTTAAGATTTTTTTTTTTTTCAATTTAGGACATTCAGCACTTGTTTTTTATATTTGGAAGCATAGATTTACCGGGTGTATTCCGATAGGGGATCGAAAATTCCATTATTTTTGCGATATCTCTTACCGTTTTCGAGATAATCGACCTTTTCCGATTTTAGTCTTTTTGGCTCTCAAAATACACAAAATTTTTTAAGATTTTTTTTTTTTCAATTTAGGACATTCAGCACTTGTTTTTTATATTTGGAAGCATAGATTTACCGGGTGTATTCCGATAGGGGATCGAAAATTCCATTATTTTTGCGATATCTCTTACCGTTTTCGAGATAATCGACCTTTTCCGATTTTAGTCTTTTTGGCACTCAAAATACACAAAATTTGCATAGATTTACAGTGTGTATTCCGATAGGGGATCGAAAAATCCATTATTTTTGCGATATCTCTTACCGTTTTCGAGATAATCGACCTTTTCCGATTTTAGTCTTTTTGGCTCTCAAAATACACAAAATTTTTTAAGATTTTTATTTTTTCAATTTAGGACATTCAGCACTTGTTTTTTATATTTGGAAGCATAGATTTACCGGGTGTATTCCGATAGGGGATCGAAAATTCCATTATTTTTGCGATATCTCTTACCGTTTTCGAGATAATCGACCTTTTCCGATTTTAGTCTTTTTGGCACTCAAAATACACAAAATTTGCATAGATTTACAGTGTGTATTCCGATAGGGGATCGAAAAATCCATTATTTTTGCGATATCTCTTACCGTTTTCGAGATAATCGACCTTTTCCGATTTTAGTCTTTTTGGCTCTCAAAATACACAAAATTTTTTAAGATTTTTTTTTTTTCAATTTAGGACATTCAGCACTTGTTTTTTATATTTGGAAGCATAGATTTACCGGGTGTATTCCGATAGGGGATCGAAAATTCCATTATTTTTGCGATATCTCTTACCGTTTTCGAGATAATCGACCTTTTCCGATTTTAGTCTTTTTGGCACTCAAAATACACAAAATTTGCATAGATTTACAGTGTGTATTCCGATAGGGGATCGAAAAATCCATTATTTTTGCGATATCTCTTACCGTTTTCGAGATAATCGACCTTTTCCGATTTTAGTCTTTTTGGCTCTCAAAATACACAAAATTTTTTAAGATTTTTTTTTTTTCAATTTAGGACATTCAGCACTTGTTTTTTATATTTGGAAGCATAGATTTACTGGGTGTATTCCGATAGGGGATCGAAAATTCCATTATTTTTGCGATATCTCTTACCGTTTTCGAGATAATCGACCTTTTCCGATTTTAGTCTTTTTGGCACTCAAAATACACAAAATTTGCATAGATTTACAGTGTGTATTCCGATAGGGGATCGAAAAATCCATTATTTTTGCGATATCTCTTACCGTTTTCGAGATAATCGACCTTTTCCGATTTTAGTCTTTTTGGTTCTCAAAATACACAAAATTTTTTAAGATTTTTTTTTTTTCAATTTAGGACATTCAGCACTTGTTTTTTATATTTGGAAGCATAGATTTACAGTGTGTATTCCGATAGGGGATCGAAAAATCCATTATTTTTGCGATATCTCTTACCGTTTTCGAGATAATCGACCTTTTCCGATTTTAGTCTTTTTGGCTCTCAAAATACACAAAATTTTTTAAGATTTTCTTTTTTTCAATTTAGGACATTCAGCACTTGTTTTTTATATTTGGAAGCATAGATTTACCGGGTGTATTCCGATAGGGGATCGAAAATTCCATTATTTTTGCGATATCTCTTACCGTTTTCGAGATAATCGACCTTTTCCGATTTTAGTCTTTTTGGCACTCAAAATACACAAAATTTGCATAGATTTACAGTGTGTATTCCGATAGGGGATCGAAAAATCCATTATTTTTGCGATATCTCTTACCGTTTTCGAGATAATCGACCTTTTCCGATTTTAGTCTTTTTGGCTCTCAAAATACACAAAATTTTTTAAGATTTTTTTTTTTTCAATTTAGGACATTCAGCACTTGTTTTTTATATTTGGAAGCATAGATTTACCGGGTGTATTCCGATAGGGGATCGAAAATTCCATTATTTTTGCGATATCTCTTACCGTTTTCGAGATAATCGACCTTTTCCGATTTTAGTCTTTTTGGCACTCAAAATACACAAAATTTGCATAGATTTACAGTGTGTATTCCGATAGGGGATCGAAAAATCCATTATTTTTGCGATATCTCTTACCGTTTTCGAGATAATCGACCTTTTCCGATTTTAGTCTTTTTGGCTCTCAAAATACACAAAATTTTTTAAGATTTTTTTTTTTTCAATTTAGGACATTCAGCACTTGTTTTTTATATTTGGAAGCATAGATTTACCGGGTGTATTCCGATAGGGGATCGAAAATTCCATTATTTTTGCGATATCTCTTACCGTTTTCGAGATAATCGACCTTTTCCGATTTTAGTCTTTTTGGCTCTCAAAATACCCAAAATTTTTTAAGATTTTTTTTTTTTCAATTTAGGACATTCAGCACTTGTTTTTTATATTTGGAAGCATAGATTTACCGGGTGTATTCCGATAGGGGATCGAAAATTCCATTATTTTTGCGATATCTCTTACCGTTTTCGAGATAATCGACCTTTTCCGATTTTAGTCTTTTTGGCACTCAAAATACACAAAATTTGCATAGATTTACAGTGTGTATTCCGATAGGGGATCGAAAAATCCATTATTTTTGCGATATCTCTTACCGTTTTCGAGATAATCGACCTTTTCCGATTTTAGTCTTTTTGGCTCTCAAAATACACAAAATTTTTTAAGATTTTTTTTTTTTCAATTTAGGACATTCAGCACTTGTTTTTTATATTTGGAAGCATAGATTTACCGGGTGTATTCCGATAGGGGATCGAAAATTCTATTATTTTTGCGATATCTCTTACCGTTTTCGAGATAATCGACCTTTTCCGATTTTAGTCTTTTTGGCACTCAAAATACACAAAATTTGCATAGATTTACAGTGTGTATTCCGATAGGGGATCGAAAAATCCATTATTTTTGCGATATCTCTTACCGTTTTCGAGATAATCGACCTTTTCCGATTTTAGTCTTTTTGGCTCTCAAAATACACAAAATTTTTTAAGATTTTTTTTTTTTCAATTTAGGACATTCAGCACTTGTTTTTTATATTTGGAAGCATAGATTTACCGGGTGTATTCCGATAGGGGATCGAAAATTCCATTATTTTTGCGATATCTCTTACCGTTTTCGAGATAATCGACCTTTTCCGATTTTAGTCTTTTTGGCTCTCAAAATACACAAAATTTTTTAAGATTTTTTTTTTTTCAATTTAGGACATTCAGAACTTGTTTTTTATATTTGGAAGCATAGATTTACCGGGTGTATTCCGATAGGGGATCGAAAATTCCATTATTTTTGCGATATCTCTTACCGTTTTCGAGATAATCGACCTTTTCCGATTTTAGTCTTTTTGGCACTCAAATTACACAAAATTTGCATAGATTTACAGTGTGTATTCCGATAGGGGATCGAAAAATCCATTATTTTTGCGATATCTCTTACCGTTTTCGAGATAATCGACCTTTTCCGATTTTAGTCTTTTTGGCTCTCAAAATACACAAAATTTTTTAAGATTTTTTTTTTTTCAATTTAGGACATTCAGCACTTGTTTTTTATATTTGGAAGCATAGATTTACCGGGTGTATTCCGATAGGGGATCGAATATTCCATTATTTTTGCGATATCTCTTACCGTTTTCGAGATAATCGACCTTTTCCGATTTTAGTCTTTTTGGCACTCAAAATACACAAAATTTGCATAGATTTACAGTGTGTATTCCGATAGGGGATCGAAAAATCCATTATTTTTGCGATATCTCTTACCGTTTTCGAGATAATCGACCTTTTCCGATTTTAGTCTTTTTGGCTCTCAAAATACACAAAATTTTTTAAGATTTTTTTTTTTCAATTTAGGACATTCAGCACTTGTTTTTTATATTTGGAAGCATAGATTTACCGGGTGTATTCCGATAGGGGATCGAAAATTCCATTATTTTTGCGATATCTCTTACCGTTTTCGAGATAATCGACCTTTTCCGATTTTAGTCTTTTTGGCACTCAAAATACACAAAATTTGCATAGATTTACAGTGTGTATTCCGATAGGGGATCGAAAAATCCATTATTTTTGCGATATCTCTTACCGTTTTCGAGATAATCGACCTTTTCCGATTTTAGTCTTTTTGGCTCTCAAAATACACAAAATTTTTTAAGATTTTTTTTTTTTCAATTTAGGACATTCAGCACTTGTTTTTTATATTTGGAAGCATAGATTTACCGGGTGTATTCCGATAGGGGATCGAAAATTCCATTATTTTTGCGATATCTCTTACCGTTTTCGAGATAATCGACCTTTTCCGATTTTAGTCTTTTTGGCACTCAAAATACACAAAATTTGCATAGATTTACAGTGTGTATTCCGATAGGGGATCGAAAAATCCATTATTTTTGCGATATCTCTTACCGTTTTCGAGATAATCGACCTTTTCCGATTTTAGTCTTTTTGGCTCTCAAAATACACAAAATTTTTTAAGATTTTTTTTTTTTCAATTTAGGACATTCAGCACTTGTTTTTTATATTTGGAAGCATAGATTTACCGGGTGTATTCCGATAGGGGATCGAAAATTCTATTATTTTTGCGATATCTCTTACCGTTTTCGAGATAATCGACCTTTTCCGATTTTAGTCTTTTTGGCACTCAAAATACACAAAATTTGCATAGATTTACAGTGTGTATTCCGATAGGGGATCGAAAAATCCATTATTTTTGCGATATCTCTTACCGTTTTCGAGATAATCGACCTTTTCCGATTTTAGTCTTTTTGGCTCTCAAAATACACAAAATTTTTTAAGATTTTTTTTTTTTCAATTTAGGACATTCAGCACCACTTGTTTTTTATATTTGGAAGCATAGATTTACCGGGTGTATTCCGATAGGGGATCGAAAATTCCATTATTTTTGCGATATCTCTTACCGTTTTCGAGATAATCGACCTTTTCCGATTTTAGTCTTTTTGGCTCTCAAAATACACAAAATTTTTTAAGATTTTTTTTTTTTCAATTTAGGACATTCAGCACTTGTTTTTTATATTTGGAAGCATAGATTTACCGGGTGTATTCCGATAGGGGATCGAAAATTCCATTATTTTTGCGATATCTCTTACCGTTTTCGAGATAATCGACCTTTTCCGATTTTAGTCTTTTTGGCACTCAAATTACACAAAATTTGCATAGATTTACAGTGTGTATTCCGATAGGGGATCGAAAAATCCATTATTTTTGCGATATCTCTTACCGTTTTCGAGATAATCGACCTTTTCCGATTTTAGTCTTTTTGGCTCTCAAAATACACAAAATTTTTTAAGATTTTTTTTTTTTCAATTTAGGACATTCAGCACTTGTTTTTTATATTTGGAAGCATAGATTTACCGGGTGTATTCCGATAGGGGATCGAATATTCCATTATTTTTGCGATATCTCTTACCGTTTTCGAGATAATCGACCTTTTCCGATTTTAGTCTTTTTGGCACTCAAAATACACAAAATTTGCATAGATTTACAGTGTGTATTCCGATAGGGGATCGAAAAATCCATTATTTTTGCGATATCTCTTACCGTTTTCGAGATAATCGACCTTTTCCGATTTTAGTCTTTTTGGCTCTCAAAATACACAAAATTTTTTAAGATTTTTTTTTTTCAATTTAGGACATTCAGCACTTGTTTTTTATATTTGGAAGCATAGATTTACCGGGTGTATTCCGATAGGGGATCGAAAATTCCATTATTTTTGCGATATCTCTTACCGTTTTCGAGATAATCGACCTTTTCCGATTTTAGTCTTTTTGGCACTCAAAATACACAAAATTTGCATAGATTTACAGTGTGTATTCCGATAGGGGATCGAAAAATCCATTATTTTTGCGATATCTCTTACCGTTTTCGAGATAATCGACCTTTTCCGATTTTAGTCTTTTTGGCTCTCAAAATACACAAAATTTTTTAAGATTTTTTTTTTTTCAATTTAGGACATTCAGCACTTGTTTTTTATATTTGGAAGCATAGATTTACCGGGTGTATTCCGATAGGGGATCGAAAATTCCATTATTTTTGCGATATCTCTTACCGTTTTCGAGTAAATCGACCTTTTCCGATTTTAGTCTTTTTGGCTCTCAAAATACACAAAATTTTTTAAGATTTTTTTTTTTCAATTTAGGACATTCAGCACTTGTTTTTTATATTTGGAAGCATAGATTTACCGGGTGTATTCCGATAGGGGATCGAAAATTCCATTATTTTTGCGATATCTCTTACCGTTTTCGAGATAATCGACCTTTTCCGATTTTAGTCTTTTTGGCACTCAAAATACACAAAATTTGCATAGATTTACAGTGTGTATTCCGATAGGGGATCGAAAAATCCATTATTTTTGCGATATCTCTTACCGTTTTCGAGATAATCGACCTTTTCCGATTTTAGTCTTTTTGGCTCTCAAAATACACAAAATTTTTTAAGATTTTTTTTTTTTCAATTTAGGACATTCAGCACTTGTTTTTTATATTTGGAAGCATAGATTTACCGGGTGTATTCCGATAGGGGATCGAAAATTCCATTATTTTTGCGATATCTCTTACCGTTTTCGAGATAATCGACCTTTTCGGATTTTAGTCTTTTTGGCTCTCAAAATACACAAAATTTTTAAGATTTTTTTTTTTCAATTTAGGACATTCAGCACTTGTTTTTTATATTTGGAAGCATAGATTTACCGGGTGTATTCCGATAGGGGATCGAAAATTCCATTATTTTTGCGATATCTCTTACCGTTTTCGAGATAATCGACCTTTTCCGATTTTAGTCTTTTTGGCACTCAAAATACACAAAATTTGCATAGATTTACAGTGTGTATTCCGATAGGGGATCGAAAAATCCATTATTTTTGCGATATCTCTTACCGTTTTCGAGATAATCGACCTTTTCCGATTTTAGTCTTTTTGGCTCTCAAAAACACAAAATTTCTTAAGATTTTTTTTTTTTCAATTTAGGACATTCAGCACTTGTTTTTTATATTTGGAAGCATAGATTTACCGGGTGTATTCCGATAGGGGATCGAAAATTCCATTATTTTTGCGATATCTCTTACCGTTTTCGAGATAATCGACCTTTTCCGATTTTAGTCTTTTTGGCACTCAAAATACACAAAATTTGCATAGATTTACAGTGTGTATTCCGATAGGGGATCGAAAAATCCATTATTTTTGCGATATCTCTTACCGTTTTCGAGATAATCGACCTTTTCCGATTTTAGTCTTTTTGGCTCTCAAAATACACAAAATTTTTTAAGATTTTTTTTTTTTCAATTTAGGACATTCAGCACTTGTTTTTTATATTTGGAAGCATAGATTTACCGGGTGTATTCCGATAGGGGATCGAAAATTCCATTATTTTTGCGATATCTCTTACCGTTTTCGAGATAATCGACCTTTTCCGATTTTAGTCTTTTTGGCTCTCAAAATACACAAAATTTTTTAAGATTTTTTTTTTTTCAATTTAGGACATTCAGCACTTGTTTTTTATATTTGGAAGCATAGATTTACCGGGTGTATTCCGATAGGGGATCGAAAATTCCATTATTTTTGCGATATCTCTTACCGTTTTCGAGATAATCGACCTTTTCCGATTTTAGTCTTTTTGGCACTCAAAATACACAAAATTTGCATAGATTTACAGTGTGTATTCCGATAGGGGATCGAAAAATCCATTATTTTTGCGATATCTCTTACCGTTTTCGAGATAATCGACCTTTTCCGATTTTAGTCTTTTTGGCTCTCAAAATACACAAAATTTTTTAAGATTTTTTTTTTTTCAATTTAGGACATTCAGCACTTGTTTTTTATATTTGGAAGCATAGATTTACCGGGTGTATTCCGATAGGGGATCGAAAATTCCATTATTTTTGCGATATCTCTTACCGTTTTCGAGATAATCGACCTTTTCCGATTTTAGTCTTTTTGGCACTCAAAATACACAAAATTTGCATAGATTTACAGTGTGTATTCCGATAGGGGATCGAAAAATCCATTATTTTTGCGATATCTCTTACCGTTTTCGAGATAATCGACCTTTTCCGATTTTAGTCTTTTTGGCTCTCAAAATACACAAAATTTTTTAAGATTTTTTTTTTTTCAATTTAGGACATTCAGCACTTGTTTTTTATATTTGGAAGCATAGATTTACCGGGTGTATTCCGATAGGGGATCGAAAATTCCATTATTTTTGCGATATCTCTTACCGTTTTCGAGATAATCGACCTTTTCCGATTTTAGTCTTTTTGGCTCTCAAAATACACAAAATTTTTTAAGATTTTTTTTTTTTCAATTTAGGACATTCAGCACTTGTTTTTTATATTTGGAAGCATAGATTTACCGGGTGTATTCCGATAGGGGATCGAAAATTCCATTATTTTTGCGATATCTCTTACCGTTTTCGAGATAATCGACCTTTTCCGATTTTAGTCTTTTTGGCTCTCAAAATACACAAAATTTTTTAAGATTTTTTTTTTTTCAATTTAGGACATTCAGCACTTGTTTTTTATATTTGGAAGCATAGATTTACCGGGTGTATTCCGATAGGGGATCGAAAATTCCATTATTTTTGCGATATCTCTTACCGTTTTCGAGATAATCGACCTTTTCCGATTTTAGTCTTTTTGGCACTCAAAATACACAAAATTTGCATAGATTTACAGTGTGTATTCCGATAGGGGATCGAAAAATCCATTATTTTTGCGATATCTCTTACCGTTTTCGAGATAATCGACCTTTTCCGATTTTAGTCTTTTTGGCTCTCAAAATACACAAAATTTTTTAAGATTTTTTTTTTTTCAATTTAGGACATTCAGCACTTGTTTTTTATATTTGGAAGCATAGATTTACCGGGTGTATTCCGATAGGGGATCGAAAATTCCATTATTTTTGCGATATCTCTTACCGTTTTCGAGATAATCGACCTTTTCCGATTTTAGTCTTTTTGGCACTCAAAATACACAAAATTTGCATAGATTTACAGTGTGTATTCCGATAGGGGATCGAAAAATCCATTATTTTTGCGATATCTCTTACCGTTTTCGAGATAATCGACCTTTTCCGATTTTAGTCTTTTTGGCTCTCAAAATACACAAAATTTTTTAAGATTTTTTTTTTTTTCAATTTAGGACATTCAGCACTTGTTTTTTATATTTGGAAGCATAGATTTACCGGGTGTATTCCGATAGGGGATCGAAAATTCCATTATTTTTGCGATATCTCTTACCGTTTTCGAGATAATCGACCTTTTCCGATTTTAGTCTTTTTGGCTCTCAAAATACACAAAATTTTTTAAGATTTTTTTTTTTTCAATTTAGGACATTCAGCACTTGTTTTTTATATTTGGAAGCATAGATTTACCGGGTGTATTCCGATAGGGGATCGAAAATTCCATTATTTTTGCGATATCTCTTACCGTTTTCGAGATAATCGACCTTTTCCGATTTTAGTCTTTTTGGCACTCAAAATACACAAAATTTGCATAGATTTACAGTGTGTATTCCGATAGGGGATCGAAAAATCCATTATTTTTGCGATATCTCTTACCGTTTTCGAGATAATCGACCTTTTCCGATTTTAGTCTTTTTGGCTCTCAAAATACACAAAATTTTTTAAGATTTTTATTTTTTCAATTTAGGACATTCAGCACTTGTTTTTTATATTTGGAAGCATAGATTTACCGGGTGTATTCCGATAGGGGATCGAAAATTCCATTATTTTTGCGATATCTCTTACCGTTTTCGAGATAATCGACCTTTTCCGATTTTAGTCTTTTTGGCACTCAAAATACACAAAATTTGCATAGATTTACAGTGTGTATTCCGATAGGGGATCGAAAAATCCATTATTTTTGCGATATCTCTTACCGTTTTCGAGATAATCGACCTTTTCCGATTTTAGTCTTTTTGGCTCTCAAAATACACAAAATTTTTTAAGATTTTTTTTTTTTCAATTTAGGACATTCAGCACTTGTTTTTTATATTTGGAAGCATAGATTTACCGGGTGTATTCCGATAGGGGATCGAAAATTCCATTATTTTTGCGATATCTCTTACCGTTTTCGAGATAATCGACCTTTTCCGATTTTAGTCTTTTTGGCACTCAAAATACACAAAATTTGCATAGATTTACAGTGTGTATTCCGATAGGGGATCGAAAAATCCATTATTTTTGCGATATCTCTTACCGTTTTCGAGATAATCGACCTTTTCCGATTTTAGTCTTTTTGGCTCTCAAAATACACAAAATTTTTTAAGATTTTTTTTTTTTCAATTTAGGACATTCAGCACTTGTTTTTTATATTTGGAAGCATAGATTTACCGGGTGTATTCCGATAGGGGATCGAAAATTCCATTATTTTTGCGATATCTCTTACCGTTTTCGAGATAATCGACCTTTTCCGATTTTAGTCTTTTTGGCACTCAAAATACACAAAATTTGCATAGATTTACAGTGTGTATTCCGATAGGGGATCGAAAAATCCATTATTTTTGCGATATCTCTTACCGTTTTCGAGATAATCGACCTTTTCCGATTTTAGTCTTTTTGGTTCTCAAAATACACAAAATTTTTTAAGATTTTTTTTTTTTCAATTTAGGACATTCAGCACTTGTTTTTTATATTTGGAAGCATAGATTTACAGTGTGTATTCCGATAGGGGATCGAAAAATCCATTATTTTTGCGATATCTCTTACCGTTTTCGAGATAATCGACCTTTTCCGATTTTAGTCTTTTTGGCTCTCAAAATACACAAAATTTTTTAAGATTTTCTTTTTTTCAATTTAGGACATTCAGCACTTGTTTTTTATATTTGGAAGCATAGATTTACCGGGTGTATTCCGATAGGGGATCGAAAATTCCATTATTTTTGCGATATCTCTTACCGTTTTCGAGATAATCGACCTTTTCCGATTTTAGTCTTTTTGGCACTCAAAATACACAAAATTTGCATAGATTTACAGTGTGTATTCCGATAGGGGATCGAAAAATCCATTATTTTTGCGATATCTCTTACCGTTTTCGAGATAATCGACCTTTTCCGATTTTAGTCTTTTTGGCTCTCAAAATACACAAAATTTTTTAAGATTTTTTTTTTTTCAATTTAGGACATTCAGCACTTGTTTTTTATATTTGGAAGCATAGATTTACCGGGTGTATTCCGATAGGGGATCGAAAATTCCATTATTTTTGCGATATCTCTTACCGTTTTCGAGATAATCGACCTTTTCCGATTTTAGTCTTTTTGGCACTCAAAATACACAAAATTTGCATAGATTTACAGTGTGTATTCCGATAGGGGATCGAAAAATCCATTATTTTTGCGATATCTCTTACCGTTTTCGAGATAATCGACCTTTTCCGATTTTAGTCTTTTTGGCTCTCAAAATACACAAAATTTTTTAAGATTTTTTTTTTTTCAATTTAGGACATTCAGCACTTGTTTTTTATATTTGGAAGCATAGATTTACCGGGTGTATTCCGATAGGGGATCGAAAATTCCATTATTTTTGCGATATCTCTTACCGTTTTCGAGATAATCGACCTTTTCCGATTTTAGTCTTTTTGGCTCTCAAAATACCCAAAATTTTTTAAGATTTTTTTTTTTTCAATTTAGGACATTCAGCACTTGTTTTTTATATTTGGAAGCATAGATTTACCGGGTGTATTCCGATAGGGGATCGAAAATTCCATTATTTTTGCGATATCTCTTACCGTTTTCGAGATAATCGACCTTTTCCGATTTTAGTCTTTTTGGCACTCAAAATACACAAAATTTGCATAGATTTACAGTGTGTATTCCGATAGGGGATCGAAAAATCCATTATTTTTGCGATATCTCTTACCGTTTTCGAGATAATCGACCTTTTCCGATTTTAGTCTTTTTGGCTCTCAAAATACACAAAATTTTTTAAGATTTTTTTTTTTTCAATTTAGGACATTCAGCACTTGTTTTTTATATTTGGAAGCATAGATTTACCGGGTGTATTCCGATAGGGGATCGAAAATTCTATTATTTTTGCGATATCTCTTACCGTTTTCGAGATAATCGACCTTTTCCGATTTTAGTCTTTTTGGCACTCAAAATACACAAAATTTGCATAGATTTACAGTGTGTATTCCGATAGGGGATCGAAAAATCCATTATTTTTGCGATATCTCTTACCGTTTTCGAGATAATCGACCTTTTCCGATTTTAGTCTTTTTGGCTCTCAAAATACACAAAATTTTTTAAGATTTTTTTTTTTTCAATTTAGGACATTCAGCACTTGTTTTTTATATTTGGAAGCATAGATTTACCGGGTGTATTCCGATAGGGGATCGAAAATTCCATTATTTTTGCGATATCTCTTACCGTTTTCGAGATAATCGACCTTTTCCGATTTTAGTCTTTTTGGCTCTCAAAATACACAAAATTTTTTAAGATTTTTTTTTTTTCAATTTAGGACATTCAGAACTTGTTTTTTATATTTGGAAGCATAGATTTACCGGGTGTATTCCGATAGGGGATCGAAAATTCCATTATTTTTGCGATATCTCTTACCGTTTTCGAGATAATCGACCTTTTCCGATTTTAGTCTTTTTGGCACTCAAATTACACAAAATTTGCATAGATTTACAGTGTGTATTCCGATAGGGGATCGAAAAATCCATTATTTTTGCGATATCTCTTACCGTTTTCGAGATAATCGACCTTTTCCGATTTTAGTCTTTTTGGCTCTCAAAATACACAAAATTTTTTAAGATTTTTTTTTTTTCAATTTAGGACATTCAGCACTTGTTTTTTATATTTGGAAGCATAGATTTACCGGGTGTATTCCGATAGGGGATCGAATATTCCATTATTTTTGCGATATCTCTTACCGTTTTCGAGATAATCGACCTTTTCCGATTTTAGTCTTTTTGGCACTCAAAATACACAAAATTTGCATAGATTTACAGTGTGTATTCCGATAGGGGATCGAAAAATCCATTATTTTTGCGATATCTCTTACCGTTTTCGAGATAATCGACCTTTTCCGATTTTAGTCTTTTTGGCTCTCAAAATACACAAAATTTTTTAAGATTTTTTTTTTTCAATTTAGGACATTCAGCACTTGTTTTTTATATTTGGAAGCATAGATTTACCGGGTGTATTCCGATAGGGGATCGAAAATTCCATTATTTTTGCGATATCTCTTACCGTTTTCGAGATAATCGACCTTTTCCGATTTTAGTCTTTTTGGCACTCAAAATACACAAAATTTGCATAGATTTACAGTGTGTATTCCGATAGGGGATCGAAAAATCCATTATTTTTGCGATATCTCTTACCGTTTTCGAGATAATCGACCTTTTCCGATTTTAGTCTTTTTGGCTCTCAAAATACACAAAATTTTTTAAGATTTTTTTTTTTTCAATTTAGGACATTCAGCACTTGTTTTTTATATTTGGAAGCATAGATTTACCGGGTGTATTCCGATAGGGGATCGAAAATTCCATTATTTTTGCGATATCTCTTACCGTTTTCGAGATAATCGACCTTTTCCGATTTTAGTCTTTTTGGCACTCAAAATACACAAAATTTGCATAGATTTACAGTGTGTATTCCGATAGGGGATCGAAAAATCCATTATTTTTGCGATATCTCTTACCGTTTTCGAGATAATCGACCTTTTCCGATTTTAGTCTTTTTGGCTCTCAAAATACACAAAATTTTTTAAGATTTTTTTTTTTTCAATTTAGGACATTCAGCACTTGTTTTTTATATTTGGAAGCATAGATTTACCGGGTGTATTCCGATAGGGGATCGAAAATTCTATTATTTTTGCGATATCTCTTACCGTTTTCGAGATAATCGACCTTTTCCGATTTTAGTCTTTTTGGCACTCAAAATACACAAAATTTGCATAGATTTACAGTGTGTATTCCGATAGGGGATCGAAAAATCCATTATTTTTGCGATATCTCTTACCGTTTTCGAGATAATCGACCTTTTCCGATTTTAGTCTTTTTGGCTCTCAAAATACACAAAATTTTTTAAGATTTTTTTTTTTTCAATTTAGGACATTCAGCACTTGTTTTTTATATTTGGAAGCATAGATTTACCGGGTGTATTCCGATAGGGGATCGAAAATTCCATTATTTTTGCGATATCTCTTACCGTTTTCGAGATAATCGACCTTTTCCGATTTTAGTCTTTTTGGCTCTCAAAATACACAAAATTTTTTAAGATTTTTTTTTTTTCAATTTAGGACATTCAGCACTTGTTTTTTATATTTGGAAGCATAGATTTACCGGGTGTATTCCGATAGGGGATCGAAAATTCCATTATTTTTGCGATATCTCTTACCGTTTTCGAGATAATCGACCTTTTCCGATTTTAGTCTTTTTGGCACTCAAATTACACAAAATTTGCATAGATTTACAGTGTGTATTCCGATAGGGGATCGAAAAATCCATTATTTTTGCGATATCTCTTACCGTTTTCGAGATAATCGACCTTTTCCGATTTTAGTCTTTTTGGCTCTCAAAATACACAAAATTTTTTAAGATTTTTTTTTTTTCAATTTAGGACATTCAGCACTTGTTTTTTATATTTGGAAGCATAGATTTACCGGGTGTATTCCGATAGGGGATCGAATATTCCATTATTTTTGCGATATCTCTTACCGTTTTCGAGATAATCGACCTTTTCCGATTTTAGTCTTTTTGGCACTCAAAATACACAAAATTTGCATAGATTTACAGTGTGTATTCCGATAGGGGATCGAAAAATCCATTATTTTTGCGATATCTCTTACCGTTTTCGAGATAATCGACCTTTTCCGATTTTAGTCTTTTTGGCTCTCAAAATACACAAAATTTTTTAAGATTTTTTTTTTTCAATTTAGGACATTCAGCACTTGTTTTTTATATTTGGAAGCATAGATTTACCGGGTGTATTCCGATAGGGGATCGAAAATTCCATTATTTTTGCGATATCTCTTACCGTTTTCGAGATAATCGACCTTTTCCGATTTTAGTCTTTTTGGCACTCAAAATACACAAAATTTGCATAGATTTACAGTGTGTATTCCGATAGGGGATCGAAAAATCCATTATTTTTGCGATATCTCTTACCGTTTTCGAGATAATCGACCTTTTCCGATTTTAGTCTTTTTGGCTCTCAAAATACACAAAATTTTTTAAGATTTTTTTTTTTTCAATTTAGGACATTCAGCACTTGTTTTTTATATTTGGAAGCATAGATTTACCGGGTGTATTCCGATAGGGGATCGAAAATTCCATTATTTTTGCGATATCTCTTACCGTTTTCGAGTAAATCGACCTTTTCCGATTTTAGTCTTTTTGGCTCTCAAAATACACAAAATTTTTTAAGATTTTTTTTTTTTCAATTTAGGACATTCAGCACTTGTTTTTTATATTTGGAAGCATAGATTTACCGGGTGTATTCCGATAGGGGATCGAAAATTCCATTATTTTTGCGATATCTCTTACCGTTTTCGAGATAATCGACCTTTTCCGATTTTAGTCTTTTTGGCACTCAAAATACACAAAATTTGCATAGATTTACAGTGTGTATTCCGATAGGGGATCGAAAAATCCATTATTTTTGCGATATCTCTTACCGTTTTCGAGATAATCGACCTTTTCCGATTTTAGTCTTTTTGGCTCTCAAAATACACAAAATTTTTTAAGATTTTTTTTTTTTCAATTTAGGACATTCAGCACTTGTTTTTTATATTTGGAAGCATAGATTTACCGGGTGTATTCCGATAGGGGATCGAAAATTCCATTATTTTTGCGATATCTCTTACCGTTTTCGAGATAATCGACCTTTTCGGATTTTAGTCTTTTTGGCTCTCAAAATACACAAAATTTTTTAAGATTTTTTTTTTTTCAATTTAGGACATTCAGCACTTGTTTTTTATATTTGGAAGCATAGATTTACCGGGTGTATTCCGATAGGGGATCGAAAATTCCATTATTTTTGCGATATCTCTTACCGTTTTCGAGATAATCGACCTTTTCCGATTTTAGTCTTTTTGGCACTCAAAATACACAAAATTTGCATAGATTTACAGTGTGTATTCCGATAGGGGATCGAAAAATCCATTATTTTTGCGATATCTCTTACCGTTTTCGAGATAATCGACCTTTTCCGATTTTAGTCTTTTTGGCTCTCAAAAACACAAAATTTCTTAAGATTTTTTTTTTTTCAATTTAGGACATTCACCACTTGTTTTTTATATTTGGAAGCATAGATTCACCGGGTGTATTCCGATAGGGGATCGAAAATTCCATTATTTTTGCGATATCTCTTACCGTTTTCGAGATAATCGACCTTTTCCGATTTTAGTCTTTTTGGCACTCAAAATACACAAAATTTGCATAGATTTACAGTGTGTATTCCGATAGGGGATCGAAAAATCCATTATTTTTGCGATATCTCTTACCGTTTTCGAGATAATCGACCTTTTCCGATTTTAGTCTTTTTGGCTCTCAAAATACACAAAATTTTTTAAGATTTTTTTTTTTTCAATTTAGGACATTCAGCACTTGTTTTTTATATTTGGAAGCATAGATTTACCGGGTGTATTCCGATAGGGGATCGAAAATTCCATTATTTTTGCGATATCTCTTACCGTTTTCGAGATAATCGACCTTTTCCGATTTTAGTCTTTTTGGCTCTCAAAATACACAAAATTTTTTAAGATTTTTTTTTTTTCAATTTAGGACATTCAGCACTTGTTTTTTATATTTGGAAGCATAGATTTACCGGGTGTATTCCGATAGGGGATCGAAAATTCCATTATTTTTGCGATATCTCTTACCGTTTTCGAGATAATCGACCTTTTCCGATTTTAGTCTTTTTGGCACTCAAAATACACAAAATTTGCATAGATTTACAGTGTGTATTCCGATAGGGGATCGAAAAATCCATTATTTTTGCGATATCTCTTACCGTTTTCGAGATAATCGACCTTTTCCGATTTTAGTCTTTTTGGCTCTCAAAATACACAAAATTTTTTAAGATTTTTTTTTTTTCAATTTAGGACATTCAGCACTTGTTTTTTATATTTGGAAGCATAGATTTACCGGGTGTATTCCGATAGGGGATCGAAAATTCCATTATTTTTGCGATATCTCTTACCGTTTTCGAGATAATCGACCTTTTCCGATTTTAGTCTTTTTGGCACTCAAAATACACAAAATTTGCATAGATTTACAGTGTGTATTCCGATAGGGGATCGAAAAATCCATTATTTTTGCGATATCTCTTACCGTTTTCGAGATAATCGACCTTTTCCGATTTTAGTCTTTTTGGCTCTCAAAATACACAAAATTTTTTAAGATTTTTTTTTTTTCAATTTAGGACATTCAGCACTTGTTTTTTATATTTGGAAGCATAGATTTACCGGGTGTATTCCGATAGGGGATCGAAAATTCCATTATTTTTGCGATATCTCTTACCGTTTTCGAGATAATCGACCTTTTCCGATTTTAGTCTTTTTGGCTCTCAAAATACACAAAATTTTTTAAGATTTTTTTTTTTTCAATTTAGGACATTCAGCACTTGTTTTTTATATTTGGAAGCATAGATTTACCGGGTGTATTCCGATAGGGGATCGAAAATTCCATTATTTTTGCGATATCTCTTACCGTTTTCGAGATAATCGACCTTTTCCGATTTTAGTCTTTTTGGCACTCAAAATACACAAAATTTGCATAGATTTACAGTGTGTATTCCGATAGGGGATCGAAAAATCCATTATTTTTGCGATATCTCTTACCGTTTTCGAGATAATCGACCTTTTCCGATTTTAGTCTTTTTGGCTCTCAAAATACACAAAATTTTTTAAGATTTTTTTTTTTTCAATTTAGGACATTCAGCACTTGTTTTTTATATTTGGAAGCATAGATTTACCGGGTGTATTCCGATAGGGGATCGAAAATTCCATTATTTTTGCGATATCTCTTACCGTTTTCGAGATAATCGACCTTTTCCGATTTTAGTCTTTTTGGCTCTCAAAATACACAAAATTTTTTAAGATTTTTTTTTTTTCAATTTAGGACATTCAGCACTTGTTTTTTATATTTGGAAGCATAGATTTACCGGGTGTATTCCGATAGGGGATCGAAAATTCCATTATTTTTGCGATATCTCTTACCGTTTTCGAGATAATCGACCTTTTCCGATTTTAGTCTTTTTGGCACTCAAAATACACAAAATTTGCATAGATTTACAGTGTGTATTCCGATAGGGGATCGAAAAATCCATTATTTTTGCGATATCTCTTACCGTTTTCGAGATAATCGACCTTTTCCGATTTTAGTCTTTTTGGCTCTCAAAATACACAAAATTTTTTAAGATTTTTTTTTTTTCAATTTAGGACATTCAGCACTTGTTTTTTATATTTGGAAGCATAGATTTACCGGGTGTATTCCGATAGGGGATCGAAAATTCCATTATTTTTGCGATATCTCTTACCGTTTTCGAGATAATCGACCTTTTCCGATTTTAGTCTTTTTGGCACTCAAAATACACAAAATTTGCATAGATTTACAGTGTGTATTCCGATAGGGGATCGAAAAATCCATTATTTTTGCGATATCTCTTACCGTTTTCGAGATAATCGACCTTTTCCGATTTTAGTCTTTTTGGCTCTCAAAATACACAAAATTTTTTAAGATTTTTTTTTTTTTCAATTTAGGACATTCAGCACTTGTTTTTTATATTTGGAAGCATAGATTTACCGGGTGTATTCCGATAGGGGATCGAAAATTCCATTATTTTTGCGATATCTCTTACCGTTTTCGAGATAATCGACCTTTTCCGATTTTAGTCTTTTTGGCTCTCAAAATACACAAAATTTTTTAAGATTTTTTTTTTTTCAATTTAGGACATTCAGCACTTGTTTTTTATATTTGGAAGCATAGATTTACCGGGTGTATTCCGATAGGGGATCGAAAATTCCATTATTTTTGCGATATCTCTTACCGTTTTCGAGATAATCGACCTTTTCCGATTTTAGTCTTTTTGGCTCTCAAAATACACAAAATTTTTTAAGATTTTTTTTTTTTCAATTTAGGACATTCAGCACTTGTTTTTTATATTTGGAAGCATAGATTTACCGGGTGTATTCCGATAGGGGATCGAAAATTCCATTATTTTTGCGATATCTCTTACCGTTTTCGAGATAATCGACCTTTTCCGATTTTAGTCTTTTTGGCACTCAAAATACACAAAATTTGCATAGATTTACAGTGTGTATTCCGATAGGGGATCGAAAAATCCATTATTTTTGCGATATCTCTTACCGTTTTCGAGATAATCGACCTTTTCCGATTTTAGTCTTTTTGGCTCTCAAAATACACAAAATTTTTTAAGATTTTTTTTTTTTCAATTTAGGACATTCAGCACTTGTTTTTTATATTTGGAAGCATAGATTTACCGGGTGTATTCCGATAGGGGATCGAAAATTCCATTATTTTTGCGATATCTCTTACCGTTTTCGAGATAATCGACCTTTTCCGATTTTAGTCTTTTTGGCTCTCAAAATACACAAAATTTTTTAAGATTTTTTTTTTTTCAATTTAGGACATTCAGCACTTGTTTTTTATATTTGGAAGCATAGATTTACCGGGTGTATTCCGATAGGGGATCGAAAATTCCATTATTTTTGCGATATCTCTTACCGTTTTCGAGATAATCGACCTTTTCCGATTTTAGTCTTTTTGGCACTCAAAATACACAAAATTTGCATAGATTTACAGTGTGTATTCCGATAGGAGATCGAAAAATCCATTATTTTTGCGATATCTCTTACCGTTTTCGAGATAATCGACCTTTTCCGATTTTAGTCTTTTTGGCTCTCAAAATACACAAAATTTTTTTAGATTTTTTTTTTTTCAATTTAGGACATTCAGCACTTGTTTTTTATATTTGGAAGCATAGATTTACCGGGTGTATTCCGATAGGGGATCGAAAATTCCATTATTTTTGCGATATCTCTTACCGTTTTCGAGATAATCGACCTTTTCCGATTTTAGTCTTTTTGGCACTCAAAATACACAAAATTTGCATAGATTTACAGTGTGTATTCCGATAGGGGATCGAAAAATCCATTATTTTTGCGATATCTCTTACCGTTTTCGAGATAATCGACCTTTTCCGATTTTAGTCTTTTTGGCTCTCAAAATACACAAAATTTTTTAAGATTTTTTTTTTTTCAATTTAGGACATTCAGCACTTGTTTTTTATATTTGGAAGCATAGATTTACCGGGTGTATTCCGATAGGGGATCGAAAATTCCATTATTTTTGCGATATCTCTTACCGTTTTCGAGATAATCGACCTTTTCCGATTTTAGTCTTTTTGGCACTCAAAATACACAAAATTTGCATAGATTTACAGTGTGTATTCCGATAGGGGATCGAAAAATCCATTATTTTTGCGATATCTCTTACCGTTTTCGAGATAATCGACCTTTTCCGATTTTAGTCTTTTTGGCTCTCAAAATACACAAAATTTTTTAAGATTTTTTTTTTTTCAATTTAGGACATTCAGCACTTGTTTTTTATATTTGGAAGCATAGATTTACCGGGTGTATTCCGATAGGGGATCGAAAATTCCATTATTTTTGCGATATCTCTTACCGTTTTCGAGATAATCGACCTTTTCCGATTTTAGTCTTTTTGGCTCTCAAAATACACAAAATTTTTTAAGATTTTTTTTTTTTCAATTTAGGACATTCAGCACTTGTTTTTTATATTTGGAAGCATAGATTTACCGGGTGTATTCCGATAGGGGATCGAAAATTCCATTATTTTTGCGATATCTCTTACCGTTTTCGAGATAATCGACCTTTTCCGATTTTAGTCTTTTTGGCTCTCAAAATACACAACATTTTTTAAGATTTTTTTTTTTTCAATTTAGGACATTCAGCACTTGTTTTTTATATTTGGAAGCATAGATTTACCGGGTGTATTCCGATAGGGGATCGAAAATTCCATTATTTTTGCGATATCTCTTACCGTTTTCGAGATAATCGACCTTTTCCGATTTTAGTCTTTTTGGCACTCAAAATACACAAAATTTGCATAGATTTACAGTGTGTATTCCGATAGGAGATCGAAAAATCCATTATTTTTGCGATATCTCTTACCGTTTTCGAGATAATCGACCTTTTCCGATTTTAGTCTTTTTGGCTCTCAAAATACACAAAATTTTTTAAGATTTTTTTTTTTTCAATTTAGGACATTCAGCACTTGTTTTTTATATTTGGAAGCATAGATTTACCGGGTGTATTCCGATAGGGGATCGAAAATTCCATTATTTTTGCGATATCTCTTACCGTTTTCGAGATAATCGACCTTTTCCGATTTTAGTCTTTTTGGCTCTCAAAATACACAAAATTTTTTAAGATTTTTTTTTTTTCAATTTAGGACATTCAGCACTTGTTTTTTATATTTGGAAGCATAGATTTACCGGGTGTATTCCGATAGGGGATCGAAAATTCCATTATTTTTGCGATATCTCTTACCGTTTTCGAGATAATCGACCTTTTCCGATTTTAGTCTTTTTGGCACTCAAAATACACAAAATTTGCATAGATTTACAGTGTGTATTCCGATAGGAGATCGAAAAATCCATTATTTTTGCGATATCTCTTACCGTTTTCGAGATAATCGACCTTTTCCGATTTTAGTCTTTTTGGCTCTCAAAATACACAAAATTTTTTAAGATTTTTTTTTTTCAATTTAGGACATTCAGCACTTGTTTTTTATATTTGGAAGCATAGATTTACCGGGTGTATTCCGATAGGGGATCGAAAATTCCATTATTTTTGCGATATCTCTTACCGTTTTCGAGATAATCGACCTTTTCCGATTTTAGTCTTTTTGGCACTCAAAATACACAAAATTTGCATAGATTTACAGTGTGTATTCCGATAGGGGATCGAAAAATCCATTATTTTTGCGATATCTCTTACCGTTTTCGAGATAATCGACCTTTTCCGATTTTAGTCTTTTTGGCTCTCAAAATACACAAAATTTTTTAAGATTTTTTTTTTTTCAATTTAGGACATTCAGCACTTGTTTTTTATATTTGGAAGCATAGATTTACCGGGTGTATTCCGATAGGGGATCGAAAATTCCATTATTTTTGCGATATCTCTTACCGTTTTCGAGATAATCGACCTTTTCCGATTTTAGTCTTTTTGGCACTCAAAATACACAAAATTTGCATAGATTTACAGTGTGTATTCCGATAGGGGATCGAAAAATCCATTATTTTTGCGATATCTCTTACCGTTTTCGAGATAATCGACCTTTTCCGATTTTAGTCTTTTTGGCTCTCAAAATACACAAAATTTTTTAAGATTTTTTTTTTTTCAATTTAGGACATTCAGCACTTGTTTTTTATATTTGGAAGCATAGATTTACCGGGTGTATTCCGATAGGGGATCGAAAATTCCATTATTTTTGCGATATCTCTTACCGTTTTCGAGATAATCGACCTTTTCCGATTTTAGTCTTTTTGGCACTCAAAATACACAAAATTTGCATAGATTTACAGTGTGTATTCCGATAGGGGATCGAAAATTCCATTATTTTTGCGATATCTCTTACCGTTTTCGAGATAATCGACCTTTTCCGATTTTAGTCTTTTTGGCTCTCAAAATACACAAAATTTTTTAAGATTTTTTTTTTTTCAATTTAGGACATTCAGCACTTGTTTTTTATATTTGGAAGCATAGATTTACCGGGTGTATTCCGATAGGGGATCGAAAATTCCATTATTTTTGCGATATCTCTTACCGTTTTCGAGATAATCGACCTTTTCCGATTTTAGTCTTTTTGGCACTCAAAATACACAAAATTTGCATAGATTTACAGTGTGTATTCCGATAGGGGATCGAAAAATCCATTATTTTTGCGATATCTCTTACCGTTTTCGAGATAATCGACCTTTTCCGATTTTAGTCTTTTTGGCTCTCAAAATACACAAAATTTTTTAAGATTTTTTTTTTTTCAATTTAGGACATTCAGCACTTGTTTTTTATATTTGGAAGCATAGATTTACCGGGTGTATTCCGATAGGGGATCGAAAATTCCATTATTTTTGCGATATCTCTTACCGTTTTCGAGATAATCGACCTTTTCCGATTTTAGTCTTTTTGGCCCTCAAAATACACAAAATTTGCATAGATTTACAGTGTGTATTCCGATAGGGGATCGAAAAATCCATTATTTTTGCGATATCTCTTACCGTTTTCGAGATAATCGACCTTTTCCGATTTTAGTCTTTTTGGCTCTCAAAAGACACAAAATTTTTTAAGATTTTTTTTTTTTCAATTTAGGACATTCAGCACTTGTTTTTTATATTTGGAAGCATAGATTTACCGGGTGTATTCCGATAGGGGATCGAAAATTCCATTATTTTTGCGATATCTCTTACCGTTTTCGAGATAATCGACCTTTTCCGATTTTAGTCTTTTTGGCACTCAAAATACACAAAATTTGCATAGATTTACAGTGTGTATTCCGATAGGGGATCGAAAAATCCATTATTTTTGCGATATCTCTTACCGTTTTCGAGATAATCGACCTTTTCCGATTTTAGTCTTTTTGGCTCTCAAAATACACAAAATTTTTTAAGATTTTTTTTTTTTCAATTTAGGACATTCAGCACTTGTTTTTTATATTTGGAAGCATAGATTTACCGGGTGTATTCCGATAGGGGATCGAAAATTCCATTATTTTTGCGATATCTCTTACCGTTTTCGAGATAATCGACCTTTTCCGATTTTAGTCTTTTTGGCTCTCAAAATACACAAAATTTTTTAAGATTTTTTTTTTTTCAATTTAGGACATTCAGCACTTGTTTTTTATATTTGGAAGCATAGATTTACCGGGTGTATTCCGATAGGGGATCGAAAATTCCATTATTTTTGCGATATCTCTTACCGTTTTCGAGATAATCGACCTTTTCCGATTTTAGTCTTTTTGGCACTCAAAATACACAAAATTTGCATAGATTTACAGTGTGTATTCCGATAGGGGATCGAAAAATCCATTATTTTTGCGATATCTCTTACCGTTTTCGAGATAATCGACCTTTTCCGATTTTAGTCTTTTTGGCTCTCAAAATACACAAAATTTTTTAAGATTTTTTTTTTTTCAATTTAGGACATTCAGCACTTGTTTTTTATATTTGAAAGCATAGATTTACCGGGTGTATTCCGATAGGGGATCGAAAATTCCATTATTTTTGCGATATCTCTTACCGTTTTCGAGATAATCGACCTTTTCCGATTTTAGTCTTTTTGGCACTCAAAATACACAAAATTTGCATAGATTTACAGTGTGTATTCCGATAGGGGATCGAAAAATCCATTATTTTTGCGATATCTCTTACCGTTTTCGAGATAATCGACCTTTTCCGATTTTAGTCTTTTTGGCTCTCAAAATACACAAAATTTTTTAAGATTTTTTTTTTTTCAATTTAGGACATTCAGCACTTGTTTTTTATATTTGGAAGCATAGATTTACCGGGTGTATTCCGATAGGGGATCGAAAATTCCATTATTTTTGCGATATCTCTTACCGTTTTCGAGATAATCGACCTTTTCCGATTTTAGTCTTTTTGGCACTCAAAATACACAAAATTTGCATAGATTTACAGTGTGTATTCCGATAGGGGATCGAAAAATCCATTATTTTTGCGATATCTCTTACCGTTTTCGAGATAATCGACCTTTTCCGATTTTAGTCTTTTTGGCTCTCAAAATACACAAAATTTTTTAAGATTTTTTTTTTTTCAATTTAGGACATTCAGCACTTGTTTTTTATATTTGGAAGCATAGATTTACCGGGTGTATTCCGATAGGGGATCGAAAATTCCATTATTTTTGCGATATCTCTTACCGTTTTCGAGATAATCGACCTTTTCCGATTTTAGTCTTTTTGGCTCTCAAAATACACAAAATTTTTTAAGATTTTTTTTTTTTCAATTTAGGACATTCAGCACTTGTTTTTTATATTTGGAAGCATAGATTTACCGGGTGTATTCCGATAGGGGATCGAAAATTCCATTATTTTTGCGATATCTCTTACCGTTTTCGAGATAATCGACCTTTTCCGATTTTAGTCTTTTTGGCACTCAAAATACACAAAATTTGCATAGATTTACAGTGTGTATTCCGATAGGGGATCGAAAAATCCATTATTTTTGCAATATCTCTTACCGTTTTCGAGATAATCGACCTTTTCCGATTTTAGTCTTTTTGGCTCTCAAAATACACAAAATTTTTTAAGATTTTTTTTTTTTCAATTTAGGACATTCAGCACTTGTTTTTTATATTTGGAAGCATAGATTTACCGGGTGTATTCCGATAGGGGATCGAAAATTCCATTATTTTTGCGATATCTCTTACCGTTTTCGAGATAATCGACCTTTTCCGATTTTAGTCTTTTTGGCTCTCAAAATACACAAAATTTTTTAAGATTTTTTTTTTTTCAATTTAGGACATTCAGCACTTGTTTTTTATATTTGGAAGCATAGATTTACCGGGTGTATTCCGATAGGGGATCGAAAATTCCATTATTTTTGCGATATCTCTTACCGTTTTCGAGATAATCGACCTTTTCCGATTTTAGTCTTTTTGGCACTCAAAATACACAAAATTTGCATAGATTTACAGTGTGTATTCCGATAGGGGATCGAAAAATCCATTATTTTTGCGATATCTCTTACCGTTTTCGAGATAATCGACCTTTTCCGATTTTAGTCTTTTTGGCTCTCAAAATACACAAAATTTTTTAAGATTTTTTTTTTTTCAATTTAGGACATTCAGCACTTGTTTTTTATATTTGGAAGCATAGATTTACCGGGTGTATTCCGATAGGGGATCGAAAATTCCATTATTTTTGCGATATCTCTTACCGTTTTCGATATAATCGACCTTTTCCGATTTTAGTCTTTTTGGCACTCAAAATACACAAAATTTGCATAGATTTACAGTGTGTATTCCGATAGGGGATCGAAAAATCCATTATTTTTGCGATATCTCTTACCGTTTTCGAGATAATCGACCTTTTCCGATTTTAGTCTTTTTGGCTCTCAAAATACACAAAATTTTTTAAGATTTTTTTTTTTTCAATTTAGGACATTCAGCACTTGTTTTTTATATTTGGAAGCATAGATTTACACGGTGTATTCCGATAGGGGATCGAAAATTCCATTATTTTTGCGATATCTCTTACCGTTTTCGAGATAATCGACCTTTTCCGATTTTAGTCTTTTTGGCACTCAAAATACACAAAATTTGCATAGATTTACAGTGTGTATTCCGATAGGGGATCGAAAAATCCATTATTTTTGCGATATCTCTTACCGTTTTCGAGATAATCGACCTTTTCCGATTTTAGTCTTTTTGGCTCTCAAAATACACAAAATTTTTTAAGATTTTTTTTTTTTCAATTTAGGACATTCAGCACTTGTTTTTTATATTTGGAAGCATAGATTTACCGGGTGTATTCCGATAGGGGATCGAAAATTCCATTATTTTTGCGATATCTCTTACCGTTTTCGAGATAATCGACCTTTTCCGATTTTAGTCTTTTTGGCTCTCAAAATACCCAAAATTTTTTAAGATTTTTTTTTTTTCAATTTAGGACATTCAGCACTTGTTTTTTATATTTGGAAGCATATATTTACCGGGTGTATTCCGATAGGGGATCGAAAATTCCATTATTTTTGCGATATCTCTTACCGTTTTCGAGATAATCGACCTTTTCCGATTTTAGTCTTTTTGGCACTCAAAATACACAAAATTTGCATAGTTTTACAGTGTGTATTCCGATAGGGGATCGAAAAATCCATTATTTTTGCGATATCTCTTACCGTTTTCGAGATAATCGACCTTTTCCGATTTTAGTCTTTTTGGCTCTCAAAATACACAAAATTTTTTAAGATTTTTTTTTTTTCAATTTAGGACATTCAGCACTTGTTTTTTATATTTGGAAGCATAGATTTACCGGGTGTATTCCGATAGGGGATCGAAAATTCCATTATTTTTGCGATATCTCTTACCGTTTTCGAGATAATCGACCTTTTCCGATTTTAGTCTTTTTGGCTCTCAAAATACACAAAATTTTTTAAGATTTTTTTTTTTTCAATTTAGGACATTCAGCACTTGTTTTTTATATTTGGAAGCATAGATTTACCGGGTGTATTCCGATAGGGGATCGAAAATTCCATTATTTTTGCGATATCTCTTACCGTTTTCGAGATAATCGACCTTTTCCGATTTTAGTCTTTTTGGCTCTCAAAATACACAAAATTTTTTAAGATTTTTTTTTTTTCAATTTAGGACATTCAGCACTTGTTTTTTATATTTGGAAGCATAGATTTACCGGGTGTATTCCGATAGGGGATCGATAATTCCATTATTTTTGCGATATCTCTTACCGTTTTCGAGATAATCGACCTTTTCCGATTTTAGTCTTTTTGGCACTCAAAATACACAAAATTTGCATAGATTTACAGTGTGTATTCCGATAGGGGATCGAAAAATCCATTATTTTTGCGATATCTCTTACCGTTTTCGAGATAATCTACCTTTTCCGATTTTAGTCTTTTTGGCTCTCAAAATACACAAAATTTTTTAAGATTTTTTTTTTTCAATTTAGGACATTCAGCACTTGTTTTTTATATTTGGAAGCATAGATTTACCGGGTGTATTCCGATAGGGGATCGAAAATTCCATTATTTTTGCGATATCTCTTACCGTTTTCGAGATAATCGACCTTTTCCGATTTTAGTCTTTTTGGCACTCAAAATACACAAAATTTGCATAGATTTACAGTGTGTATTCCGATAGGGGATCGAAAAATCCATTATTTTTGCGATATCTCTTACCGTTTTCGAGATAATCGACCTTTTCCGATTTTAGTCTTTTTGGCTCTCAAAATACACAAAATTTTTTAAGATTTTTTTTTTTTCAATTTAGGACATTCAGCACTTGTTTTTTATATTTGGAAGCATAGATTTACCGGGTGTATTCCGATAGGGGATCGAAAATTCCATTATTTTTGCGATATCTCTTACCGTTTTCGAGATAATCGACCTTTTCCGATTTTAGTCTTTTTGGCACTCAAAATACACAAAATTTGCATAGATTTACAGTGTGTATTCCGATAGGGGATCGAAAAATCCATTATTTTTGCGATATCTCTTACCGTTTTCGAGATAATCGACCTTTTCCGATTTTAGTCTTTTTGGCTCTCAAAATACACAAAATTTTTTAAGATTTTTTTTATTTCAATTTAGGACATTCAGCACTTGTTTTTTATATTTGGAAGCATAGATTTACCGGATGTATTCCGATAGGGGATCGAAAATTCCATTATTTTTGCGATATCTCTTACCGTTTTCGATATAATCGACCTTTTCCGATTTTAGTCTTTTTGGCACTCAAAATACACAAAATTTGCATAGATTTACAGTGTGTATTCCGATAGGGGATCGAAAAATCCATTATTTTTGCGATATCTCTTACCGTTTTCGAGATAATCGACCTTTTCCGATTTTAGTCTTTTTGGCTCTCAAAATACACAAAATTTTTTAAGATTTTTTTTTTTCAATTTAGGACATTCAGCACTTGTTTTTTATATTTGGAAGCATAGATTTACACGGTGTATTCCGATAGGGGATCGAAAATTCCATTATTTTTGCGATATCTCTTACCGTTTTCGAGATAATCGACCTTTTCCGATTTTAGTCTTTTTGGCACTCAAAATACACAAAATTTGCATAGATTTACAGTGTGTATTCCGATAGGGGATCGAAAAATCCATTATTTTTGCGATATCTCTTACCGTTTTCGAGATAATCGACCTTTTCCGATTTTAGTCTTTTTGGCTCTCAAAATACACAAAATTTTTTAAGATTTTTTTTTTTTCAATTTAGGACATTCAGCACTTGTTTTTTATATTTGGAAGCATAGATTTACCGGGTGTATTCCGATAGGGGATCGAAAATTCCATTATTTTTGCGATATCTCTTACCGTTTTCGAGATAATCGACCTTTTCCGATTTTAGTCTTTTTGGCTCTCAAAATACCCAAAATTTTTTAAGATTTTTTTTTTTTCAATTTAGGACATTCAGCACTTGTTTTTTATATTTGGAAGCATATATTTACCGGGTGTATTCCGATAGGGGATCGAAAATTCCATTATTTTTGCGATATCTCTTACCGTTTTCGAGATAATCGACCTTTTCCGATTTTAGTCTTTTTGGCACTCAAAATACACAAAATTTGCATGGTTTTACAGTGTGTATTCCGATAGGGGATCGAAAAATCCATTATTTTTGCGATATCTCTTACCGTTTTCGAGATAATCGACCTTTTCCGATTTTAGTCTTTTTGGCTCTCAAAATACACAAAATTTTTTAAGATTTTTTTTTTTTCAATTTAGGACATTCAGCACTTGTTTTTTATATTTGGAAGCATAGATTTACCGGGTGTATTCCGATAGGGGATCGAAAATTCCATTATTTTTGCGATATCTCTTACCGTTTTCGAGATAATCGACCTTTTCCGATTTTAGTCTTTTTGGCTCTCAAAATACACAAAATTTTTTAAGATTTTTTTTTTTTCAATTTAGGACATTCAGCACTTGTTTTTTATATTTGGAAGCATAGATTTACCGGGTGTATTCCGATAGGGGATCGAAAATTCCATTATTTTTGCGATATCTCTTACCGTTTTCGAGATAATCGACCTTTTCCGATTTTAGTCTTTTTGGCTCTCAAAATACACAAAATTTTTTAAGATTTTTTTTTTTTCAATTTAGGACATTCAGCACTTGTTTTTTATATTTGGAAGCATAGATTTACCGGGTGTATTCCGATAGGGGATCGAAAATTCCATTATTTTTGCGATATCTCTTACCGTTTTCGAGATAATCGACCTTTTCCGATTTTAGTCTTTTTGGCACTCAAAATACACAAAATTTGCATAGATTTACAGTGTGTATTCCGATAGGGGATCGAAAAATCCATTATTTTTGCGATATCTCTTACCGTTTTCGAGATAATCTACCTTTTCCGATTTTAGTCTTTTTGGCTCTCAAAATACACAAAATTTTTTAAGATTTTTTTTTTTCAATTTAGGACATTCAGCACTTGTTTTTTATATTTGGAAGCATAGATTTACCGGGTATATTCCGATAGGGGATCGAAAATTCCATTATTTTTGCGATATCTCTTACCGTTTTCGAGATAAGCGACCTTTTCCGATTTTAGTCTTTTTGGCACTCAAAATACACAAAATTTGCATAGATTTACAGTGTGTATTCCGATAGGGGATCGAAAAATCCATTATTTTTGCGATATCTCTTACCGTTTTCGAGATAATCGACCTTTTCCGATTTTAGTCTTTTTGGCTCTCAAAATACACAAAATTTTTTAAGATTTTTTTTTTTTCAATTTAGGACATTCAGCACTTGTTTTTTATATTTGGAAGCATAGATTTACCGGGTGTATTCCGATAGGGGATCGAAAATTCCATTATTTTTGCGATATCTCTTACCGTTTTCGAGATAATCGACCTTTTCCGATTTTAGTCTTTTTGGCACTCAAAATACACAAAATTTGCATAGATTTACAGTGTGTATTCCGATAGGGGATCGAAAAATCCATTATTTTTGCGATATCTCTTACCGTTTTCGAGATAATCGACCTTTTCCGATTTTAGTCTTTTTGGCTCTCAAAATACACAAAATTTTTTAAGATTTTTTTTTTTTCAATTTAGGACATTCAGCACTTGTTTTTTATATTTGGAAGCATAGATTTACCGGGTGTATTCCGATAGGGGATCGAAAATTCCATTATTTTTGCGATATCTCTTACCGTTTTCGAGATAATCGACCTTTTCCGATTTTAGTCTTTTTGGCACTCAAAATACACAAAATTTGCATAGATTTACAGTGTGTATTCCGATAGGGGATCGAAAAATCCATTATTTTTGCGATATCTCTTACCGTTTTCGAGATAATCGACCTTTTCCGATTTTAGTCTTTTTGGCTCTCAAAATACACAAAATTTTTTAAGATTTTTTTTTTTTCAATTTAGGACATTCAGCACTTGTTTTTTATATTTGGAAGCATAGATTTACCGGGTGTATTCCGATAGGGGATCGAAAATTCCATTATTTTTGCGATATCTCTTACCGTTTTCGAGATAATCGACCTTTTCCGATTTTAGTCTTTTTGGCACTCAAAATACACAAAATTTGCATAGATTTACAGTGTGTATTCCGATAGGGGATCGAAAAATCCATTATTTTTGCGATATCTCTTACCGTTTTCGAGATAATCGACCTTTTCCGATTTTAGTCTTTTTGGCTCTCAAAATACACAAAATTTTTTAAGATTTTTTTTTTTTCAATTTAGGACATTCAGCACTTGTTTTTTATATTTGGAAGCATAGATTTACCGGGTGTATTCCGATAGGGGATCGAAAATTCCATTATTTTTGCGATATCTCTTACCGTTTTCGAGATAATCGACCTTTTCCGATTTTAGTCTTTTTGGCTCTCAAAATACACAAAATTTTTTAAGATTTTTTTTTTTTCAATTTAGGACATTCAGCACTTGTTTTTTATATTTGGAAGCATAGATTTACCGGGTGTATTCCGATAGGGGATCGAAAATTCCATTATTTTTGCGATATCTCTTACCGTTTTCGAGATAATCGACCTTTTCCGATTTTAGTCTTTTTGGCACTCAAAATACACAAAATTTGCATAGATTTACAGTGTGTATTCCGATAGGGGATCGAAAAATCCATTATTTTTGCGATATCTCTTACCGTTTTCGAGATAATCGACCTTTTCCGATTTTAGTCTTTTTGGCTCTCAAAATACACAAAATTTTTTAAGATTTTTTTTTTTTCAATTTAGGACATTCAGCACTTGTTTTTTATATTTGGAAGCATAGATTTACCGGGTGTATTCCGATAGGGGATCGAAAATTCCATTATTTTTGCGATATCTCTTACCGTTTTCGATATAATCGACCTTTTCCGATTTTAGTCTTTTTGGCACTCAAAATACACAAAATTTGCATAGATTTACAGTGTGTATTCCGATAGGGGATCGAAAAATCCATTATTTTTGCGATATCTCTTACCGTTTTCGAGATAATCGACCTTTTCCGATTTTAGTCTTTTTGGCTCTCAAAATACACAAAATTTTTTAAGATTTTTTTTTTTTCAATTTAGGACATTCAGCACTTGTTTTTTATATTTGGAAGCATAGATTTACCGGGTGTATTCCGATAGGGGATCGAAAATTCCATTATTTTTGCGATATCTCTTACCGTTTTCGAGATAATCGACCTTTTCCGATTTTAGTCTTTTTGGCTCTCAAAATACCCAAAATTTTTTAAGATTTTTTTTTTTTCAATTTAGGACATTCAGCACTTGTTTTTTATATTTGGAAGCATAGATTTACCGGGTGTATTCCGATAGGGGATCGAAAATTCCATTATTTTTGCGATATCTCTTACCGTTTTCGAGATAATCGACCTTTTCCGATTTTAGTCTTTTTGGCTCTCAAAATACACAAAATTTTTTAAGATTTTTTTTTTTTCAATTTAGGACATTCAGCACTTGTTTTTTATATTTGGAAGCATAGATTTACCGGGTGTATTCCGATAGGGGATCGAAAATTCCATTATTTTTGCGATATCTCTTACCGTTTTCGAGATAATCGACCTTTTCCGATTTTAGTCTTTTTGGCACTCAAAATACACAAAATTTGCATAGATTTACAGTGTGTATTCCGATAGGGGATCGAAAAATCCATTATTTTTGCGATATCTCTTACCGTTTTCGAGATAATCGACCTTTTCCGATTTTAGTCTTTTTGGCTCTCAAAATACACAAAATTTTTTAAGATTTTTTTTTTTCAATTTAGGACATTCAGCACTTGTTTTTTATATTTGGAAGCATAGATTTACCGGGTGTATTCCGATAGGGGATCGAAAATTCCATTATTTTTGCGATATCTCTTACCGTTTTCGAGATAATCGACCTTTTCCGATTTTAGTCTTTTTGGCACTCAAAATACACAAAATTTGCATAGATTTACAGTGTGTATTCCGATAGGGGATCGAAAAATCCATTATTTTTGCGATATCTCTTACCGTTTTCGAGATAATCGACCTTTTCCGATTTTAGTCTTTTTGGCTCTCAAAATACACAAAATTTTTTAAGATTTTTTTTTTTTCAATTTAGGACATTCAACACTTGTTTTTTATATTTGGAAGCATAGATTTACCGGGTGTATTCCGATAGGGGATCGAAAATTCCATTATTTTTGCGATATCTCTTACCGTTTTCGAGATAATCGACCTTTTCCGATTTTAGTCTTTTTGGCTCTCAAAATACACAAAATTTTTTAAGATTTTTTTTTTTTCAATTTAGGACATTCAGCACTTGTTTTTTATATTTGGAAGCATAGATTTACCGGGTGTATTCCGATAGGGGATCGAAAATTCCATTATTTTTGCGATATCTCTTACCGTTTTCGAGATAATCGACCTTTTCCGATTTTAGTCTTTTTGGCACTCAAAATACACAAAATTTGCATAGATTTACAGTGTGTATTCCGATAGGGGATCGAAAAATCCATTATTTTTGCGATATCTCTTACCGTTTTCGAGATAATCGACCTTTTCCGATTTTAGTCTTTTTGGCTCTCAAAATACACAAAATTTTTTAAGATATTTTTTTTTTCAATTTAGGACATTCAGCACTTGTTTTTTATATTTGGAAGCATAGATTTACCGGGTGTATTCCGATAGGGGATCGAAAATTCCATTATTTTTGCGATATCTCTTACCGTTTTCGAGATAATCGACCTTTTCCGATTTTAGTCTTTTTGGCACTCAAAATACACAAAATTTGCATAGATTTACAGTGTGTATTCCGATAGGGGATCGAAAAATCCATTATTTTTGCGATATCTCTTACCGTTTTCGAGATAATCGACCTTTTCCGATTTTAGTCTTTTTGGCTCTCAAAATACACAAAATTTTTTAAGATTTTTTTTTTTTCAATTTAGGACATTCAGCACTTGTTTTTTATATTTGGAAGCATAGATTTACCGGGTGTATTCCGATAGGGGATCGAAAATTCCATTATTTTTGCGATATCTCTTACCGTTTTCGAGATAATCGACCTTTTCCGATTTTAGTCTTTTTGGCTCTCAAAATACACAAAATTTTTTAAGATTTTTTTTTTTTCAATTTAGGACATTCAGCACTTGTTTTTTATATTTGGAAGCATAGATTTACCGGGTGTATTCCGATAGGGGATCGAAAATTCCATTATTTTTGCGATATCTCTTACCGTTTTCGAGATAATCGACCTTTTCCGATTTTAGTCTTTTTGGCACTCAAAATACACAAAATTTGCATAGATTTACAGTGTGTATTCCGATAGGGGATCGAAAAATCCATTATTTTTGCGATATCTCTTACCGTTTTCGAGATAATCGACCTTTTCCGATTTTAGTCTTTTTGGCTCTCCAAATACACAAAATTTTTTAAGATTTTTTTTTTTTCAATTTAGGACATTCAGCACTTGTTTTTTATATTTGGAAGCATAGATTTACCGGGTGTATTCCGATAGGGGATCGAAAATTCCATTATTTTTGCGATATCTCTTACCGTTTTCGAGATAATCGACCTTTTCCGATTTTAGTCTTTTTGGCACTCAAAATACACAAAATTTGCATAGATTTACAGTGTGTATTCCGATAGGGGATCGAAAAATCCATTATTTTTGCGATATCTCTTACCGTTTTCGAGATAATCGACCTTTTCCGATTTTAGTCTTTTTGGCTCTCAAAATACACAAAATTTTTTAAGATTTTTTTTTTTTCAATTTAGGACATTCAGCACTTGTTTTTTATATTTGGAAGCATAGATTTACCGGGTGTATTCCGATAGGGGATCGAAAATTCCATTATTTTTGCGATATCTCTTACCGTTTTCGAGATAATCGACCTTTTCCGATTTTAGTCTTTTTGGCACTCAAAATACACAAAATTTGCATAGATTTACAGTGTGTATTCCGATAGGGGATCGAAAAATCCATTATTTTTGCGATATCTCTTACCGTTTTCGAGATAATCGACCTTTTCCGATTTTAGTCTTTTTGGCTCTCAAAATACACAAAATTTTTTAAGATTTTTTTTTTTTCAATTTAGGACATTCAGCACTTGTTTTTTATATTTGGAAGCATAGATTTACCGGGTGTATTCCGATAGGGGATCGAAAATTCCATTATTTTTGCGATATCTCTTACCGTTTTCGAGATAATCGACCTTTTCCGATTTTAGTCTTTTTGGCTCTCAAAATACACAAAATTTTTTAAGATTTTTTTTTTTTCAATTTAGGACATTCAGCACTTGTTTTTTATATTTGGAAGCATAGATTTACCGGGTGTATTCCGATAGGGGATCGAAAATTCCATTATTTTTGCGATATCTCTTACCGTTTTCGAGATAATCGACCTTTTCCGATTTTAGTCTTTTTGGCACTCAAAATACACAAAATTTGCATAGATTTACAGTGTGTATTCCGATAGGGGATCGAAAAATCCATTATTTTTGCGATATCTCTTACCGTTTTCGAGATAATCGACCTTTTCCGATTTTAGTCTTTTTGGCTCTCAAAATACACAAAATTTTTTAAGATTTTTTTTTTTTCAATTTAGGACATTCAGCACTTGTTTTTTATATTTGGAAGCATAGATTTACCGGGTGTATTCCGATAGGGGATCGAAAATTCCATTATTTTTGCGATATCTCTTACCGTTTTCGAGATAATCGACCTTTTCCGATTTTAGTCTTTTTGGCACTCAAAATACACAAAATTTGCATAGATTTACAGTGTGTATTCCGATAGGGGATCGAAAAATCCATTATTTTTGCGATATCTCTTACCGTTTTCGAGATAATCGACCTTTTCCGATTTTAGTCTTTTTGGCTCTCAAAATACACAAAATTTTTTAAGATTTTTTTTTTTTTCAATTTAGGACATTCAGCACTTGTTTTTTATATTTGGAAGCATAGATTTACCGGGTGTATTCCGATAGGGGATCGAAAATTCCATTATTTTTGCGATATCTCTTACCGTTTTCGAGATAATCGACCTTTTCCGATTTTAGTCTTTTTGGCTCTCAAAATACACAAAATTTTTTAAGATTTTTTTTTTTTCAATTTAGGACATTCAGCACTTGTTTTTTATATTTGGAAGCATAGATTTACCGGGTGTATTCCGATAGGGGATCGAAAATTCCATTATTTTTGCGATATCTCTTACCGTTTTCGAGATAATCGACCTTTTCCGATTTTAGTCTTTTTGGCTCTCAAAATACACAAAATTTTTTAAGATTTTTTTTTTTTCAATTTAGGACATTCAGCACTTGTTTTTTATATTTGGAAGCATAGATTTACCGGGTGTATTCCGATAGGGGATCGAAAATTCCATTATTTTTGCGATATCTCTTACCGTTTTCGAGATAATCGACCTTTTCCGATTTTAGTCTTTTTGGCACTCAAAATACACAAAATTTGCATAGATTTACAGTGTGTATTCCGATAGGGGATCGAAAAATCCATTATTTTTGCGATATCTCTTACCGTTTTCGAGATAATCGACCTTTTCCGATTTTAGTCTTTTTGGCTCTCAAAATACACAAAATTTTTTAAGATTTTTTTTTTTTCAATTTAGGACATTCAGCACTTGTTTTTTATATTTGGAAGCATAGATTTACCGGGTGTATTCCGATAGGGGATCGAAAATTCCATTATTTTTGCGATATCTCTTACCGTTTTCGAGATAATCGACCTTTTCCGATTTTAGTCTTTTTGGCTCTCAAAATACACAAAATTTTTTAAGATTTTTTTTTTTTCAATTTAGGACATTCAGCACTTGTTTTTTATATTTGGAAGCATAGATTTACCGGGTGTATTCCGATAGGGGATCGAAAATTCCATTATTTTTGCGATATCTCTTACCGTTTTCGAGATAATCGACCTTTTCCGATTTTAGTCTTTTTGGCACTCAAAATACACAAAATTTGCATAGATTTACAGTGTGTATTCCGATAGGAGATCGAAAAATCCATTATTTTTGCGATATCTCTTACCGTTTTCGAGATAATCGACCTTTTCCGATTTTAGTCTTTTTGGCTCTCAAAATACACAAAATTTTTTTAGATTTTTTTTTTTTCAATTTAGGACATTCAGCACTTGTTTTTTATATTTGGAAGCATAGATTTACCGGGTGTATTCCGATAGGGGATCGAAAATTCCATTATTTTTGCGATATCTCTTACCGTTTTCGAGATAATCGACCTTTTCCGATTTTAGTCTTTTTGGCACTCAAAATACACAAAATTTGCATAGATTTACAGTGTGTATTCCGATAGGGGATCGAAAAATCCATTATTTTTGCGATATCTCTTACCGTTTTCGAGATAATCGACCTTTTCCGATTTTAGTCTTTTTGGCTCTCAAAATACACAAAATTTTTTAAGATTTTTTTTTTTTCAATTTAGGACATTCAGCACTTGTTTTTTATATTTGGAAGCATAGATTTACCGGGTGTATTCCGATAGGGGATCGAAAATTCCATTATTTTTGCGATATCTCTTACCGTTTTCGAGATAATCGACCTTTTCCGATTTTAGTCTTTTTGGCACTCAAAATACACAAAATTTGCATAGATTTACAGTGTGTATTCCGATAGGGGATCGAAAAATCCATTATTTTTGCGATATCTCTTACCGTTTTCGAGATAATCGACCTTTTCCGATTTTAGTCTTTTTGGCTCTCAAAATACACAAAATTTTTTAAGATTTTTTTTTTTTCAATTTAGGACATTCAGCACTTGTTTTTTATATTTGGAAGCATAGATTTACCGGGTGTATTCCGATAGGGGATCGAAAATTCCATTATTTTTGCGATATCTCTTACCGTTTTCGAGATAATCGACCTTTTCCGATTTTAGTCTTTTTGGCTCTCAAAATACACAAAATTTTTTAAGATTTTTTTTTTTTCAATTTAGGACATTCAGCACTTGTTTTTTATATTTGGAAGCATAGATTTACCGGGTGTATTCCGATAGGGGATCGAAAATTCCATTATTTTTGCGATATCTCTTACCGTTTTCGAGATAATCGACCTTTTCCGATTTTAGTCTTTTTGGCTCTCAAAATACACAACATTTTTTAAGATTTTTTTTTTTTCAATTTAGGACATTCAGCACTTGTTTTTTATATTTGGAAGCATAGATTTACCGGGTGTATTCCGATAGGGGATCGAAAATTCCATTATTTTTGCGATATCTCTTACCGTTTTCGAGATAATCGACCTTTTCCGATTTTAGTCTTTTTGGCACTCAAAATACACAAAATTTGCATAGATTTACAGTGTGTATTCCGATAGGAGATCGAAAAATCCATTATTTTTGCGATATCTCTTACCGTTTTCGAGATAATCGACCTTTTCCGATTTTAGTCTTTTTGGCTCTCAAAATACACAAAATTTTTTAAGATTTTTTTTTTTTCAATTTAGGACATTCAGCACTTGTTTTTTATATTTGGAAGCATAGATTTACCGGGTGTATTCCGATAGGGGATCGAAAATTCCATTATTTTTGCGATATCTCTTACCGTTTTCGAGATAATCGACCTTTTCCGATTTTAGTCTTTTTGGCTCTCAAAATACACAAAATTTTTTAAGATTTTTTTTTTTTCAATTTAGGACATTCAGCACTTGTTTTTTATATTTGGAAGCATAGATTTACCGGGTGTATTCCGATAGGGGATCGAAAATTCCATTATTTTTGCGATATCTCTTACCGTTTTCGAGATAATCGACCTTTTCCGATTTTAGTCTTTTTGGCACTCAAAATACACAAAATTTGCATAGATTTACAGTGTGTATTCCGATAGGAGATCGAAAAATCCATTATTTTTGCGATATCTCTTACCGTTTTCGAGATAATCGACCTTTTCCGATTTTAGTCTTTTTGGCTCTCAAAATACACAAAATTTTTTAAGATTTTTTTTTTTCAATTTAGGACATTCAGCACTTGTTTTTTATATTTGGAAGCATAGATTTACCGGGTGTATTCCGATAGGGGATCGAAAATTCCATTATTTTTGCGATATCTCTTACCGTTTTCGAGATAATCGACCTTTTCCGATTTTAGTCTTTTTGGCACTCAAAATACACAAAATTTGCATAGATTTACAGTGTGTATTCCGATAGGGGATCGAAAAATCCATTATTTTTGCGATATCTCTTACCGTTTTCGAGATAATCGACCTTTTCCGATTTTAGTCTTTTTGGCTCTCAAAATACACAAAATTTTTTAAGATTTTTTTTTTTTCAATTTAGGACATTCAGCACTTGTTTTTTATATTTGGAAGCATAGATTTACCGGGTGTATTCCGATAGGGGATCGAAAATTCCATTATTTTTGCGATATCTCTTACCGTTTTCGAGATAATCGACCTTTTCCGATTTTAGTCTTTTTGGCACTCAAAATACACAAAATTTGCATAGATTTACAGTGTGTATTCCGATAGGGGATCGAAAAATCCATTATTTTTGCGATATCTCTTACCGTTTTCGAGATAATCGACCTTTTCCGATTTTAGTCTTTTTGGCTCTCAAAATACACAAAATTTTTTAAGATTTTTTTTTTTTCAATTTAGGACATTCAGCACTTGTTTTTTATATTTGGAAGCATAGATTTACCGGGTGTATTCCGATAGGGGATCGAAAATTCCATTATTTTTGCGATATCTCTTACCGTTTTCGAGATAATCGACCTTTTCCGATTTTAGTCTTTTTGGCACTCAAAATACACAAAATTTGCATAGATTTACAGTGTGTATTCCGATAGGGGATCGAAAATTCCATTATTTTTGCGATATCTCTTACCGTTTTCGAGATAATCGACCTTTTCCGATTTTAGTCTTTTTGGCTCTCAAAATACACAAAATTTTTTAAGATTTTTTTTTTTTCAATTTAGGACATTCAGCACTTGTTTTTTATATTTGGAAGCATAGATTTACCGGGTGTATTCCGATAGGGGATCGAAAATTCCATTATTTTTGCGATATCTCTTACCGTTTTCGAGATAATCGACCTTTTCCGATTTTAGTCTTTTTGGCACTCAAAATACACAAAATTTGCATAGATTTACAGTGTGTATTCCGATAGGGGATCGAAAAATCCATTATTTTTGCGATATCTCTTACCGTTTTCGAGATAATCGACCTTTTCCGATTTTAGTCTTTTTGGCTCTCAAAATACACAAAATTTTTTAAGATTTTTTTTTTTTCAATTTAGGACATTCAGCACTTGTTTTTTATATTTGGAAGCATAGATTTACCGGGTGTATTCCGATAGGGGATCGAAAATTCCATTATTTTTGCGATATCTCTTACCGTTTTCGAGATAATCGACCTTTTCCGATTTTAGTCTTTTTGGCCCTCAAAATACACAAAATTTGCATAGATTTACAGTGTGTATTCCGATAGGGGATCGAAAAATCCATTATTTTTGCGATATCTCTTACCGTTTTCGAGATAATCGACCTTTTCCGATTTTAGTCTTTTTGGCTCTCAAAAGACACAAAATTTTTTAAGATTTTTTTTTTTTCAATTTAGGACATTCAGCACTTGTTTTTTATATTTGGAAGCATAGATTTACCGGGTGTATTCCGATAGGGGATCGAAAATTCCATTATTTTTGCGATATCTCTTACCGTTTTCGAGATAATCGACCTTTTCCGATTTTAGTCTTTTTGGCACTCAAAATACACAAAATTTGCATAGATTTACAGTGTGTATTCCGATAGGGGATCGAAAAATCCATTATTTTTGCGATATCTCTTACCGTTTTCGAGATAATCGACCTTTTCCGATTTTAGTCTTTTTGGCTCTCAAAATACACAAAATTTTTTAAGATTTTTTTTTTTTCAATTTAGGACATTCAGCACTTGTTTTTTATATTTGGAAGCATAGATTTACCGGGTGTATTCCGATAGGGGATCGAAAATTCCATTATTTTTGCGATATCTCTTACCGTTTTCGAGATAATCGACCTTTTCCGATTTTAGTCTTTTTGGCTCTCAAAATACACAAAATTTTTTAAGATTTTTTTTTTTTCAATTTAGGACATTCAGCACTTGTTTTTTATATTTGGAAGCATAGATTTACCGGGTGTATTCCGATAGGGGATCGAAAATTCCATTATTTTTGCGATATCTCTTACCGTTTTCGAGATAATCGACCTTTTCCGATTTTAGTCTTTTTGGCACTCAAAATACACAAAATTTGCATAGATTTACAGTGTGTATTCCGATAGGGGATCGAAAAATCCATTATTTTTGCGATATCTCTTACCGTTTTCGAGATAATCGACCTTTTCCGATTTTAGTCTTTTTGGCTCTCAAAATACACAAAATTTTTTAAGATTTTTTTTTTTTCAATTTAGGACATTCAGCACTTGTTTTTTATATTTGAAAGCATAGATTTACCGGGTGTATTCCGATAGGGGATCGAAAATTCCATTATTTTTGCGATATCTCTTACCGTTTTCGAGATAATCGACCTTTTCCGATTTTAGTCTTTTTGGCACTCAAAATACACAAAATTTGCATAGATTTACAGTGTGTATTCCGATAGGGGATCGAAAAATCCATTATTTTTGCGATATCTCTTACCGTTTTCGAGATAATCGACCTTTTCCGATTTTAGTCTTTTTGGCTCTCAAAATACACAAAATTTTTTAAGATTTTTTTTTTTTCAATTTAGGACATTCAGCACTTGTTTTTTATATTTGGAAGCATAGATTTACCGGGTGTATTCCGATAGGGGATCGAAAATTCCATTATTTTTGCGATATCTCTTACCGTTTTCGAGATAATCGACCTTTTCCGATTTTAGTCTTTTTGGCACTCAAAATACACAAAATTTGCATAGATTTACAGTGTGTATTCCGATAGGGGATCGAAAAATCCATTATTTTTGCGATATCTCTTACCGTTTTCGAGATAATCGACCTTTTCCGATTTTAGTCTTTTTGGCTCTCAAAATACACAAAATTTTTTAAGATTTTTTTTTTTTCAATTTAGGACATTCAGCACTTGTTTTTTATATTTGGAAGCATAGATTTACCGGGTGTATTCCGATAGGGGATCGAAAATTCCATTATTTTTGCGATATCTCTTACCGTTTTCGAGATAATCGACCTTTTCCGATTTTAGTCTTTTTGGCACTCAAAATACACAAAATTTGCATAGATTTACAGTGTGTATTCCGATAGGGGATCGAAAAATCCATTATTTTTGCGATATCTCTTACCGTTTTCGAGATAATCGACCTTTTCCGATTTTAGTCTTTTTGGCTCTCAAAATACACAAAATTTTTTAAGATTTTTTTTTTTTCAATTTAGGACATTCAGCACTTGTTTTTTATATTTGGAAGCATAGATTTACCGGGTGTATTCCGATAGGGGATCGAAAATTCCATTATTTTTGCGATATCTCTTACCGTTTTCGAGATAATCGACCTTTTCCGATTTTAGTCTTTTTGGCACTCAAAATACACAAAATTTGCATAGATTTACAGTGTGTATTCCGATAGGGGATCGAAAAATCCATTATTTTTGCGATATCTCTTACCGTTTTCGAGATAATCGACCTTTTCCGATTTTAGTCTTTTTGGCTCTCAAAATACACAAAATTTTTTAAGATTTTTTTTTTTTCAATTTAGGACATTCAGCACTTGTTTTTTATATTTGGAAGCATAGATTTACCGGGTGTATTCCGATAGGGGATCGAAAATTCCATTATTTTTGCGATATCTCTTACCGTTTTCGAGATAATCGACCTTTTCCGATTTTAGTGTTTTTGGCTCTCAAAATACACAAAATTTTTTAAGATTTTTTTTTTTTCAATTTAGGACATTCAGCACTTGTTTTTTATATTTGGAAGCATAGATTTACCGGGTGTATTCCGATAGGGGATCGAAAATTCCATTATTTTTGCGATATCTCTTACCGTTTTCGAGATAATCGACCTTTTCCGATTTTAGTCTTTTTGGCACTCAAAATACACAAAATTTGCATAGATTTACAGTGTGTATTCCGATAGGGGATCGAAAAATCCATTATTTTTGCGATATCTCTTACCGTTTTCGAGATAATCGACCTTTTCCGATTTTAGTCTTTTTGGCTCTCAAAATACACAAAATTTTTTAAGATTTTTTTTTTTCAATTTAGGACATTCAGCACTTGTTTTTTATATTTGGAAGCATAGATTTACCGGGTGTATTCCGATAGGGGATCGAAAATTCCATTATTTTTGCGATATCTCTTACCGTTTTCGAGATAATCGACCTTTTCCGATTTTAGTCTTTTTGGCACTCAAAATACACAAAATTTGCATAGATTTACAGTGTGTATTCCGATAGGGGATCGAAAAATCCATTATTTTTGCGATATCTCTTACCGTTTTCGAGATAATCGACCTTTTCCGATTTTAGTCTTTTTGGCTCTCAAAATACACAAAATTTTTTAAGATTTTTTTTTTTTCAATTTAGGACATTCAGCACTTGTTTTTTATATTTGGAAGCATAGATTTACCGGGTGTATTCCGATAGGGGATCGAAAATTCCATTATTTTTGCGATATCTCTTACCGTTTTCGAGATAATCGACCTTTTCCGATTTTAGTCTTTTTGGCACTCAAAATACACAAAATTTGCATAGATTTACAGTGTGTATTCCGATAGGGGATCGAAAAATCCATTATTTTTGCGATATCTCTTACCGTTTTCGAGATAATCGACCTTTTCCGATTTTAGTCTTTTTGGCTCTCAAAATACACAAAATTTTTTAAGATTTTTTTTTTTTCAATTTAGGACATTCAGCACTTGTTTTTTATATTTGGAAGCATAGATTTACCGGGTGTATTCCGATAGGGGATCGGAAATTCCATTATTTTTGCGATATCTCTTACCGTTTTCGAGATAATCGACCTTTTCCGATTTTAGTCTTTTTGGCACTCAAAATACACAAAATTTGCATAGATTTACAGTGTGTATTCCGATAGGGGATCGAAAAATCCATTATTTTTGCGATATCTCTTACCGTTTTCGAGATAATCGACCTTTTCCGATTTTAGTCTTTTTGGCTCTCAAAATACACAAAATTTTTTAAGATTTTTTTTTTTTCAATTTAGGACATTCAGCACTTGTTTTTTATATTTCTAAGCATAGATTTACCGGGTGTATTCCGATAGGGGATCGAAAATTCCATTATTTTTGCGATATCTCTTACCGTTTTCGAGATAATCGACCTTTTCCGATTTTAGTCTTTTTGGCACTCAAAATACACAAAATTTGCATAGATTTACAGTGTGTATTCCGATAGGGGATCGAAAAATCCATTATTTTTGCGATATCTCTTACCGTTTTCGAGATAATCGACCTTTTCCGATTTTAGTCTTTTTGGCTCTCAAAATACACAAAATTTTTTAAGATTTTTTTTTTTTCAATTTAGGACATTCAGCACTTGTTTTTTATATTTGGAAGCATAGATTTACCGGGTGTATTCCGATAGGGGATCGAAAATTCCATTATTTTTGCGATATCTCTTACCGTTTTCGAGATAATCGACCTTTTCCGATTTTAGTCTTTTTGGCACTCAAAATACACAAAATTTGCATAGATTTACAGTGTGTATTCCGATAGGGGATCGAAAAATCCATTATTTTTGCGATATCTCTTACCGTTTTCGATATAATCGACCTTTTCCGATTTTAGTCTTTTTGGCACTCAAAATACACAAAATTTGCATAGATTTACAGTGTGTATTCCGATAGGGGATCGAAAAATCCATTATTTTTGCGATATCTCTTACCGTTTTCGAGATAATCGACCTTTTCCGATTTTAGTCTTTTTGGCTCTCAAAATACACAAAATTTTTTAAGATTTTTTTTTTTTCAATTTAGGACATTCAGCACTTGTTTTTTATATTTGGAAGCATAGATTTACACGGTGTATTCCGATAGGGGATCGAAAATTCCATTATTTTTGCGATATCTCTTACCGTTTTCGAGATAATCGACCTTTTCCGATTTTAGTCTTTTTGGCACTCAAAATACACAAAATTTGCATAGATTTACAGTGTGTATTCCGATAGGGGATCGAAAAATCCATTATTTTTGCGATATCTCTTACCGTTTTCGAGATAATCGACCTTTTCCGATTTTAGTCTTTTTGGCTCTCAAAATACACAAAATTTTTTAAGATTTTTTTTTTTTCAATTTAGGACATTCAGCACTTGTTTTTTATATTTGGAAGCATAGATTTACCGGGTGTATTCCGATAGGGGATCGAAAATTCCATTATTTTTGCGATATCTCTTACCGTTTTCGAGATAATCGACCTTTTCCGATTTTAGTCTTTTTGGCTCTCAAAATACCCAAAATTTTTTAAGATTTTTTTTTTTTCAATTTAGGACATTCAGCACTTGTTTTTTATATTTGGAAGCATATATTTACCGGGTGTATTCCGATAGGGGATCGAAAATTCCATTATTTTTGCGATATCTCTTACCGTTTTCGAGATAATCGACCTTTTCCGATTTTAGTCTTTTTGGCACTCAAAATACACAAAATTTGCATGGTTTTACAGTGTGTATTCCGATAGGGGATCGAAAAATCCATTATTTTTGCGATATCTCTTACCGTTTTCGAGATAATCGACCTTTTCCGATTTTAGTCTTTTTGGCTCTCAAAATACACAAAATTTTTTAAGATTTTTTTTTTTTCAATTTAGGACATTCAGCACTTGTTTTTTATATTTGGAAGCATAGATTTACCGGGTGTATTCCGATAGGGGATCGAAAATTCCATTATTTTTGCGATATCTCTTACCGTTTTCGAGATAATCGACCTTTTCCGATTTTAGTCTTTTTGGCTCTCAAAATACACAAAATTTTTTAAGATTTTTTTTTTTTCAATTTAGGACATTCAGCACTTGTTTTTTATATTTGGAAGCATAGATTTACCGGGTGTATTCCGATAGGGGATCGAAAATTCCATTATTTTTGCGATATCTCTTACCGTTTTCGAGATAATCGACCTTTTCCGATTTTAGTCTTTTTGGCTCTCAAAATACACAAAATTTTTTAAGATTTTTTTTTTTTCAATTTAGGACATTCAGCACTTGTTTTTTATATTTGGAAGCATAGATTTACCGGGTGTATTCCGATAGGGGATCGAAAATTCCATTATTTTTGCGATATCTCTTACCGTTTTCGAGATAATCGACCTTTTCCGATTTTAGTCTTTTTGGCACTCAAAATACACAAAATTTGCATAGATTTACAGTGTGTATTCCGATAGGGGATCGAAAAATCCATTATTTTTGCGATATCTCTTACCGTTTTCGAGATAATCTACCTTTTCCGATTTTAGTCTTTTTGGCTCTCAAAATACACAAAATTTTTTAAGATTTTTTTTTTTCAATTTAGGACATTCAGCACTTGTTTTTTATATTTGGAAGCATAGATTTACCGGGTGTATTCCGATAGGGGATCGAAAATTCCATTATTTTTGCGATATCTCTTACCGTTTTCGAGATAAGCGACCTTTTCCGATTTTAGTCTTTTTGGCACTCAAAATACACAAAATTTGCATAGATTTACAGTGTGTATTCCGATAGGGGATCGAAAAATCCATTATTTTTGCGATATCTCTTACCGTTTTCGAGATAATCGACCTTTTCCGATTTTAGTCTTTTTGGCTCTCAAAATACACAAAATTTTTTAAGATTTTTTTTTTTTCAATTTAGGACATTCAGCACTTGTTTTTTATATTTGGAAGCATAGATTTACCGGGTGTATTCCGATAGGGGATCGAAAATTCCATTATTTTTGCGATATCTCTTACCGTTTTCGAGATAATCGACCTTTTCCGATTTTAGTCTTTTTGGCACTCAAAATACACAAAATTTGCATAGATTTACAGTGTGTATTCCGATAGGGGATCGAAAAATCCATTATTTTTGCGATATCTCTTACCGTTTTCGAGATAATCGACCTTTTCCGATTTTAGTCTTTTTGGCTCTCAAAATACACAAAATTTTTTAAGATTTTTTTTTTTTCAATTTAGGACATTCAGCACTTGTTTTTTATATTTGGAAGCATAGATTTACCGGGTGTATTCCGATAGGGGATCGAAAATTCCATTATTTTTGCGATATCTCTTACCGTTTTCGAGATAATCGACCTTTTCCGATTTTAGTCTTTTTGGCTCTCAAAATACACAAAATTTTTTAAGATTTTTTTTTTTTCAATTTAGGACATTCAGCACTTGTTTTTTATATTTGGAAGCATAGATTTACCGGGTGTATTCCGATAGGGGATCGAAAATTCCATTATTTTTGCGATATCTCTTACCGTTTTCGAGATAATCGACCTTTTCCGATTTTAGTCTTTTTGGCTCTCAAAATACACAAAATTTTTTAAGATTTTTTTTTTTTCAATTTAGGACATTCAGCACTTGTTTTTTATATTTGGAAGCATAGATTTACCGGGTGTATTCCGATAGGGGATCGAAAATTCCATTATTTTTGCGATATCTCTTACCGTTTTCGAGATAATCGACCTTTTCCGATTTTAGTCTTTTTGGCACTCAAAATACACAAAATTTGCATAGATTTACAGTGTGTATTCCGATAGGGGATCGAAAAATCCATTATTTTTGCGATATCTCTTACCGTTTTCGAGATAATCTACCTTTTCCGATTTTAGTCTTTTTGGCTCTCAAAATACACAAAATTTTTTAAGATTTTTTTTTTTCAATTTAGGACATTCAGCACTTGTTTTTTATATTTGGAAGCATAGATTTACCGGGTGTATTCCGATAGGGGATCGAAAATTCCATTATTTTTGCGATATCTCTTACCGTTTTCGAGATAAGCGACCTTTTCCGATTTTAGTCTTTTTGGCACTCAAAATACACAAAATTTGCATAGATTTACAGTGTGTATTCCGATAGGGGATCGAAAAATCCATTATTTTTGCGATATCTCTTACCGTTTTCGAGATAATCGACCTTTTCCGATTTTAGTCTTTTTGGCTCTCAAAATACACAAAATTTTTTAAGATTTTTTTTTTTTCAATTTAGGACATTCAGCACTTGTTTTTTATATTTGGAAGCATAGATTTACCGGGTGTATTCCGATAGGGGATCGAAAATTCCATTATTTTTGCGATATCTCTTACCGTTTTCGAGATAATCGACCTTTTCCGATTTTAGTCTTTTTGGCACTCAAAATACACAAAATTTGCATAGATTTACAGTGTGTATTCCGATAGGGGATCGAAAAATCCATTATTTTTGCGATATCTCTTACCGTTTTCGAGATAATCGACCTTTTCCGATTTTAGTCTTTTTGGCTCTCAAAATACACAAAATTTTTTAAGATTTTTTTTTTTTCAATTTAGGACATTCAGCACTTGTTTTTTATATTTGGAAGCATAGATTTACCGGGTGTATTCCGATAGGGGATCGAAAATTCCATTATTTTTGCGATATCTCTTACCGTTTTCGAGATAATCGACCTTTTCCGATTTTAGTCTTTTTGGCACTCAAAATACACAAAATTTGCATAGATTTACAGTGTGTATTCCGATAGGGGATCGAAAAATCCATTATTTTTGCGATATCTCTTACCGTTTTCGAGATAATCGACCTTTTCCGATTTTAGTCTTTTTGGCTCTCAAAATACACAAAATTTTTTAAGATTTTTTTTTTTTCAATTTAGGACATTCAGCACTTGTTTTTTATATTTGGAAGCATAGATTTACCGGGTGTATTCCGATAGGGGATCGAAAATTCCATTATTTTTGCGATATCTCTTACCGTTTTCGAGATAATCGACCTTTTCCGATTTTAGTCTTTTTGGCACTCAAAATACACAAAATTTGCATAGATTTACAGTGTGTATTCCGATAGGGGATCGAAAAATCCATTATTTTTGCGATATCTCTTACCGTTTTCGAGATAATCGACCTTTTCCGATTTTAGTCTTTTTGGCTCTCAAAATACACAAAATTTTTTAAGATTTTTTTTTTTTCAATTTAGGACATTCAGCACTTGTTTTTTATATTTGGAAGCATAGATTTACCGGGTGTATTCCGATAGGGGATCGAAAATTCCATTATTTTTGCGATATCTCTTACCGTTTTCGAGATAATCGACCTTTTCCGATTTTAGTCTTTTTGGCTCTCAAAATACACAAAATTTTTTAAGATTTTTTTTTTTTCAATTTAGGACATTCAGCACTTGTTTTTTATATTTGGAAGCATAGATTTACCGGGTGTATTCCGATAGGGGATCGAAAATTCCATTATTTTTGCGATATCTCTTACCGTTTTCGAGATAATCGACCTTTTCCGATTTTAGTCTTTTTGGCACTCAAAATACACAAAATTTGCATAGATTTACAGTGTGTATTCCGATAGGGGATCGAAAAATCCATTATTTTTGCGATATCTCTTACCGTTTTCGAGATAATCGACCTTTTCCGATTTTAGTCTTTTTGGCTCTCAAAATACACAAAATTTTTTATGATTTTTTTTTTTTCAATTTAGGACATTCAGCACTTGTTTTTTATATTTGGAAGCATAGATTTACCGGGTGTATTCCGATAGGGGATCGAAAATTCCATTATTTTTGCGATATCTCTTACCGTTTTCGATATAATCGACCTTTTCCGATTTTAGTCTTTTTGGCACTCAAAATACACAAAATTTGCATAGATTTACAGTGTGTATTCCGATAGGGGATCGAAAAATCCATTATTTTTGCGATATCTCTTACCGTTTTCGAGATAATCGACCTTTTCCGATTTTAGTCTTTTTGGCTCTCAAAATACACAAAATTTTTTAAGATTTTTTTTTTTTCAATTTAGGACATTCAGCACTTGTTTTTTATATTTGGAAGCATAGATTTACCGGGTGTATTCCGATAGGGGATCGAAAATTCCATTATTTTTGCGATATCTCTTACCGTTTTCGAGATAATCGACCTTTTCCGATTTTAGTCTTTTTGGCTCTCAAAATACCCAAAATTTTTTAAGATTTTTTTTTTTTCAATTTAGGACATTCAGCACTTGTTTTTTATATTTGGAAGCATAGATTTATCGGGTGTATTCCGATAGGGGATCGAAAATTCCATTATTTTTGCGATATCTCTTACCGTTTTCGAGATAATCGACCTTTTCCGATTTTAGTCTTTTTGGCTCTCAAAATACACAAAATTTTTTAAGATTTTTTTTTTTTCAATTTAGGACATTCAGCACTTGTTTTTTATATTTGGAAGCATAGATTTACCGGGTGTATTCCGATAGGGGATCGAAAATTCCATTATTTTTGCGATATCTCTTACCGTTTTCGAGATAATCGACCTTTTCCGATTTTAGTCTTTTTGGCACTCAAAATACACAAAATTTGCTTAGATTTACAGTGTGTATTCCGATAGGGGATCGAAAAATCCATTATTTTTGCGATATCTCTTACCGTTTTCGAGATAATCGACCTTTTCCGATTTTAGTCTTTTTGGCTCTCAAAATACACAAAATTTTTTAAGATTTTTTTTTTTCAATTTAGGACATTCAGCACTTGTTTTTTATATTTGGAAGCATAGATTTACCGGGTGTATTCCGATAGGGGATCGAAAATTCCATTATTTTTGCGATATCTCTTACCGTTTTCGAGATAATCGACCTTTTCCGATTTTAGTCTTTTTGGCACTCAAAATACACAAAATTTGCATAGATTTACAGTGTGTATTCCGATAGGGGATCGAAAAATCCATTATTTTTGCGATATCTCTTACCGTTTTCGAGATAATCGACCTTTTCCGATTTTAGTCTTTTTGGCTCTCAAAATACACAAAATTTTTTAAGATTTTTTTTTTTTCAATTTAGGACATTCAACACTTGTTTTTTATATTTGGAAGCATAGATTTACCGGGTGTATTCCGATAGGGGATCGAAAATTCCATTATTTTTGCGATATCTCTTACCGTTTTCGAGATAATCGACCTTTTCCGATTTTAGTCTTTTTGGCTCTCAAAATACACAAAATTTTTTAAGATTTTTTTTTTTTCAATTTAGGACATTCAGCACTTGTTTTTTATATTTGGAAGCATAGATTTACCGGGTGTATTCCGATAGGGGATCGAAAATTCCATTATTTTTGCGATATCTCTTACCGTTTTCGAGATAATCGACCTTTTCCGATTTTAGTCTTTTTGGCACTCAAAATACACAAAATTTGCATAGATTTACAGTGTGTATTCCGATAGGGGATCGAAAAATCCATTATTTTTGCGATATCTCTTACCGTTTTCGAGATAATCGACCTTTTCCGATTTTAGTCTTTTTGGCTCTCAAAATACACAAAATTTTTTAAGATATTTTTTTTTTCAATTTAGGACATTCAGCACTTGTTTTTTATATTTGGAAGCATAGATTTACCGGGTGTATTCCGATAGGGGATCGAAAATTCCATTATTTTTGCGATATCTCTTACCGTTTTCGAGATAATCGACCTTTTCCGATTTTAGTCTTTTTGGCACTCAAAATACACAAAATTTGCATAGATTTACAGTGTGTATTCCGATAGGGGATCGAAAAATCCATTATTTTTGCGATATCTCTTACCGTTTTCGAGATAATCGACCTTTTCCGATTTTAGTCTTTTTGGCTCTCAAAATACACAAAATTTTTTAAGATTTTTTTTTTTTCAATTTAGGACATTCAGCACTTGTTTTTTATATTTGGAAGCATAGATTTACCGGGTGTATTCCGATAGGGGATCGAAAATTCCATTATTTTTGCGATATCTCTTACCGTTTTCGAGATAATCGACCTTTTCCGATTTTAGTCTTTTTGGCTCTCAAAATACACAAAATTTTTTAAGATTTTTTTTTTTTCAATTTAGGACATTCAGCACTTGTTTTTTATATTTGGAAGCATAGATTTACCGGGTGTATTCCGATAGGGGATCGAAAATTCCATTATTTTTGCGATATCTCTTACCGTTTTCGAGATAATCGACCTTTTCCGATTTTAGTCTTTTTGGCACTCAAAATACACAAAATTTGCATAGATTTACAGTGTGTATTCCGATAGGGGATCGAAAAATCCATTATTTTTGCGATATCTCTTACCGTTTTCGAGATAATCGACCTTTTCCGATTTTAGTCTTTTTGGCTCTCCAAATACACAAAATTTTTTAAGATTTTTTTTTTTTCAATTTAGGACATTCAGCACTTGTTTTTTATATTTGGAAGCATAGATTTACCGGGTGTATTCCGATAGGGGATCGAAAATTCCATTATTTTTGCGATATCTCTTACCGTTTTCGAGATAATCGACCTTTTCCGATTTTAGTCTTTTTGGCACTCAAAATACACAAAATTTGCATAGATTTACAGTGTGTATTCCGATAGGGGATCGAAAAATCCATTATTTTTGCGATATCTCTTACCGTTTTCGAGATAATCGACCTTTTCCGATTTTAGTCTTTTTGGCTCTCAAAATACACAAAATTTTTTAAGATTTTTTTTTTTTCAATTTAGGACATTCAGCACTTGTTTTTTATATTTGGAAGCATAGATTTACCGGGTGTATTCCGATAGGGGATCGAAAATTCCATTATTTTTGCGATATCTCTTACCGTTTTCGAGATAATCGACCTTTTCCGATTTTAGTCTTTTTGGCACTCAAAATACACAAAATTTGCATAGATTTACAGTGTGTATTCCGATAGGGGATCGAAAAATCCATTATTTTTGCGATATCTCTTACCGTTTTCGAGATAATCGACCTTTTCCGATTTTAGTCTTTTTGGCTCTCAAAATACACAAAATTTTTTAAGATTTTTTTTTTTTCAATTTAGGACATTCAGCACTTGTTTTTTATATTTGGAAGCATAGATTTACCGGGTGTATTCCGATAGGGGATCGAAAATTCCATTATTTTTGCGATATCTCTTACCGTTTTCGAGATAATCGACCTTTTCCGATTTTAGTCTTTTTGGCTCTCAAAATACACAAAATTTTTTAAGATTTTTTTTTTTTCAATTTAGGACATTCAGCACTTGTTTTTTATATTTGGAAGCATAGATTTACCGGGTGTATTCCGATAGGGGATCGAAAATTCCATTATTTTTGCGATATCTCTTACCGTTTTCGAGATAATCGACCTTTTCCGATTTTAGTCTTTTTGGCACTCAAAATACACAAAATTTGCATAGATTTACAGTGTGTATTCCGATAGGGGATCGAAAAATCCATTATTTTTGCGATATCTCTTACCGTTTTCGAGATAATCGACCTTTTCCGATTTTAGTCTTTTTGGCTCTCAAAATACACAAAATTTTTTAAGATTTTTTTTTTTTCAATTTAGGACATTCAGCACTTGTTTTTTATATTTGGAAGCATAGATTTACCGGGTGTATTCCGATAGGGGATCGAAAATTCCATTATTTTTGCGATATCTCTTACCGTTTTCGAGATAATCGACCTTTTCCGATTTTAGTCTTTTTGGCACTCAAAATACACAAAATTTGCATAGATTTACAGTGTGTATTCCGATAGGGGATCGAAAAATCCATTATTTTTGCGATATCTCTTACCGTTTTCGAGATAATCGACCTTTTCCGATTTTAGTCTTTTTGGCTCTCAAAATACACAAAATTTTTTAAGATTTTTTTTTTTTTCAATTTAGGACATTCAGCACTTGTTTTTTATATTTGGAAGCATAGATTTACCGGGTGTATTCCGATAGGGGATCGAAAATTCCATTATTTTTGCGATATCTCTTACCGTTTTCGAGATAATCGACCTTTTCCGATTTTAGTCTTTTTGGCTCTCAAAATACACAAAATTTTTTAAGATTTTTTTTTTTTCAATTTAGGACATTCAGCACTTGTTTTTTATATTTGGAAGCATAGATTTACCGGGTGTATTCCGATAGGGGATCGAAAATTCCATTATTTTTGCGATATCTCTTACCGTTTTCGAGATAATCGACCTTTTCCGATTTTAGTCTTTTTGGCTCTCAAAATACACAAAATTTTTTAAGATTTTTTTTTTTTCAATTTAGGACATTCAGCACTTGTTTTTTATATTTGGAAGCATAGATTTACCGGGTGTATTCCGATAGGGGATCGAAAATTCCATTATTTTTGCGATATCTCTTACCGTTTTCGAGATAATCGACCTTTTCCGATTTTAGTCTTTTTGGCACTCAAAATACACAAAATTTGCATAGATTTACAGTGTGTATTCCGATAGGGGATCGAAAAATCCATTATTTTTGCGATATCTCTTACCGTTTTCGAGATAATCGACCTTTTCCGATTTTAGTCTTTTTGGCTCTCAAAATACACAAAATTTTTTAAGATTTTTTTTTTTTCAATTTAGGACATTCAGCACTTGTTTTTTATATTTGGAAGCATAGATTTACCGGGTGTATTCCGATAGGGGATCGAAAATTCCATTATTTTTGCGATATCTCTTACCGTTTTCGAGATAATCGACCTTTTCCGATTTTAGTCTTTTTGGCTCTCAAAATACACAAAATTTTTTAAGATTTTTTTTTTTTCAATTTAGGACATTCAGCACTTGTTTTTTATATTTGGAAGCATAGATTTACCGGGTGTATTCCGATAGGGGATCGAAAATTCCATTATTTTTGCGATATCTCTTACCGTTTTCGAGATAATCGACCTTTTCCGATTTTAGTCTTTTTGGCACTCAAAATACACAAAATTTGCATAGATTTACAGTGTGTATTCCGATAGGAGATCGAAAAATCCATTATTTTTGCGATATCTCTTACCGTTTTCGAGATAATCGACCTTTTCCGATTTTAGTCTTTTTGGCTCTCAAAATACACAAAATTTTTTAAGATTTTTTTTTTTTCAATTTAGGACATTCAGCACTTGTTTTTTATATTTGGAAGCATAGATTTACCGGGTGTATTCCGATAGGGGATCGAAAATTCCATTATTTTTGCGATATCTCTTACCGTTTTCGAGATAATCGACCTTTTCCGATTTTAGTCTTTTTGGCACTCAAAATACACAAAATTTGCATAGATTTACAGTGTGTATTCCGATAGGGGATCGAAAAATCCATTATTTTTGCGATATCTCTTACCGTTTTCGAGATAATCGACCTTTTCCGATTTTAGTCTTTTTGGCTCTCAAAATGCACAAAATTTTTTAAGATTTTTTTTTTTTCAATTTAGGACATTCAGCACTTGTTTTTTATATTTGGAAGCATAGATTTACCGGGTGTATTCCGATAGGGGATCGAAAATTCCATTATTTTTGCGATATCTCTTACCGTTTTCGAGATAATCGACCTTTTCCGATTTTAGTCTTTTTGGCACTCAAAATACACAAAATTTGCATAGATTTACAGTGTGTATTCCGATAGGGGATCGAAAAATCCATTATTTTTGCGATATCTCTTACCGTTTTCGAGATAATCGACCTTTTCCGATTTTAGTCTTTTTGGCTCTCAAAATACACAAAATTTTTTAAGATTTTTTTTTTTTCAATTTAGGACATTCAGCACTTGTTTTTTATATTTGGAAGCATAGATTTACCGGGTGTATTCCGATAGGGGATCGAAAATTCCATTATTTTTGCGATATCTCTTACCGTTTTCGAGATAATCGACCTTTTCCGATTTTAGTCTTTTTGGCTCTCAAAATACACAAAATTTTTTAAGATTTTTTTTTTTTCAATTTAGGACATTCAGCACTTGTTTTTTATATTTGGAAGCATAGATTTACCGGGTGTATTCCGATAGGGGATCGAAAATTCCATTATTTTTGCGATATCTCTTACCGTTTTCGAGATAATCGACCTTTTCCGATTTTAGTCTTTTTGGCTCTCAAAATACACAACATTTTTTAAGATTTTTTTTTTTTCAATTTAGGACATTCAGCACTTGTTTTTTATATTTGGAAGCATAGATTTACCGGGTGTATTCCGATAGGGGATCGAAAATTCCATTATTTTTGCGATATCTCTTACCGTTTTCGAGATAATCGACCTTTTCCGATTTTAGTCTTTTTGGCACTCAAAATACACAAAATTTGCATAGATTTACAGTGTGTATTCCGATAGGGGATCGAAAAATCCATTATTTTTGCGATATCTCTTACCGTTTTCGAGATAATCGACCTTTTCCGATTTTAGTCTTTTTGGCTCTCAAAATACACAAAATTTTTTAAGATTTTTTTTTTTTCAATTTAGGACATTCAGCACTTGTTTTTTATATTTGGAAGCATAGATTTACCGGGTGTATTCCGATAGGGGATCGAAAATTCCATTATTTTTGCGATATCTCTTACCGTTTTCGAGATAATCGACCTTTTCCGATTTTAGTCTTTTTGGCTCTCAAAATACACAAAATTTTTTAAGATTTTTTTTTTTTCAATTTAGGACATTCAGCACTTGTTTTTTATATTTGGAAGCATAGATTTACCGGGTGTATTCCGATAGGGGATCGAAAATTCCATTATTTTTGCGATATCTCTTACCGTTTTCGAGATAATCGACCTTTTCCGATTTTAGTCTTTTTGGCACTCAAAATACACAAAATTTGCATAGATTTACAGTGTGTATTCCGATAGGAGATCGAAAAATCCATTATTTTTGCGATATCTCTTACCGTTTTCGAGATAATCGACCTTTTCCGATTTTAGTCTTTTTGGCTCTCAAAATACACAAAATTTTTTAAGATTTTTTTTTTTCAATTTAGGACATTCAGCACTTGTTTTTTATATTTGGAAGCATAGATTTACCGGGTGTATTCCGATAGGGGATCGAAAATTCCATTATTTTTGCGATATCTCTTACCGTTTTCGAGATAATCGACCTTTTCCGATTTTAGTCTTTTTGGCACTCAAAATACACAAAATTTGCATAGATTTACAGTGTGTATTCCGATAGGGGATCGAAAAATCCATTATTTTTGCGATATCTCTTACCGTTTTCGAGATAATCGACCTTTTCCGATTTTAGTCTTTTTGGCTCTCAAAATACACAAAATTTTTTAAGATTTTTTTTTTTTCAATTTAGGACATTCAGCACTTGTTTTTTATATTTGGAAGCATAGATTTACCGGGTGTATTCCGATAGGGGATCGAAAATTCCATTATTTTTGCGATATCTCTTACCGTTTTCGAGATAATCGACCTTTTCCGATTTTAGTCTTTTTGGCACTCAAAATACACAAAATTTGCATAGATTTACAGTGTGTATTCCGATAGGGGATCGAAAAATCCATTATTTTTGCGATATCTCTTACCGTTTTCGAGATAATCGACCTTTTCCGATTTTAGTCTTTTTGGCTCTCAAAATACACAAAATTTTTTAAGATTTTTTTTTTTTCAATTTAGGACATTCAGCACTTGTTTTTTATATTTGGAAGCATAGATTTACCGGGTGTATTCCGATAGGGGATCGAAAATTCCATTATTTTTGCGATATCTCTTACCGTTTTCGAGATAATCGACCTTTTCCGATTTTAGTCTTTTTGGCACTCAAAATACACAAAATTTGCATAGATTTACAGTGTGTATTCCGATAGGGGATCGAAAATTCCATTATTTTTGCGATATCTCTTACCGTTTTCGAGATAATCGACCTTTTCCGATTTTAGTCTTTTTGGCTCTCAAAATACACAAAATTTTTTAAGATTTTTTTTTTTTTCAATTTAGGACATTCAGCACTTGTTTTTTATATTTGGAAGCATAGATTTACCGGGTGTATTCCGATAGGGGATCGAAAATTCCATTATTTTTGCGATATCTCTTACCGTTTTCGAGATAATCGACCTTTTCCGATTTTAGTCTTTTTGGCACTCAAAATACACAAAATTTGCATAGATTTACAGTGTGTATTCCGATAGGGGATCGAAAATCCATTATTTTTGCGATATCTCTTACCGTTTTCGAGATAATCGACCTTTTCCGATTTTAGTCTTTTTGGCTCTCAAAATACACAAAATTTTTTAAGATTTTTTTTTTTTCAATTTAGGACATTCAGCACTTGTTTTTTATATTTGGAAGCATAGATTTACCGGGTGTATTCCGATAGGGGATCGAAAATTCCATTATTTTTGCGATATCTCTTACCGTTTTCGAGATAATCGACCTTTTCCGATTTTAGTCTTTTTGGCCCTCAAAATACACAAAATTTGCATAGATTTACAGTGTGTATTCCGATAGGGGATCGAAAAATCCATTATTTTTGCGATATCTCTTACCGTTTTCGAGATAATCGACCTTTTCCGATTTTAGTCTTTTTGGCTCTCAAAAGACACAAAATTTTTTAAGATTTTTTTTTTTTCAATTTAGGACATTCAGCACTTGTTTTTTATATTTGGAAGCATAGATTTACCGGGTGTATTCCGATAGGGGATCGAAAATTCCATTATTTTTGCGATATCTCTTACCGTTTTCGAGATAATCGACCTTTTCCGATTTTAGTCTTTTTGGCACTCAAAATACACAAAATTTGCATAGATTTACAGTGTGTATTCCGATAGGGGATCGAAAAATCCATTATTTTTGCGATATCTCTTACCGTTTTCGAGATAATCGACCTTTTCCGATTTTAGTCTTTTTGGCTCTCAAAATACACAAAATTTTTTAAGATTTTTTTTTTTTCAATTTAGGACATTCAGCACTTGTTTTTTATATTTGGAAGCATAGATTTACCGGGTGTATTCCGATAGGGGATCGAAAATTCCATTATTTTTGCGATATCTCTTACCGTTTTCGAGATAATCGACCTTTTCCGATTTTAGTCTTTTTGGCTCTCAAAATACACAAAATTTTTTAAGATTTTTTTTTTTTCAATTTAGGACATTCAGCACTTGTTTTTTATATTTGGAAGCATAGATTTACCGGGTGTATTCCGATAGGGGATCGAAAATTCCATTATTTTTGCGATATCTCTTACCGTTTTCGAGATAATCGACCTTTTCCGATTTTAGTCTTTTTGGCACTCAAAATACACAAAATTTGCATAGATTTACAGTGTGTATTCCGATAGGGGATCGAAAAATCCATTATTTTTGCGATATCTCTTACCGTTTTCGAGATAATCGACCTTTTCCGATTTTAGTCTTTTTGGCTCTCAAAATACACAAAATTTTTTAAGATTTTTTTTTTTTCAATTTAGGACATTCAGCACTTGTTTTTTATATTTGAAAGCATAGATTTACCGGGTGTATTCCGATAGGGGATCGAAAATTCCATTATTTTTGCGATATCTCTTACCGTTTTCGAGATAATCGACCTTTTCCGATTTTAGTCTTTTTGGCACTCAAAATACACAAAATTTGCATAGATTTACAGTGTGTATTCCGATAGGGGATCGAAAAATCCATTATTTTTGCGATATCTCTTACCGTTTTCGAGATAATCGACCTTTTCCGATTTTAGTCTTTTTGGCTCTCAAAATACACAAAATTTTTTAAGATTTTTTTTTTTTCAATTTAGGACATTCAGCACTTGTTTTTTATATTTGGAAGCATAGATTTACCGGGTGTATTCCGATAGGGGATCGAAAATTCCATTATTTTTGCGATATCTCTTACCGTTTTCGAGATAATCGACCTTTTCCGATTTTAGTCTTTTTGGCACTCAAAATACACAAAATTTGCATAGATTTACAGTGTGTATTCCGATAGGGGATCGAAAAATCCATTATTTTTGCGATATCTCTTACCGTTTTCGAGATAATCGACCTTTTCCGATTTTAGTCTTTTTGGCTCTCAAAATACACAAAATTTTTTAAGATTTTTTTTTTTTCAATTTAGGACATTCAGCACTTGTTTTTTATATTTGGAAGCATAGATTTACCGGGTGTATTCCGATAGGGGATCGAAAATTCCATTATTTTTGCGATATCTCTTACCGTTTTCGAGATAATCGACCTTTTCCGATTTTAGTCTTTTTGGCACTCAAAATACACAAAATTTGCATAGATTTACAGTGTGTATTCCGATAGGGGATCGAAAAATCCATTATTTTTGCGATATCTCTTACCGTTTTCGAGATAATCGACCTTTTCCGATTTTAGTCTTTTTGGCTCTCAAAATACACAAAATTTTTTAAGATTTTTTTTTTTTCAATTTAGGACATTCAGCACTTGTTTTTTATATTTGGAAGCATAGATTTACCGGGTGTATTCCGATAGGGGATCGAAAATTCCATTATTTTTGCGATATCTCTTACCGTTTTCGAGATAATCGACCTTTTCCGATTTTAGTCTTTTTGGCACTCAAAATACACAAAATTTGCATAGATTTACAGTGTGTATTCCGATAGGGGATCGAAAAATCCATTATTTTTGCGATATCTCTTACCGTTTTCGAGATAATCGACCTTTTCCGATTTTAGTCTTTTTGGCTCTCAAAATACACAAAATTTTTTAAGATTTTTTTTTTTTCAATTTAGGACATTCAGCACTTGTTTTTTATATTTGGAAGCATAGATTTACCGGGTGTATTCCGATAGGGGATCGAAAATTCCATTATTTTTGCGATATCTCTTACCGTTTTCGAGATAATCGACCTTTTCCGATTTTAGTGTTTTTGGCTCTCAAAATACACAAAATTTTTTAAGATTTTTTTTTTTTCAATTTAGGACATTCAGCACTTGTTTTTTATATTTGGAAGCATAGATTTACCGGGTGTATTCCGATAGGGGATCGAAAATTCCATTATTTTTGCGATATCTCTTACCGTTTTCGAGATAATCGACCTTTTCCGATTTTAGTCTTTTTGGCACTCAAAATACACAAAATTTGCATAGATTTACAGTGTGTATTCCGATAGGGGATCGAAAAATCCATTATTTTTGCGATATCTCTTACCGTTTTCGAGATAATCGACCTTTTCCGATTTTAGTCTTTTTGGCTCTCAAAATACACAAAATTTTTTAAGATTTTTTTTTTTCAATTTAGGACATTCAGCACTTGTTTTTTATATTTGGAAGCATAGATTTACCGGGTGTATTCCGATAGGGGATCGAAAATTCCATTATTTTTGCGATATCTCTTACCGTTTTCGAGATAATCGACCTTTTCCGATTTTAGTCTTTTTGGCACTCAAAATACACAAAATTTGCATAGATTTACAGTGTGTATTCCGATAGGGGATCGAAAAATCCATTATTTTTGCGATATCTCTTACCGTTTTCGAGATAATCGACCTTTTCCGATTTTAGTCTTTTTGGCTCTCAAAATACACAAAATTTTTTAAGATTTTTTTTTTTTCAATTTAGGACATTCAGCACTTGTTTTTTATATTTGGAAGCATAGATTTACCGGGTGTATTCCGATAGGGGATCGAAAATTCCATTATTTTTGCGATATCTCTTACCGTTTTCGAGATAATCGACCTTTTCCGATTTTAGTCTTTTTGGCACTCAAAATACACAAAATTTGCATAGATTTACAGTGTGTATTCCGATAGGGGATCGAAAAATCCATTATTTTTGCGATATCTCTTACCGTTTTCGAGATAATCGACCTTTTCCGATTTTAGTCTTTTTGGCTCTCAAAATACACAAAATTTTTTAAGATTTTTTTTTTTTCAATTTAGGACATTCAGCACTTGTTTTTTATATTTGGAAGCATAGATTTACCGGGTGTATTCCGATAGGGGATCGAAAATTCCATTATTTTTGCGATATCTCTTACCGTTTTCGAGATAATCGACCTTTTCCGATTTTAGTCTTTTTGGCACTCAAAATACACAAAATTTGCATAGATTTACAGTGTGTATTCCGATAGGGGATCGAAAAATCCATTATTTTTGCGATATCTCTTACCGTTTTCGAGATAATCGACCTTTTCCGATTTTAGTCTTTTTGGCTCTCAAAATACACAAAATTTTTTAAGATTTTTTTTTTTTCAATTTAGGACATTCAGCACTTGTTTTTTATATTTGGAAGCATAGATTTACCGGGTGTATTCCGATAGGGGATCGAAAATTCCATTATTTTTGCGATATCTCTTACCGTTTTCGAGATAATCGACCTTTTCCGATTTTAGTCTTTTTGGCACTCAAAATACACAAAATTTGCATAGATTTACAGTGTGTATTCCGATAGGGGATCGAAAAATCCATTATTTTTGCGATATCTCTTACCGTTTTCGAGATAATCGACCTTTTCCGATTTTAGTCTTTTTGGCTCTCAAAATACACAAAATTTTTTAAGATTTTTTTTTTTTCAATTTAGGACATTCAGCACTTGTTTTTTATATTTGAAAGCATAGATTTACCGGGTGTATTCCGATAGGGGATCGAAAATTCCATTATTTTTGCGATATCTCTTACCGTTTTCGAGATAATCGACCTTTTCCGATTTTAGTCTTTTTGGCACTCAAAATACACAAAATTTGCATAGATTTACAGTGTGTATTCCGATAGGGGATCGAAAAATCCATTATTTTTGCGATATCTCTTACCGTTTTCGAGATAATCGACCTTTTCCGATTTTAGTCTTTTTGGCTCTCAAAATACACAAAATTTTTTAAGATTTTTTTTTTTTCAATTTAGGACATTCAGCACTTGTTTTTTATATTTGGAAGCATAGATTTACCGGGTGTATTCCGATAGGGGATCGAAAATTCCATTATTTTTGCGATATCTCTTACCGTTTTCGAGATAATCGACCTTTTCCGATTTTAGTCTTTTTGGCACTCAAAATACACAAAATTTGCATAGATTTACAGTGTGTATTCCGATAGGGGATCGAAAAATCCATTATTTTTGCGATATCTCTTACCGTTTTCGAGATAATCGACCTTTTCCGATTTTAGTCTTTTTGGCTCTCAAAATACACAAAATTTTTTAAGATTTTTTTTTTTTCAATTTAGGACATTCAGCACTTGTTTTTTATATTTGGAAGCATAGATTTACCGGGTGTATTCCGATAGGGGATCGAAAATTCCATTATTTTTGCGATATCTCTTACCGTTTTCGAGATAATCGACCTTTTCCGATTTTAGTCTTTTTGGCACTCAAAATACACAAAATTTGCATAGATTTACAGTGTGTATTCCGATAGGGGATCGAAAAATCCATTATTTTTGCGATATCTCTTACCGTTTTCGAGATAATCGACCTTTTCCGATTTTAGTCTTTTTGGCTCTCAAAATGCACAAAATTTTTTAAGATTTTTTTTTTTTCAATTTAGGACATTCAGCACTTGTTTTTTATATTTGGAAGCATAGATTTACCGGGTGTATTCCGATAGGGGATCGAAAATTCCATTATTTTTGCGATATCTCTTACCGTTTTCGAGATAATCGACCTTTTCCGATTTTAGTCTTTTTGGCTCTCAAAATACACAAAATTTTTTAAGATTTTTTTTTTTTCAATTTAGGACATTCAGCACTTGTTTTTTATATTTGGAAGCATGGATTTACCGGGTGTATTCCGATAGGGGATCGAAAATTCCATTATTTTTGCGATATCTCTTACCGTTTTCGAGATAATCGACCTTTTCCGATTTTAGTCTTTTTGGCACTCAAAATACACAAAATTTGCATAGATTTACAGTGTGTATTCCGATAGGGGATCGAAAAATCCATTATTTTTGCGATATCTCTTACCGTTTTCGAGATAATCGACCTTTTCCGATTTTAGTCTTTTTGGCTCTCAAAATACACAAAATTTTTTAAGATTTTTTTTTTTTCAATTTAGGACATTCAGCACTTGTTTTTTATATTTGGAAGCATAGATTTACCGGGTGTATTCCGATAGGGGATCGAAAATTCCATTATTTTTGCGATATCTCTTACCGTTTTCGAGATAATCGACCTTTTCCGATTTTAGTCTTTTTGGCACTCAAAATACACAAAATTTGCATAGATTTACAGTGTGTATTCCGATAGGGGATCGAAAAATCCATTATTTTTGCGATATCTCTTACCGTTTTCGAGATAATCGACCTTTTCCGATTTTAGTCTTTTTGGCTCTCAAAATACACAAAATTTTTTAAGATTTTTTTTTTTTCAATTTAGGACATTCAGCACTTGTTTTTTATATTTGGAAGCATAGATTTACCGGGTGTATTCCGATAGGGGATCGAAAATTCCATTATTTTTGCGATATCTCTTACCGTTTTCGAGATAATCGACCTTTTCCGATTTTAGTCTTTTTGGCACTCAAAATACACAAAATTTGCATAGATTTACAGTGTGTATTCCGATAGGGGATCGAAAAATCCATTATTTTTGCGATATCTCTTACCGTTTTCGAGATAATCGACCTTTTCCGATTTTAGTCTTTTTGGCTCTCAAAATACACAAAATTTTTTAAGATTTTTTTTTTTTCAATTTAGGACATTCAGCACTTGTTTTTTATATTTGGAAGCATAGATTTACCGGGTGTATTCCGATAGGGGATCGAAAATTCCATTATTTTTGCGATATCTCTTACCGTTTTCGAGATAATCGACCTTTTCCGATTTTAGTCTTTTTGGCACTCAAAATACACAAAATTTGCATAGATTTACAGTGTGTATTCCGATAGGGGATCGAAAAATCCATTATTTTTGCGATATCTCTTACCGTTTTCGAGATAATCGACCTTTTCCGATTTTAGTCTTTTTGGCTCTCAAAATACACAAAATTTTTTAAGATTTTTTTTTTTTCAATTTAGGACATTCAGCACTTGTTTTTTATATTTGGAAGCATAGATTTACCGGGTGTATTCCGATAGGGGATCGAAAATTCCATTATTTTTGCGATATCTCTTACCGTTTTCGAGATAATCGACCTTTTCCGATTTTAGTCTTTTTGGCTCTCAAAATACACAAAATTTTTTAAGATTTTTTTTTTTTCAATTTAGGACATTCAGCACTTGTTTTTTATATTTGGAAGCATAGATTTACCGGGTGTATTCCGATAGGGGATCGAAAATTCCATTATTTTTGCGATATCTCTTACCGTTTTCGAGATAATCGACCTTTTCCGATTTTAGTCTTTTTGGCACTCAAAATACACAAAATTTGCATAGATTTACAGTGTGTATTCCGATAGGGGATCGAAAAATCCATTATTTTTGCGATATCTCTTACCGTTTTCGAGATAATCGACCTTTTCCGATTTTAGTCTTTTTGGCTCTCAAAATACACAAAATTTTTTAAGATTTTTTTTTTTTCAATTTAGGACATTCAGCACTTGTTTTTTATATTTGGAAGCATAGATTTACCGGGTGTATTCCGATAGGGGATCGAAAATTCCATTATTTTTGCGATATCTCTTACCGTTTTCGAGATAATCGACCTTTTCCGATTTTAGTCTTTTTGGCTCTCAAAATACACAAAATTTTTTAAGATTTTTTTTTTTTCAATTTAGGACATTCAGCACTTGTTTTTTATATTTGGAAGCATAGATTTACCGGGTGTATTCCGATAGGGGATCGAAAATTCCATTATTTTTGCGATATCTCTTACCGTTTTCGAGATAATCGACCTTTTCCGATTTTAGTCTTTTTGGCACTCAAAATACACAAAATTTGCATAGATTTACAGTGTGTATTCCGATAGGGGATCGAAAAATCCATTATTTTTGCGATATCTCTTACCGTTTTCGAGATAATCGACCTTTTCCGATTTTAGTCTTTTTGGCTCTCAAAATACACAAAATTTTTTAAGATTTTTTTTTTTTTCAATTTAGGACATTCAGCACTTGTTTTTTATATTTGGAAGCATAGATTTACCGGGTGTATTCCGATAGGGGATCGAAAATTCCATTATTTTTGCGATATCTCTTACCGTTTTCGAGATAATCGACCTTTTCCGATTTTAGTCTTTTTGGCACTCAAAATACACAAAATTTGCATAGATTTACAGTGTGTATTCCGATAGGGGATCGAAAAATCCATTATTTTTGCGATATCTCTTACCGTTTTCGAGATAATCGACCTTTTCCGATTTTAGTCTTTTTGGCTCTCAAAATACACAAAATTTTTTAAGATTTTTTTTTTTTCAATTAGGACATTCAGCACTTGTTTTTTATATTTGGAAGCATAGATTTACCGGGTGTATTCCGATAGGGGATCGAAAATTCCATTATTTTTGCGATATCTCTTACCGTTTTCGAGATAATCGACCTTTTCCGATTTTAGTCTTTTTGGCACTCAAAATACACAAAATTTGCATAGATTTACAGTGTGTATTCCGATAGGGGATCGAAAATTCCATTATTTTTGCGATATCTCTTACCGTTTTCGAGATAATCGACCTTTTCCGATTTTAGTCTTTTTGGCTCTCAAAATACACAAAATTTTTTAAGATTTTTTTTTTTTCAATTTAGGACATTCAGCACTTGTTTTTTATATTTGGAAGCATAGATTTACCGGGTGTATTCCGATAGGGGATCGAAAATTCCATTATTTTTGCGATATCTCTTACCGTTTTCGAGATAATCGACCTTTTCCGATTTTAGTCTTTTTGGCACTCAAAATACACAAAATTTGCATAGATTTACAGTGTGTATTCCGATAGGGGATCGAAAAATCCATTATTTTTGCGATATCTCTTACCGTTTTCGAGATAATCGACCTTTTCCGATTTTAGTCTTTTTGGCTCTCAAAATACACAAAATTTTTTAAGATTTTTTTTTTTTTCAATTTAGGACATTCAGCACTTGTTTTTTATATTTGGAAGCATAGATTTACCGGGTGTATTCCGATAGGGGATCGAAAATTCCATTATTTTTGCGATATCTCTTACCGTTTTCGAGATAATCGACCTTTTCCGATTTTAGTCTTTTTGGCACTCAAAATACACAAAATTTGCATAGATTTACAGTGTGTATTCCGATAGGGGATCGAAAAATCCATTATTTTTGCGATATCTCTTACCGTTTTCGAGATAATCGACCTTTTCCGATTTTAGTCTTTTTGGCTCTCAAAATACACAAAATTTTTTAAGATTTTTTTTTTTTCAATTTAGGACATTCAGCACTTGTTTTTTATATTTGGAAGCATAGATTTACCGGGTGTATTCCGATAGGGGATCGAAAATTCCATTATTTTTGCGATATCTCTTACCGTTTTCGAGATAATCGACCTTTTCCGATTTTAGTCTTTTTGGCACTCAAAATACACAAAATTTGCATAGATTTACAGTGTGTATTCCGATAGGGGATCGAAAAATCCATTATTTTTGCGATATCTCTTACCGTTTTCGAGATAATCGACCTTTTCCGATTTTAGTCTTTTTGGCTCTCAAAATACACAAAATTTTTTAAGATTTTTTTTTTTTCATTTTAGGACATTCAGCACTTGTTTTTTATATTTGGAAGCATAGATTTACCGGGTGTATTCCGATAGGGGATCGAAAATTCCATTATTTTTGCGATATCTCTTACCGTTTTCGAGATAATCGACCTTTTCCGATTTTAGTCTTTTTGGCTCTCAAAATACACAAAATTTTTTAAGATTTTTTTTTTTTCAATTTAGGACATTCAGCACTTGTTTTTTATATTTGGAAGCATAGATTTACCGGGTGTATTCCGATAGGGGATCGAAAATTCCATTATTTTTGCGATATCTCTTACCGTTTTCGAGATAATCGACCTTTTCCGATTTTAGTCTTTTTGGCACTCAAAATACACAAAATTTGCATAGATTTACAGTGTGTATTCCGATAGGGGATCGAAAAATCCATTATTTTTGCGATATCTCTTACCGTTTTCGAGATAATCGACCTTTTCCGATTTTAGTCTTTTTGGCTCTCAAAATACACAAAATTTTTTAAGATTTTTTTTTTTTCAATTTAGGACATTCAGCACTTGTTTTTTATATTTGGAAGCATAGATTTACCGGGTGTATTCCGATAGGGGATCGAAAATTCCATTATTTTTGCGATATCTCTTACCGTTTTCGAGATAATCGACCTTTTCCGATTTTAGTCTTTTTGGCTCTCAAAATACACAAAATTTTTAAGATTTTTTTTTTTTCAATTTAGGACATTCAGCACTTGTTTTTTATATTTGGAAGCATAGATTTACCGGGTGTATTCCGATAGGGGATCGAAAATTCCATTATTTTTGCGATATCTCTTACCGTTTTCGAGATAATCGACCTTTTCCGATTTTAGTCTTTTTGGCACTCAAAATACACAAAATTTGCATAGATTTACAGTGTGTATTCCGATAGGGGATCGAAAAATCCATTATTTTTGCGATATCTCTTACCGTTTTCGAGATAATCGACCTTTTCCGATTTTAGTCTTTTTGGCTCTCAAAATACACAAAATTTTTTAAGATATTTTTTTTTTCAATTTAGGACATTCAGCACTTGTTTTTTATATTTGGAAGCATAGATTTACCCGGTGTATTCCGATAGGGGATCGAAAATTCCATTATTTTTGCGATATCTCTTACCGTTTTCGAGATAATCGACCTTTTCCGATTTTAGTCTTTTTGGCACTCAAAATACACAAAATTTGCATAGATTTACAGTGTGTATTCCGATAGGGGATCGAAAAATCCATTATTTTTGCGATATCTCTTACCGTTTTCGAGATAATCGACCTTTTCCGATTTTAGTCTTTTTGGCTCTCAAAATACACAAAATTTTTTAAGATTTTTTTTTTTTCAATTTAGGACATTCAGCACTTGTTTTTTATATTTGGAAGCATAGATTTACCGGGTGTATTCCGATAGGGGATCGAAAATTCCATTATTTTTGCGATATCTCTTACCGTTTTCGAGATAATCGACCTTTTCCGATTTTAGTCTTTTTGGCTCTCAAAATACACAAAATTTTTTAAGATTTTTTTTTTTCAATTTAGGACATTCAGCACTTGTTTTTTATATTTGGAAGCATAGATTTACCGGGTGTATTCCGATAGGGGATCGAAAATTCCATTATTTTTGCGATATCTCTTACCGTTTTCGAGATAATCGACCTTTTCCGATTTTAGTCTTTTTGGCACTCAAAATACACAAAATTTGCATAGATTTACAGTGTGTATTCCGATAGGGGATCGAAAAATCCATTATTTTTGCGATATCTCTTACCGTTTTCGAGATAATCGACCTTTTCCGATTTTAGTCTTTTTGGCTCTCAAAATACACAAAATTTTTTAAGATTTTTTTTTTTTCAATTTAGGACATTCAGCACTTGTTTTTTATATTTGGAAGCATAGGTTTACCGGGTGTATTCCGATAGGGGATCGAAAATTCCATTATTTTTGCGATATCTCTTACCGTTTTCGAGATAATCGACCTTTTCCGATTTTAGTCTTTTTGGCACTCAAAATACACAAAATTTGCATATATTTACAGTGTGTATTCCGATAGGGGATCGAAAAATCCATTATTTTTGCGATATCTCTTACCGTTTTCGAGATAATCGACCTTTTCCGATTTTAGTCTTTTTGGCTCTCAAAATACACAAAATTTTTAAGATTTTTTTTTTTTCAATTTAGGACATTCAGCACTTGTTTTTTATATTTGGAAGCATAGATTTACCGGGTGTATTCCGATGGGGGATCGAAAATTCCATTATTTTTGCGATATCTCTTACCGTTTTCGAGATAATCGACCTTTTCCGATTTTAGTCTTTTTGGCTCTCAAAATACACAAAAATTTTTAAGATTTTTTTTTTTTCAATTTAGGACATTCAGCACTTGTTTTTTATATTTGGAAGCATAGATTTACCGGGTGTATTCCGATAGGGGATCGAAAATTCCATTATTTTTGCGATATCTCTTACCGTTTTCGAGATAATCGACCTTTTCCGATTTTAGTCTTTTTGGCACTCAAAATACACAAAATTTGCATAGATTTACAGTGTGTATTCCGATAGGGGATCGAAAAATCCATTATTTTTGCGATATCTCTTACCGTTTTCGAGATAATCGACCTTTTCCGATTTTAGTCTTTTTGGCTCTCAAAATACACAAAATTTTTTAAGATTTTTTTTTTTTCAATTTAGGACATTCAGCACTTGTTTTTTATATTTGGAAGCATAGGTTTACCGGGTGTATTCCGATAGGGGATCGAAAATTCCATTATTTTTGCGATATCTCTTACCGTTTTCGAGATAATCGACCTTTTCCGATTTTAGTCTTTTTGGCACTCAAAATACACAAAATTTGCATAGATTTACAGTGTGTATTCCGATAGGGGATCGAAAAATCCATTATTTTTGCGATATCTCTTACCGTTTTCGAGATAATCGACCTTTTCCGATTTTAGTCTTTTTGGCTCTCAAAATACACAAAATTTTTTAAGATTTTTTTTTTTTCAATTTAGGACATTCAGCACTTGTTTTTTATATTTGGAAGCATAGATATACCGGGTGTATTCCGATGGGGGATCGAAAATTCCATTATTTTTGCGATATCTCTTACCGTTTTCGAGATAATCGACCTTTTCCGATTTTAGTCTTTTTGGCTCTCAAAATACACAAAATTTTTTAAGATTTTTTTTTTTTCAATTTAGGACATTCAGCACTTGTTTTTTATATTTGGAAGCATAGATTTACCGGGTGTATTCCGATAGGGGATCGAAAATTCCATTATTTTTGCGATATCTCTTACCGTTTTCGAGATAATCGACCTTTTCCGATTTTAGTCTTTTTGGCACTCAAAATACACAAAATTTGCATAGATTTACAGTGTGTATTCCGATAGGGGATCGAAAAATCCATTATTTTTGCGATATCTCTTACCGTTTTCGAGATAATCGACCTTTTCCGATTTTAGTCTTTTTGGCACTCAAAATACACAAAATTTGCATAGATTTACAGTGTGTATTCCGATAGGGGATCGAAAAATCCATTATTTTTGCGATATCTCTTACCGTTTTCGAGATAATCGACCTTTTCCGATTTTAGTCTTTTTGGCTCTCAAAATACACAAAATTTTTTAAGATTTTTTTTTTTTCAATTTAGGACATTCAGCACTTGTTTTTTATATTTGGAAGCATAGATTTACCGGGTGTATTCCGATAGGGGATCGAAAATTCCATTATTTTTGCGATATCTCTTACCGTTTTCGAGATAATCGACCTTTTCCGATTTTAGTCTTTTTGGCTCTCAAAATACACAAAATTTTTTAAGATTTTTTTTTTTTCAATTTAGGACATTCAGCACTGGTTTTTTATATTTGGAAGCATAGATTTACCGGGTGTATTCCGATAGGGGATCGAAAATTCCATTATTTTTGCGATATCTCTTACCGTTTTCGAGATAATCGACCTTTTCCGATTTTAGTCTTTTTGGCACTCAAAATACACAAAATTTGCATAGATTTACAGTGTGTATTCCGATAGGGGATCGAAAAATCCATTATTTTTGCGATATCTCTTACCGTTT